>CM020045.1:12397889-13609556 GCA_009769605.1 Bucorvus abyssinicus | reverse complement strand
AGCAGTGTCCTTTTAAAAGTGCTCTTTAGAAACCTAGCTCTTGTCTTCTGAGGTAACAAAATAGTTATAACAAACATACAGGGAAAATTTTTAGCCTGAATTACATCAGTAATATTGAAATCTGTGGCATGCAGAGAGGGTATTAATCTCATCCAAGAAGACTGAGATTGCAGCTTAGAACAGTCCTTTTATCCCATCTGCTTTTGTAAGCTTTGCCATTTGACTGAAAGACAGTATTGAATTCAAGTCACGTAGCCAAAATCGTGCATCTGAACAGCTCAGGTTCTGCCAGTGTCAAAGATTTAGGGGGAAAAAAGACAGATCTTTAAGGAATCTCTTGTATACTTGTAAATTCAGAACCGGTCCTCTGCTGAAATCCCCTTGCTGCTGTGTGTCCCGATATCAGCTTCTGACATTTTTTAGATTATCACTTGCTGTAAACGAGCTTTAATGTTAACTTAAGCATTTTAAAGCAATTCTGTAACAAAAATGCAACTTAAGCTTTGCTTTGCCTTCGTTTTAGAAGACAAGAACAGAAAAAATGTTAGAAAAATTTGGAAAGTGAAAAGACTTAGTGTTTCCTCAAAAATAAAATGGAGTTTTCTGTAACGGTGCATACGATCCCAAATTCTATTCTGTATTCTGAAAAAATACATGAAGAATTACTTTAAACTTGTACCACTATTCCCAGTGCTGTTGGTGGGTATTTCCCAAGTGAAAGGAATTAACAGGATGATGATACATGAGATGTTTTGAAAATACTTCACAGAATGGTTATAGGTAAGGAAATGTTGACAAGCTCGAATGTCCTGTTTGCTGGTCTGTCATAGGTCTTCTGGAAGAGAATGATATCTTCAGGAATGCTCAAGCCGGTGTTCTTATCAGCACCAACAGCCACCCTGTGCTACGGAAAAATCGAATATTCGATGGATTTGCTGCAGGTTCGTGTTGTTTAAATTGAATTTTGAAGTGTTAGAGCTTAGAGTAAGCTCCTCACAAAGCTCAGTCTTGAGGTTTGTTTACCCCACAGTATTTAGACATTTTAACAGAGATTGGGATATCCTGCAGTGTATTCTAGAAATCATTTGAGAATTCAGAATTGTAGCTGGAATATCTTCATAGCAGCCTCTGCAATTACTAGCATGTGGAGAAACCACACATAGTCTGCCTTCTCATTTTTCTGTGAAATGCTTTATCATTTTATTTTAGAAGTAACTAATGAAGTTGTCTAGGATATATTTATAGTTGATCTGCTGGATGCTGGAATGAATATTTTATCACTGCCTTAAAACATGGGAAACAGAGCAAATATACACTTCAAAGAGATACGGATTTGGTCTCAAGTTCAACTCACTCCACCAACTTGAAAGTTATTAAAAAGAGCATTTCTTACTCCAAAAGAGATGAAGAATGTTTTAATAGTGATTTTTGTGCAATTTACTGTTTAATGATTGCAGTTCCATACGTCTTGCATTCCATTCCATTTCAACTAAAATTGCATTCTTGAGTTTTCTCCCATCTTTCTTTCAGAAGAAGCAAGTTTTCTGAGAAGAGCCTCTAAAGGTGTTGTTTCAGTGTGGTGGGGGGGAAGGATAGGTTGCTGTCAAGAGCAGTCCTGGACAAATGACTCGGAAGAGACGGGTTACTGATAAAAGCTAAGACTTAAAGAAATGAATTTTAGGTGCCCATCTTGAGAACTTTTTTTAACAGATATTTTAAAAAGGGTAAGGTATGTGCACAAGAACTTTAAAATATACGAAAAGATGACAACTTTAAGCACCCAAAAATGATATCACCCTTGAAAACATACGTGATTGTAGTACCCTTTCGTTATCAGGGAACCTAGTAGCGTGTTGTTGCTACCAGAATCCATGCATGCCAGCTGCAGCTCTTTGAAAGGATTCAAGAGAAGTATTTGAACCTCCGATTTATAGCCATTTACAGTGCCATTTCTTAGCTATGTCATTTTCCTTTTTCCCCGCGTTTATGGTGGTTTAAAAATGAACAAACTGTGGACCACGAGAGATGTACAAATGCACAATCACTAAGAGTTTAACTTTCCCACTTTCTTTTCTCTTCTTTGTTCCCCTGACCCAATAAAGGTATTGAAATAACAAACCATGCAACTGCAACATTAGAGGGCAATCAGATTTTCAACAACCGCTTTGGAGGTTTATTTCTAGCATCTGGTGTCAATGTCACAATGAAAGGTGAGCCTGAGCCCTCGCTGGTTGTGCTTGTTCACTTTGCAATTTTTTATTTGGTGCTGGGATTTAGGTTTATTGTACCATTTTTTCCATTTTTTGCTCAGATTCGCTACCACCTTAAGCTGAGTTGTAACTAAGAGTTTCAGCTGAAGGTAATAAGCCAAGCTAACCTACCTTAGATTTTTAGACAGCCACTTTCTAAGGTAACTTAAGGTTACTAATGCTTATTAAGAGGACTAGGTCCTAAGGCTACTGAGGTGATTAAACCTCTGCTATTCTCTCTTCTGTCTCAGAATTGCTTCTGAACTCATTACCAGTCTTTATACTAACTTAGAATTGGAATGTGAGATGGGCTAATGGAAAGTCTTTTGTCACATACCTGAAAACAAACGTCTAGTAAAAAAACGTGCCTCACTTGGATTTAAGGATCTAAAAGCATGAATATTCCCAATACCGAATCATTTTTTTAGAAAATAGGAATAGTTTACATACTTAAAATGCCCATGTGTAGTGGGGAAGTGAGCATAAGACGAGATGTTCTTAGAGGAGATGGGACTGATGGTTTGAATGCCAGACAGCTCCAGGAGGTTATGCTAGAAGAAAAAGGTTCAGTTTGCAGAATTTTTACCTGCTTGGCAGTATTTTCTGTGCCTTTTCCTGTATATTGTTTACACCATATAGAACACAAGCTCTGGCTCCCTGCTCCTGAGCTTGCTGACTGTGTCAGTTAGTGCTGTGATGCTACTAGGAGTGAACAAAACTAGTTTGAGGTGCACTTTGGGACTTGATAGAAGATCTAGTAGCTGAATAACAGAGGGGATTATCAAACTCACTCTGCCTTGCACACCTTTTAAATATTGGAGGTGGTCAGACCTAATTCCCACTTCCATTTGTGTTGGAAAGTGCCTTATTCTTCAACTACCCTGAGGGAAAAGCTCTTCTTTTCTGCTTTCTAAGGGATGTGTAAAAGTCCTCATGGTAGACCAGAGGCTTTCAGACATTGGGGTTTCAGACTTGTCAACAGAAAACATAAGCCTGATAGGAAGGCTTGTTTCTCTAACCATTTATTCACAAACATGTCCACAAAGAGTATTTAAATGAAGGCTTATCAGGTCTTTTATTCAATGTGTGCAAAGAACAACAGTCTCTCTGGGCTGAGGGGTGCACTCTCTGGGCATCTGCCTTGTAATCTGACATGGAGGATTTGATATGCTTAAATGCCAAAGGTAAAATGCAGGCATAGAACTAACTGTTCCTATTGGGTTTAGCTCTTAAAAAAAGCTCACCCACCCACCCTTTAACACCTCAAGAAAAAAAAGTCATTGATCCAAGTGTGATTAGTACTTAGTTGTTTGTTTGTTTTTTTCCCAACAGATAACAAAATAATGAACAATCAAGATGCCATAGAAAAAGCTGTCAGTAGAGGCCAGTGTTTATATAAGATTTCAAGTTACACCAGCTATCCGATGCATGACTTCTACAGGTAACAGGTTCTTTCCTGTCACCTACAGTAAGGTTTTCCAATAAACACATTTTCTCTTCTAGCATGACCCCTAAAACAGTTGCTATGTCTGTTAGCACACAAATGCGTGCTTTTTCTCAACTGCAACAGGAGAGGATTAAATAAGTTCCCATCATCTTGAATTTACTGTGGGCTTGAGGGAAACGTATTGTTTCTGTGAACCTGAGCCCAGGGATTATACAGCAGAAACAAGCTATTGAAAGTGTGCCATGAAATCCAAGTTCACATAAAATTCTTGTCTTACAGTCCTGTGCACATCCTTTCTTTAGTGCTGTTCTGCTCCTACGCCCTCCCTGAGCGCTTGTCTCAGCAGTTTTTGATTCGTGCCTAATGTGATATGTTCTGCTTCAGATGTCACACCTGTAACACCACAGACCGTAATGCCATATGTGTGAACTGCATTAAGAAGTGCCATCAAGGACATGACGTAGAATTCATTAGACATGATAGGTATGTTTCAAACAAGTACGTTGAGCAATTTTAACAACGCAAGTAAAGCAGAAACTAAAGAGCTCTCTTTCTTTGTAGGTTTTTCTGTGACTGTGGTGCTGGAACACTGTCTAATCCCTGTACGCTTGCTGGAGAGCCTACACATGATACAGATACACTATATGACTCTGCTCCACCTATAGAATCTAACACATTGCAGCACAACTGAATTCCTTTCAGAAAGAAAGTCCTGCCATTCTAATATCATAACTGTTAAAACTTTTTTTTTGGAGGAAGTTATACTTGCCCATTTCTGCAGAAAGAGACTGTATTAAAGCGGATGTGTGAGGTGTTGACACTATGGAGCTCAACCTACCAAAAAAGAAAGTGGCAATATGTTGACTCAGGATAACAGAACTGGGCGTTTTAAGCATTACTGTGTAAACAAAGACTTTGAAGGGACAGAAGTGAAGAAAAATAAGCTGCAATTTTGTACAGATACCAACTTCTGAAAGCTGGTGTTTTTACAAGTAGCATTGACACGCAGTCCAATTTGCAGTAGTACTATTCTGTAGACAAGCAGCATTCTTTGTTGCTGCCTTTATGGACATGGGTACCAATTGCTTTTGTATCATGGTAAAAAATGTGAGCTAGCACTTCTGCATTTCTTTTGATTTTTTTAACATTTATTCAGATTGAGAAATATGATTTTAATGCTTTAATAACACGTAGTTTGTTTCTAATTTCAAGCAAAAAATCTTATTGTACTTGAATGTGTCCTGTTTTGTTAGCACACCTAGACTTGCTGTAACTGTACTCATGTCCCAGTATGTACGTTCTTTCTATGAAAGAGAAAACACTAATCTTAAATTATATCCAGCAATTTTTCTGGTGTCCTCTGAAGTTAGAATAATCTCCTTCCCTGGCCCAGCAATAGTCTGTACTCAAACCACCCTAACAAAAAAAGCGAGTGTTTTAATGAGACTTCCTAGACTTTAATGCACTATAAAACAAAGTACCCATGTAACTAAGTTTTGTGAAAGAAATTTTACTATGTTTTAAAGTACACAGTAGAAAGTCTCCTCAAAACAGTCTTGTACTTTACTCTGTTCATAGTTTTTTTTGAACAGTCTGGACATTACTTACATAACCTGCTGGAAAATCACAGCAATTTCCTGCTCTAATGAAGCTGAGACAAGTATATATACAGCCCTATACAGTTTCATAGCTTTTTTCCATTTATGTGTATTGGTGACAGTGGGTAATCAACAGCCTGAAAGTGTATGCATGTACCATAACATCTAGACTTAATATATTGTGGAGTACTCAATAACCATTATGTAGAGGGTAGGTAAGAATTAAAGGGTTTAATTTCCTAGGAAAGACAATGGAAAAATGGTCATTTTTAAAAAATAAAGTTTATTAGATCATAACGTTGTCTGATACCACCTTTTTGAGAAACCGCCAGTACAAAACCACTTGTGTTCTTAAAGGTGATTGATCATAGTGGTAAGTTTCTGAACAGCATTTGCATCGCTTGTTGCACCATCCACCAGCAGGCACAGATACCTAAGGGACATGGTTTAACATCAGGTTAACCCAACAGTTAGGCAGAGCCTAAGCTTCCCATTACTGGGACAGATGACATTAGGAGACACAGATGCCCTTTTGTGTCTGGTGTAAAGGCTGCCAGCAGCTATCACTGCCTGATGCAGAGGCATCCACTGCAGTCTCCAGCACTACTGTGCTGTGCCCTGGAGCACCCCCAGGACTGCGCAGCAGCCATCAGCACTCAGCTGATTCAGGCGATCCCAGCCGTTTGGCTTGCAGCCAATCCAGCACCTCCATGCAAGTTAAGCTCTTAACCCTAGAGACTGGCACAGCCACCCAGGGCTTAAAATACTGCCCTCTTGTAGACAGGCTTTAGTAATTCCCTCCCTCACTGCTTGCAAAGTACATTTGAAATTCACAAAAACAGTTTTAACTGCCCCATCTGCCATGAGACTGAGCAAAAGCCACTGCCCAAATTTTAAAATGGATACTGAGTAAGCAATGTGCAGCTTAAAAACAAAGAACCAAGGCCTTACCTAAATATTCTCAGTGAAATGGTCATTTTTTCAAACTGTTTTGCTTTTCTGTGCCCCTTCTGAATAACTTCCTCTGGAATATTAGCAAGTCTTGCTGCATTGAAGCCGTAGCTCTTTGGACATGGTCCTTCAGTGAACTTATACAGGAATGTAATTGTTTCCTGGCTTGGATCCTCACTCTCATTTTCAACCATACATGCCTAAAAAGAGTAAGTTACAAGTCAGTGTATGTACTACTTACCTACAGACTAATAAATGCATGAAATATCACCTCCTCTTCTCAAGACACCTCTGTGACTCTGGGCAGAAGAGTGCAGAAAAGCGTGCACAGCATCTGCCAGCCACGAGGGAAAATCCCGTCCCTCGGTGCTCACAGCCTGTGCATTACACTGGCACGTACCATGTGGCTGAGCCGCACAGCTGGGTTGTGTGAATAATCCTCTACGAGCGAATGGTAGTGCGTGGAGAACAGAGTCCGACACCGAATTTTCTCTGCAAGTTCTTTCACCACTGCGCTCGCTATAGCTGTTCCGTCAAAAGTAGCCGTGCCTCTGCCTGGAGGAGAAATGGAAAAGCTTTGGCATGCTCAGGAACAAAAGCAGTAAAGTAAATTCAATCCATAGTTTACTTGCTACTGAAGAAAGACACCCCCACTCCCTTCATTGTTCAGATTACAAACAGAAGCAAAGATGTTTTCCTAAAGCCAAATGCAATGTGCTGTTTGCCATGTATCACTTCACATTGTTTTTCTCCTTGCTGTGTTGAAAACTGACAAACAGCAGTGAGAGCCCCCAGAAGCAGAGAGAAGGGACCTGAATATTTGCCCCATAATGATCACTCTCTCTTCTGCACCACAGAAGAGAACATTTCTGCTCTCTTGAGGCTTGCTACTGGCTTGCCACAAGTAATGACGTCCTTTCCATGAAAACTCAGCTAGAAATAGGTTAATAATGATTGGGGGGTGGTGTATGAATTCCCAGAGCACGTAAGAAGTACACAGAGAATTACATAGATAGTGACCAGTTAAACATGAGGAACTTAATGCTTCAACTGCCCCTGTGCACTTGGTTGCCATTTAGACAGCCCAACAACCTTAGAGCTAGTCTTTAATCAGAGAATACCAGCTTGGAAGAGACTTCAGGAATCACCTGGTCCAAACTTTGTTGGCAAAAGCATGGTCTAGACAAGGTGGCCCAGCACCCTGCCCAGCCAAATCTTAAAAGTGTCCAACACTGGGGAATCCACCACTTCCCTGGGGAGACTATACCAATGGATGATTGGTCTCACGGAGAAAAATTTTCCTCATGCCTATTTGGAATCTACCCAGGAGTAACTTGTACCCATTACCCCTTGTCTTTTTCTTGTAAAAAGGGAGCCTCCATCTTCTTAGATTTAATTCCAGTCTATTACAAAACAGACCACTTACCCAGTTCATCCATAAGAACAAGGGAGTGCTCTGTTGCATGCTGGAGAATGCTGGAAGTCTCACTCAATTCAACAAAGAAGGTACTTTCACCTTTAGAGGAAATGACAAAAAAAATCATCATGAATTAGTCAAAGAACTGAAAACCACAACTAGACTTCCATTTAATCTGCGTCAGTGAATCAAAAACGAAACTTGACAGTAAGCTGAACAAAAACATGAAGCTTTTTTTCCAGCTTGAAAATGGTGGGTCTCCATTTGCCAGAAAAAGCAGGTTTGGGTTCCTTAGGAGTACAGGCATGATCACGAGTACGATAGTTAAGTTTTAGGCCATCATATCTGTCTGCCTTTAATAGCGTAGGTCAGTTGTTCCAGCTGGACAAAAAGAGGGGCACTAAGGATACAAGGTGGGAAGAATCTTTTGCCTCTTCTTGCTCTTGAGTGCACGAGGCAGGCCTAAGGTGTGCGGCTTTTCAGTGTGAAAAAGCAAGCAGAAAAATCTTAAAAAAGCCTCAGAGCCTACACTTACTGCTTGGGTTGTTGATATCATAAGGTAATGAATTAATCAGATAATTAAGGCTGTACTCAATATGTACTCGAGTGAAGTATGACAAAAGAAACACACTGCTGATACAGACTGAACATCTTACAGGAGCTCCAGCAGCCCAGACAATACAAGGCCTGAAATTTAGCTCTGAAGTTGCCTTTTAGTAGATTACAAGCAGAAGAACATGACTTGCACACAATAAATCCACCTGTAGAACGTCCAGATTTACTAGGTTTTTGTAGGTTTCATTCCAAATAATCATTTGCAGCAGCAATTAATGTAATTTCAGATTTCAAAGCTAGTTCTGCCGTGCAGCTTTCAGCCTCATGATGTGAAATGCTAAAACATTTGTGCACATACCTGGAAAAGAACAGCTCTTAGAAAAAAAAGGTGAAAATGCTACATTTTTCTAGACCACCTCTGTCTTGCAGAAAGGACATCTTTTATTTCTGCCATAAGCACTTATTTCATTCTTAAGATATGGTTTTGTACTGAAACTAAACAAACTGGAAAATAGCTGGGCAAAGAAAACTTTAATAAAATTCTCTGGGTGCAAAGAAGAGCCTTGATTTGGAGAAGTGTAAATATTTTTTTAAATTAAGAACTCAGAATGATTCATTTCCAAATTCCTTATGTGCAACAAGTTTGCTAGGCTTAACTCCTTTCATATTCACTGACCCACATTTTTCAGCAGAAAGATCACAGAAAATCTGTGCCCTCCGTAAATGAGTTGTGATACTGCTCTTACCACAAAAATACTTTGTTTTTCTAGCCCCATGACACTTCACCTGCCACCACAAGCAGACTTCCCTATTCCCACTGTCATCCTCCACTTCTCTCTTCCTCCCCACGGAAGAAAGAAAATACCCCAAGAATGGTGAACTCCTGCTTCCAAGAAGGAAGCCTGCCTCTCTCTTCATCATCTGAAGAAATCAGATTTCAGGTGTTCTCACTGGAACAAGGGACCTCTAGTCCTTGCAAGAAGGTACAAAAAACAACAACTCTACAACAGCTGCCTGAACAAGTAGAACACAATCAATCAACTGCACAATATCCAAAAAGGTATTCCTCAGACTTGCTCCCAGCTGGAAGGCAGCCTTTTAATTGTAAAATTCAGTAAAAAGTGATTGTCTGTCTGTCAAAAATAATGGAGGACAATGAAACAAGTCAAGCATAACTAAAATCCTGCTTCTACTCTGAACAATGAGAGAAATCAGCTGCCCAGCTCTCCCTGCAAAATCAACACACTTTCCCTTCCCAACTTGCCACTCGAAGCAGGAAAAGAAACTCACTCAGCAGCAAAAGCACTTTTGACACCTGGATGGCAGAAACTCACCTGACATAATTCTGTCTGAGGCACCAAGCCTTGTAAATACCCTGTCAGTTGGTGTAAGCCTGCAGGCTTCAGCGGGTACGTAGCATCCCAGTTGAGCCATTATAACCAGGAGACCAGCCTGCACAACAAACATGAAAACATTTACATTTGTACTATGTGCTTGGAGCTTCAGTTCCACACAGAGACCAGAGTACACAAAGATTCCTACTGTTTTAACAGCTCCAGGCTGCAGCACCATGATCTTAGGTAGGACTAAACTGCTCTGAAAGACTTCCAAACAGAGCAAGTTATCACAGCGAGCAGTGTTTATAAAGCAAACTCCCTGCTGCTTTTGCCACTGTATTTTCATCTTGTTCAACCTGCTGAAGTGTCTTTTACCAAATGATGCCAAGTCCTGGATAAGGCCACTTCAAAAATAAAAACAATATTCTATCACTTTTTCCCAACCACCTCTCATAAGAGAAATAAAACTTATTCCTTACTGAAGTACATGAAAGTAGAAAATCTGCTGTCTGAACGTGGGCATTTTTTACCAGATTGTATTTTGTCTTCACAGTGCAGTTGGTGCACTGTGGTGCACATCCTGAAAACCACTGCTGGGACCTCCTTTGATGTGTATAAACAGTCAAGCCATGTAATTTCTTTATGCAAAACGTAGAGGTACTCAGGATCTAATGTAGATAGTCAATTACCTGTCTCATGAGCGTAGATTTGCCACCCATATTTGGGCCAGTTACTAACACACAGGAAGCTTCACTACTGCCGTCTTCATCTTTGCTGCCTATCACAATGTCATTAGGAATAAAATCATCCCCAAAGAAAGTTTTTGTAATGCATGGATGGCGTGAATTTTTAATTTCCAGGAAGGGAGGAGCACTATCCTCAGGCAGTAGAATTACAGGTCGGCACAGTGGTCCATCACCGTCTTGACTGTAGTTAGCAAGGGACATCAAGACATCTGTAAGATGAAGAGAAATTCCAGTAAATCACGCTTTCACCTTTCTTTAGTCATTGACTGGAATGCGTTTACTCATTGAATAGTGTTTTTAAAACACAATTTTTCCATTTCTGTTCATTTTTCTCGTTAAGGAAAACACCCAAGAAGTATTCCAGAGGAACAAGTGGGTGATATTTACAATGTCTTTCCTCATTCATTCCAGATTTCTACTTATGTCAGATTAAAAATCCATCCCTCTAGTTTTCAGTTTTGAAGTCTTTAAAACCCACATCACTTCACTTCAAAAGCTATTTAATGTACATGTATAAAATATTATTTTCTTGCATTGGTTTTTAATTTGGAACAAGACAAGTAAAGAGGAAATCAGCGTCTCTGGCAGCGAATTACTTTTTTAAGATGATAACACTGCTTGAAAGTTGCCATGATATATTTATATAAATATTAAAAAGTCTGTTGGCCTAGCAGAAAGCAGCAGCACAACCTCCCTCAGCTAGCCGAGCTCTGAGGGTCTAAAAACTGATTACCTACAAAATGAGATTGCTGTGTGATTTTAGAGACTTGATGGACACATATTACAGCCGAGCCTGACAGCCGTCTCCCTCTCTACTGAAAATCAATTCCGCACTTGCCCTGGTACTGAGGGGTAGCTGAAGTGGCTGCTTCCCAGCAATCCCAGTCCGCTCAGAGAATTCCTTCCTGGAGAACGCTGGCTGCCTGCCTGCCCACCCTCCCTTTTCTCCCCAGTGGTATTCAAAGAATGCTTTCATTTTTCCCTGAACAAAGACATCCCAGAGTGCCTCATGTCAGCAGAAAATGTACAGTACCAGAGAGCACCAGTCCGGAGGAGGGAATACAGGACACTGTTCTACCCCAGAAATTCAAGAAGGATTCGGGCAAGATTTCATCATTTCCTATACAGGGGCATTTTTACTGCACGTCAAACTGAAGGAAACCTCTTACCTAACACAGCGATGCATTCCACAGCTGTCTGCCAGTCTTTGCTGTTTTGATCGAAGTTGTAAAACAAACGCCTCATACAGTCTTTCAGTGCTGCGTCTCTGCGCTCTTCAGCATTAACCATTGCAGCCAGCATCTTCTCGATCTCCTTGGTCCAGTAACGTTTATATCCCTTCCTGGTTGACTTCAGCTCATATTCCTCAGGCAAATTACGTGATGTTGCACTTTCCGGTATTTCCATTTGGTACCGGTTTTTGCCTGCCCCCCAGTACTGCATGGATTTGAATCCAAGCAGTTTGCGTTGCTTATCCAGGTACTTGTGAAGGTCTTCCTCAACAGCTTTAATATCCTGTAGTGCCTTATCGTAATCGGGGTCAAAACCCGCCTTTGGAGTAATCACTCCTGTCTTCCGAGCTTGGTTATGATCGAAAGCAGTATCCCATCTTTTAAGCTCCGCACTCAAGTCTGGGAAGCGGCCGTCTGGATTTTTGGCTTTGCGGGTGACTAGCTGCTTCAGGACTTTAGATTTGAAGTCACTGGCAATTTCTTCCATGACATCGACAATTTCGTTCATTACTTTAAACCCCTCCAGTGCAGACAAAAAGTCAGCAATTTTTTTTTTGCTGTATTTGATTTCTTCATAAAAGATGGCTCTGCTGTCGGGATGGTTCTGACTTTTCAGTGGCGATCCAATACTGTGAATTTTGCTGAGCAGCCTTTCAAGGTCAGGAAGTTTCTTCAGGTGCTCACTAACTTCAGACATTTTATCGGGCACTGCCAGAAGGTCCTCAACAGCATCTAAGCGATCGTTGATGGATTTAGGATTACAAAGCGGAGCGCAGAGCCACTGTTTCAGGAGTCGTTTCCCGAACGGTGTACAACAAGAATCAATCCTTTCCAACAACGTGCCTTCTGTGGTTCCATTGGTTCCGTTCTGCAGGACTTCCAAGTTCATCAGGGTGACTCCATCCAGCACCATCCGCTGGTCAGTTTTGGCAAAGAAACTACTTGAACTCATAGTTTTTGCAGTATCAATATCCACAGGGACATACTCCTCAAAGTTTGCCAGCGATAACAGCTCCTGATCAATCAGACACTTTTTGAGATAGAAGACACATGCCCCAAGAGCTGACAAAGCTAATTCACCGTTTTCACCAGGAGTTAATCCCAGCGAGTCACTCTCTGATGTCAGAGATTTGATTACAGAGGGCAGAAAACATCCATTTTCAGAGTTCTGTTTCTCCTTGAAATATCCTTCTTCAAGAAGGACTTTTAGGGTTTTAGATGCATTCCAGAACTGGGAACCAGAGATCAGCCCTTCCTGAATGCAAGAAACAAGCGAGCCCTTCAGTATCTTCTGTGTGTCCACAGACAGGTTCCCCTTCTCGTACAGTACCTGTACAGGAGTGTAATGCGCTACTAAAGTCCTAAACCTCGAACGGTGCCGGTCATCTGAGAACTGGCCTACATAAAACTTCCCCACCGAGGTGTCAACAAAGCAGACCCCATAAACACGTTGTCCAGAGGAGTCTTCTTTTTCCTTAACGCACAGAAGGTATTTGTTATGGTTCTCAGAGGGATCACAGTCCAGAATGCTGTAAGTCTGAGTTCCTTTGGTGATGATTCTGCATATTTCTCGGCGTACAACCTTGTCAAATCTTGTTGGGTGGGCCATTGACTTGTAGCGCGTTTCCATCATTTCGGGAGTTTCTGTTTGCTCGACACGGGCTACCTTGTAGCCTTTCTGCACTAGAACATCAGAGAATCTGCCAAAGGCAGTTTCTGGAAAGCCGGAATGGGCCCAAAAACCTTTCATGAAGATCAGGCCCAACTCATTTACGCCAATGACTGCATCCATATGATACAACTCATAGAATTTCCCAACTTTGTAGAAAATCACAGCATCAAAGTTCTGGCTTTTCAGCTGCCACCACCTCCGCATTCCTGGCGTACACTTGTTGAGATAGTCCTCAGGTACATACAGAGTACATGGGTCATAATCAGGGTCACCCTGCCGCTTCCTGTGTGCATCTTTCTTTTTCCCTTCCTGCAGCCAATCAAGCTTTTCATGTTCCCATACTGCAAAGCCACTCATGCCTCCACCACAAGCATTTGCTTGAGACTCAAAACTTTCAGGTGCAGCAAATGATGTCAGCTTAGACTTGGCTTCTAAAGAAACTGTTACTGCTCTTTTGGGTGTTTCAGAACAATCATTTTCTAAGCTACTCCTTTTAGCAGGCTTGTTTATTGCTCTCCTCTTTCGTTTAGAAGGGACTTTTACGGGACTTTCTTCAACACTCTCTGCGTCCGTCTCTATGTCAGTAGATTCATTTTCATCCACCCCACTACTAGCTTCCTCACTGCTTGCCAGTTCTTTCGCATCAGGTTTGAACTCTGTGTCAGAGCCACAATGATCACTGTCAGAATCCAACACTCTTCTTCTTTTGGCTTTTATAGCACTTTCCCTGCTCGTTGCTCGCTTCTTACTCTTCACATCCTCCTCACTATTGCAGTCATCGCTGTTGCCTGATGGACTTTCACTCATCTGCTGGAAAAATAAATTATTCTACCTATAGAAAATTCTGGCTACAAGGTATTGCTGCTGCAAAAAGAAGGACAGAGACATGCAATAATGCAGTAGTTATGATACTTCAAGCAAGAGACAGAGCCACAGCCAATTCCATTTACCTCCACAGAATTTAATTTTTTTCTGGATAAAAAACTACTACCAGCCAGTGGCATAATTACTCCTCTTTGTATTCCTAATAGCCTCATTCATTACTTTGCGTAAGTGGAGCTGATGAACAAAACTCTTAAAGTGGACAAAAGGCATATGGTGTATGAAATTCAGCACAAAGGAGAAATGCCTCCATAAATCTGTGCTGACCTATGTCAGAAATGTGATTGGGTTTTGCAGCCTTTCGGTACCAGCCTACGTGTGTGTTGCCTAAGATTTTTTTTTTTTTGGAGTTAACTACCTATTTCCACCTACAAACATACTACCTTATAGTAACCTTCAAGATGATCATGCACATCTAGAGGAATGATAAGAAACTCCATTATTTGCCTTTTCATCCAAATCACTTTAAGATCTTAAATCTTTAATCACTTTAAGATCTTTAATCTTTAATCACTTTAAGATCTCCAGCACCAGTGCAGGAGGAAAAACAGCAGTGGAGGGACTGGAAAGAGTTCAAAGTGCCAGTGGCCACTGCACTGTTGCCATGAACATAACACAGTGCTTCGAGTGGCCGCTATCCCTTGGGGCAATGCCACACTGGAGACAGAGTAGATGAGCCATGCTGACAGAGGAGGTAAGGAAAACCACTATCCCATGGAGAGTTTCCTCATACCATTTCTTTGCAACGAAATCTATTCCAATGCAATTGGCGGTACTGAATAGTATTTGAATCACTCACAACAGAATGTGAATACAGTACAATAAAAGATCTCATTTAGTTACCCCACCAACAGACTGGTGTAATTTAGTGCTACTCTACAAGAGGAGGGAAAGCTCTAAAAATCCAACTTAGTGCCTTAAGATGGATACTCAAAAAGTTAGAAAGTTTCTACATTAGGCAAATTAAAACTTCAGATCGAACTTAGGGGAACTTGGAATATGAATAGCAGATAGAGAAGATAAAAAGATGCACCAGGAAAAAAAAAAAAAGTACTTTATGAGTGAGAAAGTGGGTTACCTGGGTTACCCAGGAAATGATCAATGAAGAGAGTTACAGAAGTAACTCCTGAGGTCAGTCCTTACCATACATAACACCAAAGGGATAACAAACTTATCTCTCCAACTAGAAAAGGTGAGAGACCAGCATATGACCTGACAATACAGAAGCAGTACAAAAAAAAAAACCCAAAAAACCCACAAAACACATATGGATACATATGTGTGCATGATTAGAGCAGATAAACTGTGGTTACTGCACCAGAAAACTGCAGGACATTCCATGTTTAGTTCCAAGAGACACCTTATAAGTTCTAGGACAGTAAGACAAATTTTACCTCCATTTCCTCCCCTTCCTCCTCCTCTGTGTCTGAAGGTTCACGACATACTGCCAGTTCAAGTCGCTTAGTTTTATCTTTACTCATTGCATCGTCCGCTAGCACCATTGCTCTTTTAATTTCAGGCTTTATGCTGTAAAACATACCTCCCCTCAGCGTCTCTCCATCTGATGAACCTGTAAAACCACAAATAATTTGGCAGAAACCAAAGTTACTCTAGTCCTTTAGTTAGTGTTCATACTTCACTTTTAAGTGTATTCAGACAACTAGTATAATTATCTAACACTGTGTTGTTACCAGTCATTCCCACCACGTCCTAAAGACAGCAACCCATCACTCATTCAGCCTGATAAACTACCCCTGGAGAAAGTCTAAACACTCGCAAATGAAACGCCTACCTAGCACATGAACACTTGAAGAACTGCTTCTATTTCTGTAACTCATTACCACATCTGAATACTTCTAAGCTAAGCGCTAAACACCCTCACACCAACTATGGTTACTACTGAAAAGCAGCAATTTTTACCAGCCGAGAGCAGACCTGACTGAGACCACACGGCTGCTTTAGCAATGACAGGTAAGTTCAACCATAAAGTTATCTTTAAGTTATGGGCATCAGTCATCTATGACACAGACCTCTTGGCTAAAGCTCTGGTGGCTGTTCAAACTGCTTCTGTAAGTGCAGCAAGGCGTCCAGACCCGACACCAAGCTATTAGCCAGATTAGCTGATCATCCATCCCACTGGCAATTCACCCTGACACTGCAGGGTATCAAGCAAAGCCTACTATTAATAACTGCACCATCCCTCATCCTCTTTCATATCCCTTGAGCACCACAGTTCCCCCTTCCACTACCTGTACCTAAACACAGAAACAAAGCCAGCCAATCTACAGACTCATTTCTAGACAGGGTCCCCAAAGACACTGAGAATCATCTCAATGCCATGATTAAGAAATAGATGGTATATATAACATATTATATATCCACCTTGGGGAAAGAAAGAAGGGGGACATAAGATATAGATGAGGAAGGACAATTCCTTTCTCTGTTCTTACAAGTTTAGCTGGCTGGAGATGACAGTAGAATCTGCTTGAACAGGTCCTTAAACCCGCTCTTGTAAATCCCTCCATACACTGCAATTAACTGAAGCTTCAGCTCCGAGCCAGCGGTAGGCAAAAGGCAGCCGACGTGCAGGAGGCCAGCTACCTCAGAAATAAGTCAAACAGAATTCCTTCACATTGATTTCTGAGCTTGCAGTAGCCAGGCATGGAGTTACAAGTAGCTGCTTCTACAGCGCAAGTGCAACACATTAACAAACCACATCTCCACGAGTTTTGCAAATGCAGTGAGACAAGCCAAAAAACATTCTGCATTTAAAATTAACAGTTTAACAACGGCAGGAGAAAAATCTCATCACACTATTTACTGTACTCAACTGCGCAACACCTGCATATTCACTTAACCAACCTATATGTAACCCCACCTCTCATGTGCCCAATTGTCAGAAGTCTGGCCCTGTGCTATGTTTATTCAGTAACAAACAATAACACGATGTAAGAAACTTCTCTTACCCAAAGGCTCCAACACTCTTACTGTGTGTACAAATACACTTTCTGTCTGAATTTGGAAACAAAGCATGTATTTTAAATATTCTTACTCTGTTCTGCATTCACCACATTTCTTGTAGACAGACCAGTGTTTCTATTCTTAAACATTTTGAACACTTCTTACAGCAACATGATTTACACATGACAGTTTACGGCCAACGATTTACAGTTTCCAGAAACAGTAAAATTACAAAACCAAGGGGAAAAGAGATCATGACTACTAATAAGGTGAGATTTACCATGCAAAATGCTGTTGTAATTCTTGATTACATCTGATTTTCATTACTTAACCAAGCCATTTTTTCAAGATGACAAACACCAATTCTGCTCTGTAACTACAAGCACTGCCCTAACAAACCCTCTGAACTCTCAAGTTATATATTTTATTGACAAAACTGTACCGCACTGATTAAAGAAGTAACTCCACAGTAGAATTAATTTTCGTTACCTAACATCCTGTGCCTAGGCTTTTGATTCTGGACAAACTGCTGTTCCCAAATAGCTGCCTAAAAAGTGGGTTTGACATTCCTAATATTTTAAGAATTTCAGGGCCAAAATTTGAAGTAGTGGATTTATCTTTAAGATGTTTTTTTATATTGATGGGAAGAATAAAGGAAAAAAACTTCAAAACACAAGCAAGCTCTGAGTTCTAATCTAATAAACAAGGGTGGTTTATGCTTAAGGAACTGTATAACCATAACTGCAACTTTAGCCCTCAGAAACTTGCTTTCTCTACTTTATTACAAAGTACAAAACATGCTTCCCCACTCAATACTCATCTTGGTTTCACTTCTCTTTCTCTGTGGAGAATACCGTAATCTATACTCCATGCCTATTCTTCCAAAATAAGTGGTATATTTCCATCTCAAAAGTTTTATTTGTATCTCTTACCTTTATATGGCTTCAGATATTTCATACTGACCCAGCCCCGTGTAGGGCTGTCATCAAAAAATTGTACGTGGACACGAGTGGATTTCCCTTTTCCTCTGACTATTGTTTTTTCAGTCGGATGGTTGTATACGAGACACGGCCACCAAGGATAACCTTCCATCTTGGCCCAGACCAAGTCACCAGGTGAATACCCACAGGAAACACTGCAAAGACAACAGATGTGTAAATTAAGGAGCATAAACATTTAAAACTACTCTCTTCATAAATATAACTGCACACTGCTTCTGAGCAGCTTGTCCTCTGAAGGTCTTGGAGGGCTCCTAGATGGTCCAACCTGGATTATACAGTCCTTCTATACCACCACCAATACTTAAATGATTTTTTGGATTTGCTCCTCTGAGTTCTCCTGGATCCCTGCAGAGATAGTGCTTTGAAGTCACAGAAGACTGGCTGAAGTGGGAAGGGACACCTGGAGGTCACCTTGTCCAACTCTCCTGCTCAAGGAGGGCCACCTCAGGCCATGTGTATCCAGGCTCTGACTGGACTTCTTAAGGGAGAGGAAGTGAGTAACTCGGTCCCACCAGACACTGACCAAATGAAGAAGATTGCAGACTATGTATTCTGTATTGTCAACCTACGTAACAACGAATTATTTTTCTGTAGAGACTAGTTCTGAACAGGGACCTAAAGGAAACGAGTAAGATTTCCAAAACGCGTCAAGCTACAAAAAATAGACGAATAAATACAAACTGTCTCCATTGCAAAGCACCTGGTGTAGCTTTTAGGAAACGCAGGCACGAGTGGGAGTACACACACCCCCGCCTCCCGCACCCCGCCCGGCCCTTCCCGACAGCCGCCGCAGCCTGGGGCGGCCAAAACCGCGGGGCTGGCTGCAAACAGGCCCCCCGCTCCGGCAAGGCCCCGGCGGAACCAGGCGCCTCCCGGGGTGGCGGGGAGAGGACGGGGGGATGACGACACGACGAACGACACTGGCACCTTCGCGCCCCGGGGGGTTCCGCTCCAACCTCCACCGGTGACGGCACCCATCGCCCCCCTCCCGCCACGGTCCCCACGCGCTGCTCCGCCCCGCCTCCCCGCGGCGCGCGCTGCCGCTCCCGCCCCCCCCCCCCCCCCCCCCCAAGCAGGCCGCACTCCCGCGGCCTCCTTTCCCCTCCACCACCGGTTACCTGGGGGCCTTGGCGGCCGCGCCGTCTCCTCCGCCCTTCTCCCCTGCCTCCTTGCGCCGGGCCGCGGCTCTGCCCGGTGTGCCGTTGCTCGCCGCGCCGGCGGGGCTGGTGGCGGCCTCACGGCCATTCTGCTCCACCGAAGCCCGGCGGCGGGTCCCCGCGCCGGCCTGTGGCTGGGCGGGCGCCGGCGCAGCCGCTCGAGACGATGGCGGGGAGGCCTTGGGGAAGAAGCGGTGCAGGGTGCTCTGGCGGGACATGGCCACGGCGGGATCGGCTGACCGCCACCAGCGCGCGCGAAACCCGCGGCGCGCGCCAAACGCGCCCCTGCGGGTCCCGCCCCTGGGCGTGGCCAACCCCGGCTCCGCCCCCGCCCCCCCCCCCGGCTTGCGCGCTACCAGCCGCCGCGGGCGGGAGTTGCGGTGCCGTGCGTCCGCACTGCCGCCCGGCTTCTCTGCCCGCTGCGCTGCCGGCGCCAAGTCCGGCGGCGTGAACCCCGGCCGCCGGGGGTGCTCCTCAAGCCTGGCTCCTTCCTGCTGGGGCCTCCGTGTTTGCCCCGCCTTCCCGCCCCGCCGTTCGCAGAGGGGCCTGGGGCGCCTCAGGGCCTATCGTGTGGCCTCGCCCGGCCCGCGGCGCTGCGCGTGGTCTCCCAGACAGGCCTTCCCCGAGGTCGGTAGCTCGCAGCAAGGTCTGGCCTTGTTAACTACAGCCCTTCAAACCCTGCTCCTTGTCTGCAGGGAGGGCACAGCGGCTGTTATGATCAGTCGTGAGATGGGATGAGCTGGGGCCTTCCCACAAAAACCTCCTCAGGGAGGGAGAAACTGTGTCAGCTGCACTGGAGAACTTCCTTCCCGTGTCTGCAGTAGAGGGCAAGAGCAGCGCTGTGGTGGGAAGGCAAGCTGCTCTGTGGCCAGAGGAGAACCTCGGGCAGCTGCTGGCCCTGCTGCCAAGCTGTAAGGTGGTGATTCTCGGCTGGCTTTACTGGCAGATGCACAGGAGAGCAAAGAAATGGCAGCCGAAATCATACAATCTCGTCCTCTGCTCTTCCTGCGTGTTTTTTTCATATTCATAGGTAAGGCTATGTCCTTTAAAAGCAACTTTTTGACGCATTACGTTCAAGGTTCTTAATTGTTGTCCTTTAAGTGACTGTATTACAGAGCAAAATTAAGAACTTTTTATTAGTATAAATTTAGAGAAAAAATATCTACTGTCGCTAGACCTCTGTTAGCATCGCTTTTTCTTTCACTAAAACTGCCATTTAATACTGCAAGCCAAAAACTCTCCTACCGTTCAGCACAACTGTAGCCAAAAACGGCACATCTGCACTCCCACGGCGAGGAACTGCGAGAGGAACTGCAAGGCAGAGATTTGACCACGAGAGGTCACGCAAACCCAAACGATAGAGAAGGATTTTAAAAGCATGTTCCTTCTAAAAGAATTGCATCCGTTTAATTTAAAAGATTTTCCATTTAACTTATCATCCATTGCTTTCACAATCTATGTGATGTGTCCTCAGTTGCACACACCCCAAACTGAAGCTGAAAAACAACGGTGTTTAGTTTCCTGAGAACAGTCCAGGGATTCCAAAGCACAAGGACTGAGAAGTGCTTGGAAGTGGAACATGCTGCAGGATAACCCCCTCAGCAGGCATTGCTGTTCCTATCAAAAACACTCGCCGGGACAGGGACCTGCCCAAATGTTTGGGTAGCACCTTTTTTTGGTCAATTTTTTTGCAGGAAATAGGCAAGCCTATTTGTAACTGTCTGGAAAATTACACTCGGATCATCCGGCACTCATCATCTGGCAGGTAGAAGCAGGGAGATGGGCTGAGGCAGGGAGGGGAAAAACTTGAGAGAGTGCTGAAAGCAGGCTCAGTCTTTAAAGATGAAGCCTGCTTTGAGCAGGCTCCTGATTGTGCCTGGTAGCTTCTCCCTGGAGATCGCTGTTGTCAGTTCATGTGAGGAATGGAGGTAACAGAAAAGCATGAAGGGTCATCTGAATTTGATGTCCTCCTCAGCCAATGTGGTATGAGCGCTACAGAAGTCGCTTCAGTGTTGAGGTCGGTTTTGGTAGCCCTGGAATTTCTGCAGGCTGGCAGGAGTGTGTGAGTCAGTCCTGGTGACTGCTGAAAGAAGAGCATGTTACTGATTTGGTACAACCATGGAGGTCTCAAGAAGAGACTGTGGTCCTTGCAATTTACAGACCATGTGGTTCAGAAGCTTGAGCGAGGGATCTGGAGTCTGCACCTGTGAGAAGATTCATTCTTTGGTTTTCAGCTTTTTAATTTGTCCCATGCAATTATACCAGTTCTCTCGGTCCGTGGTATCCCCGTGTCTGGGTCTGAGCATTCCTCCATTTATGGTGACAGCCTCTTAAGAAATGCCACACTGGAAACATACACAAGTCTATATTTTAGAAAGTCTGGATCCAGTGTCGGGCGCCCTCCCCAAGGATGGTTAGCTCCGCACTTTGATAACCACAAAAACGTAGGAGTTAAGCTTGGCAATACAGGATTATTTTCTCTGGTGGGATCAGGCTGGGGAGAACACGGATCGCTCCGGTATTTATTAGATAGCCTTTTATTATGCTGTTGTTAGTAGCAGGGAACTCATCGCACACTGCATCCGGTTACTCCCTCACACAGTCCACAGACGTGTGCACTGACAGGTACTTGGGTGGAGCGAGAGTAGGGAGACCAACCCCAGCTGTTTCCTTAAAAGCAGAGGCATGTGTTGATGTGCCAGGGGCTTTGAGGTGGTGTTCAGGAAGCCCCTCCAGGTGATTTGTTTCATCATATATGTATGTTTCTGTGTGTTTTATATACCTAAGTCGCTCTGAAAGTAATGCCTCCTATTTATTTCCATGGAAACTACAGATACAGAAAGCACAGTAACAGTGTTTGATAGAGCAAATTCCTAGGTACAGAACACTATTTTTTGACATAGTGCCCCCCATGGGCTGTGCATTTTCACCAGTGATGAACAAGAGCCTGCATGCTGCAGTCGTAAAAACCTGCACCAGGGGAGGGACCTGCCGTCACTGTCGCCACTGCTGGAACGCGTCACCCTCCGCCTCACTGTGCTGACACCCACTCTTTGGTCTCTGTAAACATTCAGCAGGGTCAGTGAATGTCAGTGGGTGCAGTTTTTTCTGCATGGAGAAATTCAGTTACACCTCTTTGCTTCGCATGCACTCCCATGTCAGAGGTCTTGTTGTCAGACTGCCACTCTGCTGCTGTCTGCCTCACGGCAACAAAAGTTAATGGGATATTGGTGGGAAGGTTCAACCTCTACTGCCAGACCACCAACATCCACCTCTGATGTCATGGGCCATCATGGTAAAATAGGAGGCATTACTTTTGGAGCGGCCCTCATATATATATACACACACACGCACATTTATTCATTTATTTATTTGTTTACTTATTTATTTATTTACTTATTTATTTACTTATTTAGATGGATAGATAGATAGATAATCTTGTGGTTTTGCATACAGCAGCCTTCTTGGGTGTAGCCTGGGTTGGACAGCCCATGGTCTATACTAGTGGATTTGGACAGGTTCAGCAGAGTTTCAGTGTTCAGAGTTTATCAGTTTTTGTGGATTAAAGCAGGACTGTGAGTCTCTGGAGCTTATCAGTTCTTGGCAGACTTGCACAGGCTACTGCTTGGCACGGGCTTTCCCTCTCTTAAGCCTGCTGTTTTCTGGTACCTGTTTCTCCATGCGCATGCACGCCTGTAGAGCCATTCACACAAACTCACGCAGAGGGGGCTTTTATGACATGGTCTTCAGTTTCTTTCTAGTAAAATACAGAATTCTACATGTTTTTCTGCCAGTCTCGGCAAGGTACGTTATAGAATAATTAAAACATGAAAGTCTGTGAAGTTGCTTGATAGGAGGCTATAAAAGGTGACATGACTGAAAGCATTATAAACAACTCTGTCCTTCCCCGCTTTTTGAATATCCTCTTTTGAAGAGGAAACCATAGGGAATTGTTAAGTTGCTGTAGTGCAGATTTTACACCAAGCTCAGCTGAACACCGAAAAGTGCTGTATTTATCTTAATTCTTTTCCTCCCTCTCTCCCTGCCAATGCATACGCAAATACTCCCACACAGCCTTCAACTGTGCTTTTTAGCTCCTTAAGTGGTTCTGAACCGTTTCCATTCTAGGAACATTGGAAATGGCAGGGATTTGGCTTTTTTCAAGATAATATCTCAAAAATTTTTAAACTGAAACAACTTAGGCTCTACCACGCTTTACTAGATTATACAGTACCTGCTCTACAGCTGATACAGAAATGGTAGAGCATGAATCAAGAGCTACCTTGCAACACAGTGACTCTCTGCTATACCTGGGCTTTCCTCTGGAGATTGGAATTAATCATTTCTATCTTGTTAGTTGCTGGAATAAGGAAAATGCTAACCAGGTAATTTTGAGGTCTTTCTGGAAAAACGCCATAATGTAAATCAAGAAGGATACCTAGAACAATAACCACAACAGAAAAGGAAAGTACACTTGAGACCAGGTGCCTGGTTGTTTTATCATCTATAGTGTTTGCTATCTCTGATATTCTTTGGAAGAAACATTTGTCAGGAAGGAAGGTTCATTCCCCAGGTGAGGGATTTTGTTCTTGAAGTTGCCAGGTACAGACAAGAGCAAGCTGGTGAGGCTTAGGGAGCAGCAGGAGCGAGTGTGCTCCTAGCACAGGCAGTGCCCTCACTGGCTGGGATGCAGATACACAGCATCGGAATCATAGAATCCTAGAATCAGAGGATGGTTTAGGTTGGAAGGGACCTTTAAAGATCGTCTAGTCTAACTCCCTTGCCATGGTCTGGCACATCTTCCACTAGATCAGGTTGGTCAAAGCCCCATCTAAACTTGCACTTCCAACGATGGAGCATCCATGACTTCTCAGGGCAACCTGTTACAGTGTCTCACCACCATCATTGTAAAAGATTTCTTCCTTATGTCCAATCTAAATGTCGCCTTTTTCAATTTAAAACTGTTGCCTTTGTACTGTCACACAGGCCCTGGTAAAAAGTTTGTCCCCACGTTGTAAGTCCCCTTTATATGTTGAAAGATGGCAATAAGGTCTCTCTGCAAGCTGAACAACCCCAACTCTCTCAGCCTTTCCTCAAGGAGAGATGTTACAGATGTCTGACCATTTTCATGGCCCTCCTCTGAACCCAATCCCACAGGTCCATGTCTTTCCTGTGCTGAAAACTCCAGAGCTGGACACTGTACTTCAGGTGGGGTCTCACCAGAGCAGAGAATCACCTCCCTCAACCTGCTGGCCACAATTCTTTTGATGAAGGCCAGGATCCAGTTGGACTTCTGGGCTGTGAGCACACATTTTTGGCTCATGTCCAGCTTTTCATCCACCAGTACCCACACGTCCTTCTCAGCAGGGCTGCTCTCAATCCCTTCCTCCTCCAGGGTTGCCCCAACCCAGGTGCAGGACCTTACACTTGTCCTTGTTGAACCTCATGAGATTCACATGGGCCCACTTCTCCAGCTTGTCCAGGTCCCTCTGGATGACATCCTGCCTCTCAGGTGTGTCAACCGCACCACTCAGCTTGGTGTCATCTGCAAAGTTGCTGAGTGTGCACTCAATCCCACAGCCTATGTCATTGATGAAGATATTAAACAGCACTGATCCCAGAACAGACCCCTGAGGTACACCACTCATTACTGGTTTCCACTTGGACATTGAATTGTGCGGGCAGAGCAGGGCTCTGATAATCACAACAGCCCCATTCGAGGCAAGGGGGTGGATCAGATCCAGGATCATCTGGGAAGCAGGCCTGCAGGCAAGCACACCCGCAAGCAAGCATCGCTCAGGCAGGGGCTGGGTGCCCAGGGCAAACAAATTGTTGGTAACCAACTTTTGAAAGCTCTTCAGGCAAAATTTGCTAAAGAGCAAGTATCTGTGGTAGTTAATATGAAAGAGCTATACTTATGGTAGTTAATGTTAAGAGCAGTCTAGGAAATTTCACTTTGGTTGGTGTATGAAGTACCTGAGATGTGCGCTACCCCTCTCCATGTGTCTGTTGGGCAAAGTGACAAATCTGTCTTCCAGAGCTAACGGAAAGCTCTTAAAGTGCAAAAAAACCCCCCAAAACTCTGGCTATTATAGGTAGGATTTTTTCATTTTTAACAAAATGGTAAGATTTTCTCATTCCAATATTCTGCAGTTATCCCACTGGGACAAATGTAACACTTTTCACTTTTCTTTTTTCAGAAAATGTATAAATACATTATCTGAAAATTTTTTAGTATCTTTTATTTTCATTGTTTGGTACCAGATGTGACTATGGAGGAAGATTGCAAGTTCCCACTGGTTTTTGTAGATCTGCTGCAAATGCCCAGTAACTCTATCAAAACCATGTGAAACAGCTCTGGCATGCAAATGGCTTAATGGGGAGTAAAGAGAAGAGTCCGCTGCTTCATTCAGTTAATGTGTGTCCTTTCTCTGAGGCTGACTTGAGCTGCTTTTATACCCATAGAGGTGAGATGATCAGAAGTAACCTTAAAGGAGTACTAAATGCTTTATGGGCTTTACCTTGGTGACAAAGGGTGCCAGGCCAATCTTAGAGGGTGAGGTGGAACAGTTTACAGAAAATGGTTTCATCATGCTAATACGGATAGAACTGAAGACAACGTTGACCTTTCTCAGAAATTCCCCCAAATGAGAATTTAAGCGTGAGATATACGTTGTAAATAAGGTACCCAGTGAAAGGTTAAGAAAAATACAACCATGACAAAATGTTAATGAGTAGTGAGGTCATTCTGATCTAAATATAATTGATCTGGTAGGCTGGTATATACTAGTTTTGTGCAGGCTTGGAAAAATGAATATATAAGGGCATTGTAAAAGTGTGTTTAAAGGGAATTTTTTCCCCGTGCGCTAAGTTTTCTACCTCTCAGTTTCCTCCTCAGCATCCAGCATACTTAAAGGGTTAAACATGAGTATGAAAATAAGTCAGAGCTTGCTTATTCAGTAGCTCATTGTTCTGTAATTGGGCTAAGAAATCATCTTTATTTTAGTAACAGCAGATAATTAATTTCCTGTTTGCTTGCTTTTTGCATGTCTGCAGACACGCAGCTTCCGTGTACCAGTTTTAGAGGAGCTTTTGTAGCAGCAAGAAATGAAGCAAGAAATGCGTGTTTATTTAGGGTCACTTTGATTACACAGTCTACGATTAAAACCTTTTACTGCTTTTCTAACATGACAAAGCAACAAAAAGAAGAGAGGAAACTGGAAGATTTCTGAATAAATGATGTTTTAGAAGGTTTTGTTCACACTGTGCCTTCTTTTAGATGCAGGTCTGAAGTGAGATGAGAGCTGCTGGAATGGCACGTAGCAGAACTACCAGAAACAAGCATTCAAAAATAAAGAAAAGTCGGAGCATAACCCGTGAGACTGATTCACAACCTGCAGACAGACTACGTCTCCAATTCAGGTGTTTCTCGTGTGATACAATATGTATAGGTCCATGCATAATAATAGACTGTCCTAAAAAATAGAAAGGAAAAAAAAAAACCCAGGAAACAAAGGAAAAATGGGCCAGGGCTGGAGACGATCAAACTTCTCCATAGTTCCATCCGGCTCCCACAGAGCAGGCACATTCATCTGCTGATTTGGTTGGGTTCAAGATGCTCCTGCTTGTTGAAAGTGTAGTAGCCACCCACAGTTATCCTGCTTCCTGCCTTCTGTTTCCTTGTGCTTCTATTAATGGTATGAACACTTGTGGGTTTTTTCGATGATACGGTTTAATAATTTGCAAAGCAAAAATAACTCATAAATCCAGAACAAAACAACTGTAATCAGTCTGACCTGCATAGCACAGGGCATTGGATTTCCCTGAATCAATCCCTGTTTAAATCAGATAATCTCTTGTGGGAAACAAACAGTTTTGATTTAAAGGTTTGCAAAGACAGATCATCACAATGATCTGTTAATTAAGTACGGTGAGATATTTGCAGCTGTTGAGGCAGGTATCAGAAATCTGAGCTGGATAGATAGGGTTAAGCAAGTTCCAGCTTTTTTTCCAGCATTGAATTAGCAAATTGGTGTTGCAAAAAGCAGGTATTTGTATTTTGCATGACTGATGTTCTCTTACTTCAAAGATACTGCCTGTCAGCATTGATGATGGGTGAGAGAGGCAAAGGGAAGGCAGCCTGGTGATCAGTGCCTGGAGAGTTAAATGTTTCCGTTCTGCATCCCTGCCAGATACCTCTCGGAGAGCCAGAGGAAAATTGGTTCCTACTAATTAAAATGTGGGGGGGGGGAAAGAAGAGGCTTTTTGATTTCCTTCTTCAATCTATAACTTTGTTCCTTATGGGGATCTAACCTCCTGCCAAGTGACATTGGCACTAAATCTAAGAAATATCTTCCAAAAGTTGTTTCTCTGATGAAGGCGCAGATTGGGACAAAGATGAGGTGACGCAGGGGCAGGTGGTCTGTTCTGCTATGACACAATGCTTTGAGTTTTGCACTGGAGGATTGTTGTGCCCACTAAGCCCTGTCTGCGCTGGATCCATCCCCTGACTCAGCTGACAACTTGTTTTCATAGTGAGAGAGATGTAGTTTAACTATGAACCTTTGCTGAATGGGTATGCTTTTACTAGGAAATAATCACCAGTCAGCTTACCAGGAATTAACAGCTTATTAGAACTAGTACTCTGAGCCTTTTCTTGCAGATTTCTTAAAGCAGATGCTCTGAGAGGTCTCTTTCCTGAAGTTTCTGTTTTGTTAGCACCTTTATATTTGTGTGAATTTATTTTTAAAGTATTCATACGCTGAGTTTGTGGCAATCAACAGTTTACTGACTGAAGTGAGCCTAGAAATTAATTTTCTCCGTAACAGCCATATCAGTGCTTGTAAAGAAGCACAAAGGGAAAAAAGGTCTGAGGGATTCAGAACATGAATTCAGATGTTTAACAAGAGTTAGTTTTCATGAAAATCACTGTCTGTATGCGTGTGGCTGCACAGAGGGCTGGTTCAATACACATTTCTCTAACCTAGTAGGTCACACTGTAAAATGCTTCAGTTTAATGTATCTTGCTTTTTTAATGTATCTTAGTTTTCACTATCACTGTTCATTTCAGCTACCAGACTAGGGAGCCATGGGTACCATGAAGCTTCTAAGGAGACAGGGCTTGAGATTTCTGAGATGGCAGTAATATCCTCTCCTTAAACTCAGGGAAACTACTCGTGCTTGGCCCAAGGCAGAGCAGAGATCACTCCCTGGTACACGTGGTGGAATATAAACCTGGGGAAACACAGAGGCTGAGAGCTCTCACTGGAGTTACCAGCGCTCTGATCCCGCTCATCCCCGTGATGGCAAAGACACTCCGTGCCATGCTGTTCCCCTTCCCCGACATGTGGGGGAAGGCAGTGGCTCTCTCTGTTTTTGCTGTCCCTCACTCTGGACCCTCTCTGTGGTTATCTCCTTTTTTTGCTGTGTGTACCATATCCCTCTTCATGTGCTGGGGACACAAAGTTTCCCATTCTTTTATTTTTGCTGTAAGCCTTCCTTTTCTCTACAGGCATCTCCAATCCCTGCCAAGAGCTCCACTTGGTGCTGTTTTTCTTTTCTTTCTCTTTGAGAAGGAAGCCATGCAGGGTGCTAATATTATATGTTCCACCAAGCTGCTGTTCAAAACTGACATACGTAAGGGCAGTGTTGTGCTGTAAGGCGTTGATCTGTAGGCGGTTATCAATCTGTCCTCATTCCCCTCCTAATTTTTACAAAGTTTTGACCACCATAACTGAACAGAAACAGCAGCCAAGCCTGCAGGCATATACCACTACATTTGGATCTAAAGTCCTGTTCATTATTTTTTGATACTGGTTTAAAGTTAGGACAAAATATTGACAAAGGATCAAATAATACAACTGGTACTTGTCTTCTGTTGAGTACCTAATAGTTATGATTTAAATCAGTATAACTGCTTTTGTGCACATTTTATTTGGTGATAAGTTATGTTATATCCTGCAGTCAGCTTAGTAATCGCCTACTGTAGTTGTTAAAAGAAAATAAAAGTATATTAAGTGTATCTGGATGTCATGCTATTTCATGACATGATATGTCAATTAAGTGGGCTGGGGAACCAGTGAGGCAAGGCGTGATATAGGGGCAATTTGCCTACAGTATAGAATTACTAGCTATGTTTGTACAGCTGGCGTGCACACCTTGCAGAGGCAGGGGATTTAAAACTAAATGTTTATCAGGTAAGGACAAAGGTATATCTTCACAAATTAGAGATAGTGCCAAGTACACTAATTATTTCCATAAATCAGGCTCTAAAAATTATTTCCTTTCTCAAGCAACTTTTAATTAAAAAAACCCGAAGATTTATTGCTCTCTAAAACAGGCTACTATATAAAGATGTCCTTCTCCACCCCTTCCTTTAAGCACCTGCTAAAGCCAAGAATTCAGTCATGATCCGGTGACAATTGCATTGCCATGGAACCACGCAGTCCTGCACTGCCCATTGCAGTGGGACTTGACGCAACCCTGGTGGTCTGTGCTGAGCAAGAAAATTATCTGAAGCTTCATTTTTAGGATCACTGCGGGATTTTATTCCCCGTTTTCCTGTGGATAATTTGGAAGAGATGTACTTAAGGCTTTTTGGCAGGACAGAGTAGGTAGCTTGCTACATGGAGTTATGGAAAGGATGTGCAGCCAGCTCCTCGCGGCTCGTCATGAGACTGACATTCAGTCACCCACTTTGGGTGATCCAGAGCACATGCAGGCTGGCCATTGCTGGTCTCCCTCCTCAAATATTGGATGACCCTGGTGGTACTCTTCCTTATCCAAGGGCTTCTTACATTGCCTATGGGCTTCCTACATTGCTCTGCAGAACCAAGTCCAACTAATCCTTATGCTAGGACATGGACAGGACACCACCTATATTCATTTTATGTGTAACACAGCGGTCAAAAACATATAAAGTAAATATTTCTGATTTTAAAGGAACACTGAAAAAGTGCATGATTTTAGAGGTTTTTCCCAAATTGTAATGAGATAATTGTCCATCTCTGAACAGAACTACTGTAGCCATAAATGATAAGTATCTTGCCACATCATGAATGGTGTCTTGCCTCTATCACCTGTGAACCATGATTTTCACCAGAAATGTGCGTTCATGTGCCTGTGCCAGACAGAAAATATCTATATTGCTCATTCTGTAGGCACTGGCATTTTCACAAATTTGACACTGAGCAGTTGAGAGGTTAGACTAGTTGCACAGCCAGTCTGTCAGTGCTGCCTGAACTTCGGAAGTCAAAGCTTCTAGCTGTGACATTCATTCATGCATAATTTAAGGTATCATCTCTATCACTAAATTTGACTTTTCTACAGGGATACCAGGAGACGGGATCTCATTTTACATACTACCTTTTCATTACTGGGGTTTTTTTGTTTGTTTGTTTCACATTTAATGGTCTTCTGTTTGACACATTCTCTTTTCTTCATAGTTTCAGGAGAGTAACTTCAGCAGGAAGACTCCCACATCATTGCTTGACTTGTCTATTACTGTGTGTCTTGAATATTGTGCATTCATAGTAATAATACAGTGCAGCTTTTGTACTAATAGAAGTACACCTAAATAATTTTCATCTGTCTTGGAGCATCTGCTATCTCCTCCCACATTCTTCCTCAAATATTAACACAGGCCTCTTAAAGAAGTCCCTGCTTCCTAGTTAAACTCATCCAGTTGGAGCACTTTTTATACACATTTATTTTTCTGTGAATGAAAAATGCACTTCATTAGTTTGAGACACTTTTGTATAGGAAAAAATGACTCAATAGCTGAAGTATAGTTTGTTAATTTTCTGGGTAAAGTTTCTGTTCACTCTCTTTTTCTCTCCCCTCAGGCGATGGCTTACTTACCTCTCAGCCAATTACAGCTGGGCAGCACTCAAAACAGGGATTCATAATTTTAGAAGAAACTCTGGGAAACAGATGGCCCCATATTTTTTTTGTTGAGGACTGCTGAACTCCTTTAGTATCTAATTTAAGGAAAATCTGTGAGGTGACAGCAGGATAGGACTTATGCTCTATTGCCAGCTACAGGCATTAAAAATAATAAGTTTTTAAACTGCAATGAACTTTTAAATTAGCCTTGTGATTTTTCAAGCTCTAAGTGGTCTAATTTTCAAATATTTCTGTGGAAGGATGAAAGGTAAGAACCTGCCATCCTTTCAAATAAAAACTTAAATTCTCCTATAATCCTGGGGATTTGGAAACTGACGTTTCACAAAAGATATTGTGTGTTGTGAATTACTTAGAAAAAACCCTGGGACTTTCAACTGTGCAGCTGATGGTACACAACAGGGCAGTTCTACACCCTCACAAAAGCACATCTAGTGCGTGTGCCCGTGGGTGTGGGTGTGCATGCGCACATAGACATACGGTGCTGAATTCAGGAAATTGGCTTTCCCAAAGTGATCATCTTTCCAGTAGTGTATGAAGGGTAGTCCATTTTCATGAACTGTCCACTGAGAAGGAGAAAGTACTTTGTAGTAGGCAGGGCGAGGCTGGGGTGGGTAGCTGTACATCGTTTAATGGAGCTAGCAGGAGTGCTTGAAAATGGCACAAGAGCTAGGTACCCAGCTGGACCTTAACTTCCACATCTGCTTCAGGTGGAGGCGACCGTATGGAAACTTCAGTGCCAATTAATTCCACTTTAGTGGGAAGTTAGCAAAGTTAGACATGAGCTCAAATCACAGGTGTTCACTGATATTGCACAGATACAATGGAATAACACACAGTGTTACTGTGCTGCTGAGAGACCAGGTAGTGACCTCCTGCACGAGCACCACCGTCATTTCAGGTGACTGCAAAGTAGATGTAAATTTACATCATGATAAGAAATGTGCTTAGAATAAGTACAAATTGCCATTCAACCATTTTCCACTTCAGTTCTAAGTGTAGTCCCCAGTCCTCAGTAATTTGTTTCTACTCAGTTAACTGAGAGCAGACCAGCTTTGTGTAACACGGAGGACAGGTCACACTGTTATCATACCACACTGAGACACGGCACATGTAGAAACACAGATCTGCCCCATGGTCCTCAGCATACTTCCTCTCGTGGTTGTGTGGGAGGCAGAAAGTGGTTAATGATTCGTTTTCATGGTGGTGTTGCAGTGTAGTAACTGCAGCAGCAGGACGCTGAACCAGTTTCTTTTCGGACTGCCAGTACATTTTTCTCCACTTTAATGATTTTGTGACAATGGTCGATGCTATTGTCAGAAAAAACAATAACTCCTTTCCAAGCATTTTGCCTTATAAAGAAGTAGTGAGATAAAGAAGGTCAAAAAGGAAAAATAAGCCCAAAACAATAAGGGGAGAAAAAGACCAAAAGAAGATAATGAGGATCAGGGCATAGGAGAGGAAAAGAAAAGTACTTGAAAAAGGAGGAAAGTAATCTATGGAAGTAGGAGGAAAAGGAACCACATGAGAGTGTGTCTGGAGCCTTTCTGGAGGAACACCCCACCTTCTTAAAGCACCTCTCTGCCTTAAAAGGAGCTACAAGGCTCCAACTGTACCTGAATCTCTTTTGGTGGAGTGTTTGTCTTTCTGCCTGCTCTACTATCTGAAACGAGTTATGTCTTCATTACTTACTTTAGAGAATCATAAAGCCATTTCTTAGTGAGTCAAATCTATTAGTGTAATCTTTGGGGTTGGTTGGTTTGTTTTTATTTTAAAGCACTGTTTCTTCTCTCTCCTAGCCAAGCCAGAGCACCCTGACAGGGACCAGCAACATCATCTAGGATACTGCAGCAGAGGGAGCCACATCATCACCATCCATAATCCATCCTGTAAGTACATTGCACTTACCTTGCTCCTTTGTGAACATCTGTTGGCCCTCACTTGCTTGGGTAGCAACTGATCTGTAGAAAGATCTATAGAAAGAAATGTGTGCTGAATGCTCAGGCCTCCTCCATCACTACAAAGGACTGATTTATTTAACCAGTACAAAATCAGAGCTGTCCCAGTAAGAAACACAGTCAAGAGGAAGGTCGGTACACAGAGCCCCACCCAAAAGGGTTTATTCTGTTAGCTTGTCGTGGGTCCCTTTGCCTCAGCTAACAGGTTAGATCCATTTCTCAACTACATTCCAGCAATGTTGTGTTTACCTAAATATGCATGTCTGCTGCAATGACCAAAGCTCTGAAGAGAAAGGAATAATTGCTAGAGTACATAACATACTTTGTATTAGTTTCATTATAGCAATTTTCCTGTTATCTCTTATTTCCAATAGTATGTTGTTCTACATGTTAGGACATGGGATACCTCCATGTACTTCATGCAGTAAATGGAAAGAAATAACCTAATTAGAAATACAATTCCTAAATCCAGCTTCTAAAGGTTTAGCATCACCACCAGGCATTATTGTCTTCCAATGCAACTGTGAAAGGTTAATACAATAATAACCATGGCTTTGTTACAGCAGGCAGAGCACGTGTGTCACTCACGTGTTTTTAAATTGCACTTGAAGTGGTTTTACTGGAGTTTGTTTTTATTATCTGGAAATAAGCATCTTTTAAAAACAGGTTGCAGAATGTTACTGCTTCAAGACTTTCTAATTTTTTTTATGTTGTTATTACAATATTTTTGTCATTTTATTTCTGTCATTGTCAATTTATGTCATTGCTGTTCAGCTTTCACTTTTGCTTAATGCACGGGATGGACTAATTTGTTTCAATATCAAAGGGATGGAGAAAGTATATTTTCCTGACATTAAAAGTATAATTGAGTTCAGATTACTTCAACTTTCTGGGTTTTATGCTTGAAAGTTAGATAAACTGGACCCAGGATGGTTATTTTACTTTCAAAGGGCAAAGAAAATAATCTGTTTTTAAAAATTAAATGAAAGCAACAGATTATAACTGTCTCCTAAATGGTGTATCAGCTTTGTAAATAAAAAGCTTAACTCACTGGGAGCCACACTGCAGATTCAGGATATAGTGAATTTGTTTATATTTGGAGTAATTTAAAAACAGTTATTAGCTATATGTTGAACCTAACTTTTACAATAAATTAGTGCTAGAAAGGTGTTTAAATTTTGAGATCCTTTACATGATTTTGTGTATTGTACTTTCACACCCCCCTACATAATACATTGAGACTACAGAATCTGGTTAGCCTGACTGCTCGTTATTTCTCCTCTTTCAGCGCTTTCGTTAGGTTAAAACAAGCAAACAAACAAATCCAGTAATATTGCGGATTTTTTAACCTTTAGGGTCATTTGTAAAATTGAACAAAGCTTTAAGAAAGCTTTTGAACAAGCTCTAATACCAGATGACTTTTTAGGAAAATTCCAGATTTACGTAGTATTATAAATAAATATGCAGGGGATGCATGTCCCTGTTGTAGTTGGTGGTATTTTCAAATCCTGCCAGTAAGTACAGTCAGTAGCGGGTTCTTATAAGTGTTTTTCATTTTTGCCGTGCTGATATTTTCTTTTTCCCCTGCTGATGCATTTTGACACCAACTTTTTGTCTCCACTTTCCCTAGTCTTATTGCTTTTGGTGAAAGACAGGCCCTTCAACATGTCTCCAAAATTCTGTGTGATAAACAAGAGCTCTCCTACCAACACTGAAGATCTTTTATTACGTAGAAGTTAGGTGATTATTCATCTTGAATTGTAGAGCAAGGTAACAGGAAAAAAATGAAGCTAGGAGACATTCTGCCTGACTGATAAATGATATTCCCTAGGTTTGCTAAATAGCACATTAATGATGCATATGCATTATTAAATTCTGAACAGTACATCACTGGCAGGTAAATGTCCCGGAGGCATGTGGATAGATCACTAAGCACCTTCATTTGTCTTTTGGAAGAGTGACTCATACATAGCTGATCAGGATTTCAGGCCTGTGCAAATCCCCCGTCAGACAGACTGCATGTTGACAATAACATTTTGTAACTCGGACACAGGAGAGATTATAAGGAAAAATTACCAAAAGACGGATGTAATATGATGTATGTTCAGAGGCGACACTCTGGGCCTTTTCAGATGTAAGGACAGGAAAAAAGGTATGGCACGAAACAGTTATCATTTTAATAGGATTAATACCTGAAAGAGAATTACTGCAGGTTAGCAAGTTAGATTCTAGTTTAGTTCAGTTTAATAGTACAGAGGGAACAGGAGCAATATGTCAGTAAGTGTGTGAGATGAGCAGTTTGGATCTCTGGCATCGTGCAGTTTAGAGAGGAAGAAGTGTGAATTACTCTCCAACAAGACTTCTCTGTGCGCTAATTAAGACGTTCTTCTTTGATATGCAGTCAAGTAATAGAACACACACTACTGCAGTATATATAATATTGGTTACGGTTGCAAATGGACAGATTTGTATATAAAGTTAGCTGAAATTTTTCATTTAAAAAATTCATTTCCTGATAATGCAGTTCTGGATCAGCTGGAATTTCAACTGGAACTTGCAAATTCACACTGGAATCTGGCCCATAAACTTCAGTCAACAAATACAGAAAAACCCCTAAAAAGTGCAACAGTTTGTTTTAATATAATATTTTATAATGAGGTGTCCCACTCTTTCATTTTAAACTGATATTTTGTCTCAAAATTGAGTTACCTCTTTAAGGCGACATGAAAGTATATTAAAATCTAATGAAATGATAATATTGGATTTCAAAATAATTTAGTTTGACGTAGCAATCATTGTTACTTTCTATTTTGGTCAGGATGAAACCCCAGATTTTTCTTTTGAATAGACCTTGAATAATTAGCTCTTAAAAATCCTACCTTTTTTTCAGCTTCTTTAGTTAAATGAAAACTGTATTTCTTTCTTCAGATTTCATCTCTACATCTTTCTTCAGATTTTAATTTTCTAAAAATCCTCTGAGCTACCAATATACAAAATGCAGCTTGAATTCAGCTCTGTCACTTACCTTCTGCTAGCAGATGCACCCCAGTGCAGGGTAACTGGGACTATTCCTTTCACAGTGCAATTGAGGAATAAAAGCATGCGACTGAATGCTGTTTCTAATTCAGAAGCCAAATGATAAGTGTGCTTAGTTCTCCTGTGGAAACTCTATATGTTGATGATTTACAAGGCCAAGGAGGATTTCATGAATTATAGGAAAGATTGCTAGTGGGCATAATATGCTTGGATTTTCAAAAAGCTCTTGACAAGGCTCCTCATGAAAAGCTATTAAAGAAATTTCTATGGGCTTGAAGGAAAGGTTCTTTCATGCTCTGAAATCTGGTTACAGGATAAGAAGCAAAAGGAAAGGCAAAGCTGTCACTTTTCAGTGAGAAGGGTGAACATTACTATCTCTCAGGGACTGGATGTGAGGCTGGTTTCGTTCAACATCGTCATCAGTGACCGAGGGAGGACGGCAGACAGCAAAATCCCCAAGTTTATGGAGATTAGCAAATGATGCTCTGAAGATGGGGAACTGCGTGAGGAGTCAACAAGGTGGCAGATCTGCTTCGGTGCAGCTAAAAGTATAGTTAGTATGTCTAAGTCACACTTATATGTGATACTGAGCTTAAAGCACGCAGTTAGAGTGCTCAGGAAAGGGCTCCTGCAACCATCACTGGCAGGTCACTGAAATCAGTGGCTCAGTGCACAGCAGCAGCTGGAAAAGCAACAATACACTGTCAGGGCACCATCAGAAAGGGCCCTGGCTACAAAACAGCTGCCACGTCAGGGCCACCACAAAGGACTGCGGCAAACCCACACCTTATGCCCTGTGTACAGACAGATCTGGTCCCATGCCCCTCAACGTGGGCAGATAGGTGACAGACATGGCAATGAACTTTTCAAAGGATGGAGGCATTGCCTTGCAGAGAAAACAGGAAAAAGACTGGGACTGTCTGGTGTGGAGAAGAGAGGGTGGAATAAAATATAACTGAGGTTTACAAAGTCGCTATAAGCTGAATGGGAACTGTTGTTCATCAAGTCTTGCAATGTGAGAGCTAAGGGTCACTCAATGAGACAGGAGATGGGTTTAAAAGAGATGGAAGATGTACTGCTCTACATAGCAAGGTCTGAACTCCCGGAACATGCTGCCCTAGGACATTGTGGTTCTGATGCTCTCAGCGAGCTCAAAAAAGACCCAGGCAAACTGTCTTCAGCTCCATTATCAGACACTAAAAGGACATACCCTCTAACAGCCCCAGTTGAACAGCTGTGGATGCTGAGGGAATGTGCTGCAGAAAGCACTGCCAGGCTCAGGTGCTCTTCTTACATGGCCTCTCCTGTGACAGTGCTGGAGACAAAGCATTTGGTCTGGATGGCCCCAGCAGTTGGACCCAGCAGAGATGTTCTTCTATTCTTACAAGCCTAATTTTCAGTAAAGTATGGACTGGTCAATACCTATGGTACTAAAAGGAGCTTGATAGAGCTGTCACCCCAGCGCAGGGTGTGTTTGATACCAGACTAAGCGGTTTAAAAGTAGGGAGGAGAATAGAGTTGTTAATTTTTTACTTTCACAGGGTTCCCACACAGAAGCTGGGAACAGTTTAAAGTTTTTTCATGTTGCCTTTATTTTATAGGGGTGAGAACAGGCTTTTTACTGAGATTGTGTGTGAAAGTCATGGAATGACTGAGTAGTTTGATCGTGTTCATTTTCACTGAAAAGGGTGAATCTTTCTGTCGCTTCTCAGAAGTCCCTTCTTGGTGACAGTAGCAGTCCCTTCAGTGGTACTTTTTTAAAATACAAAATAAACTGAGAATTAGGAAAGACACACTCCTCTCTGAGGTGCCAGCCCTGTCCAAATGATAGCTCAAACCTGTACTGTGCTAGAAAGGCTCATAATTTTGGAAGCCAATTTGAAAAGTACGGATTCCTGAATAAGTAATGATGAATAACTCCAGTGGAAAGGGATTGGGCTGGCACAAGACACCTCCTTTCTTGGCATAAGAGCTGTCCCACAGCGTCAGATGCTTTGACTGCCTTTGGGGTGCCAATACTGCCTGTAGGAGATAAAAGCAAGTGTGCATTGAAGGCACAATAAAAGGGAACACTAAGCCATGGAGTCTTTATGTAAGACATCCAAGGCTAATCCACAAGCCTGTAGAAGAGGACAAAAAATACCAGGGTTTATGATGGCAGATCTAATATGCCTTGCTTTTCCACCATGAAGCTTTTTGTGAGATTTCTGGAACTTGAAGCCAAACGCTGCTGCCAAATCCACAGCCACAGGGGTCTCCCAAGTCATAAAAAAAAAGCTCTTTATTCCATTAACTTCTTTGGATTTATAGGATTACTGTGCTGAGGACTACCTCGATGCTAAGCACCCTCCCACAATTCAACTGGCTGTTGAGAGAACAGTCACTGGTTGTTTTCCCCACCCAAACAGGAATCTTCGAGAACATCACAACTGTATGACTCCCTACTCAAGCGATCTCAATGTCTCACTCCTGCACCTCCATTCACACTCCTCTGTGCTGAGTGAAGTGTGGGGTTTCACGGCGTATCGACAAAGCTCTGAGATCCGTACTGAGGTGGACAAAAGTCAATATTGCTTTGCAGGAGGGAGCTACGTCTTAGGGTGAAAAATATTGATCTGGCAAAAGCAGTAAGGTCTTTCTTATAGCTTTAAAAGTGAAAAAAAAAAAAGAAAAAAAAACCCTACATGAGTTATACCTGGAGACTCACTAGCAGCCCATGCAGCAGGGCTCACTGCCAAAGACTCCTTTGGAACAGGTCCTCAGTTAAAGGCAAACCACTGCCTTTTGCAGTCTCCTTCCCTTCCACGTGGTCTCAAAGCTTGTATTGCTGTAGGTCTTTGTTGCCCCACTGATACACAGCGCAGATGGTTTATACATCTGAGCCAGATTCTGCCTCACTTCATTTTTTTCTCTTAACTTTTTCTTCTTCATTTCCTATTCCTCCAAATTGATGCACTTCCACTCCCATTCTGTTTGCAGATTTACGTGTTACATTCTGCTCTTAGTTACAGTAGTAAAAATCTGGTGGTGTGGGATTGCCACAGAGGAGTGCTCTCCTGGCGGCTGAACTGGGTTATTGGAGTTGCTATCACCAGGTAGACCCTTGGATGGATGCCTCTGCCCCTGCAGCAGTCCTGACACTAGAGGTGTTGGCAGGGTTGTGCATTCAGCGACTCCCTGAAGTCAGTTAACACAACTCAAAGCTGCATGTTGAGTTATGCCTGCAGATCTTGAAGAGGCAGTAACATCGAGGGGGAGGTGGTGATGAGCAGCTTCAACGGCAACCTCTTACCCAGCTGGAGCCACAACAATGAATCTGGCTATGGCCTACGCTGCTGTTTCTTGTCTTTCTGTTATTATTGTTAGTCAATTTATTTCCCCCATTACTTAAAAAAAAAGAAGTTCTGAACATCTTTCTCTTTCTTTCAGCTTCTTATCTTCAGAATTGTAGCCACAGAAACGGGGCTTATGAGAGAAGTAAAAATAAGTAGAAATACATACGCATGCAGATGCATTTCTGTTCCTATTTGTGTTCCAGATGCTTTACTATGACTTCTTTCTTCAGTTTTATTTTCTTTTAACTCCCTGTTAAGGTTTTCTTTATTCTGCAAGCCAGTAGTATACCAAAGGTTGTATTAAGTTCACTGTGGGCTAGAGATCGCAGTCAGTTAAATGTCATGGTTACTTCTAGTAAATCAGAAATGAACATGTTTTCAGTCCCTTCAGAATACACTGTCAGCTCAAAAGTATTCAAACCAACTACTGTTAGCTGATTAGCAGCTGAGCAAATTAACAGCTTTGCCCGAAGATGGAAAAAAAACCCTCTTAAAAAAACCCAAACACTTAAAAGCCTTTCTTAATTACAAAATTACTTAAATGACTTGACAGATGAAAATAGAAACAAATATAAAAATGCCAAATGATGCTTCCACCGGCCTCCAGTTACACCACATAAGTGAGTTTAAAAAATGAAGATGAGTCAATTCTATGTACCGAGAGTAAAGCAAGCTGATAACATTATGGCTCAAAGGGAAGAATGGGCTTCATTAATTCTAGTTTTCTGCAGAGTCTCGGCTTTTCTCTGCTTCTAGCCATAACTGCATAATTGTTCAACACGGTTTCCTGACAGATTGAACTCTTTCCCTTATCCCCATGGGTACTTGCAGGGCTCTTTACAGAGAAAAACAGTAGTTTACCAAGCTGTGCAACGTTCATGAACATTCAGCATTACTTTGCGCTACATCCACATATTACATCCTCTTATTAAATTCCGTTCCCAATACACGCTGCCTGGAATAAGATCATTCAGAGCCCGTATGTATTGCCAACAAGCCTTCCACGGCTCCGTAGCTTTCTGCCATAGTCCTATTTAACCAGTGCAAGTAGCGGTGGAAAATAGGAACCTTTTCTTTTTCTAAGAGAGGAAGAAAGAGCAGCAGGATAACCTGTAATACCTACATTAATTTGCAGGGCACAGTGACTTAGTGAGTAGACAGGGCTTACCACAATTATCTGTTCCTGCCTTTTCACTGCATTTTGCAAGGATGGTTGTCACTAGGTTCACTGGGACCATGGATTCAGGGATAGATGGGAAATGAAGATGCATACTGGAGTTCACACGCTTTAGAGCACATTTCAGGCTCTCAAGCATATCATGTTGCATCAGTTTCTTTAAAGCTCTTATTTCAGGCCCTTGGGCAGATGACACTTCATCAATTCCATATTTTAAAGCTTTTCTTCTTCCTTTCAGGCTTTCCGTAAGGGCAAGAAACCTGCCATTTCTTTTTTAGGAAAATGCGGATTCTGATGTAATCATATGGCACTGTGAGCTGAAGCCCAAAATAACTGTATTATACTGCCTTGGACATAAAATTACTGAAGGCTTTACAGTATTCCCTCAATGTGCCTACCGAGGAACAGCACTACCAGTGCAAGAGCTAACGTTATTGTAAGTCATTGAAACAGTACAGGGATTACAAAACTGGGTAAAGTCTGCTGTGTGCGGCGCGCTGTGTCCGCTCAGATGCTTCTGAAGCATTTCGGTTCAGGGAACTCTGGACTGGTAGCGGTGGGATGGTCCCCTCATCACAGGGGACATTTCTTAGGGAACCTGGTAGGCCGTTGTCCTTTCGTGGTCTGCCACAACATTGAGAAGAACAAATGGGTCGTGCCGTGGTAGAAACCCCAAGCCTTTCTTTGCAGTATACCCATGGAGACTTTGGTTGCCCGGATGGTGTTCTGCATGAGCCCACCGGTGTGGGGAGTTCAAGCTGAGTGGTGTGTTCAGTGAAGCAACAAATCAAAGGTTTCTAGGAACACAACATTCACTCTCCTTTGTTTTTGCATGATGCCGACAAATGCTATCCCACATCAAGGAAGCACCCATCAAAAGCATATTTTTAAACTTTCTTAAGTGGAAACACTCCCTAGTTCTTTCAGGTTTAAACCTGGTATTAATGAGTGCTGACAGTTTGACTTCACCAAAACCAATGTTCACATTCTTTAACGATTATCTTTATTTTACACTGCATTGCATAAAGTAATTTCAGTTTAATTATTTCTGGGATGTGGGGTAAAGAACTTATAAGGGGTAATACATCAACCACAGTGCAGATTGTTCACCTAAAAAAAAAAAAATCAATTGTATGAGTGGGAAAAGTTATTTAGGTAAATATTTTACAGAACAGAACAGGTCTAATTCTCATAATACTTTACACGTATAGAATCAGCCTTGAAATAATAATTTCCCTCTATAGTAAAGCCCAGTTACTTGTTTCTATTTTGTTATCTATCTGCTAAAAAGAAATTACTGGCCAAGTCTTTTAATTGTTTAATTCAAAATATAGTTCAAGCTATGCTTTTTGTGCTACTTTTGCAAATCTAATTTCCAGGCAGAGTTGTTAGCCAATCTATGCATCAGACAAAGCAAATAAATGTAGTTAACACATAAAAATTACTCACCCATTGAGTCCAAACATGTCCTTTAAGGGTTGCACTTTATACTCACAGGGAAATTTTGAAGTTTTTAGTCTTCAGGTAGCTTCCACTGGACAGAGAAAATCGCTCACTGTTTGGATTTGCTAGACCTGGCTAGTATTCCCCAAACAGAATTTGAATAGTGTAATAGAACAGAATTTACTGGTTGGATCCGAGATGTATAATGGGAATAAATCACAAAAAGAAAAAAAAAAAAGAGCGAGCACCAGCAAATAACAAATTTGAAAATGCTCCCTGAGAGTTATTAATATGAATTGCTAGATCAAGGGAATATGATTGCATGCATCTGATACCTCTTAGTCCTTAATTGCATTTAATTAAATCAGTTGCTTAGGAGCTCGCTCTACCTTCTCAGATAGCTGCTACATGAGTTCTAATAACTCTGAGTTCATAAGTAACTTAGCAGGGTTAGTCTTGCTCTTGCCAAAAGCTTCAAAACTTACAGAAATATTCTGGTAGGTAATTTCTAGCAGTGGGAAGCTCTTCACTCTCTGAAACCTATGCGATGGTCATGAATATCTGCTGTAATTTTGTGCCTATCAGTGCTACATTTGCTTATCTTGTCCAGATGGGACTTTTCCCATTCTGTAAATACACTGAGATTCAGGGGCAACAAAATTTCCAGAGGCACTGGGAAAAAGCCCCCATTTTCTGAAGTATCAAAATCTATGTTATGAAAACTGAGCAGGGAGCTATAACCATGATTCCCCTCCCTCAGCCTTTGTTTATAACATTTCCAGTGTTAGAGTTGGAACTTGTGCAAGCAAATCGATTTTGAAATACGGTATGAGATAGTGTAAAGCCCTTTGGACACAGCACATAAAATAAAAGGATTTTATTCTTTCAAGGAGACAGCAAACCTACTTAGATCTGCACATCCTGCACATTCACCCAGCTTTCTGCTCTCAGGAGGATGGTGGATACCCATGTCATGCCCTGTGGAGCTGGGACGTGGCTGGGCCCAAGAGCTCTGCAGGTCTCTGGCATCTTGTAGTCACAGATTGTGCACTTGTAAGGGTTACTGTTCTTCCAAAAAGTTTTTATCTTGCTACAATAAATCTTGTGATTTTCAGTGAAATCTAGTTTAACTTCATCCAATTAATTTCTTTCCCTGTAAAGTGTCACAGAGTAAAGATATAATTTTTTTCCCCCCTAATTTTCAATGTTCTTGTATTTCTCACTCTGGTTAGTTCAGGTTTTGTCAACACCAAGTGTTTTAAAACACCAGCAGTAGGTCTGTTGGTCTAAGAGAAACACCAAGGGTGATAAGGAGAAAAAAATATGTTTTTCAGATAGACATGGAAAAACAGATAATCCAACCCAGATAATAACAGATAAGACTGGCTAAGTATTTTAATGAAATAATACTCAGGTCTCCCTTGAGAACCTATGATGACTTGAAACCAGGTGTGGTTTTGGTCACTCATGACTTTCAAGAGCATAAAGAGGCTTTGAGCAATCCTAACACATCAGCTCTTGTCATCCCAAATGCTTGTTTTCCACTACAGGATGATTGTTATCCTTTTGACTCCCCAGTGTTCACTCACTTATTACCTGGCATCCTTTCCCCATGAGTCCATCCTCTTTGACTGATTTTCTTCCTTGTATAGACTAAAAATAAGCACAGTCCTTATGTGTGACTTGCCTCTGTTTCTCAAAGTTAGTCTGATAAAAAGCATACATAATGTACACAATAAGTTATTTTTACGAAACATTATTTTAGCTTTAAGTTTTTTAAATTATGTTCATAAACGTGCCCATTTTGCTGCTTTATTTCTCTTGCCTTTATTCTCTCCTCACCTCTGGGGTCAGTGTGTTTTCTTAGACCATAGTACATATATCTCTCTATATAATGTACCACTGCATTTCAGTGGCTTCAAACCTTTACATTTAAAATTTATGAACTCTCAGAGATACAGGATGGCTTTCAGCAAGAGAAATACCCCTGTAAACTGAAGATTTTTGTCTCCCAAAGAGATGCGACACCACTTTAAATGGCTCTTGTATCTTGTACCTCAGCCCTGACCTTACAGATTGGCAGCTGCAGCTGATGACTGCATGATAACTTCTGATTTTCCCAAGGTATCTAGAGGTGACTATGTCTTGACCCATGCCAGGAACTATCAGTCTCTCAACCTTTACAAGGGCTAATGGCCCACAGACAACTGACTTTCTGCTGCACGAATATATTTTAAACTGCTGCCTTTCTTGTCCACTCAAATTCTTACCCCTATCAATTGAAGGTATGTCCATTAATCAACAAAACACAGGGGGTGAAAAATTATTATTTTTTCTTCTGCTTCTTTTGCAGAATCAAGTCCATTTGTCTTATGCTTGCAGGCTCTGGACAGTTTAATGAAGTTTTGACATGTACTAATGATAGGCAGAGAACTGCAGCACTTCTGTTTGTGGGGTTACTGTCTCCTCATTTCGGATTGAGGAGATCAGCATACTATAGCTAGGATGTTAAACTACTACAGATAAAACGCAGGACATTTTGAAGCAGAGTATTCAGAATTTTTGAGCACTGAGAACAAATGGAATTAATAAACTACAGGGATTTTGCACATTTTTTACAGTATGTAATTGACCACCTGTGATGAAAAGCAGCAATGAGTATATGAGACAATAAGTGTCTGCGGTATCTTACAGAGGAGTTAAACATCAGTTAAAGTACTGAGGTTTTCTCAGCCTGATTCCACTATTCCAGCCAGTTTGCAGAGCTTTGCCATCCGTGGTGTCACAATGGCTGCAAAGAAAATTCGTTATAAACATAAGAGGCAAAATAAAATAGCTGGGTGGGCTAAACTATTCTGCTTCTCATAGCTGCAAATGCAACATAAACCAATCCCGAATTTGTGGAAACTCCTTGACACGCAACGATCAGGTACAGATTTGGATTAATGTCAGAAAATCTAGACTTTGATTATACATAATTTTTTTAACCAAGAAGTCACACAAGTATATATCGGATGCAATTTTATGTAAAAATTTCAGTTTGCTACTAAATTTTGCTGATATGAAAGGTTGAATCCCAGCAATTATTTGGATGGCAGGTAACATGGGCTTATATTGCGAAGTAGAAGTTAGAGGGGGATTTCTTTTAGTAACCTTTTCAGAAGCCCTCCAAGGAGATTTTTCTCAGCATAGAACTGCCCCTAGGAAGCAGCTTGCTTTTAGCAGAACTACGCACTGCCTGCAAAGTGCTTGTGCTGTGATCACAACACTTGGATTAAGCAAGAAGACAGATTTAAAGTTCCAAGTCATGTGGAGAGGCTTATGTCCCTGCACGCTTTATTCTTGCCACTTGTCAAGAGTAAAAACTACATAGCCTAACCACGAAAGGGTTATGTGGTACTTATTCAGGATTGCCAGGTACTTTGATAAACCGGAGAGTGCCTTTGCCTCCAGCAGAGCATGTGCTTTAGAAACAATTATCAGTAGTCACTTATGGACACCCCCACAGTTACAGCAACACCATTGTACTTTGCAAGGCACGAGACTTGTCCTCTCCTCCTCTGCTGCTGCCAGAAGCAGATTGTGCCTACCTTCTCGCTCTGTTTACTAGATCAAAGTGGAGGCCTGCAAGGTAGAGGACTTGCAACAACCAAGAGAAAAACATACTAAGCCAAGTATCTAAGTATACGAAAGATACTGTGAGCTGGGTTTGCTTTACCAGACCTACCACCTGGAGAGCCAGAAGTCAGCTAGTTAGACACTGCAAGTGATGCTTTAGAAAGGATGAAAAGAAATTCATTGCCATGCATTATCACCACTGGGATGGAATGACCCATCTTCCCCAAAACCGTAGTGGAGCTCTGTCCTCATGGAAGCATCCAGAATGCAGAAATCTGGCAAGAAGGTGTAATAACTTACTAAAAGGCTTTGCAAGAAGCCCTGCTCTGCCTTCCACACACTCTTAATTTACCATTGGATGGTATTCGCTAAAAGGGAGCGTCAAAAGGAGGTCATGTGTTTTACCTTACTGTGGAGGTAACACACATTAGTTAGTAAGAGGCAGTGTACACAAACTTAGAGCAGCAGAAGCTCTGCAGGTGTTGCGCACTTTTCCTCTTCTAGGAGACAATATTGTCCCTGACAGTAAATGCAAATGCCCTCCCCCTCAACTCCTCCTCTATGTCTGCTTTCATACTCTGAGTTGTCTTCCTTTCTAGCTTTCTTATTGATGATTTTTTTTACTTTCCTCATAAAACTCAAAAGCCCATGTCTTACACAAGCTGACCTACTTCAGGGCCTTCACAATGGAACTGAAGGCTATGAGGACAAAATTACACCTTTTAGGAAGTTTAGAAAAATAACTTTTACAGTTAAAATGCAATTGCAACATAGTTTTTAATTGCATGATATCTTTCCCAGGACTCCTTGACCAGGACATACTTGATAGGTGATATCCAATAGAATCATAGAATCTTTTAGGTTGGAAAGGACCTTTAAAGTCCTTGAATCCAACTGTAAACACAACACTGCCAAGTCACCACTAAAACCCTAAGTGCCCCACCTACACCTCCAGGGATGGTGACTCAACCACCTCCCTGGGCAGCCTGTTCCATTGCTTGGTAACTCATTCATTAATGACATTTTCCCTAATATTCAATCTAAACCTCCCCTGGCACAACTTGAGGCTGTTTCCTCTCATCCTGTCACTTGTTACTTGGGAGAACAGACTGACCCCCACCTTGCTACAACCTCCTTTCAGATAGTTGTTAGAGAGTGATAAGGTCTCCCCGAGCCTCTTTTTCTCCAGGCTAAACAACCCCAGTTCCCTCAGCCACTCCTCATAGGACTTGTCCTCTAGACCCTTCACTAGCTTCATTGCCCTTCTTTGGACATGCTCCAGCACCTCAATGTCCTTATAATGAGGGTCCCAAAACTGGACATAGTGTTCAAGGTGCAGCCTCACCAGTGCCGAGTACAGAGGTCACACTATTGCCGATACAATCCAGGATGCTGGTGGCCTTCTTGGCCACCTGGGCACACTGCTGGCTCATCTTCAGCTGCTGTCCACCAGCACCCCCAGGTCCATTGCCACTGGGCAGCTTTCCAGCCACTCCTCCCCAAGCCTGTAGCATTGCAGGGGGTTGTTGTGACCCAAGTGCAGGACCCAGCACTTGGCTGGTAAACTGTCTTTCCAAAGAAACCTTATGCATCACAGACACTGAGAAAATACTTAAAAAGAGAAAGTGGAGTAAAAGGTTAAAGTGGAGTTTCATTTCATCCACTTTCTCCCTCTGATGATATTCTGGCATTGAAGCTGAGTTCAGTGTGATGAACCTACTAATTGTCTTACTCCGAGTCCTCATGTATTTGCTTTAACACTTGATCAGTTCTTTGATGGAAAGAATGGTTACACTTTCTCCTTCCCTAGGTTTTTCCGAGACTGAACAGGGTTCAGTATCAAATCCACTGATACAGATTTACTACTTGGATCCACAAAGGACGATTGCAGCGATTGTCTGCCGTGGGTCCTCCTGTTCTGTTAAGGATACGAGGCCAAAGAGCACTGAATGAAGCAGGTTTTTGTCTAACTTCTCTCCTGCTAACTGCCAAATGTATTTTTAGCAATGCGTCTCTCTGGCCCTGCCAACTTCACTCCTAGCAAGATCCTAATATATGCTGGCTATTGCTCTGGGACAGTGGTTTCTGCTTTCAGGCTGATCCTGCTTGTCTGCTAGAGCCTGACTACAGGGAAATGCATCATGCTGTCTCAATGGCAGGTTGACAGTTTTTCAAGAGCTTCTTGAACCTGATTCAGACAGAGTTTACCAGAGGGACAGCTTACATTGCTTCTGCCAGCGAAGGGAACCTGATGTATTTCTTGCACCCTGTGCCAGATTCCTCCTGGGTGTTCACCTCCTGCCCAGTGAAGTCCTACTTCTTTCCCCTGGGCGGACAAATGGTAGTGTCATAGCCAGGGCACAGCAAGAAAGGTATGCACTCTGCACCCATGTGAGGGGCATCAAGATGAGGCAAATACACCAGAATTTCCATAACTCCTGCTGCTGCAGCTGCCTACACAGCAGGCTGAGGAGGCAGTAATTGCAGCAAAGGAGAAAGTCTGAGGGCAAGGAAGAGGGAGGGGACAAAGAGAAGGAAGTGGGAGATGGAGAATTGCCATATCTTTTTCCCTGCACTCTGGTCCTGTGCTCAAACATCATCCATCCTCCCATGTTTCCACTGAAGTAAGGTGATACGGTGCGTCCAGGCTGCACAGCCCAAACATCGCTTTGACTTTTCCCTTCCTTCCACACCATACTCAAGCTCATTTCCAGGGTGGGCCAAGGGACACAACTGTCTGGGTCAGGCAGCCTGAGGCAAAGGGACTGTCCGTGGAGCGTCCCTGTGTTTTCATCTCAGCTCTTTCACGACACCTGGGTGTTGTATTGGGTTCAAGAAATGCAGGAGGTGGTAAATGATCATTGTTAGAATACAAGTATATAGTTTATGTATCGTCTGGCTTAGCTAATCTATGGTTTACCATATAGAAATGACTATTGTAGGCAGATCAGGTCAACTTTGTTTTAGTTAGGCTGGTTGGCAGTTGTGGGATCAGAAAATACCAGAGGAACAAGACAGAGAACTGAGGCTTCCATGGGCAGAAGGGTAGGAAAAACAACCTGAGTACCAAGCAGCTGACTTAAACTGAGATGTTACAGTCATAATGCCTTTTATAGTTTGAGCTATTTCATAGCCTTGAGTTGGATAATGAAAGAGGACGGGCACTCTGAGTTACCCCTCTGACCTTGAACGGTGCTCATGCAGAACTTCCTGCCCACAGGTATTCGAACTCTTCTTGAAATACAGTCATGGAATTAGATAGGTCAAAACGGTGTCAAAATATGTAGTATCCTTATTAGCATTTCTTTTACATAATCTCTACACTTGATTTTATGTATCTACCTTTCTTCTTTTACATTTGCTTTTATTTTCTTTCTGTATTCACAGAATGATTGTTTGCATACAGCATTTCAGCACGACTGCCAGTGTCACTTCTATATTGCATTGTTCTTTATTGACCTCTTCTGCTGCAAGATTAGACAGCAAAGTATGATTTTTTAACTGTTGCCATGAAAACCTCATCTTTGGGGATAATTTCCTGAACTCTCAATTTCCTGGCTTGTACCTGGAATTCCACACCAAGACTGATGGAGGGCTCTGATGGCTCCTGAGCTAATGCAGACAGAGGAGGTCAAGTGGGGAGGAACATGTGGGCTTCAGGGGTGAGGAGGTACCCAGTCCATCAGTCTATTTAACATTTGCAGGCTTAGGGCAGAGACTTTTCGTTGTTGTTGTTGTTGTTGTTGTTGTTGTTGTTGTTGTTCTGCTAGGTTTTCAGTGCATTAATGCTGCTTTCCTGTGCCAAAGAGACTCTTTCCATTAGGATGCTTCATATCTTGAATTATAAGACAATTCAGAAGTGCCTCACTGACCTTTCCCCAGCCAGGGCTGCAGTACACTGCCCCTGTTTTCTCATCAAATCCATGCCAGAGGCAGCTTAAGAGTGTTTCAGAACTGAATGAAATGTGTGCAACCTTTGCAGTCCTTAGCTAATATCTAAATGATTAAACTATACTTTGTAGTTTCCTGGGACTTGGTGAAGGGCACAAAGCCCTCAGCAGCTGTAACTTCCCTCTGCTGAGTCAGTAGCTGCCATGAACCTTCCTGAGATTAAATCTTCCTGAATGGGTCTTCCTAATTATAGATTTGCATATTAAACAAAGACCCAGAAGCAGGCTGCAGTGAAGGTGACCTACAGAAAAGGCAATGAATCCTCTGCAATAATCTGCAATACATATATTTGTGGATTGGATTTTCCTTGCCAATATTCCCATAGTTCCGTGCTGTGCCATGGCCTCCTGGACTGTGTACAGAGATGTGTTAACTACATTTTCTGTGACACCCACCATGTGCTGGTGCTAGCTCTGTTGTTTTTGCCTACCAGTACAGATGTGCCCTGAGCTTATCAGGAAAGCTTATCAGAATATTTACTGCTTTTTCACTGCTCTCTGCTTGCTTGTATCATCCCTCTCTTGTATTACATTCTTCCTTTAGTCTTTTATTAGTTGACTGTTTTGACAATCTGCAAGATTTGGATTTGCTTCCATTTTACAATGTCATGTTTTCCTGGATGGCGATTCCTGCAAACCCGTGGACAGGTTACTTGCATGGAGAGGTAGGTCCAGGAAGGGTATTGCAGACGTCTCTTGTGATGAAGCTATCTTTGTCAAAATGCAGTGGTAGGAAACACTTGTGCTCCACCCAAAACCCCTCCAGAAGGCTTGTTTGACCCTGGCTTATAGAAGCATACCCCTTAGCTGAAACTGTCTCAGCATGGGATCAAGTATCCCAACTCTCCATTCAGATCTTACATCTTCTCCTCCGTTGAGCTGAGCCTTATTGGGAGGCAATGTACCTTTTCTCAATATTAACCTGCTCCTTTGCTGCAGAGCACAGATTGTCAACAAATTGTGCTCTGCCTGTGCCATCACCACTGGAGCTGATCATGGGCTTAGAAGGAGTGGGAATGTTACTTGCAAGCCATTTAACTCACTGCTTACAGCCTCCCATTGGTCAAAGGCAGCTAACAGCAAGTCCACACTGTACAGCCAGAGCAGGTGGTGGCAGAAGGTGCCCTCTTTCTCTGTGCCCAAAGCTTTTTTGGAGTTCTCTTCCTTCCCCAGCTTTCTCTTTGATTGCTGTAATCTCACCTATGTCACAGTTTGATGTCATACCTGGAGACACAGACAAATCAAAGAATCAGCTGAGCTCTGGAAAACCTCAGGTGGCAAAGCTGGAAGGTTGAGTCACATAAATGATTAGGCAAAACAGGTCAGGGAATCACAGAATCATAGAATCATACAATATCTCAAGTTGGAAGGGACCCATAAGGATCATCAAATCCAACCCCTGAAAAGGGGTGGGGGAGGAGGAGAAATGCATATAGTTTGGCATCTGTGACAGATCTCCATAAGCAAAAAGTAGGGTCCAGACTCACATCCACAAGCAGGCTGCTGAATGCCAGATATTTCTCCTTGAGCACTGATTGAGTGCCCCAGGGCTGAAGATTAAAGCTAGAGATGTTTATAGGTGGATGCAGATCTTTCTGAGGCACTTGCTGGAACCAGACGAAGCTGCCTGTGTTAGCAAACCCTCTGTGGCCCCCATGCTTGAGGATACCGTACAAGGTGCCTTTTGGCTGAGTTGTGGGGAAGGGTCCTACTGTAATGACCATTCGCTTTGAAGAGTCCTGCCTGGGTGATGCCATGCGCTGTCCCTTCCTGGCTTGGATGCCAAACTGTCACTTCTTCTCTTCTCCTTTCCCTTTGCCTCCAGTCAAGCCCTGTCCTTGTTTTTTTGGCAAAAGCCTTGCAGCAACCAGTCATGATTATTTTGGCAGCACCACGCAGAGTTTGCACAGAGCCTGCTTCCTGCCTGCCCACTTGTGGTTTTTTTAATCAGGTCATGACAAACTGGCTAATCCAAAATCTTTCAAGGGCAAAGTGGTGTGGCAGGAGGTTATGACGTGCTGCAATTATTCCACAGTTGAGCATAGTTAGGCCACAGAATAGCTACAGCTTTTGAGACCAGGCTTCATTTCCATGTTTTTAAACTGAACTCCTGCATTGGAAATGTTTTGAAGATGATGACCTTCAAGGTTTTATTAGAACCTTTTGCTTCGAGCAGAGAAGGGAATAATTTCATTTCACTATTGCTGTGTAAATATTGCAACACATGGTATTCTATAAAAACTTCAGTAGGAAAGTTTATAGTAAAAAAGGGTCATTTTTACAACTATTTTCCAGAACAGTAAAGAGTGTGTTTTCAGTGACAAGTTACAAAACCACCAAGTACAGACAACTGAGTTAGTTAGGAAGTGTCTCTTCATGACAAATGAAAAGTAAGTTACCTTTCTAGAAGGTCCCTCAACTGCCAGTAGTGCTTATTTCAGCTGACGGTAATAGCAGTTTTGTAAACGTAACTTAATTCTATCCAAATACTTGACAATGTGGGCCAGGTCACAAGGAATGCTGAATATTTTCTGTGTTCCTATGATAGTCAAAAAAATGAAAAGGCATTTATCTCCTTTCAAAAAGCAGACCTTGAACTCTCCCACATGCAAATTTGCTCCAATTTTTCTTTTCATTTTGAGGATGGGTCATCTAGCCAGTAACTCCATTGGCTTGAAGAGCACCAGCTACACAGCAGTATAATTTATCAATAATAAAACTTAAAAGGTCTCTTATAATGAGGCTAATCCTGGGAGCATCCTGCTCTGATGGAAGCATGCTACGCTCATGTCCTGTAACAGCAGGGAGATGGAAAGCGGTAGCCTGGGTGGACAGTGCATAATGAGCGATGGCTTTGATTCCAGAAATACGGGGCTTGGGCTACTTCTGTCACAGCTCTGTGTGCAGAATCTCCAGCAGAAAGGCTGACAGGGAGACATCCTGCCCTGGCTCTTGCTTGCTGTGTGAGAAATGGATGTCTGCTGGCTGAGTTGTTTTCTTTTGTAGCAGCAGTGCTAAATATATCTCTTTGCCAACAATTTCTCTGGGACCTGCAGTACCCACTCATCTAATTGCTTGTAGGAGTCAGAAATGCTCTGTGTATCTTTTCCTCCTTTTACAGTGAGCTAATCCCCATGCCAGGAGCCCATTTCATCCACTCCTGAGCAAAAGTTCTGTCCTGACATCCTACAGGCCTGGGGAAATCTCTTAAAAGTTCTCCTCCTGAGCCTCCTCCCACCAGTTCCAGTTAGCTGTGCTCCGGATAGAGGGTGACTAACTGTCACTTCATCCCGCTGTAAACTTTAAAACAACACATGTCAGAAGTGCATGGTTCCATGAAAAGGAATTGAGACTAAACATGGAGATGTAAAACAACAAATAAAAATAAACAGGATTTGAACGGGAAGTCTTCCCTGCATGGCTTTTCAATTCCATTTTGATGCAAATGAAGCTACCAGGACAGAGATCTGTAACTAAAACAAATTGTCTGGGAGAAAAAGAAAGTTTCCAATAGTTTATGCCTGAATTAAGAAAACGCTACTTGCCTGGGCAGCACCCATTCCAACACTTCCTGTCTCAAAGGTTTTGTAATCTGAATATTTTCCTAAATAGCTAAGTTAAGTTTACATTCCTGGAATACATGCCCTTTTCTTAAAATGAGGTATGTGAGATGCCATTGATAATATCTTGAGCCACAACTAGAGTTGGACTGTTACTCTCCAGATCTCTGTCCCTTGAATAAATATATTAAATAGCAGTAGGTGGATGCCTGCTTAGAGGAGTAAAGGGAAAGGAGGATTAGAGACCAAAGATGCAGGATGGAGGAATTGGCATCTTTTTCATTTAGTTTGTTGGTGGATTGCTCCAATCAGAAATCTGTCAATGATACAGTTTTCTCTACACATCACTTCTCAAAGGAAGAGTGATCTTTGACAGCACCCTGCGATATTGGCGAGATGGAAAGGAGGCAACTGGGAGAATGAACTACTGATGCTTGCCTTTGAAGAATTTTCTACTATTTCACTTTGACTGGGGATTTCCTAAATTCCTTTGGGCCAAGTTGACACTTAGGTGCGTGACTTCAGGGAAAATGGCACTGACGTATGAAACACAGAGCTCTGAAAGGGCACCTGTGATATTCAAGCATTTTTGGTTTGGTTTCTTTGTTCCTTTGCTTGACTGCATTCCTCAGTAAAAGGGACACAGCTATATCTATATTCAACCTGTTAGAAGTGGCTCTCACAACTGTATTTTTCCATACTGTAGCAGTTAACATCATTCTCTCATGCAGCTCAAAGCTGAAGACACACAAGGCAGGCAACTAAGACAAGGGCAGCTGTTATGCAAACAAGTTATTTTCATCCAGTGCACACATTGTAGTGACTGCAATACACTAATCAGCAAACAAAACACCAACGGAGCTGGTAGTTTAATTTTAGGGCCAAAACCAAATAGGTATATACTGTCCCATGTCCCACAAGGGAAAGTAACAGAATTGGGCTCCTTTGTTATTTTTTTAGGTTTACTTATGAATTTGGTATTTACTGAACTCTTCTTCTGAGAACAAACAGTTTTGCAATGCAGGTTCATGAACCTGTTTTGTAACAGACTTTCTTGTGATGTGGTAACGCAGACGGTCCGTTTCGTACTTAGAAGAGAAAAGTTACTGGTCTTCCCTACAGGCGTTGCCAAGACTGTTCATTTCTGAGTTGCTTAGACATCATTTTGAGGTGGTTTCTCCCATATACAAAACATTATAAACTCAGTGAGATTAGCGTGCATTCAGAAACAGATGCTTTTCAAGTTTTGCTCAGAGGTGGAGGACACAACAGTTTTAGCAGGACTACATTTAGCGTATCAGCCGATACTCAACTAAACAAAACCAGTGCTGGGAAGACTTCACTGATTTCTCTGAACTGTGAAGTCAGTGAGCTGACTTAGAATTTCCAAACGTTCTTCTTGATGTCATGCTTTAGTTATAACATTCACCATTTAAAAAGCAAAGTCAATTCATTAACCAACAAAAAAAAAACCAAGAGGCATGCATGTGCTGTAACAAACTACAAATACAAGGATATGCTCCTTGCCGTGAAGAGTTTAAAGGCAAAGGAGGTGGATGATACAGAAAACAGAAGACACAAAATTATTTGAGTGTGCATTACATCATGATGGCTTGTGTAATTATGGAGATCAGCAGTGCCGCCCGCTGGGAACGACTGACAGCTCCCCCAGAAGACCATTACCAACTAACAGCTTGTACATTTGCTAGATGTAACAAATGGCATACAAATTCAAGCGGTTTGTTCCAATCCAGCTCCTGTTGCTGTCATATCCTGAAAACATCATGCATCCCATGCGATACAAACTATTTATGTTTTCTTTGGGTTTATTTTCCTTTGGTTTATGGGCATGGGTGGGGGCAGAGACCTTTTAAACAGCAAAACCCTATCATGGAAGTAAGGTAAGAAGAGAGTTCAATGCTCCGAGTCCAGTGCTGTTCCTTTGTGTGCATCCTCGCTACCATGGCTGACTTCTCTCATAAGCTAATTCCCTCTGTGTCCCTTCCCACCCTCAGAGCCAGCTTATTCAGCTCTCAGTTTAATGTCAGTGTTTTGTTCATACTCGGTGTCTGATCTTCAGATGAATATTTTCCTGTTGGTCTCCTCATAGTATTTATTGTAACTGACTCCACTGCTTTCTAAGGAGCTACTACGCCTTCATAAAACTCCTGTGAGGTCATAGGAACAGAGTTGCCCTTTTACTAACAGTCGGTTAATTCAAAGCCCAGGGAAGGCAGGAAAGTAACAGGCAATCAAGGGTTTGGCTGGTTTGGATACCAGCCTGGACACTGCAGATAGGCCACAGTGCACTGATATCAGTGCTAGAGTTAATTAAAGAGAAGGCTCAAATGGTTTACTTTCACACAACCAGCATCACCAGAAAGAGTGCACACACATAAAACAATCAGCAAAACACACCCTCCTTTCCTTCTTGATAGCCCTGACTAAAACGATTTAGATCACATCAAAGCAGTCACGAATTCCATCACACTCGCCCTGCTGTTGTGATACACTTTGCCAAGAAGCAAATTCTGAGCGTGATTCTTTCCATCAGTGTGAAACTTCCACATGCTCCCGTTTCATCTAGCTTAGCATTTACACTGAGCCTTTGACCAGAACCAGTTTTCTCCTTCATGCACATAGAGGGAAAAGCAGAGAGCAAAACAAAGTTAGAGTCTTGAATTCCCCAGCTTCCTGAAAAAAGCACCATCTGGATAACTGCCTGGTGTCAGTGTGTGGAATACCAGCTGCCTGAGGCTACCAAGATGTTTTGGGGATTACCCCACAAGGACATGCTAGGGAAATTGGCAGAAAATATGATGCCGAGGAGCATCCTCCATAAAGATTGAACTCCTGATGAATTATAGTGTGTCTTGCTTGATCTTTCAAGTTTCGATGCTGTGCTATTCGAAATCATCTCAAACATTTAAACAGAAATATTCTTCTACAGTTTATTCTTTCAAAAAGCTATGCCTGTCATAACATTTGTTTTAAACCAAGATGCTACCACAGTCCCTTTGTAGCAATTAATAATCGCAGTTATATAGACAAGAGCTAGAAGATCGTTCTTCGCTCTTTTCTGTGATGGCACAAATCTGGTGTCAGTTTTCCTTTACCGATTACTCAAGATTTATGGCAGTAAAGTGAAAGCAGGATCTAGTGTTTTAATGGCTTTTTACTCTTGTAAAAAGTAAAGATTTTGTGATAGGATTATTTGAAGTGAAAAACCAGGATCAGGCTTTTAGGCTCCAGAGTTGGCATGAGTATGTCCTGCAGTGAAGGAATAAAGTCACCTTGTTCTTACCTACTCCTTTAAATAAAAGATAGGAAATTCTAACTCCTTTTTTAAAAACCTTAAAGTGTAAGACCTCTGCTCCCCGAGTCAGTATGTTCCCTTAACATGCAGTGAGCTAGACTTGAAAGTCACCAGGTAGCACCGAATCATTATCTATTTGAGAGAATTAAGGGATAAGGGGGAAAACAGTCAAGTCTATTTTTAGCCTTGAAATTTATGGTCATGATGGCATCTGGCCAAATGAAAGTGATCTGATCAAAAAGCTGAAAGGCAAGGATACCTAACCTTCATGCATCTTTAAAACAGTACAAGCCAAGATGTTGGAACCACAGGGAAGATGTTAATCTTACCTTCAGCTGAAAGATTTACTAAAGCCCGTGGCAAAGTATTTAAATGTTAACAGATCAATTTCTCTTGCAGAAATACAATTCTACCGATTCTCTTATATGTGTTATTAATTTGCAGGCAAAGCTCCATAGAACAGCAATTTAGAATGGGAGCGAAGCAATTTATCTTTGTATAATAAGGCCATATGAAACTATACAGCCATTAAGAGCTCCTGTGTGGCCTCAGAGCTCTAAGATTAGGCCACTTGAAGTACCTAAAGATAGTCAAGTCACTGAGAACTTAGGAACTTTACAGAAGAGTTATGTCTGTGTATAAAGCTGTGTATCAGGATGCATTTTTAAGGAAAAGCTAATTCAAAGGAGGTTTGAGCAGGGTGAGAACTGGGGGCACTTTGGTATACTGTAAAATAAGTGCCATATAACCATAGTCTCATAGAATCATTTAGGTGGGAAAATACCTCTAAGGTCATCAAGTCCAACCCTTAACCCAGCACTGCCAGGTCACCACTAAACCATGTCCCTCAGCACCACATCTACACATCTTTTAAATACTTCCAGGGATGGAGACTCCACCACTTCCCCGGGCAGCCTGTTCCAGTGCTTGACAATCCTTTCTGTAAAGAAACTTTTCCTAACAGCCAGCCTAAACCTGCCTGGGGCTGGTGGTTGGCAGCGAGCAGTGTTTTGTTATTGTTATTACTATTGGTTTTCTCTCTCTTTGTGTTGTTCAGGTAAACTCTCCTTGTCTGAACTCACTCGGTTTTACCTTTCATTCCCCTCCCCTGCTCCAGGGGTAGCAGCATGAGAGGGACTGTGTGTTGCTCAGTTGCCAGCTGGGTTCAAACCAGGACAGACTGTCATGGTCTTGCCCCAGGAGCATTGGCAGAACCTAGACCAACCTCAAGCACTACCATGGCCTGGTGAAGGCCAGGAGAGTTTTAAGATGGAGCAAAATAAGCCCTGAAACGTGTCTGTATGACCAGCTTAATCATTAAATTTCTTCATAGTAGCTTGTATGGGACTATGTTTTGCACTGGTGCTGAAAACAGCCTCACTAGCTCAGGATGCGCTAGTTACTGCCGAGCAGTGCTTGCACAGCGCCGAGGGCTTTGCTGCTCCTCCGACAGCCCCGCCAGCGAGCAGGCTGGGGGTGCACACGATGCTGGGAGGGGACGCAGCTGGGACCCCATCTGACCAGAGGGATATGCCACAGTAGACAACATTGTCTTCAGCAGTAAAACTGGGGGTGGAGGTTGGCAGGGGCTGCCCTTGTCTGGGGACTGGCTGGACATTGGCCAGTTGGTGGTCAGCAATTGCTTTTTTTTGCATCACTGGTTTTTATTGGGCTTTATTTTCCTTTCTTTCTTGTTTGTTGTTCTTTTCTTACAAATTTTTTTTTTTTTTTTTTTTTTTTTTGCATTATAAGACTATCTTTACCTGAACCCACGAGTTTTCTCCCTTTTACTGTTCCAATTCTTCCCTCCATGCCCCTGCAGTGGAGTGAGGGAGCAGCTGTGTGCTGCTCAGCTGCCGGCCAGGGTTAAACCACAACAACCTGTGATCAGAATAGTCACCTACTGACGGCGAGAGTGCTCATCTTTCCTCCCCTGTCAGGGTGTGGGTGTCCCTGCTATCACATTGGGAGCCATGAAAGCCTCAGCAGTCCAGCTGCTGTTGGAGCTGCTTCAAAATCTTTTAGGGTGAGCTGATGCATTTCTCCCACCCAGTGTGGAAGGTAATCTCTACCATTGCCATCACCTGCGGGGAGGTCTGAAGAAACTGCTTGACAAGCGGTGTGCCAGGAGGATGGCTACAGGGCACGGCAAGCTGCAGGTGACTGTGGCTGCATGAGGACCTTTAGCCCTTCCTGGCCATCCTGCATTGATACAACAGAAAATTATTTTTACAACTGGGAAGCTTAAAAGTACCACTTCTACAAGCTCTTTCAGAAACAAGAGGGATTTCAATGTATTTTGCATACTGATTTAGCACTGGGGGTCTGAAGTATAGCGCTAAGTGGAAGCAATCTAATCCTTGCTTAGAGAAAGAGGTGTTGTCCTCCTCATACCTCTAGAAAATGGAACCTCGCCCTGCTATTTATCCTTTCAACACTTCCTATCAGCTGTCGAGTTGTATTCAGCTCAGACTGCTGCGCCCGTTTCAAAACCGCAGTCTGTGTTCAGAGCTGGTTTTCTTTCTTTACACAAGACCGTTGCAACTGTGTTACAGCTTTACGGATCCCATGAGTTTAATTAATTCAGCTCATGATTCCTGATTGCCTTTTTTCTTTACTGTAAATTCTACATCATTTTTTCCTCTACTGTTGGCATCGCCTTTCATAAAAAACCTAGGCAAGGCTGCTCCCATGCTCCCTCCTTCCCTGTAACTTTCACTAGAGATGGGAGAAGCTGCTGCCCTAGTCACATCCCCCTCCAGTTCTTTACATACTTTCTGTACGCACGGTCCTGTCTCCCATCTGCCTCTATACTCCCCTTGCTTCCCTTGTGCCACCCTGCTGTTGTATACTGTATTCCTGCCATGCCATATGTCCTCACATGTCTTTCCAATCTGGATTTTGTCATTTCCTTTTCTCTTTTTTTTCTTTTCTGGCTCTGTGCAGTTCCTTGGCCATTCCCTTCACTCAGCACCTCCCTGGTGCCCGTTGTTGTTGCCCATATACTCATGAGTCCCCTGCCTCACAGTCGTGCTTAACCCTGAGCATTAACTGCGCTCAGATCCAGAGGTGCAGCTGCAGCCTGCAGACGCATATTTAGGCTGCTTCAGGTACCCACAGCCCTTCACTTCGAGTGGCACAAGAATGTCTAGAAACCAAAGTATCCTTCAAGGGTTCTCAAAGGCTTGCAGCTTATAGTGACCACCACGGCTCTCTAGTTCAAGCAGCTCAGATGTATCTGCCTGCTCTACAACGCTGCATTTCGGTCCCGATCCAGACATACCCCTAAGAGGTACCACATGGGGCAACCTGGGGGTCGATAGGCTTCACCTCCATTTGAGAGCAATGGCATCTAACCCATCTCCAAAGGGTACCCATCTTACACTGGCAGCAACTACGAGAGGGAGGATGTCTCATGATTTCAGTGCCACAGACAACAAGGAGAGGCAGCAGCCACTTTGAATAAGAACAAAGCTGCCTGGAAAGTGGTTACACCTTCCCTTATTGCTATTTTTAGCTTTCCAATAGCCCAGGAAGTAAAAGGGGATTAGATCTGGGAAAGAAGTAAGACGGTATTTCTAACAGACAATTAGATGGTCCCTCTTTTGTAGTGCGCATTCATTTAGCAAACAGGTTATATGTAAGTATACATGGTGTTAGTCTGTCCTTCAAGTCAAATATCCAACAGCTTATTATTACTGTGTATGATAGAGAGTAGGTGTGTCTTGGTCCCCTACACAAAGTTCCACATCCATGTCAATCTTTCAAATAAATGTTACATGTTTTTTTGAGGTTGTTTTCTTTTATTACTATGGTAGAAACTTGGTTTTGATACCTTTTTCTATTTCAAAATACGTAAATATTTTCCCTGAGAAACTAAAGGTAGAGCACGATCTGGCATGCATGATTCGGATCTTAGTTTTGAGCTGTGGCAGAATTCACCACCAGCCTTTTTGCAGGGCTGAACTTCGAGTCTCTGCTTTGAAATAAGATCCTTCTCCCCTGAAGGATTTTGATTGTTTATGTTATGGGCTTTTGTTTCTACTCTGTTAAGTATAGTGCTAAGCCTTGACAGGAAGTGTGAAGATATGCCACCTCCAGAAGCACGGAGTACCAAATGTGTGTTCTTTAAATGCATCAACAAGATCAGGAAACAACTGCAGAGAATGGATCACAGAACACAGCCAGGCTAAATGAACAGCCACTATCTTGATACAAGCTCTCCATTAGCTGGCGAAGCTAACTTAAGCCTACTATATCCAGTTTTAACTGCAGGTCAGACAGGAGAAGACTAATTCAGGCAAGCTATAAATTACACTACATGCTCATTCTTTGTCATGATCTCCAATCTGTTCCTCTGGTGAAATCTTGGAAATATTTCTTTCACTACTATATTAAGCCAAGAAGATGGTACAGATTTTTGTGCAAATAATGATCCATTTTACAGGCTTACGAATCAGTATAGATGCTGCATTGTCAGACTGCAAGCTCTACCTTCTAAAATGACATTTTCCACAGCATCTGGTGTTCCAGAAGAAAACAATGTGTCTGCTTAGGCCACATACAGTTCTTGAGAAAAATAGGATTTCCTACTGCAATGCCATCTTTGACGTTTTCCTGAGGCTTTAGGATTTAATATAGCCAGCCTTTGAATGAAGCTCTCTTAGTCTCAGCTTTTCCATGTTTAAATGTTCCAGAATGTTAACTTCAGGATGTAGTAAGCCTATTCAGTGGAACCCACAAGGTCAACTCTGTTTTCCAGCAGGTATTAAAGTTAGGAAAAGCCTTATTAAGCTATCTTACCCTGCTGAGATCAAACCCAGCTGCAGGTCCATGCTCCCCTAAAGAATATACTACAAGTCTGACCTTCTCATTCTCTGTAGCCAATACTAGTCCGTGCACAGAAGGACCAAGAACTTGCTGCTACACCCACTGAGAGAGGAAAGCACGATACAGAGAGGAACGTTTGGGCAGAGCTGTACTACAAATTGCTCCAGCACTATTCTCTAAATGCTTTTGGCCTGCAAGGATCTCCTCCAGCTGCTTATTTTGTACTCATCCACAGACCTGAGGGCTGCATGTTCCCCCTTGACAGTTTACACCAGAGAGAAATTTCTCCATCAACTGCAAGGACAAACAAGTAGTCTGAATTCCTTATAGCTCTGGCCTCCTGCAACTCCATTCCCATGTTCCTAATGCCATGCTGCAGATGTAGAAACGGCTCCTCCTCATTGCTCAGCCAGGAACCTGCACTTCATAGTTTTGATTTCTACCATTTTACTGGCTTTTCAGATGACTTAAAAACATGATTTTCTTTCAGTCTGATTCCTTACTTAATGGACTCAGTCCTAGGCACTGACCACTGTGTTCACCACAGAACTAGGGGCTGCAGAGGAGCTCTCTCCCAATGACTGTTCAGAGGGCAAGTCACGCTCCATCTGGTGCTCACGCTGCCTCTGAGGGTCCTGTTGACGGCACCACAGCAGCATGCTCTGTGCATCGCATTGCCAGCCTGAGGGACTGAGAGCACAGGCGTTGGAAAACCTTGCAGCACCAAGGGAAACGGGATGTTTCATATTTGGCTTACCCATCCCCTCTTGGGGTTTCACACCTGCTTTCAAGTTTGCTGCTGGTAAAGCACTTCTTTGAAGCAGTTAGCAGAGCTGCTAGACTGTGGCCTTTCATGCCATCTGTTACCGATCATTTGCTTACCTGCAGCCAATGAACTAATAGGCATGTCTGCGAACTCCTTTATAGCTCTTCCAGCACCAAGTTTGTACAATCCATCATAAATCAGAATTAAGATTTTAAACCTGAGTGTCCCTGAAGTGCTATTTCTTGTGCCTGAAAAAAAAAAAAATTCCCTATAAGGAAGGAGAGGATATATGGCAGCTGACAGTAACGAGGGACAAGAAAGTTATTTGTAGTCCATGCCAGAAGACATATTAGACGTATTTGTTTTATAGACTATTTGTTTTCCTCTGGAAGAGACTGTGTTTGTTAAACAAAAAATAAGTCTTCCAATGTATCAAGAGGATGTCATGTACATTTTTTTTTAAATAGACTTTGTGTTTGCAAATACCTTGCAAAAGAATCTTCTGACCATCACTATTCAGAGCAAATACTGGCCAACACGTTTGCGTTTTGTACAAGTGCCAGTGTTTTATCACTCAGGTAGAACAAAAGCGAAGCCCCAAATCTCCCTGAAAATGGCAGTATTTAAAGAAATGTTCAATTGGGGTTTTCAGTCTTCCTGTTATATTGCTAGAAAGGGGGAAAAAAAAAAGTAAAATGAAATGACCCATGCTGTTCTAAATCCATTGGTAGTGAAGCCTGTCTCTGCTCCCCTGGGAAGAATTACTCTTGCGGGGCCAGGCAAGGCAGCAAACTGTTACAGAAATCGTATCCTTCAGAAAACTCATTACAAAAAGCAGTGCTCGAAGGCAGAGGATGCTAATATATACCTTGAATTTTTGAGCATCAGGGGGCACGCAGCAGCGAAGTTTAGACACACAGCACTGGTACCAACAGCCTTTAAGACTCTAAAATCTGAAGAACCACAATTCTTAAACCAGTAATTGGTAGTGTCTCTCTGTGTCTCTCCCTCGAGTGTTCACGAGATGCTGAAGGCCAGGCTGCAATGCAGATTGGGACATAACTGCTCACCAGGGACAGCTGCAGACGTTCTCAGGCATTTTAGTGCGGGCCAGGGTAATTCAACTTCAGAGAAATGCTTATGCTTCTTTTTAAAGAGCTTGTTGTCACGTAGTTTCAGAAAGCTGTGAACATCTTCATGAAGGTAATGGATGTTTCAGATCACTTGATGAATGGCAGATAAACTTAAGCAGATTGCCAAGGAGTGAGTTAGAAAATGGTGGTAATGTAACTAACTTCTCCTATTTTATGTTCCCACCAGTGTTCAAAGAACCAAAAATAGTTCTTTAAAGATTAACCTTTCCAAGTAGTTTTCCAGCATATCCGATTTCTTTACAAGTTTATTAGCCAAATTAGACCTTTAAAATTCTGGTCTTGGAAGTAGAAAAAAAAGGATAAATACAGCACTTTTCCTAAACTTAGTGCTGATTACTCTCTATACATTTATATTTATGTGTTTGTGGGTTTGGTATTCAATCCTTTCTCAGCACACCTAAAAGATATTGATAGAGTTGGTGTACATGTCTTTACCTAATGCGTGTTGGCTAACTGGCTGGACAGGAAGACAGTAAAACTGCCTTGAACCCAGTCGTTCCAGTTGTTATGGGTGCGACAAGTGGCACTGGCTTTGTCCCCAGTTCCTCAAAATCATCTCAAGAAGGCTGGCAGCCCAACCCATGTCCGTCTGACCTCCCTCCCCTGTCCTGATCTGCTCTGTCCACAGCCACTCCCCAAAACAAGGACTTGGTGTAGCATCAATGTTAGAAGGGACCATAGCACACAGGGCAGAGACATGTGGGGTGTATCGTCAGTCTCAGTTCATCTCTGCTGGTGCAGCATCAGCATAACTGTAAGGACCCAAGGCAAGTGAAGGCAAACCATGGGTTGCAAGTGACTTCAGTTCAGTGGCACAAGGAACTCCCGCTCATTTTCAGACCAAACACCCTGTAAAAGAACCTGCAGAATGAGAGGAAGCTGGAAAATGAAATTTTCACAAAGGAAATCAGAATGAGCTTCTAGAATTTCCTGCCAAAGTAGATTAAATTAATTTGGGAAATCCCTGTGCTAGCAATGAATGAATTCCTTCAAGTACAGATAACTGCTGAGTAGAACAGGAAACCTGTGGGTGATGCTGAGAAGTCAGGCTTGCGTGCGAACTGGAGGAGCTGTTGGGAGAAGCCTGAAGCCTTGGTGAGTCTGAGACACTGAACAGACCAGCAGGGTGGCAGCTGGGCAATGCGGGGCGCCCTGTCTCCTGAGCACCTGCATCAGCAGGACTGCTCTAGAGCTGGTGACTTTACAAGAGGGAGCTCACAATGCTGAGAAGGCTTGGTCCTTAGGACTTCCAGTCTCCTGATGCAACCTGCCTCACAGGTTTCTGAGGGAGAGGTCAAGTTGGTAAAAACAGAGGCATGGTAGAGTTTGCCCTGAAATTCTGCTGTTGTCCTATTTCTGAGAACGTTTTGTTGAGTTATTTTCCATGGGAAGGATATTCCTTAGGGAGTTTCTAACTGGCTGACCTTGTACACATGTGTGCACATGGGAGACCCCATTCGTGGCATCACTGGTCTCACTGGCATTGCACTAGATTGCATCTGGGAATCTGATTCATAATTTAAGGAAAAGAAATGTAGACAGCCTGGAGCTCGCTTCTGGGAAGACGGGTTTGTTTTTATTCCCTACACTTTGCTTAGCCTTGGCTAAAGAAGGTGCAAACATATTCCTTCTCTGTATTCATGCTGCTGGTTTTGGGCTTTTCTAGGTAATGTCGTTATGGCCTTCCATTCAGCATGTGATTTTGACTCTAGGTAGCATACTTTCTTTTTTATTGTCTGCTAATTATCATCTTAAACCTGGCTTCTCCTAATGCTGTATAAAGAAACCTTTGCTTCTCCCTCAGTATTCCTGGCCGTGAAGTACAAGGCTTTATACATTTTGCAAGCAACCTCTCAACCCCCTGGTCCTTGCTCCAAAACTTCTAACTGCCTCTTTACTGAGAAACTTATTAATGAAGATATTTAAACATTTAGTATATTTATACGAATTATTTGCATTGCTTCAGTCAGGCGCATGCTGGCATGTCTTTCTGAGTGCAGTTACCCACTGGTATAGAGCATGTTTGAAAAAATATTTGTGTCAGGAGCTTTGCATCTCATGCAGTGAGGGCAAAGCAGGACGGTCCCGAGTTTGAACAACAGGGGTTAAGTCTGAAACATCAGAAGAGGCAGTGGGAAATCTAGCTCAGTGAGCTAAAATTGGAAATAAATCAAAGGAGTTGGGAAATTGTAATTTACACAGCATCAGGCTTCAGTCAGGGCAAGACATATCATTTACTTTGCCCCAACACTGGATGTCTTTACCAGTTGACCAGATTACTTTTCTTTGCTTGCCTTATGTCCATTCCTTCGGTTACTTTGAAGCTAGCATTGGCGAGGACAGCAAACAGACCTTCCAAAGAAGCTGCCAAAATAACACTATCCAAAGCCAAGTATGTACCTTTTTCCTCGGTCTGGATTAATTTCAATCTAATGGAATGAATCCCAGTAATCAAACAGCTTGTTGTGCAGGTCATCCCATATTGCAATGTTTAATTAACAGCATATCTACATCTATACCTATAGATGTAGATATAGACCTATACATATAGATAGATAGATCTGTATTTAGAGGTATAGAGATATACGTATATACATATACAAGAATGGGAGATACCAGCTGGAACAAACATTTAGTAGAAGTGAATAAATCACCTTGTACAAAATTAAAGCCTCCTCATTCTTGATTGCTTGAAGTCTCAGTGGAGTCTGAGAATTGGATCATCGTCAAAAATAAGGGCAAGGAGCATCACTGCGAGAGGCTACAAGGACTTATTTGCAGACAAGAAAGTTCTGATGCAAAACTGACTGAAAATACAAGTCATTAATTTTTCAATATATATAAAAAAATTGTGACAGGGTATTAAGTCTCTCAGCTCAGTGGAACCCAAAGGATTTTTGTTTAAATTCCAGCAGCAAATGTTTGCAGAGAAAAAATTGCTTTACTGCTTTGCTGAATGGTTCGTATTGCATGAATTGCGCTCTGAAAATGGTGTAATACATCACGTGAAGGGTACAGAACAAACCAGAGGCAAGAATTTCAGTTCAGGAAATTCTGAGTGTAAAAGAATTGGAAACCATTGAAAAAGGGGAGGGGAAAAAATTGAATGTGTATGCCATAGATATGTGTACATAGATCTGAAAATACACTTACTAAAGATGAGCTGTAAATTAATGATAAGTGATTCCAAGTCATTTGTAACCCATGATTCCTTCTTTGGCCAAACTGCAGTGGGGGTTACATCTAAGAGGGCAGGGGAATGACCTGTAATTGTAAGCAGTTTTTCCTTTGCGAGTGTGACTGTGCCCTTCTCCCCCAGCCTGTCTTCCTTGGGACCTGCTAAGCTCTCCAGACGGACGTCCAGAGTGCTCTGAAAGCACTGCCCCAATCTAGGCTAATACCTTATCTACCCTTCCCTGCAGGGCAGGAAAGTTGCTGTGTTGCAGCTTTACAAGTCATCTGCATCTGAGGATCCAGGTGAGATTGCACCGCTTTGCCATGCTCGGCTCCTTCCCCGAACTGCTCCATAACGAGTCCCTGGTGCAGGCGATGGAGCCACAGTAATGCTCTCATGCAGTGGGCATGATGGAGCGAAAAGAGACTCAGCCCTTTGCACGAGCACTTCATCTGCTCCGTGCACAGTGAGAATTTTACCCTGACAGATCTCTTCATAGACCGTAGTTGAAAATTTCTGATAATGGTATCCTAAATAACAGATTAATTGATTTAACGCCCAGAAAAGTGCTGCCTTGAATTATCAATATTTTATTAGAAGCATTTAATATCTGTAATTGAAGTAATTTTGGTTGCATAGTGCCTGGCAGTATTTAATATTTTCACTAATAACTTGTATGATAGAAAAAGCATTAGCTGATTGATTTTAAGGTGACATCAAGGTGTGAGGAACTGCAACTGAGTAAATGCAGAGTGAGAACTTAAAATGATCTTGACAGAAGTAAAGTATGATCAGAAGATAACAAGGTGTAACAGTGTGCTCAAATCACTTTAATTTTGCATTTTAGTTACTTAATATTATAAGCCCATTTACAGCAGCTTACAAAGGTAAGGATATTTAATAAGTATTTTAAAAAATGGTAGGCAATCACTGCATAATGTAAAAGAATAAAGCAGGTGACTTCTACTTGTGGTGTATAGTCATCTGTAATACCTGCTAGGGTGCTTAAAATACCATAGACTGATCGTGCCCCTAACATGCTCATGCCATCTATTAATGTCTATTAAATTGTTTGTCATTCTCGGTGTTTGGGGAATAGTTTATGAAGAAATACACTGCAAAAGCACAAAAAAAAAAATCTAATGAACAATTCTAATTGAGGTTCTAACTAGTGAAACTTGCCCGCAGGCACGTGTGGAGAGGTGTGCAGAAGCCGATTGCTCCACACCAATGCATTAGGCTTTACTGGGTTTCCCAGGACTTCTCAGGACATTTGCATAGTAACACACCTGCCTTCGTCCCGGTTAGCAGGGGAGCACTGACTTCTAGGATCAGAGCTGTTGCACCTGATAGAAGATGTTCAAAGGAAAGGGTTCAAAGGAAAGGGTATGGTAGCTGGGGAAATGACCACTCTACAGAACACGTCGCCCACAACCTATGGATTACCTGATCCCTTTAATTCAGACACCTGGGTGTGAGTACCTGAGAGGCAGGGCAAGTCTGAATTGCAAACAGAGCCATTCAAATTACGGAGCTGCTGGCAAACAAAATAGAAGTGCAGATTACATCTCCTTGCACGTATTTTTAAGTGATCGAACCTCCCCGCTGGGATCAAGCACAACAATCTGGTTTCAGAACTGTTCTGTTCACCACCAGCTGGCCCTGTCAGCCTGCGCGTGGTATTCCCATCCCCTCTTTCCTCTCCCAGTGTAAGTCCTTGGCAGAAGCGCTGAACCATGGACTGGTGGGTGTCTGCTCGCTCTAAGGGGCAGCCACTCTGACGCTCCTGACCAAAATTCGGGAACAAGTGACCAGTAAGTCCAGAGAAGGAGATGATGGCAGTTACATGAGAACATGACTCTATCAGCCATGCCTTAAATAGGTGGGGAAACAAAGCCCCATTTGCACATACGAAAGCACCGAGAAAGTTATAGGAATGAGACTAAGGAAACACGATGAAATTAATTTTAATAGTGTTTACTTAGTTCTAATGGAAATTGTGTGTTAATTATCCCCAGAAAAGAAGACTCTTTGGAAACTATTGTGTCTTTTCAAGAATCATGAAGGCTCCTAAGCGAAGGAAGATACGTGACTTCATATAGGTATGAGACTTTTCTTCATTGTGCTGCACTGAATCCAGCCCCAAATAAAATTAAAGCAAAATATTTCTGATTCATAAAATTACTTAAGCACTACAATTGCCTTCATAAAAAGTGGCATTTAAATACAGAGCAATTTAAAAAATAGGCATTAAAGTTATGTGAGACAGCTGCTCTGAAAACTATCATTTTCCAAAACAAAGCTGTGTTTGTCTGATGGTGGCTTATCAATTTATTATAAAGACTGAACAGAGACTGAATTAACACTGTGTCCCCTTGCAGTAAGAATTGCTATTCTGAATAATGGAATTCCACTTAGCAATTATATGAATATGGGGAAAATGGTAATATGACAATTATGTCTAATTCTTTTCTTTCCAAGCAAAGATCTTTCACGGAGAAATGCTCACCGCTGATTTATTCTTTTCCTGCAGCTCCTTCTTCCTCACAGGTTTATTCAGAACTCAGTCTCTGAATGTGTTAGACCTGCAATACTATTTTTTCTCATGGGGTCCACGCCTTTCATCTCCCTGTGCTGCCCCTGTCTGGAGACTCCAGATCTTTTTGTGGGATTTGCAAACACCCTCTACGCTCACCAAGATTTTGCCCTTTGAGCCAGTTATTGATTTGGTAGGAATGGTATTGGATCAATGATAAGCACTAACTAAAAACTCACCTTTCATATTCAGCACTGGAGGGATTTAGCACTTACAACATATGCTCTTTAGTAAGCTTTTATATAGATCTTGTTCTTTCTTGTCTAAAATAAGTGATTTATTCCAGAAGGTGTATCCGTACTACTGATCGCAGTGAAATGTGGACAGCCTTGAGCTAATTGCAAGTAAGAGTTAGCCAGGATGTGGCAGCTGCATGAAGCTCTAAGCTATGACTTTGCCACAGTTAGGCTTCATCTGATCTGTGCACTAGTTCATTTATAATTAACTAACTAGGTCATTTATAATTAATTAGCTGCAATCCCCTGAATTATAACATAGCCAAAGGTCAAAAGACTTCAGAAAACGAGGGAGTGGGGTGCCGAATAAACACTGTGAAACAAAACCTTAGGACACTGTCCGTTTGTGTGGTGATGAGGTCAGGAAGGCCAAGGTGCAGCTGGAGCTGAAGTTGGCAAGGGATGCAAAGAATAAGAAGAACTTCTACAGGTGTGTTAAGCAGAAAAAAAGGTCAAAGAAAGCATAACCCCTCCGATGAGCAAGACTGGAAAGCTCATTACAAGAGACAAGGAGAAGGCTGAGGTATTCCACAACTTCTTTGCCTCAGTCTTCACTGATAACCTCTCTTCCCACACCTTTTGATTGGATGGACTGCAAGACAGGGACTAGGAGAGCAAGTCTTTCCCATTGTTAAGAGAAGATCAGATTCATGACCACCTGAGGAACCTGAACATCCAGAAGTCTATGGGACCTGACAAGATGCATTCTGGAGGTTCAGCAAGACCAAGTGCAAGGTCCTGCACTGGGTCAGCGAAAAGCCAGTATCAATAAAGGCTGGAAGGTGAAGGGATTGAGAGCAGCGCTGTGGAGAAGGATATGGGGGTACTGGTGGATGAAAAGCTGGACATGAGCCAGCAACGTGCACTTGCAGCCCAGAAGGCCAACTGTATCCATGCTGGGCAGCGTGACCAGCAGGTCGAGGGAGGTGATCCTGGCCCTCTACTCCTCTCTGGTGAGATCTCACCTGGAGTGCTGTGTCCAGCTATGGAGTCCTCAGCACAAGAAGGACATGAACCTGTTGGAGCAGGTCCAGAGGAGACCACAAAAATGATCAGAGAGCTGGAACAGCTCTGCTGTGAGGACAGGCTGAGAGAGCTGGGGTTGTTCACCCTGGAGAAGAGAACGCTCTGGGGACACCTTATTGTGGCTTTTCGATAGTTAAAGGGGGCCTGTAAGACCCTTTTTAGCAGGGCCTGTTGTGACAGGACAAGGCATAATGGTTTTAAACTAAAAGAGGTGAGATTTAGACTAGATATAAGGAAGAAATTGTTTACAATGAGGGTGGTAGAACACTGGCAGAGGTTGTCCAGAGAGGCAGTAGATGCCACGTCCCCGGAAACATTCAAGGTCAGGTTGGACAGGGCTCTGAGCAACCTGGTCTAGTTGAAGATGTCCCTGCTCACTGCAGGGGTGGTTGGACTAAGTGACCTTTAAATGTCCTTTCCAACCCAAAGCATTCTATGATTCTATGAAAATGAAATTAATAACAAGCTCTAAGATACTAGAGTAAATTGAATTTTATAATTGGAAAGTAAGAGAGACATGTCAAATGAGTTGTCTGTGACGAAACTAGCAGACCTCTAACCTGTTAAAATTTATGTGAAAAAATTGGTCTGGATTTAATGAGAAAACTGAAATACCGTAAGGAACTGTAGCAGAAGCATAGGGATTGGATAATATTGTAATAGTCTGAGCACAGGCAGGTCTGTGATTTGATATATATTTTAATTAAGGTTGCACATTTCCCAGCAAAGTCACTGCAGCTACAGCTTCAGTTTCGGCTTTCATCCTGAGCTGACACAACACCAGAAAGCAGGGTGGGATGGTGGTTAAATCCCAGCGTGGTGAGCTCAGATGATCGTACACATTAGCCCTTCATTCCTGCTGAGACAGAACTGGTGCAGTGTTAGTGTCTGTCCATCTCTCGGTGCCTTTGGAAGTGACTGAACACACAAGCCCTGATGATGTCAAGGTGATCAGAAACCGAGTGGGAGGAAGAGGAACTCGAGTGGGGAAAGAGGAATATATAGAAATAAATGTCGTCTGAACTTCAAGAACATTGAAAATTGTGTTGGGAGGCTGAGCTTGTTACTCATTATCCCACTCAACACTGTCCCCAGAAGAGCACTAAAAGCTGTTGTAGAACAGCAAGTGCAGCTGGAAACCATGAGCAGGTGAACAGCAGCAGAAGGAATGAGCTGCAGCTTTAAACCCCTGCCACAGCAACCCCAGCACCCCGCTGTCAGCATGAAGGCAGCATTAGCTCCTGACACTCCATTTGGGGGGGAGGAGAGATGAAAAGGTGCTGAGGTATCAGACAAGAAACATGCACACTGTCACTGCTTGACTTGCAGGTTTTATTTAAAAAGCTGTATTATTTCTTCATGTCAAGCCTACTGCAAGCTTGAGCCTGCAAGAGGTGAGCACCCTTCACTCATAGGAAGAATTCCGCAAAGATCTGAAGGAACATGTCCTCTCCTGGATGTTCTGAGGATCCATTGGGCTGGATGTGGCCATGGAATTCTCATCTCTGCTCCCTGCTCCAGAAAGGGCTGCCTGCCAGGTTAGGGCAGGGTGCTCAGCACCATCCAGCTGCATTTTGAAAATCGTTAGGAAGGAGATCCTGGGCATCCAACATTGTGCCTCTTCATGAAGAGGTTTCTTATTTCCAGTGGAAACGTCCTTATTGCATCTTGTGTCCATTGCCTCATGTCCTTTCATAGTTCATCTCCAAGGACAGGTTGTCTCTCTCTTCTCTGTACCCCCACTTATACTTGACACCAGGATATAGTACATACCAATTCATCCGTCAGTACAAATCTGACATTTAATCTGTGGAGTGGTTGTCTTTAATGATTGTGGGGCACTGGTAGTAAGTATGTTGAAGAGCACCCTCAGTTTAAATCTCACTGATGTTGACTCTTCAATTGAAAAAAAAAACCCAACAAAAAATCCAACTGCTCAACTTCTCAACAGCCCTCCTTTGTTAGGACGAGGAAGCTGAAGATCTGGATGTGAATCATATAAAGGTGCTGGGGAGTGGGGAGGATGAGCGGGGAGCTAAGGAGACCCCAGCATGAGGCAGTTGCCTCACCCTCCTGGGCATCATTCCACAGCATCTAGGCAGGGCAGGGCTGCTGCTGCTGGCAACAGGTCCCCTCACCACCCCAGCAAGCCAGTCTACAGACAGGTCAGGGGTCCAGTGCAGGATTAAACTACGGTGCTTGCATGGCAAGGGCTTGGCCCTGGAGTTGTTCACATCAGGACCAGCCCAGGACCTGGCAGCCAGCGCTGTGCCCAAACAAGCTCCAAGCAAACTCCATCAGCTTCTGCTCCTTTTTGAGAGAAAACCCAAGTTGCTGGCTTTACCCTCCAAAACCTGCATATCTGGGTCAGAGCGACTGACACTCTTCTCACTCAATGATGTTAGTTGTTGGAAGAGCACAGACTGGATTGCCTTTGATACACAAGAATAAACCGCTTTTCTTTGCATTGCACACATGTTTTACATCTCTTTCTCCAGCCTCCCTCAGCCTGGGGAGTAAAACCGCAGTGTGGCCATTCATTTCAATTAATCCTAACATCCTTCCTCATTTTTCTCATGCCCTTCCGTGAGTTTTGATAGGCAAATCTCTGTGGGTAGGCCTTGTTCTGGTAATAGGTACAACTAACTCTGCATTTGCTGAGTTAGCATACCAGCATTTTGGGTGGCACTGAGTTAGCAATTTCCAGTGATGCATGTAAATTTTGATTCTTACAAAGTTATGCTTTCATTTTCAATAATGTTTCTGTAGCAGCCCTAAATCTCCCCCATGGGTATGAAGCAAAGCTAAAGAAAGCTTCAGAGTGGGAATATTTTAAAATATAGAGGCAAATATTTTTTTTCAAATTGGATAGGGAAAACATGGAGAACTAGTGCTTTCTCAGATGTCTCGTATTTTGTACAGTCAAATACATGGTTTCATTTTAAAACTGAACATGGGGTATTTTTTAGCATAAGCGCAATTTAGAAATGTGATTTGCATTCACTTTCTGATGTTTTTGTTGTAGTTCTCCATGACTTCCTGCGCAGCACAGATTTTTCTTAAGTCAAAAGAAAAACAGCATCACGCTGCGCAGATGCTCCAGCTCTTTGACAAGGGAGGCACGTGAGTCTCGGAGCCAGCGGGAAGCATAGGCAGGGGAAGTTTGTGGAAAATGTGCAGAGATGTGAAGTCGAACAGCCAGCCCGAGCGACCATTTGCTCATTCTGTAGGCAATAAAGAGCAAAAAAGCCATCAGGCAGCTCCTGGCGCTGGGGTCGGGTCTCAGCTGGGGAGCCAGGGCGTGTTCAGGGGAGAAAATGCTTGAGCCCTTTGAGCATCTCCATCCCTGCCCTCAAAGGACAACCTGTGTGGTTTTTTCCCGGAAGGGAAAGCCGTGCCCGTGCAGTCCCTGATGTATGGTGGGGGACGGTGCAGCACGGTCACCAAGAGCGTGCTGGTATGGGAGGTTTAACAGAGCACATACACAGATGTCGAGTGGCAGGTGGAGATGAAGCACTTTGAACCTCGTTGATCGGGGCACGTCACATGTGCACTTGCTTTGATCTGCAGTGGGCTTGTAGAAGTGCCACGTGCCACGTCATCTTTCTCATTTGAAGACTCAGGCAAGTTAACCAACGCCTTATGTTTTTCCGTTATAATTCTGATTAACGATTTCTGAAATTGCACATTTTGATTGTCCACAAGGCACTTTCAGGGCTTAACTATGCGTGTGTTTGTTTGTGTATCCGTATACTCACATAAATGTAGGTATAAATGAACACCAGGAAAACATCTTATTGCATTATATGCCCAGGCTATCTTAGATTCAAATCAGTGTCATTTGGGAAAAGAAAAATTTGCCATTCTATGCAAACTTTCGGATTTTTAAAATTAAACTGTTTTTACATCACGTCAGGAGAAAAAAAAAGAGGTTCAGATGCAGTAAGAAACTTTGGATAAATCTGTAGGTAAGACATACAGGCTTAAGAGATTTTCAGCATTTCGAATTACATTCTGTCTAAGCTGAGATCTCATGAACAAAGTCTTAACCTTATCCCATTTGAAATGGATGAAATATTAAACCTCAAATAGGAGGGATTATCTTGAGAGGCCGGTGACACCCATAATAAATGACCAAAGTAAGTGTTGTGGAGCGGTGATTTACTGTCCAAATGGCATAACATTTAAGGGAGCTGCTTCCCCATTAAAATTCTGCATGTCTCTTAAGGAAACCTCTCCAGCCTGGACAGCACTTTGAGGTCAACCAGCTCCTCTCTTCACTGTCAATTAACTTTGTATTTGATATTTAAACTCCTCGCCGTACATTACAATTGGGAATCTTTTACAGGGTGATCCTAGTAGGACTGCACACACCAGTTCTCCCCAGTTACCACTCGTTTCAATGGGAAGAAGGAGTTGCTGCAGAACTCGTTCCAGCTCTGACTTGGAAGTTAGATGATTAAATATTGTTGACTGTGCTGCTTTTTGCACGATAAAATCTAGACCTGCACTGACAAACTAATTAATTTTATTCTGCTACAAGCGCTCTCAGAAAAAAAATGCAGGATTTTGGGACTAAAGGAAAATAGATGGACCCCAGGCTGTTATCATCTAAAATGTAAGCAAAGCAAACACAGCCAGGAAATCGTGAGGGTAAGACGGCTCAGGAACTTCATGTCAATATACTTATTTTTCAGACTGTCACTTTATGGAGATTTTGGTACCAGTTATGTAGATGAGTTCATCTCCAGAGAGCCAAATTACGTGATTCCCCTTAGGCTTTGCTTTCATGAGAGCATTGATTTGATTGAAGTTAGCCCTGTACTTACATCCTTCGGAATTTTGAAGCTAATTTTTTGAACAAAAAGTGCATGCTTTTAAATCTAAATTCCTGAACTATTTCTACAGTTGTTTGCAAAGTAGCTTTTCCTGCTGAAATGACCTTGGCAGATACTATACGCCTTCCTAACCTGATTGTCTCCCATACATTTGGGCGTCTTCTTAAATAGTTGTATTCGTTGGTGCTTCTTTTAATATCCCTCAGAAGGGAAACTTAATTCTGAGGCTAGGCATATCCACAGAGATTTGTCATCAGCTCCCTGACGGGCTCGCTCCGAGCAAGCAGTTCTGTTGATGCTGATATGAGCGAAGAATAATGAGCCCGGCTAACAGAGACATTACATACTGTTTGTTAGCTCACTTCTGCATGTATAGTCCAGCCTAATGCATTACTTTTATTGGCACAAGCAGCAGAAATAATAAAAAAGCTCCACATTTATTGCGATGGTACAATACAAGGAAAAAGTAACATGCTCTGCATGATTTCTAAGGAAACAGGGTTGCTTTCAATACCCAAATTGTTCAAAGACAGGGAGGGGCTTTGCAGGAAACCAGGGCAACCGCAAGCCTTCCCCTGTAGCAGCAGAGGAGCTGGGCAACCCAAGGCAAAAATGTTTTCACACTCTGCAGAAAGCCCTGGCTGCAAATGAATGTGTTTGCCCCAAATACTTAGGACTCATCGAATCACCATTTTTTTCTGTGAAAATCACTCTGAGGGAAATGTTACGCTTTTTCCATTTCATGCCACACAACCAAATCGTTAAGGATCTTCACACGCGGGAGTTATTTTAGTCCCTCACCATATGAAATATTTCCTGTTTGAAACAAAGTGGGCTGATAAGAAGAAAGCGGTAGAATATTAATGCGAGTATAAAATAGTTGGTTAAGTGAGATATTAGCTAACAAAGGATAATTACAACTATCACACACCCAGGTTTTATGTAATTAAGAGGTAACATGAAAGCACATCTCCAGAGCTAATACAGTAAAACACACAAACTCCTTTTCAAACAAAATTTTGCTGCTTTTTTCCTTGCACTTGTAACTTGCCATGCCCACAAAAAAATCTTCCAACCATGACATAGGCTGAGCATACATCAAAGTCAGGTTTACAAAGCAAAGCAATTAGAAGTTGTGGTCCCTGTTCATATCTCGCTTGTTATGTCTACAAAAACATGGTAGCTCTACTCTTCTGAGGTACAATGTCAGATCCCTGCTGCTTTGACAGCTCGTCTCAGAGCAAGCTCTGAAAGCTACGTCTCTTCCCTTTCCTTTTTTTTATTTTTAATGCAGGGAGAAAAGTGCAGCTCAGCTCCGGGAGAAACATCCTTAAAAGCTAGGAAATTAAATGATGCTGAGACACTTCTCCATAGAAAGAAATCATGAATTCAGGGGAAAAAGAAAAAAATTCCTTATCTTGAAATATTGTAAAAATATTATATCTTATATTGTAATTACAATAGTGTAATTAGTGATGATTTCAAAGATATGGAAGATAATCTAAAATTTTCTGTGGTAGACAGCTTAATGAGGAACTCATAGTAGCTTATACAGGAAAATTCTGTGCTAGCTGCTATTTTCCTAACTCTGGTGGCTCCATGCCCAGATGTATTTTGGTGCTGCTGGGAGGTGACAAAGGCGAGCATTACCGAGTGCTTTCAAGTCTCGACTAAGCCACAAGCCCCCAGAACTGAATTATTATGATTTAATTCCAGTATATGATAGGACTTAAGTTATGGGCTTGTTGTTATATCTATGAATAATGCAGGTTTATTTAAAGGAGTGGCAGCAGACCAGATTATTTAAAAGACACTGACTGCCAGGGCTGAATATAAATTTTTCCAAAAGTCTTCATCTGTTAACAGAGCTGTTACCAGAAGCACAAGGAAATACTAGTTTTGTGATGTATTATGAATGACAGACAAATTGCTGTCTATCAGCATGGGAGTTGATCTCCTACCCCACGAGAAGCGGTAGGAGATGCTGCTGCAGACATCATGACTGGGCAGCTTGCTCTAAACAAGGAATCCCATATTTATAAACTGCAGACTGGATCGACTCGTTTAGCTGGGCATCTTCCACCAAAAGTAGCTGCAACTCTATGAGCTAAACCACTGCCCCTTCTTCCTTAGATTGGCCATTCATCCTCTGCTAGATGCTTTTGGTAAAGAGGCAAGAAGGACGGTAGGAGGCTCTGGAGCAAGGTATTGTGCAAGCCCAGCCCAGATGCCTGCAGTCTTCAGGTTTTTGCGGTGAACAAATAGTCCCTGTGGATGCATGAGTATGGGGTATGCGCCAAGAAAGAGCTGGTTCTTGCTGCATTCTGCAGCCGAAAGACCTGCCTGGAGAGGCCTCTTTCTAGGGACCTTGGTGAGCTTCTCTTGAGGAAGCACTTGGTGCTCAAGGAGACCTCCCCACTGTATCACAACTGGGAGCAGCTCTGAAGAGATGTCAGGAGAATGAAAACTGTCGCTTTCCCTCTGGTAGCGCATTGGCCACAGTGTTCAGCCTGTACCAGGGCCCAGGGGTGTAGTTCTGTAGGTCAGCTGGGAAGCAGCTTTTCGTTTCTTTACCCAATTGCAAGGAACAAATAGTTTTTTACTCAATCACCGCTGGATTTCTTCATCGGTGTTTGTTCAATCAGATGTTTTTCCTCTGATTGAAACTTCGGCAGTTTCTGTCTGGAGAAGCATCAGTTGATCTTCTGCTAAACGGAGGTGCATGGGTCAGATCTAGAGAGGGGGATCCAGTGTCCTACCTGGTACGGTATTTAGTAGACGTGAGCTGAACCAGGGGAATGAACAGGGACAGCCAGCTTACCGGTAAGGTGTGCTGAACCCATCTGACTCTAAAAGTTTCCTGCATTCAAGAAGACATGTTAAGTGAGGGATGATAAAACAGTTTGCTTTTTTTAGAGCAGGATATTTTAGTAACAACATTATATATCTTTGGTGATGTTTTGACATTACTATAGAGACGAAGAAGAATTGTCATGTGATATTTAACATAGCATTGGCATATTTTTGTTCAATATATTTTATTTCAGCTGGTCCTTCTGGCCTTTATTCCACTGCTAGTAGAAAATCAATCACTGCATATAAATACTTTCTTTTTACCAAGAAATTTGCTACAAAGAGGAAAACATTCCTATTGCTTTTCTCTCCCTGTTTCTTTGCAGGTCTTCAACAAGTTCCCATACTCTGTTTAGATTTCTCCTATGGTTTTGAAGAAATACTAGGGGTATTCCCACACAAGCCTGTGCACTTTCTGCTGATTATTTTTTTAATATAATTATTACATTGCTGTCCCAGGCAGAACAGAGAATGAAGAGGTATTTCCTTTCCACATCTTCTGCATGTACTTGAAATACCTGCCACATGCACTCCTCCTTTCTGCGTCAGGGAAGGAAATATTTGGACTGCAGGCAGGGGCATCAACAAGGAGCACGCTATGCCCCTTTTTTGTGAAAACAAATGGAGCATTTGGAATAAGGTACAACAAGGTGGAAAAAAATTTGACAGCTGCCAAGGCGATACTACGGAGTTACTACACCTGGGCACAGCTGCCAAATTTTTCATGGCAGCGTTGCCAGTATTGGGATACCAGCTGCACATCGGTGATTTTTATAAATGTTCCACCACGGCAGTGTTTAACAGTGTTTTCTGCTTTGACCCAGTTTTTCTAATGGAAGATACTGCTGGAAAGTGTGTCATTCATACCTACCAACTATCGTGTTTGACTCAGCAGTGATTCTCTACAAGTTACCATCACTGCTTCAGCACATCTAGTATCAGTGGCTGGTGCTGTTATCTCTACTGAATGCATTTCATAACAGCTCCTGGCAGGAGAATAAGAAGTCCAAGCTCTATTGACTCAATTTTCCCCATGAGATGCACTGGTAGACCTGGCATTTTCAAGTTATTGTAAAAGAAGATTTACTCATTTGTTATGAAGTTACTCCAAATGGTTTACCCATGAACTGCAAAACCGCCATTAATTAAAACAGTTTCAAACACGGGAGGGAACTCTTAAAGCACAAAGTTTTTTTCTGAAGGGCATTGCCTTTGAATGGGAAAAACACTTTGCTTATTCAAGCTGACCATTACCAAGCTCTTTTATTCATTCCTGATAGTTGATTACCCAAGAAAATTTAAGTGATTTTTTATTCTGTAATTATGTAACTTTGCAATATAGACATGTTTAGCTTGTCGATTTGTCAATGTTAAGTTTCATTGCTTCATTTCAGGACGCTGAGCGTCCTGACACACGATGTTGATCGAATCTAACACCACCACGAACGGATCCTAATCAACTGGCCAGTTTCATTTTCAACCCTCTTTTCTTAGTCATTCTTTGAAAAGTCTCTTATGAATGAAGCCCAGCTCAAGCGGAGCTAAAATGGGATTTTTTTTTCCCCTCCAAGATTCACATGATTAATTGAAAATAAAGTAAAAAATTCCATTCTTGCTACTGATTCTTTAGTGCAGGTTCCTATGCTTTTTCTGATGAGATTATCTAGTCCGTCTTCCTCTGAGCAATACACTCTTTCTGATTCCTAAAATAAACCACCACTTTCTCAAGGTTTATTTGGTGTCTATGTTAGAATTCCATTAACAGATTATCAATTGATCCCTGGACAGAGTTATCCACCTGAAATACAAAATGTTTACTTTTTTCCTGAGAAAGTGTATACTTCGATGAAACGGACCCTTTAGTACATACTAAGTCTGGGTCCATGTCTAATGCAAATATCAGATCTGAGCTCCAGTTCTGCCTTTGGCTACATGACGCTGAAGTGAAAGCTAAGGGTAGACATTGCCAATGCGTGACAAATAGTCCTGCCAGCTAGGATCTGAGAATGATGCAGCGAGAAAAACACAGTGGTTTCGATCACTCTACATTTTTACACCTAAAAACCTGCACGCAGTAAAGATAGCAGTGAATTACAAATTACACATACTCCGAGTCTTTTGGATGATGTCTTTGCAAAGGCCAAGGTTGAGCAGCTGAAGAGATTGGTGATATCACCACCGGGCATATTCATCTATTTTACAGCTTGTCTTATCATTTCTCACATCTCTGTTACTCCTTGTGGCTGCACTTGCAGTTGGCCCTGCTGAGGTCATCTCACAATATTAAAGTCATGCTACTGCCAAGGCAGAGGCACGATATCTGTATTAATATCTGTATTATCAAGTAACTATGAACGTATTGACAGATTCATGGGAGCAATATAAAAGACCTTTTGGAGATGCTAGAAAGGAGAAAGGGGAAATAGTAGAAGTAGCTTATGCTGTGTCCTGTAATTTTGAACATTTTGAGGAAAGGGGAAGTGAAAAAATGAGACAATTCACTGAACATCAATACTCGTAATAGTATCTTGGCTCTAATCCTGTGGTCTCATGGCTAATTTAAGCTCCACTGCTCGTTAACAGGCTGGTGCTGCCATGACTCTACCTCTAGTGCCACCTGCTTTCCTTCCCAGCCATTTGTCCTCTTCCCCACCCGCTCTGTGTTTGTGACGGTGGCCCCATGGGTCCAGTGGAGCCCTTGGTGGGCTCAACTCCACCCTGGTCGCATTGAGGCGCGTGAGAAAAGTGACTCTCTTGGGAACACTGACTGCACTGGTTTGAAATGCATCTTTTATAGAGTTATATAAGAACGGAGATCATGTAGGAGGAATAAAAATAATAAGCTGTTAGGATGATTTGCTGAAACTAGTCTTCACCTCGTCTCCCACAGAAACACAGAAATAAAAGTCCAATTTCCTCCACAGAAAGAGATCAACAAGGGCAGAAAAATTACAGAATTAAGAGAAACATTTCCACTGGGTGTCTGCTGTCAGCAAAAGTGAGGCTAAAAAAAGATATGGAGTTATAGCCACAGCAGTGTAAGGTCAAAACTGGGTGAAAACTTCAGTTAGCAAAAAGACAATGCAGCGTGAAAGGAACGATCTGTTTGCAGGCTGTGACAGGGGGAAGAGCACGCCTGCCTTGTATGAATAGGTGAAAAGGAAAAAGCTGAAGAGTTTCCTTCTCTTTAGACAACAGTTAAGCCCAAGGCATTAAATTCAATACATGAGAAAGACTTTTAAAAGCTCATAAACAGCTGATATTTCTAGAATATCCATAACATCTGTTCTAAATAGTCAAAACCCGCCAACTGCCCGCATCTTAGGACAAGACTGATATTTACATTCACATGCTCATGAGCGTTAATTTTTTTAGAAAGACACATTGATCAATCCGGTTTCTATACAAAGAATAAAGGGCAACAGCTAACGTCATATCACATTTGCTGACCCATTTCAATCTTGTAGTGATGTAGCAAAGAGATAAATAGTTATATCCTAAATTTTATTAAGGTGGTTTATCCGCTAGGTTAGTACAATTGTCAGTGATAACACTGCCTTAGAGAAACAACCACATTGCTATATCCTGGGGGCATTTCCTTGGCGCAGACAGGTGTATTTGTGTAAGAGCTGACAGAACTGGAATTTCTTCTGCCCTTATTCTGAAATAAGAGTTAATTTGCATAGTACTGCAAAATGCATTTACTGAGGTATACCCTGGGGAGACATCAGAAAGTGAAGTGAATACATATGCTGTGTAGATTGGAAGGGTAGTGAGCTAAGTCTGCCTAGGAACTAAGCTAGGAACTAAGCTAGGAACTGCTTAGTCTTCTAGACTTGACTCTTGCTTGAAACAGAGCTACTGCTCCAGCAATCTTCCTGTTTCTTATCAAGTTGTGTTTTAACTCTCCAAATTTTATCCTTACATACTTCATCCTTTAGACAGCTTGAGAAGATGCCCTAAAAATTTTCCAAACCTGAAATTGCAGCAATTTATTTCAAAATCAGCTTGAACCTTCTTAACACAAGGTCGCTATTCCCCCCACGCACCCAGATATACATTAGGTTTCCTCCAAGCCGCATGACCCTATGAGGTCCAGCACCACTTCTCATACAACTACAGATTCACTCCAAGCACCACTTACTCCGAGGTGTAGCACTATAATTCCCTAGCAGATGACCTGCTGAACGGCAGGGCATCAGTGCCGCTCATCTTAGCAGCTGCAGAAAATTAAGCATGTGACCACAATGCCGTATCACCTTCCTGGCAAACAACAGAATTACTGGAGCAGATTTGAAACCTACAGACTTTGCAGCCAAACAGCATTGCCATCAGACCATTTTATCAGGACTAGGAACCACGCATTAATTTCTTCTTCATAACTTGGTTGATTTGTCTTGAGTCGTAAGTTTTTGCCAGACGTCCTTAGCTGATAAACAAAGCATCCCTATCAAATTGACGGAGAAAAATCTGCATTCATACTCCATCGTTGTAATTATTGTGATACTACTGTCAGACATCATTTAACATTTACGTTACTACCTCAGCTGCTTTGGGAGGGACTGGGAGGTGGTTCCAGGAGAGAGGGGAAGGTGTTTTTAAAGACTCTTACATTAAATCAGCCCGAATATGGTCACAGCACTACTCAACTTAATTCAAGAATACCCCAGATACCTTGTATGTGCTAGGCAGACTATTATTATTCAACAGACCTGCTTCGGTTCATACATTTACCCTTTCTTTCCCGATTACCTACCAGGAACAAAGACCACGATCTTAGATTAAGTTTATTTTGGTAGGGGGAGGTAGAGGCAGGGGTTGAAAGCAGAATATTTTTGCTCTATGTTGCAAGGCTCTACAATTTTTCTGATGAATCCTCAGCTTTCTTGCTGTTGTAGTTTTAATGCTTCTCAAGGAATCACTTCAGATGTCTTCCATGGGCATCTTTATTGCCATAGAAATTATTTTAAAACACACAAACATATCCCTTAAAAGCCTTCTGAGCAAGGCTTAGCTGCAGAATTCATAGGAAAAGGCTTGATTTCAGTGAATATTTTGGGGTTTTGAATGCTAATGAAAGATAAAGTGTTACATTCTTCTTCCATCATAATTTACACTTACTGTCCCTGAAAATCGCCTCATGTTTCTGCAGTAGGAATTTATTCAGCAGTATGCATGTGGCACATGGCATTGCATAGTGCATCCTAACTGAGCTAACAGAAGAAGCCCTTGGATACATCTGGCAGCGTAGGGTGCTGCACCCTGTCAGGCTACAAACCCGAGAGTTGTACTGGAGGATGTTATTCTCCCTTCATACAAACGTATCAAGATAAGCCACACAGCAAGTTGCTGGTTGCAGTTTCAGCTGAGACATTTCAGCAGCAGCGCCAGCTCGTGGTCCGTTTCCTATTCCACCCCCATGGCAGCTTTCCTGGTGATAACCCTTCCCACACCTACCTAACTTTACCCAATTGCACGGGTTTAGGACAAGCACACAAGGATCACGAAGTTCCTGGTCCCTCCCGTGAGCATCTAGAAGCTGCTGTCTGCTTCAGAAAGGTGCAGAGCAGCATGGTGCCCGCTGGTCAGACTGCACTCCCAGAAGGGCTGGGGACTTTCCTTTGCACTAGAGGTGGTGGGACTCCACAAGACAAATGTTTCCCAGCAGGAACCTGGCAGGAATGCCGAAAAACCTGCTGCAGTCTTGAGGACTGAAAGAGCTCCAGGACTTGTCCCTGTAAAAGGAAATGATGTGTGTTGAGTTTGCTGCTGCATTTAAGGTCCCACTTATCTTAGTAGCATCAAACCCCTAGTGATAAAATGCACCAAGAGGTGAAATGTGCAGCCAAGGACGATAAAGTTCTGGTGCTTTGTACAGCTGATTACACTTACTGGAAGGGGTTTGTGTCCTCTCAACTTTCTTCACCTCTACTGGCTGATGATGTCTCTGCAGGACGCTCTTGGAGTTGCCTTCTTCTGAATGGTGATATGATTTAAAAATAAAACTTTCATTTCACTGAGATGCAAATAAGTTTGAGGTGGAGGATGACTGTACATAATACAAATGTCCAGAAAAAAATAGCAGAGCTTTGTTTGGATTCTGCATTAAGCTTGCACTTCTCATTTTCTGGAACCACCCTGTTATTGGCTTGGCTTGGCTTGGCTTGGCTTGGCTTGGCTTGGCTTGGCTTGGCTTGGCTTGGCTTGGCTTGGCTAGAAGAGTGGCTAGGATCGTGTGGCAGGAAAGGGTGGGTTGTGTGACACATGAGGGCTGGAACACAGCTGGAGGCACAAGTTCTGCTCTTGACTCTGCCTGGACTTGCTTAAAACTAGAGAGAGAGTTCTGCCCTCTCTGAGATGTTTGTTTACCTGCTTTGTTTATACACAGCAATCACATCCCCTCTCATCCCTGTTCTGCTAGACTAAGCAAACCACGCTTTTCATCTTTTCTTGTGTGATACGTTTTCACTTCCCTTCATCGTCTTAGCAGGTCTTCTCTGAACCTGCTCTGGTGTACACCATCAGTCTTGCAAGCAGACGAAGCGGATGCCCAAAGTAGTCCAAAGGAGGACTTTGTAAATAGGTTTGCAAAAGTACTAAACCAGGGATGAGCTTATTCATCCCCTCACACAGAGGAATCCAGAGGGGTTCAACCTGCCCAGCTGTGCGCACCCACGCACGAGTGTGTTTTTCCTGAACGCTGAACGGATCAGAAAACATGCAGCTGTTATTAGTGCTGCACCGAGCTCTCAGCACGGGTTCTGGGAAGGCGCTGAGTTTTAGCTGAACCTCCTCGTGGGTATGGGGCACTTCGTCTGCCTGCCCAAGATTATGTAGACTCCCGGTCTCAATGGAGAAACCCTCCATACATATAGAAGCATATTAGTACTTCACAAAAGCTCTAGCTCTTTGGCATATAAATATCACAAGACAGATTTGAATATCACAGAAGTGTCACTTTTGCAAACGGGTCTTGGCTAATCCATCAGCAGTAACTAGTCCACTGAGATAACAAACGGCTAAACCTTCTTGCATTACCATTATCCATTAAAGTTGCACTGGAACAGGACAATAAATTGCACTTACGAGGTTTTAAAAATACTTGTCCATCACACACTCAAACTCTTGCTGGGTTTCCTTAGCACAAAGAATCTTGATGGAATTTGGACCTCCTTCCTGACTCTTTACTCGAGCAATGAAAGCATCTGCTGCAGTTGAGCCCTGTTGTGATTTTCCAGGTTCTTCCAGATGCAGTGACCAGAAGAGCCAATGTGACCGAGTTATATCCTTAAACTGTTGGACGTCAATTTTTTTTACATCAGAATAACTTTTAACATTATTAAAGGCTAGCAATTAAATAACAGAAAAGAACAGATATTGTTGGAATATGTTTTCCGTATTTTTGTTAGCATCATGCCACCATTCAGATGTCAGCTTTCCAGAACTGCTCTGTTGGTTAAAATGGTTTGTGCATGTTTGCTGTTGGTGATAGAGATACTCTGTGAACTTAATATTTAGTGTTCAAAATTTGAGCTGTGGTGCTTCATTTGGCTCCAGCACAAAATTACACAGTATTTTTTCAGAAGCGTGTAATCATAACAAACAAAGGCCATGAACCAAATATGAGCTGTTAGAAATTCTCAAGAATGGATGTAATATAGAACAAAAAAATCCCCCCCGAACCATGAAAATATTTTTGCAAGTGTGAGCCTTGCAAATGGGAGCCCCATTGTTTACACAATACACGGAAAGCCTATTGCACCCTCAAAGCCGGAGACAGCGGACCTGCAAGAGGAAAAGCTTCCAGGCTCTCTCTGGGAGTGAGCAGGAGAGCCAAGAGCATGTGCTCCTACCTGCTGCTGTATTGGCATCCACACATTGCTTTGCCCTGGTTTCCTCCCACAACGTTAGAGGCTGGACCAGATGTGCATCAGGGCTTCAGCCCCGAGTCATCCTTCTTCAGAAACTACTTGCTTATCTCTTTTTCCTTTCCTCAGCTGACAAGGACACACACCAGCAGACACCTGCACAAGAAATACACTATTAAACAATAAATTCTGTCAGGGCAGCAAGATAATAGGACTTAAGCCAAATTTTTACTTCTGAAGGAATGCTGAGCCATCCCGAATTTGGCTTCCAGCACTACTTTCAACACCTGATTGTAAGACTAAGTTACAATTTACTGCCTGAGTGAAGATGAATTTTCTCTTACCTTCTGGCTTGTGTGCCTGCGGAGCCGTAGGTGTACAGCGAGCCATCCTGGCTCCAAGAGAGAGTGAGCCAGCGCAAGACCCTGCCCCACAGGCAGCATCTGAGCTCTGCACCCAGCAAAGCAGCAGCACAGCACAACCACAGCTAAAGACAGCCACAGGTATGAAATATTTGGTGTCACTGAACATTAGTGTGGCATGAGAACTGAAAATAGGAGCTAGGTGTCCTTCCCCACTGCCCACATTTTTCACTGCTGGTTTTTCTAGGACAAATACATTACTCTTCTTTGAATTGCTGCTGAGGTTCTTGGCAGCGTGTTTGCACTCATGACATGTCAGCAAACATACAAAATAGTCTTCTCTCCTTGTATAAGTTATGTATCTGTAATAGCATACATTGTGTTGAATTATATATATGAAAGATCTTTTCATTAAGACATCATCTAGAATATTCTTGTCTCCTGTGGCTGTAGTGTTCCAACAAGGGACCCCTACAAAAAAACCCATGGGCTGTTTTCTTTAATCATGTATCGTTGGCTTAACTGAAAACAGAATTTAATCCAGCAAGCTGAAGTTGAGGTTACTCCAAAGAGTCGGGTAAACTGGCTCACTAATTGCCAGTGTCGCTTCTAGCTCAGTACTGCTGCAGTTCCCACAGTGCAGGATGCGGGTGACAACAAAGTGATCACCACCCTGCAGAGATTCAGACCTCAGTATAGGGCAAGTGATGGGGTCAGTGGAGGACGTGGCTCGAGGAAATGCTCACACGACACAGGTCACCACCACAAGAAAGCTGCAACCCCTGCTCCTTCCAACTCCTCCCAGCAACCCTAGGAGAGCGAATACCTCCCTCTGGGATAATGCTATTAATGTCTGCTCTTTGCACTGATATGGAGATGGACTTACTGCCCTTTCAGAAGCTGGTAAACGCAACCTTTCCCCATCAGCAATATCTACTTTTTTCCCAGCAGCTTCCCAAGGGAAGAGGCATGAATCTCCTGGGCTTGCCTCTGACACAAACAGGGGACAGGGCAATCAAGCACCAACTTAAAGACAATTTTTCAAAGCTAGCTGCTAGAAGTTAACTGACTAGGCAGCAAATCATGAACAGAAATAATGCGGAGAAAGAAATGGGAAGAAGGAATTCATGACATACTGTCTGAATTCTGAAAAATAATTAAGGTCATTATGCTTCACCAAAAATTCATGCATTTTCTTCATGAGCTATCAGGCACTATGGCAAGCTGTGCTGTGATATGTGCTCATACGTGTCAACATGCATCTTATTTTGGCAAGGAATTCCCTGAATTCATTGCATCATAATAAGCCAGGAAATAAAATTCTGTCTTTGCTGCTGGCTCCAGCCAACTGGAGCTGTTTGGACTCCGCTCTCAGTAGTAGCTCTCAGTAACCAAAAAAAAAATAAACCCACAACAAAAAATCAAAAAACTCTATACACAATGTCAAAGTCAACCACTTCCCCCCTGCTGCTTGCTTCAGCATCCAGAACTCAGTAGTTCACATAAGCACACGCTGAACTTACCACTTGAAAAGGATAAAATAAACAGATATGTCACACGGTCTTTTTATGAAGCAGTGTTGACCCATGGCAGATTGTCTGACAGGACGGGAGATGAAGGTGTAGTTTCTCAGGGGATGTTTGCTGTTACCGGAACAGTGCTACCCCCTTACACTTAGCCTTGTGAACCACATGGAGCAATCTGAGTTCATTCCCGCTGCTAAAACCCTTGCCCCTATGACACTGTCCGGAGTAGCAGAGCCTGAGGAACAGCATAGTGCGGAGAAATAAGTCTTCTGCTGCCACATCTGCCCGTATGCCAGGAAGAGCCATGCTATGGTGGTAGTGTGGCAAATCTCCCATGCTACGCCTCCTGCAGATGTTGGCGTTAAGATCAGACCTTCCCAGCCCACTAGCCTGTGATGGCACTTGAGTACCGAAAATTGAATGTATTAAAATTCAGAAGTGAAAAGAAATCCTACATGTGTAGGGTATATTCAGGATTATTAATATTTTATCTAGCAGGCTAATTACAATATGCAAAGAGAGCGGTTGTGCGAATTGATCGCTTGTGCCTGCAGCTCGGGGAAATGCAGCAGAACAGGCAAAGTCAGATTAAACATTTACCAACTTTGGCAGCCTTCAATCAGCAGAGGAACTAGGAAATACAGGGAGCTGAGCCATAAACACACTCAATCTACTTGTAGCAACTGAAGCGCAATTCCTCTGGATTTTACGGCGGTTTTCCTCTCTGTGGCTATTTAAGCAGCATCCTTGACCAAACTCACTCATTTAAGGCACGCTGTACATATTATCGCGTACTCTATCACCCTGCCACCACACCGAACCCAGTGCTGGAGCGGCAGACGTAGCAATTTAGATACACGTATAAGCCCAGGTGATCACGTACCAAACACTAAAGCCACGGAGCTTTGAGTCCATCCTGTTGGTTTTATAGGATAGCACATTTCTCTGAGCTTCCTTTTAGGTTCCTGCGATTCACCAGCAGCAATGCTGATAAACGTGTCCTTGACACCTGTCTGCATTATACATTGCTAAAATTTATGGCCTCTTGCCATCTGTTTTAATTAAGAAACTCATATATAGATTTGGCCTCCTTGCCCAGTAAAATAATAAAGAGAATTTTATAGTCTGCTAATGGGCCAGATCTCCTGCTGGCATAAATTCATATACTTCCAGTAGCATCGCTGGTGGTGTTTTGATTTAGAGCAGCCAAGGAGTCAGGTAATACCACAATTCAAGATGTTATTCATCGCAGCAAACCTTTTAACTACTGACTGATGCTCGCAGCAGATTACAAAAGAACTTCAACTCTTGCTCATGTTGAAACACGTGATTTTAGTGAGACATTTGTGTGGCTCAAGCCAATAGTTTGGCTCTATTTACTCGACACAGAATGAGCCGGTGACGGCTCCCATACATCAAATATGCCTTTGCATTTTGCAGGGAGGTAAGAGGTGTGTCAATCACAGCTTTCTGCCAGCTTAGGGAAGAGCTTTTTGAAGGCATTCTGGTACCAGCAGAGTATTCATGAAGCTAAAACAAATAAAACTAAAACAAATTGGTATTTGAGAGCCCTACAGATAATTGCGAACTCCTCTACCTCAATCAAAAATCTATCACTTCAGCCAAGAGAGGATAAACACAGCTTGAATTCAATGTCAGCTACATCACTAGTGCCACCTACAGCATCCCGTTCAAAGAAACCACGCAGACTATCAGCTGGCTCAGGTAAGCGTGCATTTCTAGAGCACTTTTATCAGCATCCAAGCAGTCAACTAGACATTATAATAGAGAAAAGACGTGTTTGTGCCACACAAGGACTAAACTATCCATCTGGAACATGCAGTTTAGGCACATAGCTCAAAAAATAAATGCTTCTGGCAAATGCCGGTGGCACATTAGGAAATCAGAAAACACGTATGCTCAGCCCTGACAGATGAATGGCTTTTCTTTGTTACATCTATTTTTGTTTAGGAGAACTTAATACTGAGACCTGGAGTCCACCACTGGACAAGTTTTTCAAATGGTACAGTTTTTCCTTCCCCTGCTTCTTGAGCTAATCCTGGGCATCAGGACAGTGGAGTGGAAGGGCTGAGCTGGCTGGAGGTATGATCCACAGCTAACAGCCATCGATCAGCTTCTCCAGCAGGTATCTACAGTTGCTGGCCCCTTCAGCTTCCGCATGGCTCAGGACACTGTAGACCTACAAACCAGAAGTGACGCACCCCTGGTCTAGCCTTTGGCACCTAAGCTCATGGAAAACCAATTTATTACAGACCGGCTAACAATGGAGCGGTTCCCACATCTCCAATTATTAATCATATAAATATTCATTATATAAATATTAACCTCCAATCAGGATTTGTGATTTCCAAGATTATTTTGTGTTTTGGCTGCTACATTTTCGGCAGCATTCACAATGCAATCTGCAAATGTTTCTGACTTTTCTGTGTCATTTTTACCGGGATCCCAGGGGAAATATCATGTCACCTCTTCCCTGTGGATTTGATGCGGTATCAATTCCTGGTCACTGCACACTTGCTGAAGGCTTTGATGGATATTCTCCTGAAAGACTGACTGCAGCTGCAAATCCTGGTGTGGTGAAGAGAAATGGGTTTCTCTGTGCAGTTCTAAGTCTTGTCAAACAAAGATTATCAAAAATCAAAACTTTTAATAACTTAAACACACACCAAACAAGAGTTTGTAGACAGGTTCCTATTGATTATTAGGTGATCAAGGCATTAATTTATTTCTTTTAATAAAGAATAATTCTGTGCCTCACATTTAACCACTTTCTTTAAAAAAGGACCATCTCTTATTTACCTTTCTCTGTTTCGGGGTTTGGTTTTTTTTTTTTGGCACCTCAAAGGAACAGCCTCAAATTACGTGAGGAGATAGCTCTCTTCCACTCCTACTTTTTAAATACAGATTACTGATGAATTAGCTTGGGCTTTTACGGGGAAACCAATGTTTTAGTCTTCATACGCTTTGAAGCAGAGAAGCAAAGGGAATCCTTGGTAGGACTGTGTCCCCAAGACACGTGTCCCAGGGTTTCCACCCTTGCTCGAGGAGCACACCAGTCCTAAGAGGCTCTGGCTTTAGCTGGGGCCATCCTCCAAGCCTGGCTCCTCCTGAGTAAGGATTAGTAATGTGGATAAAGACTGCAGGACTGGGTCTCCTGAACCAAAGTAACATAGGTGATTGGCAATTCATTTGAAGAACAGTCTGCCGAAGGGTGTTCTCACAGTACAGGTGGCTGAGCATAAAATATTTATCACCTTGACAAGCATTTTCTCCTGCCTGACTCGGGATCTGACTGCAGCATCGCATGGAAAGTGAATTCTCTGTTAAGTACAAGCAGAGGGCTTCTCTCTTTCCTTCTACATAACCCCGTGTTACTCAAAAGCATCTCAATGCTGTGCCGCCACCCGTGTGAGTCCTCCGACAGGCAGGAGTCTTTCCACCGCTGCTGACCTCAGCATGCTGCACAGCCTGACTCCAGGAGCAGGTTTCTTCAGCAGCTCTCTTTGACTTTGTTTGCTCTCTGCACGAGCCAGTCCCATCGCTGACAAAAACCCCTCTTCTCCCTCTCTTTTTAAATGAGATGTGAAACCAATGACCTCCTGCCTTGTTACTTTCTCTTCTCGTTCACTTTTTCACATTCCCTTTGCGGTTCCTCTGTTTCAGGCAGACAAGCTTTCTGAGCTAATATCATCACTGGGCAACTTCAAATAAGGAACTGCTGCAGCTGAAACAAAACTTAGGTTACTAATTTTCTCCTTCTGGTCCCACAGCCAAAGTGATGCACAAGCACATGGCCCAGCCGTGCTCCGGAGAAAGCCCACCACTAGCGACACCATGTCACTTTTGCATGTGATACATGAGGATGGCTTTAAGGTCCTCCTCTGAATTATTTCAAAATTAAGGGCAATTTCACATCACGTCTCTTTTCCCCTCCACTTTCTTCCTAAGCAGTAGAGATAAAATTTCTCCTCGCTTGCTTAGAAGAATTGCTCGTTATTAATGACTTGTCAGCCTCCTTGCCAATTTCTTGGTGCTCTGCTGTCAGCTCAAGGCTGTCTGCTCCTCCCTCCAGAGACACAGCTCTCGGGACACTTCCTCCTTGGATTTTCATCTGAATCTTATCACACAAAGTGTAATTTGAGCCTGACACTCACTCGTCTTGGTTCATGTAAGCTGACCTTCCCCTGTGCCAGCCACTACCAACTCATGGGACAGTTGCCCCAGCTGTGCCCCAGGTCTCAGAACAGCATCCAGCAGACACGGTGCCAAAGTGGTAGGAAGCTGCTGGATCTCTCCAAGGCATAAATTCCTGCCAGGACACTGCGGGGTTGAAGCTAGGAAGAAGCAAGGCACAGATGGTTTCCAAACAGCTGGAGTCCTCAGCAGAGCTCGCTATGGGCAGGATAAGAGGTTTCCAGCATGCAAAGGCCAGAGGTCCCCTCAAAGCCATCTCTGTCAGAAGAGACAAGGAGTAAGGTTTCAAATTCTGTCCTTTCCCCATCCTCTTGGCATTTACAGCACCACTTACTGGCCGGAACCTGCCCTGCTTGGGTAATGCAGATCCATCACAAACCATCACTGAATGGTTTCGTCCCAGCTTAGTGTGAGATTTGCATGACATCTAAAATCTACTGTCGGCTGTCTGGCTGAACTGTATAGAAGAAGCAATGCTTTGCAAAAGGCTTTTAAAAGATCCTCTCTTTGGTGTGTTTTTGCTTTCCCTGCACAGCCGTACATTTTATAGAGTCCCCTTAGTAACCAAAGCCATTCTGGGCGGTGGGCTGATGCCTGGCTGACTGTCTTCCCTCATGCCTTCCTCTGCCTCTCCTGCTTATTGGGAAGGTACACAACACCTCAGGGTGCTCCTTCATTAATCGAAGACCAAAATGTTCCTTTCTTACTAATGAGGGCGTGAGCCAGATTGATTGCTCCTCTTTCAAACTGCCTTTCCCCTCCACCGCCAGCAAGTTTGCTAGAAAAACTCTTGTTGTCCCCTGACTGTGGGTTCCCACTCAGACGATCCTAGAAGTTCTTATACTCTGAACCATTTTGTAAATTGTAATGATTAGTCCAAATCCCATCATAGCCCTTTAATGGTGACTCTAATGGGTGTTGGCAGATTCAGTGAGAACACCAAATATATTCAGTTTAAGAGCAGAAGGCTCTCAGGCTTGGTGAGAAATGTTGGTTCCCCTGCAGTTTCAGGAGATTTGCGTGGTGAAGAGCAGCGAGTTCATGGCAGAGCAGAGCTAATGCAGTCCATAACTGACAGCTCACAACTTATTTTAATGATAATTGCTGTGACTATTTGCAGTTTAAAAAAAGCTTTGTTCATCTGTTAAACCTGCGAAGGTTTCCCAGCCTGAGTTGCCGCTGGTTAGTGTTTAGCAGGAGTTAACTATGCCCGGGGTACAGGGCTCAGGAGAACCTGGCAGGGTGTGTGTCTCCGTTCGGTTTGGGATCTCAAAGCACTTTGCAGTCAATGTGGCTCAGGCTGGAAATCCATAAAACACAATAGAGGCGATGTACATCAATGCAGGAGACAAGTAGTGCAAAAGCAAATATTTGAAGATGATGAGAAGATCCACGGAGGACTGGGTGTGCCTCTGCAGCAGCAGGCACCAAGCTGTAGGACTAGATACCTCTCTGGTTGGGGTTTACGCGCAGCCTAAGGGCACGTAGGGGATAAGTGGCAATGCTTAGGACCAAGCAGCCACATCTGGCAGACTTCTCCATTCCCCTAATAGCCTCAGCTCTGGATGTTTGAGTTACACCTCTTTTCATTTTAGTGACCTCATGTTAATTTGAAAGATGTTTAAGGAAATTAATGGTCTTATAAACAGGTCAAGAGTAACAATTTAAAAATTGGTAACTACATCTAATTTCAAATACTGATTGCATTTCAGTTGGCTGGAGTGAAGAACATTTATTTCCCCTGGAACTGCACATAATAGAAATACTAGGAACAGGTGCACTATAAAAATAAATGGATTTAGAAATTCTGACCAGGGAATTCTGACCACTTTCACATCCCGCTCAGAGCCATCAAACACACTGCACCAATCAGCCGTGTATGAAGCACCTACTCAGGTATGTTAAACTAAAACACTGTAAAAAGCTATTGAAAGGTGTACTCTGCTAGTTACTTCTAACACTGTATAATTACACCTGACCATGTATTTTATCAGTTACCTATTGAAAGGCTCCTCAAACAAACACACAGAACAATTATAGCCCTTCTCCCTCCCTGCTCATCACAGATGACTTATCAAAAGGTATGGTAACACGGGTGATTATCGTGTCCCCCAAAGAGCTAGTAATAGGCTGCAAATTTTCAGATCAGTGATTTTTAGGTGCCCGTCTCTTCCCAGGATATGCAGGAGCATAAAGCCAGGAAATGAAGTTGTTTTCACAGAACATTAATTGCACATCGTTCTATTAATGATGTAAAGCTGAACCACTGGCTCCGTGGGGCTGTGCTATCTTTAAATCAATATGAGGCTGTACCAATCTCGAAAACTTAAACCAGATAAATCTTAACCGAAACGGCATAGTCAACACACCGGGAATCCTGCGCCGTTCCTATGAACCGAGGCACTTTTTTATATTGCTCCAACGTTTTTCCTGCTGAAGTCAGGAATATTTATGATTCTTCCTCCAAGTGCAAATCAAAAGCTATAAATAGCTGCTTGTTAATCCTGAATTTCAGTTGCCCCCAGATATGAGGAAGGAGGGTTCATAGTTGCAGTTCCACATGATTTTTAAACTTCCGACCTTGGAAAGCAAGTAAATCTAAATTAGAAATATTAATACAGAAAAAAAAAAAAGGGTTCTCCTGGCATAAGCAGAAATCTTTCTTCAGCTTCTGTGTTTCAAATCCATAGATGCTCAAGGCCAGCAGGGAGAATGAGGCCAACTGGTTAGAAAAATGCTGTTATTTATGCCAAAAAAATGTGTAAAAATCAGACGCTGAGTCAGCAGGACTTGGACACCATTAGAAAACTTTTTCTGCAGAGGTAAAGAGCAGCTGCAGGATGCCCTGACTATGTCTGGCACTGGTCTAGCTACCAGCGACGCCCAGGACATGGAGAAGAATGGCAGCAGCTCAGCCTATGAGTAACACCTATCGAAGGATTTGCAAATCATGTGTTAATCACGTAGCCCAGGGGTCTGCCACCTCAAAAAATGCACTGGGGCCACCAATTTCTTTGTAACCCCAAAGACTGCAGTACTCTCAGGGTGAGCCAAAACCAAACCTCCAAACCACAAGGCTACACAGACCCTCCAGCTGGTATTTTCCCTACAGCTTAATAAATGGGTATTGTTTTTCCTGCACACGAGAGGCTTCAACAGCAGAAGTGCAGTAAGCTGAGGAGCCAGCTGAACCCTGCTCGCCCAGCAATCAGGCTGGGGCAGCCACGGATGCAATAGAACAGGCACCTGAGTGAGACTGAAGAGATACTGCCTTTTGACATGATTTCTACCACTTAAATTACTGTTGAAAACTGAAGTAGTTTGGAAAAAACTGGACTGCGTGAAATGGAAAAGGAAGGCAGAAATCACAGTCCTCAATTATGGATGGATAATCGGCCACAAAATAGCATTGCCTGCAGCTGCGCTGGAAGCATATCTGATCAATGTCTCTATTCCAAAATATAAAACTCAGGTCCTGTTCAGATTAGAGGGTTCATTATAAATACTGAATATATTTCTATTATTCTGCATTAAAATGCACCAATTCTTTTCGCTGTGTGATTCATAATTATTATAAAATTGATTCTCCTGTTCTAGCATCATACAGGTACTTTGCACCAACACTGTGCAATGTCTGAGACTAGAAAAGTCGAGACCCTAATCTGCTACCTTACAGCCCACACGTACTCAGCAGAAGAAAATTCACATTCCTTAGTTTTATATGGAGAACTCCTGCCTGTGCTCTTACTATGGTGCTAAGGAGAACCATAATAATATTATTTGTGTGATAATTATGCAAATACCTATTTCAGGGTGGAAAGGTGTTAAAGGCTTTACTCAGGAAATTTCCATCAAGCCATCCCACCCTTCTGAAAGGAGGGTGATGGATTGCAAAACACAAGGGAGGTGCTAAGGTTCTGGAAACCCTCTAGCAACCTTGTTGTTCTGCATTTACTTTCAACAGCTGTGGTTGTGATGGGTCCTCAAAAATTGTTGCCCATTTAAAAAAAAAAAAAAGTGCCCCACGTTATCTCTAAACCAGTGGGAATTCATCTGTCTTCTCATCTGAAAAGAAGGGGTCATTCATCACCAGGTCTGGTGACACATGCTGTTTAAGGGATGTGGTCAGAACGTCAGAGGGACAGGCGGCACTGTCCCCGAGATGCCTACCTCACTACCAGACTTCTGGTCTATTTAGTTTCTGTCTTTGATGCAAGGCTACATTCTCCATTGCTATTTTAAAAGCCATTTCCCACCATCTGAATGACAAGACTGAGACCAGGGAAGCCCTTAGTCCCCTCTTTTGGCAATACGTAGTTTCGGGCAGGTTCATTAAGTGCTTTATCTCAGTTTCCGCATTCTTGCAAGACTCAGCCCTATTCTGCACATGCAGTGTAGACTGATTATTTGTGCAGGAACATGTGGTGCTTAATACCACCTTCCTGAGTTCAGCTGAGGACTTCTTGCACAGTAATAGCTCCACTGGCTCGGACCACAGATCCCTCTGGTGGCAAGTGTTTTAGGGGATGTAATAAGAACCAGGAGCACATACTGCAAGACGTACACCAAAACACCAGCTCTGTGGCTCCTGACCACGACGCCTGTGTGTGAACATCTCCGTGTGTTAACAGCCCCTGGCAGAACTCTCTTCCCTGAACGAGCTAATTTCCTCTTGAAGCCATTTGAATGATGAGTCTCTGGTGACTGGCGGCAATGAGTTTTGCCACTGCATTACAAACCATATGAAGTAATACTTCATTATTTTCATTTTAAACCTGCCACCCAGCAACTTCAGGGAGTGCCTCATAACATTGCTGTACGAGGACCAGCAAATAACCTTTCCCCGTCTTACTGACCTTACTGATGCTGAGGAGCCGTAGCCTGTTTAATCTCTCCTGGCTGGGATGGCATTACATATCCTTGGTCACTCAGCCGTCCTTCTCCGTGCCTTTTCTAGCTTTACTATTATGCTACTGACAATATTTTAAGTTGTAGTGGAACGTGGAAAACCATGCATTGGGAAACAGCCCTTCCCTTTGAAAGGGCATTTAGAACTGAGTAACACCATCTGAACTTAATCACCTTCTGTTGCTAAGAAACTACGCTAAAGAAATAAATGCTTGAAAATGAATGGATTGTGACCACCGGAGCACAGCATCAGTTGTGCGTGGCGTTTTGTGCTTGGATTCTCACACTGCCTTCACACCAGCAGAGGCAGGAGCTCTGAGCTACAATTCCTGCAGGCTCCAACTCCACCCAAACCCATGGTTAAGCATGTGGTTCACCAAACCACTCTCAATGTAGTGGCATGGCAGTGTGAGTCCCTCAGTGACTTCAGTTTCCCTCTGCATACAGATGAGGTTTATTAGAGGCTGGAAAACAAAAGCACTAACTGGGACTGCAACTAGCAGTTGGGCAGACTTCTACCCAAAATGGGATCAGTTTCTTCTCCCTTCCCCTTCCCTCAATGACACTGGCCCACCCAGTTTGGTCACACCAATCTCCTAAGGTCCCACACCTCAATCCTGCTTTGCTTGCTTTGCAGGGAGGATGATGCAGGGCTGCCAAACCAGGCTCAGCTGCAGATGCTGAAACATGGCTCTTGTCTGAGACGCCTGAAGATGCAGTAAACAGGAATTAGTGGCAATAGCCATGGAGAAGACTGGCAGCAATTAAAACTCTTGCTTTCTCTCTTTTTCTTGTAGGCTTCATTAAAAACACAGGACTTTGAAGCTTTCGAAGTGTTCAATACTGGAAGAACAAAGAGGCTGTGGTTCCTGCTACAGCACCAGGACAGTGCCATCGCTGAGGCTGCTCCTGGCATGACAGAAGGGCAAGACCATGCTGCAGTAGGGCTGCCAGACCACCTCAGTGCTGAACCATCGGAAAGGAGGCAGCAGGAGCTGCTGAGACTCCCCTCAGTTTTCGGAGACCCTCCTTACCTCAGTTCTTTAACAAACATGGCTTGCACGTTGCAGCACGGAGCTCTGCGGAGATGCTGATAGGAAGCCTGCAGGGTGAACAGGGATGACTCCCAACCTCTCCCACCACGTTTCGTAGTCAGCTTGCATAGATGTAAATGGCTAATCAGCACCAAATTATTTTTCTCTCTAATGCTAGGGCTGGGTTTATTTCTGCCATGACATGCTGTTTGTAAAATACACTGTGCTACTACAGTATTTGTAGCAGCTTGCCAGAGATTTGAATGGCATAACATTTTATAACAGACAGGACAATAACATAAAAATGGTGGAGCAATTTTCTCCTTGCTAAAAAGAAGGCTCAGTTTTACTTAGCAGTGCAAATAACATTGATGTTGTCACTCACAACTACGTCGTTCTTTTCATTTCAAATGGCAAAGAGAGAAAAGCTGGAGATGCACAACAGGTTCTGGTGATCAAATTGGAAAAATATAGTCATCCCTGATTCATGAGAGCACGATGAGACAAGTCTGTGTGCTACCAAGTATTTTGAATCCTGTGAGGCTTGGTGTTTTATCCACCATAAAGAAGGACTGGCCACTGCTTAAGCAGCTGTTAAACAGCTGCAGCACTGCACAAGAGAGTATGAGAGATGGAGACAGAAACTAAAACTGAGACTTCCTCTGCTTTTAGCTATGCACATCAGGTTCCACTGTAGGCAAAGGTAATGGTTATTTAATTATTAGTATTCACTATTAGTAACTGGAACCGTATAGAACTCTTCTGTAGGCCAATCTCACGGTCACCACTGCGGATGTTGCCCAAAAAGTGGATCTGTGCCCGGTGTGCAATAATCCAATTCCCACACGCTCAGGAGAGATAATTGTATTTAATTCAGGCCTGGGTGCTCGGTGGAATTTCCACAAATCTAGCACACCATCCAGGGAAAAAGTTGCCATATTTATAGATAGGAAGTCCAGCCTACCAAATATATACGTAGCAGGTTATTTCACTGTGTCGCATCATCCTTTTTGGCTTTGCATCAGAAATTACTGCGCCTGCACTGGTTGTTCTGGTGGTCCCTGGTGGCCTTTCCAGGGTCTTTTGGGGAGCATCCCCTTCCCCATTTATACCTTATAAGGTATTGGTTCCACTCAGGACACAATTGCGTGCTTGTTCCTCAGCCACGTCCACCATCCTTTAGCAAGAAGAATATGCATCCTTGATCGAACAATAACTACAGAACCCTTTCATTCCATTGGCTGTGCTTCTGACATTGTTCATTGTTTTACCAGGTGTTTGTACACTTAATCACAGCGAGAGGAGAGTTTGTAAGAAAGGAGAGAGAACAGAATGGTTGAGGGAGGACAGTTTGCATCACAGAGACTCACCTAACAAAGGAGTGAAGACTGCAGACACAGTAACACTCCTCTTAGCCCTTGTGTTATGGTTTGCAACAGCGTTTAGACCTTAAGAGGATCCTCTAGACTCCACTGTGGATATGCAGTAAGGGACAGACCCCAAGGAGATTCTATAAAAAAAAAAAACAAACCAAGGAAACACATCACCTGCAACCTCCAACCAATGCAGCCTCACCAGCTAGGAAACTGGCCACTGCCCTGGCCTGGCAGCTGCCTGCCAGCACCTGGCCTCCTGCTCTCCAGCCCTTCCACCCAAGCACTGTAAGGGAATACGATGTTTTATACCTGCTTAATGCCCAATTAGACAGGAACAAATGCATCTCCATTAAGAAGTGCGGACTGCTGTTTGATAAAGCAGCCACCATTAGGACACACTAAGACTAGTCACTAGACTAAACCAGGTCCATTTCTCCACCAGAACAAGCTCTGCTCTACTTCTAAACACAGAGGTTAGTCTTTGGCTGGCTATCACAGAACCAAAACTTAAAATCTGTTCTAGAGGAGATGTGCAAGGTGTGAAATTTTGGTTAATAAGTTAATGTCTGTAAAGCCTTTTCTGGAGAATAGAAGTGCTGAGTACAATCATTATCATCAACAATCTTTTCATTCTTCGAGCCCTTGCCAGTAATGCTTTCAGCTTTGTTTTCAGGGCTAAATTAAGGATTTTTGTAGTTCTGCTAGGCAAGTGTTAAGGACAGCCAAACAATCTTCCTTTTCAGCTCAATCCTTCCTTGGTTTGATTTTATCTGGGCTTTCTTTTACAGCTGGCTCCATTCTGTTTTAAAAGAGCAATTGAAGGATTGAAGCTTTCTTCCAAGCTAATGACCTCTCCCTGGGTTACCCACATTTAAGACAGTGGAAAGAAGTGACTGAGAAAGACATTCGATTTCTTAGACTTTAACAATATGCAAGATTGAGAACAAAGCTGGAATGCAAGAATAAGCGCAAATCTAGACACAAAGGAAAGAGGGATGAAGTAGAGAATAAAATTACTAAATTCTCTTTCCTGAGAAGAGATGGTGGGTTTTTTCTGAAACATGATGCATAAAACCTCATCTTCGTGTGCTTGATAAAGAGCTTCATGAAAAAATCTTAGTTAATGGAGAGAAGAGGAAGCTCAGCATTGAGACTAGTTATTAGAGAGGGGACCTACTTAAAGAGTAAATGTTGACAGGTGGGGCTAAAAAGGAGGTTTTGGGATGGAGAAAGGATCTGATGAAGTTTCTTATGGCTCAAGCTTAGAAATATTTATTTCATAATTTGATTTTATGCTATACTGTAGCTCAAAAAAAAAAAAAAAAAAATGCTGGTGAGGAAGAACTTGCTTCAGTGCCTGACAGGAATGAGAATATGCTACAGGAAGAAAGAGATAATTCTGAGAAATATGGTCTAAGAAATTAGTTTAATTGCACAGTGCAGCCCAAAGAGGAAGGTAAGCACTTAGGTACTGCTAACAAAATTGTCTGCTTTAGTTAAGGTTGTCATCTGCTGGAACTCATGAAAAAGAGAGAGACATGAACATTACAAAAGCACCAATGAGCAAGTGTAAGCTACCTTTGTGAAATTTCTTTTAAGCACATTTCTAGCCTTCAAATTGCTTAGAATGTATGAAAACGTGACTCTCTGAGGCTTATAAATCAGAATAACTTTTCTTATATATCTCATTATCTTTTGGGTGCTTCATTCATGTGTTCATGTATACGTTGGTTGGGTACTTAATACATCCTTCCCTTTGTGAGCTTCAATTTGGAAATTGAGATAAATATGCTGTTAAGCAATTGAAGGGAGAGAATTAAGAAAAATGGGAAAGACAAAAGGAAAAAAAGAAGAAAGGAGACTAGCTGGCAGATCAGGTCTGCATTTTCACTCAGTCGATGTGAATCACATAAAAGTGATTCAAAAGAATGAACAGCTCAAAAAAGTGCAGGGCACCTCGTCGTAATATTGCCTTCCTATGAGCTCTGAATGGAAGATGCCTTTGGTTGCTGTGAGCTTGGAGAGTTAAGAATGCTCCTCTGAGTTTTGAATTTCGATTACAGAAGGAATTTGAGCGTATTTATTACATTCCTCACCAGCTACTTTGTTCTGAGTGTCGAAAAAAGCAGTACTTTCTGTCCTGGTAAATAAAATGCACTGGAATTTATTTTTAAAGTTGCCCCCACAGCCAGTCAAGGGACTGTCAAAGTCATAAGAAATATGAAGTAACAGAATTGAAGTGCCTGGTATTGCTCCATCAGCTCAATTCTCCAGTTTGATACAGGTCCTTCACCAGTTTTTACTGGGTTTGGCAGTTTGTGTGGAAGGCAAGCTGGATGCTTTTGGCTGGATGGGTTCAGTGATGCTGGACTAGCAGCAGCCACAAGCAGCAGCAGCAGCAGCAGCATCCCCCCAAAGCACAGCTGATAGACGCTGGATGATTTTGTACACGTGTGACACAGAAGAGCGGGGGTGAGAGGCAGACGAGACTCTTCGGAGCACTGGTTCTTGACTCTGGGGTGAGGAGCCAGGCTCAGTTCAGACGCGGCAAACGTAGCCCTCCTCCCATGAGCAGCCACGGTCAGACTGCCATTTCTTGCAGGTCACTGGGAATTTGCCCTACACTAACAGAGGATGCTGCGGTAGCAAGCAAAAACAGCCAGAAAGATAATCCATAGGAAGACATTTTAGCTGCATTTGTTTTGAGGATTGTTTGGGCTCCCCTAAAGCATGAGGCTTCTCTACATCTCTGACAGATAGTTATCAAACTGTCTTATGCACAGACAACACCATCACAGAAGCAAACACACACGATTTAAGAGCCCTTTATATTTGGCTCATAACTTTATTTTTGGAACAAAATTAGAACTTTGTCAGCCTGAAGACAGCACAATAAAAACAAGATCATTACTCTTTCCCTGTGTCATGAAAGCTTGATGGCTCAATCATCGTTTCTAATCTTTTATGTCCTGTCTCTATGATGCATCTAATGAATTATCTCCGTTTCTCCTCTATAATTCACTTGACAACAAAATAATGCCTTTTAAAAATCACCCAATTTTTAAGCAGTATCTTATCTCCCTCATTCCCATCCTAAATTTGCAGATAATGTCTCTTCTACACTTCCTTACCTTCTTTCCCCCCACAAATACCCCCTTGGCTCCCAACGCTGCCAATCATCAGCCATCCGTCTGGCTCCACAAAGCACTTTTGCTGGCAGCCTTGCTCCTAGCTCCAGTGTTTGCTCCTGGGGCAGGTCATGCCTTCTCCAGAAATGCTGGAGACGGAGACCTGCAGCCAATCACACTGAGAAAAAAATTATATTAAGCCTCAGCCTTCTGCAGCCCAGGTGTTCAGCAGAACTGAATATCTACAGAGTATAGTGGCCAGGAGCAAAGAGTGGTGCTAGAAGTTTGAAAACAGGATATTCAAGTCTTCTCAGAGAACTGGCAGTTTTCTTCCACTAAAGGTGCCAGAGTAACTAAGAAAAGGGGAATATGTTTCTGGTTTATAGGCCAGTGGAAGACAGAGTCATTTTAACCAGTCACTTGGCAAAGCATACCAAGAACATGCAAGATTTATTTCCTTCACCTTGAGGCTGATACCAAGCTAGTATTGGTTACCTACAGCACCCAGATTATTAACAGTGGGATTAAAAGGTTTATACGACCCATTTCGTATCATCTCCACTAATGAGCTAAAGATCAGCAAGAAAATTCCAAAAACAATATATTGGGGAGGTGGGTGTGTCCTAAATTCATTGAAATAGAGAGGAAAATTACAGAAAGCTGTTTCAAAAGCAGCTTCAATATAGGGGACAAGCAATCCTGCCCACAAATGGTCCACACAAGACTGGACGCACACTGCAAGCTAACAGCAGTATAGGAGGGGACGTAACTGCTTACAAAGAATTCTGAATTGTCTGAGACATGAATTTTAAAAATGCTATCACATTCAAAATGAAAAAACAAGAAGAGTTTGGGTAATGCTTTCGCAAAGAGCAAATAATAAGTAGTAAGAAAGAAGTCAAATAGTAGGTATGAAACAGGAACTAATGCGTAGAAACTAGAGCCAGGCAAATCCAAATTAGACACTAGATGCACGTTTTTAAACTTCAAGTGTGATTAATCACTGCCACTTACTGAAGTATTGAAATCAAGAGCAGATGTCTTTCCAAAAGATGTGCTTGAGTTAGACACAATGTCTTGGGCTCCCCTCAAAAATAATGAGATGAAATTCTACTTTGACCTGATGGTCCTCTCTGGTTCCAAGGGACAATTTCTCCATTAATTAAAAGAGTCAGATAGAACAGACCTTCCATCAAGACAACTTTAACATTTCATTGTTCTATTAAACCATCGTGGATTTTACTGCCCTTTTCTGCCAGCTGCATGTTGACATTTTGAGGACCAGGGTTCCTACAGCAGGCAGCATATCTTCTTTCACAAGACGCTGTCCAAATTGTGTCTTCCTCAGGGCCATGAGTATTCTCTAAATCAGGAAAAAAACCAACTTTTGACTGAGATTCTGAACTTGCGGTCCTTTTGGATGAGAGAAAATAATTTGACTATTCTGTTGCATACTGATCATTAAGAAAAGCGTTTCTAGTTCATTCTGCAAGCATTGTCTAGCAAAATTCTGTAGTGGCTCAAAACATTTTTGTGGAATCACTGACATAGGCTTTTCCTTTGCATTCCATGACATTTTTAGGGACTTCTTAAATTGGTGCTTACTCCTCTTTACCCTGCATAAAAGGCAGTTTTCACTCAGTAAGGACAGTTTTCTTGGTCCCCTCTACAACTAAATGGAATGAAATTCCTAGAGTTTTATTTCCCACGTTCTGTACAAGCAGGTCAGTTTGCAACTAAACTGAAGCTAATCTAGTAGCTTAATTCCACTATCAATGTTTATCAATAAATTCTTTCCTCTAAAGCAGAACATGTTTATCCTGCTTCTGAAAGATCAACATGAGTCTCTTGTCCTTAAAATATTTCCCAAACTAGGGGAGATTCTTAGATGACCAGATACCTACAAGGCAGATACGAACTTCTCTTATTCTTTCTGAAAAAAATAATGATGCAAGACTCCATGTTGTGTTCTCAGGTACTGAGTAATCTTTGGCTTTCTGTTAAGCACAAAAACCTGAGCGCATTTCAGGACTTGGTGCAACAGGCAGACACTCCACAGCCATTAAAGTCTTCTGTTAACTACTGGATTGTCTAAGTGATGTCCAGGAAGTTAGATGTGCTCAGTAAGACGGAGGAGAAAGCTCTGATCCTGCGCACTGTCACATTATTTCACTGATTTTGGTGGAGTTGCTTTCAGTTAATTAAGTGAAAGGAGGCCCTTCAAGTTCCCACCATAAAATCTCACTTGATTCCTCATAAATAATGTCTCTAGATCTTGTTCATAGTAATAAAAATATATAGTACCCCCATTAAAACTGCTGTAATTTAGATGCATTAAAACATCAATTTAAAGATGTATTATGGTGCATGATTCCCTTAACCATGATACTCCAGTTTGCATTTCATTACAAATTAAAAATTCAGGAGCTGAGATTGCCATGTAGTGGCAAAGAAAATTATTTCCCTATTCTTCTGAGTTGGGAGCAATCCTTTCCCTGAACAAACGGCAGGAATAATAATATTTTCCATAGATTTGGAAAGAAGCTGTCATGACAGGGTTCAGGAGAGCAAATAACCAGCCTTGATGTCCACGTCGATGATTCAGATGGTCAGCACAGTTATTTTTAAAACAAAAGCTCACTTTTCTGGCTCATGTCAGAAGTTAGAGGGAAACAGCAAACTGCACAACTAGCCCCGTGCCCAGTCCTACATCCCATCACGCTCTTCACGTCCTTCTAACGATGATGAGCACAAGGATGCTCAGTGTCTTACGAGAGGGTACCTGAAATCTTAGAACAACCTTTTGCAATGTAGCTTTCAACACAATCGCTTTGACTTCATTTGAAGCAGCGTTTCACAGGCTTTTTGCGTGTTCTGACAGCTCACAAGTACCTCACAGCACGCAGGAGCAAAAACCCTGCATTAAAATTACTTGAGCCAAAGGCGGCATTTCGAATGTCAGGGGCTGAAGGGGCCAACTTTCTGAATGGCAAAAGCAGCACAAAATTCTGGGTAAGGCTTTTTGGCTAATTCTCCCCTGACGTTATTTAGGCTATTGCAGTGTATTTCCCTGACAGACCGTGACCCGTGGCTTTCATGCTTTCCATGCACACAGGTTAAGGATATCTCCTCAGTCTGAATGGCTCTGGGTTGGAACAAGCAATGCTGAGAAAGAACAGAAGGAAAATTTGAAAGCAAGATTTTGGATAAACACGGGGCTTCTGTGCTACTGCGTGTATGCTGGAGCAAAACGGCAGTTGTTGCTGTACACAAGCAGAATCCTTGGAGGCATAAAGTTACTGCACACAGAAGACGATTTTTAAAGGGTTCAGCAGCTGTAAACAGCATCATCTGTTAAGTTTAATCATGAACTGTTTCCTTCCCATTCCCACCAGCATGAATGCCAAGTGGAACTGCAGAAAGCCTGCTCTGCCAGCGAGCCCTTCACACTGCCAGCGCTGTAAGTGCACTCCATGGTAGCTGAAAGCTCTCCTCTGGAAGGACACTAAGAGCAACACTGACCTCTCATAAAGCAAAACAAAACAATACTGTCGCAGAACATTCCGGCCAAGCCACATTCTGAGCTGCTGACCGTTAAGGCTTTCATCTGCGCAAGCTGATTTCCACACTACGGTCCCCAATTGTATTCCTACAGCCAGAGGACGTCTTGTGCGCACCACCACGTTCACTGGCCTGAAATAAGCCATCCACCTACCCACGCACTGTCAGTCACCGCTTTGTTTGCTGTGAGCAAGATGGTTTCAGCTTGACCTAGCTTCAACCCATCTGAATCAGAGCCCTCTTCGTGTTAGTGAGGATCAGGTGAGCGTGTTTGGTACGTGTGTCACTATCCACAAAGGTCTTGGCTTCATGTTCACAGTGATATTGAAACAAAACTTTTTCCACGCCTGTAACAGCTCCTGTCAACACAAGGACGTACTATCCATTTATCTCGTGTGCACCTGCCCTCATAAACTCTCCTTTCTACAGAAGAATTGATGCCTACAGGCGATGATCTACCAGGCTTTCTTCCCAAACAGGCATAGAAATGGAAGAAAACATTGCATGGCCGAAGCAGCAGGAAGGAGAAGTTACTCAAGTCCGGTTACAGTTCAGGATGGAAACATTTCTATTCAGGAGGACCATTTTTCACTCCTGATGTCATTCAAGAGCAATGCCATTTGAATAAAGAAGGCTCCATCAGATTAAAAGCACTGAACACACTCCCAGACCAAGGTAAACTTCCACCTAAGGAAACCAAATCTTTGGGATGAAGTAGAATGGAAATATTTGGGGATAAGGACGAGCCTCCTGTCCCTTCCAAATGCCATTGGCTGTTAGAAGTGGTCCCCCCTTGCCTCACTCACCTCTGTGGAGCACCACAGTCAACAACTCCTTAGATACCCTCTACTGACCAAAGTTTTTTTAAAGTGTTGTCTTCTGAACAATATCCAAACAAATCACCCTGGTCCGGGAGGACGTGTGTGCTTAACCCGAGCTGTTGAAGATCACTTACTCTGCAGATGTCACTAGGAACTGTTCACGTGTTTCAGAATTAAGCCCATGATGAATGGCTTTGCTGGATAAGGGATGGAGTTCTCAAGTATTTTCAGGATGAAGCCTGAAATTTGACAGACTTCTACAGCTGCAAATAAACAATGCCAATAGCAAGAGTAGCTTTTCAAACTCTTGAAAATAGATTTACTCCTACATTCAGCAGGACTGAGAGAGCACTGCATCATTAGCCATTTGGGACAATATTGCTTCATCAACACACATAGGACAATACTGACGTTCTAATTATTCAACACTGAAATTTTAGTCCAAAAAGCCAGTACTATTTTGCGTTAAGTTAGAATTTTTTTTTTTTTTAATTCAAAGTTAACTGTCATCATAAAACAGGGACAAGATTTTGCTTTAGAATTTCCCAGGGATCCTTGCCTTTAACCAGATGTGCTCAAAAAAGAGGAGAGTACAGGAGGAGAGTACAGGAGCTTTCATTGCATGTGTGGAAGCAAGCAGAAATGTATTGGGAAGCAGACATACAACTCACTCCTGGACAACTCTTAGCCCCAGGTCCCCCAAAAGATGCTTCGAAAACTGCTGTGAAAGCAACCCTCTTGCCTTGAAGAAACAGCTGAACTGCTAGGGCACTTAAGCAGATGCAAGCAGGCAGAATTTCTTATGATGGACATACAGCACCATATGCACGCCCTTTTCTTCCACCAGTGTCTTTATTTTCTTTTCTAATTATCTGCTTTCCTCTGAGGGTGAAGGGAAAACAATCATTACTTGGTGTCTCTTATGTCTGAGATGTTTTCATGGGTCCAGGATATTTGTTTCCTTTTGGGGTGCCCAGGGAAAAACCCTTTAACAATTAATGTAAAAGGTGAGGGCTGATTGAGTTTCCAATGTAACAGTATTGTTCTTAATAATATTGATGATGCTGAAGGCCATAATCCATCAGTACCGGGGAATTTAATATCAAAATAAAGGAGACAGCTTATAGCTAATGCACCTCTGTTGGGAAATGATTGTGAAAGGTGCTTTATTGCAGAGGATTCGAGACTTACAGAAGTGATGGAACAGGCTGAGTGTAGTACGGTACTTCAAGTGCTGGAGGAAGGACTGAGACACCACAGTGTTGTTCATGCTCTTTGCTCTTCTAGCAAAACTTTGTTGCTACATAGAAGACAACAGGTTTGTGCATAAGAACTGGATAGAAACCTAGGAGATGCTATAGCAGACATCACTTTACATAAGACACTTCAGACTCCACCTTACAGGCTGTCCAGGTTTTTGCTCTCATTCTTCCTACTGGAAGACTGTTCAGAAAGTTGTTTACTCGAATAGCTAAGAACCTTTCCAACTGTTCATTCTCAGTGTATTCACAGACAATATACGCTCATTTGCTCTTCGGCCAATGCTACTCTTTAGCTTAAATGTACCTTTTCTTTCCTTGACCTTCATCCCTCTGGTTCATGTATAGACACCAGTCCTAGGGAACCCAGTCTCACATACTTACACGTGACGCAGCCTACATGTAGCATCCTAAGGTCAGGCAGTCCCTGGGATTCATAACTCCAACAGCTGTCAAATAATCATCGCCTTGAGCTACATCTCTATCAGCTAGACACTTCTAGCCTGTGTGAGACCTGGGCATCCACACTGGCAGCTCATAATTATTCAATGGATAAAATTCTGACACTTGTCTCCACGGTCATTTCCAGCTGATTCTCTCTCTATTTATAGATTGGTTTCGGTTTTGGGTGAAGCCCATGACACAAGTTTCCACATACTGCAGTTAAGGTGACAATTTCTGTTTTATTGCATTGGCCCCTTTAAACTTCAGCACTTGATCACAGACGGGAGAATTTGCTTCATGGGATTAATACACACAGTATCAATGACTGGTGTAGCTCACCGTCTTCTTCATGACCAGAAATGCACAGGACCAGAGACACTCTGTACTTCCCCAGTTGGAAGTACTCACTCATTTCAATTCAGAGCAAATGGAATATTTTATAATCTCAAATCAGGGAAAATTGTGACTGGGCCACCATGAGTCCAATCCTTGTGAAGTGCCATCAGAACACCCTGCGTTTTGTTTATCTGAATCACAAGTTGAATCAGGAAAGCCAAATTTTAGGAAGACTGAACTTTGGCAAATGTAATGTTTCCTTATGTAAAGGTAAGCACAATACAGGTGTGATCCCACAGATATGCCCTACAAAGTGCCCAGTGTGCTGCAGGTTCAGCCAGATGGTTCATCCCGCAGCACAGACCCTGTTCTGGCAAGAGTTCTTACCAGGTGAGCTCAAACAGCACAACTTGTCATGTCCAAGGCCCACCGACAGTCCTCAGGTGATGTTGACAGGTCTTTACTTCTGCTGGAAAATACACAAAATCATCCGGGATCGTCCCCAGATTGTTCCATTCTGAACGACTGTTTAAGATGTTAGTAGTGGGAGGCACAGAGAGACACATTTAATGGTTGAGATGGAAGTCAGAATATACGGTTTGTAAGGACAGTGAAAGAATAAAATTCACATCTTTTCACTTGGAAAGCATGTATTTTTTCTCCCCTCTATTCTCATTCTCAACATTAGTTGGATCAGTTTTATTCATATGTGACAAAGGAAGCAAACCCAGAAAACTTCATCTAGAAAAGTGAGCGCTCCTTTTTTAATAATATTTCACAATGCAGAAGCATCTCCCTAAATTAACGTATAGCCATTCTCTAAAGCAAAAAACTCCAAAGGCAGTGCACTGAAATGACATAAAATAAATAGCAATCTGTGATTTATTGCCTGAGATTGTTTTGTTACTCTCCCCAAGCCAGCCCACGGAAAAGCAGCTGTTTGATTTCTATGTTATCCACTGCCTGTTGTTTGTCAGCAGGGAAAATTCAGACTCCTAAAAATGCTTATTGCATTGAGAGCAATAATAAAAAGTGTGCTTGCCTTCAGATTAGCTATCACTGTTTTTTCCTGCAGAGACTGAGAGAAATATAAGAGGTGAAATTCTGTGGTGTTATGTATAAAAGAGTCTTTAAAGAAGTGCATGGGGAGAAAGCTCCATTGATATTAATGGGTCTCACACAGCTAAATCCCTGCTCACTACTTATAAAACATAAAATATCTGAAATTTGGAATCTTGATCATAAAACACAAATTAAATCAACACAGTCAGCTTCAGAGAGCATGAATATAATTCATTTTATTAGAAAATAATAAGCCACAGTGGCATTTGGACAGACACGAAGCCTGCTTGCAAGAACTCACATCTTTTAAACAGCAGGTTTTTACCCTTATGTCATCAGCATGCCACGGTCTCCCCAGCACCCAGCCTGACACAGAGGCACTGCAAAACAGGAGCACGTAATGCAGCTGAGAGTCCAAGGGAAGCCAGCAGCTCCTGCCTGCGCGGGGCGGGGCGGCGCTCGGCTGCCCAGCAGCAGCTTGCTTTCACAAGGGACAAATCTCTTGTCTCCAAAATGTTCTCTATTAGCCCACTGAACATCTGATTTAGAAAAGGAGAATATAGTTTGGCAACTGATGCGTGAAAACTTCCAACCTCTGCACTAGACCATGCTGACTATCTCATCTAACTGGAAGTTAACCAACCCAAAGGGCTAGCAAGGAGACGGTGCAGCTGGGAGCAAATCTTTTGAGAGGACTGTAAAGCCGATGGAGCTTTCAGAAAACATTTAAAGAAAGTCTGTGCTCCTTTCTATTCTCCATCCTTGCCTCCTGCACTTCTCACAGATGCAGAGCTACAGAGGTGGTCTCTCAGGTCCTCAGAGTTAGCATTATTTACCCCACTTCTGAAGTGTCCGCTTGCAGCCATCCTCCATCCTGCTATTAAGTTCAGGAGCTCATTCCTTACCCAGGGTCTTTCTTACCTGAAGCACACCACGTAGCTAGGCTTCAATACTTTATGGTCTTCATTGTGCATTTTTATTTTCTGTTTCCACTGATGTATTTTCACCAGACCAGTGCTGGTAAAGGCTAAATCATACCCTAGTGCTCTGAAACCAAAGTCACAGCGCTGGTCACCGTACACCTACAATAGATTAAATCTACTGTAAGAAGTTTAATCGCTTTCCCTTCCCACTGCTTTGACTGCCCATTTGTAAAACGACCGCAGAACGCTGCCAAACAGCTTCATTCAATTCTCCCCTAGTGCCCAGGTGAATATGAGCTGTAGCCAATTCTAAAAATAGGAAAGTAGGGAGGCTGAAGTTCATTTCCAGGCTAAAGAAGACCAGAGATAAAAATGAATCTGGTTCTGAATGCAGCTTTGTCTGTTCTCCCCGACACATTTTTGCATGCTCAGTGGCACAGCGGCTGTCTTTCTTTCATTGCATGCACAAAGAATGCATTGGTAATGCACATGAAACATCTTTTACGTGGCTATAAATAATAGAAAATCTTAACCTGGAAATAAAGGTTCTTTAAAACCCTCTGAATAGCAAACTGGAATATTTTTTTTTGAAAGCTTGATACATTCCCCTGTTTGCTCACCATGTTTGAAGCAAGAATGGACAGCTGTCAAAGGGAGCCCTCCTCACCGTCACATTCTTTCTTCACCTTCTGCTGCCTAGCAGAAGTTTAATATTTGTTCAAAAGATGGTATGTTGCTTTCCTTGTACGTTTGTTCCTCAACCCCTTGGATGTCTCTTCACACACATATATTCCCCCCAAAAAAGAAATAATAACTAAGCAGCACAATGATAGTGGAACAGTTAACACTCTCTCTGCTAGATGCAAGGTGAGCCAGGTAGCAAGGTGCTACCCTGGGGACCTGCTTGCTAGATCCCAGAGCCTTCCCACACAGCCTGGCATTGGGCTATGTCATCTGCTGCATGTCAGAAGGTGAACAGGAAAGCAACTGAGAAAACGATTCACGCTTCCACTTTTTAGCAATGTTTGACAAAAGCCAGAGGTGAGGATGAAAATGAGACCTTGTGCAAAGCCGGTGACTTAACACAACACTGCCATACATTGGATGGATACACGGACGATCAACCAACCGGAGGCTCAGCTTTATTGTCTCATACAAAGGAAATGATTATTTGATTTTTTTATCTATGTGCACACGCAGGCCCACACACATCTCAGCTGGGCTTGGTCCACTGCCTGGGAAACCCACCAGCCAGGAGCCTTGGGTCAGGTACCATTGTGATAAACACTAATGCTTCAAAAAACATCACCAGCAAGCAGTCCTGATACCCTCATGGGAACCAGATCATAGTCTTCAGCCATACAGTTCAACTCCACATGTCCTCGAGAACAAACCAATCTGCACGACATTGCTTCGTCACAAGTTGAACCTGTTTTATGAGAAGTTTATAGTAAATGGCCTCAGAGGACCGTCACCCAGCACCTACCTGAACGAAACAAGAGCGACAAATCCGGAGTGGAAGGAATGTTTTAACTTGTTTGTTGCTAACAGGTGTAATCAGCACAGAATTGCCATCTGCAGCTTCTCGCCCTACAAAGCACACCTGGTGGTTGACATTTTCTTCGGTGCTGTGATCAAATGATGCCAGTCCTGCACTTATGTAAAGCCTCAGCCTGATGGAGTGAGTGCCAGCTTAGGTTTCATTTCAGTGCCACTGGCTGGAGAGACTTGTGAGAGATGCAGCTGTTGGGTCTTTAAAATGCATACAGCAGATCTTCAAGATGGCATGAAATAGGTGTTCGTTTGCTATTTCATAACTTGCACATTCCTCAAGCTGCCCTAGGCTTTTATCTCAACAGGATAAGGCAGGCTTTCGTCTCTCAAAACTCTGCCCAGCAGCCCCATTTCCAGCTGCGTGTGGCTGCTCCCTCCCGTGAGGATGGAGAACGCCTAGGGAAGGTGAGCAGAGTTACCTTTGCCATGGCCAGCAAGGAAGCTAAGTTAAAGCACTCCCCTGCCAAATGCAGGATGGGACATGAAATGGGAGAAGGACCCATTCCCAGGAATTGTTCTCTTGGTGGCAGCACTCCTCTCAGGGCTCACCACTTCCATGCAGGCATTTCTCCTCCCCGCTCCACCACGCTCTGCTGCAGCAAGGCGAGTGCTTCTGGGAACACGCTGGGGACTGGATCCCAGCTGAAAGTAGCCTTTCAAAAATAGCAGTTTTAAAACTGAATCATTTTTCAAATCACACTCTAAATTTACTTTCCTCCCTGGCAAGCTCCCTGCAGCTCTTTGGTATGCAGGCAAGCATGGATTTGGAGGATGCAGGTTTCTCAGGAGCTGCACCAAGGCCATTCTGCAGGTTCCTGCACCCATCCATCCGTGCATCTGCCTGTCCATCCCTCCCCTCTGCAACACTTGTGAACCTCAACCCCTCTTTGAATACATGAGCCACCTCTCTCACCTGAATAAAGAGATTTACAAAGAGTTTTTCCTCCTTTCTCCAAATTATTGTCAAGAGAAATGGCAGGCTACAGAACGTCTTTGCTCCCTAATTTGCCATTCAGTCCTTTCAAAAATGCAGCTGTTCACTTGGGGAGCTGAAGGATGTTGATCTCTTCTGGAAGGCCTGGTCCTGGTTGTGCTGAACAAGGCGGGACCCAAAAAAACCCCAGAAGGTGGCTGGTTTGTTGCCTAGTAGTCCATATGAACTCGACAGTGGGTTGCGTATTCAGAAACTTTCCTTTGTAGGGTCTCAGAAATATTACAGTGCTGCTTCTCCCTCAGTTGTAGAACACTATCTTTCCATTATTAAAATGTATTAAGAATCCTTTGCATGCCGAGACGCTGGCTGAGATTTCATTGCACAAAAGAATAACAGAAGACAAATCAGCAAAACTAATGCAGGAAGAGCATAAACCACCAGAGTGGAAGGTTTGCCCGTAAAATGTGAAGTTTCATACTGTCGAAGACTGAAATGAAAATAAGTCATCTGAATACAGAACACACTGCACAGGATGCTGGGTGCCTTCAACTTCCATCGACGTTACCAGCAAGCGAGAACACGTGAATGTGCTCAGGATGCTCAGAGCGCTGTACAGGATGAGGCCTTTTGAAATTGGCTATTCATCACATTCAAATTGAATGTAATTGCCAGGGCTGAATAGCTAATTAGATATTCTCTCAGTGAGAACAGTGAAATTCAGAAAGTGCAGTTAGATTGTCTCTGGGCCTCAGGAAAAATTAAAAAAAGGCTGTTGCATAACTATCCATAAATTAACAGGGAGAATGCAGGAATCTCTTGTTTTAAACAGCAATTGTTTTCTGTTTCTCTTCAACCCATGGAAGTATTGTCCTAGTTAAACCACCTCTTTAGTTAACAGTACTCCTGTTCCAGTCCAGCTTAGCCTCCCCTAGCAGTTAGGCTCAGCAAGACAAAACTTGCGCATTGCTGACTCCGACCCCTCACCCTGACTTGGTTTTGAGTTTAGGAGTACAAGAAAGGGTTCCCAACGGATTCCCATCGTTATCTCATCAGCTTCTATGGCTCTGCTCTCAGGAAAGCCAGAGTGCTCCTGACAGAGTAACTAGGGCTTATAGAACCCAGCTACCTGGTAACAGTTTCAGCCCAAGGCTCAAGATGCATCATCTCGTAGCCAGCCCATGAAAGGACTTGGTCTTCAAACCAGCTGGCTGCAGTGGGCAACTCAGGGCTTCAAGACCAGCTACAAGTCTGCCTGCTTTCTCTCTCCACTCCCCAAAAGGACACCCCGATACAGACAGGAGACAAGAGAGGATAAACGGCCATTCAGGTCACTGGGCTGGTCTTTTGCTTGAAAACCCAAAAAAGTACTCTGAGAGGAGCAGGAAACATTAGTAACATCTAAAGCTCCATGGAAACACATACTTTTCCCCTAATACTTTGTAGTTAGTATACATTTCACTGTCTCAATCTGTCACTGCGCTAAGTAGGGTATTGGGGAAGAATTTGCCCTCCAGCCAAAGATTCCAGACTTCCAACTTAGAATACTGGTACATTCACTTATCTTATGCGTTATGACTGAAGCCCTTGCTTACAATGCCACCAGTGCTCTGATCTCATAGGCTACCAATTACATCATCCATTTCTTTTAATTACAAAGTAATACCAAAGCAGAGACTGTCCCCTTAAATCCAGTAGCAGGTGCAAGTGAGGAGGATCATCTCATTGCCCGTGCAGTTTTTTGAGCATCCAGAATAACCATAAGGCCACTCACTGAAAAGTAATGGCCTTGGCACACATTACAGATCAACAAATAAACCACACTGGGCTGTATAAAGACCAGCACAAAACCACCTGCACATTAATCCCAGCTGCAGTAATAGTTACAAATCTATTTGTTCTTGGTCACTGTGAAAAATAATAAATAAAAAATAAATATGTCCATCTACTCCAGAACATATCAGGTCAGGGACAGCACAGCGTGTTTACATTCAAATTGCGTGAGACGCTTCCAAGTAATTACTTGAGGCAATTCCATGCCAATATAGTAGGTAAAAAACTCCTAAATTATGTACTAGATATTTTTCTCAGCAGGTATTTGCTGTGAAGTCAGTGGGGACATGTATGAGTGAAGGTTACATGGAAAACAAGAATCCAGCTGTGGAGGTCTTGGCATCCCTAAAGCCAGAAGAAGCGGTATTGCTAACCTGCTTGTAAGTCAAGCAGTCAAACCATGATCGAGAATTTAAGGATTGTACCCACAAAAGAAAAAAAATGAACTTTTCCCTTGGAAGGAATAACAGCAGCTGAGCAGTCTGAGTTTTAAAATACCACATTAAACTTTATTCTCTGACAATGAGACGTGATGTTCAGTGTTACAACCTATTTTCAGACAATGGTTTAATTAAACATTTAATGAACGCATCTCATTTCTTTGCATGAGCTTCACTCTGAACAACCAAGCTAATAATGTAAACATCACTGTTTGATTATTAAAATAATTGCTTTCACAAACACCAGCCTCCCGGCACACAAGACGGCTGGTGCCATGTATACAACACACCCACAGTGCAGGGGTCCGATTTTAGCATAAAACCCAATTTAGAGTTGACCATCAGTTTTTAAAAAAAAAAAATCCCAGGCAAATGATTTTAAAGACAATGATATTTTCACCAAATGTCTGGAGATTCGATTCAACTAGTCAAGTAAATTTATAAAAACATCGTTCATTTAACCAAATCGCTGCCTTTAGGAGTTTTCCCCAAGCAGAGACGCAGCAGCAGCTTCAGGACATTTCCTCAAAGAAACTCGGGTATCTGGACCAGATTAACCGAAACTGTGACCTTCCTTAAAGCCAAACTCCTGTAGCTGTGGAGGGTTTGTATCCGGCTAATGGACTTTTTCCAGGATTTAGTTACTTTAGAAAGGACCGTACCTTTGCAGCAAGGCTTTAAGGAAAAAAAAGATGGACATTTTTTTTCCCTCCTTAGCTTTATAACCAAAAAAATTTAGTATTTTTGTAAAATGGTGACAAATTCTCAAGACTCTAAGTAAAAAATTCTTAGTGAAATGAGCTGTCAAAACATTTTGAAAATCTGTCAACAGCTCTAATTCTTAGAAACCATGATTTGGTGATGCTTGAAATATTGTCTCGTCCATGCCGAAGCAGCTAAACCACGTTCCTTGCTGCTTCAGCTTAGGGTTTTTTTCTTCATGGAAAGTTACCGGTATGCTTTCCTATCTATTATGTGATTCTCCAAGCTAATCGGCATCCCGCCAGCATCGTCCTTTCACAGGCAGGACATCTCCAGAAAGGTCACCGCAGACTCCAGGGTCATTCGAGTTCTACTGCTTGGAAAAGATTCAGTCCTGTCACCCACGGAAACGGACAATTTTTCAGTCTCCATCTATGGCCCAACCATCACCCAAGAGGGAACAATGAGTGGCGGGGTGAGAATACGAGTTACACAAACTTTTCTAACCATCTTCCTACTAAAACCATCGTTGGCCTTTCACAGCAGGTGAAATCGCTGAGCACTCCAGAGAAATAGACCCTCATTTTTCAATGTTTTCAACAGACAAAAAACAAAACAGAACAGAACAAAACAAAACAGAACAAAAACGGAGCAGTCTTATTTCCCCTGGAAACACAAAAATATCAGGAATCCAAACCCCAACATCCAGCCGCAGCAACATAATTCCCATGTACTCAGGTAAATTATCTTGGATTTAATCTTAGATTTACAGCACTGACACAGTGGATTGCATGTAATCATTCCTGGATTACCAGAGAGGAAATTATTTCTAACTATAGCCATTGGCACTAAATGGTCCATATCTGACCTATTACATTAAGCTCTGACTATCCATAGGAGACTTCCCCCTCATTTCAATGGGCTTTTGATTAGGTCTGATATACTTTCCTTTTTTTTTTTTTCCCCCTGCTTCTTTTGTCCCTGAGACACGCAATTACTTCCCATGGCTATTGGGTTTGTGATTTATTGGTTTAATTATTTTATTTTTATGTGGTTTTAGTATTTTTAACAGGGCACAGCTGCCACTTTGAATTAGGAGCCACTTTTTTTCTTAAGGGTTGCACATGTCACATTGAGCACAACAGGAGACTGGAAATCTTCTTTAATACTTCTGGACACTTTCCTTCCACCTCTACTGAGCAAAAAGCTTTAGCACAAAAGCAATTAATGGCAGAAAGCAAAGTTTAAATGTGGCTATCAAACGTGACATTTGAGTACTCTGTACACTAAGTAGTTGCATTTTATCTGTGGTCTTTTCCTAGGAAGCACCGGGGCAATCCAAGCTATTTTCTTCACCTGGCGAGTATGAACAGTCTGTTAGGAAGGGCAGAAATTCTCCCGTTATGGATGTGGCCAGAAGGTAACCGGCAGTACATGAAATCTCAGGGCAGAGCAAATTTTCTCAGCTCCAAAATAAGAAATAAATGTGTGAAGAACAGCTATGGAGGAGTCCTAGTGACAGTAAATACCCATTTGCTAAAAGGCATCAAGGAGCTACTTAGAGGCAGCAAGGATCTGCCTGTATAAAAAAAATTATAAAACCTAGGTTAACAAAAACCAACCAACCAAACAGACAAAAAAAAAAAAACCCCAAAAAAACATAAACCAGGGAACAAGCTCCCATCCAGGTGAGACTGACATTGGCAGCTGCAAATCGTGGGGAATATTTGCTCTTCCAAGCCCAGTTCTTTCCTACACACATCATCGTTCCCTGCACACACGTTTGCAGGACTGGCATCACTTCCATCCTCTTTGTAATACTTTATCGGTGTGAATTCGGGGTTGTTGGGGGCTTTTTAAAATACACATTATTATTTACTACAAGTGTCTCAGAGAAGGACTGCAGTTCTTGCTGCAGCCTAACAGATAAGAAAGGCTATAGCGTTTGTTCCAAGGCAGAGTAGAAAGAATCCACCAGGAAAAAGAATCCACACTAGGAAAAAAAATTACCGTTCAGACGCCAGCGAAGACTGAATGGGCATTTGTCACCGAAAACAAAAATTATTATTTTCTTGGGTCTAACTTTGTGCAGCCCAGAAGCCGGAGTCAGATTAGCAAAAACAATTCGTGCACCTCGAAATGTCTGAAATTAATTAATTGGTGCCCCGCCGATCACCACCAGCTCCCTCACCACCACCCCTCCTGGCACCGGGCGCAGCCACAAGATTTTCAAGCTCAAAACCCTCCGCAACAGCAAGGCGCAGCGCACACATGACGGGGGGCAGCCGCGTCTGCCGTGGCCCCCTCCTCCTCGGGCGTGCCCGGGGAACCGTCAGCCCCCCGGTGCCGAAGCGGGGAGCGCAGACCTGCGGCGGGCAGGGCAGGGCAGGGCAGGGCAGGGCAGGGCGGCCCCGCCCCGTTCCCTCCCCTGGGCCGGGCGCGGCGGCACCCCGGGGGCGCGGCACCGGCGGCGGCGCCCCGGCCCGGGCGGGCGGGCAGCGGCAGCGGGGCCGGGGGAGCCTTTCCGCCGGGGATGCGGCTCCCCGGGGGCCGCGCCGCACGCTCCCGCCCTCCGCCCGCCGTCGACCGGGCGCCGCGCGGAGCCTCCGCCTCCCCGCGGCGGTCTCCCCCGCGGCGGGGCCGCCGCCGCCGCCGCCGCCGCCCCGTATGGCCAGAGGGAGCCGGCCGGGGCGCGCCGGCGAGGCCGCGCCGCAGCAGCCCACGGCCCCGGGGGCGCGGGGCGTCGGGCTGAGGGCGGGCGGGCGAGGCCGGCGGCCCCGGGGAACCGCCGCCAGCCGGGCGAGCAGCCCCGCCGGAGGATGACTCAGAGCCGTGGCCCCTGCAGCGAAGCCGCCGCCGCGCCGGGCTCCGCGCCGCGCCGCCCCATGCCCGCGCCCCCCGCCGGGGGCCGCCCGCCGCCCGCCGCGCCCGCCGCGCCGCGCACCGGATGATGCCCCCGCGGGGGGCGGCGGGCTCCTGCCGCCGACGGCGCCTGTCGCCCCTCAACGAGGACAACGGGCGGTTCCTGCTGCTGGCCGCCCTCATCGCCGCGTACCTGAGCGCCGGCGCCACCGTCTTCTCGGCCCTCGAGAGTCCGTCGGAGGCGGCGGCGCAGCTCCGCTGGAACCGGACCCTCCACAACTTCAGCCGCATCTTCAACATCAGCCTGCCGGAGCTGCGCGCCTTCCTGCGGAGCTACGAGGCGGCCATGGCCGCGGGCATCCGCGTCGACGCCCTGCGGCCCCGCTGGGACTTCCCCGGAGCCTTCTACTTCGTGGGCACCGTCGTCTCCACCATAGGTGAGCGCCGCCTCGACGGCCCCGCGGCGGAGGCGCCCGCCCGGGGGATGCTGCGGCCGCGGCCCCGGCGCGGTCGTTATAGCGACCAAAGTTTGGGGAGAGGCGCCGCCGCGTTGCTGTGGCAACCGGAGGCCCTGCAGCCGGGGTGGGGGATGCTGAGTTCGGGTCCCTGTTCCCCCTGATCCCCCACCCCGGCATGGCGCGGTCCCACCGCTTGCCCCGCGGCCCCGCCCGCCCCGGTGCCCGGTGCCGAGGACCGGCGCTGGGCTCCGCCCCGCAGCGCTCCGACTCCCGCCGGGCCCGCAGGACCGCTGACCGTCGCGGCAGCCGGTGTCCCCGGCCGGCCGTCGCGGGAGCCCCATCCCTCCCTGGCAAACTTTTGCTGCCGGCTCTGCGTTTGCACGGTTGGGCTTCAAGCGGCCCGAAGGAGCGAGCGGGACTGATGGCCCTGCCCGCTGCCCTGCCCGCTGCCCTGCCCGCTGCCCTGCCCGCTGCCCTGCCCGCTGCCCTGCCCGCTGCCCTGCCCGCTGCCCTGCCCGCTGCCCTGCCCGCGGTGGGATGCTCCTGATGGCCGAATGGCTCGTTACGGGGCGGTCGATAGGCAGCGGGCTGCTGCAGATGCTGAGCCATGGCCAGGCTTTCGCGGCGCCTGACCGCTGAACTTGATACTGGTTTTAACTGCTGCCAAAGTTAAGATGCGTATGGGAATGAAGAGGTCAGCTACACGAAGCCGTATGTCTTCTAGCTGTACCGCGTTAAACATGCTCAGTACACCGCTGGCTACAGCTGAATGCAGTTATTCAGACCCAATGGGGGTTTAGGAAGAGCAGCACTTTGTATGCAAATGGTGAGTTGGGGGGGGGATTTTTTTACTCTAAAATTACCGGGTTTTACTCTAAAATTTTTTACTCTGAAAGCACCATTAAGAACTGTTGAGTGGGAGATTTACTTGAAGTAAAGCTGTGCCTATCTGCTGCTCTCAGAGTATTGCTTGAGAAATCCTGTCGCTGAGGACGCACAGGCGTACCTATTTTCTCTCTCTGCCAGTGTTTAAGTTCCGTACCAAGCCAGTTGTTCTGGGGATTCTCAGCATAAATGTCATGCTTTCCCTTTATTAGAGAGGAAGAAATTATTGTGCTTACATTCATTAGTTTGGAAAATGTTTTGTCAACAGTGACTCATCTGTGTAATAGAGTCGTGATGGGGACTGCAGCCACGTTGTGAGGTAGTGTTACTTTTTGCGATGAATAATTTGGTTAACTTTTCAAGTGCATTCAATAGTTTGGTCATTAAAACACCATTTCAGTTAAGTGCTAGGCCTTCTTCAGCACATGAGCATGTATTTTTAGGAGATCATTATGACTGACCTGAATGGATGGACATAAAAAGTCAGTATATCAAGGAACCTACTCCTTCCTTACACCGGCTGTACCAAACAGAAATCTTCAGGTGATGTGGGAACGCAGATCCATTCACTTGTCCCTCCGTCGTTATTGAAATGTAAATTGTCTCCTCTTCATCTGCAAGTATTTGTTCCATCTCCACTTGTTGCCCTGTCTGCTGTCATTTGTACCTGGGTGCAGGGAATGAGAAACTCCACTCCGCGGGATTCTTTTGGCGATCTCGGCAGGTGTAAATGGACGAACCAAGAACTGAATTTCTCATATCCCTGTAGTGCAACCGAGGGCACCGATCTCTCTTTACAGCCAGTAATGTCTACATCTCTCACATGCGAGATGGAGGCTGAAGATTGTTTTACTCGAGTTACAACAAAGGCCAGATTCTGCCAACCATTCCCCTGAGTAGTACTTCCCCTTGGCGTACTACTGCTGGTACCTACTCCTGGATTCCTTACAGTACTTTGTGTGAGTTCAGTGAGCCTGCTGTCGGGCAAGGTTTTTCTCTAGGTGGGGAAATGCAGCAGAAGCAAAGCTGAGTTGTGCCTTTGGCTGCAGTGAAGGCCATGGCTCAGTGGAGGCTGGTGGTGCCGAGTGGCACAGCCCTGGCAGGAGTAGTGTCTCCTGGAGGACCAGCATCCCAAGGCTGCTGCACCCCATCCTGGCATAGTTTTTACCAGCTGCATGTACAGCTCCTGCAGATGAAGAGGAACTGCTGTCCCCACCTCAACGCTCCTTCAAGCTGCTGCAGCCTGTACAGAGGAAAAGCCCATGGTGAGCTCAGCTGCTTCTCCGTGGGTAAGGTTTCTTGCGCTGCACAGTCGTATTCAGTTGTTATTGGCGGCTCTGCCAAGCAAAACCAAAAAAAACCCAATAAATTTACTAGTTGTCCTGCTAAAACCCAAAAGGTGGGCTCTTAATGAAATGTGCACAAAGCTGTCTCCCTCACGGACCCAGCATGGGAGAAACTAAATGGTAGACATCAAAATGTCACCTGGGGGAGCAGTTCCAGACCCGTTCTCCTGTGCTCCTTTTGTTCCCTCCCAGCCAGCTCATTTATGTACCTACCTACCGGGAGTACCTTTGATTCTGCTGTCAGCTCACATACCGTATTATCCTGGTTGAGAGCAATTTCACTTGCCTTTGTGCCACACTTAGTTGGCAAGGAGAACGCTGTCTTTACTCGCCTGAACTACCAGACATCTAGCGTCAAAACAGCTTGCCTTCCCCAACAACTTCATCAGTTACACGTGTCAAAGCAACTTTATTACTCCAGCTAAACATGCTCCTATCCCGGTGACACATCGGCAAGCTTTCTTACTCACTGCTCAACAAACGGCAGGAGGTGCCATGTCTGTCAAGGGTAAATCACCCACAGGTTACTCAGCCTCTTATCTGTGGAGGATTCCGACTTACAGAAAACTCTCACTCTGCTCTCACTGATTTAGTAAAACTACTAAATCCTTCGTACGTAGGCATCGAGTACAGTCACCTAGGGACAGGGCTGCAAGTTTTCCTGGGGTTTGTGTAAGCTGGACAGAGGCAGGAAGAGTCCGATTCTTCATCCTTCTGTGCACACAAGCGTTAGGCACAGCGGGGCTTGGAGAAAACTGCTCCATCCACCCTCCCTGAGCAGGGCCTTTGCAGAGCCGAGCAGCTCCCCTTTGTTAGGTGCTCTGTCTGCTCTACTTCCCAACTGCAGTTCTGCGCCTGCCCTAATTACACAGGGGTGCCATCAAACCCTCTGGTTGAGAAACATGTTAGTAGGGTCTTTAAGAAATGGGAGAGAGTTAAAATGGCATGTTAAGTCTAATCTTACAGTGTCTTCCTGAATAGTCCACAAAGCGAGTGCCTCGCTGTCCCTAAAACACCCTCTTGATAGCACTCTGGGCGTTCATTGTTGTATTCTTGCGCTGTTTGTGGATGAATAACGAAAAGTTGAGTCTATTCTTCATTAGCCACATCTCGATTTTCAGAGCTGTCAGGAAATTCTTCAGTCTAATTTCCGACTGTTTGCTGTCAGTCTACACCATTTAGTCAATCCTTATTTTGCACTTCAAAAGGTATTTTTTTGTAGGCAATTGTTATTATTGTTCTGTTTTCTTTAAGGAGCCCGAAGCTCTGGGTTTCTGACGCAGTCCGGGAGTCTAGAGTCTGCTCCTAGATTTTTTCCTCTCTTAAATGTTAGAATAAACATTAGGTGCCTATCTAGTGAAACGTACTGAGACATCGATTTACTAAATTTGGATTTAAAACTTCTTACGTGTGAGTACACGTTTCAAAAATCAAGTTCCCTTCTAGAAATCCATACCAGGCGTTAAAAAATGAGGACTCTTTGTCCTTTCTCTGAGGTCACCTCTTAAATGACAGTATTCGTGCGGACTGACAGCTCCACTGGAAGGGACAGGGCATGCTCTGCTGTTATCTCAACAAGATAAGGCACAGCACTGCGGGGAGATGGGGCCTTGAAACCACGTGGAGAAAGGCCACGTATTGAGAGACATCCTGTTCGTGACAGACCTGATGTTCGGTATCTCCTACCAGCTAACTAGCTCCTGGCAGCTGCTCTCTCCTTGCTTGGGTGTCGGCTGGGTTAGACCATCTTCTCGCTGGGTCCTCTGTAGGGAGCCAGCGTACCCAGCACATCATTTCTGCTTGTGCTCCATAACCTAGTCACCATAACCAGTCAGTTCTAAAATACCCTCTAGCTCTGTGTCGTAGTCTTTTGAGAACAAGCTGGAGATCCAGATGTGCTGAAGGTGATAATTCAATGGAAGTGATGTGCAAAAGACAGGTGAACAGCTCAGCAAGCGCATGGTCAGATGTTGGACTGCACTGCCAGGAGTCAGGGAGTGAGCCTGCCGGAGAGCAGGTACTTCACATGGTCACTTGGCAAGAAATGCCACAAATAACTGAGATGGTCTGAAGGGTTTAAGGGGAAAATATATTTGTTCTGTCTTCTTCATTGCTGTATTGCAGCATGTGAATTTGAGCTGCAGCTGGGGAAGGCTCTGGCTCTCTGCCCTCCATGAATGCAATTTCACCGTCCATATGGCCAATGCAAACCAAAAGGCAACGCTCCAACCAGAACGAGCACCTGATGAACGCTGTCATGCTTTCTCAAGGCTATGCAGTTCTCTGAGGCTTGTACGGGCAGCTTTTGCACAGGGTTTACATGAGGGGTAGTTGCCTCCAGGGTTGACCCTTCTTGAAGTTAAAAAATAACCAAACAAAAACCAGATGAGAAGGCAGTTGGAAGAGCAGGCACTATTACTAAGCTGCAGTGTCAGGTTATTTGTCTTTGCCATCCTATATGTGGTCTGCAACCAGCATGCAAGTGTGTTTAACTTGGTTTGCTGCAGCAAGATACGATTCCTTAGGCACGTGCGATGTTTTGATCAATGTGCTGGTGGATTTCTGAGAGTTATTTTCTCACTCGTATAGTCTTGATAAAGAATGAAGAGCAAGAGGCTCAGAGGTCAGCAGGTCGACGGCGAGCAAATTTCTGTGGAGAGAAGTGATCCAACAGTGATACTCCTCAGATGAAGACCTGGCACCACAGCAATGTTTTCTACTTGGAATAGCTGCATGGGAGTATTAGCTGCTTTGGGTACCACTGATAGGAATTCAGGGGCATAGGTTGGGTGCTCCAAGCAGAAAAGTAATCTACATCACAGTTGGCTTTCTTGTAGTTGAGAGCAACAACGGGAAGCTTTACTTGCAGTACATCCACGTAGTTACGTGGGTGACTTGAGGTGTCCATGTTGAAGGGTTGCGATGAAATAATTTAGACGCTGAATTTGTTGGGTTTTTATTCTAGAAGGCAGGAGGAAGAAACCCCAATACTTTAAATAAAGCCTTTTTTAAAAGAAAAGAAGTTTTCTGCAAATGTTAATCAGTCTCAGAACTGCCTACTGACTCGTAGGGTCATGCTAGACTCAGAAAATGAAGCTATTACTGTGCTTCGGTCATCTAAACGGAGTGATTTCTACAGAGCACGTCAGCTCAGATTACTTAATTAAGAGTTTCAGAGGTTTCTTAAATATCAAACCCTAGCTATGAAACCAAATGTTTCAAAACACTAACATCAGTACAAGGGAGATTTAATTATTGTTTTACAGCTGGAGATGTTAAGTCAAGGACAACCAAATTGCACTGCTTTTTGGTGTGGCTGTGGAGTTTGGGGTGCACAGCTGGAACACTGAGACCTGGGGTCTCTGAACTGAATGTCAAGCCCCACAGCATCTCAGAGCAGTCACCCAAAGAACAAAGCCCATCTATAATAGCAGGGAATAAAGAATTTGCCGAGCATCTCATGAGATACAGTCCCACATCTCAGAAGTCAGGGGAAGTTTTATAGTGACTTACTGTGTGCTGGTTTAGGTTCGAAACAAAGACAAATTGCAGTTTGTCATCAAGCATTCTGCATTTTTGTAGCCTTCAGGGTCCCTCTAGCTAGGGTAATTGAAGGAGCGATGCCCACCTAATGGGTTCATACCTCCCGCTTGGCACAACATTCAGTTTGGTCTTCCGTGATAGTCCTGCTGGGCAGCAAACACCTCTATTTCCATTCCCTATGCATTTACAAGAGCTTGGAGATGTGACTGCAAGCCAAACGTTGGTGGGCCAAAATACCGCTTTGACAGCTCTCCATCCATAGAGGTGACACGTGTGGCTCCAGTCAGTCGGTCTGTATTACTAAACAACCTCCACGTAAACCAGTTACTGTGCCGGTAATAGCAGTGAGGGATCATAATTACTGGGCTTATCAGCTGCCCTGTTTGCTGCGGGCTCATAAATCCAAATCCTGCCTCAAACCCTACAGGCTGTGTTCCCATGGAGCCAGGCTGGTCCCTCGCCTCTGCCCTCTCCCTTTACTCTCCTGGGAATATTTCCCCTTTCCTTCTCTTACAGCTTACCTAACACTCCCCAGTCACCTGCCTTTCCCAGTCTTAATTTCTCCCGCTTCTGCTGCCTCCCTTCCAGTTAGCGTGCCCTCCTCTGCTGGTGGTTTGTTTGCTCGATTAAATATCGAATATTTATTTGATGCCTGCAGTCTTTTTTCCAACTACCAAAGAAGTCAAAAGTAAAGCTTTACAGTTTCTTTCGGTTCCTCATCACACAGTGTTAATCCTGCTATTGACCCTCATTTCTGTTTTCAGTGTAACTACTCCTTCCTTCTCTGATTTTCTTCAGTTTGACACAGATCGTAGACGGTTCATAGTTCTTTTTCTCACTTACACTGATGGGTCATCTTTGCAAGCACATCGTCTTGCTTTTATGCCAACTTTAATTACTCTTCATCGGGGAGAGAAGAGGAAAACAACTATAGGACAGATCTGTTGGCAATTAGTTTCCTGTAACAATAGCCACTTCTGGTGTTGTGCTGGAAAACACAGTGTCATTTCTTTATTTTAATGGATGCAGTATTACCTTCTCTTTGCAGCCGTTGAAGTCAGTGAGAATTTTGCCTCTTGCCGTAGTAGCCTCAGGGTTAGAGCAACAGAAAACCAACTCGGAACATTTCATCTGCAACTTTTAGTATGAAGACAGCTTGATATTTTAGGAAACGTTGCCTGTACCCATGATCCATAGGAGCCTTGCTTACCTTTATTCAAAGTGACAGTTTTCGTAGTGTGTTAGCACCGAGTGCAGATCTGAGTGCGTTTTGGGAGAAGATGAGTAAGGATACAGATGAGGCTTCGTGCTGGTGAACATTTGAACCATGAAAGTCCTCCTGAGCGCAATAAATCTTAGAAGTGAAAATAAAACCGTCTGTGACTAGAAACACTGAAGTAACAAACAGAATGGTAATCTTAGGGCAATTGCGTAGCAATGCAGGCGAGTCAAGTATGTTTAATTTTATATCTATCTATCTCCTGAATAGCCGCCTTCTGCTGACGTCAATCTGAAGACCAGTCTGCAGAATTCTGCTGAAGACCAGTCTACAGAGCTTTAGGAAATCCCCACCTTACTCATTTTATTGGCACAGTAGGTTTACAAAGAAAGTTTAGGTGTGATGTTGCCAGCACTTGTCATTACTGTAAGTGATACATCTCCCTGAGCTCAGTGGGTCTGCTGATGGCAAGGGGTGGTGGACCTAGCTATAGACATGGCAAGGTTTCAAGGCAATCTCTCTTGAATCAGATGAGAAGTAGAATGAAAATTAAATCTAATTACATTAGATGAGGCAAAGCATTAGCAGCCTTTTCAGGTAATTAAAGCTTTGGAGTGGAGTAAGATAAGAAATTGAATGGTTTCGTGTTAACATATGGCATGACTTACATGGGTGAGGCACTGCTATTGCTTGTGCGCCCTACTCATTGATGAAAAAAGTAGTAATAGCCTGATAACAGTTGTAGCCCCACAGTGATTCCTCAATGAATTTTAACCTTTCTGAGCCTGTACCACTGCAGCTTCTTTCCCTTCTTTAGGAATGATGGGCCAAATGTTCACATTCATTCTCGACTCTTACACAGGCAAATTTAACCATCGCATAAACAGCAACTAGGGGAGATTTGCCTATGTGAGAACTGGGTGAGAAACTAATTCAGTAAATTTCAATTTAAAAAAAAAAAGCCAGATAAAATCCTTTTGGTTATTCATTATTGAATAGTCTGTCATCTCTTTCCTCAGACTGAGTATTAGGCAAGCAATATATTTCTCTCCTGAGGATAAACAAAAAATACAGCATCCTTCATGCTCGGTGTGTATGGAGTCAGGTGTACTTTAAGCCCTTTGGGGCTGGAAATGACTGCAGTATAAAGATCTGAAATCCAAATTGTGGTTTTAATGAGAGGGGCAGAAAGAAGCTGTTTGATAAAATGATTTGTCCGTTTACAAAAACTGCTACTGGCAAAGCTACAAGGACCAGGAAAATCTCAGATAAAATCAAAAGCTCAAAATGAACGAGATAAAGTGAAGTTGTTCAGTATCATTGAATTTAAAAGTAGTCAAGGGAAATGTATACTAAGGAAGAGTTAAATGCAGAAATAGCAAATAAGAAATAACTGGTTGCTCAGCAGTCCTGTCACCCTGTATTTCTATTACAGTTACTTAAATTTAGGTCTTTGTGCCTTCGTGAATGAATTAGCAGAGCTGCCTGAGCAAAAAGATACTTGAGAATTCGCCCCTTTGCTTTCAGCTGGAACTTATTGAAATAAGGGGCTCATGAAGGCATGTTTAAACCTTTAAGAAGAGGAGGCAGATTTATCACAGTTTTTTCATTAAACTGTAACTGTGCAGAGATTTGGAAAAAACCTGGCCAAGCAGTGGAAAAGATGTTCATATGTTTAGGGTCTTTTTATCCCACAGGTCCAGCTTTGTAGGCTAACTCCTGGTAAAGCAGAAGAGCTAAGACAGCTATCAAGAAAGAGATGTTCTCTGAATACCTACCTACACATACATCAGTGGCAGAAGAAAAATATGCTGCAAGTCTGTTGTTTAATCCAGTCAAAAGATTGAACCGTTTGTCAGCCTTTCCCATCTGTAAGGCTTAGAAAGCCCAGGAGTAACATCTTGTTTTATCAGACTTCTCATGGGAGGAGATACGCCATATGCCCAAGGTCACCTGTGAAATTCAGATAGTGCTATTTCTTAGCCTGAAAGGGTAAGTGTTGTGAGATGTACTGACACGGGAGGGGCAGTACACGTGCAAGCATTCTTTCGAAGCCCATAATGTCTCAAGCATATAAGAAAATTTGGATTATATTATTCTTTTTTCCTTGCAGTTCTGAAAAAAAAAATTGCACAACCATGGGTCTGCAAAGGCACCTGAAATGCAACTGCAAGTTTCCGTAAACAGCAAAAGCAGCTGTGAATGATAATGCTTGAAAGATTCAATTTGAAATGACAGAGTATAAGCTTTTTCCTGTTAGGGTGTTGCTTAGATACACAGTTATCCACACAAAAAACATTCTCAGAAACATAGGAAAATAAGAGTGCAAGCAGCTTGAAAGGATGGAAAATTAAGATTGCAAAAGAAATCAACTTTTGAAACAGTGTTCGCCTGGAATCGTATCATCAGCTACGTGAAGACTGTAGGAAGGTCGGAGGAGGTGGCAGTGTATGGCTTCAGGTATTGGACACAGCTCAAGAGAGAGAAGGAGTTGGCCACTCTTGGGGTCTGTGAGTTACATGTTCATGTGTGTCTGTGGTTACCAAGACGCACTTTGTGTATTTCTTGGTTATCGTGCTTTTTTTTCTGCAGATTTTTGAAAATAGTTAGTCTAAATTCCGAGATTTCCCCTGATAGGGTCTCAGAACCCTCCGTGTTTTAGCTGAGGTTCGCCAGTGTGGTAAGCCAAGGCAGATGCTTCTGCACACGACCTGGAATGTGAGCAGGGGTTTGATATGGCTTTTAATGCAAGACTTTGAAGACCCTTAGCCTTTAGTGCAAGGAAGAGTTTTTCCACAGTAATATAATTTACTCAAACAAACCACCAAGGAGCGTGTGGGCTTATTTTTCCATTCCTAACACCACCACAGCTTCAGAAAAGATTATAGCAAAATGGTTTTCGTCAGCCAGATGAGGAAAGAAAACAAACCAGAGGTAGGACCCTGCAATCATCAGATGTGGAGGCAGTCACAAGCAGCAGCTCTGGACTAGCGTAGGTCAATTCACAAGGAGACAGGCTGCAATCAAAAGAAAGAGCATCCTGCTTTCATCCCCCTTTTCTGGAAGTCTTCCTTTGTGAGGTGGTTCAGCACTGATTTAGCTGACACTAACCGATACTCTCTCTGTTTTTAACAAGCTGTTAGAGCACCTCAGCTGTGCCAAGGGGCAGAGTAACTGAGGAGGGGGTTTTTTTGTCATCTTGCTTAAGATTTGCCCAAGAAAGGTGGCATAAAATGAAGAAAATAGTTTCCACCTTGATTTTTATGACTGTAAAGCAGTCTGACCCCAAGAGTTTAGCAGAGAAGATTGCATTATTTATATGGGCAATTAAACCTGAAGCATGAGAATAAAGTTTATTTATGAACAATATGTTAATTGAGAAGGAAGATTGTCATGCCACAGGACACCTCCATGCCTTTACAGTCGAGAGTCAGCAAGAATAATGCCAGCTTGTAGGTCCTGACTTTATTTTTCTCTGTGCAATTTGAATTCATACTCTTCTGATCTTTATCCTTCTCCGAGCTTCATTCTCCATCGTCTCCTTTTAGGAGAGGGCCCCTGTCCCTCATTAGAAACCGTGTTCTGTTGCAATAAGATTAACCAGAAAACACAAATATAAGCTTACCAAAGATCTCAAACCTCAAAACCATGATCGTCCCCCTGTGTTCCCTATTCATGGGGGATGCTTAGCAAGACCTTGGGCCAGAGCTGCTGCTCAGCTGGCAACGCTGGTGGCTTGGCACAAGTCAGTCCCCATTTGTTTGTACAAGGTGCCTAGAGGAACAGTCAGCCCCAGCCAGGGAACCATAAAACTGATTTAGAGACACTTTTGCTTCTTCCTTGGCTTGGTTCTGCACCAAGGCAGCTTGGCCAGACCAGATGATCAGCCTCCTTCTCTATGTATTGAGCTACGTCTTTGTGATAATGGCATTTAGTAGGGAGCGAGGGTGGGCTGGTTTGGTGAGTCTTTAGTATGCACTTTCTTGTCACACTGCACGGAAAGGACAACACACAGTACAACTCAGAGAAAAAGCTTGCTACTTCTGGTAAATGAATAGAGCGAGAGTGCTGCTGCAGCTGGTGAAGCCGAAGTCCCAGAGTTTCTTGTTTTAAGGGTCATTTATCATTCAGATTTACAAAAGTTAAGCCACTTGAGCTGATAAATGTGCCTGCTGAGCACTCACTAGAAATTGAAGATCTTTTTTGGAAAGCTGAACTGAAGGTGTCAGCATAGAAGAATGCACTTGGGAAACCTGCTGCAAGGAGGAGAAGGTAAACGCACACAAGCAGCCAGGTTTTGAGGAGGTTATTCCTCTCTTTCCTGCAGGTTCTTAGGGGGTACCCTTAATGCCTTAGACCCCTGTCAAGATAATAACACCTGAGGTTTCTGAGTAGAAACTGTACCCTTTTACTCCTCTCAGGTCCACCCTAAATATGTTGTTCCAGCTCTGTCATGCAGGATGCCTTCTCTGTAGGGCATGGAGTCCCCTTGTCACCTGCCTGCTGACATGCCCAGGTATATCAGCTGCACATAGCAGCATCTCCACGTGCAAGTACCGTGCATCCAGGGCCAGGCTTCATATTCCCATCTTGAGGTTATTTCACAAGACGGGGCTCCTTGCAGCTTCTTAGTCCCTGACTGTCTGACCTGTCCCCTTCCTAGAAGAGGAGATCATTCACCACCTTCTCCCCTCCAGAATTTCCTCTCCAGAGCACCCGAGTCCCCCTTTTCAATCGCAGGATCACAGCCACCAGCACCTCTGGTTACCTCCACAGCCCCCTCCATCACACTGCTCCCTGCTGCAGGTGCCTCCTGCCCCACTCTGCGGGGCAGCCCCTCACAGCATGCTACTGCTCTCCAGGGATGCCCGTGGGAGTGCAAACCCCTTGCCCTTGAGCAGAAACCACAGGTTACCGGAGGAGCTGGGGAGTCTCAGCATCCCTGCCCTGATGGAGCTGCCCTGCCACCTCCCAGCTCTGGGCACAAGGCTCTGCTGCCCAGCCCCATCTCTTGTCCTCACCCAAGTCACTGTTGGGCATGATTTTTGGTGTGTCTTTGTCATTCACCTCTACTGAAAAACATTGTTATCTCTCAGTCTCTTTTTATACCTTTCATGCACACCTGGTAACCAACAACTATTAGCTTTACCTTTTAGTTATTTAATGTCATGGTTGCCACTTTTTTTTTTTCAAGGAAGCTTAGGTTAGGTTAGGCTGTCAGTTCTATTAACTTTTAAAAACCAGCGTACTTTAAAGAGAAATGAAAATGTGGCCATGACCTTTTACGCTGTGATTTAAATCACAGCCAGCAGAGAAATGCTGAGGTTGATTGATTGATTCTGGTGTTCACTGATGTTATGTGTAGTAGTGCTTTGGATAACCAATGACCTCGTGACACTTGTGTGTAAACAAAATAAAATTGGTACTGTGGAAAGCCTTTAATAATTGCCTGCAGCTCCTTAAAACTCCTAATTAATCATCTTCTGGCTCTGTTCTGCCAGCATGGCTCCTTTTGAGTAGCAGTCGTCTCAAGTGCTTCACTAATATTTCACTGATGGAGACGTAACAAGGAGCAACAGGGGTGACTTGAATGGGTTTTAACTACATCCATCAAGTTTATCACAGTGCTCTTCCAGGTCACAGAATAGACTGGACATCTTTTCCCACAGTCTCTGGTGGATTTGGTCCATGTATACACATTTTTATGTACTGAACAGTCATAGGAGTTAGGGGGGGAAAAAGACCTGTTTTAGCCCACCCTCGTTCTCAAAACATACTTACAGGGCTTGTGACCACCTACTACTGTAGGCTTTGGGGAGAACAAGTCGATGTTAAAAGAATGTTATTAAAATTACAAAAAAGTTAGGAAATGCCCCATTATTCAACTTGATGTGGTATATATATTTCCAAGTATAGATGACCGATAGATAGATAGACAGACAGACAGCTAGATTATGGGAGCTGGTCCTTAGTTGCCTAGTCACTCCGTATTTTCTCCATGGGGTATCTGCTCCAGTACGTGGGTCACCAAGGACTGCAAGCTTGGGTATGATACAGGTTAGGCCAGCCCTAAAAACTGCAGTGGATTCTCATGTCTTCAGGCATAGCGTGGGTCTAACTTAAAGTGCCTTAACGCACACGGTGCTGCACAGACCGCTACTGTTCAGCAGCTCTGTTTTCAGATATTAAGTCTCCGCAATGGAAAAGCTCTAAAAAAATCTACTGTTTGAGCCCGAAGCAGGGTATTTGAATAAAGCGGGCTGACAAAGATGTTAAAGGGAAGGTAAGTTTTTCATTTGTAATCTGAAAATGCAAAGCCCAGTGGAAGAACGGCCTCATAGTACTCTCACTCCTTGGGTAAAAGCACTGGATGCAGCAGAAGGTTTCCATCTGCAGCGATTTTGTCAGCTCTGAGCTGTGACCCTGTATCCAAGGCAACTGTTTCTGGATGTTAGGTGGTAAGGAGCTGTGGAATAAATGGGAGGTAGTTGTGAAATGTGCAGGTATGACTCTAGCAGGGGCAATAATGATGAAATGCTACCAGGTGGAAAAGGCTTTGAAAGGAGGACCAGAACCCACATAAGGAATTCAGAAATGATGGGTTTTTCCTTGGTAAGGTATACGTGTTAGTGAAGACCAACCAAGACTATTGGGAAGCTATGAAGGAAAGCCAAGCATGGAACTGACATGAAACAAAATCGGTTGCTCTTAGTTTATCTGTTGTGTTCTGTAACCCCCATCTCCTGGGGATCAGTCCTGTAAGAGCTTAGTCTTCATGTTGCGAGAATTTCTTTCCCCCTGGAAGCAGCGTTCTGGTTTGTGGGGTTTGCTATTTCTGAGAAAGCATTTGTTTAAAAAGTTAAATCCAATAATTACAGTTGCTTTTGATTCCTTTAAATATAACTGCATTATAGTTATATAATGGTATAGAGGTGATGCCACTCTCATGATCTAAGTGTTGTTACACTCTGGAATTTAAAATGATTGCTCAGTTGTGCTGACTTGCTGTATGAGCCAAGTCTCATGGCAGGACGCCTGCATAAGAAGAGCTGAGGGACTGGCTGAAAGATGCCACAATGCCGTGGTACAGGCTGGAAGACATTCTTATGTTCAGTTTTCGAGGTGACCAAAAAACTTCTCTCCATCTCTGGGAAAAATACATCTTTATGGAAAACTGTCACCCCCTTTAATTTCAAGAAAGTAAGTAAGTCAGTAAGACAAGGTAATTGTCAAACCAACTGGCTTGAGAGAAAAGTTCACGGGTGCTAAAGCTGCTATTCCTTTTTGTCTTCTGGCATCAATCATCTCTTTTACCTATAAGAAAATGTGTGGAAGTAAAGGAAGCAAGAGCAACAGGAAGCATATCACAAGTTTGTCCAGCTGCACTACCTTGTGAATCCGTCACCATCTTAAATAAATTAAAAATCCAGAGGAGCATTAATAATAACCACAAAATCTATTATGCAAGTAACCACAAAACCTATTATGAGGGATGCATTAATTGCCAGATCTTACCCATGAGAGGCTGCTGAAGGATAGTGTAATCTGAGAGTTTTTATCAACTCATCTCTACAAATCCTGTTTGTTTGGGGAGAAGAATCAAACAGCTGAAATCACTACTTCCATAGAGCTTGTACCTGAAGTAGTGGGGCAGAATTAGAATGAGGGAGGTTGAATTACTGTGTCTGAGCCACACAGAGTCAACCCCCAGGTACCTGTACAATACGAGTCAGAGCCACGAAAAATGCAAAGCACCGTTGTCCTTCTATCCCCTTACTATCTCAGAAGCACAAGCAGCTCTGGATGAATTCGTTTCATGCAGGCATCATGCTGTACTTAGCCATGAGCAGGCACTGAGCTCAGACTGTACCAGAACTAAACCCCTCGTGGTCCAGGAGGTGCTGAAAGGACAAACACAACTGTCGAAAGGAAGACCCTGTACAGAGAGTACGTGTGTGCACTTCTACCTGCTAGCTGTTGACTGACATTACTTTGTTTGCTTGGTCTTAATTTTTGCCTGGTTTATGGATTTCTTAGCACTCCTCTTGCCGTGATGGATCCTTTCACCCTGCATAGCTACATACTGAATTTTGGTAACGTTGTGCTTCAGAAATCTTACTTGAACAAACTGCGTCAAAAATACAAGACTTCACCACCTCTCACGAGTGATCACCAGAAAATACTAAAAAGCTTCAGTCCATCTGCAGCGTGATCCAAACTGTCACTCTCTCTCTTTTTTTTTAATTAATAAATGTGTCAAGCCATATGTGTGACAATAAACCCATTTATTTTGAGGGTGACGTTCACATGTTTGCTGTGAAACACATGTTTAAATGCTTTGCTGACAAGGCATGAGCGAACAGATGCCTTCTCCATAACGAGCTGGCCCTGTGTCCCTAGCTGGCAACCGCAGCAGGCTCCCAGCTTCTTCTGAGGACCATGCACTAGTGGATATTCATCATGAAATGAGAAGGCTCCCACAAGCAGCCAGCCCAACTCAGATAACAGCTTCACCCCACAGAGGAGGAGGAACTGAGAAGAGCTTCCCAATGACCCACGTTAAGTCTGGGGACCCCAAGGCACGCTTCGTGAGGTCTGCTTAAATGTCTTCCTCTGGCATGAAAAAATGGAGAGACCGTGGGTCCAGAAGACAAAATCTAATCGCCTCTTTGGTATTATTTTATTTTCTGGTAATACTGTGCAGGACTTTCACTGTCTTTTACAGAAAAGACCGTTTCTACTGTGAAGATAGTGATGATCCAGTATAGTCCGAATTGACAGCAAGAGCTGTTTCCAAGCATCCCAAATCCATTGTGTGACAGTAGGACCACCTCCTTCCTCATGCACCTTCATGTCATTGAAAAGATATTTCCAAGTTTACTTGTCACAAGCATTTACATTCTTTTATCAGCAAATGCGAAATTCTGCATCAGTGAAGTACGACGGTAGCACAAATGAATTAACCAGAAAAATACACTCATTACCAAACGGAATCAATAGATTTCAAGCAGCACTCTCAACTCATTATACATAGGGAATATTTTCCTGTTGCTGTTTAAAGGTGCGTCATGATAATAAACTGGATTTAGTGATTTCATTATGCTAAAAGTAGCTCCTTTTTTCTTCGCAGACTTTCATTGATGTGTTCTAATGTTGTTATTTACCTCCCTGAATATGTTACGTGCTCAGCATTTTTGTGGAACGATAAGGTAAAGAAACTTCAGCATGTGGATTTTTCACAAACCATTAATTTAGATTAGATATGGTTAGTTATCCATGGGACATGAGCACTCACCTCAATCCCATCAGTGTGCTTTTTGACTGAACTGCCAAGCATTTTTACCGGGCAGGATAGAAGAACAAGGGTAATACTTTTTGCTGTTATTTAAGCGTCTAGCTACAAGGCATTACTGCTTATATATAAAATTATTTTTTCATAGAGTCATCTGGTTGGATGTGTATGTCTTCACAATTCTGAAGAAGAGGTGAATTAATATTGCTGTTGGATCTTTCCAGAGTCTGCATACTCTGATTTCTTATTTAACTGGACAGCAGTGTTTTTCCCTGCTGCAATTACCAGTTTGCAATATCCTAGTGCCCCCGGTCTGCCAGGAGGCTCTGTAGACTGGGTATCTCGCCGATAGCTTTCCCCTCCTGTGATGGTACCGGCTGGGCTCATCGCAGTTGGGATTAGGTTAAGACTTTAAAGTGCTGTTATTTTTAAAACTCTATTCAATATTTGGGAGGTGGCGTTTTTTCCTGTTAAACGACCTGAAAACTTGGGTCTTCTCAGTAGGGAATGGCATAACCAGACCTCGATAACAAAAGCGTAGCGCTGGGTTACAGCCGTGCTCCCACACGCGTGGGAGTAGGAAATGCCCTCTGCACCTCATCCCACCTGCATTTACAGAGTGGTACTGCTCTGTTAATATGCTGCCTTTCATCTCTGCAAGGATTTTGTGCTTGCTCTTGAGTTTTAGTCATCTTGTTGAGTTTTCTGGTGTCTTCATTCTTTACAAGACTCAGTTTCAGGCTGGTCTAAGCTGGCATAGAGGTAGCGCTCCTTTTGTCCAGTGAGATGGGACCTTTGTGAAGTTATATATGTCCTGACTGTGCGCATTAAAAATTGTTAACGTTACCCATTTATCTCCACACCTTAGGTTTTGGAATGACCACACCAGCAACCGTGGCTGGAAAAGTATTCCTCATGGTTTATGGCCTTTTTGGGTGTGCCGGGACCATCCTTTTCTTCAACCTCTTCTTGGAGCGCATTATCTCTCTCCTAGCATTTATCATGAAGGCGTGCCATGAGAGACAGCTGCGAAGAAGTGGTCTCCTACCTCCCAACTTCCGAAGGGGGCCAGCTATGTCTGGGATGGGAAGCCTCGTCGGGTGGAAGCCGTCCGTTTACCACGTGATGCTGATTCTGGGAATTTTTGCTATTACCCTTTCCTGCTGCGCCTCTGCAATGTACACAGCGGTGGAAGGATGGAACTACATTGACTCCTTGTACTATTGCTTTGTCACGTTCAGCACCATTGGCTTTGGAGATTTGGTAAGCAGCCAAAATGCTGCGTACCAAAATCAGGGATTATACAGATTTGGAAACTTCATATTTATATTAATGGGGGTATGTTGCATATACTCTCTTTTTAATGTCATCTCAATCGTAATCAAGCAAGTTTTGAACTGGGTATTGAAAAAATTCGAATGCAGATGTTGCCCAAAGTGCCATAAATCAAGTACCCGCCTTGGACGTCGCAACGCCATCACCCCAGGAGCCCGCCTACGTCGACATAACATGTCAATGGACACTGAGGGACAGTATGACAGTGACACCGAGGGGAGGAGGCTCTCTGGAGAGATGATATCCATGAGGGAGCTCATGGCATCGAATAAAGTCTCCCTGGCCATTTTGCAAAAGCAGTTGTCCGAGACGGCCAACGGCTACCCAAGGAACGTTTGTATCAATACGAGACAAAACGGTTTCTCCGCAGGGGTGGGTGCTCTAGCCATCATGAACAACCGCTTGGCAGAAACAAGTGATTCTAGGTAGAGTTTTTGAAATTCCTTTTGTTTCTTTAAAAAAAATGAAATGGTGATTAGGGTGGAATTAACACTGTAAGCTACTGGAAAGTTTTAAATTCGGAGACAGACTTGGTATTAATTGAACGTTCAGCATTTTAGTTTCTGGGGGGTTTATAAGTTTTCTCTGATACCCAGTAACAGCTTTACTGTACTGTTACAATTTTTCCCAAAAGGGTTTTTGGAAGAGACTTGGATGTCTGATGCAGAATCTGATGCAGCTGTAGAAGGATGGTGTGCATGGTTAGGATGGTGTCAAAACTAACAGGTTCTGCTTCAGAATATAGCCTTGAACTCAAACTCTCGTGTTAAAATGCATAAAATGGGCAAGTTCAGCTTCAGATTCAAACTTGGGGTTGATAAGGTTTGGCTGGCCCAGTATCTCTCAGTTTGTTAAAGTCTGGATCTGGCCCTGAACATTGTACTCGATGCTCCAGCAGTTCCTCATAGCAGGTCTGTATATAACATACACGTAGGTGACTGCAGTTACACCAGCTTTAGGGTGACAGTGCTTCACTTGAGTCATCCTACTGCCTTCAGTGGTAGAGGATCAAATGGGCTCAATTCCCCTGGCTATAAATGTTGGGGTGTAGCCAGTCTCGTCTGAAACACTACCTGCTACCTAACTCTTAAAAGTCAGGGGATTATCAAGAACTGTGTTAAAATGTGCAAAGCTGCTCCTACCTGCTGAATTTCTGAAAACAGGCAGTTACCACCTTCAGCACTGACCTCATTTAATGCAAGAGAAGCCAGTTCGCACCTCTGGTGTCAAAGGTTTGCATCGCTACTGGAATGCTTATTTCATTACTTTTACATGAAAATAAGTAGCTAAAACGACTGTACTCCTAAATTTGCATCTTTTACTTCTGCAGTATTGATGCAGGGATTCATGCACACGATTTCTTTGCAGTTCTTTGGGGGGCCCAATCCTGTACTTGTTTCCCACAACTCTGATTGTGAAGGTTATGAATGCTCTTTCGTACGCTCTTCTTTGGAGCTTCCCCACAAGCTGCCTTCCCCCAACACTGGTACTAAGTCATAAATTGGACTAAGGCTGTTGCTACTGTCTTAAGTCATGTGTAACCTGTGCTAGCCCAAACAGGTGAAGAACCAGAAGCATCTTCAAGCAAACCTGGTCTAATTGTCTAGTTTAGCATGACAAATGGGTACCTAGGAATTACTGCAAATCTCTTTCAGAAATATGTGCAAAGCTCTGGCTCATTTCTCTAAATTCTCTATACTGTGCCACTCCTTTAATGCTGTGAAGAGAATAAAAAGGCTTCTGCTGATTCCAGCAAAAAATTTAACTTAAGCTTGAAGACCAAGTAGCCACAACGGTCAGCTCTTGAAAACAACTTGGGTAATTATAGGCAGGATCATGAGTACTAAGTTGAATAAACTGAAAAAGCTGATGAAGACAAACTAGGAAAATTAGAAATGTTTGAAAATATTTCCCTGAAGTTTCATAGAGATACTTTACTCGATTGTTCACTTTGTTTTGCATGGGTTCGGGGTATCCATCCGTTTGCTTTCCTTTAAATTTATAGTAGTGCAAAACATTTTGGAATTTAACTAACTTAATTTGAGGTTTTGAACACTTGAGCCTGCCAGCTGAAGTATGGCAGTGATTGTGTCTTGTGTCTGAAGGAGATGAAACTAGAGCAGCAGATAAACCATCGCAAGTGGGTCTGTGTGATGCTATAAAGGTAGTCACAGCTTTTACCACGATGCGTTTGGCCAGAAACGCTCAATGGTGTTTGTGTTCTGTATCTACCTGGTACAGACTCATACTTAAGAGTACATGGTATGGCAGAGACCACGTTCAAGAGGCATTCATCTAGCAGGAGCTTCCCTTGTGGCAGAGAGACCCCCTGAGGTCCATGTGTGCACGTGCCTGTCTGTCTGTGCACCCCGTCTCAGATGCTATGTTTGAGTGGCCCTTTGAAGAAGCAGGCAGAGATCAGAGCATTGGGTGATCCTAATGTGAAGCCCACTGAAGGATTTAAGCAGGATGTGCAGGGGCAGGTTGTGGTCTGGGAAAGGCTCAAAAGACCAACTGCAAAGACCCAGTTCAGGAAGGCGCCTTCCAGAGACACAGGGGACATCTTTGGAAACAGCAGAGGCAGGGAACCAAAACAGTGAGAATTTGTTCTTCTCCCTCAGGATGACCCCCATGGGTAGATCTCTTTAACGATGATGATTTATGTGTTTGTTTATCAAGGGTGTGAATGGGGGCGCTAATCTTTTTGCAGCTGGACCTCTCTTAGGGGTACATTTTCCGTCATGGGGACTATTACTGATTAGAACGGATCCTGCTGTGTGAAGTGCTGCATAAATCCAGGCAGAACGGGCTCTGTCCCAAAGGACTTGGGAGTTTGAATAGATAGGACCCCAAGCCACAGCAGAATGATTTAGGTTTTACTATTTTACTCATAAAAATATGTTCAAATGCATTAACATTCTGTGAGCTCAAGAACTATATTTTTATGATAACAAATTTACAAATTAAGGGGGGTTATTTTTTCAGAAAGTTGTTGCTAAAGGATAAATACTGTAACTATGATTAGGGACCTGTTCAAATGTTCATAAATTGTTTTCAGACTACCTTTTCCTGCCAGTACATACCTCCTCTGCTATTTCTGTATGTTTTCTAAGTCCAGTCAAAGGCAGACACACAGTCTATCGTAATATGATTTCAATGGTTCTGAACTTTTTGGTACCACTGGTCACAGAGGTACCATTGCAGGACCCTTTGCAGTTCCTGTTGACTCCAGGGCGAGTTGGATTAGCTCCTAGACCTAGGTTCCCCAAGGTTTTTGAGCATCTAAGTGCTACTCTACGCACCTGGGTCTAATGTTTCTTTACTCCCAAGATCCTTGATAAACCCTATTCTGCTGCTTCTTAGCCTCAGAGTTGTGTTAAGTGCGTGCCCAGCTGTCTGCCAGTGCCCCTGTTTCTTGCAGCACACGTGTCCCCAGAAGCTGACACAACTCAACCGCAGGGACCCCCAGCTCGTATCTAAGCCGTGTAAAAATTCCCGAACCCATCTGTCTCAGATTGTGAGAGGGTTCAGAGCAAGGATAGTGAGCTGGGTCTCACTGGGGAGCATCTGGGAAAGGGTGGCCTCACAGTTCCCTCATATTAAGTAGCATTTCAAAGACACATGAGAACCAAGCTCCAAATCTCTACTATTCTGCCTGCTAGCACTACCTGGCCACCCATCACCCGTGCGCATGAGTACGTGAGCCAAGAGGATATAGGGGATTTGAGAGCAGTCTTTCCTAGTCCTTCCTCCTCTTTCCTTAGCTTTTTTTTAATGACAGCTTCTCTTTAATCTTGCCAGACTTGGGCACCTAACTCTTCTTTTTACTCTGCGTGGACCAGCTCAGCATCCCCCAGGGCATGCTGCTCCTTTTGTGAGTTAAACCCTAACCATGCACCAGTTGCATCAAGTGCAATTCGTCCTGGTATTTCGTTTTCACAGACAAAGCAGATACCCGCAATACCTGGACACAGGCTGAAGCACAAGACATCAGAAGGAACTGCAGGAACAGAGTGGGACAGTGAAACACACTGCACTAGATTGCACTTTCTTTTCAGGTAACTTGGGAGTTGTATTACATTCTCGAAATGTTTTTTTTCCCAGGTTTTATTTTTGGACAGCCTTGAAAGAATGTCGTTAACTTAGGGTTTAAAAGTTCATCTTCCCTGATACAACCCCCTCTGCACCACCCTGCAAAGCAGCAGCGGTGGCTCCTGGCTGGCACAGACTGAGACATTCCAGATGCCTGCTGAGCACAGACAGGAGCTCAGGCCCCGGGTCCCAAATTGGTCTTTTACTGTCTGAGCCTGAGAAGAGTGTTCAGGAGCAGCAAGCAGAAAGCTACAGGACTTAGGACCTCTCTGTAAGCCAGCCCCTAGTGAGAGCAGTGATTGCACAGGCACGAGCTGCTGAGACCTCCAGTGAGAAGGGAGGAGATACCGCGTTCACCTGGCCTGCGTGCTAATAACTTGCAGATGAGAACTAAAATTTAATTGAAAATTAATGAGGGACAACGACCCAATTCACGTGTCATCCTCTCTTTGCCCTGGGGCTCAGAGCAGAACCGCTACAAGGAACATTTCTTGTGAGACCTGTAGTGTTTGACAAGCCACTACATTTACTTCTCGGGGTTTGTCTTGCCTACCTGTGTCTTGGATGAGGTTCGGAGTCATACTGAGATGTCAGCCGATTCTCTTTGGTTTCTTCCCATCTGCAAACACGCTTCTCATTTTGAGCGAAATATTCAGATAGCTTTTTGTTTCCTCGCAACGCGAAGGATGTCCTTCAGACGATATGGAAGTAATCTCACTGACCTCAGTCGCAGATGGAATTTCCTGTCGGTTGAGGCTGTATTTTGCCCGTCTCCCTGTGGAAGAAGCATTGCACAAGTAATGCTGCCGTTTCCACTAGCAAGACATACACCGGTACTTTAGGCAATGTTTGGGCTCATGCAGCAGTAGGCACAACTGAAAATGGAAGGAAGGTCTGTTATAAAGGATATTTGTGCTGCCTTGACATCCTAATTGATAACACAATTGCCCGCTCTAATTGCAGTAAAAATTCCTGGTGGAAGGCAGGTGAGGCATAAGAATCACACCAAAGCTCTCGGTTGCTGCCCCGTGCCGGGCTCGGGTTACCCGGACGTGCACCGTGATGCTGCCTGTTGGTGTGCTGCTGGTGTTCCAGCATGGCTTCGGCCCTAGCTCGTAGTCTCTTCTCCTCCCCAGCTTTCTGCAGGTGAGAATTTGGGTATACTAGAGCCATTTCCCTGTATTTGACTCATGTCTTAACTACTGAAAGGATGACTTAGCAGCGGTGGAGGCCATAGAGCTGGGCATGTGGGCTCGGTTAAACCTGATTGCCTATGTGGGATGAGTTTATAATTATGAGGAAATTAGCTGTAGCAATGAGACTTCTAACTTTTTTGTGTTTTTATAAACTTTAGCGTGAAAAATATTCAGTGACTAATTATTACAACGAATGTTCAAAGCTAATCTAAACAAAGTCATACTTTGCTGATTGCGAGCTAATCTATGGACGTGGCTTCTGCTCTAATTGGATTACTAATGTGCCTTTCCAAACCAACACACACTTTCAATGTTATATTTAAACAACACAATAGATGTCTGTTACACAATAAATTCAATTAGGGCATATTAATGCTTGACTCACACAAAATAACTAATGAAGTGTGCATTGCACTTTGTATAACCAATATACAATTTCTTTTTTGTGACTACATCCATATTTGAGCTCATATTCTGTTTTCGTGAATGCTCATGCTAGGAAAAGAGAAGCGTTATGTTGTGGAACATGCAGGAAGGTATGGCCAGCTCCACTGAGGCTGGACAGACAGGTATGCACATCAGCATACGCACAGTAAGCGGTTCGTTATGCATCGCAAAGACATGGTGCAGCAATGGCACGGAGGAAGGACTACTTCAGTTTACATGGCCACAGTCTGAACGCAGCTACCAAGAAAGAGGCATGCCTTTTTCCTTACTCTTTCGGTTTATTAAATGGGTAACATCCACCCTTTAATTAGAATAGAGCTTTAAACCACAAAAAAAAAAAAAAAAGAGGCGAAAAAAAAGAAAGATGCAATTTCCCTAAATACTGCATAGCCAAAAAGAGGTCTAGGATTAAATCCAAACTTTCCCCTGTCAGGAACCAAAATTGTGTAGTTTTGCTCTGAAGTGAGGATGCAAAACTGCAGCCTTCCTGTCTACTGTGTCCCGTCCTTCCTTGGGAAAGCAAAGGGGCAGCAATCTGGGTACAGTTTAAAGCAGAGGACCCAGCAGTCTGGTAATTTCGTGTGAGGAAAAAAAAATACAAGCTTTTCTGAAGGTACCACAAGTGTACTGTTACCACGGAACGAAAAGTGTGGGGAAAGGGAGAGGCTCGGAAGTGTTTTCCAGCAAGTCTAGCAGAAACCAAAGACTCACCGTACTCTCCATACGCACGTGTGTTGTGCCCCGTCACCAAATGGTGAGACACTGTCACCGCCCCAAGCAGCTCTCCTTGCGCCACAGGCTCAGCTACCTCATCTGGAACACGGAGAGAAGTGTTTTGTGAGGCACGGGGGCAAGAGAGGGACCGCGCGCTTACGCTAACCATCCGCACTGCATTCAGGAGGTGAGCACTGCCGAGGGCTGATTTGGGGAAGACGATCACCCAGCCTACTGCTGGAAAAGCAGCCACACCGATCCGTTACAGTGGTGAACAATAGTTTGGATATATCCTAGGTGCAGAAGCCCATCCCTCCAGTCCCCCCAGTCCCAGGGGCATGTCGTGCCCAGGTGTGTCCCAGCCAGCTCCCAAGCCTGGACTCTGCATGAGGATGGAGGTGGGTTTGAAATCGTGTGACATCATCGTCCCAAGTGCTTTCAGGATTAGGCTCTCCGGCAGGTGATGCTTTATCAGACTGTCTAAGAAACACAAAAATGTTCCCGTATTCCCCTTGTACTTCACAGACTGGTTAATGCAAAATTAACGCTTTTATAACAGTACACAGTAAACGCCATGAAAAAAATGACAGATATTTCTGACAATGTGCAATTCAAATGGCAAGTATTTTCTCAGTGGCTATCTTTTCCTAACTTTTGTATTAGTAAATCAGTTTTATTCCCTGCAAGTAAAATTATGTCCAAACAAAATTTTCCTTAGAGTAACATCCATGGGCTGTATAGGCAGTGCAAGAATTCAGTTCCAGTTTTGTCACAAAACCCCGGTATCCAAAAGCGCATCTGAAAAAATGGGTTTGGGTTTGGTTTGTGTGTGTGTGTGTAGAGATTTTTAATTTACAAAAATAAAAAATGCAATCATTCTTCCTATCCAGACGCACATTTTTAGCTCTCTAGAACACTAACTTGTTGTATACTCTCTGCAAAAATATTTGTTCCAAATTTCAAGCCAATTTCAAATATTTGAATTACAATATACGTGCTCAAAAGTATTCCTGTTTACTTCATTTCTCTTAAAAAGGACACAGCTTGGTAGATTCCTTTAACTGAGCTGGCATTATTATCTCCTATTACAAATACCAAGAGTTTTACTTCTGCAGTTAATTCCACTGGTTTTGGTACTTGCTTACTTCTGTGTTTCACTAAGTGGGAATTATAAAAGGAGTGACCAGTTCTGTGCGGGTTACTGATCGGTATCACTTCCCGTTTGTATTGATTGCAAACAGCTGAAATAATAACACCAGGAAATTATCCAGCAAATGTTTCCAAAGGCACCAAAATTAGACACATTTCTGAATGTTTTTTCTGGAAAAAAATTTTGGAAAACCTGAATTATGAGTATAAATTATGTGTCGTTGGAATTAGCAGACTGAATATTTTTCCTACCAACGGAAATCCTTGACAGGAACTCAGTGAAAGATGCTAAAGATCCAGTTTTATGTAAAAAGACCTTCCTGTTCTATTTGCCATTTTATCTGATTTGTTTAACATTTTTAAAAGAAAGTCAGAAGGATGTAAATCCTGATTGGAAAATGCCCTGTGCTGGACATTCGCTCCTATGAATAGAGCTTCTAAAGAGATTAAACCCGAGACTACCTGATCACTACAAACACAGTTGCACATACAGATCTTCAAAACTTGAATATTTTTACCTGTTTGGCAATTGCAAACTAAGGGCAAACGAATGTAATTCTAATCCAGGCAAAGAAACATAAATAATAGATAAAATAGATATTTTACTTTCAGCCTCTGCACTAGCACAGCAGTAACGCTGCGATCCTGCTTTCCTCCTCAAATGGATAGAGACATTTATTTAGGCTTTGTGTGTGATGATAGCATATATAAACGCGACAAGATTAATCAGTCACCAAGTCTGGTTATATTTGCCAAGAGATCTTTATCAGTGAAAAAGGGAAAACTTCCCTAACCATCCTACAAGTACAGTGCAGCAACAAAAGCAGTGGTGCTCTGGGCAGAAGGGAAGGTGCTAAAAGACACAATTGGGCCCCAGAGCTCAGGCATGTGACACGAAATTACTGTAGCCTTCATTTCTAATGCTCAGTGCACCTGCATCTCGAAGGAAAGCCTCAGTTTCTGACATGGTCAAGGCTTTGATTTTCTCCGTCTGTATAAAAGGAGCACGTATTTGAGGGTGCGCCTTGGAATAAACAGGATGCAGGGATGGAGTTGCCTCTCCCCAAATTTAAGAGCGCCCATGGTCCAGAGACCATGAGTACTGATCCAGTGCCCAGCAGAAAATGGGCATGGCTCAGGGAGCCTGGTTTTTGGAGAGGAGTTAAATGTCGCGGCAACCTGCAGCTGCCTGCCCCTGCCAAGCCTTTCCAGCACGGGAGCCAGGGCACCGCCAGGCTCTGCTCTGCGGCAGCGAACGTACTGCCAGGGAAGTGGTGCACATCGTCAGCCGTGGGGTCATATCGCTGCCTTCTTATCCGGCTAACAGCACCAGAAAATACAGCAATCGTTCTCCGCTTTAATGATCCAAAGGGCATTGCCCGATATTCACAGCCTACAGACAAGATGTCATGATTTTCAATTTTCCTGCGCTGATCATTCCATCCGGTTCACAGCTGGCCTTCAAATGGCCACGGTTTTTCAGTAACAAGAGAAAAAACACAGAACCTAAAAAAGCCACCCAATATCAGCATATTAGAAAAGCAAAATAATCCTAAATGAGACAGGAATGGCCTCGCGTGCAAAAGCTGTGAGCAGAGCTGCCTCTGCCCAGAGCAGCCAGCTGCATCCCCGGCGGTGGGAGAGGTCTGGGCTCAGGGGAGCATCAGCTGTATGTTTGGGGTGCTGGACATGGCCCTGCAAACAGCTGCAGCACCAAAAATGCCACTTGCCAAAGCAGCATCTGCCGCAGTTTCTGCACCGTTAGGGACATCTCTCGTCACTGAGACTGAAATTGGAGAATGGAAGCAAATCTTAAACGTGTTTTTTACTGTCACCAGTGAATGTGGGTATTAGCCAGGGACTATTGTAACAACCGAAAAAAAATTTCAGCTGAGTGCTCGTCAGATAAAAAGTGACATTTCTCTGGCCAGAAACAGCTGCAGCAGTTGCCAGCGCCTGGCATCACTCGGTGTACTCCCAAAGAGTTGAACAATACGGAGATCACCTAAATAAGCCAGAAGAGCTGGTGGTTCCAGGAAGTAAATGCTGCTCTTGCCTGAATCTGGAGTAACTTAGTTGAATTGCAGGTACTAAATAGCCTAATTAAATAGCTGTAATGACTTTTAAACACCTCCTAGAAGTCAAAAGGACCTGCATGTATTTTTCCAGCACAATTTTGGTTGTGTTTACCAAGTCAGGAGGTGAAATTAAGAAGCATAATTTCCTGTAGATCATCGATTAGAAAACAGATTTTTATTCTCTTTTGGATGATGCTTCCTAGCGAAACATTAAACTGGAATAAATTTCAAGATTGAAATCTATTCAGACAGGTGGCGTTTTTTAGAGTGCTTTAATTCTGGGTTGACAGGAACTTTGCCTCCACCACATAGCACGATCGTGAGTGCTTTTACTGAATCGGTCCCATTTTTGATGTCAGCTCAGGATTTTTCCACTGCGAGGTCTTTGAATGAAGAGTACTAAAAGCCATATACAAAGCCAATTAAATACAGACCACATTTCTACTGGTATGTTATATACAGTTTGCAAACAAAAATGGGTGTTTTGGGCTTGGCACCCCTTCAATCACAGAAGCGCGGTTATAAACCCAGGAGGCAGAGCCGGCCGACGCGCAGCGGTGTTGCAAAGCAGCGCGGGGGCCTTGGCGGAGGATGTGCAGAGCTGGTAGCCCGTGGAAGAACCCGCCGATGGTGTTTGGGGAACATCCCTGTGTGTTTTTAATGCTGTAATACATGACAGAGTGTGATTTCTGTACATCTGGGAGGATGTCAAATTCCGGGTGACGTCTGGATTGTTGCAAATAAGCTATTACAAAGACTTTTGAAATAAACAGGAGAAAAACATGTTGCCTAGGATATGTATGCAAGCACTCTTCTGAGCATGGGGAGCAGGAGGCGAGGCAGAGGCAGCTCCTGGCTGAGAGATCCTGCCTGAAACATATGGCTTGGAGACCACAGAGCTGTAAGGGGAGACCCCACAACCCCCAGCTAAACTGTGTACGGTCGAGCAGAGCCGGGGAGGATAATAACTAGTGTGACATGCTTTTGATGTACATGACAGTCATCTGTTAACGTCTGCAGCTGGCTGATCCTTTGCTTTACAGTACAATAGGGAGCAGATGGAAGCTGTTTGCTCTGTAAACAGTTATAAGGAACTCCCTATATATGCCCTCTCCCCACCTTCCATTCCAATCAATAGGACCCATCTGCCCAAGGTATTAAGATAAATCCTGGAAATTTTGGTATCGATTAGAAAGGCACTTAAAAAATCAATCACACTGCAAACAGAGAAATGTCACTGCACCAAACATGGAGGTTTGCTAATCTTGCTAGGTAACATAGACCCAAAGCGTAAACCTTCCTGGTTTATAAACACAGACAAAACCCATATTGCTGTTCCCCATCTCCTCAGCTAGTTAACACAAGCCCCAGCGAGAGCTGGTGCTGGGCACGTGCTCTGGTTTGCACCTGCTGCTGCAGTCTGCCAGCCAGACACACAGCCTGCGAGGGCTGGTTTGACAGCCCCTGCTTGCCAAAACACACACCAAGTATTTTCCTGGCAGAAGGGGTACGGGCTGAAGAGTTGCAGCCACCAGAAGTTATGCTGGGCCAGGCAGCAAAGGGGAGAGGGAAGCTGTTGGCTCTTCAGCACTGATTCCGTTGGTGCTCGGTGTCCTCGAAGATGCTGACACTGGGATTACCAGTTCCTCTGGTATTTATTCAGGGTCCCCCATGCTTCAAAGATTTTCAGAATATTTCCATTTCGTCAGAACTCCAAGCATAAAGTTCTCCATCACAGAGTATGGGGGGGAAACCCTACTAATCTGATAGTTATTAATTTTTACAGAAAATACCTTTTTGTTTTTCAATACCAATTACACTTCCTACATCACTCCATTTTGATGTTACTGTGCTGGTACCTTCCTGACTGGCAAGTATATCCCTTCCTGGGGAACCTCAGTTCATTTCCTAATGGGAAGAAAAAGGTACTGCTCTCTGCTATGCGAGAAGGCAGCAAAGCAAATGAGGGGAAGAGAGAACTCACCTGGACGGGCAGCATCGGCAGCTCCCTCAACTGCTCCTGAGATCTCTCAAGTGGCTTCTCCTGGCGTAGGTGAAAGGCCACTGTGAAAGCATCCGTCATTGGTGTGTATCAGGAAGAAGGAGCAGATGACCAGCTCACTGGGAGCTGACTTCCCTCGTTTCTTCTGCTGGTGGAAAGCTCACCCGTGCTGCCCTCTGGTTAAGCCTGGGCTGGCTCACTCAGACCCTCGGTGACACCTCTAGGAGCGGACATGGGGCTGCTGGTACCCAGCCAAGGCATGCACCTGCCTCCAGCCCCCCAGGACCACTTCCAGAGGCAGGAGCGTAAAACCAGCCCTAAATCCAATTTATTGCAGCAGGACCCAGCCCTCACGTAAGGGCTGCATTTATATTTATGTTCACATTTACATTGTGCTACGCTACAAAGCGTTTACATTACAGGGATGATGGGGCTGCCTCAAGCTCCCAGATGTGTGACTGAGATCTTATTGCACATTATTGGTACTGGCTTGGCTGTCCGCTGGCATGTCACCTCTGCACCGTGATGGCTTTCCTCCTTTCCAGCATCCCCCACAACAGGCACACGTGCTTTTTTGACACCCCCATCCTGCTCCCAGCTCTCTGAGACACGGCAGAAGACGTGGCCTTAATTTCAAGAGAATCGAGCAGGCTGTGTAAAACCCTGCCCAAGGGCTGGTACGTACCTGATGAGGCCATTACAGATGGTTCACTAGACCTTGTGCAGTGGGTTTTGGGGTGCAACGATGTATTATGTTCCTCAGCGTTACAGCCACCGCCTTGCAAACCTCATTGGGTTAAGATGACTGCTCTTGCATTTTCCTGGGTCTGAGTTTCATTCTCCTTCCACCTCCGGTGGACACCTGATCACACACTGAGAAACACGCTGTCACCTCCTTCGCAAGCCTATTCCCTATCCGGAAAGTGCATTTTGTGCACCTATTCCATTTATATAGGAAGATTACATAAAGGTTAAAATCTGGCTCACCCTAGTCATGTAATCAGTTATTTTGGTAGAAATGAGGCTATTTAAACGAGTGAGCCAAAAAAAGTTTCACCTGAAATACCCTTGAAATGTGCTGTAGAAGCCCTTAAAGCCCTCACCATGCTCCCTCTTTGTCTTTTTTGCTTTTGTCCGCTTTAATTGGTCTCTTTCACCATTTATTCCTTTTGCCTGGTTCCAGGTCTCTTGTTTCCTTTCCACTGCTTTATTCTCCCAGGCTAATTCAAAAGTAGTGTGTGAACTTGTGGTCTGCTGAAGTCAGTGACAAAACCTCCACACCTGAGCAGATCACCAACTCTCAAAGTAAATCACACCCTCCTATTTGCACTAAACCTCCATGGTCCCCTCCACTCCCCAAGCGACTCCTTCAAAGGACAAAATGCCGTCAGTGAGGGTGATTAAAACTGTTCATATCCTGTTAGGATTGCAGGTTTAAAAATAGGAACGCCAGGGAAACAAGGCGTTTACAGTTTTCGGAGGAAATTAACTCCCACAAGAAACACATAACTTAATTTTGCCATCAGCTGTTCCCACAGACTCCTCTTGAAAGTCAGCTGAAGCAGTACATATGTGCCTGAAATCAGTTTTTAAAAAAAGTTAGATTTATATTTAGATTGTCACCCTCCAGTCCTTCAAAACAGTTCATGTGGGAAGTTTTGAATGCTGCGATGAAACCCTTTATTTTGGAATTTATTGACATTCAAGTGTCTATAATCACAGCTATACGGTTGCATTGGCTTGGAGGCTGCCGATCTTCCTGCAACCCACGAGATCTTGCACAGACTAAGGTCTCTTTCCAGGAAAGCCATCGTCTGCTGCGTCCCCAAATGGCCAGTGAACGTGCGAGAGAGACCCTATAAAGAAGATATTAGTGGCCATCAGATGAAGAGGAGTTGGCCCCAAGCCTCACCTCCCAGAGTTACCGACTATTTTCGTTCATTGCACTACTCTGTTTTAATTGTAAACTAAGCGAGCAGAACCTGATGCAACACATTTGCGTGCCCCAGGAGAAAAGTCCTTGCAGGGAGATCTTATTTCCTATGCAATCTTCCACGTGAAAACTTCTGATTGCCTCTAACGCAACAGATCATGTTGACACCAAGAGAGATGGCTTCCTGCATGAGTGAGCCCTGCAGCAATGGCAAACGGTTTGAGACACTTTCTCTTTGGGCATGTCTGCAGCAATAGGAGGGGCAGCCCCTTCCCTCACCCCACTAGCTGCAGGTTCTGCAGCTGGATGCACGTTGTGCAAAGTTATGTCCATACGTCCATCACCACTTAAATGCCAATGAGTTGGCAGAATACCATGCGTACAGCTTTCTTGGCCAAGGAAATTACTCTGACCATCTTATGCTCCCAGTAAACTAGAGGAAGGAGTAACAAAACACCCAGTGGAGTAGATCTCATGCGTCTGTAACTGGTGTGCTTGGGTTTGCTTTGGTAAGAGTAGCCACCTAGTTGCATCTCTTTGCTTTCAGTATGGCTTGGTCTCCTATCACATGTCACACCAAGGGCAGGCACGTGCACTAGAGGCACTTAGACCAGGAAAAGTGCACCGGTCCCTCTGGCACACAAGTTCTGTGCTGTTCCTCAGACCTTCTGACTGCTTCCAGAGAGAAAGCCTCCATCCCTGATGAGCTGCAGACCAGTGGCCACCCCTAGCCCTTCCTGGGGAAACTCACTGGGACAAGTGACTCAAAAAGTAGGAAATATGTGGGAATTTGATTGTAAGTGTCTTTCAAATTACAAATTTCTGCTAACCTGTGATATCCAGGAAAGGAAAACTGCTTAGCCTAACATGCTACAGCAGCTTAATGACATGACAAAACAAGTGATGAAATTAATTGAGGGACCAAACCCATGAGAACTCCTCTGGGCTAACATGACGGGGACACTTTCCTCTATCCACCTGCTTTGGGCTCTCCCCAGCTCACTCCCACCCTGCTCAGGCAGGGTCTGAATTATTCTCCTGCACTCCTGGCCAGAGACATATCCATGCTAGGAGCTGTGACAGTCCGTATGTCATTACCACAACTGGACTGGCAATGCAAAATCAAACCAATTCATCTGAATTACACAGCAAGAGAAACACTCACTCATGAAATCTCTGCAAATCGGGTAAAACCCTCCAGTGATTAGAAAGGAACAAGCCAATATTGGGCAAGATTGTTCATACCCGTGTAATGATGCTGAGTCGTTGCTCTCAGCTCTTCATGACTGCAAGTAAAAACTTTATTTGTACCAATATTTATTTTTATATTTCATCTTCCAAAATGTAGGTATAATTAAGCAACCTCTCATGAGCATCAGCTGTGCTATTAGAGAAGAAATGAAATATTCCAGTGTAGATCTAATAGATGATGGTAAATGTTAGCATATCCTTCAGCTGTGTGAGATCATTTAAGCAGAAATTACTTTATATTAAAAATGGGTTATAGGCAGTTACAGGCTGTATCCACAGCCCTTTAGAGAAAATAAACCATGGAGAAGTATTTTTTTAGTGGCTGTTTCCATCTCTGTTTTCCTTCCAGTCACCTTTTTTTGTAACTGCTCAGAGCATTGTCAATAACGAGGAGCCTGTGGATGAATTAAATACTCCGTCTTTGCTCCCTCCCGTCACTGGTACTTCTCCTGCCTCTTGTTTCCAAGTGTCTCATCACCAGCTGTAAGCTTCTCCTCAAGCCTCTGAATGAGAAGCTTTTGGCATCCTCATCTCATAGGTGTTACTCAGTGACCTTAAAGGTCTTTTCTGGCCTAAATGATTCTCAGATTCGGTGACTCTACATGCAGAAATTCAGACACTGGAGAGTCAAGGACTTGTCCATCAGAACACAGGAGCTCTGCACAGGAACGAGCAGCAGATCCTTGAGCCCCAAATCAATGTCGTAGGCAGCATTTTTTTTCTACGTGGTTTTTCTCAAAGAGGATGAGAGACCCAGCCCTACAAATCTTGAGCTCCTTGGCTCCAACAGAAATGGAGAGTATTCGGCATTCTCTGAATTTTTCACCAAACTAGCTCCCTTGTGCACGCAAAGCTGGTAAAAGCAGACATCAGGCCGCAGCACTAAAACCTTGAAAGTATTATTAGAGGCAAATGAAAGAGCTGAAAGCAGATGTTGCCATGTACGAAGCTGATGGGGACGAATCCTCTCATCACACGGGTATCAGAATTAGGAAGCAGGAGTCAGAAAGCAGCTCAGCTCAGTGGGATTTTAACAAAACATTCATTTATGAAAGAAGTCTAAAAAAAGCATAGCTCTAGGTTTTTGACACTGCCAGTGAAAAGACAGCTGCATCTCTCAGCAACTTTAAAAGCTATCCTAAGAATTACTTTATTTTGGCTTTGTACCTAAACGTTGAGAAGTCAATGAGCTAACTTCTTAGAAGTTTTTTTTATGGTATCACCTCCCAACCTGATTGCATTTCATTCTACACTGCTTTGCTGTAACAATATTACTTCAAAAGTGCACGTGAAAACAACTGTGAGGGATTGTTCACTCTTTTTTGGCTGATTTCCCCTACGAAAGAGCAGAGATGACAGAGAAATCTGGGGCCATGGACAGGCACTGCTGGGGTCCCCAGAAATGTCGTAACCACTTTCCTGCTACAGCACATTTTAATTTCCAAAGCAAGCGGAAAAATCACCAGTGCAAAATTCTGCCTCACACCACAGGTGAGTTCGCTGGCTTTTCTGCAGAGATGCTCAAGGCTGGTGCAGCCAGCAAATACTGTCAGAGAGGGCTCACACGGACTCCATGCACCTCCACAGCAGAAAATACCACAGGCAGAGGTAACAGTTAATGCAGCTGAGGGATAACACGTGCTCGCTGTTATTGCAATGCCCAGGGGTCGGATGCTCAAAGCATCCCTGGGCATCATACACATGCTAGTGCGGCTCCTGATATTTACACCCCCTTAAGCGATATACAGGGAGTCCTGGGTGTCTCCAGGGGAACATGGGCTGGGTTTGAGGGCTCTCCAAGGTCCCTCTGGCAGCCCCTTCTCCCAGGGCTGTTCCTGCACAGGCCCAGCAGACAGGGACAGGAGTGCCACAGGGGTCTCAGCATGTTGACTGGGGTGTTTTAGCCATCTCTCCCCTTCCTGCCCCTCAGTTTGACCAGATCTGCAGGCCAAACCCTGAGCAGGTGAACAGGTGCCACCATGATGCCCAGGCCTCCCTCGCAAGCTGGTTCTGAGTACCTGCATCACCTGCAATGCCACATGGTTCTGAGCAAGGCTCTCAGGGCTGAGAATTCCAAGCACTCTGCAGACAGGGCGCAGCACCGCTCAGCTCCATCACCAGCCCTGGGGCAGCATCCAGAGCACTGCTGGCATCCATGCCATTTTCAAGCAGAAGATGGTTTGGCACTGGTGCCCAAAGAAGTGCTCCTGGATGCCCTTCAGGAAAATAAATATTTAACAACTCCAGCAGGGGAGACTTGGGAGCCACTTTCTAAAGAACATAATATGATTAAAGGATTTTAAAGAAATTATGTTTGTCCGACAAGAGGTGAGGAAGGCTGTCATGTTGGCAAGACACTGGTGTTTGGGGTGACACTGCTGCTCCCAGCAGCTCTTTGCCCAGCAGCACTGTGGCTCAGCAGCAGGCACCATCACCACATCTGCCACTGTTGAAAATCTGGTGCCATGATGTAGATGGTCTCCATGACCTGTTGGGAGAACAACCTCCACAAAGCAAATCATTCCAAGCCACTACTAGTACCCACAGATGCCCAGGGCCAGGGAGAAGGTTTCTCAGTGCTGGAGCTGATTTTGATATGCCCAAGGGAGCACCAGTAGCACCCCACAGAGTCAGGAGAGGGTGTATCCACCGCATCATTCAGTGTTTCAGTCATCTTTGCTCTAAAGCCTTTTAAAACTCCAGAAACTGCAGCTGGGTGTTATTAGCATCAGTCCTATACCTTCCAGTATCTTTCTAGTACCCCGTTAATGTTTCATATACTTTGTCTGCAGCTCTGGAAGTCAGCATCATCCTTCAGAGAGCTTGTCCCACCTGGTTCAGTGCTTTCTTGTGTGGGCAGGAAATTTGTTGTGAACATTATTAAAGCACCTGTGAGGTGGATGCTGAGGACTTGAGGAGAGACTCAGAGTACGTAATATTCGCCTTTTGAGTGGTGCGGTGTTCAATTCACACCACAAAATGTTTCCTCCCCTGCAGTTAAATGGCACAGTCTGCGGAGCTGCCCCAGGGAGAGCAAAGTGACAGGTCCCCCTGTGGATTTTCTTCCCCTGCTGCTGAACAAATTCAGTCATTCACATCCTAATATATTATTGATGGGCACTTCTATCTGGAGCGTTCATAGAGCTGCAAGCTACTAAAAACACAGGTTAGAATAACTGCTGTTAGAATAATCTCTGTGCATCAAGACAGCCTTCAGGTCACCTATTCCAAACATGATCTTATGCCTAAATTTCCCCTAGTCGCATTTCTAGAAAGATGAATTTTTCACCAGGCACAACACAACCTGACTGTATCAAGCTTTCTGCCATCCAAGTCCCTAAGCTGTTCTGCCTGCACGTGTTCAGGAACATTGATCTTTGCAGCCACTTTCCTCATTAGCTGGAATTGAAAGACTTTGCTAATGTGGACTTTTTTTTAAAGCAGAAATTTTACTATTTGAGTGCTAACAGCCTTTTGTTTGTTCGGCCTTTTTAGAGCAGCTTGTGTGTCCAAAAATCACAGCTTGTCCCTCTCCCACCTCTCCATGGAGGATTCACCCCCTGCTCAGCTGATGTGCTTCCCTCGTCACCGGCCTCTGTTCCTGACCAATGTCTATGCTATCACCACACAAGGAAAGGGGAGATAACAAGACACAAGTAATAATGAGATGGAGTAGACATGCGATAGCCAGGAAGTCAGGGAGAAATAGGGAGATGAGAGTACAGTGGATCTAAAGGGGTCTGGTATGCAGCAGCTTTCCTGGAGCCTAATTAAAGACTGAGATGCTTTCAGTGGTGATCTCTGCGCTGACCATCCACTAGTTCCATGCAGCAAAAGTCTGGGCGGGAGTGCTGCAGCCCGACACCTCAGCCTTCAGGTTAGGACCTCGCTCAGCTTCAAAGGCTTCAGGGCTTGTGTTTTTAGTACACAAGGAAGGGAGAATTAAAACATCACACGGGCAGGTGGTCACCTTGTCCCGCTCCATTCTGATCAATGCAATTTTTGTCACTAACTCCCGTAACAGCAAAATCAAGCAGCCTGTGGTATATGAAGCAAAACCCCTATGGTTCTCCGTTGGTACCATCGCAGTTTAAGCACATGCTTCTCCTGGATGAACTCATCCTCTGTGTTCCTCTATCCAAGTCCCTGGTGCTAAAACCAGAGAAGTTTAGGTTGTCCATTTCCACATGTACTTGATACAGTGCAAAGCAGCACACTGTGCTTGGGGATACACTTAAGTGCAGGAGGAGGAGGGAATGGCATCCCTTGCTTCAGCAACCAAAGGTGTCAGGTACCATCTCAAAGGCAGACAAGGCACTCGACCCCTGCAGCCACAGGAAGGTTTCCCAAATCCGTCCTGGCTGGTGGTTATGAAGGTTTCTTTTAGCACCCTGTCAAATGTATTAATGGACACCTGTTCCCTACAGACCAGATGTGTTACAATCCATTTTCCAGACTAAATTTTCCATTTGGGAAAAGGCCATACTCAGGCAGCCCTCATAACGGGAGATCGCTGTCTTTTAGGAGAGGTGGGGGATTTAATTATCTGCAGATAGAGCCAACCCAACTGACAAACTGAACGTCAAGCAGAAACACGCAAGCCCTAAAGACCAGTAAATAATATTTACAACTTTTTTAAAAGGTTAGCAGTCATCTCCTGCACTAACAAGTGTGTTACACTCTGCAGTCAAAGCCACAAGCAGCTGATTTCTGTTGATATCATCTCAGCAGTGAACCCAGCTCTTTGCTGTTGGCCATGCCAAAGCCTTGCAGGTTAACAGCCGTGCTAGAGCTGAGCTCCCCTTTGTAGAGGAGAAAAGCTATTTTTAGCACTTTTCTCTATTTTGGCAGTGCCCTAGGCCCTGATCAGCAGCTGAATGACAGGGAAGAGGGATCACTGTTATCTTTGGTTTGGTGGTAGGGAGATGATAGACAGTCAGAGCATCTGGGGCTGGTTTGAAGGGGTGTGAGGATGTGCCTTGCCCAGCTCAGGCCCCGGCTGCACTAAGCCTAGGAACCCGAGCCGGGTTGGCAGCTAAAACCTCACTTTCCTTCTGGCAGCTCAGCTCCAGCACAGCAACCCTGTGCCAGCAGACAAAGCCAAGCTGGAAAGCTGTGAAACTGGTCAGCAGAAAACAATGGCCAGCATCAGCAAACTCCTCGGCCAGGAAGCTCTGCTGCAGCAGGAGCTCCTGGGCATGGAGGGAGGAGCAGAGCCCAGACAGAAGAAAACCGTGCCCATTGTCCCCCACCAGCAATGCAGCCCATTACAAGTGGTAGATGGGTGAAAACCAGCTCCTAAAAGCCTGGGGAAACAAATGCAAAGGAAGGGGTTTCTGTGCAGCGTGCATAGCTGCTCTGCTCCACTTGCACGACATGTCTAGATGAAGCAACACAGCCCTAGGACACAAGGGGTTATTAATTTCCAGATAACCAGGCACTAAGTTATGTGACTGCTACAACGCGCCACCTCCTCTGACTCTGGGAAGAGCAGCAAGGGATGGGCAATGGATCATCCGTGTGTTTGTCAGAGCCACTGCTGTGGTGCTCACTCTGGCTTACAGCTCTGAAGCAGTGGAATTTGTTATATTCCAACAGGAAATCAATATATAATTTAATTAAGATAGATGGTTTCAGGTTCTCTGTGCTGGCATTGCCTCCATCAGGAGCTGCCGAAAGACCTGTTCCCCACGCACATCTGCTTTGAGTGCCGTCCCAGGAGCTCCCTCCTGCTCCACCCCATTTGGTCGTGTTGCCGCATTTACGGTATATTACAATGAGGCTTTTTTTAAGAAGAGCCCCATAGCTATGCGTGTTCATTTAATTACTACTTTCCTTCTTTCTTCTTCTCAATTAACCAAGAAGATCTTGTCTAATGGGCTGCGCAAGAATGAAGCAAGAGCAAACAGCAGTTCCCAGTAGGGGTCCTCCAAACTGCAGCCAGGAGCTGCAAGTAACTCCTGTGTGTTCACAGCAGTTTGATGTTGCTGGATGATGACTTTGAAGGCTGAAATTAAGCTACTTCCACACACACCCCTAGAGGACCACACTGAGTTTGCACATGTGGTACAGGCTGAAGCTTCAGAGCCACCCTGGTGCAGACATGTTGTGTTCTGCCATCACACAGCCCCCCATCACCCCTGAACCAAAAGACGTGCCCAAATCTCTGTGCCAAGTCGATAGCAGGCTGACTCCAAGGACAGTCCTACACACTGCCTTCGAGCTCTGAATTTAAAAGAATAAAAGCAAGAGACTCTACTGTTCCCTAGAGCAGCAGCTGTACCCGTTACTCCTAGTTCCCCTTGGTTTACTGGGAGGGTGGGTTTGCTCCATCCCTGCCACGTGCTGAGTGTCTGCAATCACTCCCGCAGCTCACCCTCCCTGCCAGCAGGCCCAGTGGCTGCCATGCCATGTACTGGTGACCACAATCATCCCCGGAGGGAGACTGGCCAGGTACCATGCCTGCAGCTCCCAGGGCAAGCACAGCAGCAGCAGGGTTTGTACCAGGCACCCCTCCTACAAGAGCGAGTTTTCAGGCATTATCTGCAAATGCCAGATTACTGCGCTGTAATGTACTGCACCCAAAACCACCCTCTTATTCACAGAAAACATCTTCAAGCAGCCTGACACCTTACCTGATTTCCTTTGACGGGGAAAACAGGAAAAGACAGATCCTAAGAAGTGCATTCCTCAGGATGTGTGGGAGTTGCAGAGAAGTCTTGGACAGTTTTATTTTCTCTCATGTGCATCTCGTCACTGACGGAGGCCAGTTCTCACTGCATGGCTGGAATCCCTTGAAAAATGAGAACTGAACTTTGCAATACTAATGGACAAGCTGTTCATCAGCTTCCAAAGCTTTCCTGTAAGAAAATTACACTTTTATCTACAGACAAACTACACTCAAGAGAGAGAGATTAAACCATTGAGAACTACAAAGAGCACAAGAGCATTAGCATAGATCCATGGGCCAAAGCAACAGCCAGTCTAATCTTAAGGAAAAAAATCCATTTACTTCATGAGGCTCCTCCGATTCGCACCGGATGAGCACATCTCTTACAAGAGAGATTATGGAGTGCTAAACCTGCGCCTCTCTGCAGCAGAAAGATAAACAGCACTACCATTTACTCATAATGAGTGTCGCGCCATAATAAATTGTGCTTGAAATCCAGCCCCTGCGGCACAGAAAGAGGAGCTTCTATGAGATTTCCCTTTTGCAAATTGATTCCCTTCCTGGGGAAAAAAAAATGCCATTAAAATGCTACCATAGGTGAAAATGTACGTCAGATGACTGGGAATAAGGCTCAGGTCTGCTAGAGCCAGTTTAGCTCTGCTCTAGGTGCTGCTTTGCTGAACTGAGAGTTGGCTTCACTGTACCGGGGCAGGCAGGTCCAAGCTGGGGTCCCACGAGAGCTGCAGAGCACTGTCCACTCAGTGCCTTCAGCATCAGCAGCGGTTTGGGGAGGGCACACTTCCCTCTCAGATGACCCAGTATCTTAAGCAAGCTACCTTGCCATACCAGTGGGTTTTAGTGCCAGCAGTCCACTGCCAGCTTAATAATTTTCTGGGGAAACCTTGAAGAGGTGTTTTTGATCTCAGCTGACTTCGTTTAAACTGAAGGTAATAACTAGAGCAAAATGTCAGTGGCCAAAGGACCACTGAAAGAGCATCTTCAAGAGCCCTTGCAGAGAAAGGACTCCTACAGTGTCTAGGGTCCCTCCAACTGGACCGAAGGAGCAATGCCATGGAGTCAGCACTACTGGAGCTGCCCCGGGTAGCTGCTCCAAGCTGCTGCAGCCACTCTTGCAGGCTTGGGCTTTTGTGCCAGACCTGGGGAGCGCAGAGCTGCCTGACAGCCAAGCCCTGCTATGTGATCTGTTCCAGTTGTTTGGTTTTGAGGCACGCAGGGTACCCTCACAGCAACCAACAGAAAATTAAGTAACTGCACTGGCACCTCCCAGGCTTACTGCATGGAGGGAGGTGGAACTAGGTGCTTTGCTTCCTGACTGGAGGTAATGAGCTATCTACTGCCACCCCCTCCCAAATCGTATCTCACCCTTACTGATGTGGGCAACATCTGGCATCCTGGGAGACTGGCAGCCCTCACGGCAAACCTGCAAATCCACTAAGGTTGGGACCTGGGTGAAAATAGTACTTTCAGCAGGTTCACGTCCAGCCAGCAGGTTAGGAAGCTGGTTTGGTTTTGTTTTTAAACCCAGGGGGCTGCTTCAGTTTCATTGTGGATGTACATCCATAGAAAGAGGGAGCATCTCACACAGCTCATGTGCTCCTCCTTGTGTTCCCACACCTAGATCACCAGCTTCTGCACTTTAATATACATCCTTTTGTACAGCACACAGGCACAGAGCGGGCTTGTTTTGTTTTTTTTTAATGTGTTAACACTGCATCTCAGTGCCCCTGAATTGAGTGATAAATGCCACAGCAGAATAGAGATATGAGAGATGACCTACTGGAAGTAGAAAGAGAGCATGAGCTCGAAAAATCTTTTACTGCCCAAGGTGAAAAGAGGAGCAATCACTGGGTACAGCAACCAAAACTACTACACTGCCTTCTCAGGTCACAGCAAAAAACCCCACTTTGTACAGCCAGAACATCTGCACTAAAATCAGCATCAGAATCATCTTGCTGGTAATTTTGGGGTTGAACATTGCTATGAAGCTTGATTTTTATTTTTATCTTCTTCACCAGCACATCAAAGCGTAAGGAAACCACTCACCATTATATTGGAACCCTGAAAACCAAGGAAGGGACATTTAAGACAGGAACAACCTACAGCAGAAAGACATGAGGAAGGGTTACTGAGAATATCTGGGGAGAACTGTTTCCAAAGGGCATTTCCAACAATCACCTAAAATCTGCAAGGCTTGCACTATGATAACACACCTTGTCATTCCTTGCAAGACAGCTATGGTTTTGATCCTCCGGAGGGTGTTTGTTGTTGAAATTGCAGGCCCTGGGGAGGAGGTTCAGCACGTGGCCAGGTTTGCTGAACTCGCTCTAGCTCCCTACAGCACCAGTTTGACTGCACCTGCATAGGAACAGCAGGTTCCCAGGCAGCTCTCGATGGGGTCGGGTGGGTGCAGGGAGGTTTACAAGCTTGGACAGTCTGATGTCAGCAGCGTCATGGTGGTGTGGGAAGAGCCATGCAAGGAGAACCAGCAGGCACGCTGAAGAGACCAACAGTCTCTGGTCTAAAGCCCACAGTGGTGTGTATTTTCCTCAAGTTTTAAACCATTTCTACGCCCAGACAGAAGGATGCAGCACAGGAGAACACAAGACATTATTTCAAAATCTCAATATGAAAAAAAAAATCCATGTCCCTCAGGGTGTAAACCAGCAACTTCAGGCAGGCACAGACACTCAGTAGGAGTGCTGCCCAGGTTCCTGCCTCCCTCCCTGCACAGTCCAGAGCTGTGTTGGGAATGGGACCAGACTGCCTGTGTGATCTGCTACAGCCCTCCCTGCTCAGGTTAAAGGTCTGCTGTTTGCCATGGCAGTCAGGCCCATGCCAGAGCCCACAGTGAACCACACAGGAACAGCTGTCTCCTCTTAGGGACATAAAAAGAGCCATTGAAGCCGTCTGCTGTGGGAGCACGTTGCCCTGACAAGCAATGACTTTGCAGTATATGCAGCAGGACCAGGTGGATCAGCAAGGGAAATGGGCTCATAAGCACAGGCTATTTACTCTCAGCTTTTCCCTCGGCTCACATTGTTTAGCACAGCTGTTTTCAGCTTTCCCACCGTCTGTCCCTGCAAGGACAGAACAACTACAACCTTACGGAAACTGCCACAAGCACCCAGCAGCTCAACCCAGGTGCCAAGGCACCTTTTTCCACGACAGCAAAAAAGCCAATATACTTTCTCACCTCTAAAGAAGCGCTACTCGTTCCAGCTGCTGGAGCGAACACAATCTGCCATCTGCTTTACAATATTATTTGTTTTAGCTACAGCCACTGGCAGCAGAGGACACCATGTCAGGAGGCTAAGTCCAGGTTGCCACTGAGAACAATCAGAAATGTCACCTCCCTCTTCAACAGCAGAAGTTGCTCCCTCTCAACTTGACTGGCAGAGCAGCACATGCAGGGATCTGTCTACCCCTGTCTCACTCCATGAAAAGGATAAAAAACATTTCTGAGAGCTAAAAGAGATAACACATACACAAAATGCAGCAATGCAAGATGCTCCCCTCTGTACAGGAACAGTGCAGACACCTGGCAGGAGCAGGGAAAAGAAAGGCAACAGGCTGGGAAAAGTGGCTGCAAGGCTGGGAGAAGAACCAGAACATCTGAGATACAATCGCAAACAAGGATTTTTCAGCAAAGGGAACATCAAGAGGCAAGTTCTACCTGCAAGGGTTGCAGCCGTCTCACAGAGATGACATCATCTCTCCCACTGTCTATTAAGGCTTCAGGCTCCTACGGCCACTTGTTTTGCTTGTTCCCAGGTCAGCAAGACACAAAGCATTCAATGTATGACCTCACGCTACTTCGGATGCAGAGCAGCAACTGCTCTCCCTTGATTTTTCAAATAAATCTGTCACGCTGCAGAATAGTAAGGCCAATTGTCACACTGGTTTGTAGCCACAGAAATGTACAACCTCCGTAATAGTCACATATTTGAAAATTATTAAATTATATGAAATTCCATAAAAACTAGTTTAAACTGTCACCCTAACCTTGCACCAAATCAGATCAAACTGCTCACACAATCCTAGACCTCAGCTGAGCGGCAAAGGCAGCATCTCCTCCAGCAGAGCAATGAGCTTTCACGCATGCTTCCCCAAATGTGGAAAAAACCAGACCATGAGCACTCCCAGTCCCTGACAGAGCAGTTATCAACCTAGAACAGCCACATCCACTAAGAGATAGCACAAAGTTATGTTCAACAAAACCCAGGCCAGTAACGGGCCTGCTTCTCATGTGCCGGTATCTGAAGTTCTCTCAGAGGCTTTAAAGTCTCCTCAAGCCAGCTTTAGTGCATCTGCCAGCAGGCAAGGACTCACCTCAGTCATGTTCCTGCCGTTTCTGATTCCAAAACTACCTCAGCTCCAGTGGAAGAGTCACAGAGCCACTTATCGACCGCATTATTATTTGAAGATGAACTTGCACAGCTGCATGCAGTAGGCAGAGCCAAGTCTCAGAGCTGGAGGCTGCCTCCCCTGCATTTGTGAGCTTGATCTCCGAGTCCTCCAACCCTAACCAGAGCCTGTTCACCTCCAAGCACCTCACCTGCTTTTGACCACAACCCTAGAAGCAAACCCAGCATTTTCTCATCAGGCTGCTCCTGCACACAGTTGCGAATGCTCAAAAAGGCTGAACTCCTCAGCACTAAGAGGCGGGCAGTAAAGTGGTCATAGGAAAACAATTCCTTCAGTGGTTGATCACATACTCTCTCTTCTTTTACTCCACCTAATGCAGTTTTCTTCATAAAGAGCCTTCTAGATGAACAGTAGCAGCACAGTCTGAAAAGACCACACCACCAGTAAGCATCCAGTGCCAAGCTTTCTCAAGTGAGTGAGCAAAGAGAAACTTCTGCCTTTATTCAAAGCTGACACTAAGAGGCCTCACCACTCATAGCTACATTATCTTGTTCTTAAGCTTTGATAATCTTTGCATCCATGGCACAGCTCTGTAATAACCAGAAAAGTTCTAGAGTTGCTCCTGTCTCATAGGTACGTTTCTGAATGAAAAGCTAAATTGGAACCAGCAAAAATAGCCACCCTCCTGCTCACACGAAATCACACTAACTGTAACCCAGTTTGCAAGCACCACCAACACATGGAGACTAAACTCTGCCTGATCCTCTCTTGCCTGTATCCGGCAGCAGCAGCGTATACTCAGAGCTGGGGAAGAGTAGCGTAGAAGAGAAAATAAGGGAAAAGATGAGTCTTAAAATCCTACTAACTTGCACCCTTCTTCCTTGCAAGTGTTGAAAGGCATGAAACAAACTGAATCCTTTTTGAGGCAGATCCTTAAGTCCCTTTCTGAAGCATAGAGAAGGTGCTGCCCAGAGCTGGTCCAGTCAGGGTACCCCTTCACTTCCAAGTAACGCTCACAAGTACTGCTTTCACCCTCAGAGATGGGCAAAGCTGGTTACAGAGCAACAGCTCTATTGGCCTCCAACTGCAATACAAAAATAAAAGCAGCCTCTCTTCAGCATACTGCAGACACGGGGTACTGATGCACTACATCCGAGTGGAGAGAGTGGACACTTAAAGAATAAAAACAAGAGGCACCAAATGGAACTAGGGATCGGGTCCAAATCAAAGTGGTGCTGCTCCCTCTTGCAGATGGCAGCTCAGTGAGGAACTCCTTGGCTAAGAGTGCTGTAGACACTGAAGTTCACACAGGGTCAAGGGGAAAACAAAGAAGTTCTTAGAAGAGAAAACCACCAATGGTTTTATGCCTGCTCCCACAGGTAGGGACAGGAGACCAAGGGAGGGGCAGCATCTTTGATCAGACCACAGATATCTCGGCATATGTAGGAAGAGGCTGTTAAGTGCCAGCCACTCCAGCCCCTTACAAGAACTGCCCGTTTCAAGCAAGTTAAAGCAGTTTGATCCAAAACAAACTGTGTGTCATTGATCCTCTAAATTTATTTTCATTGTAGCTTGTGCTTGAACCAACTGAATTTGCAAAAAACAGCTAATTTTTTGTTTATGCAACAGATTTTTCCATCCACACACTTTTCCAGACAGCTGTTTATAAATGCCTTTTTTGTCTTTGTAAGTAGAATACATTCTAATTTAAAGATCAAAGAGGTGTCATGCAGAACCCAAACCTCTCAAACAAGCCTCGATTCTGTTGACAAGTATATCTAGTGCGTCCAAGTTCTAGTCTAACTAGAAACAAATTTCATCCAATAGCAAGTTGAACACCACACCTCTTTTACGCAACATTTAAATGCAGATCATACTGCAACACCTTAATCCCTGACACAGAGCTGTAGCACAGCCTTAACAGCAGCACTGCTGTCCCCAGCACACAGCCGCTGATGCAATCTCTGAACACAGCAAGAGTTTGCATGGCATCTTCAGCATGATTTTATTCCTATAATTTCACAAGATAAACACGTCTTCCCATTAATCTTTCAACACTGAGAGTTTTAAATATAGGTAAAGTGTTCCTGAGCTACAATTTAAAATGCTAAATTTCAGGGAGAATATAAACTTGTATCTGGATGCTTTCAAACTGTCTCAGTGCAAGAAGTACATTAGATAAAAATCAATGCGTTTTCTTCGCAGACAGACCTCACAAATCGTGACCAACTCAGAACCTCCAGTCAAGCTGTAACTTCACCCCAGTCTCTGCATTACAAAACCACCAAAATATAGAAGATTTATCACCACTCAGGCATGAGTAGCAGGCTCGTAGTACATTTGACTCAAGCATTACCATCCACAAGCAAACAAACAAACAAATCCAACACCACACACCCCCCTCCCCGCCCCGAGCGCCACACGGGTACACATGCAAATATTTTATGATAAATCCCTTGGATTAGATGCTTTTTTCTCATGGAACGTTAATACAGCATTTGTAAAACTTTGCTAAATTAATTCATGTAATTGCGTCACACAAAAAAAGAATGATGGTACAGGACACAGGTTGTGTATGTGCTGTTGCTTTTCAGGCTCTGGTAGTTGTATTGCCATGTCAATTGTTACACTTCCCAGCACGCTCTTCTGATAAAACATTATGCATTTAGTCTGTACCATCAGTAATTCTCTCAATACTGAAAAAGCATTTTATTGAAAAACTTCTAAAAAGACACAACGATCACAACTAAAGCAGGAATCTGGCACAGAATGTGCTCAGAATTTTTTACAAAATAATTACGACCCAAGAAAAAATGCCTACATAAATCAGTACAAGTATCATAAAGTATAAAAGCTACAAGACAAGAAAATGGTACTTCTTGCAATGTAAAACATGTTTCAAGAGCTGTATGTTGTTCTCACACCTTTCACGATGTAACTTTTGTTCGGGAAATTATTTCATTCACAAAACTGTTGTTCTTTGCCAACACATCATTCCTCAGCTGTTTCAGCTTGATTTTGATGTCGTCTTCTGACATATCTGTCAGGGGCAATGCTTTCACTTGACAGAGAAAATCCTGAATTATCTTTTCACCTTCCTGAAATGGAGGGAGAAGAAGGAAAACAGAAAGGACGTTTAGATTGCAAGCAGGATTCTTCCAAATTCCCCAAAGATACGAAGTATTATTCACCACCAGAAAGATTTTGCAGACAAAACCCATGGTTACTTTTGCACTTGCTATCGTGTTCTGAACACCAGAACAATCCAGTTATACTGGTATCGGGAGTCCTTTCCCCTTTCAATCCATGAGCAAAAAGAATCAGCAGAAATACACTATTTAACATTGAGAGCTCCTGTATACGTTCCACATTTAATTCCAGTGTGCAACCACATTAGGTGAGGATTGCTACCAATAACAGCATCAGAGTGGCCATATTATCCAACCAGTTATGTTTCGGAGGAATTTTATATCAAATCCAATGTTTCAATATGCAAAAGGAAAGAACAAATTGTAACCAAGCAACTGGAGAGCGGCCATCACCAAGGAGAACAGATGATAATTAAGCTTTATGCATATGCTTTTACACAAACAGGCACAGCGGAGCTTCTAAACAATCTGAACTGAATCACAAGAACATTTCAATGAAATCTCCAGAAAGGTGATGGAACAGCTCATTCCAGATGTCATCTCTAGCACGTGGAGGCAAAGAAGGTTATGAGGAGTGATCAACATGGATTCACCAAGGGGAAATCATGCCTGAGCAATCTCATAGCCTTCTATGACAGCATGACTGGCTGGGTAGATGAGGGGAGAGCAGTGGATGTTGTCTACTTTGACTTCAGCAAGGCTTCTGACATTGTCTCCCATAACATCCTCACAGGGAAGCTTAATAATTGTGGGTTAGATGAGTGGACAGTGACATGGATTGAGAACTGGTTGAATGACTGAGCTCAGATGGTTGTGACCAGCAGCACAGAGTCTAGTTGGAGGTCTGTAGCTAGTGGTGCTGACCCCAAGGGTCAGTACTGGGTCCAGTCTTTTGTTCAACATATTCATCAATGACCTGGATGAAGGGACAGAGCGTAACCTCACCAAGTTCACTGATGATACAAAACTGGGGGGAGTGGCTAATACACCGGAAGACCATGCTGCAATTCAGTGAAACCTGTACAGGCTGGAGAGTTGGGCAGATAGGAACTGAAAGAAGTTCAAAGGCAAGTGTAGGGTCTTGCACATGGGGAGGAATAACCCCATGCACCAATACAGGTTAGGGGTTGACCTGCTGGAAAGCAGCTCTGAGGAGAAGGACCTGGGAGTCCTGGTGGACAAGTTAACCATGAGCCAGCAGTGTGCCCTTGTGGCCAAGAAAGCCAATGGCATCCTGGGGTGCATTAAGAAGAGTGTGGCCACCAGGTGGAGGGAGATTCTCCTCCCCCTCTACTCTGCCCTAGTGAGGCCACATCTGGAGTACTGTGTCCAGTCCTGGGCTCCCCCGTTCAGGAGAGACAAGGAACTACTGGAGAGAGTCCAGTGGAGGGCTCTGAAGATGATGAGGGGACTGGATCATCTCTCTTATGAGAAAATAGTGAGGGACCTGGGTCTGTTTGGTCTGTTTAGTCTGGAGAAGGCTGAGAGGGGATTGTATCAATGCTTACCAATATCTAAAGGGTGGGTGTCATGACGATGCAGCCAGGCTCCTTTAAGTGGTGCCCAGTGACACGACAAGGGGCAACAGGCACAAACTAGAACACAGGAAGTTCCATCTGAACATAAAGAAAAACTTTACTTTGAGGGTGGCAGAGCACTGGCACAGGCTGCCCAGAAAGGCTGTGGAATCGCCTTCCCTGGAGATACTCAAAACCTGCCTGGACATGACCCTGTGCAACCTGCTCTAGGTGAACCTGCTTTAGCAGGGGGGTTGGATTAGATGATCTCCAGAGGTCCCTTAGAACACCTACTATTCTGTAATTTGGTAAGGAACAGTATTCAGGATCCCTATATTAGAAACAATTTGCCCAGAATACAGAATTTTGTCTAGTCCTCTGCATGGTGCATTTTAAAACTCTACTACAAAGTTTCCTTCATTGTATCACTGAAGACTAATGCCGTATGCTTTCACTGCAGAAGTCTCCAAAGGACTTGGCAATGTAATAGCATGCTTTTCCCCCTAAACATGATGTTAACGAAGACAGACAAATTGCCTGCGCTAGACATCTAAAGCTATGCCATTCTATTCCCTAGAGAGTTTATGAAATATTATGTATTACTGAAATATCCAAGAATAAAACATGATGCTGCATTTGTCAGAAGTACTTGTCATGTCAATTTAATTTATACCAACTTAAGACCACATAGCCAGGTCCAACTAATCTGAAAAATACTTCACCGTGATACTTAGCAAGCTGGCAAAGGAAAGGTAATAGTGGAGCAACAGAGGTAGTTGGATGAGGAATCTTCTGGCACTAAAAGGTAGGACAAACCAGAGATCATTCATTCACAACATCAGATGCACTTATTGAGCCAGGAACAAATGCAACAGACCTCTGAAACTGAAAATAAAAGTAACAGGTAACAGCCTTTGTCTAAAACAAAGGCTTTTTAAGTGTAGAAAGTGCTTTGGGTATGGATTAACACTTCAAGGCTTCCATATACTGGAGTATTCCCAAGATTGGCACTGATGTGTAAGAGGAGATAAATGAGTGACAAAGTCTCCAAAATTTCAGGCCAACTGCTGGAACCCAGAAGTAAGATCTTTAAGTAGATTTATATGCATGTAGCAAGGACAACCTGATCATTGGAAAAAAATCAATGCAAGTCAAAAGGCAGCACCGTGGATTTCCTGTAAGGACTCTTAATCCAGCAACGGCACCAGCTATTCTGAAAAAGTTTCCTGCACACTGTTGTTTTCCTTTACACTACTTGCTAATGAAGCTTCTTTTAAGAGAAAATGAAGGGAGGAGAGAAAAAATAGTTCACTCAAATGGCTTTACACAACTTATAACGCAATGTAGACGTGATCAGATCTATGCTGAGGTGTGGGTTTTCTCCACTTGAGCTTGAGGCCTGTGCAAAGCCAAGAGCATTTTACTTCAGTTGAGCAGAGAGAACCAAGCTAAAATTCTCACATGTGAAATGGGAAGAACTTTATGACACCTATAAATCAGATACTCCAGGTCAAACGACTGTGGAGGCTGTGACTTTCAATATGATCAGCCTGTGAGATGTGCTAGTACTGATGAGACATGGAAGGGCACAAAGGAGAAAGCTGTGTACTCAGATTTTCTCTGATGCGCACAGACCTGAACGTGTTCGTGTTGAGCTTCAAGAAAACAGCGTTAATGAACCCTCAAATAAGGGGGAGCAATTAAAACAATAACTTAAGTTTGAAGAAACACTGTATACAAACTAAATAGCCAACAGAAGTGATGAACACAAATTCTGGCTTGGGTCACAGCATAAAGAAAACCCCGAAGGACAGCTAGAGCATCGTCCCTTGTGTGACTCCAGCTGTATGCCTATCGTACTAACTGCTGATAATTATCTGTTAAGAAAAAAAAAATTAGTTTTAATCTCATGTCTATGTTTTTAGATAAAATTGCCTATGTTAACTTGAAATTAATCTAAATCAAGACCCACTATCCTTGAACATGTCTTCAACTCCTAATGAATTTCATAGCTAAAACATTTTGTTATGGAAAAATTGAGATTACAGCTAATCACCCTCAACCTTTGGAGAAATCTGAATCCTTACAACTATTTTGCTTGGGCTATTCCAGTTAAATAAACTTTTAAAAGTGTTCCTGATAGCAAACCTCTCTTTCTCTGTAGAATTTCTTGGCTGGTGGTTCTCCTTCAGATTCCTCGGACTTGCCAATGTTTTGAAACTCCTCCAGCTCCAATGCCTTCTCTCTTGCACTTTCTATTACATGTTTTGGGAAAGCTGCCAACTCTGCTACATGTATTCCAAAACTCTGGTCACAAACACCTGGATGCAGAGGAAAAAAAACAACAGTAAAGAAGTCTCAAGAGATAATATGGTTATGCAGAGATTATAGAACAAACTTGTAAGTGTTCTCTATTCTGAAGAATTAAGTACATGACACCGTTTGGCTCTCCCAGCACTCTCTGATTTACCTTTTGGATTATACATGATAATACAGACTAAAGAATATCCTCTTATTTAATTATGCTTTCTTAGAGCAGTAATTGAGGACTCCTCAGAGCACTCCAAAAGTGTTTCAGGAAGAAAGGGAAAACTTCAGGCAGAAAGAATTTTCCTCTAGTACTTGAATGAAATTCAATAATGTTTTTTAATTAAAGTATTTCAGCACGGTCTTTAGAATATATTAATTCACATTTTATAGATATCTATATCACATTCTTTCTATATTTACATGAGTAAATACTTATGTGTGTGTATATCTAAAAACATTAAAAATGCTGCATTCTCAACCATTCTCCTCCTCCTTTGCATCAGTACCAGGGAACTCCTCAGTCTCCAGGCATTGTCTTTAATTATATCGAAACCTTTCAACTTCACACTTCAATTAATACACTGTTTATAACATTTGGTTGAAAAAGTTAATTTCTCATAATTGCTCAAAATACGTCAATTATACAGTTACATAAAATAATTTTCATTTCAATAACAAAAGCCTTCTGACACAATCTGTCAACTCCATTCTTCTACATTACCGTAATTCCAATCTGCCGTCCACAAATATTACTACATCCTTTTAATTCTGGTCTCTAGCAAGGAATTATGAATAAATGAATTGCACATGTAAAATGAGACTTAACTCATCATCTATTAAATACTGGGTAACTGAAGAATAGCTACAGGAAGACTCAGCATTTAGATTTTTCCTGTTTTATTAACCTTGTAATCTCTCAGGTTTCTAAAAGGAAATTAAAATCTTTATGCAGAAGTTAGACTTCCTGATTTTATACTAAAAACACACAGCTCCCCAGCCACAAAGCTAACTCAAGTCTCTGCTCAGAGAATCCTGAGAATCTTAGAGGCCTGGAGGACAGTGCTTTCTGTGTCTCCACTTCCAGCGATTCTCTCACACTCTTGAAGCATGAAGGCAGGGATGAAAACACTCTGTAAAGTTCCCTGTCATGCATTTCAGATTTAGTTATACATTTCAAATGACATGAGACCTGCTATTTGTTTCAAATCACAGCTGTATCCAAGCTGCCTATACTCACATCATTACCTGAACAACCTGACACTTCCAAAAGGGAAAAGAGCACAACACTAAATGCAAAAACTTACATAGAAGACATCCAATTTGAGACCAGGTATTTTAAGATGAAGATTTCATAATGTTGCATCTCATCTGACAGAGGTTTAAGTAGATAGATACAAACTATTGTGCCTCTATGCTCAACAGCACTTCCAAGAAAATGGATTGAATGAAAAGACTCTGCATTTACAAAGAAAACGTGTATGACTCAAAACCAGCTAAACTGCTTGAAGAAAAATATGAAATTGGGCTTCTAGAGTTTTCATTATGTCCACAATGGGTGAGTTATTACATACAAAAAAAAAGGGGGGGGAGGGCAGATTTGAAGAAAGAGGATTCACCAACTACCTGGGGAATATTATGGGTTTTTATCATAAGAGTTGCTATTCCAGAGGATTTAGAAGGCAGAAGGTTTAAATTTAGTGTTTATTACTTCCCAATCTAAATCCTCAAAATAAAGCTGGCTTGTTTGAAGATACTGTGTATCACCAGCTCTCACTGCACTGAAAACACTCCCTTTCAATTTATGACTACTTGTCTTCACTTCCCATGCCACACCAAGTCATGTTTTAAGCACTGATCTGAGTAAGGCATTCAGAGGGCTCTGAACCTTCACTTGGTGGAGGAAGCTCAGCGAGTGCTGGAGAAGATGAGAAAGAGCAAACTATGGAAGAACCACCAACACTGCCTCTGCACTGGAACAGGCTGGGTACCAGGGCCACAGCACTTTGGACTACCACTCAGAAGCAAAGCCTGGGCATTGCCTAGGGAAAGTGCTTGAACAGATAGGAGAACAGAGGCCATTTCTAAGGAATAAACATCTCAAAAGACAAAGACAAAAGAGTTAAAGGCAGAAAGACTGTGGCAGCCAAAGGTATTTTAACCAGCTTTAAGTAAACTCTCACTAAAGCCAGAGGAGAGCAGTACTGGTCATGCTTTGACTCCCCTTGTTCAGAGAGTCTCATAGCTTTCCAGAAAAGTACCCAAAACCTAACTGCAGAACTATAGCCCCCAGGGAATACAAAATTAGAAGTGGTTATACAAATAACCAAAGGGCAAGAAATGAAGTGGTTTCATGGATTTAAAACCAGAAAAAATGAGTAAGGAATAGTCAATTAGTAACATCATAGGAGTAAAACTAGCATGGTAACACCTTGGTGAGGCTCAGATCAGGATATACTAAAAACACGTTTACCAATTATCTAAAGACACTTAACAGTATGGTGATAGCCTGTGAAGATTAGAAGAATTATCTTTAAGAGAATATTGGCAAAATGTAGTAATTGGACAGCATATTAGATTCATTTCAGAACAATATATGCCAGAAGGAATGAACTGAGAAGTGCTAAATTGAATGAAGAAATCAGGAAATATGGGAGAGTTCCAAGATAACACATACTGAATATGCACTGATCGTGAAAAGCAGAGTGATTAGGATGAACCAGGCAAGGAAAAGCAAGAATTTGATATTGTGTCAACACAACAAAACAGCAATTGCACCTGTAAGATTAAATCCTAAGCTAAAAAGATGTAAGTAAACATTAGTCTCCAGGACTTGAGATCAGAGCTTCTTAGCCTTAAGAAGGATGGATGATACTTAATAACTGTTTTAGTAAAGATAATAGCCTAACTCCTCAAATAGTTATTCTTAATATTTAAGACAAAACCACTCCACAAGGTAAGGTGTTGATCGGATCCAGCGTAATTACAGTGTTCTACACTAACCATGTTCTATCCATCTGAGTGTCATCTAACTCATTACTTCATTGTGGAACTCAGGAAAGGAAAATTAAGAAGTCTTTTAAAGTGAAAACATAGTGTAACAGTCCTCTGCCCACATTTAAATCAAAATCTCAGTCCAGAGGTTGGCAACTTAACTGAAGTGTTCTTATGGGAAAAACAACATCACTGCAGATTTTACAACTGTATTAGAATGGCATAAGTGACCACACCTTGCAGGGCACAGTTACACAGCACTGCTCTAATTAGCACAAATATAGACTCCTGCTGAAGGGAGCAGGAACAAATGATTGGGAGAAGCAGGAGGAAGCAATTGTTGCAGTTAAGAGATGAAATTTATGCTCAATTAAAAATTGTCTAATATCAAAAGGAGTAACTGGATCCATTAAAGGATTTTAAATACATCTGACTTACCTTACACTAACAAAACAGACTACTTATTTTGCTACAATACCGTTTGCTAAAAACTAAACATATTTTTTCCTATATCAAACTACCGCATAAACTGGGCAACATCTTTCTTCACTGACTAAGCCTTATTGCAATAAAATAAGACATTATTAAAAACTGCCAGCACATAAAAGTTGCACTTCTTCTAGAAGAATAGCTTAAGGAATGTAAGTCTTTTCTATTAGCAGGTTAAAATGGCTGATTTAGGAAAACAGAAAATAACCTTTTGGAACCCTTCCCTCTGCTCTTTAAAAATCAAAAAGGGAACCACCTCAAAAGCATTAACTTGAGTGGCAGAAATAACCTGGAAGTCTTAACAAATAATCATCATCATCACCACCAACTGTGTTCACACATGGACAAAGCTCCTGCCACACCCACTCTCTATGGAAAGAGAAGAACACGACTAGTATAAAGCCTAAGCCTGGGGTACAACAAGCAAGTTTTTAAATGTTTTTTCCATTAAGATTTCTTCTTTTCTTAGGGCAAAATAAGGTTTACCCTGTTCACCATTTACACAGCCTTACCTTCCTTGACTCGATAAAGCATTGTCAGTGTGTCATCACTGGTCAGAGCAGTAACATGTAGGTTATTTACTGTCGGCACTTGGTCAGCAAGAGCTGTCAGTTCATGAAAGTGCGTAGCAAACATACAGAAAGCACAGATTTTGCTAGCAATGTACTCGGAAATAGCCCATGCTAAGCCAAAGCCATCATAGGTAGAAGTTCCTCTTCCCAGTTCATCAATTATTATCAGGGAGTTTTCAGATGCTGTCCTAAAAACACAAGAGCATATTAGAACGTTTGAGAACAGCACGAACTCTGGGTATTGGAGTACCACAAGTTATGTTGTAGAGGCAAAGCATGAGAGGCAAAAGAGCTTTCCTACTGACATAACAACATACGAATAACGCGCGCACACAGTGTCACACAGATCATTCTTACTGAGTTTCTTTGTCCCATTTAGACTTTGGCCTCCCGGTAGCAGCTCTATATGACCACCGAAATAAACAGAAGGATAATTCAGTAACTTATGAGCTTGCTAAAAACGACTTGAGATCCTTCACTGAGATCCTACATCAACGGAAATCTCAGAGGCATCTTTCTTAGAGCACCTCCTTTCCCATCAACCCCAACCAACAAAATGAAATAAGCTCAGGACTTACCTAAGGATAGAAGCAGTTTCTAACATTTCAGCCATGAAAGTAGACACGCCTTTCAGCTGACTGTCTCCAGCTCCCACCCGAGCCAGGATACAGTCCACAATGGTTATTTCTGCAGAGTCACATGGTACAAAACACCCGATTTGGGCCATAAGGACAATCACCCCTGTCTGCCGGATGTAGGTTGATTTCCCCCCCATGTTAGGGCCTAAAGAAGAAATTTTACAAATGAATTAAAAAGCCATCATCCTTTACAATTCGACAGTCCTTTTAAAGGAGAACAGGCTCTGAATTAAAACAAAGACTATGTGAACTTCTTACTCCCTTGCCAGGAGACAGTAGCAGACTGGTCTAACAGGTGCAACAAGTAGCTCCCCTACTCCCGAGGCTTGCTTGTATGGCTTACCGAATGCTGGTTTTTCAAAAGAAAGGTGATCGGAGGGCATTAGGGGCCCTCGTAAGTTTTGGGACTTCTCAGAAGCATGAGCAGTCATCTAAAACACATGTCCATACCTAAAACTAATAAGTTTTAATTTAAAAGTCATCGGTATTGCTGCTTAAGAGAGAAAACAATTTGCTTTCACCTCAAACATCAATTACAACTTCTCTGTAAAAATGAAATAGCTTAGTTACACACCGGGCACAAGCTAATGGGTGACTTAAATCGCAATCTAAAGGCATTCTGAATCAGCAAAAAGATATAAGTTAAAATTAATTGAAGTACAGAAGACATAAAAAGTATTTTCCAGAAAACTGATCATTAAACCCAATTTTATGCTTTTGCTACTCAGAAAGTATGTCAAGGGCATCTGGATGGAAATTAAAATTCAATTAAATCTATATACTAAAAATGTTTTCCTGTGTAGTAAAATTATCTTAATTACAGCAGAGAATAGGAGAAAAGGGTAATCATTGAAACATGTTTTGCATTTAAAATCGACTTTAATACTAAACAAAGAAAACATTAACAAAGAGGCTGCTTAAAATCTTGCCTACAAAAGGTGCCTGTGTGGCTACAGTACAACTGATGCCTAGTGGAATTTTCCAAATCACTTAAGCAGGTTCAGGTTCTCCAGCTCCTGAGGTTGTCTGGCTGTGGCATTACATTCACTACAGCACAGAATAAAATTATTAAGAAAGGACTAATTTTTTATTTTCTACTGTCCTAGCAGCCTCTCTCTTCTTCCCAAATGACTGTTTCTAAATTAGTGATCCCCTTGTCCAAACAGTGCACTGTAACTACAACCGTAACAACTAATTCCATGATTATTAGTTTGGAAGATGAGAAATACGTCTGTATGTGCGTAAACGTGTAGAACATCCACTATCAAAGGGTGCATTTCACAAGAACATTGTGGACACTTTATTTTTTTAATATAATAAACAACAATAGCTTACAAATCCCCTCCCTTCTTTATCAGAGCTAAATCTTAACCCCCCTGCAGAAAGATGAGTAACTTGCTAGCTGTTCGCCCTTTGTTGATTTATCATTTTGACAGAGAAAACTCTCTGGGTTGTTCGTTTGTTTGCTTGCTGTTGGTTTGGTTTTTTTAAAGACATCACTATTGGAAATACTCAAGACATTAAAAAAAGAAATAATAAATGAGAAAGAGAATAGAAACACTTACCAGTAATAATGTGGAACATCTGCTTGCCCTTCTCAAATGTAATGTCATTGGGGATGAAAGCCACCTCATCTTGCACTTCGATGCAAGGATGCCTGGCACCTTTCAGCACAATCCTTCCTTGTCCCTTTTCCAGAATGACAGGACGGACATACGGCACTGGTGCTCCATTTGACACATGAGCAAAACTGACAATCGCATCTAACTGAGCTATCACATCATTCATCATCTGTATTGGTTCGGCATAACCTGGTTTTGATTAGGGAGATACACAAATTCAACACAGTTAGAAATTTTTTTTTTTTTGCTGAACGGATATCTTAAAGCCTATATTGAGGCCATAAAATTAATGATCTGCATCAAAAGTCAGTTTTGTTCAAGATAGCAGTCGCCTTCTGTGAGAGTCTAAGACGTAATCCTAAAGTTTCCATGCTCTGACTTCAAAGGGAGCTTCTTCAGACTAAGAGGAGGAAGAGGTGAGGCCATACTGATTGTTTTGCCTTAACACCAGACAACAAGTACAGGAAGGCAAATGCTCCCAATGGCAAAATGGCTGGAAATCCAGTACGTTTCCTTCCTCAGTAATACACGGCATTTTGATGCTCATGGAAACAAAGACAATAGAGACACAGCATTGACAATTCAGACACAGCAACCATTTATGTTTATGTGAATGAAGGTATGGAAAGGTCCATAAAATACAGTGCCTGTGATACCAGACAACTAGACTAGCCCAGTATCCCCAGTACTGGTTTAAGTTTGGGTGCTTGCTTTTTTTCAATGAAAAGGGATGAGGGACAGGAGTCTAAAGAGGTAAACCATCTAACACCTGCAAATGGGATGCATGTGTCGGAAGAGGCAAGAGAGACCTGCAGAAAGACTCCTACCTGTATAAAGTACATTTAGTGTTCTAACAGCATCTCTTGAACTAGGTAAAGATCATTAAGAGGACTTAAAGTCACTTTCATTCAAGAATTACAAACATAATCCAGTCTTTTTCATTAAATTGCCTCCATCTGGGGAAGAAAAATGCTTTCTAAATACACAGACACTTGTAAGTTTGACTGCACACCACAGAAGCTTTAAGCAGCAGCAGTAAAAGACTTTATTAAGTGTACTAGGTATTTATAGATGACATATTGAAGCTAATCCCGCTATATAATACCCACTTAGCTTTCCAAATAAATACACAAACCTTAGTATGCTACACAAATACTTATCACTTGAAAATTACTAAAAAAAAATTTAACAAGCTACTGATTTTGCAATATACTGGCAAATTCCTTATGACAACAGGTCAAAGCTTATACAGATTTCCACTGTTACTTAAACCACTTAAAAAGTGGGGGGGGGTTTATCTTTAATACATTTACTCTTAGCTTAATATTCATTAGTGCTTTCAGTTTCCACTCATCTCTTTCAAAGAACTAAGATTTGTTCTGCTAGAACTAGTGCTTTTGGGAGAGGTAATATTTACAGACTCCTCCAGCCTAAATTCCTCAATGTCTCTCCTTAGTTTGGTGATGGATAGCAAAGAATGCCCTGTAAGTAAGCAATCTTGGAGCAAAATATATGGAATTTAATTAGGAAAACACCAATTTTTAATTGTACCATATAAGCAATGACTAACTTGATCTTATATTGCATACCAACATACTTTCTTCACCACCCTTCACGCACCTTAGGTCCCATTCCCTCAGTTCTTTGTTGTTCTTGACCTCTCTGCCTTCTACTTAGTCTGCCGTTTGGGTGGAGATGCCCAGAGTCAGGGAGGTAGGTGGAGGACAGATGTGGCCTTTATGGGCATATTTTTGTTCCTTTTATGGCATTAGCATTTGCACACAACCCATTATTGCACATCTGTAGAAATGCCAGGAAAGGGTCTGACCACAAAAGACAATATACTTCAAACTTTCGACAACCCTCTAAAAGCCAAATCTCTTTTTTTGCACAAATTCTTTAGGAAATGCTACAGTTCTTCTCTACAGAAGGACCTACTAAGTAACTGCAAGTCCTCCCAGCATTCGAGACTATGATACACATCAACGCTGTGACATATTCACCTGAGGCAATGTTAATGATTTCCTTCACAATTGCATCTTGAGCCTCTTCATACTCTTCTCTGTTCTTTATATATTCGTCATTGATGGAGCTCAGTTTGCTGTGAACAAAACCACAATATTCAGAAGCTGTGATGTTCTGTCTTCACTGCTACAATACCAAATTTCTGGCCTCCTTACAGATGAGTAAATACCAGTTGTCCCCACCTGTTAACAGCAAGGTTCAGCACAGGGACCACAAAGCAACTAATCTACGATTCATCCACACCAGGATATTGGTAAGATTAATTCCAAGATAAAGATCACCCACAAGGGCCAAACCAGCAATACCAGCATCTCTGAACACTTCACTCTTAACATCTTACAGCAGTTGTTTGTTATAGACATAGTGCATGATGAGGAGTTGCTCTTAAAGCTGAATTTCTGCCCATTTTACAATGACATGTGGCATATTATAGAACTGGCAAAGGAAGATCGCTGCTAAGCAACTGTGTTATTAGCCCAGAGCCCTATAACAGGCTTATCAGCACTGAAGGTATTGACTTCTTCCATTTAGTAAAAACCTCAGTGAATGTTCTAGTCTTCAAAATAAAGTAAGCTGAAATCAAGAGAGTTTAAACAAGTGTTTATTCTTCTCAAGCTTGTCTTCAAACACAGAGCACAGTCTGCAGGACTGAGTATTAAACACACCCAAATAGCGCACCCATACTCTAAGCAGAAGTCAGCCTTGTGCTTCTAGTACCATCTACAGAAGCCACTATAACTTTACTAAACACAGAAAGGTCTCTTTTGTTAGTGATCCATAGGCTTCTTCCAAGGGAAAGTAACAGGTGACACTTACAGTAAAGGTTCTAAGTACCATCTTGTCAGTTACAGAGAAGCCTAATTTCATCAATATGTTTAGATTCATAACATATTTAGAACCAAAAAAAAAGCTGTTTTAAATTTCAGGGGTATTTTGAAAAAATATCCTGAGTAAATGTTAAAACAAAATGCAGTTGTTCATTTAAGTAAATTGGTGCAAAATACAGAAACATATTGGTTAGTATGAACCAGTATGTTTGTCCTCCTTTTCAAAGCAAAGGATTTATTACTCTGAAAGTGAGTGATTAACAGAAACAGCCACTATTAGTAACAACACTGGCTTGAAACCAACCTTGCCCTGTAGGCAGTGCTCCTCACACGTGTCTGTCAATCAAGATCTCTCAATAAACTCACTTCTCTGATGCTAACTCCAGCAGGAACTGTTATATGTGAAGTGACAGCAGCATGGCTTGTCTGAAACAGACTGTACCATGTCTTAATCTCTCCTATTTTTACCCTTCTGTATGTAACACATGCATGAGACTTAAAAACTAGTTTTCTCCTGGACCTGCCACCAACAGACAAGGAAGAACTTGTCAGGAGGTTGCTATCTGTGGCTGATTATCAGCCGCATTTCTTAAGGTTGATACTGCGGCTGATACTATTTATGCCTTGATTAACAACCTGAATGATGGGATTGCATGCGCTCTCAGCAAGGCTGTAAATAGCACCACATCAAGGGGAGCTATCAGAACACCGGAGGATATGGCTGCCATTCATTGGCATACCCACAGCCTGGAGAAAGAGGTGGACAAGATAACACCATGCAACAGTACAGACTGGGGTCCAAATGGCTATAAAATAGTTACTCGTAAAAGAGTTGTGGAACCCAGAGGACAAGAAGCTGAACACGAGCTAACGATGAGCCCCTGAGACAGAGAAGGCCAAACCCATACTGACTGCACTAGCAAGAGCATAGCCAGCACATCGAAGGAAGGGATTCTTTCCCTTTAATCAGCACTCGTGAGACTACATCTGCAGTGCCATCTCCAGGTTTGTCTTCCCAGAGTAAGAGACACACTGAACATGGAGCAGATGGCCACCACACATATTTGGAACCGGAGCACATGGCATACAAGGGCAGGCTAAGAGAGAGGTCTGCCCAGGCTGAGGGTATCCGAAGTCAGCCTGGAGAAGAGAGGCACCAGACTCTTCTTGGAGGTGCACAGCAAAATAATAATACTAAAAACCCAAGCTTCTGCAAGGAAAATTCTTGTTAGATCTGATTAGGAAAGTTTTCACAGAGCGGTTCAGCAGTGGAACTTATGTCCCAGCAAGCTGTGAAGGATGCTTGGAGGATGAGCACCTGGGAAAGGCCTTGAGCTACCTCATCTAACTTTGAAACAGGATCTAATTTCCAAAGTGGCGCTGCTCTGAGTGAGGTGTTAGACCAGTTAACCTCAAGGGATTGTCTTCAACCTAAGTTGTTACCTGATTCGGCATATGCAACTCTACTTCGTTTGCTCTGAGTAAAAATAATCAAATACAGACAGAGACATCTGATTACCAAGGTAGCCCTTGTTCCTTCTAAAATGCTGCAGAAGAGCTAAAAAAATCAACAAAAAGTACAGACCTTTTGCTTGGCTGACCTGTGACAGAACTGCTGTCCAGACAAGACGACACCGAAATGGCATCAATGCAACTAGCTTCAAGACTGAAACTTTTAAATAGCTTCATCTATAGAGCTACAGAATCTAAGTCCAACACATAGTACTAACAGAAACTACAGCATGATTTGGAACAACAACAAAAAAAAAAGGTAATAACCAATAAAACTGCGGCATGTCCTATTTGGTGATAAACATAAATAGCCCTTTTCCTACGGCAGTTTGAGAAAGCATCTGTATAAACACAGTGACTGCAATTACTACTAGCTGCAGCTGAAACAGAGAAATTAGCCCAAGTCAAAGGACCAAAAATAGCTAATGGTTGGCAAAGTAAATGGGGAATGCAGCTTTTAACAGAAACTGTATGACTACTCCTCCCTCATACCATTCTTGCTCAAGATCTCAAACTGTGAGCCAATTAAAAATGTGGAAATTAAGCTGTTCAAGATGTAGGCAAACCAGTTAATCAGCATAATTATAAGAAAAGGAATAATTTTGTTTCTTTCACAACAGGCTTGAAAAACTACCGAGATGATCTCATACCTGTTAGTAAATTTCACACCATTCTTTTGTGTATCAACTATTCCGTATTTTGAATTGTTACGGAGAACTTTTTCCTCCTTGCAAGTTATTCGGAAGTGATGTCCAAACTGTGAATTTGTCTCCAGTTTGATACTTTTGCCAGCTTCCAAACCTTTTAGATGAAAAGAAAGAACCAATAAAACAACTGTTTTATCAAAAATCCTGCAGCCTGTGCTATTTCTGCTCATCAGTCCCCCGTTCATATGATGTATACTATTCAGTACACTTGCTTTGGTTCTGTACGGTTAGGAGAAATACTCAGACCCAATAGAAGTTCACTGATTCATTCTCTGCTCTTTCTTTGGTATGCTCTAAAATGGCATATCCAAATCAGGTTCATGATTATTCTATTGCTACATGTTCTCCAGAAATGCAAAAAACATTCATAGCACACTGCAAAGATGTTCACTATTGCTGCTGTAAGCACAGCACCTGTAGTCTTGTGATCCTTTTACTAGCACATACTTCCGCTGGGGAGATTTCTCATTCCATCCCTACTCAATCTTGTCTATTATTCTTTTCATCCAGGTATTTTGTTTACACTAAAATAATCACGATGCAGGGCCTTAAAGGTGTAACCTAAAATAACTACGGTGTTGCCAGTTTTCCTTGCTGTATTTGTATTAAAAATTGATTTTTTTATTTAAAGTTGCTCTTCAAATGTTCGATTCATCAGCTGCACAAGGAATTTTTTACATAGGATAATCAAATATTTCAATGTCTCATTTGCTTACATACTACATTTTGCAAAAAACTTAAGAAAATTGGCACATCCTGAATGGACACTCGGGAGAATGCACAGAGAGGGGGGAAAAAAGTTTCAATGCATGTCCTCAAAAGGATGTAACTAGACGTAGTCAAGAGTTAGATGAGTTACAGTCCTACAAAATTAATTCTGCAGTATCTTGTCACATACATGATAATTTCTGAAATATTCTGTAATGCATCCTTAATCAAAAAAAGGCCAAGTTATAAACCAAAAATCACTCAAGATTGTACTGTGGCAACTATAGTTACCCCAAACTAATAATAAAATAATACAAACCTCCCTCCTTAATTCCTCTATACGAGTTTTCATCACTTAATCTCAAAACATTTTACAAAGGAGTAAGTAAGCAGTTTCATACCCTACCTAGTTCTCTGGCTGCACTCTTTAAAAGGGATTGCATTTGTTCTTCCAGTTCGTTCATCTTCTCTCTTAACTCTGTCAAATTAGGATCAAATGAAGCCTTGACAAGAAATTCATGGTTCTCCACCTAGGGAAAAATAACAACAAAAATTTCATATGAACATAGGCAGTAATAAAAACAAAATCACCTCCTTGATCATACACACTGAAGTGAATTTACTTAACCATTTATTCAATTTATTTTTATATATATAATTTTGTTTATGATAATTGTTTGTGATAATTGGTGTCTGATTTAACTACAAAACGAATACATCTCAAATGCTTGTTTTCTGAAATAATGTACTTTATATAAGCAAAATAAACCAATTTAACAGACTCCTTTACTTTGAAATGGAGCCGTCTGCCCGTTCATTTGCATATGAGTAACTGAGCAGTAGGCAGGAAAAAAAAGGAAGTCAGAGGAAATGAAATTGTTAACGTAGATAATCTATATGCTAGCCTGGACTAGGCTAATCAAGACAAAGTGTAGGAGAAGGGAGTGTTTCAAAACAAGAAGCCTTTGGAAATAGAAGTTTCTGAAACAGTAATTCCTGCCCAAAACACACTCAAGAGGTTACAGAAGGAGTCTACGTAATATCACAAAAAATCCTACCCCATTTCAACCCAGTTATTATGAGTGGAAAAGTATACGCATCTCCTTCCAAGCTGAACACTTTGAGGCACAGCTGAACTAAAGTTGTATTTCAACTTTTTCCTCTCTCTTCCCCATGCTTGCCTTGCCAGGTGTGTTTCTGACGACCTCCCAAGCCTCAAGTTTAATTTGTAAACAACTTGTAACTGCTAAATAAAAGAAGCTTGGCTTTTAATATAGAAACTTTTACATTCAGCAAAATATTAGCACTGTGGTCCAACATGGAAACTAAGCACTGGGTTTCATATTAGTAATTAGTATTTAATCTAATTAAGTTTAAAAAATCAAACCAGAACAACGCTTTCATGAATCTTCCCCTACCTGGAAATTATCTGCAAAGCTGTACACAAAGCAGCTGCAAATACTTTGCAAAACACACCGAAACAAGATGATGGTTACATACAACTTCAGTTTTACCCACAGGTATATGTTAGCAAGAGCCCGGAGGAGACGAGGAAAGGGCAGTTCACAGTTCCTTTACTGTTTCCCAGACAAAAAAAAGTATCACTCCAGAAGGCACTGAGCAACTTCGAGAACAACCACATACATCTTGTTCTACCAAGCACAAGAAGCACTTCTAATCTGCAGGGCCACAAAACAATTGTGAAAGCATTGTTCTGAAGACTCGCAGGTTTGCAGCAACTTAGAACAAAGACCCGGGAATGCAATACTGAGATGACAGCCACAAGCCTTGTACATTTTGAATGTGGAACTGGAGGTCAAGTAAATTATCGTATGAAGGAACCGCATAGCATCCTGTGTATTCAAAGTATTGCTACTTTGTTCTGAGAATGATCTTCTCCCAACAAATAATGTGACCTTCCACAGAAGTTGCCACATGGAAAACTGAACCAGTTTTTCATGGAAAACTGCACCATTGGTGCTTACTCACTCTGTGCAATTAACAGCACCACAAGGCATTACACCCTACCTGCCATTTTGGTTCCAGTTGTGCTGTGAGCAAACAAGTGTCAAAATTATCCAGCAACTCCACAATGGATTACAAGATTTTAGAGGGCTGTCTTGAAACTTGGAGGCATTAAGAAAGGGATATGAACAAATTAATTCCCTGTTACGTCCCTGTTGATAAGCCTGCTCCTCCCATTCCCTTAATAATTCTGCTAAAAGAACTACCTGAACACTTATGAGAGAGCATACAGCGGAAAGGACCATTCCTGGTCTTGCAGGGCACATCCTGGATCTGAAACAGAAACTGGAAAGGTTGGGATGCAAACAGCAGGCATGCCAGCCTTTGTCATAACTGGCTTCATGAAACAACTGAGGTTGACAGTCAAGTGAAAAGTAAATTTGTTTCACAGCTTCAAAGAATTATTTGAAGCCTGGAATAAACTGCAGAAATCCCATAACCTCAGGAGAAGGAAGGCAACGTTCCCAAGGACCCATAATGCTACAGCAGTCCCAGCAAGGTGCCCACTCTGGCTGTTGGTTCCAGCCTTCACCCAGGCTGCCACAGCATAGAGGCTGACCTGAACCGAAGCTGTGCTCTGCACTTGCACACTTCAGGGACCTCTCACTGCAGGCAAGCTTTCATTTCATTGCAAGCAAAGATCTGTATGTGGTTAGAGCTTACAATGCACAAAAAAGCTATGTCACTGCCTCACCCACCGCTCAGTCATGGAGATGGAGTTAAGTTCTCACATGCTTGTTGCTAACTCTGTTACAGCTCCAACAGTCCTGCGATGACAAACCCAGAGGCTGCTAGTGTGCAAGAAATAAATCCTAAACTGCTGTGAAGTTTTGGGACAGAAGCATTAAAGTAAATTACTTCAGCTTTCGTGTACATTAATAGTCCGGGTTAGGGACTGCAGCAGTTAAAGAACCAGTTGGCAGCAGACCAGGCACTCCAGCCCCAGCATAAGTGTCTAGTGGCTTTTCCAGGTGTAGATACCAAATCTTTAGGACTTCTAGCCACCTGCATCCCATTACCTCAGCCTGAAAATCTGAATTTAAAAACGTGTAAAACCCAGGTTTGAAGATACCTGCTAATATATTGCATTATCCACCCCAGCTGTTAAAGGGCAGCTCCTGCCTCATCCAGGCATGTAACCCTCAGCAGGTGACAAATAGAACTGCTCTACATGACCACACTCTTCAAGTGAAAGCCACATGTGAGCAAGGAAGAGAAAACATTTTAAAATTAAATCACAATTCAGCTAAACTGCTATGGAAGAAAAATGATTATGGTTTACTAAAATATTAAAAACTTGTGCTACTAAGTAATATATAAAAACATCAGGCATCCACAACTATATTACCCTCTAACGTTCTTCTCAAGCTGTGCTCCTCCTACAGCAGGATCTCAGATATAATTAGATAAGCCACTTAAAGCAAACTTTTGCTTTTCTCTTCCACAGATCTCAGTGTGAACATGGCCAACAATCTAGCAGGACAAGCATTAACAGGAATGAGGTATTTGAGTTCTTGGTGCTTTGTACCTAATATACCCAACATCAGTTACAGTCCAGTAAGGCTACACCTCACCAGAAAAATGGAAGGAAATACCGGTGAACCCAACTCAGTGCTCTCTCATCTCCCCAGAAGAAGATAAAAATACTCAGCATCATAGTGATATTCCACCAATTCCCTGATCGCTGAAATGCCCTTAAGTCTAAACTACACCTCAGTACTGCGTTAAATACAAATGTTAAATTTGCTTCAGAGATTAAGGAATGTAACAGACACATGCAACAGATTGGTCTGAACATCCTTGCTACCACCTTCACTCTATAGATAACCTTTTACTGGCAAGAGTCATGCAGAGGGTTATAATGAAAGCAAATCCCTTAACTCGATACGGATGAGAAGCAGCTAGACATTCCCTTTTGTTCTACTAGACACTACTTTTTTTTTAGTGTAAGTTTTTGCTCAGAGCTACTCTGAACATTCTGAAATGAATGCCTCTGAAATGAATGTTCAAAGTAGAAAATACTTAATGTGGTTAAGTAGCAGACTAATGTCACAGCACCGACAACTTTTATACCTGCCTATGTTTACTTACATGAACTAAGACCCAAGTGAGTTGCATTTCCAAGCGGTGCTCGAATGAATGAGCTGACAGCAAATAATCTGCAGACTCTGGGACTATGTTGAGCTATCTAGCTGATCTGAAAAGTCCTTCTGTAAAGGACTGTGCTCTTAATATGCAAACCAAGACACTACATAGCAAAAGCGGTCACAAACTTTGAAGTTGCCCTGACTTGAGGAGGACATTGGAGTAGATGGTTTTTCAAAGGCCCCTTATGATTCTATGAAAGAGAGGAATGGAAGTGATGGTTTCTTAACTTTCATTACAGCAAGGTAAATGACCACATCCCATACTTTTTGAACTTACATGTTTCTTTTTATATTAAAATGGATTGTTGACATAATTTAGTTGCTATGACAACCTGTCCTTCAATCACCTTTAGAACAGAGCTGGGTATTTTGTTTGAACTCCCTAAAAATCTAAGAGGAATTTCAACTCAATATTCAAGTTTTAACATTCCTATGGACAAGGTTTATTCTTCTGGTAAAACCAGTGCTGGCCATTTTCCAGTATCTTGAAAGGGAAATAAAACAAATCTGACACACCGGAGCCTATGACACTTGATTAAAAATAACTGACTTGTTATTCTGTTTAGAAGGACAACAAAACATTTCTAAAGTAGAATCTGAAAAGAAATTTTAAGAGCTAGACTATGAAGGGTGAAGGCTTAGAACAGCTGTTAGTTTTAAAGAAAGCAGAGTCCTGGGGCATACGAACTGCATCAACAGATGGTCTGTAACTAGTATAAAGCTATAAATTTCTTCATTAGCATATATCACAAATTACAGCAATGTGTCAATCAAGCAGTCTTTCCTTAAACAGTAAAACATAGTTGAATACACAATACAAAGAGGTAAAAAGTGGTGCTTCTGCCTTTGGAGAAAAATATGCATGTTAAAATTTTAAAGCCATTGCAGTTTTCAAAAGTTCAACACCTTGCCCTTATTACCATGCCTGGCAAAGGTTAGGCAGATCTTGTAGTTCTACAGTCAGCTGAGATTGACACTTATGACAATCCTAATAGCCTCCCAAGTTTTCCAAAATGACTGAAACATCTTATTGAGAAAGGAACATTAAATATGTTTCTAACCAAGCACGCACATTCCAAAATGCATCTCACCAATTCTCTAACAAACATAAAGGGGGAAATAAATGATGTACAAAACTCACTAAAAATCTTAGCATTGTTGCACCCAATTAAGCAATGGTTCATGTCTTTGCCTGTGTCCTGAGTGTTCAATGCTAAATGATGACAAATCAGTCATTCATCCTCATCCTTTCTCCTTTCTGCTACAGATTTAAGGAACAGGAGTGATCCTTCCAGCATTCTTTGGCTGATATTTCCTCTGAAAAAAATGCCAGTTTTCCCTTGCAAGTATAGTCCTATCGTGAGTACTATTTCATAAGCAAGTGTAGGTGCAAAGCTACACTTAATAGTAGTAGCTTTGTCTCTAGTGAGAAATGTCTTTACACTGGAAAGTCAGTATTTATACCTAGGTCAATCATTTTTCAGAGGGGCAAACCGCTAGTTGCGAAGACTTAATCCCACCAAACAGAACCAAGTCTAATGAACTTTATAGAAGCAGAAAAATATATGATAAACATTCTGGCTATATTCTAGATTTGAGACATATCACAGTAACTTTGACAATATGAAGCAGCAGAAAAGTGAGACAATAACTTCCTCACTTTTAATACCGATGAGGTTTTTAAAAAATAGTTTCAGGTCTGCAGCATCCATATACCCAAAGCATTTTTTCATTGGCTAGATAATTTCAGACAGTGGGTGAATATCCTCTTGATACTCAACTGCTATACTAATAACACCCTTCATACATTCCAAGCTAAACTATCAGTAATATGGATGATCAATTAAATTTAGAGAGTGTAGAACAGATTGCAAAGTTCAATAAGAAATTCAGTTCAATTGCTAAGTAAACCCTCTCCCACACACCAGTCCATACCTTATCCATGTCCAATGTTGTCTCTATCATCTCCACAAACTTTGAAAAGTCACAGGAAATATCATTAAGAGGTGTTATAAACACTGCCAACAACAACATCTGGTGAGCTCCTGTTAGGAACAAACACAAAAAATTACCGTTCACAAAACCCCACAACTTTACCAGAATTCACTTACCAAGATAAACAACACAACTATAGAGCCGGTTAATTTTTAGTGAGATTGGCTACGATTATTTCACTGACACACGCACAGCTTTTGCCAAAACTGGCATTATCCAATTTATATTCAAATTAAGCTTGTACCTATTCTGTCATCTCTAGTCATATCTGGTGGTATTAATTCCCTTCTACTATGAGTAAAACTACAGACAAACAGCAGTTTGAAAGCAAACCTGCTGTCTGAACATTACGTATTCTTCCAAATAAAAAGTTGAAGTAGCATAAGTAAAAAAAATATTCTACAGCAATCAATTTTACAAAGTGGAAGTCTCACCATCCACACTCGAGTTTTTAATTTTAAATACAAATTTACCAAAAATTGGGACTATTTGGTAGGTTACAATATGGACACATGTAGAAACTGTTTTGTTTTCCTTAAAAGACAACCATCTACTCTAACCAGATTTTTACAGTCACTGATCTTTCCACTAAAAAGGAAGCCATCAAAATTAAATTAGTCTTTTCCAACACGTTTTGTAAGCACAGACACTATGTAGCACCGTAACGGCATAGCTCACATGTTGGTTGGAAGTCCACAGAACCCTGCAAGCATCGAATAAAAATGCAGTTCACAATTAACTTAACATGCACAGATACTGCCAATTTTGTGAAAGAAGTATTTTCTTTGGACCTACAGATAAGCACCTACCCAGTAACCAGCTCTGAAAACGCTGTCGGCAAATGAACGTTTACAACTCTGCATCCACTTCAAGTTATCATCTAATCACAGGAAGATTAGCATTATTGACTGTATGATTTACCCAAAATGCCTCAAAAAGAATCCAATACTATGAATTTGTAGTCATTGGATTATGTACAGAATTACATATTTGCCTCCAATGTTCACAGGCATGACTTTGCACATTAACAGGGAAACACAGAATAAAGCTCTGGCTATTCCAGAGCCTCTCAGTTTCTCACCAGACTAGGGAAAAAGTCCTTATCTTTCCTAAGGAAAATTTCCATACAAATTCATACAAGTCACAAAGCGAGGACATGATTAGCAAAGGCAGTCTCTCTTCTCTCTACAATGTAATTCAAGTAGAAAGAAAAAGTTGGGCTTGTTTCCTTTTCCTCCTGTGCCTTTTTGCTTGCCCACTTCTCCAAGCTTTTAAAGTTAAAGCTCTTAACTGATTAGTATCTATTAATAGAGGAAAAAATGACATGTTTTTGAGATATTATTGAACCTGTAAAAACGCAGTCTTCTGCTGACTAAAAATCTTCAAAACTAAGAGAGATCTGAAATAAAGTACAACTTGCTTTTTATTCCAAATCTCTCAGATGCTCTCTGCAACATCTTTTTTTTTCCCTCCGCTGTAAAAAGTCACATCTAAACCAACCTAGAAAATAAAAGGAGGCAGTAAATAAGGAAGAGACTGAAGAGCAGAAAAGAAATTTCATGTTCATTCTGCAGAGTGGTCTTAGCAGTTCCCAGTGCACCAGCTGACAGTGTATGGCACACACCATGAAATTACCTTCGCTATTCTTGAATTAATGAACAATTATTGTGCTTGAACTTAAAGTAGCAATTACAATTTCTTTATTGACAGGAAAGTTTTGTGATACCATTTCATTACTTAAGTTTGAAGAGTATATCTTCAGACACCACAGGAAGTTGTCATATTCAAAAATTAGAAAATAGTATTAAATAAATAAAATACTAATGTATTTATATATGTTTATGATATGGTTCAAACTGATACACTGCAAAATTGATTTACACTTTCAATCCAACTTCACATTCAGTGTCCAACAGTTGAAGGGAGTAAAATAGTGGAGTCAGTGAATATTGAGGATTTATAAAAGCTGTATGTGTACGCTTTTCTTAAAGCATAACACTTGTCATTAAGAGAATACGAGCAAGAAACACCATCGACAAATTCTAAACTAAACTCCAACTTGTCTCGCACCTGCATTCATAAACTCATAACAGATGCATGGTTAAAAAAACCACTTTTATACCTACTCAACATTATTAACGTGTAAGCTAACCATTGAAAGAAAGAATAATAGACCTATGTACTGTCAAAAGCAGAGATGAACATTGATCACAAAGGCTATCTGCTCCCAGGTACAGTTTTTAATTTAAACCATAATTTATTTACAGAAGCACAGACAAGTGTTTATTGCACGCATTAAAGAATTTTCTGTTTATAGGGTTTAAAATGTTGTAATAGAGATTAAAATCATACACTAATCTTCTACCATGAAACATTTATATGGTTAGTTTGGCAGAAAACAGAATTATGAAAATCAACACTATTCTATCAGATCAAAACAGTCAAATCTCAATGACTAAAAGCACTTAAACCAGCCATTTTGGTGGTACAAAATGTCTTAGAAAAAGTTATGACAAAAGAACAATGAGCAAAATGAGAATTGGGATGAAATATAGTACAAGTTTAGGAGATGCAGATCATACCTGTATAGCACAATGTCTGCCTAAGAGAACTGAGTGCCTAAGACAAAGGGAAACCTGTAAACCTAATCTGGCCTCTTCTAACGCATTCAATACGGTGCCACATGGGATGCTAAGATGCAAGATTCGTGATTAATACAACAATCAGAAGGCAGATAAAGAGGACATCACCGAGTTGCGAAAGATGAATGAGCTGGAATGACATCAGCAATGCAGTTCCTCCAGGGCTCATACAAGCATTTATCTTTTTAAGATGTGTGAATTCATAATATTAATGCACAAAAGAAGGATTCTCATAAAAATCACTAATATATACAATGTGGAAGATATCAGTAGATGAAAGTGGAACAAAATAAATCAGGAACATAACTAACTGACCTTGAAAACTGGGCTGATAGAAATGAAGTAAAATTTAACAGTGAGTAAGATGACACATTGATAGATAAACGAATTTTCACTATGAGTAGGGGAATAATCAGCTGGAAATGACAAAGGATGGAAAACAGCCAAGTTTGATCACAACCCGGTTATAACACACCAGTGCAACAGTCATGGAAAGAACAGTACTGGAACATGCAGTAAGAAGTATTTCCAAAAGCAGTAAGGGGTTATTCAAGCTACTGTGTACAGTACAGTAAAAATACACCTAGAACCTAGCATATGATTCCTGTATCCTGTATATTTACAGGCTTAAAATAAAGAGTGACAGTCTGAGGTGGGAAGGAAGATGCTTCAGCAGCTTCTTGAAGACAGACATCTTGTAAGTACCTAGATTTATGCCCCAGCAATTTGAGTAATGAACAACTGCTCCTTTTTGCCAGCAACAGCAAAATTATTTGATTACTCAAAGTCCTTTCCCATCTTATGCAGGTTCCTTATGTCTAAAAAATAAAAAAGTCATCTTCAACTCATTAGCCCCTTCCTCAGCTTTCATTGCCCATTAAAAAAAGCACCTCAACAAAGCAATGTTTCATACTGAGGGAAAGGCAATCACTGTTGATCACTTCAGGGTAGCTGCTCTACCTCCCCACAGTCATTCACAAGAAAAGGAAGTTCTGAAACTGGCATATACTCAGAACTGTCAAAAACTTTTCTGACTTTCCACCTCTTGAAGAGTTAAAAAATTTTGTAGTCTTAAACAGGAAAATGATCACATATGGTCTGAATCAGTCACATATATTCAAAATTACCAGACCATTCTTGTACTTTAAACAAGGGCATACAAGTAGAGAGAAAGAAAAATAACACATTTCACCTATTTTAAATTATCTTAGATATACTGCTGATGAATGCCCTACTAAGGCTGACTGATTCACGTGTAAAACAGCAAGAACCTTTTGCAGTCTATTAATTTTTTTCCATATGGTGAGCTTAGCAGTTTGCCTTACACAGCTTGCTCCTCAAAACTTCTAAAAATGGAATTGTTTTCCTACCCCAGTGCTATGACAGAGAAACTCTGCCGATCCAAACGACAGCTAATAGAAAAAAGAAGTAAGGACAGGAAGCGAGCATTCTGAACTAATTCCTCAGTTTAAGATTGAAATCCAAGAGCTCCATACCAAGGCAAAACCAAGCAGAGTCTATCTGGAAAGCCAAAGGGACACGACTGAGGCAGCTAAAGCACAGCATGGCTCTCTTATTTTAAAGAAAAAAAAAAAAGTTGTACCTGTCAGTTCCTTCCCAGTTTTAGATCTTAACTGCTTTTGGACATAACACAACCAGCAACCAAAAATTAATTTAAGAATGTTGTAGAAGTTTCATAACTTGAAGTCATAAAACTGTAGTACAGAAAAGCATAAGATACTGGGTAATATTACTGATTACTCAAATACAGGAAAGAAATTTTTTTAACTGTACCATTTCAAAAACTGTTTCTCTTTAAGGCTTTGGTGTTTGATTTATGCAGAGAGATTTCAAACAAAGCAATGGGCTTCTACAAATATAAGCTTTCTGACAGGCTAGGACTGTTATTGCTGTATTAAATCATCCCCCCGTTAAGCTGACACTATCTTATTCTGCATAGAAAAGAAAAAGAAATAGCAGCCTTTGTATTTTCTAGACTTGCTTGTAGGAAGCATTGAGTTTCCTACTAATGACCAGAAGAAACCATGCCAGGTTACTCTTACCAAATACTCAAGTATCACAATTTTTTTTTTTTAAAAAAAGTCATTCAAGTTAACTGACAATGCTTAAACTGGGGAGGGTTTTTGTGTTTAGTTACAACCCAAGAATATTGTATGAATGGTATCATGTTTGTAAGATCATAATACACACACAATTGGTCAAAAATTCTTAGAGACAAGTCAATGTCAAAGACTACCAGACCACCACCCAACAGTTCAAGTATTTCAGCTACACACTAAGTGGAACACTTCCTGTAAAGATCTGGCTATGTTTAAGTATCTGATTGGCATTTCAAATAATTTCAAATTCAAATGTCTTTAAGCTTTATTCCTGCAACAAAAGTACACAGGAAGAGAGTAATCTTTGGAAATCTACCCACTATTTCTTTGCATCATCAGTGTATTATAACACATTGAAAACAGATGAGGATAGCATTACCTTCATGTTTTTCTAGTGCTTGTACAACATTAGGCAGTTGATTAATAGCCTGATACATTCGGTAACAGTCCTGTAAGTTTGCTGCTTGTCTCTGAAATTTCTTTGCCAGCCGGTTAAGATCTGGGAAGCGACGTAAGAAATCTTCCTGAAGGCACTGACGTAGTTCTGGATCTGCCACAAAAGCTTCAACCAAATTCAACCTAAATAACAAGTTCATAACAATGATTAGCATGGCATGGTCTATAATTCTTTTATGTCACTAATTAGAATTAAAACATTTATCTGGCAGTTTCTATCTATCCTTTCTCCATGGCTGTATCCATTGGCCAACCTTTCTGATAAAAGAACAAATAAAACTAAGACAACACACAAGCTGAGAAAGCAAGGATATTTAGCCTATGTGATGCTTCTGCAGTTTTTAACAGTTGGGCCATCTAAAGAGCAGCATTGCAGTGAAACTGTTTCAAGGGCAAATGCCAACATCTGTAGGTATGTCCAAGCTCAGAATCTAGTGAGATTAACCCTTTCACTGCACTGTAAAAAAAAGTCAACCAAGTCTATGAAAGAACAGATATTAAGTAGGAAAAACCCACACTGCAGGAAAAAAAAGAAAACCACTCTTGGCAGAGTTTAGCTGCCTGTGGTCAAGGCTAACATAGACTCTGTGCAGCCCCTCTGGACACTGACTACTCCAACTCCTTTGCCTGAAGTAGGATCAGCTAGAGCCAGCTGCCGAGGATTCTGTCCAGTCAACCTTTTGGGCATCTCCAAGGATGGCCCCAGTATCAACCCCTGGGATACACCACTAGTGACTGGCCTCCAGCTGGACTTCATGCCCCTGATCACAATCCTTTGAGCCTGGCAGTTCAGCTAGTTTTCAGTCCACCACACTGTCTATGTATCTAGTCCATAATTCCTCTGATGTAATGGGAGATAGTGACAATAGCCTGCTAAAGACAAGAGAGACAATATTCACTGCTCTCCCCTTATCCAATAACTTATTCAATTTGTTGTTGAAAGCTACCAGGTTGGTCAGACATGATTCTCCTTTTGTAAATCCATGCCAACTACTTCAAATCACCATCCTGCCCTTAGTACATTTACCAACGTTTCACAGGATTATTTACTCAATCACCTTCCCAAGGATGAAGATGAGGCTGACCAATCCGTAATTCCCTGGATAGTCCCTTTTGCCTTTCTTGAGGATCGAAAGAAAGTAACTGTCACTCCTATGTTCAGAAGCCTCCTCCAACCATCATGACCTTTCTGAGACAATCAAGAGTGGTCTCACAATGACTTTGGCCAGCTATGCCAGCACTTGTGGGTGAATTCCTTGGGCTCCACAGACTTGCATATGTCCAATTTGTTTATAAGTTTGCTAACCTGGTCCTCCCCTAATGAGGTGGTGCCTTCTTTCCTCCAGACTTTGCCACTGGTTTCAGGAACTTTGGATTCCTGAAGGCAAATTCTAGCAGTGAAGACCATTGTGAAGAGCTGTGCAAGAAAGAGGTGTAAGAAGCCTTGTCTGGGCCCTCCCGACCTTTACTCAAGAGATGCATTCAAACTAAGGCACTTGGTTCTCACATGAGTTATGCTGCAGCCATACCTGGACCTGGCCATGCACCCCACTGATCCAGCCACGACCCACTGAATAGACTTTCTTGCTTCACCTCAGATCATCACTATAGACTTGCCTGGAGACCCAGACTGTTAGCTGAACCTGGTTACTGTCACCAGATCCCCAATATCTGCATGAGGCAAACAGGGTAACTGCATCCTTATCAATGAGGCTACTGTCTCTGCCCACCTCATTGTCACCATTGACTCCCAGCTTGCCTACCCTTCAGGCTGTCCTTGATGCTGCTTCCTGACACTTTGTTTTGTTTTTAAATAGTGAAATAAATATTCTTTAAGGGCTGAAAGCAAGCACAAATCTCAATAAGAAGTGACAGAGCATTAAATTATATTTTCCTCACTACAAGGTAAGTGAACTTTCATACATTTCTTGCTTTCTTTTTGCATCAGTTAACATTGTCATCTTTACACATTTTGCATTACTTTGCATTAGCAGTTAAACAAATAAGTCAGATATTGTTCATTTTGGAATGCCAGAGAGGTCAGTGTTCTTTGGTCACATGAAGGAAGACCTCTGTCCCCTTCAGAGACCTTCACATATTGATTTCTGGTTAATCACATTAACATGCTATCTGCCAATATCTTGGTTTCAGCAGGGAAGTTAATTTCATTTAATGACCTGCAAGCAGAGAAAGAACAGCTTTCACCACATTATTTCTACTGTTTTGCTTACGGGGAGAAAAACCCATCAGTTTCAATAACAGGAACATTTGCATTTGCAAACCGAATTGGAAATTACCTTTTTTTTTTTTGTCATTTTGAAAGTAGTAATCTCTACATTTCACCATGCAGTGGTCTGCAGAGCACTGGAAACAGTACACAGAGGTTCACATGGCACATTGCTTCGTGGCTTTGTGATGGGGGGGGCTGTGGATCTGCACTCATTTTGTTCTTGTTATTATTAGTGTTCTCTGTCTTTGTGTTGTTTAAGTGAACTCTCCTTACCTTAACCCACTCGGCTTTACCTTTCATTCTCCTCCTCCCCTCCCACCCCTGCTCTGCTGGAGGTTAGAGAGTGGCGGGTGGGTGAGCAGCTGCATGGTGTTTAGTTGTCAGCTGGGTTTAAACCACAATTACGCTGAACAAAATCAATGAAAAAGTCAAGAGAAGGATCCTAACCTTTTGCATTTATCCATTCAACTGTTGTCTTAATAAATAACTTTAAAGATTGACATTACTGACCCATAATGGTGCTTTATTTCCAGAAAGGACGGGAAACATGGAGAGTCTCTAACAGATACATTAAAGTTTCAGAATGCACACAGAGCTTGTGAGAAGTAGCCAGGAATACACCTAAGACACCTACTGCAAGAATGCAGGACAAGATTTACATAAGAAACGTTAACAGCCAAATAATTTCTTATTCTGATCCCTCTTGATGTTTTTGAGCACAATTTCTAGCTTTCAAGCTTCTGTCAAATGGTTTGAAATGACCTTGTCACAGCAGATACATTGCCACCCCTACAACTTTCCTCACAGACCTGACTTAAGAATCACATCACAAACTGTTTTCTAGGAAGCAACAGCAGCAACTGGCGATTAAACAGACTTTGAAAAGACCAGATTTCTTTCATTATTAAAAAAAGAACAACAACAAAAAGATACACCTGATACAACTACTCTTAACAGCCTAAATGTAAGCCACTAACCAGATGCCTGCCTACCCTCCCCAGCAGATTACAGAAAGAGGAAATCCCATCTGCAGGTCTTCCCATCAAAGTACCTTTGCCTCTATCAGAGCTTACTGAAACGAGGGACAATATCTGACAACTTTTTCCTCTTCACAGAAACCAAGTAACTTGGTCATTTTTAGTCCTGTATTCTGAAAACAATTCCTTTGGCAAAACCAAGACAGGATTCTCTGAAAACCTGTCCATAAAGCATGCCCATGTGCTCTTACCTTGCTTCATGGCAAACACACAAGAGGTTGTACTATTCTGATGTTAAGCCTTCTCACTTCCCAGGTGATATGCAAGATCTGTAAACCTACTTATTACTCCTCAATTATCAAAATATCACCATGCATCAATCCATAAAGAAGCTGTAGTTGCAAATCCATGAAGAAGCAGTAGTTGCAAGTTTTTGTTACTTGCAAAATTGCTTGAAGTTTTGTTTAAAAACACCTTTTCTTCGCTTAAAAAAAGTACTAGGAAGAAAGCAAGACACATTTGGAGTGTTTATCCAGTTATAAAATTGAATTCTAATCTAGAAAATACTACTCTTGTCTGGTGTAGGAAAGCAAGGTTTGGTGGTTTTATCCAACCTGCTTAAGTTACAGGCTACCACATGATTTCCACATTAACATTTCCAGTATAAAAACTATTTTCTCTGATTTTGATGGCCAATCTCATATGTAAGAACGTGTGAAATTCAAGTTTGTCCTCTACATTAGATCCCATCTTGTCCTCTGATAGCTAATGTTTAAAGCCAGCATGTTTCTCTTCCAAGAGGTCCTTACACAATCGGTGACCCCAGCATATGGATGTAGGTACATGGAATCACTTCAAACTTACTAAATTTTGCACTCGGAAAAGGCCAGCAGCAACAGTTTCTGTAATGTCATCTTTAAAATCCAACTGCACAGGCTTGCCTTCAACCCTTTCTGAATCCACGCAAAGCTCTAAGACACAGGCTGACTACATTATTTCTTTCTATACGCACTGCTGTATACTCATTAAAATCAAAACCATCCCTGTTCTGTCCAATCAGTCGGCCTGTTTTGGTTTTCATGATAAGTGTGGTCCTTACTTGTGTCACCATCTTACCAGTCAGCTGCTATCCTGATCATTAGAGAGTATCTCAAGTGCAGCTTCTGGACTCTTGAGGTCACCTTTGCCAACATTAAAACTTTTTTTCCCCCCTAGTTGTACTTTTTACACAAACAAACCCTTCACTGCCATCCCACAACTCCCCCAGCTTGTTCTACATCCTCTTGGATAAAAACTTGTCAGAGGCATTTTCAAAGCTCTAATTTATACTTTTTTTTCCTCCTTTGTCCACAACAACGACAAGTTCAAAGCATTCCCAGATCAGCATGATACAATTTTCCTCTGCCAAAACCATGCTAATTAGACTAACATCTCATGACCTTGCTAGTACTGTTCTATCTCCCCTGCGCTGTATTTGCCAACCACAAATATAAGGCTGACAGGTTTGTGTTCACGACACATTTTGCATAACAATTTCCTGTATGGTAAGAAAACATACAAGGTTGCTGAAGAGAAAGGGCTATATTCAGATAACGCAAGCATAAGCTATGCCTAATGCTCACAAGTAATAATGAAATCAAATGACAGGTTGTTTTTAATATAGAGGTTGACTGAGGAAACAAAAAAAGAAAATAGAAAGAAACAAATAAAAAACTCCAACAAAGTGTAATCTAACCGCAGCTGACAACACTAGATCACTTGTTTCTCCCACACAGCCACAAGGGAAGGGTAAATAAGGCAAAACCTTCCACCACAGATCTAAGGCAGCACAGTGAAGATAACAGGAACACTAACTAGTGAAACTGCACTAGAACATAAACGAAATCTTTGTTTCAAGACAGTTATTTAAATTTGCAAATTAAACCACAAAAACAACAAACAAAAATTCAGCTGATAAAACTGTAAGCCAACACAAGTACTTGAACTTGGAAATAATGACACACACACACATTTTTTTCCTGCTGTTCAAATCCATGGCTATTTATCAGCTTTGAATTCTGTGCAATAACAAGTAACATTAGGCTTAGTGTGCCCTTCAAGAGAGAGAGAAAAAAACCCATCTAGCTCCAAGATTCTGTTGGATATTCTGGAATCCAACTTATTTTATTTTATTTTTGATAAGAGGCATCCCTCAGACCTACTGTTAGCAGACAAAAGACTAAGATTACACACCAAAAAACCCAACAAAAATCTTTTTGCTATCTAACAAATGGCATGCACCTTCCCAAGTCTCATCACAATGCTTCCATTCCCCCAAGGTTTACATCTCATTTGACATCAGAAAAGACCACTTCTTCCTTTGCTACATCTATGCAGTATTTTTCATCATTTAAGGGTATTGCATTCAATATTGCCACAACACAGAGGTTGTCAGGAGAGTTTAATTTTATTTCTAGGCTTTTACAGAGCTAGATATAGAAGTTTAAGTAAACAGAAAAACATTAATCAAGCCTGATATGTATTCAGATTCCATAGAAGCATGAAAAGAATTGTCTGTAGAAGTAATAACTAAACTAACATTAAAAGACCAGAGTTAGAATGAATATTTTTAATGTCTGAGCAGAATCAACCAGCAAAAAAAAAAAAAAAAAACCCTAACAAACCAGTGAACTGTACAACACACTGAGTTATAAAGTACCCATGTTTTACTCTCTCCTCCACCAACATCCTGCAAAACCCTGGGCAGTTCTGCGCCTCACCGTGCATGCAGGAAGGAGAACTCTTCCTGCAAGCACCTCTGCTCAGGAAAGGACTCTGTGGTTTTTTTATCATATTATGATAATCAGTAATATGTATATTTAATAATGAGTAATATATATATTTACTACTACAGAGTAGTAACTTAAAATCTCATATTCTTTTCATGGGGAAAAACTGTATTAACTAAAAATTCCACAAGACCCAAAGAAAAAAGTGGTAACACTGAAATCAAATTAAGAATGTACTTTCTTACAGGCTGACTTTTAAGATAATTCCCCTGGCTATACAACAGCCAAATCTTCTGAAGACTGTACATTTGTATTCTCTGCCAGCTAAAGGTTTTCTATGACTGTGCAGTAAGATCAACTTTTCTGGCCAGCAGTTCAACTTGATTTTAGAGAATTTTATCAAAGAAACACCACTTACAAAAGAAGCCTATTAAGAGCTGCTTTAAGAGATACTAAGACTTCCCTCTCACCAGAAAAGCTTCCGAATATGCACACTTATACCAGTTTAATTTCATACTTCCTTTATATAGAGAGAAGTGGAAAACACTTCATGTACCATTATTTTGGTTTCCCTCAGGCTTCTTTCAAACTCAGATCTCTTCTTAATTCAATGTAGCTAAGGTAAAACTTCCCTGAACAAACGGAACCCAGACAAATAAAACTGATACATTCTTTTCTAATCCTATAAAAATTACCAGAATAATGTAATAAACTACAGCTTCGGGTACTGCCTCTTGAATAGGAGTGCAGGGCAAACCCAAGTAACAGTCTTACCTGTTCTAATTGGGTTTTCTTTTCCATACAAAGCACTTGGGATTTTAACAGCCCGGAGGAAGCCCACACTAGAGCGAGTTGCTTAGTTGATTAATTTGTGTTTGTCATCCACAAATAAACAAGGCATTGCCCTAAGCTCCCTTTATAAACTTCTCCCTGGTGACCCAATTGTACCCTAGACAAACGCGTTCTCTCACAAAAAACCAGCCAAAGTCCAGTTATCACTGCCTCAGGTAAGCCGTAAATATCACCTTAAATTCACAAAGCTCAGTATGCTTTACAGCCTTTAAAGTATTAAGACAGGTACCTCAGATGGGCACACAGGAGCTAAACCAGATAGCTGAAGTCCAATACTGAGAATGACTTTCCTCCAGCACACAGCAGCATAAAAATCACAGTGACCATCCCCGGTCATTTTGTCCAATACAGTCAGAGTTGTTACATGCATTTATAAAAATAACATCGAAAATTTCTCAGACAAGTGCTAAGAAATAACAATGGAAAATATGTAGACAACCCACACATGCTTTTGGGAGTGCTTAATTATGCACAAAAGACTTTTACGAAAGCGGAGCAATCTTTGTAAATAATTTGAAATAAAAATAACACAAAACCTGACGAATAAGGAACCAGCAGCTTTAGAGAGACTAATACCATCAAAAAAACATTTTCTTTTACTCATACCTATAGGCTTAGTATCACTGATTTTCTCAATCTCCTACTCAGCTGACACACTCAGCACACCGGACACTGCACGCAGGCAGAAGTTGCTCTGATTTCCGGCAGCGAGCCCCCAGCTGGCGACAGTATTCACCCAAGCAGCGGGAGCAGCCTTGCAGGGGATGCAGCAGTTCTTCGAAGACACAAGATATGAATCCAGATTTTTGGTTCATCATCAACTCAGAACATTGCCCTCTGGATGAGTTGTACACAAACCTCTCTAGCACATCTTACATATGAGAGAGAATATCCCAAGCAAGGGGTCAAAACCTTTCTGCTATTTTAATGAAATTGGTAAAACTTGGTCCTACAATATCTTTAAGGTCCAAAACCTTATGTCTGTCTGTCACAAGCCGTTCATCTGAGTAAGCTCCCTTTCAGCTCTCCCAAATACCCGTGCATATACACGGGGGCCTGTAATTCAGCAGCAGACAACCAGCCAATTCCAACAGGCTTGTTAGAGGCTTCTACCCAGCTAACCAGGGCTTCTTCCTACTCCGCAAAAGGCAGCCTGCACCTTCACAGGTATTCCCCTTCAAGCTAAATGGCTCAAGTTCTTCTGTTTCCCACCTGCTCTTGCCCAAACCTTGCGACCTGTTATTGTTTCTTCTCAGCTTGATAGCACAAAGTTGGTTTTCTTTCCTCAGTTAAGAACACGCTATAAAAGCTTCTGTAATACCACAGCTTCACAGCTTCCCTCCCTGAAAACCACTGCTACAACCTAAAAAAAAAAAAAAAAAAAAAAGGAAGAGCTAAACTAAAAAGATACCTCTTGCCTAAATAACAAAACTTTCAAGACGACAGTGCAGGAGTACAGCAGTGTCTATACATTCTCAATTAGGAATTTAAAGTGCATTACTCTTTTACGTGGGAGATGTGAAATTACAGGCTTCTAGCAATGAAATGATATTGTATAAGAGCAGATTAACAAAACCAGCAAACCAGGAACAAACAGGCCCACGATGATGCATCTTTACCTGCAATGTCAGCGTTGTTACAAAGACAATGCTGTCATCCCAGTAAGAGTATAGCAATCCTTGTACTCTGATGATCTTCCTAACTTCTCTGCAGAAACAAAAAGTCATGGAGACCAAGCAGGACCTGGCTCAGTGATACAGCTTGAAAGCTGTCCCGTTCCTTACACAGGCAGGCCACATAGCATGGAGGAAGAAAAACTGTTAGTCTGGTAAAGGCAGTTGCAGGCACCTCAGGTTGACACTGAAGGTGATGCTCCCAGTTGCAGTCCACACCTTAAGTACGCATCTTCATTTACTGGGGCTGTGTTAGCTTTCCACCAGTGAGGCCACCCGAACTATCTCGCTCTGGGGTGGCCCTGCCAGCTGGGGACAAGCCCAGTTGTATCTTGATGTAGGGTTAAGCTGCCTAGAAAATTATGCCCTCAAACCACAGTCCCAACAAACACTTCTAAACTGGCACCACAAAGAAGTGTGAGGTAGCATTGCTACCTGCTGGCTCTTCTCCACCCTGCCGTACTTTCTTCCTCAAGTCAGAAGTGAACTAAATCAAGGCATCTTCAGGCAAGTATCCGATGCCCTCAGAGTGTATTTAGTACTAGAAATTGGCCTTCATTCCGCTACTACAGGGCAGGTCTTTGGACTGAACTCACTACTACTGTCTTCTAATTTCAAACATGTAACTTGAAGCAACCATGAATACACTGACTATTTTTCAGAGCTCTGTTGAATTGGTCCCTTGTAATAGAGTCCAAGGTTTGAAGGGCAGCTTTAGACCCTAGGAGAGACATGAGAGAAATCACATGCAAACAACTCCAGAGCACTGGGTACTCAAACTGTGCTACTAAGCAGCCAAAGTGCTCCACATCAGGCTTCCTGCTGTTTAACCTGAAAGATTAAGCAATATAAGAGAAAGCCACATCCAAACATCAGTCTCCTGCCTTTTCTAATTTTCCTAATTACTCCCCAAACCGTCCTACCATGAAAGTGATACTGGATATTTGTAACCTCAGAACAGTCCCCTTACAGATAAATTTTTAAATTCAATAAATGCATTCTTCAAATAATTGGAGTTCACTCCTCTACACCAGTTGCATTCACACAAAATAAAATGAACATGTATCAGGGAAGCAACAGACACTTTCCCACCCTACATGAATTCCTGCTTTTGACGCAGAATCCTCCATGATGCCATTTGAGTATTATGTCAAAGCCTAGAGAGAGTAAGTTAAAGCCCTGAGATTTTATCAGGGTACCAGGCACAAAATAACCATTTTCTATAACAATCAAGCAAGCTTTGAAAGCTATATGTATTGACTGTGAGACTGCAAGCTAATGAGCTCAGAATAAAAACCAAAACAGGATTATCAGAAGCAGCATTAACTTCAACAAAACAGGTTTTTTTTCCCCTGACGATCCTTATTGCAGTCTTACATATTCTGCAATAGGTTACAAATAATTCATTATCTTTGCACAAGTGTTTAAACATTTTCCAATCCCAGTAGATTATGCAAGGTAAAGAATAAAACAATTCTTCAGCAGAAAAATAAAATCTTGGGTCTCATCCTTGCCAACAAGGTACTACTACTTGATGTAATTAAGATCTTGCTCCTGAAGGAGACTGCTGCAACAGCAGTGTTTTTAGACCCTGAGGGAAGGGAGTGCCTGGCACCATGCTGAAGCATATGCAAATAAAGCAAAAGCACACAAGCAGAGCTCTGCTTTGCTTCCTCTAGCCAGAAAGCACGTCAAAGCGAAGAACTGCAGGGCTCTGAGGCATGTGCACAAATTCCCTACAACCAAAAGTAAGAGAAGCAGGAAGGAAACATTTTTTTCTTCATTTATAAGACAAGGCTAGTGGTGCTCCTGATACTATCACACACCTCATCTCTTCACATGGCCAAGAGCTGCAGGCTGCAAGCTGTTTCAGAGCAATACAGAGAGGGAGCCTCAGGAACATTTCGGGTAGGCAACCACCACAGCTTGTCAACAGGCCCACTGTTTCTCTCCAGATAGGCCAGAAAGCCACCTATGCCCTGCAGCAGGGACCCAAAGAGGTCTACCAGCATCTCCCACTGATGCTCACTTTGCAGCTGGGACTGCACCATGCTCCCATGACCAGCCCCGCTCTACAAGACCTGGGTCCTGAAAATATTAAAACATTTAAAGCAAAAAAAATTGTTACCGTCTATATTCTAAAGAAACTTTCATACATCTGTGCAAACAACTACACCAACATGACCACACCAGTCACAATTAAAACCAAAACCAATTGTGTTTTATTTCCCATTCCTCAGCCTGGGTATACAACTTACAGTAATGGTCACCTATCCAAGTTATAGAAAAGGAAAATAAACCTTCACTTTTCTTTCTCAAAAATTATGCTTCCCAAGTAAGACTAAAGTTTATTTTTTACTTATTACTGAGAACTGTCAAACCGCACTTTTCTATAACAGCACTATTTAGATTTGATTCACCACTCCTCCTCAATCTCAGTTAAGAAATAAAAAAAATTATTACCCTTAATGAATTTAAAAGCTCCACAGACGAGGAACTGGGATAAAAAAGGGAGACTTCTCACCTTACAGCAACCTGATACTTCACAGAATGATAAACACTGTTCCCCACTTTTAAACATGCATGCTCACAGAAGAAAAAACACACAGAAGATCCACCAGCAAAGCTGAATTCTGAACATAAAAATCAAACATAAAACTACAGCAAATCCTTTCTCATCTCAAAAACCCAGCACAATCTTGCTGGACTAAACAGTCTTTTACCCTCAAGGAACAGTACAGACAAAAGTGATTAAGTAGATATTTCATAAAATAAGATTCTCTAAGTATCTCCCAAACACTTCATCAGAGACATGTTTTCTGCCTTCCAGAAGTTACAAAAGACTTGATCTATTGATTTATCTCCATGCATACAATATTTTTCATATAATTTCCATAGTCTGTCTTCTGTAGGAGTTAAAAATATTCAAGTAGCATCTTCATTGTGAATGTGTCAAAGGCAGCAGGGTTATTGAGCAATGGTAGTGAACAACTCCATTCCCTAGACTGAAACACTTTCTCAATTTGAGGATAGGCAGATATCCAATTTATCCTTCCGCAGCAAGCTTGGCAATCCAACTCACAATATAAATTTATTAGCATAAGCTCTATAAAAGTCAAGATACCAAGAGAGAGCAAACGCTTGTAAGTCAGATTATTAAATCTGATGAACAGGCTTTTGGTATTGCTTGATCTGCATTTAAGAAGATGTTAATCTTCTCATGTTTATGATGATAGCAGGACATGGACCAGCTGCAGAAGAGCAAAAGGATTAATTTTTAGGTAACAACTTTCCTCATGGATTTTCATGGATTAGTTTTCATCAGGTGAACAAGCCGAACCAAATTATTCTGTAGCTACAGGACCAAAAAAAAGGGAGCAGCAGAAGCTGAAGGCCAGAAAGGGGAACTGGGATTGGCCCTTTTAGCAACTGCCTAGTTTTAGTTATCAGATGATATATGACATTACATCCTTGATTATTTTAGCATGCTAAATTTCCCATCAAAACATGAATCAAGCAGCTATATGAACACTAGTGCCAGCACCAATAACAAGGGAACTGGTGACAACCCACCGTCAGGGAAGCATGACTACACCTTTTGATTTAAAGTGGTCACAGTGTCAGCCAACTATGAAACAACTCAGTGTCACAGGTTGCTGCACCATGCATCAGAGTCAACAAACAAACAAAAGATCTTCACACTGAATTCTGACCACTGAAGACAAAGGAAATCCTACACACAGAAGCAGGCAAGCGTCAAGGATCTAAAGGCAAAAATATCCTAATTTAAATAAAGACAAGAACAACCAGTTTCACAATACTTTTTTTGAACACTGCCATTCCACCAACATAGTATTTAGGCTTCTGGAAAACAAATGCCCATCTTTTAAGAACTATTAAACCTCCTTTTTTTAGACTATAACAAAGAACAATGACGAACACAGAGCAAGAACTCATCAAGTACTGTACGCTCAGGAGCAGGTTCGTAAACTTTATACAGTGAAACTGCCCCGCCCAAAACCTTTTGGAGAAACCAGAGATGGAAAGCAGCTAAGGCTGTTTCTCAGCATAATGCTTTACACTGCAGAGGTTTTGTGCCAGTCTTCCTTCTTAATTAATAGGGCATTTTGGGACCCAGTGATAAAACAATGTTCCTGCATTGTCCTCAAAGCTAGAGACAGCTGCGGAAAGGTATCTCCATTATTATTTTTTAAGCGTTTTATTCCTTACAAGTTTCCATACATTATTAAAATTAGGAGTCTATTATACTACTCCATCAATACTAACACTCTTTTAAATTGGTAACTTGTGTTTCCTTATATGTGTGCAGACCAAGAGCATACTGAACAAGTTCCATTTCTCTGCCATAAAAAACAAGTATTTCTTCATTTGCATCCATTGTGTACAGAGAAGAAACTCAAAACTCTACATAAACAGAGCACTAAAGACTTTTGCAACCCTTATACATGATAAATTAATTAAATTAAGTCAAGACAAAATTATCTTGCCAACATGCAAGATCTTCCTAACATGCCACCTGTCTAATGTTTGTGGATATAAATTAAACAGAGCAGGAACAGCATGTTCACTCTTCTTTCATGCAGAATAACCACACTCCTGTACACAACGTTCAAAATAGTGACCACCAGGGATATCATGACAAACCACAGAGATTTTCACATGTACATATTAAAAGTTTTCATATGGTCACACTCCTTAACTGGAAATGTATTAAGTTAGGGCTCTGATTTAAAAAAAAAAACCAACCTGAAAAATAATAAAAAAATTCTAAGTAAAATTTAACTACTGCAGTAATTACCATCCACCTCCTTTTGGCAGGCTGAGAGTAGCTACGCACAGCTACAGATTCACATCTCCCTAAACGAATTGCTATTTAATTAGTTCTCAAAAATCTGAAAACCAGTTTGAAGTTTCAACCAAATTTCACTTTCATTTTCATTTCCCTTGAGTCTCAAAATTCAAATGCAAAAGAAACTATCTAAAAGCTTAATCATTCTATTTATTTTGTACCAAGTGAGGACTTGTCAGGATGAAGTGGGCGAGCTGGAAGTATTAGCTAGGAGATACTATGACTACCTGCTCCAGTGCTGCACCACTGAATGCCACCTACAATTTACAGATTGGCAATGCTGATTGCTGATCCTTGACCTAGAAGACAAACGATTGGGATAACGTGCAGAATACAAGCAGCTTTTAGGAACTTCTCCAGCTCAAACACCTGAAGGTGTCATAAATGAGTCTTTTTTCAGCTCTTATTTACATTCCCCCCCATTCCCTCCTCAAACAAGAAAACTAAAAATAAGTCTCTTGTAACACAAGACTCTAAGCTTTTTAGTAGGTTTCAAGTGCCTGGGATTTTGACGGGAATTCTTTCCTAGAGACACGGCCTGTCTGATATGTGCTTGACTAGTACAGCTTTTGTTTAATGTTTCTAGACAGCACTCACTGTCAACCTTCATTTTACAAGTAAGCCCAAATGAAAGTAATAGCTTTGAAAACAGTAAACATAGGCAAAGGGAGGGGAGAGGGTTAAAGAAAAAGTATTGAGAGTTTCAAGCTCCAAACATTTCTTTAGGGGACTTAGAGATGATAACTTTCAGAATGAAAAAGGTGACATTTTTCTAACATTTATGGAAGCTTACTAGGGAGCCAACATCATTTTCATGTCACTGGAATGACAACTTCCTTCATGCAAAGTATTTATTGCACCATGGTCTGCAAGACAACCACAAATCACACTTCTGTCCTCCAACCAGTTAGATTCAACCTGTATTTCAGAACCTTCTTTAAAGGCATTAGGGGCACTCCCAACATTTAAACTGCATTTTCATTAAGTCATTTAGACAAACCTCCAAGTTGGTCACATTCTCCCCTCCCTTACTGAGGATTCAGGCCACCACTTACTAATTTTAACTGCCTGAAATCAGTCTGTTGCCGTGGAGAAGTACTGACCCGTATTCAGAAATGTACTGAAGGTCTTCCCAGAGCTGCTAACCACAACGACAGAAGCAACAAAGCCCGTCTGCAACGCTTTGCAGAGACAGCTGCAGGTTAGAAAAGAACAAAAAAGTAGTGAAAAAACTAACACAAGAACAATTTATGTTGGAAAGGAACTCAAAGCCTTGCTCAAAACAAGGCTAATTTCAGCCGAACATTGAACAAAGCACCATCTCCCTGAGCGCTCACATCAGAGTCTGACCATTCTCATGCTGAAGATCTTTTTCTCTATATCCAGCTGGAGGGTCCTTTCGTGAAGCTGATGTCTGTTTTGCCTCCTGTTTTTGCTGTACCCTTCACCTTCTCCCACCCACTGGAGAGCTGAAACCAGCAGTTAGGTCTGCCCCTTAGTCTTCCCTTCTCCAGGCTACAAGTCCAGCTCCCTCAGCCTCTCCTCATACACCACGTGCTGCAGCCCATGATCACATTCAGTGGCTTTCTGCTGAACCAGCTCCTGTTTGTCTGTCTACCTCTACTGCAAAGGCCCACGCTGGCTACAAGTACTCTAGATGCAGCCTCACAGTTACCAAGCAGATGTGAACAATCATGTTCTTCCACCTGCTCTTACAAGAGGAGCCCAGTGCATGGTCACCCTTCACCGCTGCAAGGGCACACTGACAACTTCCATTCAGCTGACTCGTCTGCCAGCAAGCTTCACTCCAGCAGGTGCCGGGGTGGCTCAACTCCTCCAAGAGAGTCAGGACCTATGATCATGTTTCTTCTTGTTGTCTTAAGGCAGCTTTGTCCAATTCCTCATCTTGATGGGGCAGGTGTGCTGCAGATGCTCTCTATAATGCCCTCCGCCTTGCTGTCCCCTCTCTAATCCTGACCCATAAGCTCATGATAGGCCTGCCGCCCCCCGCAGCAGAGCTCTGTGCATTCAAGCCACACCTTTGCAGAAACACAAACCACTCCATCTTCCCTGCCTGGCCTTTGCAGAAAGCAAGAACTACAGCACTCCAGCTGCACGATCGCATTTCTGTGATCTGAGGGAGACCACAAGCCTGCAATGCACAGACTTCTCATTTCACCTTGGCCATTTCTTACCCGTGCTGTGTATTTGCGTGCACCTGAGATGAGCCTCCAGCCACATGGCTTCTGAGCTATCCCACAGGTATCACCCCACTCTGTCCCTCCATTTATCTGCTAGGGGAAGCATTATGTTAGTTAGCTTATTACTAAATAAAGCACTGTAAAGGCATTCAAACCTGCCTGCACTAGCTAGCTAGGGTGGGTTGGTTTTTTTTTCGTTTTTAAACGAGCTGCTACTTTAATTGTCATTCAAGACTGATTCATGAGAATGTTCTACAAACTTGGAAGTTTTACCCTGCTAGCCATTTATTCACCTCAAGCTTCTTGAACCTATTACTTTCTGACTCTGCTAGAGATAGGAGTCGTTTCTACAATCTGAGCCCCATGCAGCATGACAGGAACATAGGAGAAAAGCTCAAAACAGGCCTGAATCTGAAGTAATGTTTGAGTAACCTCTGAGATACCTGCATCTCTTCTACCATGGGACACAGACACATAAGAGGTTCAGCTACGGTATGCATAGAGGACTAAAAATGTGACCTGGAATGTTCTAATTGTTCTGTGTACAAATGTCAGATAGAGTTTCCTCCCTAAAATAGAAAAAAATACATTCAGCATGAACTCCTTTCTTGGGGCATAACAGAACATGCTATAGTTTACATTATACCACATTTCTCAGTATCTGAAGAATAAACCTTACATATGGAAGTTGCTTGCTGTTCTACAGTCAGTTGTGTTACGCAGTTAATAGATATATTTGCACTTCCTGTCTCTGCAAGTATGTTTTAATTTCAGAAATATCCTGACTATAAGGCAACGAGCAGAACCTCATGTACTTGTCTTCTGAACACACCACATGGGAGAAACAGGGCTGTATCTCATATGTCTGACTGATAATTATTTTTTTAATCATGAAAAACCAGCCAGACATAGGCAGAAGCCCAAGCCTTTCAAGACAAGCAAGTATCAGCAACCCCTGCTTTCTTAATTTTTATTAGGAGCTGTTCCAGTAGATAAAACATTATTTTATCTGAAGTGTGTGCACTGTGTACCTTAATTTGTGTTGTTACTGTATCGATGGTTAGCACAGACTAGTGATGTAAGATCGTGTTCTATTTATACACAAATGTTAACAACACATTGCAGGTTACACTATACTGAAAGTTGATCCATTTAGCTCCAAAAGATGACTTGCACCACCTACAGGTCTTTGCAGAGTGTTACAAGAGTCTAACTTTCTAAAATAAACTTTCAGACATTCAATTCTACACTACTGGAATAAAAGTCAAGTCAAAATACATCCTGTATAAGCAGAACAGGCTTACTTCAAAACACTGTCACCTAACATCAATCCAACTTGGGTATTTCAGTCTAGTTTGGTAAGAGTTTTGCACTGGTTAGCATTAAATGGCGTCCTTTAACATGGCAAGGATCTTTCCAGGAATTTCAAGCTAAGAAATAATCAGTAACTCCCCTTGACAACAAAGGAAATGTAAAGGAACACCAGCCCAGATACTTCCTTCTCAAACCACCTATATGTGCTAAATTACAGTTTGTAATTCTTAAAACAGCCATATACTGTAAAGCATATAGAAAAAAACTTGATGACCACATCTTTCAAAACAATTTGAATCTGTCAGTATATCTTACCAGTCACACTAACAGCTTCTCTTATTATGCTTGATCCTTCAGATTAAGAAAAAAGAATGGTCCAACACAGTTTGAAAAGCATTAAGACTGGGAAGATGGCACACTAACAGCTTACGAGTAAAATACATTCTTTTTATCCCAAAGAATTAAATTCATCAAAGCAGTACTTGAAAGCAAGATGCATTCCGACAGGCTTAGCTAGGCTGCAGAATAAACTGAAAAAGTATGACTGTAGTATTTCAGTGCCCATAAGTACCAATTAAAACAAACTACTTTTAACAAATTGCAGCCCTCTGGATTCTGTGGCTGGGCAACATACAGGAGGTTATCAACAGACCTCTTTCAACCTCGTAACACTTGGATACACCAACATTTACAAGCTTCACTAAGAGCTTAACTCCATTTAATTACTCCCCTCTTCCTTTAAATACAGCTTTTCCTAAATGCAGTCAACATTAGCCATGCAGAATCACAACATAAAATGCAGAAATAATCATAACTCTACAAAACAGGTCAAGTTACATTTTCTGCCTATAATTTAAACTCATTTCATAAAGAAACACCATTTCTCTTCCAAACTTGCTTGTTACTCTGCATCAGAAGTCCTGCAAAAAATTCTGACACTAAAGTTAAAATATTCAATATTTACTTTGACATAAGAAAACTACAACTGGGAGTCATAACTTTCAAAATCTTAAAACCAACATAATTGCAAAATCAAAGTTGGCTCAGATCTTAGGATCCAAAACTGACAGAAGTAGATGATCCTGGATACATGATCAAGAACTAACAATGAAAGCTCTTGTAACACCCACAAGAGTAACATACAGCATTCAGAAATACTGGGGACAAATATTTTGGTGTCACATTAACAATATTCCAAAGTGGGCTCTGATCAGGATGGCACCCAAAAACGTCCCACTACTGTAATTTCTTGGTTGTAGAATTTTGTGCTTAAAACTCTTAAAAGAGCCTTCTGTAAAATAGTTACTAACTTGTGTAAGTCTATCAAAAACATAATACTGTACCTTTCTTCAATTCTATTCTTGTCCATAAGTGGTTGTTTGATCCACTGATTAACTAGTCTTTGTCCTTGAGGGGTTCTGCATTTGTTCAGTAAACCCGCTAGAGACTGTGCGGTATTAGCATTCTCCACAGAACTCTGGGAAAAAGAAGAAAAAAGAGTTAGTGAAGTTTATTGACACCCATTGAATGGCACTCAACTTTGCCACCTAGGAACAGATCAGTGCTTTTTCTGTATTCAACTTGGCACTCATCAAAAAAGGCAAATAAAACAGCATGGCATTAAAGCACTTATACTCTGGGCCCTGGAACTTGGCAAGCAAGGAATAGGTTTGCCTATTTTGAAACTAATCCTGGCTGAAGAGGGAAGTTAGAAATGTACCCAGCCACTGGGTAGTTTGTCCTTTGAAAGGAAAAGCAGAAATATACCTTGGTATTTGCTAGTTTGTCCTGCATAGGGTCAAAAAATAGGGGTCCTGTCCATAAAAAAAAAAAAAGCAGCAAGAAACAGGACTTGGGTTCAAGGGTTTTGGCTGGACATCTTTGGGGATGCCGGTAGGGTGGGAAACAACAGAATAAGGCAGTGAAAATGAACAGATTTATTCAAACTTTCTCAAGTTTCCCCAGATCATCTTTAGAGTACTATAAACACGTCTAAGCTGACTCTGTTCAAATCATAGTTTACTATCTATAATTTTAGTTTAATATTAACTGGACTCAAGACAGCCTTTTGGGCATTTTTCTTGGGGTTTTGTTTGGTTTTTGCACAAACAACTAGCAAGCAAAAATTTCATTTAACACTGAAAAACAGCAAACAAGCTTGTTTCAACTCTTAACTTCCAAAGGAAAACCTCAGCCCTCTCTACCCAAGTACACGTGCAATTAAAACAGCAGGCAAGCATTCAACGAGGAGCAGGTCTGGATGTCTGTAAACAACAGGGATGTAGAACTAGCATCACCTCAACCAGAACTGAAAGCAGGGAGAAAGCATACTGACACATTTAGCTCCTGGAAAATCTATCTAAAGTGGATGTGCTTATTTTCAGTGTTCTGAACAGTATTATATAAGAAAAAAATGAATCCAAGAAAGCGTCACAGACTACATATATTATACACAAATAACCTACTTCAGCACATCCAAGCTGGAAGGCTACAGTTTCCTATCAACTGCATCTGCTACACCAGAAGAACTTTACCTACATACCTCAAAGAGTAACTCAAATTACAAAATATTTTGCCTTTGGTTTACTGTCTGCACACAAACCTCCCCTCAGACAGCCTGCCACACAGGCAACAATGCACCTTCCTGATACATGGTAAACCCCTTATTCCAAAGCTCACAACAGCTCCGAAAAATAGACGTGGCAGTGTATTTCCTATCACAAAACACATAACACCTGCTAGTACTTATAGAGAGATGTAGCTAAGACAGTGTTGAACTTCCTAGAATACCTCTGTAAAGCTTGAGAAGAGAGATAATTTTTGCTTCATTCCCTAGCAGTGGCAGAGAATCAGGAAATAAAGCAGAAAAAAAAATCAGAACATCTCTCTCCAGGGTTAACTAGCTCAGATGCTGAATATATGCTTTTTACCTCCAGAATTTCCTTTAAGATAAAACACAGGACCACATTTGTGATTTCTTCCTATAAATCTGAAACTCGAGTGGATTAGCTTCAAATGAAGATCACTAAGCAGGGTTTAGTAACACAAAAACAAAAGAGAAGAGTTGCGACAACACACAACTTTGAGCCCACATTTTTCTACAACTATAAAAAGAGGCAAAGCAGAAAAACAGATGTGGTAGGAGGCATGGAGGAGACTGGTAATCTGCTTGGATTTGTAGAAAATGTGTGTAACAGGCAAAATTGAAACTATCCAGTCAGCACACCACGTGTTTTCAGAACATTCTTAAGTACTGCCTTGTTCATTGCCCTGCCTGCTGCAGCCACCCAGCCCTTTCCATCACTAACAGCGGTGCTCCTGCCACGTGCTTCCTGTTCCCCTAACACTATCTAATTCAGGCTTCTATTACCTTTCCCAAAGACAGCATTACTGTATAAAGCAACTCTGCTTTGGAGTTCCCTATCATACCAGAAAACTACAGAACTCTCCTGCTCTCCCATATCCCAAGTCTGCTCCCGCCACCGGAGATGTGAACTTCTCTGACTAACGACAAGGGAAGACAAGGCATTCCCCCCACTGCTTAGCCAGACTCCTCAGCAGCTACTACCATGAAGTACTTCTACGGCTCTTCCCATATCTGCATTCTACGTAGACACCCGTTTGTGGCCACTTCCTACCTCCCTGACGATCTTCTCTTCTATAATCAAAGCAAGCTAACAAAAAGCAAAACCAGAAAAGGTGGTAACAGTGGCTAACAGCATTCGTTTAAAACACACACTGTACAGGATTAGCTGAAAACAAAGCTGAAAGGTAGAAGTTGCCATTAATCAGGATCTGGGGAGGCTACTCATCACACAGCTAAATAAGTATATTGCAAAACACTTACCAATTCAAGTGTTCATTTCTTACCTGAAAAAGGTTGAGGGCTTGAACAGCTGCATTATCTAGAACCATATACTGACTAAGATCAAAAGTAGTCAGTTCAAATTGTCCAAAATTAGATTCATCTGACAGCAACTCTAAAAACTTGATAATGGCCGACAAAGACAAAATAGCAACCTGAAGTTTAAAAGACAAAATAAAAGAAAACCAAAACACATCACATTGTCATTAGAAACATGCCTGAATCGGGAGTATTTGACAAATGCCCCTACACAATTACAATCAGGGAGACTTTGAGCCATGTCAGTTCCAGCAGGGCTATGAGAGACTCATCCTCTTTGACAGGACTTCATTTTCACACGGATGTTCTATGGCACTGCAGGATCTTTCCAGGTAGATGCAAGAACAATCAACTAGGTATTTGCATAATCTGATAAACAAAATGTGAAGTGCACACCTAGCCAGCTGTCCAAGGCTGTTATCAGGACGTTTCTGGCTCAGGAACACAAACAAGTTATTACAGATAAATGAGATATCATGGATCATCTTAAGGCATGGTTTCAGGGTTAGTTTTCAGCCAGAACAAGTACCTGATCTGACTCACAGCAGGGCCTTACAAAGGCTAGCGCTAGCACAAAAGAGAGGCAGCAGCATGACTGACTTGTGCCGTTGCAACACGCTTCAAACAATTCTAACCTGTTATGAAATCACACATTAAGGGAGAATAATTCTGTAACTTACACCCGCAGTGAGCATCAGCAGTGAAGGGCATTTCAAAACATGTTTATCTCAAGCAAATTACTCCTTGTTTGTGGCTAAGAACAAAGATGTTCATTTCACATGCTCACCCTAAATCATAAGCTTGAACCATACGACAATATAAACCCAAAAATATTATCATGAACAAAGCTTTGTTTTCAAATGCCAATTTTCCTATCATGCAAAATAATCAAAGCATTGCATTTCGCTCCTTAAGCTAGAGAGATTATGAATAGGAAGCATCTCTTGTGCACAGTTTATTTGCTTACCAGAGTTTACTACTTTAAAGAGATAAGTGAAGGCTTTTCTCATTTTTACCAGGACCCCTGGAATCTAATTTTGAGACAGACCACAGGTAGTACAATGTACTTTCTCAGAAGTATGGGAATCCAGAATAAAACAGGACCAGCGAGGATAGAGATGAGCTCACAACAGGCGCACACACCACTGTGCTTTAAAAAACAGGAGCTCTGTGCTCACCTGCTTTTCCATCTCTGGCAATGCTGCACTATTCATTTGTTCTTCTTTTTTTGATTTTAACAAGCGATTGAGATCTTGAACAATATCTTTTGTTGTGAAATCTGCCTTCTTCCTGTCTGTAATCAGGATTCCTCCTCTCTGAATGACCTGTCCATAAACACATGCAGTTATCAATTACTTTAACTATTCAGCAGACAGATGTTCATCACATAGAAGCAAACCCTGAAGAGATATTTATTTATTGCCAGGTTGCAGAGAGAAAAATGACAGACAGGATTCTACCCTTAGAGCAACTTTTGCTGATTAAAATGCAAATGAGTCAGACAAAAAATACATTTTGGGTGCATAAATCAAAACTTTGAGTTAACATATTGCTCCTTCATTTTTCCATAAACCATGGAGCCTAGCGAATAAGTTGCAATACAGCTTTTCTGATAAAGTTTTGTCTAACTGTAAGCCACAATGGTTCCCTTACTTCTCGCAGTCTTCCCATTTCTCCTGCAGTCTCTCCTCCTGGTAGTACACACTCCTTTGGTCCTAGTTGAACCAGTAGAGCTTCAAGGTTTGAGAACTGATCGTTATCTGGAAACTCACAGACACTCAATTTTCTCAGCGTAGTGTCGACATAACCCACTCCTACTACTCTTTGTCCATCAGCAGTAGACAGCTTAACCCCCACAACCCCAATGGCTGTTGACATATCATTGTTGGCAAACAGAACCTCCTCAAACTGGGCAAGATTTCCTGGAGAACCCTATTTAGAAAAGAAATATAATTTTAAAGAGTTTGTATATACACACATACTTCTTTTTCTTTTAAAAGGCTAACAATCGATGTAACTAAGTACTGAATAGACCATTAATATAAAACATACAGCTGTTCTGTTTTTGCAACAATTAGGATTTTACGTATCATCTATACAAAGTGACCTACTTCAGGTTTCCTTTATTCCCCAGCCTATGGCAAAGATACAGAACAAGCTCTTCCAGCCTTAGAGCAGTAGAAAATACAGGGATATATAACAGATTGCATGATTTGCCATCATACCACCAATGTCAGTCCCTGAAAATCCCAACAACTGCAAGCTTAGGGGCTCAAGAAAGAGTGATTTTTTTTTTCCCTTTCACCTCACAATTATAAAGATTGAAAATTGTACCTTGTAGGCTAAATACCAGTCATTTTCTTTGATAGATTTGCTCCCTGCTTTGTTCTTGTAAACTTCAACTCTGTAATGACGAACTAGAAGCAGATCTCTCACAAAAGACTCAAAGTTCATTTTACTAAGCACAACACTCTCAAGCTTCTGAGTTCCTACATTAAAAAAAAGGGAGAAAAATTAAAATACTATGAGATACCAGAATTTGTTCATAGAATTTATTTTCTGTAATCAAAATCCCCAAGCACAGCCTTCAAGGAAGGACACTATTCTAATACCAAAGAGGCATGTAAAATCCATGAAATAGCACAAAACCACAACCTTCAAGTGGTCAATATTAAGAATGAAGAAAGCATATTCCACATTCAAATAAAAACAACGTTCATTTCCAAATTTAAGTTTATATGTACACATATACAAAGAGATCTGTTCCTCTCACCCTTCTCCTCTTCTTACAACAGTCTTGATTTGGTTTCCTAATTAAAGTTTTGCACATTTTAAACTAATGAGTAGTGGAAGCCTGCTGCAGGTTCTCTTTCATTCTGGGTAACATCGTTTCTTTCCTGGATAAGCCACTTCTGTTGACAAAAGAGACTTTCACCTATTCACACTCAGAAGTTGGCGAGACACACATGCCAAGATATTTCTCTTTTATTACAATATATACTGTAAAAATAATATATTCTCAAAAAATTTTAGAAGTTTACATTAAAACCTAACTTAGAAAGTGCCTAACTGACAATCTCCTGGCTGCACCCTTATAGGAACAGAAGCAAGATGATACAGTTGAACAAATTCCGTTCCGTACAGCTGACGAGAGGAGCAATACTCCTTCTACCTCCCCACCTCCCGTGCCACCTCTGGCACCAGCCTACTCACAGAATAAGGTAATTCCACTACTAAACAAACTGGGGATGCGGGTGGGTATAGTATGTTTTCTGCCAGATTGCAAAGCAGATTTAACTCAGACTGGAGTCAGATACATGAGAGCTAGATGACATATAAAGTAAGCAGAAGGAATAGATACAGGTTATCACATTCCTCTTGTCAGTACCATGCCTTCATCACCTGAGGCCCCTCCTCCTTTTAGGTGAACAGCAAATTTCCCCACCCATAAGGAGGTATGGGTTTATTTTAAATAGAAATTTTTCATTTCCTCTTCTTCCCTTAAATCTCTAGTGAGACTTATTTTGAAAGCAGGTAAAAAACTATTTCCACATAATTAAGTTATCTATGCCAGTGCAGAACTTCCCAACAAAAGACAATTTTTCTTCTTTTCAGCTGAGGCTATGTAATACAGCAGCAGGGGGCAGCTGAAACTGATGCATGCTTTGAAACTATCCTGAAAGCAAAATTTAGTTTCATTCTGACTTTCAGTTGGATATGCCACATAATGCTTTTAAGGGTTTAAAACCAGAGGTGATAATCACAGACTTACACCTGTGAAACGATCACTTTTAAATGGAAAACAGAAATACAGATGCATGTGTTTCTAGCCTAGAAGACATAACAAATTTTACGCTGGAAACCATCAAGCTCTGCAACTTTTCCATGAGTCATTTTTTGTGAGGTTTATTTGTGGGTTTGGGGAGGGATTGAGGTTTATTTTATACATATTAGCTCATCACTTGCAATAGAAAATGGAAAGCATATGAGAATGTAATTCTCTTTTTAATGCCATTGCACACACAGACACAAAAAAATCATTCAAAACAACCCGGTTTAATTTTGCAAAATATGAGACAATAACTTTGCAACATTATGTTCCTTGAGATTAGGATAATACTAAGGTTTGCCTCTTCTGGCAAGATAATTTACCTCAATGCTCTTTCACCTGTCATCTGCAAGCATCATCATCTTATACCAAGAGATAAATAAAAAGCAAAGGGGGGTGGATAGAAGAGAAAACCTTATGTGATACATAATTAAATGTTATTTTCTTCTGCAGGCCGTCATTAGTCAAGCGTGATGTTACCATTGTTCACTTATCACCTGCACATACAGAACTGTATGAGCCTCGTCCTCAGTTATCACAGAAAATACCATGCAAACCTCTTCACAAACGGAAATCTACCAATGCACTGGAAACACGCTATTAACTGCTGTCAGCCTATGCAACAAGCTGTGTTCAACAAACTATTCACATCTGAGAGTCTTGTAGTATGAGCTTATGTGATGAGAAGCACACACTCAGGCTGCAGATACCTTCCTACGTTGGTACACCTACATCTGTCACACACATCCTACTCAGAACGACTCATCATCATTTCAAAGCTGCGAGAGGCTGAAAAAGATTTGCATTCAGTTATACTGGTTTCCAAGCCTTAATGCATCAGAAGGGGCATTAAAATCCAGAGACCTCTAAGTATCTCCCTCCCCACACTCATCAGCACAGCGAAGCACAGCGGGTATCACTACCTTCACCTCGGCACTACCCGGGGTGCTGCAGGCCTCTGCAGCCCAGTGCCCGCCAGCAGTTACACGGTGACCTAGAGCGGGAAGAGAACAGCAGCACCTCAGGCTCTCCCGCCCTGACAAGGTCCCTGTCTTTGAACAACGACGCCACGGAGAACTTAAGCCTAAGGCAGCCTCGAAATACCACACCTGAACGCGAAAACAGGCAGGGTCCGACCGGAGAGACACTCCGGAGGCCTTGCCCTTGAGAACACGCCTCTGCTGCACCGGCTACGAGGGGCAGCTGCTGTCACCGGCACCCACGGCCGCCCGACCGCGGGCGGCCCTCCCGTCCCCTTCGTCCCCCACTCACCTCCGGCCACCCCACACCGCCCGCCCCTCCACAGGCAAGGCCCCGGGGAACGGTGGGGCGGAGGAAGAGTCCATTCCGCCGCCCGACCCTCACCGCTGACCCCCGCCGCCCCTCAGGCCCCCGAGCCCGGCCTCCCCCACCCTGCACCCACCCGGTGCTCCCGCCAGCTGGCGGATGACGGCGCGGGTACGGAAGAGCTCGCGGGCGGCCAGCCGCGCGTCCGCGCCGTGCACCGTGTAGTAGTCGCCGCGCTCGAAGAAGCGCACGGTGGTGTCGGGCTTCTCGGGCAGCGAGAGCACGGCGCGCACGAAGCCCGCCTCGGCCCCCGCGCCCTCCGGCCACACCACCTCCCGCGGCGGCTCCACCGCCATGCTGCCGCCTCCCGCCAACGGCCGCCGCGCGCGCACCGGCTTGCCCGTAGCGCACGCGCGCTAGCGGCGACACCCAATCGCTGCGGGGTCTGCGCAGCGCGTGACGCCCGCCCCGCCCCTACACGGCGCCCGGGCGCGCCACGGCGAGCGGCCGCCCGCGTTGCGGGAGCGGGGCGGGCTGGGCCTTCTCACGCGCCGTACGCTGCCATGGCAACGCCGGGGCTGGGAGGGGGAGCCGCCGCCCGGGGGCTGGCTGCCGCCGGGCCCTGCAAGGTTCCCTGCGCCCTCTCGGTGGTCGCCGGTGAGGCGAACAAGGCCTGGGGCGAGCGGGAAACACAGTCCTGCGAGGAGAGTGGCCGCGCAGGCCTCACTCACACAGGCACACGGTCATCGACGGTCTTCCCAGCAGAGGAAGGGAGCCCCAGGCAGCCATGCTGAGGTGGCTGCGCCACTCGCTCCGCGAGGAGGAGAGCGGCCTGTGGACCGGCAGCGTGGAGGCCCGCAGGGCTCAGCATGCCGCGGAGCTCCATAAGCTGCCAGAAGGCAAATGCTGTAACACAGCTCGAGTACAGGGCTGTCACGTTGCTGCCAGGCGGCAGAAGACTGGGGGGCGATGGGCCCTTCTCTGCTTACAGGGGCAGTGGTGTCCGGAGACCCCATGTGCCCCTCGGGCAAAAAGAAAGCAACTCCCACCCTCCTCACCTGGCGGGGCGGGGCTCTTCTCCCAGGCAGCACAAGGACCAATACGGCAAGTGGCCAAAAAACCCCAAGACCCCTGTTTACAAATTGGGGTCACTCAGCTCAGGGGCAGAAGGGGCTCTGACTGCCCCACAGTGCTCGGTGGTCTCTGTGCCCAGAGTGTTTCAGTTTTGTTAGTTATTATGGTCTTTGCCTTGCACTGTTGTAAGCATTTTTTATTTTCTGTTTGTCCTGCTCTAAAACACAAAGAAATGCAAATGGTGTAGCTGACAGTCTTTCATTTAGTGATTATTGTTTAAGAATAATGAGAAATCCCCGGTTTCATCAGCTAAATAAAGTCTGGTCCCAGCTATGCAACTCTTTTAGCACTTCTTTCCCTAGATTTCTCACCTGACTTCTCCCTTCCTTCCACTCGGTGAATCAGTGTGCTCATCTGTCTGTCTGTTTTTTTTTTTTTTTGTCAGTAGGTGGTTTCCAAAAGGCCCTCAGAGGCCTGTATGAAGCCTACTTCAGGTTTTCACACTACACTACCCTTTTACCACTGGGCCAGTGTGAAGGTGCTGGCTGTCCCTCCACAGGGAATGGCCGGTGCCTGCCCGATGTCACCCGGGGCTGCCTGGCCCCACCTCAGCCTTCCCCACCCAAACCCCAGTCCTGTACCCCTGAGGTAACACAGCTTTTCCAGAAAAGGAAAAGCCCTTCTGCAAACGCACTCGCTGAAGGTCCACAGGCAGTTCTTGTGGAGGAGAGGAAATCCAATCTTCATTTGACTTAGGAAAAAAGAAGCAAAGCATAAGGTCACTAGAGCTTTGACAGCTTTGTAGTTGCCCAAAATCTTCCTCTTACCTCCATAACAGATGTAAAAAATACATCCCTCTGGCAGGGCAGTTGGATTTATTTATTCAGTATGAGTAACTGTACTTTTCCTAACCTTATTTTCAGAAGTGGCTAAACTATCTGGTCTGACTCTTCCCTTCGCCAAAGGTGATTGCTTGCGGCAGTACTCACATAGGAAAATTCAGCCTGAATTATTACCATTTAGCAAATACATAGCCTTCTGAATTCACTCACAAGGTCAGCAACCTTGCCAAGAGGTGATAATACCAGGTTAGCCCAAAATACACACTGTGAATGCTTGTCTTTGTACATACTGATGACTGCAGATGAACCAAAGGTAGGACCAGAAGTAAAAAGTGTCTCGTACAAACAGCTGGAGGGGAGTTGGGCTCCAGGGACCTCATTATCACTTTCGAAAGAGATAAAATAATGTCTGCTATAGCTGTAATTGCTGCATGTGGCAGTGCTTCCTTCTTGCTCCCCTGGGCTGTTAACACCTCTTCATTCAGCAGTTTGCTCCAGGCGGTTCTGAGGAGCTGCAGGCTCCCAGTTATAGAAAGCCACCACCTGAACCAGCTGCTGACACTCTTAGCATGTCCACAGTCCATGAAAAACGTTTACGTTGTGACAGCTCTTGCACAAAACAGCACCGGACTGATCACCTTTCCTCTGAGCTTCTGCCAGGTTCTTTGCCCTGTCTGGTCTTCCAGGGCTGCTCTGCACAGGTCTAACTCTGGACGGGACCGTCTCCCTCTTGCCAGGCTTGGTCACTTCACCATGGTGTTGCTAACAGAGTGCTTCCTGCTTTCTCCCTTACCTGCCAGGAGCAACAGGAACAAGCAGGTGGCTGTGATTGTTACCCACATGGCAGGAAACGGACGCCAATCTAGACTTTAATCAATTTTGTTGCCTTCATATGCATAACCAGCATACACAGAAAAGTTACAATGGCTTTTCAGTTAGGAAAATGGATGTCCTTTAACCATGCTACAGAAAAAAAGAAAAAAGAACCCCTTTTTCACCGAAGATTAATTAATATTTGAGTGTGATCAGTGAGAGCTCTAATGCTTTTAAGTTGGTGGGGATGTTACCAGAAAATTTGATGTTAGACTGGTGGGTATGTATGTATAATGCAGCAGAGAACAAGGCTTAGTTTGCTCAACACCTTACAGAATTGTATGAAATTCATCGTACCTCACATCCCCTGCATAACTGGGGAGAAAGGGAATGGCATACGTTAGCAGAGAGAGATTGATTGTCCTGTAGAAGCTGTCATGGACAAAGCTCCCTGAAAAGGCTGCAGAGCTTTCCAGTGAATTCCCTACTTCAGGGGTTTTGAGCTTAGCAGGAACTCAACAGAGCAAATCAATGCACGTGTCTCTACTTCCCAAAACATTCTGTGGACTCAGGACAAATTTAGTAAAACCTGAGGGCTGCAGGAGCTCAGCACACACACCTAATCTGATAGCACCTCATGTTGGAAAGGAACAAGGGAACAGTTGCTGCTGCCATTTCAATATCCAACACAGTAACACGTGGGCACCAGCTACCACCTTGTTCAAAGGGAGAAGGTGTACTGGGGACCTGTGACATCAGAGGTACATGCAATGCAGTCCAGGCAACTTCCCTGTTGGATTTAGCAGATGCATACAAGCTCTCTCATGGGCTATGTGTGACATCCAATTTTGTGAATACAGTACATGGAACTCTCAGTAGTTTGTCCTACTTTTCCTGTTTTAGGCAGGGAAGTCAAAACAAACACATTAGTAATGAGATTTGTAATTTAGTTCCTTACCTTGCATCTCAGTATTTCTTTGGCAACAGGAGTTACAACACTTCCTTTATACATCAGATATGCTGGACAGACCACACGTTTACTTGCTCCCCAGTATACATTACATAGATTACTGACTGCCAAAGCAAGCTCTTTTACCCAAAGCTCGGGGAGGGAGATTGCCAGTCTAAGTCTGGTCAGCCTCTGTGACAGCAAACAGTAGTAACAGCTAATAATCAGGAACAGATTCTGACTGTGCAACAGCTATGCAAATCACAGTACTGGTGTAAGAGTTCTTCCGCAGCTCCACCATCACAGGCCAAGGCCACCCACCCACAACCCTACACTAGAGATGTTCTAGATTAGAGACATTTTATTATACTTACCTAGCATTTGAAAGATCAGTCTATGCGTTCCTGCAGTTGCTACATTCACACCATGTTTATTTTTTATACAAACAATCCGTATTTTATTTCACTCCTGTTGCACATTAAGAGTAGAAAATAGGATAAAGTATACTTTTCACAGCTTTAAGAAAAAAATATCGTGCTACTGAGATATTAGGTGGCTAATACAAACTTTGTTAATTGAAGTTCTAGCATATTTTCACCTGTGCTGAGGCTGCTTGCTTTAAGGAAATACTACACTGCTGAATTTGTAAGCACAATAACTTAGCACATCATCATTTCAATATGGAAGAATTAGAAGCCTGTTTCAGAGTTTTATTAATTCAAGTCATAAAAAAGTTACAGCAACTTCAAATATGTACAAACAGCCGTAAAAACATCATATTCAGTTATACAGGAGACAGTCTCGTTACAACATGGCTACAAAAATCATTATTTTCAATAAACCTCCCACAAGGGTAAAATAACCATTTAAGCAGATATGCTCCATAACCCTAGTAACAGCAGTTGTCAACTCATTTCATTATAAAAAAAAAAAAAAAGCCAAAATCAGGGAGCAACAGTTAAGTTTGACTTGAGTAAGATGGGGCGTTCAAGATTTAACTCTCAACAAACAGTAGTAGTAGTAGCACAGTTACCAGTCTTGGCTGTTAGCTTTAACAATCATTAAGTGAGCACAACTGCCTCCCTTTCAGGAGGAATCTTTCAAGAGTTAAGATCCATGCCTCCCGCGTTTCTGTCGTAGTCTTGTTTGAATCTTACTCTGTCTTCAGCTGATTTAGTTACGCATTCAGTCCTCTATGCATTTCATTCATTTCCTTTACCTGGAGGAGAGGTGGTAGAGCACAGATCAACATTCCTACTTCTCAACTTAAGAGCCAGGAAGTCATTGAGACTTAACATCCCAGATTTGCATAGCAAAGGCATTTACTGAAACACTAACAGAATCAAACATGCCAACACTTCAGTGTTACACTTTTTTTAAAAAAAACCAGCACTCTAAAGAGTGTGTGCAGGGAGCAGACTGCACTATTTAGCTACAACACCCTTTGAATTCCTTCACAATAGGCTCTCCACTTGGGGTGAAGCACTGTGCACTAGTACCATGTTACTATTCCGTAGAAATAGTAGCTCTTCAATAGAAACTGCAAGCTTCACCACACATACCTCAAGTAAAGGCCTTCATGACAGACCAAACTATCAGTACTTCCTGTGGATTGTATGGCCCTTGCTATAGATATGTAAAAATAGTACTTGCTGTCAGCACCGCCTCCCACCCCTGGGGAATACAGCAGATCACCAGGTGCCTTTCAAACTAGTGCAGAATGAACATGGCCAACTACACAGAGATGAAAACTAGTTACAGAATTTAAATACTGGGCAGTCTCCTTAAGCATATCTGAAGGACCCAAAGCAAGCTTTTAACCTACAGCAAACTTCAGAGTTTCTGGTCAACCTCTTCCCCACACATACACCACACAGGGAAATTAATTACCTCTGCTTTCACGTACTTCCCTTTCCTCCTCCTCGTGAGGACCTGTAAAGAACAGAATAATTGTGAAGTTTTAAGTCTTGACTTACATGTAACTTCATCTGATTGTGACTTTGAAACTCTGAACTTGAAGCTGTCCCTTCCCCATCCTTCCAAAGGGAGGTACACAAGAGGCTGTCTGTCACTCTCAACTACTTCAAACCAGGAAGCAAAACAAGTACTTTCTTCACCTCGAGTTTTTCCTAATACTTTACCTTGCAACACGCTTCAGCTGTAATCTGAAACAGTGACAGGATGTCCATCTCCTCTTTCCCATCTCCCAAGTCTCAAGAAAGAAGCCAGTTTACAGAGGAAGACTGTTCCTATCAGAGTCCTATCACCCCTGGTATCATTATTTCCCAAATTACACTGTTACCCATTCTGCTTGGCAGCTTTGTTAGAACTTACCAGAATAACAATTGCAGCAACTATTGCTACTATTATTACTACAATGACAGCAATGACGCCAGGAGTCAGAGACTTCATGGAAAACTCCGGTGCTATTTCATCAACGTAGTAGACCACTGTCTTCTCTAAACGCAGCATTTCATTATCAATGCTGATGTTCAGGAAGTTATTATGAAAGATGGAGTCCCCTTTTACCTAAGGACAGACGGGAAAGAAGAGCCTTGCTATTTCATCACATTGCAATAGGCATTCATCTAGGCACGGCAGTAATGCCTCTTGCTTTAGCCAGCCACAGTAAGACTGCTGAATGCAATGCACTATACACAGCTAGTCTTTGGCAAACTTCACCCACCACACACTTACATCTTTTTCAAAGTAGTAGGCCACATCAGCTATATCCACATCTCCAGCAGATTTGTCTGAGGAATTTTGCTTCAAATCAATGGTAATGTAAGGTTTTTCATACTGCAAAAAAAAAAAAAAATTACGGTATTAAGAAGGGGCTAATTTAAATCCAACTATCAAATACACAGCAAAATATTCTGATCCAAGTTGTGAACTCACATCCTGAATCAAGTTTATGGTACTTGTTCTCAAGCCAACTGTTTACGGTACTATTCAAACTCCACTTTTTTAGTGAAGCAAAGTAAGAATTAATCTATAGACTGAGGAGAGCAATATGTAATTCCTCAATATTTCAGTTTAGATGCAGCTTATTTTCTAGCTGCTCAGTAAGTGTCACTATTTTGAGAGTTTCTCATAAAACTCATGCTGTGCTGCATTAGTCAAAGAATTTGCAAAGTTATTCACAGCAAAATAAAGATTCTGATACTTTACTAAAGATTATGTGCCTCTTACCAGAACACTAGTTATGTATCGTCCATTCAGCATGTAACGATTGCTGATTGTCTCCCTGAAGAACCTGTATGGATATTCAAACTGTAGTTGTTAAAAACAGTACAACTTCACAAATCTGTTTTCAGAAGCAGGGAAGACTAGTATTATTATGTGCGTTTTTTCCAGCAGTCTCTCTGTGGTGCATTGACCCCAGCTGGCAGCTAAACTCTCACCTAGCCTCTCACTCACCTCCCCCTAGCAGGACTGGGAAGAGAATCAGAAGGGCAAGAGCAAGGAAAAAAACCCTCATGGGCCAAGATAAAGACAGTCTAAAAAGTGAAAGGCTTGGGTGGCAGAAATAAGTAATAAAGAAAACACACCACCACAAAAAAGCACCCAAGCAATGCAAAAGCAGTCACTCACCTCTACCAGACCAGTGCATAGCCAATCTCTGAACAATGGCTACTTGCGAAAAACTTCCCCCAAATTTATTGCTGAGCATGACATTATACAATATGGGATATCTCTTTAGTCAATTCGAGTCAGCCTTCTGCTGTGTCGCCTTACCCATCTACTTCCTCAGGCAGCAGAGTGAAAAATCTGAGAAGGCCTCAACACTACATGAGCTAAAGCACTGGTGACTTACCAACACCATTTTGGTCTAAAATAACAGCACCATACCATTGGCTACCAAGAAAATTAACTCCGTTCCAACCAAACCCAGAACACCCTCATTATTCAATTATACCAGAGCTCTGTTGATTCCTAACAGTGATGAAAATAAACACACACAATACTGCAGTGTTAGAAGAGTTTGAACAGTTTTGAGAATGCAGAAGAAGAGCTAGAGTAGCAGTTTTTGTTCCAGTGTGGGAAAAACAAAATTCTAATAGTTACAAGCACATTTTTCTTGCTATATGACCTCTGCCATAGAGAAGTATGATCTTGCTTTAGGGAAAAAATAAATAATTAGCTAAACAGTTTTGGTGTTTTTTTTTTTTCCTCCTGCTGATTTTATGCAGTCCCTCCCCCATCTTTGTCACTTCACTTTTTGGGCAGTTTCACCATATCACCTTCCATTTCCTTCAGTATATTGACTTGATAAAAAAAAAAAAATCAATTTTAAATGGAAGTGAATCTCATTAGGAATTAATTTATTTCCAGAAAAAATTAAAACAATTCTAAGAAGGATCTGTAGGTCCCTTCTAAGATGTCTTACAAATGAGTTCACAGGTCTGACAATGCTTTTGAACAACTGTTTAGTGCATGCAGCCATTGCCATGACATCTTACTGTCATCACTTACTTCTTTAAAGATTCAGTGTTCAGAGGAGTGTTTCTCTCAGCATGTTTCATTTCAATGATGATCCACCTGAAGTAATAGGCAAGAGCAATGAATATTCTTAAAGCAGGTACACATAATAATGCATACTAAAAATCTAACCCCAGGGAAAGAAAAAAAAAAAAACAGAGCAGTGTGAGATAAACAAAGCAAGCCCCCTCCGGGTCTCTTGTTTCCAGAGGAAAAAAAAACCAGAACACAGTAATCAAGTGTTCATTGCTCTATCTTCATTCATCCCCAGCACATCATTCATGCTGACAAATCCTCTACAATGCAGAACCGAATACAGGAACGTTTTTGTTCACGGCACACCCTGTTGAAAGACTTACATCGTTCTGACTAATTGATTGCACTTCAAGTCTGCATCGTGTTTGTCAGTTCTTCTAACACCAGCTGTATTCACACACCAACAGGTGGTTCCATTGCACTGCTTTGCCTTGAAAACACCGGTGTTTTCACACTCGGGATCGTAAAGGCCATCAGTATCTTCAAATGCATCTTTTGGTTTCTCACGACGACCTGATTTTGAGTGCGTCATTTCTGCTTTCATCAACAGGCATTTTGAAGTCACTAAAAATAACCAGAACGTCACGTTATGCAGCATCAGACCGTGCCTATTCAAAACAGCCTTAGTCTGTAAAAAACACAAGGTTACATGAGAAACAAACAGATCTGAAGCCATTACAAGGAAAACCAGGTGTTTAACGTGTAGGTGGTGCATAAAGTCAACACCACTGGCGTATGCCAGCCTCTCAAGGTAAATGCAAAGAACAGCCACCTTCCATTTCTTACAGCGAGAGGATCATTTACAGCTTAGATAAGCTCGAACCAAGAGGAAGGTCCTGAGACAAGGCTCTTTCGGCTCTTGTAGGAGTGTAGGATTTGTAAAAAGGTCATATGTGCTTACGAAGAAGCTAGAAATTAGAGAAACCCTTGCCACTGGGGACCGAACATGAAGAAGAATGGGGAGCCTGCATCAGTGTGTGTGCCCATCCAGACGAGTTACACAGGAGGAACCCTAAACGCTGATCTTCCATCGCCAGTTGACCTGGAAGAGCAGGAAGAAGCGTTCCCTCCTCGCTACCATTATTTGCCGGGAACTGACGGGTCATTTTCGCATATTCTCCCGAGTTCAGCTGGCACTTTTCCTCGCCGCCCCGCAGCGGAGGGCAGACCCGGGCCGAGCCAAGCCGGCCCGCGTGCTCTACTCACAGTTGCTGCAGTTCACGGACACGCCGGAGCCGATCGAGTCGCACCAGCACACGTCGTGGACCAGCCTGCAGTTGCTGACACGCTTGTTCTTCTCGCAGATGCAGGCTGGAAGAGCAGTGCGGCTGTGAGCCAGGCTGCCCCCGGGGAAGTAGCCGGGCACCCCGCGGCACCGCCACCCCCTGCTCCGCGGGCGGGGAGGTCAGACAAAGCCGCCGCTCACCGGACGGAGCGGGTATCTCAGTATCTCACCTGGCCACCCGCCCTTCCCTGAGGAACGGCCGGGCTTCCCCGCGGGCTGAGGGGCCCACCCGGCCGGAGACAAAGGGACACTGAGAGCGGGCGCCCCTGCCCCCTCCTCACCTTCCCGCCCGCAGGGCGGACCCTCCCCGCCCGCCAGCGGCTCCGCAGCCCCGGCGGAGAGAGGGCGCCATTTTGTGGCGCCGCGCGAAGCGGGGAGCCCACCGCGGCGGCTCCGCGGGCGGCGGAGGGCGAAAGGGGCCGCAGGCGGGGTCATAGGGTAGCGGGGCGGGTTAGGGCACCCGGGGTGCCCAGCGGACAGAGGGGTGCGGGCACTCACAGCTCGTTTGGGCGCAGGCAGCAGCACAGAGCAGCAGCAGGAGCGTAGCCCCGCAGAGTAGCTTCATGGCTCGGGGCAGCGGCGGGGCGCGGAGAAGCCGGAGAAGAGTCCTCGGAGGTGCAGGTGGAGGAGATGGAGCGGTGCCTGTGCGGCGGAGAACCGATGTGAGCTGCCCGACAGGTTCCGCAGGTGGTGGCTGTGCCGCACCCTCCCGACTCCGGTTACACCTGAGACGCGCAAGGGGTGGTGGCAGCCGCTCCTCCTCCCCCCAGCGCAGCCGGGCGCCCTGTTAAACCGCCGCCCCCTCCCCCCGCACCTGGGCGAAACTGGATGGGACAGGGCGGGTCTTCGGTCCCGTCCCAAATATAGCCACTTCCGTAGGGCTGGGGAGGGCAGGCCGAGGCCTGGCCCGGGTCGGGTGGCGGGGAGGGAGGAGGTGCGGTCGGCCTGGTGAAGGGGCTGTGAAACTGACCCGCCTGCGCTGGAGAGGCTACGGGACGGGACCGTCGCGGGGAGGAGGGAGCGTCGTCCCCGGGGAGCCGGGGGACGGCCACCCCCGCGGCCGAGGAGAAACTGTTAGTCATCGGGGGGTAGTTCCCGGGCGTGTTTGCTCTGCGGGAAGGCCGTCCCGCACGGTGACACACCGGCGGGGGGGAACAGAGCCGGCCCTGCTGCCGCCGGTGACCTTCAGAGGGCCGGGACCGCGGAAGGCCTGCCCCGCCCCGCCCCGCCGGCAGCCCCTGGGGTGGCCGGCCCCGAGGTCTCTGCCCTGGCCTTGTGGCCGCGGGCCCTCTGTCTGCTTTCCCCCGTGAGACAGGTGGGGGCTGTTTTCTCTGTGGGCAATGGGCCATGGGTCACTCCTGCAGTCCACACTCGCCAAGTTGCGAGTAATAAATACACTTCATCGTTAGTTTTGTTCACATCCAGTGGTGCCCTCTGAACTACTCTGTGAGGACTTAGTGCTTAAAATAAATCCTGATAATCCCTGAGTTAAGAAAAAACACCACCTACCTGTATAGAATAAACTATTTCTTACGGACCTTTCTCCCGGTTGTGTGTGTGGTTTGTTTTTCTTTCTTTTTCTAAAATACACGCCAGATGGCTCTACCCTCGGACTGCCCTGAAGAGAGTCGTTGCTGCTGCTCCAGTGCCCGCACTTCCTTGTTTGGAAAAATGTAAGTCTTGGGCGCTTTGTCTGCGAGCAGCAGAGCTTTGTGGGAACCGACAAAAGGGCAGGTAGCGCCTGAGCCCTGCAAGGTGGCCGAGGAGGAAACAGGAAAACCTGCTGCGAGTTTTAAAATGGCTTTCCAAGGAGTAAAAGTAATGCCAAAATGGAAGACAAAAGATAGGTATGGTACACTGAAAATATTCTCTGAAGCTTTTCTTTGAATTTATTAATTCAGTTTAAAAATCTGCATAGATCTTTCCGAAAGGTATATTAGTATCGAAGAAAAACAAGTTTAGTAGAGGAGAAAACCAGAATGACGTCCTTCTGAGTCTGCTCCTGCATTTATGAGAAATGGGCAGCATTTCCAAAGACTTGAAACTCTTCACGTTCGCTGTACAATAAAGACATGCTGCCACCTTTGTACCTGCAGACCTCAGTTAATGAAGCTCTTTGGAACCTTTGCATGTTCTGAAGTGTAAGTGCAGGGTAGCTGTCTGTGTGGCTTGTCTCCCTGAGCAGCTGTGTTTGTGTTGTACCTTTGGGTTTGTATTGACTGTTGTTCTACAGAGCCCTGCTGAAATGAGGGAAGTGCTGAGTTAAATGGCTGGTTTGTTGGTCCTCTCCTGGTACCGCCCAAACTAGATTTTTGCAGCATTTATCTTGACTTTTCTTGTGGTTTTGTGTGGCTTCTTAATACTCTTCTGATACACTTGTCAAAGACTCAGAATTAAGGGCATGATCTTAGCAATGTGGAAACTTGGAAGACTTTAAAGCCTCAGATACGGACTTCTCGCATGGCTGCTGTCAAATGATGGCATTCCTCAGAAAGATTAGCCGGGTCAATAGGCTCAGAAACGCCTCCTTGTGTAAAGCTCATTTTCTATGTAAATGTATCAGTTCAAGATGAGAAGATCTACCCAGTCATTATCAAACTGCCAAGCTGAACTACGTAAGCCTTGATAATAAGGAACAGTAAGTTTTATGATAGGCTTTCGCCTCTTTTTTTAAATATGTAGAAGAACAGAACAGGCTAGGTACGTGCTAATCCTCCTTCTCCTGGCCCTTGGTCTGTGTAGCTAAACGTCTGTGCCCAAAAGTTTTGAAATTCCAAGCCTCAGTCTTGCAGTCTTGAAACCTACTGAAAGTAGCACTGCTTCTTCAACCACCTCCAAAGACCAGACTGGTCTTTAAAGTTGCCAGTATACAGAAAATTGCCATAACCTTTAGAGTCTGAGGGTTGAATGGTCCTTAGGGTGTTTGTGTGGACTAACGCAGCCCCTTACAGTGTGTTCTGGGCTTTTAGTGTGACACATTATGTTTTCCCTGAACTGTTAGTTACCACCTATAACTGTTAGTTACCATACCACAACTGTGGTGCAAAGTTAGGTGCATTGTGTAGTGTTTTGTACAGCATTTAATTTGGCTCTTAATTTGCAGGAGCTAATAAACAGCTCATTGTCTATAATTTCACCATATTTCCAAATCTGAAGAATATTTTAGAAGCAGAGTTGCTGTACATGATGTCATTCCCCAGCAAAGCAATGGAAATGAGGGACCATTCACAATAGCGTTAATCTTACCCTTTCTAAGTCATTTTGAAGGAAGCTTGTCCATAGAATCTAAAGCCAGTGGAGCAGCAGGCATGTGGTTAAAAAGATAAAAGGGCCCAAGTATTGGAGTAGCTTGGTTACGCAGATACCGTGGTGTCTAGGAGGTTGGAGGGCAGTGCCTTTTTTATCCCTTTCGCAGCAATACGTAACTCTTCGTGCTGGAATACTTGACCTGATTCAATGGCTATTCTGTATTAACTTTTCCCAATGAACAGCTCTAAAGGTAAGGCCTTGCTTATTGGTTGTAAACAGGATAATTTTATCAGCTGTTGGAGATACCTCCTCTTATCAAATAGCTGAATGCTGATTAGGCACTGCAGTGTAGGCTAGTTGTGGTTTACACTTATTAAAGCATAATTACAGCTCAGACAAATTATAATTTAAATGCTAAGAGCACACTACTGGTCCTATCATATAGCAAAAAAGGAAAAAAAATATTTTGATCACCAGGCCCTAGAGAATATGTAAACTTACATTAGGAAAACTCATGTGATTGTATTTTTCAACTTTTGCTCCGTATCTGCTCCAGATCTGTTTGGAGAATAAAGTTCAGATTACTAAAGTACTCAAGAGCTTCTGACGCCAGTGGGAGATTTTCCGTTGACTTCAGTGAACTGTGAATCAGATCTGAGGAAATAAATCCAGCTCTTTCTGAAGTCAGTACGTGTGATACTGGGATCTGGCCGAGGTCTTCATGAGGTCATTTCCAGGTCCTCCCTAGAATGGGGTAAGTGGGCTTTGTGATACTCCCTCGGCACAGGGAAGGGGCAAAATCTGCTTTCAGGGAAAGTTGCAAGGAGATATGAGTCACTCCTGAAGTATCAGGAAACGGTGCAAGGTGGGGCTGTGACATGCACTGTGGTCAGCAGATCAGGGAGATGAGTGGAAGGAGCATGATCAGTGCCACTGCAGGATTTGGCAATCTCGTTCTGAGATTCTTCAGAGGCTGCAAGGCTGATCAGTTTTGGGTGTACCCTGCTGAAGATAACCGAAGTCTCGTCCCTAGAAAATCGGCCATGTATTATACCAAACTGCAAAACATAGTCCTACTAGTGTTTTCCTAACAAAATTAATGACACTTGAGAATTCATGATGACTTTTAACTGGTTAAGACTGACACAGCTAGAAAAAACCAGAAACACTTTTATGCTCAAAAGTGCCAACAGGTTTTTTTTGGATGGTAGACATTACTACATACATTATCTGTATTACAGACTTGCTCAGGAACTTTTTATTAGGACAGTTTTAGAATTTTTGTGTTCAACTTTTTTTTTTTTTTTTTTTGACTGCAAGATCTGCATAGAATGAAGCTTTGAAAGGACTTCAGGAAGAGCACAATACTGAGAAATTTTACGCAGTATCTTGTCCATGATGTGTTTCTGAAGATTCCATGCCTTCAAAAATCGATACATACTGCTGCTCAAAGAAGTGTAATAAAACTAGTGCTTCTGCATAGCTTATTTTTCCTGCAGATTTGAAAACCATCATATGACAGGTAAGTATTGTTGTATTGACTTGAATAATGGGAACATTTGGAGTCACGGAGAACTTAACTGTTTTGGCCATATGGTGCTGGTCAAATATAGAGCCAATAAGAAGACAAATGGGTAGTCATGTGTCATTCTGCTAGACTGAGCACCTACTTTTGAGTAGTGTAAAAAAGCTGCTTTACATGTTCTGTTTGGTTTTGGCCTGTTTCTAGATCACTAGTTTTTTTCTTTGAATAACACCACAGTTTATAAACAGTAACTGTGTATTTTGCTGAAATTGTCATATACACTGGAGATGGAAATGAGTTCAGAGGCAGTGGCAACACTCATAAAGCTGTCCTCAGCTTCAGAAGCCCACGGCTTCTTTCTCTATCAGGCTGGAGACCTTTCGCTGAAAGTAAGAGTTTCTACTAAGAGGTAAAGGGCTGTTGGTTCAGAGGTTCATAAAACTAGACAGGGTGTAGCCACAGGAGAGAAATGCTCATGCAATTAATGTGTGTTCTATTTGCGTCTTTGAGGATTATAGAAACCAACCTGTCTGATGCGTTGTGGCATCCTCACCTCTCTGCCAGGGCTTAAGTCTCAGCTCCAGTGGGTGGGGTCAGTAACAAGGCTTGTTGTCCTTGTCCTACCTGAAAATACATCTCCATGGCTCTTATACCAACAGCATTTTTTAGAACATCTATTGTCAGCATTCAAAGCTGCTCAAAATGTGCCACATTTGATGTAAAAAACTCTCTATCTCTTCATCCAGACTACTTTGTAGCAGAGGCAAGCCTATTGATTTCATACTGTGACCAGTCTCTCTGGTTTAATAGGGTTTGGAAAGGGCTCACAGGAAAACATGAAGATTGCAAGTTGTAGTAAGGGAAGCTCTGTTTACACTAAAATTGTGTGGCACCTAAGATCCAGGAGGTTTTTTTTTTTCCTTTTAGCCATTCTCTGTGAAAGAATATAGACATGGAACTTTGTAAAAACACTTGTTAAAAACTCTTTGAAGGAGTCCTAAATAGCTTTAAACATGTTTTATCGCATGATGACATCTCTGCACTGTAGGCATAACCACAGCAGATGGTTATACAGACAGGTAGCTGTCCTGTCTCTCAGTGTGGTGTTATCAGAAGGCACATTAAGTACTTTTCTCACAACCTGGAGGTGTCTTGCCATTAAGTTTGCTCATGTTGGACTTGTCTGTATACAGGTCCCTACAAGGCAAGCTAGGGTGTGCATTTACAGTATGTCAGGTAACCCACAGTAACAACCTGTGGACCCAGCAGTAAGGAGAAGACATTTATTCCTCAACGAAAACAGGGTCACAGCATGCACACAGGCAGTTTCCATGGAGCAGCTAACATGCTGGAGATCCGCACCCACTCTTGCCTCACTCTAACTGGTGTAGTCATACACCACACAAAGGTGAATAAATACACCCATGAGCTGAGCAGAAATATCTCATCCCACAAACACCATTTAGCATAACACAATGGACAGCACAGAGTGAAGAGAGCTAGGTGTTCCATAGCTCACAGAATGCTTTTTTTTTTTCTTGCTGAAATAAATTGCTTTTATGTTGTGACTACTTTCCTAGTTCATGAGGTTCCCTTATTTTTTCAGTTAGCAATAGCTCTTACCAAAGTTCATCTGTTTCTCTTTGCACTTTAATTTATAGCCCTTGTACTAGTCATTTTATTGCTTCAACCTCTGAGTGAGGGAGCTTTTACAACTTGTGATTACTGAACTCGGAGAAACAAGAAAGCTTTTTCACCTGCATGGAGTAATTATAGACCCCATTGCTTCTTGGGAGGGGCGTTCAATGTTTAACAAACTGTGGCCACCCTAATTTAACTGTGTGGAGCCTGGATCATTGGATGGGAGTGAAAAAAAAATTCCAGACTCTTTCCAGCTCACATTTTAACTTGCCTGGTTTTAGTCTCCGAAGGGTTGTCTTTGAAGTTCTGCCTTCCCACTACCGAACTGGATGCTGTTCCTTTCTTAGCAGTGAGGGGATTGGAGCCAAACTATTTGCATATGAAAATAATTTTCCCTTCCTTCAGAAATTATAGCTACATTACTCCTGATTAATCCTTTCACGGGGTGAGTCTTCTGAATGCCATGACATGAAAATAAGGCGCTTGACAGTTAAAAAATTGCCATGCCTTAACTACTACTATTGTTTCATATTATAGGGGCTGTGGTCACAGACAAAGAGTCATTTGTGTTCAACAGCGTAAGAACAGAGAATAAATAGTTACCCTGTGTTTGAAAGCGTTTGCAATCTGAATTATGCGACCAGTAAGCTGAGAGGTAGATCTAAACTTTGGAACTGGAAACAGGTTGAGAAGAATTTGATGTAATTTACACATTTTGCCCCGTTATAGACTCATAAGCCAGCTAGCTAAGAGTTTGAAGGCTCTCACCTACACTTCGTCTACTCCAATGGCTATTGTTTTAAATAAATGCTGAACTCACCTTCAGGAAGAATTTTAAGACATTATTTTGAACACAGTCAAGTTTTCTACCTGTGATCTCCCTAGATAAAAATATTTATATATTTCTGGCATAGTTAAGTTGCTCAGATGTTTCACGGTTTGTGTACCGATGCATGCGTATGTACTACATCAGGGAGACTATGCATTTGTGTTGTTCACTACATGTGAATAGAATATTTTCAGGTAATGTGATTTTATAAAAAATGTTTTTCTAAGTAAAACTCTGAAGTTTTATTGGTTCAGCCACATTGTCCTCATGAAGATTTTTGAAGTCTAGAGTTTGCTAGTTGTTTCTGAGAGGAAAGAGGAGAAAAATACAAGCTGGAGAGCCTGCATTCTTCAATGCGAACATAGGCACTCCAGGCCCTCTGCGCACATGCAGTTCAGCGGCAGCACCCTGGGCATGGCTGACACACACCTGCTCCTTGCTCTGGCACCTGTGCCTCGGAAAGCCCGGTGCTCTTGGCAACCGGAACAAATGGCTCCAGGGTCGTGACGGTATGAGGAGTCCTGTTTATTAGTGCTCTTTGAACAACTCAGCATGAAGAAACAGCATGGGCACAAGGGGGTAACAAATAACCACAGTTATTTAAATACTCACCAATGCAAAATAAAGTCTCTGGTGGCTTTAAAAAGTTAAGAGTCTGGTGGATGATATCAGAAGGTTCAGAAAACCACTTAAAGGGGTACTGTACAGTTCATCTCCTTTCCCTTTAGTGTAAAATATACACTCGAAGAGTTTTGAGTTACTGATGCTGAGAGGTAATATTATTCATCACTTTCCATTTTATGACATGATGGTGAAGACCTAATGTAGTCTCATCTATTTATTTTGACAAAGTACTTTGAAATCTTCAGATATGACTACTTCATTTCATTTACAACCGGCTCAGAAGCGCCAATCCTTAAAAATAAAAAATGCTTACAACATCTGCTTTGTATTAGTTAAGTTCTTACAGTATCTATCACTCTATTTACAGTAGAAAGGAACAGCGAGTTCAAACTTATGTCCCCAGTACTTTATGTAGATCTGCTGCTGCAGAGTACTTGGCTGAAGTATGCAGAAGCAGCATGTTTAAACATGCTCTGGTTTGCTGGCAGCCTTCACATTCTTTTACCATTTGCTGTATTAGTCTTGGTCTAGTGAACACTTCTTGTTCACTACATAATTGGCAAATTATTTTTCCTTCTAGTTCCCAAATTTCTCAGTAACTGAGAATAACTACAGCTGTTCTTGGACTTATGTATCAGAAACCCCTGCTGTATGCTTAGAAGTTCTTTTAAAATAAATAAAGCTGAAAGCAACTTCCCTGTCTGTTCATCCATCAGTGACATGCACTTAAGCGGCACTGGACCATCTGCAGTGCTGTCACATTTTACAAAAGCAACGATTTTGCTGTAAGGCACCACTCCACTATCCTTACTTGCTACCTCAAGTAACAAGCTGGTAAGCCATATTCAGTCTGTTCTGCTTAGTCCTGGCCCAGGCACCATGATGCTGTAACGATTTGTTTCACACAACACATCTAAATTCTTACTCTCTCTTCCCACGTAAAAAACCAGGTTTCTGGCGATAGATGTGGGTTCAGGTGGTTTATCTGTTCCTTTTAAACATACTGAAACTTGTGTGACTTGCTACACCCTTTATTCTGAAAGGTTAACCACAAGTCCAAAGTTTGCTTTTTAGATGAATGCTTCAGTTTCATGATGGTCTTTGGGAATTGAGCTCTCAGCCTTTGTGCATCTCATGTATAACATATTTGATTGAGAGGCTCAGAGCCCCTCGACAAGGTTAAGAGATGTCTCTACAGGGAAAAGAGACTTTTGGTTTTTCTATTTCACATTCTGCAATAAGTAGGAAAAATCTATAATTGAAAAATACATATTTTACTATGAACAATGATCTATATTTAAAAGAACCAATGGTTCTTCTTTCATGACTTTATTTGAGAAGAAATACCAGGTGTTCTTCCTATGGTACTTTATGTTTCTTAAACAACAAAAAAAAGTTCACTGGAAAGGATATGAGAGGCCAAAGGCATGTGTTTTCCTATCTCACAACTATTAAAAGATAAAAAAAAGTATATCCTAAATATAATTTATTAAAATACTAGCCCTATGTCTTTCTTAAGTGATGCTTTTTCATCTTTCTGTAAACAACTCAATCACTGAAATATTTTAAGTTCTTTTTTTGTTGAAAGGAACCAAAGTGCTCTGCAGCTGCCTTTTTGGACCAGCTACTGGATAGCTATATAACTATATATCTTGTATAATTAACTTCCAGTGCGTTTATGGAATTTTTTTTTCCCCCCCAAAATAAGATTTTGTAGGAATCCCAGGTGTTTCAACCCAGGTCTTATTAATTTTGTATCTATACACACATATACATATCTATGTATGTATAAAAAAAAATCAGTTAGAACTGTGATAACATATAAAGATGAAGAGTATCTTCACTGATTTAATGTCCACCTATAGGAAGGATTGGGAATTAAGTACACCATGAAATTCAGTGTATCATACTGGACATATGCTGCACTGTCCCAGTTTAAATGGCTGGTGATGAAACAGTGCCCCCTGATGTCCAGCAAGCTACCTGGAAATCAGAACGCTACATTCTTCCAGGTGTTCTTGGATGAATTGTTCAACAACGTTTTAAAAACTCTGTTTAATAATAAGCAAAGTTGAGAACCAGTTAAGCCCGTTACATCATGCAGAGGATTTAGAGTCAGGTAAAGCTCTGCTTCCTTACCGTCACTGTGTTCAGGCATCAACCCTTCCACATGGATGTTTTTCCATGGTGAATCCTTGAGTCACCCCCATCTCAACAATCCTACCTCAGGCTGCACAAGTGAAGTGGCAGACTGTCTCACAGCTTTTTCTCGCAGCTTTGGTTTCCTCAGAGCTTGAACCAAGGTTTTGCAGATGGTCTGTGTCAGAGCAGAGCCCTGGGTCCTGAGAGGTAAGGGACAGTACAGCAGGGGTTAGAGAGTCACAATTCCTGTTGAATAACTTGATTGTAACAGATTTTTGGGAGTGAAAGAAAAAAACTCCAACTTTATTTTGTTGCAGAACCACCAGCTCAAAGAAATACTTTAGAAAGGGGAGAGCTACAGGAAAAAAACCTGTACAAACCCTGGAGGGCTCTGTGTGGATAAAGATCTGTATTGTAAGTCACTGTTTATTGGTAAGCCAAGGAATACAAGTGAAGGTGGAAAGAGTAAGAAAGCATGCACTTCACAATTACCATTGTACCTTTATATTTTGCAGTAGGGCAAAAAAAATGACAGAAGCTTGTTTGCTAGTCTGAATGCTTTAGATGGTTATGTGGAAGTTTCTGTAACTTACCCCTTCTTTGTCTTCCACAGTTATCAAATTAATAGTAATTAATTGAAGAGTGCTTTGAGTTCCTTCGATGAAAAGTATTATGCAAAAATAAAGAACAATTTAACGCAGGGTAACTCAACCTGAACACATATATGTGAAGAGAGAACCTCCAAGAAGCGGCCTTTCGCCCAACTGATCTATCTGGTATTATCTCCACCCTGCTGCCATGTTTCCTGATGTCAGCCTATTCCATACAGAGATGTTGTCAGTTCGTACATTTACCCCTTGACATGTTTTTTCTCTCTCTGAAGTACACGATCAGAAACTTGATTTGACCTTCCCCTGAATACGCTCACTAACTCTGACCACCTCAATAAAGGTACTAGCAAGTTATTAATAAAAGATGAGGAAAAAATGAGAAAGCTTCTCTTATTACCATAATAGATGAGTCCAGTTACACTTTAATTGGCCAGTACCGGGGGGAAATGGGACGTAATTCTTGCCATGTCCTTAGAATAAATCTTTAGCTATTATTACAAAAGACAGCAATAAGATTTCACGCTGAATCTTACTAGCAAAGGGATTTTTTCATTCTTGTTACCACATGTCAACAGACTGCCTTAGACTGTTTGCTCACACGACAGGTGTTCATCGCTTCTGTGGAACAGTGTTTTTAACGATCTTTAAAGTCAGGTATCCCCCCTGGCCGGTGTCTCCCGGGGACGACACCATTTAAGCAAGCTTTTACAATGCAGTTGGGCAGCTGAGAGATTGAAGTCAAGCCCCAGGGTAGTTTAGGGACCTCGCCGCAACGGTGCGGAAGCGGGGCGCGGCCGCCTCCTCCAGAGCCGCCCCTTTCACGCCGTCCTCCGTTCCGCCCCGGCGCCGAGGCCGCCGCAGCGCTCCCGCCAAAGGCTGCCTCGAGACGGGAGGGTGAAGCGGCACCGTAGAAGCGAGACGTGTCCCGGCGCCGGCGCACGCGGAACACCGGCCACGCTGGTTTCGGGGCTCACCTCGTCTGGCGCGGCACAGGGATGACGTCAGACGGCCCCGGGCCGTGCGGCCCGGCCCTCTGAGCGCACCGACCGGGTGCCTGACGGGGGCCGCGTCATCGCACGGAGCTCCGACGTTAGCCGAGAGCTTTCTGGACCCATGCAGTCAGCGCGCCATGCTCTGCACACCTGAGGGCGCGCTCCTCGCGGTGACAGTGAAGAGCGCGAAAAGCAACGAGGCTCAAGCGACCCCCTCCCGCCCACCTCAGCACCTGCTGACCGCCCCCTCTAGCAAGAGCCGTGCCCTTCTCTGATTGGCTGGAGGGTCCTGGACGGGCTCCGCGGAAGCCGCGAAGCCCAGCGCACCCAGGCGGCAAGGAGGAGGGTGGGGGAGATTAGAGTGCCCTGCCGCGCGATTGGCTGAGGCGGCTTGCCTCGCGCGCTCCGATTGGCTGAGAGAGCTGCCATCCCAAGCTGCGCGGGAGAGGGCGCTAGCGCCAGGGGAAGACGCTGAGGAGAGCGGGGTGGCTGGGGCGGGCAGGGCCGGCCGGGGTGAGGGCTGTGCTGAGCCGGGCCTTCCTGCTGGGAACCAAGAGTGTAATCACATCTACACGTGAGGGGCTTTTTTGTTGTTTATGTGGCAGCTAACTAAGAACCGGAGAGGCAGGAAGGCTGCTGCGAGCCGGCCTCAGACACACTGTCCTCTGTGGAGGGAGGGACCCACTGCAGGAGTAAATGTATTTGCTGCTGGCTAAAAATACGGTTCCTCACACTCCACTTGGTATCTGCTTGATTTTGAGTTACAGTCATCTCAGGTTTGTTTCCTTGGTTATGCCTTCAGGGTATGTCCTACTTGAGGAGTAAGTTTTATTCCCAATTGCCATTTATTGCCAAATGTTACAAGAATTAAGAGCTCAATAGTTATTAATGTTATATGGCTTAATTACTGTTCTGTTGCACCAATTCTATTAATGTTCTTTTAAATATACACAATCAAGAATTGGAGGGGAGGAATGCAGAGTTTTTGGTAGATCTAAGTGTGTAGGGCTATGAGGATCTGACAAACAGCAACTTTTTTGTGAAAGTTTTTTCCATTTTTCAAAATTTTGAATGGGAAAACAAAGATTGAAGGCTCCTTCCATGGAAAAAAAGAACTATCATATTAGAACTAAATTAAATCTACGTGGTTGGCTTAGGGCACAAGACTTACTGATACAATTAATATCACCTGACATAGAAGCTCTGCTGAAATGCTTCATTTGAACAATAGAAATACAGAGAACTACTGCTCAAAATGGCTGGTTTTGTAGTTATTTTCTTCTTTTTTTAACAGGAACTTTTACTTACCAAAATGAGACACAATCTGGTGTGTCAGACACCTCCCACTGTCACTGTTCATGCAAAATGGAGTGCATCCAGATCACAGCAAAAAAAACTTATTAGACTAAAGCGGCCTACCTCTAAAGACTGCGGAGAAAATTGTGAAAAAATTGTTCCCTGTCATACATATAAATGTCCAGAGAGGCCATGTCTAGTTATTCAGCGTCAGGAAATGACAGCTTTCTTTAAACTATTTGGTAGGTTAATAATCACAGGTATCAATGTATTGCCTGAACAGTAGGAAACTATTAAGCAAGTATGTCATATAAACTCAGTAATTTTGGGAGTGCTTTTAATATAGAAACTAATGGCCATGTCTTTGTCAAAAGGTATTTTGTTCTTATATTTTAGCATATAAATATTTAATGCCAAAGTTAAAGATACAGGAAGGGCTACCAAACTGATGAAAAGTATCTTTGTAAATTACCAATGAAACCAAGGTGGTATACTTCCTTTTATGATCATTTCCCTTTCTATTTTCTATTGTATTTCAAGAAATACACGAAAACAATGTACATCTTGTTCTACACAAGGCTTAAAAAGGCTGGAGTCCGTCTTATAAACCTGTTATTTTTTGTGGGAACCAACATTTAGGGGGAGAAGTGGAACCAGAAGAAAATGTGAGGAGTTGCAGCATCTCTTTTGCATTTGTGTGTCTTTCATACAAAGTTGTATTATCTTAGTGAAGTAATATTCCACTGGGAAGATTACTCTCAGTTTTTATTTGAACCTGGAGCTCAGAAGTGAATCAGCGAGAGTTTGTAGTAATCCTGTTATCCAGCTCATGCTCACAGTGGTCAGTGATGCACTGACCACACATAGTCAAGCAAGCATTGTCTTACAAAGGCTGTGAGGTAATCGAGGTGCAGAGATCTCAGCAGTCCACGGTTCATCGGAAATAACAGTATGCTATTAGATGGAACAACTTAACCCAGGAGGAAGTTATACAAATAGAAAAAATACTGGTGATTTTTCACCTTTGCTTGCTGTTACTGAGAATGAATGAAATGCAGTCACTAGATTTTCCACCTTGCCTTTCTGGGTGGTTTGTTGTCTTTCGTCGCTTAAGATTTTTCACACCCGATCTCTTTCTCCCCTCAGTTTCTCTGGTCGCTACTGCTGGGTCTAACTTCTTTTTTGTTTGGTTTAATAAAAGGACCATCTGTTATTTATTTACAAGTGCTTTCTAACAGAAGTGTTAGAAATGTGTCTTTGAAATGCTACAACTTTCTTTTGTTGCAGATGATGATCTAATCCAAGACTTCCTTTGGATGGACTGTTGCTGTAAAATTGCAGACAAGGTAAGTGTATTTCCTTCTTAGTTAACAGTACATATATTGATGGAAAATCTGCCCTTAATCACTTGATAGTGCAATGCTAATACAGACCATTATTTTTTTCTAATCAGTTCATATGGAAGCTTCGAGAAACGAAATTTATGCTTTCCTCTGATAAAAAATGATCAAAATATCTTGGTGCAAGATAAATGTGTGAGGCATTTTAGGAAATTATAGACTGAAACAATATACTGATACTTCATTTTACATTTTAAAACAGTATCTCTTGGCAATGACTTTCGTTTATTTCAAGAGGGCTAACTTCACAATAAACGAGCACACCAGAATCAATTTCTTTGTCGCTCTGTAAGTATGCTTAAATTATCTGGTTTTATGAGCCTAAACTTTGCATTATTTTATTCCTTTTCTTATGCCACTGAAATTTTCTGTGCTTTGAAGCAGGGGTGCAATCAGTAATCTGTCTTTACCAAGCCTATATAGAATCTCTCCATATATGGATAAACCTACAGAGATTCACCATTTTCTTTCATACTGTTATGGTGCTCAGGTCATCTTTTTCCATAACATTGCTTCTCAGATGCTCTGATTTCCACACTAGTGTGGGGAGAAAGATGACTGTTTCTTCTTCTGTAAATGGTATTCTGGGTAGCATCCACAGAGCATGGAGGAAGAAGCTGTCTGACTCCACTGAAGGGAGAAAAGCCAGGCCAGAAGAAAGGGACAAAGGGACTGGTGAGACTGGGACTACAGGGAATATTTGGATTAGGAGCAAGTGAGAAAATTGGGGAGGAGACTAAAAGTCATAATTTTTTCAGGTATGATTTACAGTGGAAAATATTTTCCTGTTGCCCAAGAAGAAAAACCAGAACCAAAAGTAGCACATAGTGAAGGAAGAGAGAAATATGGACATAAAAACCATTTAAGTTTTTAATTTATACATGAAGGTAGACTTACATCAAGTTGTTTGCTGCTAATTTAATGCAAGCAACATAATTTTCCAAGAGTAGTTAAAACCCTTTAAGTCGAAAATAGAAAGTTTAAGATTTCATAAGATGGTTTTAAGCTTTATCTAGAGAATCAGTCAGAATCTGTTCATTTTAGTGCAAGGACGTCTTGCCAGTTCGGAGAAAAGCTGACAGGATATGTTAGTTCGTAGCTACTAATTTAGAAGACACTAGGGTAAAACAATTTTTATAATAGCTTAAGTTTTCACTTATCCAAAGGACACATAGGGAACTTTCTGATAAGAAAAGACTGTACTCCAGAGAGAAGGCTGTATTGTTAGCAGTTTTTCTCACCATTCTAGGAAAAAGGGCTACTTCAATATTATGTCTTTTAATGTTAGAAATCATACTAATACAGTGATTTAAGACAAACATATATATATTTGAAGGTATCTGGCAAACACAGTTGAAGAAGACAATGAAGAATCAAAGTATGAGATTTTCCCGTGGGCTTTGGGAAAAGCCTGGAGAAAGCTCTTCCCTCATTTCTTAAAGTTAAGAGATCAACTGTGGAGTAGAATTGACTACAGGGCCATTGTAAGCAGACGCTGCTGTGAAGAGGTAGGGAGGGGTTTAATATTGTACATGCTGAAACCACAGCAATTACAACAGCCAACAATCTAGCTCTATATAAATAACTTCTTCCCTAAAGCGTGTAGACAAGCCACAGGAAAGAAAAGATGCAGCTAAAATGTCCAGTTATCCTCCACAAAATTTTTTTCTTCTGCATTTAAAATACATCCTTGAAGCTATGCTTTTAAGGTAAATTAGAATATTTTACATTGCACTACTGTTAAAAGCCAAGTTTTTATTGACTAGAATCTTTCTGCTTTATGCAAATATTTTTATTTAAAATTTACTATTGGTTGTATCACTTCATTCACTTTAGCAATAATTTTGAGTGTGTTTGCTTTACAAATTACAAGTTTGTACATAACTAAAACCTTCAAATAAAAATCCCAGCACTTCAGGTGAAATTTTAATTCCTTCAAAATAAATAACATAATTTCAATTGACTTTTTAAGGTTTTTTTCACTGCATTTAAACAAAACTCAGAAGGACACAATTTTACCATTCTCTGCTATTAATGCAGTGTATTAGGAGAAAAAAAGACATTCCTCACTTTTCAGGTGGAAGGTATCTGTCTGGAAAAGCCCCATCATGTTCCAAGAACATAACGTTTACAACAGCTGGTGGAAAAGAAAATCTCATTTCCTCTAGAATCCCGTCTCCGGGGATGGGATTGGGTGCTTATGGGAAGTGTACAAGGAAGAAGGCAGGTGTGGAAAGCTTTTCCCAGCCTACACCCCCAGCTTCCAATGGTCATTCGTTCAGCAACGTTGTGAATCAGAAGATCCCTCTAGTTGACATTTAGTAATCAGTAAAAGGCACCATCTTCAGTCCAACATAGAAAGCACAAGCTGGTCCTTGTGATGATTCACATGAATACACCAGGCTGTAAGCTGTTGTGCTCCACATGCAATTCATAACAGGTTCACTTGTGCCTAAGGTAGCAAACATTAAGCTATGGAGTATTAATTCTCTGCCATCCATTGGATCCCTTGTTTTCAGCTGCATGTCTTCCCATTATTTTTATGGTTTCTGATGGAACCAATGCTGTTCTGATAGGTGATGGGTATTGCTCCAGCACATTACATATGGCAGCGAGAACGTTCTATGCACCACAGTGGAGCTGTGAGAAACAACGATGAAGTACAGCTGCCCCGAGGACCTAGTGCTACTCCTACAGACTGCCTGCTTTGTGGTAAGAAAGGAAGACTTCTACAACTAGGATTATCATCATCTTCCTCCTCATCTACTGGCACTTTGGAGATGATGGAACTACATTCATCCCAGAATGTGAAGAACACCTTTCCAACTGAAAAAATACACAATGACTCTCATTTTTATTATGCCCAAGGTATGGTTATATCGCAAATAATTTTCAATTAGTTTAGGCAACTGAGGCTGTATTTGCCCTTCACACTACTGTAGGGATCACTGTAGCCTTCTTGGAATGACAAGACACGATCTCGGTGTGAGCAGACATCCCGATTACAAATGCAGTTACCTTGGCAGAACTGTGCTTTTATCACCAGAGTTTCATTTTCACATGTTGTCTCTTGACTACCTGTAAGTACCAACAGCTTTATATGCCGAGTCTCTTCAAATTGCCTTCATCTACTATGATACACTTTGGGTCACGTTTCAGTTTATTTAGGCATTTATTACTATTCTTGCATTATAAACTAAATTGAGACTCCTATCTGAAACACTTAGGATTGGCTAGAAGAAACAGTAGAAATACTGATGTGTGTCATGTGGGTTAAAGTGCTTTTGTTGAGAGCACTGTTTTTAGAAATGGCAGGCTGCTCAGTCGATGTTATCAGTTTGGACATACATTAAATCACAACTCGCATATTCCTTTAAGTATAACTCAATTGCTGACGAAGTTTATACAAGATTTTCTTGTAAGATTGGGGTATGAGTAGAAAACACTACAAGAATTTACTGTGAAAAGTGTTTTATGTAATTGCATCTTTGCACATTAATCTACTCAAAAGAGTGTCCTGAGCCTTTGTATGAGAAGGCTCCATTACATGCAGTAGTCATGGGGCAAACACTCATGGTTTACTATTACGAGTGGAACATGCTTGAGATGTAAACTTTCTGTGGGAGCTGTATAAGGCCTCAGTTCTGCAAAGATATTTTCATGTGCTTAACCCCTGCAGAGTTCTTAGTAGACTTATTTAATACAGGGTTACAGTTGTTTATAGCTCTTTTTTATTTGCATTTATTCTCACTAATATCCAGTTTTCACTATTACGGTAGGATTGTGTTACTGCTTTTGACAGCTTCAGTATGACTGTGATTCTCAAGGGGTCCCTCAACTTTGGTAAATTTGGCATTTGAGACTTCCTTGAGATACACAAGAAGTCAGGTGTCTACAACAGGTCACTTAATAAATTTAATGCGTTAAACATCACCACCTGCTTTTGTGGAGTCTTATGTGACACCCTAAAGAGCTTTAATTTTAAATCTATTTTTACTTGAGAGATCTTGCTCTTTATATCTGACAAAGGTCAGAAAAAACCAGTTATTTTGACCGTTTGGAAATGCTTTGTAGATAGTGAAGTTCACAAATAACCAGGCAACTTTTCGCATGGATCCTGGAAGTGAACCAATGCTATAACATGTCTACAGCTGGTCTTTTTCTTGATCCATTATGTTCTTACTAATTTTTTTTCTCCTTATTTCTGGTAGACTGTCAGAGCCCGTCCAGCAAAAGGAGACCGTATATCACCTTGAACCAAGACAAATCCATGGATTGGTTTGCAAGCAATGAAGAATGAAATGCACCCAAAGAGACAGAAACAGATACTGTGCTTTGGAGCACAACCCGTGTGGCATCACACCATCATACCTGACGAGTCTGTTAAAACTTTTCCCTTTAAATAGTAGGTGGGATTTCAAACTTCATACACAGTAGAAATCAAAGCAGTCATTACTTAAAAGTTACTCAACTTGCAAAATGTAGTGGCTACTCTGTAAAACTTTATTTTATTCTTGTACAATACTCAAATTAGCAGCTAATATCTCAGCAGCATCAAGGAAGCAGCGGTTGAAACTTTCTCAGCTTGGTAAGGAACGCTAATTAAAAAACAAAACAAGTTACTAATTCAGTATTTCAATAAACAATGATTATTATTATAAGTTTTATGATTTCAAGATATAGTAATATGTCAAATGCTAGCACCAAAAAATAGTATTTTAAAAAATAAAATACTACTAAACATGTAAGATAAAATAACATTTTCCAAGTGTCTCACCTGAATGAGCTTCCTGCCAATAAGACGGTCTAGCAACGTAAGGCACCGAGCCATATGTTTCAGCATCATCAGGAAGTGTTTCTGTGAGAAGTAATTTTTTAAAATTCTTTTCAACAAGTTTAAAACATGCACTCAGACCAGAGCTGCCAATGCACATGCATTATTTTTCCCTGATGTATTTTCATAATTTTTTTTGCTTCTGTTAAAGTGCTTTGTTGTCACCTATCAGGACATTCAGACCTCTTTGCAAATGTATACTAGTAGGAGGCATCTTTTTTGTATTTGCCAGAACAGCAGGATTACAGAACAGAGCACACTGGTAATGTTTCTTGTTTGGAATCCTTAAACGTACTTACCAAGGTCCTCTAAAGTCGCTACAGGACAAGTATAGAGGACTGCATGTTATTATAAAAATAATTTTAAAACCGTAGTAGATGGGCAGTCATTCTTTATTTGTGGATTGCAATTTGTTTTCTATTTAGTCTATGTTTTAGTATGGTATTTAAACTTAAATAACCATTAATATATCCTTTTTAAAATCTGACAAGGTCTAGTCTGTCCAAACGCTTTTATTTTCTTCACAACAATCTCAGCTGACCTAAGGAAAAAAAAAAATTACTGCCCCTTCCTACCAACTTTGCCTTCATTATATCCCTGGATTATCGAATTGCAGTTAACAGGGTATCTCATTAGCAATAATGTTCTTACCATTGTATTCACTTTCTTTATGAACTACTTGTTCCTGAATCTGGATTTCTTCATATTCCTTTTGAGGTGGTTCTTCAAAATTTTCTTGAGTTTCCACCATTTGGCTTGATTTGCAATTCTTGGGTTTAGCAGGGAGTACCAGCCAGTTTCTATGAGTTACCTCTATGATCCTTTCACACAAAAAAGGGAGCTTGCAGGTCCGTATTCTGTCTAAAAGCCCAATAACCTGTGTGATACTTTTGAAGAAATGCAAAGGATACAGTAATAATTTGAAAACTCAAATCTTACACTGTTGTCTCAATTCTACTGCATTTGTCACGTTCTTTACCTTTGAGGTTACACGAGTTCTTCAATTTTAGGGTAAAGGAGCTAGCGCCCTGACTATCGTACTGTTATTCTGAGGATATCATTAAGCGAAAATTTCCACCAACCATAATGAGAGCATTCCCAAAGTAAAGGCCAAAGGACTTGGCCCACTGTAATTTATACTGAGTGCAACTCCCTAAAAAAAAATGACATGAGGGAAAAGAATTATTTTGTTAAATGTTTCATTAATGCTGGATGTGTATTTTAGAAGATGTTTGGATTTGTAACAATGGTAGGTGATGCCTGAAGAAATACATAAATGACAGAAGTAAATACTTACTTTGCTAAATACACAGCACACACACCACCCTGTTTCAAACTTGGGTGTACAACAGGCAGAGCAGTCTGAGGGTTGAGCATGTCTAGAACTATCTACAAGAGAAAGATACCTATGTTTCCCCAGTAAATATTAATATACATCTAGCAATTTTTTCTGTAACAACAATGCTTGAAAAAACAATGTTTATCTATAGAAAATGAATCCATACAACAGTAGTATGTAGTCACAAACCAGATTTATTACTGCCTCTTGAAACCTTAGAGAAACCTGAGGTCTACACATTTAAAAAACAAAGTCCCTGCTACCTCCAAATGAATTTCTATTAAAACAGTAAGTAGCGTTTCACAACACAGTTGTCCTGTGCTAATGTTAAACCTACTACTAGTTAAGTTCCATAATGTGGACATTAACAAAAACTTTTAGAACACTACATTTACTAACACCTTTGGATATCTAGTTTTCAAATGTTAAAAAAAAAAAAAATGTTCGAGGGCATCTTTGTCATGAAAAGATCACACTACAGTCTCAATGTCTAACTTGCTGTTTATTTCAAGATTTAGAAAACTTCCATCTTTGGCAATTTATCCATCCTCTGCTAGAAAACTATTCATACTGTAAAACAATGGGATATGCAGTACCTGATCGTTTTTGTATATTGTTATTTCTACAGTTTTAAAAAAAGATATTTTAATGCTATATATGTCTTTTCTCAAACTGTTTAACACAATTGCTGTTCGTTTAAAGCGTTAATGTAAGTTGGGCAGCTTCACATGGAAGAGCGGTTAACATCTAGCTAATCTCCCCAGCACGCCTCCCTTTACAAAATCTGGGCATAAAAAGCAGGACACGAGAGCAAGCAAGAGCATTCCTTACTCTAACCTAGGCCTTAGTTACATTGTGTGTTCTATGTAGCTGATAGCAAAGGGTTTGCATATTTATATTTTCAATAAGATTATGCATTTTTCTTAAACTTAATGCTTGAAATATATGCCTTAGTCAGATACAGAAATATCCATTTCTCCAAAATACAAGAAAGTAAGTTTGTCCTTGCTTACATGACAGCAGTGACTAATTGTAATATTTCTACACTACAGCCATATCGCTTTTTCATTTGGGAACCTGTAAAAGAAACCTTGAAAATATTTGTAATCTGACCAATCAAAAATAAAACACAGTGCTTGTTTTACTGATGGAGATTTGATTGTTTTTTCTCATATTAAACTAGATAGGGAAATCCCATTGTGAATGTGAGCACTAGAGGTTTTAATTTATGCAGAAACAATAAGAGTCAAATGGGGAATTTTTTTGACTTACTGCATCAAGCGTTATAGATTTCATATCTGCAGCAGCTGTTGAAATGTCTTTAAGAATGAAATCCACATTATCTGGCCACTTGTCCATATGTCCTATTTCCCACGCAGCACGCCAGTGCCTGTAATTCTTCTTAGCTAAATTATGATGATCATCTCTGATTTCGTAACTTATAACACGTCCTTTGGGCCCAACTGAAAACAAACGAAAAACAAACAAAAGACACTAGACTTACTACTTTTCCCCCATCATAAAGAACTTAGAAAAAAGTAACATATTAAATAACAGAACACATTTAATAATAATGATGATGATGATTATAGTACCACTACACCTTTAAATCTCAACTTCACTTTAGGAAATAATCACATATGAAACAATCAATTACAGTTTATTTCTTCTTTACATTTAAAACAAATGTACAAGTTAGTTCTTCTACAGACTAAAATCCATCAATCCACAGATGAAATAAAGCAGTTACAGTACGACAAACTGTTCTTAGGATATCCTCCCAAAGTAATGCCTGCAGCAAAAGGCAACCTGAGCAGCATCTGTGGCCCCAACAATCTAGGATTCTCCTGCTACAGCTACCAGAGATACCAGGCACGAAAGCTGGAACACTAGTCGCTACTCACAGATGCTATAAAGCTGACAGACAGAACAGGGACTACTTATCCTGTTAGTAAGATCTGAAACTGCTGGTTTAATTTTTTCCCCCCCCTCAGTCCTCAGTTTTACAAAAGTTCGCTGTTTTCCCACGCACAGTTCTTTCGTTACCTGTTCTTCGAGTTGGGGAAAGGCTAAGGAACCCCCCAGACCTGCTCATTGATCTCAGCCCCTTAGATGAATTTTCAAGTGTACTCTTTGATTACACAAGGTTGTGTATCATCTATTATTGTCTGTAACCGTAGTAAATTATTTTATTACTTGTTTTAAGTATAAATTTACTATCCTGAACGTTACCATATGAGTCCAAGGCACAATGTTCTTCATAAAGAAAAGTGTTACAAGGAAATCCAGGCACAGGCAGCAGTGTGTGCATGGCTGTATGATTCTATCCTTGTACTACTCTTAATTTCTCAAACCTATCACACCGTTAGCTTCACTTTCTCCTTGCTACTTTTTAACGGGCGAAGTCAGCTTTCAGCAATCAACAGCTCAGCTCAGGGTGAGGCTCTGTGACTTTTTAAGCTATTTTAGGTTGGAGTTGCCAGGCTTATTCCCTCACCTATGTGATCCCACTGTGAATCAATTCAGAAAACTGAACAGAAGAAGGGATGGATTTTCCCAGCAGTCTCTCCCTGATCCAGCTCACCCTAGATCAGACAGAGGCCAAACCCAACACGCACAGAGGGAGGGTTTCAACACTGTTGCCTTTGATCATCTTAAGCAGTTGTAGAATCACAGCACCAACTCCTTATTACCCAAGATTATCAGTTTGGAACTACTGGAAGAATAAAATTGTTCACATTGGGGTCAGTCTTATTCCTCTGCTCATTCAAAGAATTTCCTACATTTTGAAATGGACTTTTGGAAAAATAAGGACTAGTTAAAACAGCTAGGCAAAACTCTTCATTGTTGTGAAGCTGCAATATGTCAAGTTTACATACATCATAATTTCCAGTTCTCAAAGATCTTTAAAGTCATAGCAAATGCCACATACTTAACATAGGCTTAACTTTGTCTTGTTCTATCCAAGCAGTTTCTGGGAAAGGTTAAAGAAGAAATGGAAAATAAAACATAAAATGAAAGTAACATGAAGAAAGGAGATTAATGAAATCTGTTAAATCAATGAAATTAAATACTTCCATGGACCTTGGCAATGTGTCCACTAGATTTAAATTCCAGCATTCCACTGGTGTAGCAGCTGTTTTTCTTGTTGTATTAAACAGTGGCAAAATTAGCCACCATTAGAAAAGAGCAAATCAAATCTAGTTATTTATGGATCAGTGCCAAGTTGTGTTAAGCTGTGACTAAAACTGTCCATATTTGGTGCCCCAGAGCAGGGTTAGATCAATGGCACTGGTAACGCAATTGCTGAATACTAAACATCCTCAGAAAAACTTAGCCTTCTAAAAAGCCTCGTGCTGTTATCCTGAAGCATGTGCCAAAGGTCAGCAGATACACAGCATTACTACATGGGAGAGTAAAGAGAAATGACTGAACTGTGGGGGTTTTTTTCATTTTTTTTTCTTTCCTTCAAGAAGTTGTTCTATCAGGAGCCCATAAATCAAAGTACTCTGAAATGAGGTCTACTAACAGGATACCTGCAGCAGAGATGAAGTTCAAGGGTGAGGTTTCACTCTCATTCACATAGCTGAGTGCAAAGACTCTCTACCTTTCAGAGTACTAAGACCTAGATCAAACCAGACTACCTGTAACATGAAAAATAACAGTGTATGTCCATGTACGCATTTTCACTGGTGCCCAGCAATCTGATTATTTACTTGGTCCATAAAGATGAGGAAAAGGAAACAGAGAAAGGCAAGAGATCGGAGAAAGAGACTAGTATGGTTAAGCCAAAGCCAACAATAACAATGGCTGAAACTCTGCTTTCTGCAGGCCCTTTGGTAACCATTTGTACTACAGCCCTAAAAATACAGTCAAAACAGTTTGCAGTCCCCGCACTGGCCCTAGTAGAGATATATTTTTCCTTTAAGCCAACAAACTATATATGAACATGTGAACTGCTGCAAAACTTTTAAGAACTGACCATAAGTATTTGGTCAAAAGAAAGGTAACATATGACAACAGAATTGTGCTGCTTCTGTATTTTCTAAAACCAGGTTCTCACCTGCTCTTGAAAGAAACAAACTCATTGCGCCAGACCCACTGCCAATTTCCAAAATGGTGTCTCCTGGGTGGATATCCATCATCATTAAAATAGCACTTATATCCTGCGGGTAAGAAAAACATAGCACATTATTAGTCTTGGAAACTGTGGCTGAGATTCGGCCAGTGACCTCCCAGACACCAGCCAGCCAGGTGAGCAGGCAGTACCTTGGGGTAGGCAATGGTGGGCCCCCGTGGCATCAGCAGCACGTACTCCTCCAGCGAAGGCCGCCTCAGCAACAGCCGCGCCCCGGTCGACGTACGCAGCACCTGACCGGGCAGCTGCCCGATGATGTCTCGGTGGGGCAAGAGGCCACCGGAGCTGGTCAACACCGAACCTGCCACCAGCCGGCACAACAATTTCAGCGTCGTGTTGTGCTTCCTCCTCACTTCCGCCAGCGCCAGCTCGCCGGCGCGGAAAGGGCAGGGACGCGCTCCTGCCGCCTCAAGAGGCGCCTGAGGTGCGGCCGCCTCCTCCTCAGGGGGAGCCTGAGGAGCCGCCGCGCACCGCCCCACCACCGCCGCTTCCTCCGGCGGCAGCAGCCGCCTCACCCGCTCCAGCGGCGACAACGACGTCTCCCACGCCCGCCTGCGAGGCCTCCCGCCGGGTGCCACCCCATCTCCGGAGGAGGAGGCGGCCCGCCGCAGCCCGCGCCAGGCCTTCATGAGCGACAAGGCGGGAAACGACGTTCAACAGTCACCCCGCGCGCCTGCGCCGCGCACCCGCATGACCCGCGGATGGCGTCATCCGGGTGCGCGGCGCAGGCGCGCGGGTCGAGCACGCGGCTGGGGCATGCGCCGCCGCGGAGGGCCGGGCAAGGAACGCCATGGCGGCGGCAGCGTGTGACGGGGAGGCGGCGGCAGCGACGCGGGCCCTTTGCGCTTTCTCACCCCGCGACCGTCGTTTCTTCGCCATCTCCGGTTCGGATGGGCGGCTGCGGGTGTGGGAGACGGCGAACAGCCGCTTGCAGCACGAGTACGTGCCCTCCGCCCACCTCAGCGCTGCCTGTACTTGCCTGGCCTGGGCCCCGCCGGGGGGACGCCCGCCGCCTAGCAAGGTACTGGTAGTGTGTGTGGGAAGGGAGAGGAGCTGAGGGGGACGGGTACCGGCGAAAAGGCATGGTGGGATGGGGACGGCGGCGCCCCGAGCAGCCTCGACGCGTGGCCACGGCCCGCTCGGCTTCACCCCGCCCTCCTGGCACCATGTGGCGGGGGGTCGGCGTGGCCAGTCACGCCGGGGAACGGGACAAGGGCCCCGTTGGGAAGACCGGAGCTCTGCTGGGTTCAGCTACAGGCCTCCCGCCGCCACGCGGTGCTTGGGGCATGTCCACGCGTGATTTTCCCCCGGGGTGGGGGTGCATGGGGAGAATCCGCTCCCCTCAGAGGAAGGGAGCGTCATGGGACTGCTCTTCCCAAGGCAAGTTTAACAAGTTGGTGGTGAACGTGGCACTGAAGGTTTTATTATTTTTTTTAAAACAACGAAAAAAAAAAGGGCTATCAACAGAAGTGCTGACTGTATAAAATCACTTATCTTTTGTATACTCTGCATGGAAGAAGCCTTCCTTGAAGGAGCGAGGTATGTTACTTCATGGCACATCTCACCTTAATGGAAAAGGTGATTCTACAGAGCAGGACGTACAGCTTACGTACAGTTCACATTCTATTAAAGCCAGTATCTCTCCACACTTCCTTACCCATTGAAGTATTTCCATGGTTGCTGCTATGCTGTCCGTGCTGTGTCTTCCCAAGCTCAGGAATCCTGCAAGAAGGTATTCAGTACCTTTATTCAGACCACACATCAGAGGGCTTGGATGTTCTCCACCTTTCTTTTATTTAGCTTCACTTCAGGTGAACACTGCACCTGAAATATCTGGAGTATATACACTAAGGTACTTTTTTATCCTCTTAATGTTGAAGTAATCCTCTTTTCTTTAGCTGGTACATACCATTTCCTGAGAAAAAGTGTATCCCTTGAATAAAGTATGAGAAATCTGCCCTCTTTATCATAAGAAGGAGGGAGGGCTTTTTAAAATGCATTTGGATATATCAGTGATTTATTGCATTTGATATAGTGTAAGAGGTACTTCAGAATGCTTCACACACAGATTACCAATCCAAAGGAAGATGATATTGTCTCATTTTTTTCAGTTGAGCAGTTTAGTCCCTGAACATTGAAAACTTCCAGAACCTTTGAAGAAAGTGACAGAAAGGGTTAGTTTTAGATTGGCCTTAACCTGTTAATTTGTCACATAACTTTGAAGAAAAAAGGATATGTGGATTAATCCTGTGTAGGGTTCTTTTTCACTCTTAAATAAACTGAATCTGGCATGTGAAAATGGGGTTAATCTATCCTGTGTGAAATAAAACTTAAGCTGACATAGTGCACTGTTGTGATGCCCTCAGTCAAGCACAGGAGATTTCTGAGTGGCTTTTAAAAATTAACCCTTTTTACTAGAGACTCACTCCTAAAACCCACAGATGCTCCAGTTGAACGTGGTTTAGGGTTGTATCGAAAATGGCCTTAATCAGACAGCATTTGGCTACTGTTTGGTGCTTTCTAATTATTCCAGTGGGTTGAGGGCTGTCCACTGCTTGAAAGTTGGTACATGTTCAAGGGGAGCTGGAGAACATGCTGTTTCTTGGAATAGATATGCCATAAACTTCTGTAATTCATTGGTTTGTCCTTAGACTGAAGAACTAAAGCTGTGATGGTTCTGCCAATATGTTTTATTGAATGTGGGGGTTTTTTAACATTATTTAGTCTGTTTTATTTTGTTTTTTTTATTCCTGGAGAGTTGACATCTCTCTAGGTAGTACTAGTATTTGGTATTCAGGAGGAAGACTGCCAGTAGATACCTATAAATGGTGCTTGGCCAAGTTACACCTAAATTAAGTATATTTTGGATTGCTGCCATGTTAATGAAGGCCATGGGTTACGGGGGAGTATTAGAAATAAAGTTTTGAACTGCAGGCCCTGGAATTGCTGATGCAGTGGTGGCTTATTGGGATGTTCCCTGCACACGTGCTTTTATAGTGTCAGTGCTTCCTGCTTAAGGTGTTCACCATCTCCTGCTCCATGAAGTGGTGCCTTGTGCAAGAGTATGTGGACCACTGATTTTCCAAACACCTTCTTCCAGTTTCTTCCTAGTAAGCTGCAGCTGCTCTGTCATCTTCAACCTTCAAGACTCTTTAGGCTTCCCCCCATTTTGATGTTTTAGTGTTTTACTTCACATGTGATGAGCAGCAGAGATTGGATTTCTCCAGTTTTTTAGAAAAAGAAGTCGCAGTGGCCGGCCTACTCAAGTAAGAACATAATGGAAAAATGTGTCCACAGTTTCTTTTCAAATAACTTCTTTTAACCATCTGTACTAATTGAAACACTGCTTTTTCAAGCAAAGTTGAAGGATTTCTAAATAAGCCTGAGTTTCCATAAATCAAGGAGAAAAAAATCAAAAGGAAATTGATACCTGGTATAGTTAGTTCAGCTGTCCTATCCTCTCCCATCCTGTCCATGAAAACAGGGTGCTCTTATGTTTAAGACCCTGACCACAAGTGAATTCCTGAATTTTCCGCTGGCATTCCTTTCATGCAAAAATTTCCGACAAAATGCCCCACTAATAATGCTGATAAAAGGAGGTCAGTAAAGAAATACGTGTGAAAAAATAATTGGAAAACCTTCACTACCTCTGACTTTCTTCTTGACACTGGGAGTAACTGTGGACTTCAGTGGAAATTTTGTTGTACCTTTGGGTTGTTCCAAGGGAAAGTGGCTGCGACAAACTGAAATGGAGGGTGAACAAATTTTAGTTAAAAGCTTGATGCAAGGGAAGAGAATAAAATCTGTTCTTAATGGTGGTTTTGCTTTGCAGTGGGGGTGTGTGCACTAATTAATAAAACTATGTAAAGAGATCGAAAAGTACCTGAAAACACATAAACTGTACCTGCATCTCCAGTGGCTGCGTGGCCCTTGGTTTTGCATGTCAGACAGCAGTTTCAAGATTGATTAGTTAGAACTGCTGCCAAGTGAGTCTTTTCTCATATATTATCTTAAAACCTGGTTGATTTACTTGGTTGTGCTTTGCAACTGTGAGGGTTTCTCAGCACCTAAGTTTTCGTAATATTTTATAAACACTTTTCTTTCCCAGGAAAGATGAAGCCTAAACAAATGCTTGCAAAAAACCTCAATGTAGTCTCTTTTCTCAGGAGCCTGCTTTTGATGTAGAAGTATCTATACAGCATCTTGGTATTTATTGGCCTAAAACAAAACGCTTTTCCTTGCAGAAGGTGTTGTCTGTGTTAAATACAGAGGAAAAATCTGTTTCAAAGCACCAAAATATTTGTCCTGCACTGTTAAACTTTTAAATCTCAGTTGTGATGAAAACTCTCAAATCCTGATCGTCATTACATCTCTGGACCTGAGTGAAAATTAATTACGTTTGCTGTATGATGTCTATTGTATGACAGATAGCTACACCGTGTACAGCTTGTACAGAGCTGATTGCTCAGATTTTATCAGAGTCTCCGTTGGCTGCTTCTGGATGCTCATCAGTGCAAATATATCTGTTGTGTAGAGGAAGCTTGTGTATAATTTTTTTTTTAAATTGGAGAGAGTATTTTGCTGTTACATAACAAATGTAACAAGACTTAGCAAAGTTCAATTTAAAAACTAAGCATTAGGGAGAATTTTTTTTTTCTTCTGTAGTCCTTGAACAGTTTTTTCTTATGTGTGCATGATTAGTTATGTGGAATTAATGCAGTGAGAATAAATGTAGTGGCTGCTTCTGCCTTTTTTACTTTAGTTTCACATGCTCAAGAGCCACTTTTATTCCTTCTCCCCTTCCCAGTGATGTGCTGCATTCATCTGTCTTTGGTTCAGAGAGATGAAGTGAAATCCCTCCTAGAAGTGGTTGATAGCACTTGCAAGGCAAGAGAGTGAAGACTTAAGAATTACCTGATCATTGGAGGACCTTTGCTACTGGTGACAGTACTTGGGCAGAGCACTTAGTTTTGAGTCCCGGTTTCTTCCCTCTGTGGAGTGGCGTAGCACTTTCTTTTTAAGAGGCCTAATGAGTACTTAATATTTGCAAGACTCTCCTGAATAGCTGCTGAGAAAAAATAAACTGATCATTCTTGATCAAGCACTTCCATTTTGTGGATGAAGTATTCTCATTGTGTTTACCTTTGCCTTTGCCTCTGGGACACAAGCTGTGAAAAACTCAAGTGTGGGTTTTTTTCCCTCATGCATGTGGTGGCTAGACTAGCAAAATGGCCTCCTCAGAATGTGTGCAAGTGACTCATAGCAACTTCTTTACCTTGTACATGGAGGTATGGGATGTTGCTGTGCACTTCAGTGTCTTCATTTTATGTCGTAGCAGAGTTTGGGCTGGCTTACTGGGTCTCACACTTGCAGAAGTTTTTCTATCCTCTGCTTTAAAACTGAGGTTAGCTGGTCTGACTAATTTATTTCATGTGTTCTCTCTTTTGATTTTCCAGGATGGACCCCAAAGGAAAAAACGGAAGTCTGAAGTTGCAGAAGTGGACAAGCAGTTAGATATCCTGGCTATTGGTACAGCAGTTGGTAGCATTTTGTTATATAGCACAGTAAAAGGAGAATTACAGAGCAAGCTAGTAAGTAATACACACTTCATGCTACCAGATACTAATGGTTTCAGTCAGTTTATGCTGTTCTGTCTGCTACCCAAAATTAGATTACACTAACCTAATTTTTCAGGTCTTTTTTTTTTTCTTAGTAGCTGCATATATGAGTAGAGGTACAGTAATTCAGGTGCTCGGGAATCTTCAAGTGGTGCTTTTTCTATTGTTGGCAGAATGTACATGTTGGGAAATCTTTGTTTCAAAGCTAATGCAATATCCTAACATTGTGCATAGTTTTCTTATTTGGCATTAAAAATATCAGTAATGATGAAATGCCTAACTGGAGAATTAAGTCCTCCATGGGAGTGTCATACCCTCTGTTCCTGCACAGTATTGTAGGAGAGGAGGGCAGGATTGAAGTGCTCATCGACTCTTGGGAAGGTGTCAAGTTGATGCGACTCTTCTGTAAACTTAAGCCCCTTGTGGAAGCTTTTGAGCTCTCTTGGTACATGATCTTTCTTGAACGAGATAATACAGATTTTTGTTTTGCCTTTTTCATTGATAACCTCCCTGTTACTCCTAAGTAAGCACCTTGGTTTTAGTCTTGGGTTACATAACAAGAAAAGTAAATCTGTATGAATGACTCCGATACTTTGAGATGCTTGGGCATGCTTTTGCTCCTGAACTGTTAGTTATATGTAAGTTGATAAATGTACGTGAGTTTAGAGAAAGTAATGACTTCTTAAAATCATCATACGTGCAAGTGACACTAACTAATGAATATCAACTCTCTTTTATGGAAAAGCTGTGTTTATGCCTGAAAGCTGAACAAAATAAAGGAGTCTCGGGTTAAAATTTACAGTTTCAGTCAGTTTGAAAACACTGTCTGCTCTTTTAATAGGAGCAGGATAGCAGATGTCATGTGGTGAGTACTTTGTTTTTTACAGATAGGTTGAATTAAAAGATTGTTCCTGTTAGAATAAGAGCTGTCACTTTTAGCTGTCCGTATTGAACAGACTGTCTTGCTGTGATGTGTTTTATCTTGCTCAAAGCTAATGTGCAGTGACACTTTTGGGAATAGTCTGAGCTGGCTGGTGCTGTTTCAAATAGTGACATTTTATAAACTCCAGGAAATATTTTTGTAAATGATTAAAGGGTGTATTTAAGCTGCAGAGATTTTGGTTGTTGAGAGGTGAATGATACTACCCCTTCGTAGGGTCTGCTGATCTGATGATAGCTGACTCTTCAATGCTTGAGTACAAAGGGAAGGCTACTCCGCTCTGAATGTACTTAAGCAAGCAGGCACTTAACTGTCAGCAAGACATCTGTGCTAGACTTTGCGAATTTCATACTGTTAAACAGTCTCCTTTGGCTGTGTGTGTAAAAATAGTGGGCATCTTTTTTTTGTTAACTCTAAAGTGGTAGAACAAGTGGTAATTCAAATACTTATGTGTATGTATCAAAATATGAAACATCTTTAACTTCTGTAACTGTGTATGTATATTGATCTTTAAAACCACACTGCCTTCAAATTGCCAATATTTGAATTTAGTTCTTGAAAGAGCAGCTTGTTCACATTATTGCTGTGAGGGAAGACTCAGTAGACAAGACTTTTCATTTATTAATGACCCTCTTACCTTTTGTAGGATGGTGGTCATGACAATAGAGTAAACTGTGTGAGATGGCACCAGGACAACTGCTGCTTGTATAGCTGTTCAGAGGACAAACACATTGTGGAATGGAACACACAGACCTGCAAAGTAAAGTGGTAAGTGATGCCCATTTTCTGTTAAATTGATTGGCACTTGCTTTTGTGTATTTCCTCCCTCACAGGTTTCAGTGAGACCTTGTTGGAAATGCTGCATTCTGCTATCCAGGCTTCGTGCCCACTGTTCAAACTTGACTGTTAGATATTATTTTTTGAGTTTGGAAGTGGTTTTATTAAGGGATAAAAGAGTAATTCTCATAGTTGTATTTCTTTGTGTATTTGAAAGACTAAATGAAGCAAGTTAAATGTGCTGAGAGGTATTTGGGTGCCTACATGCTAACTTCTGGTGGGATATGGGCTTCCAGTCACTTTTGTGACACTGAAAAATCTAAATTCTGGAAAATATCCTTTGAAATCTGGGGAGGCAAATACTGGAACACATCATCCCAGTTAAATTGGTTATATGCACCGGGCTTTGCTCAAAGGGCCTTGCTGTGATGATAACCCACTTGGTTTCGCTCACTACCGATGTGCAGTGGGGACAGTTCCACTTGGCTGTCTGAGCAGGCTGCTGCTGTTTCAAGTACTGTTGAGCAAAATAGAGCTTAGTGCAGAGTAACAAGATGTCTTTCTTTTGTAATAAAGATTGCTTTCTAAACAAGATAGCTTTCTTTTCTAGTGAAGTCAAACTGTTGCACAGAGCAGAGGAATTGCTTTCCTTGACCCGTTGACTACACTCTAGCTAATGCAGATCAGTATGCAGCTACACAGTATTAGGATGTTTTTATGGAGTGGCAGTAGTAACTAGCCACCAGCTGGACTTCATACCAGTGATCACAGCTCTTTGAACTCTGTGATGCAGCCAGATCTTATCTCACATTCGAGTCTATCCATTCAGTCTGTATAGCTCCAGTTTGGCTTTCAGGATACTATGTGAGACATTGTCAAAAGCATTTCTGAGGTCAAGTTAAATGACCTACGTGGCTCTCCTCTCATCAGCCAAGACAGTAGTCTCATTAAGAAGGCAATCAGGTTGATTAGGCACAATTTGCCATTTGTTGTATAACCTTCCGTGTTGTTTCCTGGATTCTTCCTCTTGTGGATATATTTTGTCTCTTTCTTTTCAAGTTGTCAGAAATTTCTCCTGAGCTATGTGGCCCCTCAAAATGATAGTGTGGCCTTGTAATAACACCGGCTGTTCTGGATTTATGAGTTGCAAGTGTTGGATTTGCTGTTGTGATCTCTAGTTTGATCTTCCTTTGCTCCATCTGACTCTGGAACTAGGTTTGGGAATGTTGGAGGCCTGAGAGACTTTGGTCTCCAGTGCTTTGGCCTTTTCTGAATGGGTCCCTGCACCATTCAGCAGCAGGCCCACACTTTGCTCAGTCATTGTCTTACTGCTGCTGATCTGCTGTACGTACATGTCCTTTTGTTGGCCTTCATATTCCCTGTTGGTTTGAACACCAGCTAAACTTTGGCTAATTCTGTCCCTGCATGCCTAAACAATATTTTTATTTCCTGTATGTAACCTATCTCCACTTTCACCTTCTCTATACTTCTTTTTTGTGTGTTTTTGAGTTGAGTCAGGAGTTACCCACTTGGCCAAGCCAGCCTTCTGCAATAGCTGGTGATTTTCTGCTCTTCAGAAGAGACCATTCATTTGCTTTAAGGAGGTTATCCTAGAAGAGCAACCACCTTTCCTGGGTTCCTTTGCCCTTTAGGGCAGCCTCTAGTGGGATCCTGTCAACTGGGTCTCTGAATAAGTTGCAGTGTGCTCTTTTGAAGTCCAGGGTTGTAATTCTGCCATTTATATTGCTTGTTTCTCTTAGGCTCTTAAATTCCATTGTCTTGTGGTAGCTGGAGGTTGTCATCAACCATCACATCCCTGACCGGTTGTTTGTTTATTTGTTTTTTTCCCCTTTCTTTCTTTTGAGTAGCTGATCCAGTAAAGCACCTTTCATAGTATGGTTGTAAATAACTTGCTTCATGAAAAGTTCTTCAGTACTTGCCAGCAATCTCTGGGACTGCTTATGCCCTCCTATGCTGCCCTTCCAGCAGTTGCTGTCGTGGTTAAAGCACCCTAGAACCACCAAGGCTTGGGATTATGAAGATTTATTATTTCTTTTTTAATTGGACAATCTGTAGCAGATGCCCACCACATCATCTTTGTTGGTCTCTTCTCGTACTTACCTGTAAGTTCTCCACTGGCCCTTTGCCTGTTTTGGAGGAAAGGTCCATGCATTCATGCTACCCTTTTGTGTGTAGATACCTCTCTCCTTTTTGCCTTCCTGGCATGTCCTTGCTGAAGTGCCTTCCTAAAGGTCCATTTATTGCAGCATTCCTGTCTTGCAAGCTATCCCACTGTACTTCTGAGATGCCAGTGAGATCAAAGCTCTGAAGTTCCCATGGACACCTAATTCACGCTGTTTATATCCCGTAGCAAGTGTGCTCATGTGCAAGTACATGGGTCCCAGTCATGCTACTTTCTCAGTATATGCGAGAATTTTTCCAGTCATGCTTCATCTTGGGTGTTTCCCTCTTTCCTATTCTATACTGCTGCTTTTTTTGGGGTGTGTGGTTATAAAAGATAGTTAGAGGCATTGTATTCTTTAATTTTAAACATGGCAACAACAACAAAAAAATCATTCCTAGAGTGTATAAATTAAAAGTACACCAGCAATATAATATCATGTTTTCTACCTGAAATTTTTCTCTGGTGATATTTTGAGTCATACCTAAGGTAAATTAAATTGGAAAGAGTACAAGAAAACAGTTCTCTAAAATTTTACCTAGATTGATGAGACTAGAAGGAACAAATTATCTGAAATATTTGCTCATGCCTAATGAGCATGTGAGGTTGCCTACATTCTTTAACACTTGTCAGAACCTGGAAATTAATCCTTACGTATCCCACAGAGAATTCAGGATGGTTGGTCCTGGGATACAGAAGTGGTGTCCGACTTCTTTTAATTTGCAGGCTTCTAGACACTTTCTTGTAGAGATATGGACTGCTAGATAGGGAATTGAAACCAGGTGGCCTTAGGCTTGACTTTCTTAATTATTCTAGAAGTAGTCCATAGAACTACTTCAGGAGGTCTGTGCAGTACACACTGAAACCTCTGGCAGAGGGACAAGCTGCTGGGGAAGAGAGAGTTTCTGAAGAGGCAAGGCGTTGGAGAGAGGTAATTTAAAATATTCTGGATGACTTCTGGTTTCTCTGGTTGTATCTTTTTCATGTTTTAAATACTCTGAGTACTCGGAGGCTTTCTGTACATCTCCTTATGCAGTTGTTTCATGATATCCTGCTTAAAACTCTTCCCTATATAGAGAGTATCCAAAGTAAAAACTAATGGATTTTTTGCTGTGTTTTATATTCTGCAGCCTAGTTTAGACTAGTCTTTTTAGTACATTTAAGAATACCTTCTTGGGTTTACATTATTAAATGGTTTGAAATTCTTAGTCCTGACCTTTTCTTTGGAAGGGAATACAAAATCTTGTCATACTCTCTAAGGTGTAACGCTGTTTGTCAAGTTCATAGGCAGTAAACCTTTCAGCTTCTGTGAAATCTAATCAAAAGTCATACAGGAGATGAGCTCTGTTTTGGAAGGCAGACACTGCTTGGGCATTGGGAGGTATTTCCAGAGAATCTGTTTACAATTGGCATGTGATGGGTTGCAGGCTTGTGTTAATGCTTTCCTTGCAATTTTGTCCTGCCTGTGAGTAATGTGTAGCTTTTCATGACAACATCTTTCTTTTTTCTTTTTTATATTTTATTTTTAAATAGTGCTTTGAACCATAGACCTTTAAGGTGAAGTTTATTAGTCAGAGTTGGGAGCAGTGCCAGGGGCTGAATGGGCCTTGGAAACTCTGAATTTTAGTGTTGAGAAGGCCTTTCTGAATGGGTTAGTGTAAGCTTTTTGGATTATGGTGCAAAGGGATGTCTTCAAATGTTATGGCTCCTCTTACCCTATTTTGAGTGGTAGAGAACTTTGAGAGAGGAATTCAGAACAGAATAGGCAAATATTAAAAAAAAAGTCAAGTTGTTCAGAACTAAATAGCTTTACATTTTTGAATTGCTGTATTTTTGTGTAAACTGATTTGAAGGAGGGGAGCAGAAACAGAATAACTTTGACCTCATCTTTGACTACTTAATCATTCTTTTTAATACATTTTTTGTCTTAAATTTTCCATCATTGTTGATGTGCGTTTTGAGATAATGCTAAGAAGTATTGTTTTTCCTATTTCTCCGTTTTTCTCCCTTTGTACAAAACCTCTCCAAATTCTAGCAAGTGGAAAGGTGACAATAGCAGTGTCACCTCTCTATGCATCAGTCCAGATGGGAAAATGCTGCTGTCAGCTGGTAGAACTATAAAACTGTGGGACCTGGAGACCAAAGAAGTCTACAGAGTAAGTAACTTTATTAAACTAGATTTAAAAAAAAAAAAAAATCCTTCTTGATTGGTGACATTATGTGTATGGTGATATTATCTAGTGTTTCCTGGTAGGCATCTGAAAATTTCACTGGGTGTAAGTAGAGAATTGGTGGTTTGGGGACTGCTGGAAGCTGTTGCTGTGATGATACCCTCAACTGTGGTTTCAACTTGCTGAGTGTTGAATGAGGACATTAAATTCCTTGGCTGTGTCTGAGCATGCTACCAGCACCCTTTCTCAAGCCTGTAGCAGAAAGATGGATGCTGTTCTTTGTGGTACTGTTCTGGCAGGAGAACTCAGTTTGCCACAGTGTTAGTTACAGTTGGCATGGGTTTGTGCATGAGCTCCCTGACTTTTAACATGAGTCCTTCCTGGAAGCCTTCAGGTTTCTTTGCTAAATTTCATGTAACCGGTGGCATTATCAGTTTTGCTGTTCAAACAGTTGGAAGGCATAGGAGCAAAACCCTTGTTGTTCCCTGAGCAGGGCTGAGACGTGAGCAAATTACCATGTTTTAGCTGTTCCGTGAATGCAGCCATGTTTTCTTGCCTGCTAGCAGATAGGACACAGCTAGTCTCTGAATCTCCTGGTAATTGCTGACAGGTAAGTGTTTACACATGTGCTGTTACTGTGGACTTGTTGGCACATGGCAACTACCATGTATGTCTGCATCCTGTGTTGACCAAACCACTATTTACAAAAGTAGATTAAAGAATTCTCTTTTTTTTTTTTTGGGGGGGGGTGGGGGGCGGCGGGGGCCCACAACTGAATACCCTTAATGGGTCAGCAGACCTGTGTGTTTGTCTTACAGTTGAGAATGAAAGTATGAATCTAGTTTCATTTTAAAAGTGTAAACTTGTGTGGGGAAAAAGAAAAGTGCTTTCTGACAGTAACAGCAATACAAGTGGATGTGATTTATTTTGCATGGACTTAGCTTCAGTGAATTTGCCTTTTGTTCCCCATTTAACTTTTAAAATTCTGATAAATATCTGGAGGGTCAGAAAAAGTTTCCTTGAAATACAGAAATGCAAGGAAGCTGATCACTAGTAAAAAAAATCGCTGAAATGTCCGTGTTGACTCAGTAACACTTGAGTCTTTCCTAACATTCTTTGTTAACTAATGTTTTAATTTTTGCCTTATATCTGCTTATAGCAATCATTGAAAGATTTTTTTTTTTTTTTCCCCCCCTTGTAGCATTTCACAGGCCATGCTACATCAGTGTCATCATTAATGTTTACCACAGTGAAACCTATGAATGAAAATAAGCCCTTTGATGGAATTACAGGGCTTTATTTCTTGTCTGGAGCTATACATGACCGATTACTGAGCGTATGGTATGTAAGCTTTCCATAATTTGGAACTTTGGTTATGGTCAGTATTGAGGATAGACTTAACAAGTATGTTCTGAACTCTGTAGATAGGCAGAAGGGGCACTCTGGAGAAACACAGTGATGATTCTACATGGTGTTTTCAACTCACTGATTGTTGAATGAATATGTGAATTTCCTTGGCTGTGTCTGAGTATTTTTCCAGTTGCTGTTGGAATCATTAGTGTATAGCAAGAACATACTGTGTAATAGGCTTCCTTGTTCTTTGTACTTACTGTAAGGTTTATGCTAAGTTTTCTTGCTAAATTTCACGTGGGAGTTATTTTGCACTTGGAATTTAGAACACTTTCAAAGCTGAAATTACAGCATGAATATTTCTGGGTGAGGTAGATGCTGCCACAGTTGCTGGTGATTTACAGGTTTTATAGTGCTTTTCAGGTGCAGAGGGTGCTGTTTTGTGCTATGGTGAATAATGTGTACTGTTTGTGTCTTCCAGGCAGATCAGATCAGATAGGAAAGAAAAGAATGCTGTGGTGTCTTTCACAGTAACAGATGAACCAACTTTCATTGACCTGACTGTATCAGAAGTCAAAGAAGAGGTAGGAGCAATAATTTGTAATCAGATATGTTCAACAATTTTCAGTTGTCACATCAGTTTCCTTTTAAGGGTGTAAAGAAAGAAGCTTTATTTGTATTTGGGTTCTGCAATGCAGGGAGGAGATCTGAATGCCAATTGACAGGTGTAAGGATATTTATTACAGGTGCATTTGTTTGAAATACTAATTTTCAAAGCTACTAAGTGCAAACTCAAGTGTTTTCTTCAGAAATTTTGCTTGTGATAGCAAAAATGTCAGTTGTTTCTTAATTGAAACAAGTTAGTAATAAAAATGTTGTTAGAACTTGACAGCCGAAAGAGATAAAAATAATTCTTTATAAAAATCCAGTTTGGGTATGCTCCTGTTTTATCTGATCTCAAGTGGCTTTGGCAGTGTAACTGCATTTCTAATTAACCAGCCTTAATGACTTGAAATAGCAGTTTGCATTCTCCAAGTTGCTTAATTGCAGCAAGTACAAGTCATTCAAAGTAGTTGTCTTATGAAAAATGTCTGCAGTTGAAACATGTTCACAAACTGTTTCAGTAATTATTTAAAACCCTTTTCTCCTGCTGCCTTTAGACGCCTTTTCTAAGAACAGTATTTCATGCTGTATTTTCTAATGTTTTCAGTTGTAGCCTCTTACTGTATGTATTGGAGATAAGAGCATTCTGTAATGTACACCCATCATTTAATTGCTCAGAGTACTCATCTCAGTTTTTTTCCTATAAGCCTATTTACATCTTTATCGCACCCAGCATGTCTAGAGGCACATGTTGACAGTTTTGGAACTTTGTGGCTTATGATGACATCTGCTACTGTGGAAACTGTTCAAATTTGGGTACATTAGTAGTGATACAGTAAAGTACAGTTACGAGTTACCTTTTGCCTCATAACAGTTGTACTAAATATTCCTGAGATGTTACTGTCTTTGATCTTCCTTATGGATTTAGTTATATCTTTAATGCGTTTAGTTACTGAAAAAAGTCAAATTGTAGCCCTGCAGCTATCTCTCTGTCCTGTACTTATAGGAGTTTTGTCCTTTGATCTAATTAAAATCTTTTACTGTGCTTTCTTTCAGCCTGTGAAGTTAGCAGTTGTGTGCAGAGATGGGCAGTTGCATTTATTTGAACATATCTTAAATGGGTAAGTTAGTGTTCATCTTGAGGGTGTCTTTGGGAAAGGTCTGAGATTACTGTAAGGCAAAGTTCAGTCTTGTCATGCTGTTGCCTTTAAGCTCCTGTAACTGTTTGCAAACCAGGTGCCAGCTGGTTCTTTGTCTTGGGTTATTGGACACATTTTTGGAGAACTTACTTGTTGGGGCTGTGCTGCACTTAGGTATTAAGTGTTGCTTTGGCCAAGATTTTGTCTGTCTGTACCTCATCTTAGCCATCTGTAAAATGTGTAAACTTGGCTGAATTTGTTGAGGGACTTCCTAATGAAAGGTGCTTAGATGTGCAAGGTATTGAAGTGTTTAAGCTAAACCTCTTGGAATTTTTTCATTCCTTTTTTTTTTCCAGTTACTGCAAAAAACCCTTAACATCAAACTGTACTATCCAGATAGCAACACCTGGAAATGATGGGGACTCCACACCAAAACCAGTCCCTATTCTAGCAGCTGCATTTTGCACAGACAAACAGTCTCTGCTACTTGTGTATGGAAACACCTTACAGCCCATCATAGAGAAAGTGGTATGTAAAACTTACTGGAGAGGTTTTTTTGGATTTTGTAATACAGACTGCATACTGCTCTCAGTTGGAGGGATTGTTTGGTTTTTTTTTTTTTTTTTTTTTTACGCTTCTGAAATTGTATAACAAGACAAAGCTTATTGCTTCCCCCATTTCTGGGAGCTATTACTGTTGCCCCTGAGTTGTTTTGAAAGATGATTTATATTCTTCCGTTCTTTCAGTTAAAATACAAATTGACGTTATTGCTGGCTGTTTCTAGCCACTTGAGCTGTTACTGATTTAAGCCATTGAAAATGTTTTTAATACTGTTACTGTTTACCTGTGTGGTCTTTGGAGACCATAGAGATCTGGTAACAAAAGGCAGATGTGCAAAGCAGCTGCTGTTCTAGAGTGAAAAAAAGTGCATTCTACTTAATACCTCTGGAATTCGTTCTCATCTTTCAGTAGTGTAACAAATCACGGGGGTGAATCTGAAATATATTAACTGGTTTTGTTTCTATCCTTCTAGTCTTTGAACACCACTGAATCCCATGTATGTTTGATAAGAGACATCCAGAAAGTGTTGTCACTTAAAACAGATGTTGCTTTAACAAAGGTGAGCTTTGCGTCAAATGCAATTTTGTTGCTCCTCCTATTTTACTTTGTAAGTGTAGAACTTGCTGCTCTCTCAAAATGAGGTTGGATTTCTGGATGGGTCTGCTCACTGGTAGCCACGAGATGTCCACAGCACTCAGGGAGGTGTGGGTAAAGTGTACTTCATAGCTGCTGGGTGTCCTAGTGTGCTCTTGCACACAGTTACCCTCTTGTAGCTCGTGGCAGACCTGTTCTCAGCAGGTCTGCTTGATAGACAGGACAGGCTTATGGTTTCTTTTCTGGTTGAGATCAGTCCTCCTAGAGTCTTGTCAGTTCGTCCAGCCTCTTTGACCCTGATGGTTGGGGTGAAGTTCGGATGGCTTTATTTTAGAGTCTGAATGAAACTTAATGGGGCCTTAAGGGGCACATCCTTTTGGCTCTTTCTCAAGTTGGCCTTTATGTGTTCCTACTCCCAGGGATATGGCACCTGGGAGTGTGAGTTTGACATTTAGATGGCAACAGTGTCCACTGAAGCCACTTGCCACCATTTTCTGTCATACAGACTCCCCTGGGCGTTTAGAGACAGGCTGTGAAGTTCTTAATCAGTGTGCATATATTCAAGGCCTCGAAGATTTGAAATGCTTGCAGTGTCAGTGAAGTGAGCAGACAGCGCTGGTTTTTCTAACCCTCAAGTTACTTAATGGATCTGGTACTCCATCAGCCAGGCATGGTTTTGTGCTCATTCCTCAGACCTGGAGCTGCTGGGTAGCAGAGCTGAAATGCAGTGAGAGGTGTAGGAACTCCCTGGCATGCAGTGATGATACCCATCTTGGTTTCGCTTTTTGCTGAATTCCAGTGAAGACGTGTTTCTCTTGGCTGTCTGAGCATGCCTTGTGGGGAGAAGGTCAGTGATTAGTGTGATGAGTGGAGGAGGTAGTATTTTAGCACCACTGCTGTTCTACAGTAAAATTCTTGAGCTACAAACCAAATTTTTTTACTTTTACACAGAGCATATGAAGTTGCTTTGCTTACTGCAGTAGATCATATTTGTTTCATTTCAGTGGGCACCCAGCAGGGCTCCCACAAGTACAGAAGTTTGTGCAGGTACTTCAAAAAATGGTCTGCAGAGAAGCACATAAAAGAAGTGTTCTGGAAATAGCAGGTGGTATTCTTGATATTCTGGAAGCGGCATAATCCCTTACATCCTCTGTGGGTCAGGGGAGCACTTGGTTATTAGATGTATTGCCTTTAAAATTCTGTCTCCTTTGTGTTCAGTGAAGATGTATACCATAGCTTGTCTGGTATAACCTGAGGTTCTGTTCGTCATTGTGATCATAGTCTAATTCAGATTATCTAGTTCTGTGTCAGAGCAATCCCTAGAAGAAAATTGGTGGGATTGAAGTGAACATTAACTACCTTTTACTGTTACATTGTGCTGTTTGTGATCAGTTCCTACCTTCCAGTGGAAGCTGAATTAATCTGTATGCAGTTTAGGAGCCTGACTATTACTACGCATGGTATATGTGCTAGCAGACATCCGAGTATTTTTTGCTGGATACAGACACTTAGTTTGAGTGTTACGGAACAAGCTTGTTAGAAAAATGATTCACACGTGATTCCAAAGAGTCTGTTGCTTTAGTTAATTTTGAAAACTACCTGACTATTGCTTGAGGTTATTAATTGCTTTTAAAAATGCAGGATTTTCTTAATATATATGTCAGGAAAATGGGTTATGGCAGACTGGTTTTACCATATATGTAAGAGTCTCAGAATAAAATCAGTATTATAAATTGGAGGAGAGCTCAAGATGTTAGCAATTTATGCAAGTGTGGTTATCTCTGTCTACTAGGTAAAGACGCCCGTTGTGAACTCAGACACCAAAGTTATAGTGCCTGGCATTCCGGGACACAGTACAGCTGTCAAAACTCCGTCCTCGGGAAAGGAGAAAAAGAAAAACAAGAGGAAACCAGGAGAGACGGAGGTAAAGAGTTTCCTTTCTCAAACACAACAATTATGGAGAAACTAGAATCATAAATCATAACTTCTTTAGGTAAACTTCAACTCACTTTGTTTGGTGTGGAAGCAAGGTTAATGATATAATCTTTTTGTGTGAAAGACACTTCCCTCTGCTGAAAACTTTTACTTCCTAAGCCCGTGTGCCTGCCCTTTACTTTTGCCATGTTCCTGCAGAACTTTATCACATGCTTGCATCTGTCTGTCTGTGCTAAGGTATATTAACTGCTTTTCAGTTAAAGTAATTTTCCTTTCTCAGGCTGTTCTCTGTCAGTACATTAAAAGAATGTGCAAAATTTGTGTTATTTTCTAGCAGAATCAGAGGCAATGCTGTAGGTTAGGTACTTTGCTTTCAGCTGATGTTGCTGAGAAACTGCACTGAAATGAAACTGTCCTCGTTTATCCTCTGCAGGAGAGCATTGAAGAGCGCCTCGGGGCATTGGATATTGATGTGAGCAAAGTAAAAACTCCAGGTGGCCTTCCACAAACAGACAGCTTTGCGGTACTTTTGGTTCAGGGCTTGGAAAGCAACGACGCAGAAATCTTAAACGTAAGTCTTTAGAAGATCATTGTATGCTGTTTCATCTACTCACTGAGACTTGTGGGGAGCCTTCCTGAAAGCCAGGGAGGCTGAACAGTCAAGAACCTGTTGTTTCTCCCAGATGTTTTTTGCTAATTTGCTGCTCAAGGCAATGGTATTATAAGCGATAGTAGCAGTATTAGTTTGTTACCTACCTTGCTTTCTGAGTCACTCCATGAACTTTGAGGTGCTTCTGTTTAGGATAAATTTGTTGTGTCACAGTTCAGATGTTTTACAAGCCATGTTACTAATTCAACCGTCTTCCCTTCAGCTTGAGTGGAAGCATAATCTGTGTTTAGTCTCCTGGGTGAAAAATGCACTGATGACAACAGTTTCACTTGAAAGGCTTAGTGTTGCGCTTGGACTAGGAGGAAATAATAGTGCTGGGGCAGGGAAATGAAATCTTAAGATGCCGAACAGAAATTACTTGTCATAGATACTGGTGAAAGGCATTTATTTACAGAAGTCAAGCACAGAAAATAGCAAGGGAAATTTTAATGTGCCTGTGATGCTTCATTTCTAAAGTGGTGGGTTGGCTGGAGGCTATGCTAAGAGTGTTTTAGATGGGTTAATGAAGCGTCAGCTACAACTTTCAAAATAAGACTTGAGAAATGGAACTTCTTTTTGTAGTTAATCTTCTTGTAATCCTCATGTTAGCATACAAAGGTAGTGGAGTAGAAAAAGAGATTTAAAGCCAGGAATTTTCGATTGTGCTCATTGCTCATACACATGTTAAAATTGAATGATTCTCTGATAATATTTTTCCATTTTAACAGAGAGTGCTTAACACAAGAAAGGAAAATGTAATAAAGAACACAGTAGCCAGAATGCCTATACATGCTGTCATTCCTCTGCTGCACGAGGTAAGAGAGACTGCGTTTCTTGAACTGTCACACAATCCACATTTGGTTTGCATTCTAGCTGGGGAAAATCCGGGATATGTCTCTTTATTTTTACCAATGAAATTGATTTGGTAGTTTTACAGGACAGAAATTGTTCTTAATGTATCTGTGATACGCTTTTATCTTCTCTGGCTGAAGCTCGACCAAAGGACAAAGTGCCACTATCAAAGCTAGGAAGAGGATTAGATCATGTAATATTATCTTAAATGATTACGTGGGAAGAAGAAAAGGAAGAGGTTAAGCTAAAGCTTGTTTAGTCCGTGGCAAACAGTTACCATTACATCTTCTTTTAAACTATTGAAATTAATTATAATTTGAAACTTGAAAATAGCAGTGCTAGCCAGAGCAGGTTATATGAGCATAAAGATGCTACATACTCATGTGAGAGAAATCAAAAATAGAATAAGTACTTTCAGCAGTGAGTTTAGATAGCCCTTGGAAATTGAGGCGCAATTTCTTTTCTCTTTTGAAGTTAGCTCAGAAGTCTGGTTGCTGTATTTAAGCTGTGTGACGTAACTTAGTAAAATTTTAAGAGGGATTTGGCTTCTGAACTGCTTATTCAGCGATACTAAATAAAATCTGTATTTGGACAGAAATATCTTAATGATTAGCCTTGTGTAGACATTACTTTACAATTAGTTGCTCGTGTTATGTGAATGACATTCTATAACATGAGTTAATGTTAGATTTGTCTTGTATTTTAATATGCAGTCCATAAGTAAGATTTAACTTTTACTTGTGCTAATCTTAATGGAATTGTGCAGGTTTTGAATGTTTAGACTTCTTTTACCACGTGTTGTGACACCTCCTTAGACTTGTTAATGAGATGCAGTGTTTCTTCTCTAGGACCTTTGCCAGAGAATCTAAGTGCAAGTGTTTGACTATATAATCTCAGTGGATGTAGAGATCTTCATGTAACTGTCTTCTCCAGATCTTGAGATTTGTTCTAAGAAATAGCCTTTATGGGATATTACCTTCACCTATTTCCCCAGCTTGTCCACCTTGTAACAGCTGCTCTACTAAGCATTTACACAGAGACACATAAACATAGGGATTTCCTTCTACTTATTCCTGCCAGCTTTAAGTTTCACTGGATATATCGCCTGTTAAAGAGTTCCAGTTTACTGTAATAATGAAACTCAGCTTCTGCAAGTTATCAGCTTGTGTGTAGGATGGTAGAGGCAGCAATCTAATGTTCTGGAGCCTGGCAGTGGTTAATCCTAGCAAACTTCAAATGCCTGGAGATCTTTCTGCCCCAATATTGAGGCTTTCTCAGGGATGTAATGTTGGGTTTTTTAACTCATTATGTGTTTGTTAATTATTGCTGGTTGTTTTTTCCTTCTAGCTTACAAAGAGATTGCAGGGCAACCCATACAGGTAAGAGACAATTCAACTACAGTTTAATTCACCTGAAACTAGTATGTGCATTATAGTCCCTCCCTCCACCTATGTGATTGATTTCTACAGTGACTGTAACTTAACTGCAGTGTCTTGAGGTAAGTTCTCACCTGATAGCGGGTGTGAATTGGAACTTTTATTAAGGCCGTACTTTGTCAGGAGGGCTGAAGTGAAATTCAATAGGGAAAAGGATACCCGAAATAAGCATTGAACCCCGAGAATGTATCTGAAGTCCCAGAATATTGACACCGCTGACCTGATCAATATGCAACATAAAGTAACTATCAGATGTACAGCTTGTTTGGTTTAATTATCAAATATATTTAGACATCTCTTGGTGTTGTATTTAATTATAACAAAACCAGCTCTTCCCCATCATGTTATATTGCTATAAGGATTCCTTTGCTGAGACTAGCTTAATTGTGGTGTTTGGGGTTTTTTTTTAATAAAAATTTTCTCATTGTAGATTAAGAAAAAAGTAGCATGCTTTTACTCACTGAAACGTCTCATAAAAGGTGGCAGAAGCACAGACCCCTGAACACGTGTAGTTTAATCCCTCACTTAAATGTCTGTTCTTTTCCTAACAAATAACTTACATAGGTATCTCATCTGGATAGCCAAACTGTTATATTTCCACCTGCATTTATCTTTCTTATAATGAAAGTGGGGCACTTTCTATGGAACTATTTAGCATCTAGAATGTGAAATGGGTGTTTCCCAGCCAGTATCTCTGCTATAATTTACTTTTCTTTTCCAGTGCCTCACTAATGGTTCGATGGCTGAAGTCTGTTTTTACCCTACATGCATCCTACCTTTCCACAGTAAGTATTTTGTTAATGCTAATGGACATAACTAAAACTAGATTTAAATACTTAAATACCTGTATGTTCTTCCTTCAGGAGGCTTTGTCTCCTGTTCTCCACCATATGGCAGTGCCCAAATCAATGGACAGAGGGCTATACTTCTGCCACTTCTGCTAAATTGCTGCACATTACTTATGAATTGTTTGTCTTAGTCACTTATGACATAATTATAGTCATCCCAAAGTCAAACGAAGATAAGTTATGACATACCTCTGAGAGTTAGGGTACAAAATTACTGTCAAAGAGTAATCTAGCCTGTGTCACTAAATCTTAGAGAAATAAATTTGCCTTGCTGTTGTAATGCTCATCTTGAAACTATCTTGGGCAGGGCTAAATTTGCAGGGTAAAGGTATGCCAGAGTTGACAGGGTAGTAAGTAATGTCCTAGCTTCTGGACTGAAGTCCAGCCTTACCTTACAAGGGATGGATAAAGCACTCTTGCTCAGTAAAGGAAAAGGCGTTTTGGCACTGTTTGTCTTTTCTCCCATTTGTTAGAGGATTGCTGTGTGTCAAAACTTGCACATGTTGCTGAGGCAGCATTTGTACACCCGTGTATATTCAGTTCCTATTTACACAGCTTTCTGAGTGGTGCTTCAGCACCTGCTTGCAGCAGTGACTGTGGAAATGAAAAGTAGTATAATTGCCACGTTTTGAAAGTAGATGATGCTTCTAAACATGGCTAAATATTAATTGATCAAACTGCAGGTGGTTTCTGTGAACCCTCAGCACTCCTTTTTGTCTAGAATAATGTGAGTGAGGATTGTTTGCCCCAAATGTACAAAGGTAGTTTTAAAATGTAAAAAGATGTTTGCAATGTGTTGGTCAGCAGCTTTATTTCTCTTCATCTCCCCCTTCTTCTAAGCTGCCAGACCTTATTCCTCAGCTGGGAATGCTATACCAGTTAATGGAGAGCAGAGTAAAAACTTTGCAAAAGCTCTCCCGTCTGCATGGAAGACTCTTCATTCTTGTCACCCAGGTGAGTTCCAACTAAGTATCATGGGACATGTAGAATAAGTATTTTTTGCAGACTTAACCTCCTGTTGTGATTAAATCTCATGGGACTTGTAATCGGGAACTTAATACAGCTGCTGTACAGCGATGCTGATAGCATTCAAAGCAGCACACTTAATTGACTACCTAGTCAGTCCATGCTCACTGGAAGTGTTACACTTTTTTTCCTGCCAAATGTGTTCTCTAACCCATAGTGTTTTAAAGGGGGATAAATAGGAGGTGCTGGGCCACTTCAGAGCAGATGCCTCTAAAATTTTACTTTGTCCTTCATACTAGTAATTTAACAGCTTAACTAGTATAAATGAACTAATCTGTGTTAAACTTGATGTAGACTTCATTTACATTGTAACAAGTTTTCTTGACTTATTAAGTTGGAATATATGATTGCATCTAAGGCTAATCTGCAAATTCCATTCAGGTTGCAGCATCAGAAACAGTTCAGGATGTAACCGAGGTTAATCAGACTGCAAAGCTGGTATATGAGGACGGTAAGTGCTGTATGTTAGGTGTAGCTCAGCTCCTGAATTGATGTGACAGCTGATACTTGATGGCTGTTCATTGTGTTTCTGTGCTTATCTGCTAGTGTTCAGTGTGCAAGTAGAGAATTTTTGTGGGAAGTCCATGACAGGAAGATCACTGGTTAATGATGAGGGCATCTTGTAGCTGGTTGTTCCTTCCACACCCCACGCCCCCCACTTCATTTGAAAGTTCAGTATGCTGCTTAACTGGCAACCCCAAATTGCTAGTATTACTTGCCCTTCTGCTAAGGTAGATACAGTCAAGGAAGGCACTTTTGCGTTGGTTAGCAGGACATCAAAGTTGTGGATGTCAGTGTGTGTGCATGAACGCTTCCAGTTTGGGCTTTTTTTCTACTGCAACTTCATACGGTATGATCATAACAGAAGTGACTTGTTCCTAATTGATGTTGATTAGCCTAATCTTTGGGTAGAATTAGTTTTAGAGTTGAAATAGCAGTTTGGAGACTTAGCAGCATGTGGGACTGGGCTTTGTTTGCACAATGACATTTTAAAGTCTCTTCTCCAGATTGAGGGATTGTTTTCTCTTTGCAGAATCCTCGGAGGAGGAAGGCTCAGATGATGAGATGATTGCTGATAAAGACTCTGATGTAAGTGGAATTGGATCAGATCTTCTCCTGTTCGCTTGTAACAGAAATTGTCTGAGTGCCGAAGGTTCAAACATTCCTGTTTATTTTTTCCCCAGGAAAACTGGGATGAAGATGAAGAAAAAGAGGAGCAATCTGATGAACAAGAAATGACTGTTGAAAAGGAAATCAATGGTGATTCTGATTTGGAACCAGAAAATGAAAGTGAAGAAGAATAACAGCACGAAAGAATTTTAACAGTTTAAACAAATGGGCCACGAAACTCTCTAATTCTGGATCATGTTGCTGGAAGAAGAGCGCAGACTCATGCACGGCCCGTGCAGAGGCACGTGTGGGGCACCGTGCATTTCTGAATCCAGAATGTTTAACCATGCCAGCCTTCTCTCGCCCCATTTCCCTGCGCTTACTTATAGAAACATTTCTTCCACCTCATGGTCAGATTATGCCTGTCATGTGGACATGCATTTGTATCTCAAGTGAAATAAATCTGCCACCGCTGTTTGTGTGGTAAACTTGGTTCAGCTTTACATTGAATTTGTTTCAAATATCCAAGGATCAAAGACAACTGATCTATACCTTCTTTCCATGCTTCAGTTAGCAGTAGCAAGTGGGCATCCTGCTACATTTTTTAAAAAAAAAAAACCAAAACAGAAAAAAGAAAAAAAAGATATTTTTGTAATATTTAAATTCTCTACAGAAATTCTCTTCTTTGCCCCCATCCTCCATTGGTTTAGCCATGCTGTGGCGATATCTAAATGCCAACCTGACTTAAAAATGGCTTTTTCTTTTTTTAACATATTTGAACTGAAGACTTTTATATGTACAAATCAATGACTTTTCTTGTGCTTCAAAAGGACATCAGAACTATCACTGGCTCCTAATTTTGTTTTAATGGAGGCTGTATATAAGTTTAATCCTAACCCAGGGGATAGACCGTTGAATTGCTTTGAGGGGTATAACACAGGGAGATCAGAAGGTGAATACGTGTGAATGTGTCGCGCACAGCTATACCTTTATTACAGATTTTTAATCTCTCAGTGGCAGAATAAGGACAACTATTTGCTCAGCTAATGGAAGCTGAAGTGGTGCAAACACATTTTTAAGAGCAAAACAAGGTAAAGGTTTGAGCCATCACCACTATAATGTACAATAATATATTTGTCTATAAATGGAGCTGTTGCAACTAAATACCACCCTCTTTGTAAAGTGAATAAATATACATCTCCTTTACCAAATACCTGTCCTGTGGTGTTTGTTGAGAGAGACTTTAGCTACGGGTGGTGGTTAAGGATGAAATGCTCTTTGTAGAAAGCAGACTGCTAGTGGAGAAGGAAGCCAGCCTAAAAGGTTGCAGTGTCCTGCAAAGCATCTGTTGTTACTGATTTCTTGGCTCCCCACGTTTCAGTCTTATTCGCTGGTTTGTCCCTGCTTGGGATTGCATTGTGGTTGCAGTGTTGTGTGGAGGTGTGGGGGATTGTCATTGACAAAGCTGGAAGAGACATGTTCTGTCTTTGGAGAGCTGGAAGTAGAAGAGCAGCAGTTGGAGGCTTCTGGTCTTTGGAGGGTTTTAACTGACAGTAAATTAGTGTCTTAATAATTCATAAAGCTGGGCTTTTTGTTTAATTTCTGAGATGCTGTGAAAATGAATGCCAACACCTGTGTGCTGTCTCTGCTCACACAAGCCACCAAATTAGGCTGAACTGATGTGTAAGATTTTAACTGGCACTGGTGTTATTCTATGCAGACAGGCTTCAAATCAGGCAAAAGAGGGATGTGAATGGAAGTCAGTTCATCTCAGGTGACTGCTGGTCTGCTGAGCTTTTGAAGTGTGGAGTAACAGAAGGAGCAGCTGTGTTTCAGTTGTGCGATGTCCTACATGTTATCTGCGTTGCAGCCTTTCCCGAAGCCGAAGCAGGAGCCCTGGGTTGGGGTCAAAGAGCAGGCAGAGTATCTTGTTGGCACCATTTGGGTACGGGGAGTCGTGGCACTGGAAAATTGCCACCACTCCCTCTGGCACCTTTAAGGTAGGCATTGTCTCTGTATGTCCTTTCAGTGCACCAGAAACCTGTTCCAGGAGTGGAGCTGAGGGAGAACCTGGCAGCAGGAAGAGATGGATTTCAAGAGTTTTGTTGAGTTTTCAGTCCCACCAACACTTGAGATTCTGCGAATCTGTTTCAATATTGGGCAACAAGCTGGTAGCAGAGGTAGAAATTCTGATTTCCTACTCTGGTGTTAGGACAGCTGCATCCCAGTCCTCTGAGTGCTCTGCCTGCAGCACCTGTCAAGCAGCTGTTCTGTGTGAAACCGTTTGGGTATGGCAGCTGCAAGCAATTGGACTGGTTGGTTCAAAAATTATGTTCACCTTAGAACTGATAACTGACAGTTCTGTGCATTTTCTAGTTCTTATGACTGTTTACCTGCAAAGCCAACGCTCTCAGCTAGCTGATGACTAAGCTGTTTTGTGTCTTTGTCTTCCAAAGATGCGGCATAGTCAGGAGGAAGAGCCTGGGAATGGGGTAGGTCCTCCCTTGCAGCCCTAATCCTGGTAGTTTTGGAGCAATGAAGAGAGTAAGGAGGTCAGACCAGCAGCGAAGGTTGGACGAAGGTTTGTGTAAAGAATCCAAGGTGTGGCCAGAGCAAGCCTCTGTGGTTAAGCAGTTAACAAATCAATGGGGTGGAAACTCAGAGGCGTACTTTTTATTTGCCTAACTAAGATTGTGTCCAATTTATAAATGTGTACTTAACGTTTGTCCAGGCACCACTGCACAGCAGAAGGGATTTGTTTTCCTTGCTGTTTTTCATGTGGCGGTGACCTTATTTCCAGGTTATAGAACTAAATAAACTTTGCAATTGATAAGGAGCAATACCACGGATGGCCAGAGGGCGTCACACCAGCTCCACAAAAATTCCTCGCATCACCGGGCAGCAAGAGCACCCTGTGAATTGTACCTTTGAGGGTGGCATAATCGCATTGCTGCTAAATGCATCCTGCTGTAAGACGATTCTTGCCTCTTGTTATGGTCCTACTTCCAAAGGGACTTAGTTCTACATCAGGATTTGGTGCAAGAGGTGCTTGCTTCTTTTCTTGCTAAATATTTCACTGTTTCATCTGATTATCAGAAGTTTGGTAGGGCAATAAGAGCTGCCCATCTGGGACGTGCGCCTGTGTCTCTTAAAGGTTCTGCTGTGTAAGGACTTGCAGTATGGATGTTCTGCTTTTGTTTTCTCTGCATGCAATGGGAAGAAATTTAATTTTTGTTGTTGTTGGAGACAGGATAGAGGAGAAGAAGAGCATGGAAAAGGAGAAAAGAAGGAAAGATTTAGGATGCACAACTAATTCTTAGAAAAGTCCTGATTATTGGGAACATCAGCATGTAGACATTTGAAAACTGCATATGAAAATTATAGAGATGGCATATAGCTTGATAGCCAAATTGTAGTTTAGGCTGTCTTGTGTTGAAGCAAAGGCTGGGTACTATACTCACCCTTCTTTGTGTGGGAGGGAACTGTGTGGTGATAAGGAAAACTCATTCTATACACAGTTTTGCCCTTTGCCCCTTTAACCTGTGCATACATGAAGATTAAGAAACTCATCTGTGGCCTTTGGATGTTGGTTCCCTGGTCCCTGGAAGAAGGGGGCTGGAGAGAGGTGCCAGTGGCAGACACTCTGTTTCCTTGCAGGTGTGTCCAAAATCGTAGCTGTGGGACCGTGATGAACCATCCAGGAGACTCTCTGCTTCCCTGGTTTGTAGGAAGGACAGGTATTTTGTGTGTTAATTTGTGGTGGGCAGCTTAAAACTTCAGTTTTGCTTTAGAGAGCACTATGATTTACCCTGGAAGGAAAAATGCCTCCATCTCCAGTCTGCTAAAAGTGAGTGACTGCTACTTTGGCTGCTTGCCAGGTAGTGATACCCTTCCGGTTTGGGATTGGGTTTGGGATCAGTCTCACCATCCCCTCCTGGCATGTAGGTCCCTAAGCTCTCTAACTGGTTGTGCAGAGCACCCAGAGTCACTGGGAGGGTTGCTGGACCTGTGGTTTGGAGGTGATCTTGTGAAGCAGGTAGCAGGAAATATTAAGCTATGGTGTCTGGATGCCTCAGCTCTTATGTTGTGACAGCTGTGGTGTTTCTCATTTCATTTAAACATCTATAAGGGCTTGTTTTGAACTGGAGATTCCTGTTGAGGTTACAGAAATACTTTGTGAGAAGTCACTGCACTTGGGCAGAGGAAATAACTTGCCAAAATCTGCTTGGTTGTTGCCAGCATGATTGTTTTTGACTCTGTTGCCTAAAACATAGTCTCTTTCTTGGGTCTTTTCTCCAAAACTGTGTTATACCCAGCCCTTGCAAAATCAAGAAGATAAAGAAAATCCTGCTTGAAAGAGAGCCTGGGCCTCTGCATGAGGAAAATTTTGTCCCAAGTGCCTTCACCTCTGCTTCTGTTTTGGCAGCAAGATACCAAATCGCTCAGCAAGGAGGTAAGAGAGATAAATGACATTTGTGTGAGTGAAGCTCCTGTTATCTAGGAGGGGAAGTGAAGTCATGGTCAGACCTGGAGCCTATCCAAAGCTCTTCTAATCACGGAGATGGGGTTAACTAGGTTATTTCAAATATCTTTGCTCAGTAATAAGCACTATAAGTTATTTAAGAATAACTTAAGGAATTAATGGTGCATTTTGTCCTTGAGAAGAAAATATTTCCCTTAAGCTTCATAGGGCCTTTGAGGTGAGGTAGTTGTCTCTAGGTTCTTCTTGTAATGGTTATTGCACACACAAGCTTCGGTCCCCCTTGATCTCTGCATCCGTGAATTGGAGGATTGTCTGCTTTCATGAACATTAGAGAGCACTTGATTATTTTAGTGACTTCTCTAAGCCCCTGCGCTACAAGTCAAGAGTATTTCGGTACCTGATGGCACGTTTCAGAAGGAGCGGGCTTGTGCGTTTGTCTGCTCACACACATAGCAAACTCATTCTTTATGTACAGCCATTGGCCATTGGCCGATGGGGGGCAATAATGATTTATAACCACGGCAACAGTTGCTGTGGGAAACTGGCATCAACTAGAATCTCTTTCATGTCCGCATCACTGAAAGTATTAAAAATCTTCCCGTTCTGAATCGGGCAAGACCATTTGTGACACTTCCCAAAAAGGTGGTGTAGAGGTAAATGAGATGGAAATGATACCACACAGGAACTCTGGTACAGGAGCCAATGACCCTTTCAGGTGCCTCAAGTTTGAAGTTCCTGTAGTGAGATCAAAGAAATGTTTTCTGCCCCCAACTAAATCTGGGTCTTCTGAGAAGGATGGTTTACAGCAAAGATTGGTAGAATCTGCTTTTGCTGGAGTTGCATTGTGTTAGTTCAGAGATTTCTGTAATGCAAAAAGTCTCATGGTGTGAGAACTCGGCGCATGTAGGAGCACAGGTATTTGTCATCACTGTTTCAGCTGACTGGCTTCCAGCACTGGTAGGTTGGAAGCAGCTTGAGTCCTCTGCAAAGTTGTGGTTCTCTGTGTTTGGGCTCCTCACAGTAAGGTATATAGCTGAAATAGAGTTTGTAGATACAATTAAAGATATGGAAAAAGGGTACATTTAGTGCAGAAAACTAATAGGATGAAGGGAAGGCTGTTAGATGCTTCAAACTAAATGACTTCAAATAAAGGGAGTTTCAAAGTGACAATTCCTTTCCTACAGTCTCCTTGTTTCCGGTGACATATTTTCATGTTTATAGGAAGGGGTTTTCCCTCTATCTGCAGATAAATTGCGCTCTAACTAAGGTAATTCCACAGAAGACTCCCTTTGTAAGACACTGAAACCTGCACTTGCTGCAGGAGTCTGTAACAATTTTGGAGCTTGGTTGGTGCTTCCAGGGTTTGTCAGCCCTTGCCCTGCCAAGTTCCTTAAATTCTAACTTAATTTGCCAGTCTTTGCTTATTCTAGATGGTTTTGTCTAATGTGTGTTAGCACCGTGATGACCCCTGCTAGAAACTGCAGGCAGAAGAAATGCAACCGTCTGCTTGGCATCCAGAGTGCTTGTGTACGCAGGAAGCTTTGGCTGCACATCCCTGGATCTTCCAAAGGCGCCCACTGAAGTGATGATAAGCCAGCCAGATGCACAATGTGCTGAACATGTAAAAGATGAGTAAAACTAGTGTTTGCATTTCTACGCAATTTAAGCCTGAGTGGAACAGCACTAGGTGGCATCCAGGTCTTTGTTGGTGCTTCCAAAACTTAGCAAGTAGGAAACCAGGTTGCACATGCTGATGGGGTGATTAACATCCTGCTCCTGTGTCCTGGGCAAGGCCAACCTTGTCTTCACACCGTGGGTCAGAACCACAGTCCTCACTGCTCTCAGGGGTCATCTCCTTTTAGTCTGACCGTCTTTTAGGAGAAGTGTGTATTGTTATGGATGTAAGATTGTTTTTAGTTCAGAAGTGATGTCTTGAATACTTTGCTTTTCTGGAAGCTTGAAGTTTGAAATGAGATTTCAACTCAACTTGGAAGTAGTACATTTGCAGGAGAAGAAATGAATTTTGAGCAGACTAATAGCTGGATGCAGAAAAAAGGGAGAGGGTGAAGTGAATGATAAGGGAGGGGAAAATTGAAGAGAAATTTTGAAGTTTTTTGGCTGTTTTTTGGGGGGAGAGACTGAAGCATTTTATTTTAGTATTCTAACAGAACTGCTGGCTTTTTCTTTGGACTTGATTGTTTTTAAACTGACTTTAATATTTTCATTTAAGTCTCCTTTAGGTAATCATAAAACCATCTCCGGTTATGTCAGTTTTGGTTTCTTTGAGTTTGGGTTTTGGGTGGTTTTTTTATTTTAAATTCAGGACCATTTAAGCTATCTTAAATTCAGATTCCAGCCTGAAGTTCTGTTTCCTAACTCAGTCCTGCCAAGGAATGCTGCTGAGGAGTGGTGCAGTGAGCAGCAGTGCAGGTGAAATCCTGCTCCAGAGCTTCTCACCAGATGTGATGTTCTCAGTTCTTCGTTGTTCAGAACTGTTCTGGGAAGCAGTGGTGTTCCTGGAAATATGCACATTCCAGCATTTAAAAATGGATGTGTTGATAATAGTGCTGTTATCCAAACTCTTTTGGGAAGGGGACCAAATGTCAGATTGCTTCTGTTACTGAGCCAGGCAGTGAAACACCTAATACACCATCAGAAGGGGGAATATAGCTTTTGGGCATTGGAAGAGACAAAATAACCATCAAGGCAGGTTTCTCTTGTCCATAGCTCCAAGCTGTTGATTGTTTTGCAAACTAGTGGGGAAAATGCATCTAACACAAAACTGCTGTACTACTCCACCTCCATCTGGGCTGCCTGGGATCTGTCCCTAGGCTTTGGTGGCCCATCATGCAGGCAAGCCTCAGTATGTGCTCCTTTGAACCTGTCTTTTGGCTCTCTGTCTCTTGCTGCATCAGTCGGTCTTCTCTGTGGGGAAAGCTGTTGCAATGTTCTTAATGCTGGACTGACAGGAAAAAAGAAAGAATTTGATGATCCCTTAAGTAAAGGAGTGATAGCACTTTTGGAAATACACAGAACGTGTGTGCGGTGCTGAGGCCAGATATAGAAGCCGATGTCACTCTGTCACTCGGAAGAGGAAATGACTGATTAGACAAGGCATCTAACTTTGAGGCCAAAGATTTGTTTTCTCCCGAGGATTTAAGATTAGAGCCTTAATTGCATCTGCTGAGAAATGCGCTGAATGTCAGACATAGGGGCTGAGTGGGGCTCCGAGTATCATCGCATTATGGCTGTTGAAGGATTAGAGTGAATTCTCCTCTACAAATCTTCCTTCCTTTAACCCCCCAGTCAGCTTGACGCTTTCAGTTGCTGGATTAGCATCTCCTATATGTGCCTGCTCTTTTTCCCCTCCATTTGTCAGTCTTTTCTTTGGTTAACACCTGTCACTTGCCAGGGTCAAATAAACAGCAGCATTTAAAAAACAGCATTTAATGCTGTTTTGTGTCATAGTGCTGTAATATCTTGAAGAGAGAGAAGGCATGGGTAGGGATCTCCTCTGCTCCAGCTACCTTAAGTACAGCATTATGCATTTCTGTACTCTAAAAGGGTTTAAAGTATGGCTTTGTGGGGAACAATTCCAGCTCAGTACGTGAAGAGAGGAAAGGCTGATGGAGCAGAAGGAAGGTTCATGTGTGTGCAAGAAATCCTGATTCATGAGAGGTCTAGGGGAGAACAAAAATGAGTGACTGTGCAAGTTCAACTCTGAGGTGTGCCTTGAGAGAAGAGCTCGAGTGCAGACCTGTAAATTCCTTTTAGAAATATGAATACAACTTCAAGCAATGAGAAGTCTCAAAACAGCTGCAGATGCCTTTTATCTTTTTACCAGGTCTTGCCAAAGGAGGCCTCTAGGAGCTTGCATAGTGTTTTATACCAGTACCTCTTGCCTTTGTCTGAGCTATCTTGTAGCAATTAAAGTGGGTTTTGTGGTCCCCACACTTCTCTTGGAGCCTACATGGAGATGCTACCTTTTTCATTTCCTCTTGTCGTTACAGTGCCAGTGTAGTGATGTCACCTGTGGTGGGTTGACCTTGGACTCCTTCCAGCTGCCCACCCAGCTGCTCTCTCACCCCCTCTCCTCAATGGGACAGCGGGGGAGAAAATTAGATGGTAAAAAGCTCATGGGCTCAGATAAAGACAGATCGCATACCAGTTACTATCATGGGCAAAACAGACATGACTTGGGGAAAATTAATTTAATTTATTGCCAGTTAGAAGAGATCTGGATGGTGAGGAACAAAGGCAAAAGTGAAGCAGCACCTTCCCCCTTCCCTTTGTCCTAGTCTGAACTTCACGCCTTCATTCCTGATACCTTTACCTCCCCTGTCTCCCTTGATGGAGTATTAGGAGAAGTAGAAGATGGATCTGGAGCTGAGGGTTGATGATCTGACTGAAAATAAGAAACTGCCTCCTTGACAGTGGTCCTCACCCCTTATCTTGCTCTGTGGTTTCCTGATCACTCCTCCCTTCTCAATTAGCCCTCAAAAAGCCTCTGCAGGGTGCTTAGCAGTTGCACCCAAATGCACAAACCTCTGCCAAGCACTCTGAAACACCCTGGCTATAGATTATTGAAACTGCTTTGCTGACAATGGTGTAGATGTGAAGGTGTGTCCACCCAGCTCTGCCTTTGGAGTGTGCACCTGATTTTGGAGCTGTGACGATCACCTGCCAGCACTGTATGAAGCTTGAGAAGGTAGCTATAAATAAACTATTAATTACGTGGCTGCAAAGGGCTGTGAAATCAGCTAGTTGAAAGTTAGGCAGAGGTTTGCCAGAGGAATAAAGTTGCAGCTAATGTAACTGGTCTGTCTCACAAAGGTGAGAGGTGAGGTGTGCGTAATCAGGAATGTGTGAGTTGACAGATGGGATGGGGCTTAGGTCACCTATCTTGTCCAGAGTCCTGTCTCTGGCAGTCCTGGGCTCTGTGTTTTAGAGCAAGGCACGGGACCCCGCTGTGGGCAAATACAATCTATCATCCTAATGGAAGGCATAAACCCAGCCATGATCTCTTGCTTCAGAGTGCTTGATGTGAGCTGTTGGGAAATTTATGAATTAGACAAGAACTGAAGATCCCCAAGGGATCTGGTTTCCAGTCACATCTCTGTTCAGATCCTTTGCACTCCCTAGGACCCTTCCTTGAAACTTCAGATATTTGAAGAAACAAAGCAAATCAACCAACCCTGACCCGTCAAGGCACTTTTACCTTGCTCTCAGTGGAGTCATCCAGAGTGCAGACTCTCTTTAAATCAACTTCATATAAGCTCTTAATCATGAAGCTTGAAATAAATGAAGTGATGGCCAGATGTGAAACGGTGAGACACTGACTCCTGCTTGGAAAGAAGAGGTAGGGGGTTTTGCCCTGAAATGTATTTAACTGTTTAAGTGTCATGCAGGAGTCTGGAGGATTTGCCATTGTTGGTCAGGTGACTGCTGGTATGCCAGACGTGTTGGAAAGGTTTTGTGATGAGCTGGCAGACCACACTGCAGCCTCGTGGTTCTTCCTCTTCTCCCATTTCCTTCCCAAGAATAACGGATCAGTCCCATGGTGATGCTGGCTCCTATTCAGGATCTTCATGTAACCCTCCTGCTGTGTCAAAGCAAAACCCAAATAACGCAGTTATGGGCTGAAAGTTGTTACTGGTGCTTTCCAGCTCCATACAGTTTGCATTGCTGTAGCTGTCCTTCAGGAGAGGCAAGTGCAATGCTTCAGTTGGGTGAAACAAGGACTAGGCTGCTATGGACCAACACTGATTTATCTTTCAGCTCTACCCCTGAGGTACACAGCTCTTTGGGGCTTGTGTGTCCTGACCTGTATCATGGGGTAGGCTGGGTGCCAGGGGGAGCTCGCTGGGGTTTAAGGCTGTGGAACTGTGTGTGGTCTTGTGTCCTTCTGGACACGGGGGGCATGGGAAAGAGAAATGCCTTCTCCAGTGTTATCCCAGCAGTTGCAGAGCCCCTGAATATGTCTAGTAGGACACACTCAGAAAAACTTACTCTTTGACATAGCTATGCCTTCTTTTGCAGCAAATGGCTGCTTTGTTGAGAACTTCAGACTCAGTAAGAGACCTGTGATGAAAAACTAAAGTTTCAGGCTGAATGGGTCAAAGAAAGGTTGGAGTTTTTTGTGTATAAAACACGTGATCATGTAGTAATATCTTCTGGAAAAAGCTGCCTTGTCCTTGTGGTTGCAGGAGGTTTTTTGCCTAGTTACTGGTTTGTTCAGTGAAACACTCAGAAATCAGAGAAGTACAAGAATCTTAGTACATATAATTGCTTGCTCAAAATTCAAGCTGAAAAGCAGCTGTAACTTAGGGTTCATTTTGTTTCTGTTTTTTGCCCACTTCAGTTATTTAGGAAGCAGAAACAATGCCATATGTCTTGGGTACCCACTTGCACATGTACCACGAGTGCAGAGGCAGCAGTGTGGCGGATTGTTCCAAGAATAATTACTCAGCTGAATGTTGCTTCTGTGAGCTATTTGGAAAATATTTGCTAATAATCAGTTTCTGCATAGAAGTCAGTATTAATTTGTAGATAGCAAACTGAGCTGTATTTGTCAGCTAATTTATTCACAAACATTTCAAACAAAGCTTGTTTCTCTACCCAAAGAAAATATCTGTATCAATAGATACTGTTTTGCTTTAAAACTCAAGAGCTTTATCAGCCATTACCTGAACGAGCAGATAAGTTTAGCAAAGCATCTTATCTCTTTAAATATTCAGCAGTAGAAATAAATAGGTGTTGAGAGAAAAAAATAGTTTTAAAACAAAATGAGGAAATTATCAGTAGGAGTTCTGGAGTCTGGTTGCCTTGCTTCCTTCGGTAGCAGCCTAGGTAGCCTTTTCCTGGAGAAGCGGCACATGAGGACTTGACATCCATAGGTGCAAAGCCTAAATGAGAAATGGGAATTACTCTGTTACAGTGAGACAGTGTCAGGCTGTGCGGACTGCTTGGATACTGGAGGAAGGAATAAGCACTCACTACAGGTATGTTAATTTGTTCTTGCTATGTTCTTCAGAACGCAGAATCACAGAATCATTTTAGTTGGAAGAGACCTTTAAGATCATCGAGTCCAACCGTTCACCCTGCGCTGCCAGGGTCCCTAAACCATGTCCCTTGGCACCACATCTACACCTTTTAAACACCTCTGGGGATGGGGACTCCACCACTTCCTCAGGGAGCCTGTTCCAATGCTTTACAACCCTCTTTGTAAAGAAATTTTTCCTAATATGCAGCCTAAATCTCCCCTGGCACAACTTGAGGCCGTTTCCTCTCATCCTGTCACTTGTTACTTGGGAGAAGAGACCGACCCCCACCTTGTTAGAACCTCCTTTCAGGTACAGAACCATGAGGCTGGTATTTGTGTTTATTACAGAAAAATAATCAAGAACATTAGTTCTAGGAAATTAAAGTAACTTGGAGAAGAGGTTAAGCACCATTTTGTGCCTGCCTGTTCTTACTTTTCATTCAGCATCTACTGCAGCCTGCCACAGAGGAGAACTGTGAGCAAGGCAGACCCTCAGCCTGACCCAGCATATGGCCACTCTTGTGCCACGCAGGGAACTGCTGCATGATCCTGTGCCGTATAGGTGCTTGATGGTCACCTTGTAGCGAAGAATGGCAATGCCTGTGGTGGGTACCTCAGGGGACAGTTAGTTGACAAGAACGAAAGTAGCTATATCCTGTTTGATCAGATCACATGGATAATATTCCTATATTTAATTATAAGAATGCTTAATGTGTAGACTATACTGGTGTGGATTTTACTGATTTATCCCCCCAGCAAAGAAGGCACATTTTGCAATCATGCACAAAATGTCTTCCTAAACTGTTCACATGGTAGTATCTCCTACAAGTGTGTTTCTTATGGAATTGCTTGTCCTGTGTCCTGTTGCTCTTAAGGATTCTCCTCCAACTATCTTTCCAGCCTGGTCCTGCTTAATTCGTGAGGTCTGATGAGATCATAGCCCAAGGGGAAAGTACTACGGGCAAGCTGCCTGCACAAATTAAGTATATGCCAATCGTAATGTGTTCAAATGTCCTGCAAAACCGTAACTCCACTGTATTACAGGGCCAATAGCTGTATCTATCAGTCATGAAACGTGAGTTTCTGGGAAGGACAGATGTTTCGGTCTCACCACCTGTGACAGCTGGTGTCCCAGTTTGAGCCAAGACTTCCTTGTTTTGGAAATGTGCCCAACAGAGTATCGGGATTATTTCATACAAGCTCCATAAACCCGGCATCACACTGGCTAAAAGTGCAGGTCAAAAGATTTCTTCCGACAGGTACTCCTTAAAACCTGCAGCCAGGAGGAGTCTCCTCCTCTCTGGACACCGGACAGCTTCGGAGGAAGAGCCACAGCGAGAGGGCTGGCTGCCGTCCAGGCCGACAGCCTGCGGCCTGCCCCCCCGCCCGGGGCCTAACTCAGAACTGGTTCTGTCTATCGGCCCAGCTCTGTGTGAACTGTTGTGGGACTCAGCCAGCATCTCTCTCTTTCATATCGGGTAAGAGAAGGGATATTCTTCACTCGGCGAGAATCTACCGCTGGATTCGGACGCGGGGGAAGCTCACCCCCCTTCGCGTTCCGGCCGCGAGGGCTTCTCCTTATCTGAAGCCGCTTCGGTCCGGAGTGTCCTTGAAGTTTTTCTTTTACAGACACTGGGAAAAGGTCTCCCTGCGAACTCGTTAAAATACTTCTCTAAGCTGTTAAAAGCTTTTAATCACTTGGCCCGCCGCCATGTTGGACAGACGCCATCTCCTGAGCCGCCGTCCTGGCGTGACGTCATCTCCTGGCCTGGGGCCAACCGGCCATAATTGTAGGTTTTTTTTCCCTTTTCCTCCCTTTGCAGTGTTTTAACTCTTACTGTATTGTTTTCTTGTTTTGCATTTAATATATAGCTGTGTGATATGATAGTATTTTAGAATTTTTATTAAAAGTTTGTTTCAGTTTCCCATCCATATATTCCGAGATTTGAGTTTTGTTTCCCTTTTCCCTGTATCGATAAGGGAATTAAGGAGCGTTAGGGACCTTGAGTTCTACTCGGAAACTCAACCCCTAACATTTTTGGTGCATTGGCCGGGAAATCAACTATCTTATAGTTTGGAAACTGAAACAAATTCACATTGTGGTCTCAAACATGGGAATGAAAAGAGTACTGTCTCGGTTTGCTAAGCAATATGCCCAGAGATTGCTGTATGATTTAGTACCTAAATCATACAGCAGGGGATATAGCCTATTTTCTGTCCCTGCTTGGTACCGCCCTATGCATTAGTGGTATGGGACATGTTGCAAAGAGAGTGTCTTACTCGGCACTAGCGCTTGCAGTGAGTCGGTATATCCTGGGTCCACTTTTGATGTTACCAGTACATTTCAGGTATTACTGTATGGAGACTGCCTATAACTTTACTATCAAATGGATGCTGAGGGATGACCCTGTTCCATCCGACACTGGCAACCCCACTGGACCAGAGGAATTTGAACCAGAAGGTTTTGGGAGTGATATCACTTTCCCATTGTCGTTAACTGAGACTCTATTGCTTATCAGTAACATTATCAATGTGTGGTTTAATATTAAAAGCAGGTACCATACGGACACGATTCCCTTTCTACCCCTAACAGCTGGTGTGTGTTATGGGACGTGACAGAATTAACAGTGAAGATATGTGCCTGACACTGCCTCCCTTTGCACTGATTTGGTTTGGTGGCCTCGTTGGTTAGGCTGTGTTATTAGGATGGCAGAGCAGTAAATGATAAAGGTTGTAAGTCAGCGCAGCTGCATAGCCAGCAGCCATGTGGTTATGGGTGACGAGAACATTCCCTGTACAGTCCTGAAGATTAATCTAGAGGCAGTTTGTCATTCAGTCCACATGCAAGGGACAATCAGTTCTGTGGGATTCGTTTTGGTCATGATTAATGTCATGTTGCCTTTACAGCTGAAATGCTCTGTCTGCTGTCGCACATATGGAAACTGCATCATCTCTCCAGAAGGCAAAACCAACTGATGCCACCGTCTGCCTTTTACTGCCTTGACGCAAGCAGTAGGTTGTAAATTCCTCTAGTGTGCCTTTGTGGAGCTGGTACTTTCTTTCCCTCCGTTAAGCAGGAACGCTGGCAAGCTGCCTGCCCTCCCGAGAGCCTCATCCTCCAGGTTTGTTTGCACACTGCTTGCCAAACGCCTAAAAAAAGCAACCAATCAGATTGTGTTTGCTCAATGCATTAATGAATCTGCTTAGGTGTCAACAAGTCTAACTTCTTAGTAAAGCTCTGATAGCTTGATGCCTTGGGACAGAATTGCAGAGGAGAAGTTTCAGGGTGATGGATGGCCAGGGCAGTGCTGAAACCTGGGGACTTGACCATGCCAGGCCCCCAGCCCAGAGTTAAACTTCCCTGGGTCCTAATGGAAGCATGTAAACAAAAAACAAAGAGGAAGGTAGGTCTCTCCCTTCTTGTCATTCTTGCAGCAAACACCTTATCTGCTTTGTGGTTAATGCCCTTTGCCAAAGGAACTTGAGCTCCTTGGCTAGCTGCATGGGAGTAGGTTTTATTTATTAGCATCTGAGTCATAGTTTCAAAAAAAATTTTAAAGGATCACTTGGAGTGCAGGATTAGAATAGCCTTTGTTATTCCGAGCAAATGCATGTGCAAACCATATTCAATGCATGCTAGCTCCTTCCCTGTCTCTGGTGGCGACGCGCTAATGGCTCCGTAGCAGACCTGGTTTCTGTGTGAGGGCTGGAGCACAATGCTCTGACACTTCTGAAAAAGCAGCCTGTGGTCAGTGGCACTGCTTCTCAAAGAAATGCTGTGCTGCCCATCTCTGGACACTGGGAAGGCCACCCCAATGCTGAAGTGACAGTGGCTGGCCTTTTGGCCAGTGTGAGGAGGGTGCCCGGATCCATCCATACAGGGGTCCCCCATTGCTTTTGGGGTGAGCCTTAGCAGATGTTCAGTCCAAGCAGACTGCACTAGAGCTCAGAGCAACAGGTCTGTGGGTTTTCTTCATCACACACAGGCTTGCCTTAAATGCCCAGTGAACAGGCTCCAGGGCTCTGCAGCCAGCCTCCACCTACCCCTTTGCTGGCTGAACTGGTGGCAGCCCCAGGCAAGGCTCTGCTGCTGAATGCTGTGCTGATCTGGACTGCAGGAGTGTGTGCAAGTCTTGTGTGCACCGCGTCCCTTCCACAGCTCCTCCGGGGCTCTCCTTAGGGCTTCTTTGGGGACCAGGGAGATCCCAGCGGGCCATTTCTTTGCTTGAGGAAAAAAATGGTCTGAGGACTTCCTCTCAGCAGCTCTGGGAAACATCTAAATCTTTAAACTTCCTACAAAAGCACTAGGTGTATTAGTCTATATAGTAGTATTTTATATAGTATTTTTTAGTGGGAACTTAACAAGGCAAGCATTTGACACAAAAATGCAAGGGTTTTTTTGTTTCAGATGTTTGCATGGCTTTGTCAAATGTTTCTAAACATCTCAGCTCCTGTTTAGCTGAAAATTGTTTTGCTGTTTTTACCCGTTCTGTGGAAAGTAAAAGACCACAGCCAAAGTATGTCTCTGCAGCAAATTTGTATTTTTATTGAAGAATATCTTTCTAGTGAGGGCTTTTATTGCATCTTTTGAAAAATGCATGCTCAGCAGGCTCCATAAAGAGGCTTTACTCCATCTCTTAGTCTGTGTGCTGAAGGTTTTTCCCTGACATTTAAAAATCAGTTACAGAGTCGCTATTAGCACTGATAGAAACAAGGTAAGACCTAAACTGTCATCTCTTCTCATGGTTTCCTGTGGCTTCCATGGTTAAAAAAAACCAAACCAAACCCAAAAAACCTGAGCAGCCAGAATCAATCAGTGCTAGGGTTCATTATAATTTCATGGTCAATGTTTGCCCCACCCAGAGGTCTTTGGCAGCTGCAAAGAGGAAGATGACCTTTGCTGAGCCTCCCGCAGAGCCTGTCACAGTATTAAGCCTGCCATTAGACCCAGATTTCAAGGACACTGTTTGGGCACGTATCTTACTACTCCTAGGTACAAACAATGCAAACCTCCACTGTCTTTCAGTAACAGCTCAAAAATCATCAAATTGGGCATTAAGAAATGCCCGCGTTGGTACGGAGCAACACTTGATACCCCACAGCGAAGCACAAAGCTGTTCCCTGTGGGAAGCTCGCCTTTGAGCCCTCTCATTTCTTGGCAGGCAGCACATCTTGCAAAAAGCCTTGCTAAAGTCTTAGGAAATGTTGTGAATTAGGTGACGAAGTGTTATGGTCAAGAAAGATGTTGAAGTCCTGGCTTTGCTTTAAGATAATGGTGAAACCGCTGACATAGTCACTGTCACTCGGATGAGGCATTGAATAACACAGCTTGAGTAAGGGGTACGAAAAGATAGTTGTTTCCTGAGCAGCTGAAGCTATCCCAATGGTATCCAAAGTATGTCAGGACTGAGCGATAGGAAACCAGTGACCCTCAAGGCCGCAAACTTGTGTTTCCAAGTCCTATGCCTCAGTTTCCCCATCTGCAAAGAAGGGATAACACTACTTAGCTAGTTTGCCACAATGCTTTCTTCTCTGTGGCTGAATGCCTGGAGTTTCTTGCAGGAAAACGTGTGGAGGAGTCAAAGCACGTGCTGCTGAGCTTCCCTTCTTGCTGCGGATCTCTAGCCTGAGCAGGCTTGCAGTGCAGCGTGGCCAGACTGTCAGTCAGCAAGATGCTGGGAAGAGCAGACTGTTGCAGCTGGAGTGCAGAGAGGATAAGAGAAGGTATATAGGCACTGCAAAACTCAGCACCCCGTTTTGCTGCTGACCCTTGCTCGTGGTGGGGCTGTGTGGGACCTGCTTGGCAGGGCCCTGAGGAGTGGCTGGCTTTTTTAACCACAGGCCGGTTAGCGGTCACCTCTGCCCAGGCACTAGTGCCGCGGACGTTTTCCTCCCTGCCCTCAAATTGTCCCTTTTTTGGCACTCAGGCGGTCTCTTCTGGGTGTGCGGCTGTTTTGGTTACCTGCCCGCCTCTAGGTGCGGTCACAAGGCCTGGTTTTGCCTGGAGCTCGGATTGCTTTGAGCTCTGCCAGCGCAGGGTTTATGGCCCTGAGTCTGCCCCTTTTCACGAGCAAACTCTGCTTCAAGCAAAGGGCCCAGCACACAGCTGCCAGCTCCATGGGCAGGGGCTGTCTGCTAAATGAGCTGTTCCCACCATGCTGCCACCGCCTCAGAGCGGGCAGGGGCGACGACGTTCATCCCCAGTTCTCCCACCAATGGGTTTTTCATTTCTGGCATCTGGTGTAAATGATAGCTTGGCTATTTTTCATTGGTTGTTATTGTCTGCTGTGGACTAGTGACTGGAAATCATTTTCTCCCCAAGACTGACAGGGATAAAGCGATTCAGACGAGCAGCAGTTTCTCCCAATGTCCCCAGGCTGGGCATGGCAGCTCTTTGATTTCGGCAGGGTCAGTCTTGGTCCTCTAATTCCTACCACTTCATCCCCTCCTCCAGCAGGTAGGTCCAGTGAAGAGAAAAGGAGGCAGAGGTGCATCCTATACAAATTTTACTTCAAGAGCTCCTCTGTAAATGAAACAAACACCCCCCTAAACCCACCGCTGCCTTCACACAAGTTAAAATCAAGGTAGCCAAACACCATTTTTTCTCCACTGTAGGCACAGGGTTTTGTTTTAAAATAGTGAAGGTGACAAGGGGAATGTATCCATCTACCACTGCAGTCTTCTCCGTGAATTTATTGTGATCTGTAAATAATCGGATCTTGATATTTTTTAAGAAAAATCCACTAGCCTGTGACTGTTTTTCCTTTCCCTAGTGCTCAGGCAGCTAATTTCTGGAGCTGGAGAGGATTTGAATGGAAAGCCGTTAACAAGGAAATGGGGTCCTTCCTCATCGTGTCTCCTCTCTGTTTATTTTGTCACCATGTCCTCCAGAACAGGAGAGGGAGGAAGAAGCTGTTCCATCACCGACTGTTTGAGACAACCTGTAACCTGCCTCTGAGTCTGGGTATTCTCCAGGGATTGATGGAAGCCAAAAGAGTTTTTCAAGACCTCTTCAAAGTTGATGGCAGGTAAAGCAAGTTGCAGGCCTAATTTCTCTTGCCTCTGTCTCTAATTCAAGTCTCTTGTCACCTTTGTTACAAACACATCTTTTCATCTGCTAGCACTTCCATTTTTCCATCCAAATGATCACACCTTTTCTCTTCCAGAAAAGAATGCAACAAGAGCTCTTCCAGCTGTTTGTAAGACTTAAAGAAAAAGCTTGGCTTCTCTGTGTCACCATTCCCCTAGTGCATTCAGGGCCAGTCACTGTCTGACCTCTGCTGTGCTACGGGGTGGACTGGGAGGGTGTAGCAGGTCCAGCATCCCAAACATGGTTTGGTGGCTACCACCTGGTAAAAGATGTGGGAAAACGTGGGCTTCTAAACATGCCTGCCCTGCAGCTTCCTCCTTCACCTCCCTGGTGGTCTGCGTCTATCACTGTGAACATACCGGTTGTTTTACAGAATTTGAGGTTGTGTGTTCTCTGCTCGTAATCTTTGTGAGCCCTTCAGATCAAAAATGCAGTCCTGAAGCCCCAGCCCTGCACCCCAAACTGTGCCGACAGATTTTCTGCTCGGCAGATGAACAGTATTGAGGGGGAAAATGGGGCTCTTGGGACAAGGGCAACTAACAGTTCTGTAGGAGCAGAGGGATTAGAAAGTCTGAGGACTGAGCTCTGCATCACCGAGGCTCAGTTCCTGGTTCTTGACTTGGCTTTAATGTGGTGTTGTAGGGAAGTGTTTTATTTTTTGTGCAGCTTTGATGATGTGCAGCTGCCTCCCTGTGTGCAGTAGCTCGCTGAAGTACTTCAAAGCAAGTCATCAGGACCTGTAACCCCTGCAGCTGCACTCTAAGGCAGCAGAGCGGGTACAGCAGGGCTTCAGTTAGCACTCTGTTCCCCTGTAGCAGCAGTCGTGGGGTAGCATCTGTGGAGCTAATGGACTTAGCCCACCCCCTTAGAGATGCAGCAGCCCAAGCCTGCCTCCACCAGACAGGTACTCGTGCTGGTGCTCAGGAGACTAGCATTCGGTAAAAACCACAGCAGCTGGGTTCAGTTTGCAAAATTATTTGGGGTAAATTCTGCTAAACCTAGGGAGGAGGCTTTGGCCTTTTGAGTCCTATCTAAGCATCAGGAACAGGAGAGGTGTATTTGCATTCACAGAGTTTGCAGACTGGCCCTGCTTTTGACATGCCTGTGTAAGAACCTGGGTCTTTTTGTTTTTTCTTTCCCTTTTTTTTTTTTTTTTTTTGCTGTGTCCTTCTGCCTTCAGGCTTTGTGTTTGTGAAGTGTCCTGAGGTGATTACTGCATTTTTGGTTTGGTTTTCTTTTTTCCTTGTTATATAATAACAGTTCTATTATGGTAAAGCAAATGAACCGCAGACTTGCCGCAGACAGCTGGCACGAGCAGCTGCTTTCTCTGCGTCCCCAGATGAGATGAGGCTTTCTGTGTCTGCTGACTCCTCAGGTAGCCAGAGCAAAGAGACAGTGAGATGCCACACTTGGCAGAGCGTTAAAAGCCTGCAATTAGCCAATATGCAATTAAGTAGATTAGCAACATGGGGAACCAAGTAGCCTTAGTTTAGAGCCACATGATCCTGAATTAATTAGGTAGCAAAGCATGGTGTGTGTACAGTGCCCTGCATCACCGGAAGGTTTTAGAGGGGCTCTGGGCTAAACTGGGCTGTTTTTCTGCTGCCTCATGGAGACGGCATTTTTATGGGTCTTCTTTGGGGACTGCTGCTGTGATGTGCTTGAGCATCCCTGTCCTCTAGAGCATGCTTGTGGCTCGGAGCTTATTTGCCTGCATCCCTTTGTATCATGAGTGCCCAGGAAGCATCCTGAAGTCCTATTTTCAACCCTGACAGAAGTTAAAATATCGTCTATGACTCCCCAGGCATACAGCAATTTCCACTCCACTGCTCTATTGAAGAAGCACTGGGAACAGGTTTTTGTCTCAGCAGTGATCTGGATCTGGAAATGTGTCTGAAGAAGGTGGTCGGTAGGTTTTCACTGTGTAGAACTAGCGTTACTCAGAATGGAGATAATTTTATAATGTCATGGAATAATTTGCGAAAAAATAGGAAATGTTCAGGTCTGAAACTTTTTCACAGAAATAGTTGAAACAAGCACAGATTCCACAGATCCCATCAACATTGTGAAATCACTGCAGTTCTCCATCAAAAAAATCTGGCAAGCTGTAGTCAAGATACTTTACCTGTCAGTCTGAAAGGCCCTGATACCCCCATGGAAAGCTCTGATAACGCTTAGCCAGCAGCTCTTAAAATAGTACCTCTGTAAATGAGAATGGTGTCCTTAAACTCTGCATTGTTCTAGACTTCTTTTTGAAACACCTCAGCATTTTCTCCTCCGGCTGACACAATCCCAGTTGTTACTGTGTCACAGAGAGTTGTTGCTAGATCAAGAGAAGCTGCATCTTGCTGATCTCACTGCAGTTTACTTACTCAGAGGTCCTAAGTGAGGTTTGGAGCGCTTTTGCCTGCCTCAGTTTCCCACCATGTTTTCACACTGCTTGACTCCCCTTATGAAGAGGTGCTACATGCCACTTGTGGCCACTTGTGCAAACCGCCCTGGGCTCATCAGAGGGAAGTTGCAATATAGCTATGAGTCCAAAGTATTACTGTCCTAATTTTCCCTGACCTCCATTGTCCCTGAGTCTGCGTGTTTATGCTTTAAAGTGTAAAGGTGTCACGTCCTTTCCCATTTTCTTTCATGAGCTTTGTTCAGAAAACCCACCTCCTTCAAGGAAACCAAATCACTGTTCTTCTGAGAATTTTGTTTCAGGCCTTGGCCTCTGCAAGCAGCGGTGCAGAAGACTTCCTCTGCAACAGAGGTTTCTGCAAGTGCAGATGTTGAAGCTGCAGGTGCTACCTTGCCTGTGTGTGTATCTTCACTCCTCTCTGCTTGCTTTTCATGGCCCTGAGGTGCATGCCCTGCACACTTGTCACTCCTAGGATGGTTGGATTTAGTCTTCATGACTTGGTGAAGGAATGGTTGTAGGCGGTGATATCCCTCTCAAAGCCTTCGGGCTCCTGCTGATTAGGGCACAGTGTCTAATGAATAAGAAAAAGCCAGGGAGGGCTTGATTCTCCCCAGGGCAAAACAGAGGCTGAAGGAGAGAGACAGATACAGCAGTATCTGTACTCTTCCTGTGGTCTGACGAGCTTTCTTCTCTCTTGCCCTGTCACAGTGAATTCAGGATTTATAAAAATGAACGTTTTAAATAAGTCCGTATAAGCTCACTGGCTCCAGACCTGTCTGCTGGGCAGTAAAATAATGTTTACTCTGTGGGCTTGGGCCTTTCCCTCACGGGCTTGTGCACCATGCAGTATCGATCGCCCTTGCCCAGTGCACGAATGAGGTTGCTATGGGGAAAGCCCAAGGGCTCCCAATCCAGCAGAGGTTCCTGTGAACAAGAAAGAAGCCTGTGTGGCAGGAGGCTGCTGTGAAGGGATGTGCTGCTCAGCGAGGGTGCCATGTGAAAGGAAAAGTGCCAAGAGGAATAGCTAAGCAGATTTCTGGATACAAGTGTGTAAGGTGGCATGATTTCCAAGGTGCTGCAGCTAGGGGGAAAAGCCTTGCTCAGCCTGCGCTCCTGCCTGTGGTGCCCTGAGGCATCAAAGCAGAGTGTGGACATTTAGTCAATTCAAGCCAAGATGTGTCAGTTGAAATAGAGAGGCCATGCTTCACGTCTAGAGAAAGGGGATTTCAAGGCAATTTGTTTTGTTAACTTGTGAGGGATGATCGGACTGTTCTTGTTGGCGGGGGGGACTGGCGGAGGTGCTTGGGGAGCTATGGGAGCTATGGATGAGAGAGGGTTTGCCCGTGTAGCAAGGTTTATCCCATGGCTGCCTCAAGAAATGGCGTGATAGGTGTTACCAGGTTCGTTTGCAGGGTGCACGTGAGTGCACCAATACAGAACATTCCCTGTGTGATGTCATAAGTTGTCATGGTGAGGAGGTAAGGGTAAGAGCACAGCCCTGTGGTTGATGCTGCTGGAGGTGAGGTGAGTCTGACCCAAGTTCAGCTCAGGTGAGAAGGTTCTCTGTTCCCCAATTTTGGCTGCAATTTTTTCTTCCTTTTAGGAAGGAAGAAATAAAACCTTGACTCACTGCTTTTAAGGCTAAGCACGTAGGGTCTCAAGTTTCTCTTTGGCTGAATCTGTCCTATCAGCCTCAGCATCACTGGGCCAAAAGAGAGTCTAAGCAAGTGCACATTAGATGGACATTAGGTGGACACTAGATGCTCCCGGGTGGCCTTAGTCTGACCAGCTGACCATTTCTGCTCTACTTTTGTCACTTTGGGTGGTTTAATGAGGATCCCACTTTTCAGTGCTGCTAATGCTGTTTCCCTGTAGAAGTGCTCATTTTCAGACACCCATGAGCTTAACTTTTTCACTAGAGCTGAGCTCGTAGCTCATTGCTGGTCCCTTAATTAAAGGGAACAATCAAACCCTGTATCGGGGAAAGTCCTTTGAAGAGCTACTGCCACTTCTCTTTTATGGTAGCATCTCTAGCTGATGGCTGTGCCAGCTCCGTTAGATGATGCACATGTGTATAGGAAGAGACAATTCCCTACCTAAAAGGGTTTATTGCCTTAAAATACAGAGAAAGGTGAAAAAGCAGCATTCCTGCTGTGCTTGCTTTGCAGACAGGAGCTCAAGCAGATTAAGTGTTGCCTGAAGCCTGCAACGCGGTTGAGGCAGAATTTTCCTTGTGTCTCCTAAGGTCTGAAGCAGTGCTGGAGTCTGAGGGCAGTCCTTTGCCTCTTGTTTGGAGCAAAAGGGAGAAGCCTTTTGGGAGAATTCTCCTGCCTCATGCAGGAGATGTCACATTTGGAGACCCGTTTGCTGCACTCGGCTCACTTTCTGCCATTCTGCGATACATGTGGTTGTTCTTTTCTGACGTGGCCAATTGCTTAGCCTTGGGGAAGCGGAGAGAATTGCATGGTGTAAGGTGGCTCACTGTGAGGCTCCTACAGCACCAGTGCCAGCGGGCTAGCACAGCAGTGACGGGAGGATGCTTCCTTTTGGCTTTGCTGCAGCTTTTACGAAGTGAGGTGACAGTCACCTCCCCAAATCACAAGAGGATGCTGCCTTTGCTAGTTGGAGGAGCATTGCTAACACCTGCAGATGGCTTTCTGTGGATTTTTGCCCCCATAGGAGCTGAATTATTGCATATTTTTACAGCTAAAGAGCCCCTGCGCACTTATCTGTGGGCTGGCATGTTGGACACAATTGCTCAGGACTTAGTGCTTAGTGTCTGAATGCCTTTTCTCATAGTACTCATGTGGACGCTCTCCATCCAAATCACTGTAAAGACAGGTTGAGCTGCTGTTCCTCATGGTTGACAGAACCTCCTGTGAGCCCTTGCCCCACTGCACAAAATTGCTCTTTTTGTGTGCACGAGTGTTTATAAAAACAGCCAGCAGTGACCTTGTTATGGAAGATTTCCAAACTAGACAGGGAAGCGATGAAAATATTGTTATTTTCACATTGGAAAGTAGCTTTTGAGTGAGCACAACAACAACAAACCACAAACAGTAGCCAACCTAAATTTCTGCTGTGCTTTGCATATTGCATCATCAGCTACAGCACAGGGGTGAGGTCTGAAATATTTGTAGTGGGGATGGTGGAGAATTCCAGTTTGGCAGCATTTTGTGGAGAGTGCAGTGACCGTGGCCGTGCCACGTTGGAGAGGGCCAGGCAGAAGGAATCAGCTCTCCTGTTTTCCTCATCTTGCCTGAATGCGGTGCTTTCTGTAGGGCTGGTATGGGTTTGCTCTGATCGAACCGAGAGGGGCTCCAAGCTCCCACTGCCTAGCTAAGGAATCTACTGTGCAGAGATGTCCTCAAGTTCTGCAGCGGAGGGGGTGGAAACTTCCCCCTCCCTTTTATCAGGTTCTAGAGATGCATGCTTTGCTGTTTGTTTGCGTGTTGTGCACAGCTTTAGGGATGATTCCCATGCAGCAGTTGCTGGGCGTGACTGGGAGCATGTTGCAGTTCAGAGTGTGTCCCTGCCCAAAGCTCTGGGTGCTGCTGAGGGCCCTTTGGGTGCTTGTGGTGGCAGCACACAGGGAGCTGCCTGCCAGCCCTGAAGGCAAAAGATATTCCTTGCATCTCATGCTCAAGATTTCTTCAGCGAAGTTGTTGCTATGCAACCTTGTTTATTCCTGGTGTGTGACACTGTTGGCTTGCTGAGCTCGTACACCTGGAGAAGGGGGAAACTGCTGTCCTCCTGGAGAAGGGGACCCGCTTGACAAATGGCTTGCCCTGCTCGCAGTGTGGGAAACGCAGGGTCTGGAGCAGAAGAAATCGTTGTTCCCTTGTGGGAGGCAACCTGCAGCAGGGCTTTACAGCTCCTGGGGGGATTACAAGCATAACAACATGGAGCTATATTTCCAAAGTGAAGGACATGGGTGTTTGTGAAGGAGGTTGGTGGATAACCCTGTCTTGTGCACTGCTGCTTTCTCAGCAAGATGGTTCCCTGGCAGGGACTGGCAGGAGCCAGGCAGAGGGGTTGCTTTTCCTGTGCTCTGGTGGAGGTTGCTTGCTGCAAGTGTCTCTCCCAGATGGCAATAAAATCTGGGAGAAGGATTTGATGGTTTTTCCTTTTGTTTTTCTCTTTTCAAAAATTTTGCTTAAAGCCACATGAGGGAAGCTTCTTTCTGCTGGGTGACTCCAGCTGTGTGCCTGGGAGTTTGGGTGTCATTTGAAAGAGACACAATTCTGGGAGGTGTGGAAGCAGAGCGATGTTTGGGGTGGTGAATGGAAGGAAGGGAGAGGAGAACAGTCAAGAGCTGCAGAGCAAATGGGGTGGTTTGTTGACAAGGAAGCTCCTTTTCATACAAAGAGGGACAGCCTGACATCTGCCACACCACGGGAGGCATGGAGAGTGAGAGCTCCCACCTTGGCTCCGGTGCTGCCCTCGTGCGTTTTTTCAGTTGGAGATACTGACCTGTAAGAAACTAAAGTTGACTTATTCAAAATTATGCCCTGCAGAGGTCATGTTTATGTGCTTTTTTTCCCTGTCTTTAAGATTTATATTTCCAGCCTTAAGATTTGTATTTCTATTTCTCTGCAGATCAGACAGTCTTCCACTTTTCGTGCTGTTCTCTTTTGGACGTTGGAAATGATGGCAGTTGGGAAACGCATTGTTTCCTGTCAAGTCAGTGAGCCAAACCATTGAAAGGTTTCATCAGCAGCTCAACTGTGTTGCTCATTCATGTCTGGCAGATCTGTTTTGTTCCCCTCCTTGTAAGCATTGCAGTTTGTCGCAGAGACAGCCTATTACTCCTTTACCTCCAGTTTCCCCAAGGTAGATGCTACCAGCATGTGTCCACCATGACTGAAGATCCTGCACTGGGCCCTCTGGGCACTATGGTGTAGGGCTCTGAGCAGCAGGGCAGATGCCAGACGGCCCCTGTGTCTAGCAGGTATCAGCCTGTGGACACTTGGGTCCTCTAGGGATTTCAATGCCTGGGGAGTTAGGTGATACCTCGTAGGTTAGGTGAACGGAGGCTTTAAATGTTTCAGTGGTGCTTGAATAGTCGACGTAGGTCCCGAACAAGACAGAGGTGCTTAAGTACTGTAAAGACCAGGGTATGAATTCTGAGCAGTGGGAGCTGTTGTATTTCAAGGTTCATACAGCACAAAGAACAATGCTGGGACTGTAGTGGAATAGAGATGAGAGTAATAAAACGGACCATTAAACTGGTCTCATTAGAGGATATGCTCCTGCTTCTGCATGTCAGCCCTGCACCTCCTGCTCCCAATGCTCATTACTCATAATGAAAAATTTCAATACAATACTTGGATCCCATGTTGCAGCTGAACGCAATTGGTTCAGATCATTGAGAATTTTCCTGCCTGAAGACTAGACAGGAACAGAACAGAGCCCTTAGGATGCCCACTTGGAGTTATCTGGGATTTGTGCAGCTGATGGTGGAAACCTGCTGTAGTCAGAGTGCTTGGAGTTGTTTTGTGCCTTTATGAAAGGTGTGGAACAGTATGCATGGCCCTACCAGGAGAAAACTACTGGCTGGGGAACGTATTCTAGTAGCCTCTGAGGTGGCTTCACACAGGAGTATGGAGTGGGAGCCCCCTCTCCTCAAGGCACCTGAGAGGAAGGCACTGAGGGAGACAAGCCCGATATTTCTAAGGAAAATGCTTTTATAAGAAACTGATGAGCCGACAAACAGCCAGCCTAATGTTTCAGGCCAGTGGCTGGACTTAATTTGAGGATATATTACTTTAAGGTGCTGATGAGTGACTTCTTTTGTACCCAAGCCTTGAATGTTGGCCATCCAGAGCCTTTCGTAGAGTCCTTTGCTGCAGAAATCCTATGTGCCATGCAGACCTGCTCTCAGAAGAGAAGCAGCAGCTGATTGTTGCATGCTCTTTCTAGCACTAACCCCCGCAGCTTTACTGCTGTCAGCTGGTTTGTGCTCATACAGCATTAGCACCTGGAGGTACCTCTGAGCAAGGACCTCTCTGCATGAGGTGCTCTGCAAACCCCTGCAGGGGCTCAGGATCTTGCAGTTTCAGAGTTTTCTTCAAAGTGCCTCTATTAGGAGGGGAAACCTTTCAAGGCTTTTGGTCGAGGCTGGGTTATGCTCAAGGCAAAGGTGTTTCAAGGTGCTTGGCTGCTTCTTGTCTCCTTGTGTCCAGCAGTCACAGGAACCCACAGAGCAATTGATCACCCACCTTTGGGGAACAACTGCCCTTGGCCACGGCTTCAACAGCACTCATTAGGGGCAAACCTGTGTACAGTACCCAAATAACCCCAGTGTACAGTGCCCAAATAATAGTGGTGTCCAGCACCTAACACCTCATTAGAGCTGGATCGAGGACTTGGTCAAGTGCTTTCTGAAGAAGCTAGTGAGGTTTGGCATTCAGATCAGCTTATTCCTAACTCTTGATTTGCTGCCCTGGGTAAGCTCCTGCTTGTGGTAACTCTCATTTCACGCTTGAGCAGCTCTGCTCTGTGGAGCCAGTGCAGGAGCTTTTGATATAGGCATTGAACTTCAAGATCTTCCAGATGAAAGCTGAGGGCAGAACTTGTAAAAAGAGCATCACGTGGGTGATGCTTTTCACGTTACATCTTTTGTCTGTGCTCCTTGTCACGCACAGCAAATATTTGAGGAAGCAAATTTGCTGGTTCAGGAATTCCTCAGAACAGTTCAATGGTAAGGGAAAACCGATTTTGGATGTGTAACCTTGCTTGGATCATCGTGCCAAAAGATACAGGAGCACTTCTTGTGAGCTGTGTGTCTAACTAAGTGGCGTTGACACCAAGAACTTAGAAGAGGGATGACAGATGCAATTAGTGGCACGGGGATCTGCCTCACAGTGCTCCCACAGTCCTGGGGAAACTGCCCAGTTCCCCTGGGTGATGGCTTTTTTACTCTGCATAAAAATGTCACCTTACAGATGCATTAGGGCCCTGTAAGATGAAATCCACTGGCCAAAAAAGCCCCAAACAATTGTAATCACTCCAATTTCATTTTATCCTCCCAACAGGCCTCTGGCTGGTGAGATATTGTGTTCAACCTCTGCAGCGGCTCCAATCCTGACAGGCTCTGTAGAGTTGTTGGCATCAGCGTGTTTCACAGAATGATACTGTGTGTTTGCTGGGCTGGGAAGCCACCAGAGAAAAGCTTGTTGGGAAAGAAAGTAATGATAGCTTTAAATAATCTCTGTTTTCCTTTACTGGGTGCTAATGACCCAAAGAAGCTGAAACTCTCAGGGGATGCATTTTCTTTTGATTAACCCAGCGGAAGGATGACAAGGATGACAGTTACTGTCTACTGAAACTTCACTAGAGCCTGGAGCTGTTCATATGCATCTGTGTTCCATTTTTTCCTCTTCATAAAGCCATTTTCTAACACTTCTTTTCACTCAGCAGTGAACCATTGCCTCTGTTCTCCTCTGGACAGAGAATGGCACCAGCTTGTTTTTCCAGGCTTCTCTCAGCAGTGGGAAAAGATGAATCCTTCACACTCAGCACTTTCCACAGGCTGTGGGCAAATTGCTCTGCCATTGTCATTCTGCTTACAGTGGTTTTGGTGCAAGGGAGAAAGGGGTGGCCCTACATAGCTTCGAGGTTTTCCGTATCGTGTAGCTGGCCTGGATTAGGAACTATGCCCTGAATTTAGACAATTAAGCCTTTGGGAGCTTGGAGGTGCTAGAAGTCATGCCCTTCCTAATGACCCTTCACAGCATTTAGGTAGGACAGCCTGGCAGAGGAACAACACTGAGGCATGGAGAGCTTGGCTTTGTGTTACAGGGCATGTCAGTGGCAGAGGCAGCTTTCTATCCTAGCTACAGGATACACTCGCTTCTGGTACTTACTGCTTTCTTGTGGGCATTTTTAATACCTTAAACAATGGGGCATGATCAGCCTATTTCTTGGATGTTCATCCTATGCAATGAGACCAAAGAAAACATACCTTAATCCCTGCTTTATGTCCTAGTCCCTCTCATAACGATACCTTCATTCCTTTTTTTTTTAAGTACACAGTCCAAATAGGTGTACATTTGTATTTTTGAGGGTATTTAGTGCCTGTCTTTCATTGAAAGTAATGGGAATTAGGCCGTGAAAACCCTCTAAGCACCTTCATTTCTCGACGTTAAGCTGTCTCTGTGAATTTATCTAGACCAACAAAATGGGTGAAAGCCAGAAGTGGGTTAACTGTCTCAGCTAAGTCCAGCCTTTCTGAAATCACTTGCTTTACTCCAGGCGAAAGCTTTGACAGCTTTTGAACACAGTTAAACCCCTTGGGCAGGGGGTGGAGCAGTGCAGGGCCTTGCTGCAATATGAACAATTTCTACTGAAATTTGCTTGAGGATACCCTGTTATCTGATTGTAAGTTTGATTGATAGTAAGGCACCTGAAGTTCTTGTACAGGCATTCTTTGTTATTTGTTTTAAGCTTACAGAACACATTAATGGGGACCTGCCTTTGCTGCTTCCATCAAGTGCAGAGGCATCTTTCCTTCTGTAATAATTTAACTGAACTGTGCCTGTGATTAATCCTTCGGGCTGCACTTGGCTACCATGTGATAGTCATTCTGTTTGCAGAGCTTTAGAGGCACCTATGAGTGGGTTTTCAAAAGCAGTTCACACTGGCGTCCTTCTGTACTCGCTGGTGTTTATAGGACTTTTACTGTTGGCATGGCATGCTGACCTCGTATCCTAAGGTATGTGCTGAGGTATGGTGCGCTGGTCTTACCACTCACTTAGGCCATAAGAAACAGGCTAATATATTGAAGGAAGCCCAAGCCCTGTATGGTGACGGAAGTCTCTGTCAGAAGGTGAAAAGAAATCTCTGTAGAGCTGTGAAGCAAAAGCAACCAAAGCGGTAAGGAAACAGACTGCCGGGACTGGAGCTGAAAAGGCTCACATTTTGTGAGAGCACTAACCTGAAGGGCTAAATGTAAACTCCCTTTATCCTCCTATACCCTGCGCACTAGAACACTGTCTACAACCCCAGCAGTCAGGTGGGATATGCACTTGCTGGAGGAAGCAGGGCAGGTAGTGTGTGGATACCTAGCATCCCTAAATACGGGGTATGTGGAAGCCTCAGGCTTTCTGAGGTTCTGAAAGTGCTATAGGCTCCTCAGCAACACTGAAAATGCAGGCAATTGAGCTACAACAGCAGTTGTTTCAATGGCTTTTCTCCATCCTTTCCCAACGAGTAGCAGATTTGGAAGTATTTGGATTGTGGTTTGAGTTGTGGCTCACAAATACCCATGGAAGTAATAAAAATTCACATACCTCTTCTATGGAAAAAAAAAAAAACTTGCAAACAGGACAAAAGTGCTAGAGAATATATATAGAGACAATAGACGCTGGTCTCCAGCATCATTATACCAGTGCCCCCCCCCGCTTAAATCCACGTATATTTGTATTAAAAAGGAGAAAACTAGTCTACCTGCCATGTTTTTGGTTTTTGCTGGAGCAAGTCCAGTGTGAGGTTACAGCTTTTTGTTATCAAAAGTGTGAAAAGATGCTCCTCACTTTATGCTGCATGATGTATTTCCATTGCAACTAGATGCCTGTTACCTTGTCCCAGACACTTCAGAAGGAAATACAACAGAAGCAAATAGAACTTCTGGGTACAGAGAGAAAGAAAGAAGGAGAAAAGGGAGAGTCCTTGCAGCTCCCTCCACAGAGAGGTGACCCCGCAGATGCAGCTAAAGCAAGTAAGTGGTTGCCGCAGTTGTGGCCCTTTCTGTTCGCTTGGTTGCTGTTTGCAGAGTGTTGCCAATGTCAATGATCTCAGCCTGGAAGGCTGTGACACTTGCATGTGAGTGGAAGTTAGGATGGCATTTATTTCCATTTTCCAAAGAACAATACAGAGGCAAGAAACATCTTGCCCGTGGCCGAACACTGAGGCATGTACAGAGGATCACCTTCTCCACTTTCTGTAAAGGCTTTCAGACTAGATATCCTGTCTTGCAACCTACACTGGGGCTTCAGACTCTCAAACCGACAGTAGCCTCCAGGAAAGGAGAATTGGCGAGTCCAAAAGGACACTTTTCAACCAGGGTGCAACCTGGAAGAAACAAAATTAAACTCTTTCTAATTAAAACACTAAAGATCTTGCCCATGTGAGAGGACAGATTATCCTGCTCACACCACTCCCTGCTGAGGATCTCGTGCTGGAGCCCTTGGCCAGTGCTTACGTTTTACCCACGTGAGCAAGCAGCGCTACTGACTCCCTTGCAGCTGACGGGCTGTGATTGTGCTGCTGCACGTGCTACCATGCCTGTAGCGAAGGGAGCTTAAGAGTCAGCGCTCAGCGCAAGGGCATTGGACAAGGTTATATCTGCTCTTTCTTGCTGTTATTTTGTCGAGTAGCAGTGAGGAGTGCTGAGGTGGGGAGCCCCAGAAATGCAACTTCCCTTTCCAGCCTCTGAAACAGGAAAGCCAAAGTAAAGCAGTGCTGAGCTGTCCTCATGTCTTAGGGAAAGCGTCACTGCGTTTGGTTTGAAACTAAAAGAGGGGAGATTTCAACTAGATAGAAGGAAGGAGTTTTTTCCGATGAGGGCAGTAGAACACTGGCACAGGTTGTCCAGAGAGGTGGACTGATCTGCTACAACTTAGAATGAAACTCCTTGGGGAAAACGAATTCTCCAGCTTCAAGAACACAAGTCTGGTTTTGGTAACACTCCAACCATCCTAAGCTTTTCTTTAAAAGCCCTCTAGAACATTCCAGCAAAGAGGAGGAACTATTGATTCTTACCTCTACAAAGGCCTAGAGCTATTACAAACCAGGAGTTCTTTCAGTAACTGGGAAGAAGAGGATGTTTACTCAAATCAAAGTGGATAGGAACAGACGAGAACCTTTCTCGCAAGGGCAATCTCCATTGCTCTGGTTTTCTCTGTCAAACTCAGCTGCTCAGCAGAAGCCAAGGGCTGAGTCTGTTATCGCGCAGTAGGTTTGAGTCTGATGGCCATCAAAGAAATGTCATTTCTGCTGCCAGTGCAACATGGAATCACCCCATCTGTTTGCAGAAGTTCTACGTGCCTTGCTGTTCTCATACACCATCTCTATTGGTGTCTTATCAGAGCTCCGGACTCTGGAACCCATCTTGCCTGCTGTCCAGCGTCATGTTGCTGGTGATGTCAAGTCTGCGAGACGTTTATGGGAATCTGTGCCCCAGTCAGCAGGCCTTCCACTCGTCCGGGCTAAGGACATGGATCGTCTCACAAGGCTTCGCCTTTGGAGTTATGATGATGACTGGAAGAACAGAGATGGAAAGGTAAGGGCTAAGGACAGGGATGAGCAGGCTTCCTTTTCAGCGCCTGTTCAGAGCTTAGCACAAAATGTCACTGAAAATCGTAGTCTTCCTCTCTTGGGGAACAGATTCTCTTGGGAATACATTTGACAGCTACAGAGCAATTGAGTACTTTCACTGGTGCAGAAGTCACCAGTGTTAAGAAACGACGCGTTACCTCTCATTGCTGGTTATTGCAGATGGCTTTCCTTCCCCCACCCCGACCTGCAGGAGCTGAACTGCCTGTTCACTGATAATGTGAGAGCTCTTGCTATGTCTTGGAGCACTGCTATGACTCTCTTGGTTGAAGCAGGGCTTCCTGACGTCTGTTGAGAAGCAGTATTTTGGACCAGTGGAAGGTTATGGCAATGAAGTGTTACACATTCCTGGGTGTCATTGTTTGCCAAGGGGAGGAGAGGAGGAACTCTTCTGAAACTATTGGGGTGGATACGGAGCTGTAGTAAAGACTATGACACTCTACCACTGTGTTCCCAGTGAGGTGGTGTGTATGGTTGATGTATCTCTCTTTATGCTGCATGATGTATTTCCATTGCAACTAGATGCCTGTTACCTTGTCCCAGACACTTCAGAAGGAAATACAACAGAAGCAAATAGAACTTCTGGGTACAGAGAGAAAGAAAGAAGGAGAAAAGGGAGAGTCCTTGCAGCTCCCTCCACAGAGAGGTGACCCCGCAGATGCAGCTAAAGCAAGTAAGTGGTTGCCGCAGTTGTGGCCCTTTCTGTTCGCTTGGTTGCTGTTTGCAGAGTGTTGCCAATGTCAATGATCTCAGCCTGGAAGGCTGTGACACTTGCATGTGAGTGGAAGTTAGGATGGCATTTATTTCCATTTTCCAAAGAACAATACAGAGGCAAGAAACATCTTGCCCGTGGCCGAACACTGAGGCATGTACAGAGGATCACCTTCTCCACTTTCTGTAAAGGCTTTCAGACTAGATATCCTGTCTTGCAACCTACACTGGGGCTTCAGACTCTCAAACCGACAGTAGCCTCCAGGAAAGGAGAATTGGCGAGTCCAAAAGGACACTTTTCAACCAAGGTGCAACCTGGAAGAAACAAAATTAAACTCTTTCTAATTAAAACACTAAAGATCTTGCCCATGTGAGAGGACAGATTATCCTGCTCACACCACTCCCTGCTGAGGATCTCGTGCTGGAGCCCTTGGCCAGTGCTTACGTTTTACCCACGTGAGCAAGCAGCGCTACTGACTCCCTTGCAGCTGACGGGCTGTGATTGTGCTGCTGCACGTGCTACCATGCCTGTAGCGAAGGGAGCTTAAGAGTCAGCGCTCAGCGCAAGGGCATTGGACAAGGTTATATCTGCTCTTTCTTGCTGTTATTTTGTCGAGTAGCAGTGAGGAGTGCTGAGGTGGGGAGCCCCAGAAATGCAACTTCCCTTTCCAGCCTCTGAAACAGGAAAGCCAAAGTAAAGCAGTGCTGAGCTGTCCTCATGTCTTAGGGAAAGCGTCACTGCGTTTGGTTTGAAACTAAAAGAGGGGAGATTTCAACTAGATAGAAGGAAGGAGTTTTTTCCGATGAGGGCAGTAGAACACTGGCACAGGTTGTCCAGAGAGGTGGACTGATCTGCTACAACTTAGAATGAAACTCCTTGGGGAAAACGAATTCTCCAGCTTCAAGAACACAAGTCTGGTTTTGGTAACACTCCAACCATCCTAAGCTTTTCTTTAAAAGCCCTCTAGAACATTCCAGCAAAGAGGAGGAACTATTGATTCTTACCTCTACAAAGGCCTAGAGCTATTACAAACCAGGAGTTCTTTCAGTAACTGGGAAGAAGAGGATGTTTACTCAAATCAAAGTGGATAGGAACAGACGAGAACCTTTCTCGCAAGGGCAATCTCCATTGCTCTGGTTTTCTCTGTCAAACTCAGCTGCTCAGCAGAAGCCAAGGGCTGAGTCTGTTATCGCGCAGTAGGTTTGAGTCTGATGGCCATCAAAGAAATGTCGTTTCTGCTGCCAGTGCAACATGGAATCACCCCATCTGTTTGCAGAAGTTCTACGTGCCTTGCTGTTCTCATACACCATCTCTATTGGTGTCTTATCAGAGCTCCGGACTCTGGAACCCATCTTGCCTGCTGTCCAGCGTCATGTTGCTGGTGATGTCAAGTCTGCGAGACGTTTATGGGAATCTGTGCCCCAGTCAGCAGGCCTCCCACTCGTCCGGGCTAAGGACATGGATCGTCTCACAAGGCTTCGCCTTTGGAGTTATGATGATGACTGGAAGAACAGAGATGGAAAGGTAAGGGCTAAGGACAGGGATGAGCAGGCTTCCTTTTCAGCGCCTGTTCAGAGCTTAGCACAAAATGTCACTGAAAATCGTAGTCTTCCTCTCTTGGGGAACAGATTCTCTTGGGAATACATTTGACAGCTACAGAGCAATTGAGTACTTTCACTGGTGCAGAAGTCACCAGTGTTAAGAAACGACACGTTACCTCTCATTGCTGGTTATTGCAGATGGCTTTCCTTCCCCCACCCCGACCTGCAGGAGCTGAACTGCCTGTTCACTGATAATGTGAGAGCTCTTGCTATGTCTTGGAGCACTGCTATGACTCTCTTGGTTGAAGCAGGGCTTCCTGACGTCTGTTGAGAAGCAGTATTTTGGACCAGTGGAAGGTTATGGCAATGAAGTGTTACACATTCCTGGGTGTCATTGTTTGCCAAGGGGAGGAGAGGAGGAACTCTTCTGAAACTATTGGGGTGGATACGGAGCTGTAGTAAAGACTATGACACTCTACCACTGTGTTCCCAGTGAGGTGGTGTGTATGGTTGATGTATCTCTCTTTATGCTGCATGATGTATTTCCATTGCAACTAGATGCCTGTTACCTTGTCCCAGACACTTCAGAAGGAAATACAACAGAAGCAAATAGAACTTCTGGGTACAGAGAGAAAGAAAGAAGGAGAAAAGGGAGAGTCCTTGCAGCTCCCTCCACAGAGAGGTGACCCCGCAGATGCAGCTAAAGCAAGTAAGTGGTTGCCGCAGTTGTGGCCCTTTCTGTTCGCTTGGTTGCTGTTTGCAGAGTGTTGCCAATGTCAATGATCTCAGCCTGGAAGGCTGTGACACTTGCATGTGAGTGGAAGTTAGGATGGCATTTATTTCCATTTTCCAAAGAACAATACAGAGGCAAGAAACATCTTGCCCGTGGCCGAACACTGAGGCATGTACAGAGGATCACCTTCTCCACTTTCTGTAAAGGCTTTCAGACTAGATATCCTGTCTTGCAACCTACACTGGGGCTTCAGACTCTCAAACCGACAGTAGCCTCCAGGAAAGGAGAATTGGCGAGTCCAAAAGGACACTTTTCAACCAAGGTGCAACCTGGAAGAAACAAATTAAACTCTTTCTAATTAAAACACTAAAGATCTTGCCCATGTGAGAGGACAGATTATCCTGCTCACACCACTCCCTGCTGAGGATCTCGTGCTGGAGCCCTTGGCCAGTGCTTACGTTTTACCCACGTGAGCAAGCAGCGCTACTGACTCCCTTGCAGCTGACGGGCTGTGATTGTGCTGCTGCACGTGCTACCATGCCTGTAGCGAAGGGAGCTTAAGAGTCAGCGCTCAGCGCAAGGGCATTGGACAAGGTTATATCTGCTCTTTCTTGCTGTTATTTTGTCGAGTAGCAGTGAGGAGTGCTGAGGTGGGGAGCCCCAGAAATGCAACTTCCCTTTCCAGCCTCTGAAACAGGAAAGCCAAAGTAAAGCAGTGCTGAGCTGTCCTCATGTCTTAGGGAAAGCGTCACTGCGTTTGGTTTGAAACTAAAAGAGGGGAGATTTCAACTAGATAGAAGGAAGGAGTTTTTTCCGATGAGGGCAGTAGAACACTGGCACAGGTTGTCCAGAGAGGTGGACTGATCTGCTACAACTTAGAATGAAACTCCTTGGGGAAAACGAATTCTCCAGCTTCAAGAACACAAGTCTGGTTTTGGTAACACTCCAACCATCCTAAGCTTTTCTTTAAAAGCCCTCTAGAACATTCCAGCAAAGAGGAGGAACTATTGATTCTTACCTCTACAAAGGCCTAGAGCTATTACAAACCAGGAGTTCTTTCAGTAACTGGGAAGAAGAGGATGTTTACTCAAATCAAAGTGGATAGGAACAGACGAGAACCTTTCTCGCAAGGGCAATCTCCATTGCTCTGGTTTTCTCTGTCAAACTCAGCTGCTCAGCAGAAGCCAAGGGCTGAGTCTGTTATCGCGCAGTAGGTTTGAGTCTGATGGCCATCAAAGAAATGTCGTTTCTGCTGCCAGTGCAACATGGAATCACCCCATCTGTTTGCAGAAGTTCTACGTGCCTTGCTGTTCTCATACACCATCTCTATTGGTGTCTTATCAGAGCTCCGGACTCTGGAACCCATCTTGCCTGCTGTCCAGCGTCATGTTGCTGGTGATGTCAAGTCTGCGAGACGTTTATGGGAATCTGTGCCCCAGTCAGCAGGCCTCCCACTCGTCCGGGCTAAGGACATGGATCGTCTCACAAGGCTTCGCCTTTGGAGTTATGATGATGACTGGAAGAACAGAGATGGAAAGGTAAGGGCTAAGGACAGGGATGAGCAGGCTTCCTTTTCAGCGCCTGTTCAGAGCTTAGCACAAAATGTCACTGAAAATCGTAGTCTTCCTCTCTTGGGGAACAGATTCTCTTGGGAATACATTTGACAGCTACAGAGCAATTGAGTACTTTCACTGGTGCAGAAGTCACCAGTGTTAAGAAACGACACGTTACCTCTCATTGCTGGTTATTGCAGATGGCTTTCCTTCCCCCACCCCGACCTGCAGGAGCTGAACTGCCTGTTCACTGATAATGTGAGAGCTCTTGCTATGTCTTGGAGCACTGCTATGACTCTCTTGGTTGAAGCAGGGCTTCCTGACGTCTGTTGAGAAGCAGTATTTTGGACCAGTGGAAGGTTATGGCAATGAAGTGTTACACATTCCTGGGTGTCATTGTTTGCCAAGGGGAGGAGAGGAGGAACTCTTCTGAAACTATTGGGGTGGATACGGAGCTGTAGTAAAGACTATGACACTCTACCACTGTGTTCCCAGTGAGGTGGTGTGTATGGTTGATGTATCTCTCTTTATGCTGCATGATGTATTTCCATTGCAACTAGATGCCTGTTACCTTGTCCCAGACACTTCAGAAGGAAATACAACAGAAGCAATAGAACTTCTGGGTACAGAGAGAAAGAAAGAAGGAGAAAAGGGAGAGTCCTTGCAGCTCCCTCCACAGAGAGGTGACCCCGCAGATGCAGCTAAAGCAAGTAAGTGGTTGCCGCAGTTGTGGCCCTTTCTGTTCGCTTGGTTGCTGTTTGCAGAGTGTTGCCAATGTCAATGATCTCAGCCTGGAAGGCTGTGACACTTGCATGTGAGTGGAAGTTAGGATGGCATTTATTTCCATTTTCCAAAGAACAATACAGAGGCAAGAAACATCTTGCCTGTGGCCCACACCGAGTCACAGAGGATCACCTTCTCCCCTTCACAGAATTACAGAATATTAGGTGTTGTAAGGGACCTCTGGAGATCATCTAGTCCAACCCCCCTGCTAAAGCAGGTTCACCTAGAGCAGGTTGCACATGGTCACGTCCAGGCAGGTTTTGAGTATTTCCAGGGAAGGAGATTCCACAGCCTTTCTGGGCAGCCTGTGCCAGTGCTCTGCCACCCTCAAAGTAAAGAAGTTTTTCTTTATGTTCAGAGGGAACTTCCTGTGTTCCAGTTTGTGTCTGTTGCCCCTTGTCCTTTTGCTGTCACAGAATATGAACTTCCCCCTTTCTCCTAGAAGGACTAGATGACCTTTAAAGGTCCTTTCCAACCCAAACTATTCTTTCATTCTTTGATCACCATCCCACGTTAGCAGTTAATTGTTGTGCTTGGAATTCTTTGGGACAACAAATGTCTATTACCCAGCTCCAGCAACATCTGTAGGGCTTTCCAAGCCCAGAGCCACCCTGTCCACCACTTGCCACTTATAAAGTCCTTTTCAGTCTCTGCAGGCTTTCGCCTACCACCTATCAATGAGGCAGTTTCCATTTCTGCCAGCACGGGGAATGCACCCAGAGTGCGTGCCTTGAGGACGCAGGTCAGCGGGCCCTTGCGACCCAGCCAGGGTGGCAGCTTTCTACACAAAAGCTCAGGTGAGTCCCCTCTGCCGCAGCCCCCATGCCAGCTCTTTCCTTGCACAAGAAGCACAAACTGCCTCATTTCTCAACCATGGACCGGATCTTGGCTCTAAAGGCTGTCCTAAGGATTGAGAGCAAACCTGCTTTGGATCCAGGCCAGCTTGGTGATCCTGGAGCAGCTGGCGTTTACAGATCCACTGGAAAGCTTAGCAGAATACTGTAGTGGTAAAGCCTGCAGCTCTAGATTTTGCCAAAATAGTCCAAAATATGACCTTGGTACCGGGAGGCAGCTGTAACTGCAGGGCTGAGCTCCGGTGCAGTCTGGCAGGGTATGCTCGCTGTGCACGGGTGTGCACCACCATGATCAATTAGCCACTTGCTCTCTTGGTCCTCTGCCTTTGCTGCTGTCGGAGTCTCCAGCCAGCTTTTCTGCTGTCACAGCAAGGGTTATCTCTGCATGGAAATTAGCGACTTGTACAATCATGCTGTTGCACCTAGAAGTGCTTAACTGCTAGTAGCCTCTCTCATCCCACCACCTGCAATGCAAGCTGGGAACAAGCAGTGTCTCTTCTGTCACCCCACCCAAATACAGTGGCCATGTGTAGCAAAGGACATACAGGAGGAGCTGCCCTGCCTGGTGCTCCCAGGCTGCTTATTACCTGCAGTAAATATACAGCAGATAGCGAGTCCATAGTGATTGTCATCTCTCCTTTGTGGGTTGCCTACCTCATGTTATGATCCTGAGTAGTGTCACTTAAGAAAAAGGGAGCTGGGATTGATACTTCGAATGCTCTTTTTTAGTGATGCTACTCAGATTTTCCAAATTGACCAGAACTAGCCTGCCGTGGCTCTCCATTCCTATGGAATATAGATGTATATATCTAGAGAGTCATGCAGTGGCATCACTAGTGACAGGGATATTGATGACATCCAAATTAGTCCCCATCTGAGTAGTTTTGATGTTATAGCTCCTCCATACTTTGTAGGACATGCTCGGTAGCATAAAACCCCTACAAAGTCCACAGCAGTTCATCTAGATTCTGTGCAATATTTATACTCAATACTTTTAGACAGCTCAGATGTTTTCATTGACCCTTTAGAAAATGAGCTTTTGAGTACAAGACATGACACTTTTGACCTATGGTGCTTTTGATGACAAATAGGTTTCATAGCAAATGCATTTGTCATCTGAATTTTCTTATACCTTGTATATTTATCATCAAGAGAGTGTGTTTGCCAAAAATTTGCATCTCTATTTACATATTTTTATTCTCAGTGCACATTTGGAAGGCTCTTTTGTCACAACTATCTAGACTAGAAATTGCGTTTTCCACAAGAGAAAGCTTAGGCATTGCACAGTTTTGCAAACAAGTACATTGGATGACAAATAAACTTCTCCTCAGCATCTTTGAAATACAGCCAGTGGGTACCTCTGAAATAGTAAATATTCATAATGCTTGGAAAAACAGCAAAGTCCATAAACTACTACTTTCTCAACAGCATGCTAAAAAGTATATGCAGTCAGCTGCCTGCTCTCTAGAATATTGAAGTAAATGGAAACGGAGGCACTGTCAGGTTTAGAGGGTCGGGTATCGCTTTCCCTGGTGGTTGCTCCCTGGGGACTTGCCTGACCCCAGCAGGACTCAGTTCAGGCTTGGTGCTCACTGGAGGCTGCTGGAGGTGTTTCCTCTGAGAGTTATAGGATGCCTCTGTCCCCAGCGCTGCAGGTAACAGGGGGGGTGAATGAGGGAGGGGTGTGCACTTCTCGGGCTTGCTCCTGGGGTAGCAAGTCTTGCTGGGTGGCACTGGCACCCAGTGAGTGTGAGCTCTGTGGCGCTGTGAATCTGCAAGCTGGCTGTGGTGCCTATGTGGACTTGGGAGCTGGCTCTCTGTGCGTGAATTTCAGATTTCTGCAAGGAGCTGGTGCGCATCTGGTGGTGACTGGAGATGGTTGGGTGCTGGGAAAAAAAAACGAGCCAGATGGCAGGGAAGTCTCTGAACCAATGCTGGTTTGCACTCCTCGTAATCTTGGCTGGGAGATTGGGTTGCAATTGGTGGGGGGGTGCCTTGCCCCAGGGTATGTGACGTTGGTATCAGACCCTCTCCTTACAGCAGACTCCCTGCCAGCCATTGCTGTGGACTGCCCGAAGGAGGAAGAGGAGCCAGAGCGTGGAGTCACCCGGAAATCCAGCCCCTTCCTTCACCCACAGCAGGAGCTGCTCGATGCACTCACGTGGCTCAGGAGTGATGACTGGTAAGAGAGTCCGCTGTTCACATCTTTCTCCCTCTCAGTGTAAAGGTAAGTTAGAAACGCTTTTTTCTAGTGCGTCTGAGCCCAGACAGCCCAGGTGTCCCAAGGGAACTAGTGAAACCACTCCAAAGCAGTCACAGGATGAAGACAAGAAAGCAGCCTTTTACCTGCCTCGGTCCGTAGCAGTGCTATAGCTGCAGCAGGTCCACGCTGCTTCCTCACTTTGCTTTCTGGTCCATGTAGCTGCAGATGAAATCTTCAGGGAAGAGAGAAAGTGTGGAACAAAATGATTTGCTGGCTGAAGCCAGAAGCAGGACGGAAACGGTCTTAAGTTTAGAGATTTGGGGGCCTCAGGTCACTGCAGCAGGTGGGACTGAGTAAGCATTTGTCTCTGGTGCCGTTGCTGGCAGCAGCAGGAGACAGAGCCTCCCCGTGACCTCCTGCACGTGCATCCAGGAGCACCTACGGGGAGCTGCTGCTTCTGAGAAACTGACTGAGACACGGTGCAGAGCTGCTCAGCTGTCGTTTCTCCTGAAGCTCTCATGGCAGGAGGCAAGGAAAAAGAAAAAAATCCTTTAGGAATCTTGCACTTTTAGAACCAAACTTTTTCCTCCTCACTGCTTAATATGGGCCTAAGATGTTTGGCTGATACTAACGGTGTGTCCTGAAATCAGACAAAGACAGGAGCACGCTACGAATTTCAGGGGATGTTGGTTGTCTTTTTCATTTCTGGGTCAGCGTACACTCACTGGGGCTCCATTCCCGCGGGATAACCATGAAAATATCTTCTGTGACGAATCTCCTTGTGCGATTACTTTGTTTTGCCCTGCTCTCTGTCTCTTCCCTGTGTCTCTTTGGTGCCCGGTGAGGTGCAGAGAGATACTTCAGGTGTGGGGAGGTCTGGGTTACACTCAGTGCCGAAAGAGGTGGGTTTCTACCATTTTTAAATAACATGTTGCTGTTGTAGGTGTTATTTTCAGTAGCAATTTCTGGAAAAGCCAGCATTTTGTCTATTCTTGCCCAATTGTGGAATCTCTTAGGACATACTGCCTTTTTTTTTTTTTTTTTTTTTTTTTTGAGGGGGCATGACAATTAGATTGCAGAGTGCCAGCTCAGCCATGGAGTGGCAATGCAGACTGCCACTCCTGAACTACCCTCTGGGGGTGGCCAAGAGGGAAATGCTTCAGGAGCAGCCAGATGGAACTCTGTCTCAGGGTCAGGGTGCACGAAAACAGAACATGGCACAGTCTCCCAAGCTTCGAGGAATCAGCGACATAGGACCTCATGTCAGGGGTTTCAGAAAGGCTGTCTTGTTTAATGGCCACCAATCAACTCATCCCCTCTGAAACCATCTATTGGCCTTTTGGGTTTATGTACGCTTTTGACCGCCACAGCATCCTGTGGCAAGCAGTTCCATGATTTAACTAAGGGCTGTATGAGAAGAAGCTCCCTTTGTTTGAGCTGACGCCCTGGTGATTTCAGAGGTGCTGCCTGGCTCTTAGGTGGTGAGAAAAATCGATCTTTTTTGTAATTGCCTTTCAGGCAGCAGAAGGTGAAGGGATTCTTCATCATCATATGCCTGACTGTCTTCCATTCGGAAGTCCTTCTTTGCAGACTTCATGATGTTTCCTTGGCCTTAAGCAAAGAGGTAAGAGCGTTGTGTTTGTGTCCCACATACCTCGTCCACGGGCCGCAGAGTAGATACGTGCTTGTTCATTTACATGGGTGCTCCGTGTCTGCCTTCGTTACTGTTTTAGACATTTTCCTGACAGCTATGTCACCTATCTATATGACCGATCCGTACATGGAGCTGTACTTACTGGTGTGGTAGAGCACGTCTCTCCTCTTTGAGCTAGGTGTCATTTATAATGCAATATATGAGGCAGAAACCGAGGAGACTACTCAGGTGGTTTGCCACAGCTCTCATCTCTGCCCAAGGTGTCATGAAACACTGCAGCTTTTTTTTGCCTCCCAGCTTTCGCCCACTTCCTCCTCCTCGTCCTCAGCAGCCTGAGGGATTGACCACAAATAGTTTATTTTCCAGTGTTCCCTGTTGATGTTTCTCCTTCTTCCTTTCTGCATGCTTTTCGGTAATTTACCCTTTCCAGAGATCTGTTGCCTCTGTGCACCAGTGGAATTTTGCGCTGCAACCACTGGGTGCTTGGAGCAACCTGGCTGTGGGATTTGCAGGGCAGTCATGCACAGCTTCACTATTTCATCTCTCACTTAGCAGAGAGGACTCAGCCTAAGCTCCTTAATAACAATCTGCGGCTGTATTTCCAACTTGGCATTTGTCTGCAGCCTGAACGAGCTGCTTGTACTCTTACTACACGATTGCCAAATACATTCAATTTTCCTTTTCTTGCAGAAGACAGTAAGACTCATCTCATTTCCATGGAAATCCATTCTTCAATAGTTAATGATGTTGGAGGCTTGAATGCCCCTTGTGTTGTTGGACTCTTCACACCTTTCTGTTTAGATATGCAGGACTCAGATTATCCCGCTCTGAGATCACATTAGGAGAAGAATTCCTTTCAGCTTAGCTCATCTGATTTTTATATCACTTTTATATTTCTGAGGAAATTTCCTCCTTTCTGTTCTACACACTCATGTGCAGAGACATCCTTCAGCTTTCCTTTCACTCCAGTCCCAGATTTTGCTTGCACATGCACTTCTAGCATTGATGCTGTTCGTTTTTATTAACAGGCACAGTCTGTCAGGAAGAACCATTGGTCTGTCCTTCAAAGTATCTTTCAAATGAAGCTCATGACTGAGATGCTTCTTCCTTTCCCTTGTGGGTAAGGAAGCTCTTCCTTGTGGGAGAGCCTTTTGGAAGCTGGGATCACTCCAGAGCAGCGCTGAGCACTGTAGAACCCCACTGCTCGCAGCTGTAATGGCATGTGTTCTCCAGGTTCCTCCAGTGCCTTGAGTCCAACAGCTAGGGTTCTCCTGAGTAGATGGAGCCGCAGACGCACTCAAGTCCTTGCTGCAAATTAGTCTGTAGACTTGAGCCTCTGTTTTCTGTTACCTGATTGAGTGCTCAGACTGCCAGTGCTGCATTTCTGGGCAAGAGAAAAGTACTACATTTCCTCTTCCTTGTCTTTATGAATTGTGCCTTTATAGTTTAAAAACAGCCCTTGCTTTAATATTTTTATTTGTTTGTTTTCAATAAAAGATCCTAAATCCAAAGGGCTAAGTAGCACACTTCACTCTAGGTGAAACAATGTTTTTGAGGCCTGCAGTTTCATTAAAATTGTATTGTATAAACAAGCCTAAGGCCAGAGCAGAGGTGAGTATTAGAGTAAGCGTGTTTCTGTGCTTGTGGTCTTCTGCTTTTCCTGTGCTCTTCCTGTTCCACCTGGACACAGCGAGAAATGTTGTTGGATGCTGGGACTTTTGTCTAGGGGCACTGGTTTTCTTTACAAGGTGATATCTTTTCCCTCATGACTTCCCCAGGTGAACAGCCTCCACTCAAAGGTGTCTCAGCTGGCCATGAGCACTCTTGCGAAGCTCTGCAGGACTCTGAAGAAGGACATGGACCACGAGGTGGATGAGATTGCTCGGGTCTTGCTGCAGAAGACTGGGAACTCCCACGAGTTTGTTCAGAAAGCAGCAAATCAATCGCTGGGAGTCGTGCTGGGGAACGTGAGTCCTGCACGAGTAATGACCGTGCTTATGGCTAGTGGAGTGCGGTAGGTCATTTATCTCACAGTGATAACCTTCACCTTAAATTGTGTGTGTAGGGGGAGGGACAGGAAGCAGACGGGGAATGATGGGAGGGAAGGGTCCTTTCTCCTGCATCTTCTGTGAACTCGGTGTCATCTATTTGGTCATGTACTTCTGCCCACTACAGCCTATTTATTCTCACAGTTCTGTCAAAACTGCCTAGACGTGGTGAACGATGGGGAAGTGCAAGTCCCCACAAAAGGTGGTGCTGTAGCCTTGTGGCTTTGCGGGAAGAGGGACAATGGCAATTCCAGCAGTGAACACCCTTTGATATTTCACAACACTAACCACAGAGGCGCTGGGAGAAACCATGCATCATCATTGTGCCATTGACGTGAGAAATAAGGAGGCTAATTGCTGGGGCACGGGGCACGTGTGGGAGAAGCTGCTGAGTGAGGCTCAGCCTGCGCAGCAGGCGCAGCTCCTGCCAGGCGGAGTCTGTCTGTGTCGTGTCCTTAGAGCTCCACTTTCTATTCAGGTTCATGCTGCACGTTAGCCTTGAGATGGTGAAGTCTCTTTACAGGTGCCTTCAGAGGCTGACTCCCATGAGACAGCTGAAGAAAATGCTGCCTTAAAATATTAGTGCTGGGCCTGATGGTTTCCAATGGGCACCTCTAGAAAGGACAAACTGGCTAAAATGACTGCTACCCTTTCCTCGACTTTTGAAAAGGGCAGAGCATTCAAGCGCACCTCTTGCCAAGCCTCACAGAAAAAACTGGCAGCATTGCTGGATACTCTGCAGCTTCATGGCCCACAGACTTTCCCACCCGCCCCTTTGTTTTTATCAAGGGTCTGCAGATGTGGAGATAAACAGGTGGAATAAAACCCCATCCTGCTGCAGCTCTGTCCATGTCGTGGGAGCCCTCTGACAAGTCAGCATGATTTGCCTTTCATTTCCCTCTTCTTAGAGTTAATTTCGAAGGAAAAAAAAAAAGTATCAGCTAGCCCAGGGAGCTTGAATTTCTCCTTCTTCCTTTCAGGTAGTCCCTCTGTCCAATGCCAGCCTTATGATTATCTGAGGACAGAATCTTCTACAGGGGTTAATATTGCAGCAGGAAGACGTGCCTCCTTCCCCCAGCAATGACAGGGACCATGCTATGACTGAGGGCTATGCTTCTGGCCCTCCTTTCCCCTCTGCCCCACTGGTTGTTCTCTTGTTTGCAGGCACCACAACGCCCTGGTGCGGATGTGTGTGGCCAAACACCTAGTGACCGCAATGGAGAGAATTGGAGCCAAGAAGCTTCTTTCAGGCAAGAACATCAGTGTTGAGCCACTGGTGCGCGCAGTGACGAAGCTTGCTCAGGACTGTCTCCGGACACGAGGGTGATCATCTTAATTTCACTTCCTAAAATATGAAAACTGGTTGATGTCTGGCTATCAATGATAAAAACACAAAGAATGGCAGGTGAAGTAAATCTTAGACAGTTACTTCACAGTGTGGATAATGTCAGCTGGGGAGATGGCTGGTCTGGGTACCAAGAGCTTGTTCAGCAAGAAGGACCTCTGCCAAATTCCTGTGACCTGAATGATTCTTCAGATCAGCTTGAGCTAACATTAGTCAGTCAAACAGTTTTGTCTGGTCTTATGTGCGTGATGCAAAGCTGAAGTGTTTGCCACTGTTCATCACTGAAGGATCCCAAGCATTGATTTCCAATAAGGTTAAGACTGTCCTAGAAAATTCCAGTGGTCTTTAATCAATGCATTCAGTCTTTCTAAAACTCTTGCGTAGATTTAGTTGCCTGTGACAGTCACAAATACTTCTCATAATCGTGGTATAATGTTGTTGTCTGTGTCTGAATGACCTCCAGATTCTTCCTCTTGAAGAGAGCTGTAGTTTCAAAAGTTTCAGAAGTCGTAGCAAAAGCCAACCAAAAACTGCATTCTTTATTAATTTAAATTGCCATTAAATAGATGGCAAGAACAACTAGCTGCCCGTGTGCGTCCATGTAGTATAGAATAATAAATAGGAAGCATGAGGTGATTGTTCTAGGCCTCTCCACTAGTTAAAGGAAGGCAAATCATGGTGCAAGCGGCAGCAAGACAATGCAAATAAGCTGTGTCAGCAAAGCAGGAGCTGTGCTTCACTCATCTCCCAGGGTCTTTCAATGCCACAGAAGCAGACCCACAACGTCAGAGTGACAGTATATTTTCCTGTTGCCCTGCGTTCTCTTCTTGCCTCTTCTGTTCAGCTGGCAGCATTGCGCAGTGGCAACAAGTGGAGGTAAATCTCTTCCGTGACTTGGTGACACCTTCTCATGGAGGTATTGCACATGACGAGTGTAATATGTCAGCTTATTCTATTAACAATGTCCTTTGTTTATTCACAAGGGAGAAAAGGCACTAATGGTCTGTATTCATTTCTCTGTCCTGTGTTAGGTGTTATGGACGGAAGATGCTGAGTATATTGATGAGTGATCAAAAATGTCATAGGTATTTGAAACAGTTTGTCTCGCCCTACGACCTGCAAGACATTATGGGAAGAATCAAGCAGATGGTAAGTGCTTGGCAGGAGAAATGTCTCCTTTAAGCAAGTCCTGAGACTGCTAATATGAGATTAAATGTAATTAATCTTTCTTATCTCATTCTTCTTCCACTGACTCATTTTGCTCTTGAGCATGAACTGTTGATGCTCAGCCTGTTTTCTGCAGACCGCAAAGGGACTGGTATCGTTAGAAATAAAGTGGGTGTATTTTGAATATCAGCCACAAACAGGAAGGGGAAGTAGGATAAAATGGTACCGCTTTGAAGCGTAAAAACCCAAAACACTCTACCCCTAGTAAAGCAAGGAATTGAGAAGAGTGCTTCTGAAGATACCAGAGTCTTTGCAACAGATGAAGGAAGGATTAGTGCCGAGAAAAATTCCAAATATAAAAAAGATGCAGAAGGAATTAATAATTGGTACGTGTATTGTCTGTATTCTGGGAATACTGCCCTGCTGTCATGCACTGTGGAGCTGGAAGAAGCTTCGTGAATTCAGTGTCAAGTGGAAAATCATCCTGCTATTTTTTCCCATTCCGCTCTATTTACCTTCTAGAAAGGAATGTGCCTTTGTGCAGGAATAGGGAGAGTGAACGCGATCCAAATCAACTCCCAGCACAATGAGCCAACCTCCAGAGAGTCCAAAAGTTTCCTGCGATTCCCTTTATGAAGACTTGTTCTCTACGAGTTCGCATTATTCCCATTTGTGGTCAAGACGAATGAATTCAGGATTTTATAGTGCTGACCCACTATGGTAGCACCTATAACCTGCCCTGGGTTATTGAATACAGATAGTAGACATCACTGAATCTCGGCCTGTCTCCCTCTCCTTAAGTTATTAAATGGTTTCCTGAGCCTTTCTTGGTAGCAGTGATCCTGGTTATAATTTGTGTTTAAACAAGAAATTTCCTCTTTTATCTTCTATATATTCATTTATATGTGTATTGTAGGGGACCAGAAGACTCTAAATGTGAACCTCGATCTGCCATGGACCTCAGGAAGTCTAGGAACAGCAACTTGGTGATGGTCCAGGACAGCTTGCCTTCTGATGGAGGGTAATAAGCACTTCTGTTCTATCTGACAGAGCCCATGACAAGCTTTACATGTCTCTTCTCAGTAAAATCTTACTGGTGGAGACGAGCTGTGCCATAGATTGGGTCCTTACCCCACAAATCTTCTGTGATCCTCAAAAACTGAGAGAGGAAGAGACAGCCCTGGTGGCAGCTCAGAAGATGCAGTGCAGGGCTAGGATGGTGTTGTGGAGCCTGGGAGAGGGTTGTGTCTCTGCTGTTTATCTGAGTGGAATCTTTTGGGTGGTTTGATGAGCAGTCCCAGTCGAGAACCGATATGTCATCCCCCAAAACAGAAACCTTCCATGCATGTCTTTTGGCCTGGCTGATCTTGGCTTTCTGATGCTAAAACAGTACCAGCAAGACACTTCCTGAGTAGTTCTGGTAAACAAACTTTTCAACGTGCACTTTTTCTGTAAGCTATTCAAGTAATTTACACCCATTACTGGTTGGTTAATGGACAACATGTTTTTTCCCCTGTGCTACAATCAGCATTCAGATAGAAATTTGGTCCTTGCGATCTCCCCATGCCAGCAGGAGAGCTACTTGTACCTTCTCTCACATAATACAGAGTGGATTTACTTAGCTCTGTGGTGCGCAGTGGTGGCAGGAAGGTGACCCACATGCCTCACTAGCATAGTTAGGATTTCCCCGTGCTCATGGCAGAGAGAGGTTGATCCAACAGAATTGTTGCCATTGGGGTTTGTTAAGTTGTGGATCCACTCCGTAGGGAAGTGGATAATGTGGGAAGCAATGATGTGAGCGTTGTGGTGAGATGTCTGGCTTCTGTTTTTGTCTCTTGACTGATCCTCTGGATCCTTTCAGATATGCCCCTTAATGTCTCTGGGTAGGACTTGTCTGTTCAGGTGCATCTGAACTACTTATCCAGATTCCCATACCTGTCGTAGAGACATTCTCCAGAGTAATTCATTTTCTTATAATACAGACAACCTCCCACAAGATGAGTCATTTAAACTTTGAAGTCCCCTCAAAGGGATGCTAGATGAGTACCTGGGAAGACCTTGGAAGATAAATGAGATTAATCCATCCTTGGTGCCTTGGTTTTCCACCAGCAATAATGTTACTTGTAGATTGTCTCCCGTAATGGCTGTCATGAGATCCAAGTTGCTTTTCAGATCAGGATCTAGCTGAAATTGCATCATTAGGAAGTCCCCTTCAGATGTTTTTCTCACAATTAACCGAAGATGTTATCACCAAAACATCTTACCTTGTTTGTATTTTCCAGTTTGAGGTCTGCCCTGCTGTACTTGCCTTACCTCGACAGACGGTCTGTCGCACGTCACTTCAGACTCTGGAAGAAAACTGAACAGCTCAATGAGCTTTCCCAAGCTTCCTGACAGCTAAGGAGTTTCAGACACGAATGAGGGGAGTGGTGCTCCTTCTAGATTACTGCAAAAGCAGCCCTCAGCTCATCTCCACTAACATTGTCCAGGTATGTAGGGCATCTCTATTGCTCCTTTCCCGTTAGCTCCCTTTTCCAGCCTGTACCAGTAAAGTTAATCCAGTGTGTCTTAGCACTACTTACTAGTTGTTTGGGACAGGCTGGTGCCTTCTCATCCAAATAATTTAATTCAGCTCCAGGCTTCAGGGCAAGTAATTTCAGTCCAGATGTATTTTTCTGGCAGGTGCCTATTGGTGCTGTTCATGAGATGATGACAGAATTTACCGTTGCTGTAGCTTCTGCTGTCTCCTACTACCAGTTAGGTGGAAATAAAGAAAATCCAGCCACTGAAAGCTTGGCAATTGTTCTCTAGAAGACAAATGGGTTGAGATGTAGGAGAGAAAGTATCAGGCTGGGTTGATTTAAAAAAAAAAAAACAAAAAACAACCAAACCCCAGACTTTTTTTTTTTTAAAGGATGCTCCTGTAAACATTCTCTTTCTTGCACAGACACAGTGTTGCCTATTCACTGCCATCCTCTTTCATGCTTGGGAAAGACTGTTCTCACACTTCCTGGGGACCTTTTCTTCTCTTTTGAAGAGGAGGAAAATGGCTAGAGACAGATCTTTCTCCTCTTCCTTCCAGCAGCTGCCTTTCCCTCCTTTTCCAGAAATGGTGCCTGATAATGCGCTGGTCAAGGGACTGAACCTGCTCTAACGAGAACTGCACAGCACATGAAAAATTCAGAGGTCTGCCTGTTAGCTAGACAAATGGTCTCAATCCTGCAGAATTCATCAGAGCTTTGTGCTCCTCCAGATGCAGTTCTGAGACAAATAAAACACAACTTGGATGTCAGCCAGCCACAGTTCTGGTAAAATAGAAATACCCTCAGTACTTGAGACAACTTTATGGAAAAATGGACATTGTAAATATCTGTTTCCATACCTCTATACCAAAGACAGTATTTTGCATTATTCAAATGGGATTAATGTAAGGACTTATAGGTAAAGAGAAACCCCATATGAACTATCCTGTCCCCACCCAAACCTCTTAATAAAATAGGAAAATCTTTTCAAACCAGCATGAGGTTGTGCAACTACTACAGTGAGTAGCCCACAGGAGAACATTGAAATTGTGCTAGCAAGTGCTGACCTGACAGAAAGGATTACGTTCATCTTTGACATTGCTGGGTACTTGTTTCTACATCCTACTTGAAACAAAGACACTTTAACCCAGCTTTCATGTTGTTTGTTTTTATAACAGATTTTTAAAGTTTTTGTCCTGAGACTTCAGGATTGCAACAGAAGTGAAAGAGAAAGCGCTGGAGGTGCTGGCTTGATGATTCCTGTGTTTGGAGGTGCCTTACACCCAGTGCTTGTCTCTCTGGCAGCAGCAGTCACTGAGAACCTGAACTCAAAGCACGTGGAGATTTATACTGCAACTGTGAAGGTCCTGGAAGCATCCATTGCTTACCTAGGTAAGGCAAGCCTCTGGCTGCTCCATCTTGGAGTCAAGTGAACACTGAGTCTGTTGATAGCTGTTGTCATCTGTGGAAATATCCAGCTGCTGCCAGATGTTTATGATGACCCGCCCACATTTTCTACCCCAACCTGTTGTATCTTGTTGTGATGTGCAGATGAAGGGGTGCTGCTTATCACCTGGATCACATATCTGATTATTAATTCAGTATAGAGGGCATTATAGGGATTATTTTAAGTTCCTGCCAGAAGAGCACGAGGGAAGTGACTAGCATCTGTGATGATGTTTTTCCCCCTTCCTCCTGAGATACTGCATGCATTTTGCTTTTATTGACTTGGATTTCTAAGTTGTGCATTCTGTTAAGTTTACATGCACTAAAACAAAGTGAAGGGAATGTTCTTTTTTCCTTGGAACACATGGTGGGAAGGGTGGTGGAGGGTCTTTGGTCTCGCTGGGCTTCATTCCATGCTCTGGCAGTGGCGGCTGTCCTGAGCAGATGTGTCTGGCCCTTGCTGACTCCAGTATAAAAAGCTTTGAACTCAGTTATTAATTTTGCAGTTCTAGGTAGTAGTTTAGCTATGTAAATCCCAAATGACAAGGTCCTTTTGGATTCAAAGATTGAGACCTTGATTTTAATAAGGTGCTGTGATATGAAACATCATAGTGGAGATACAATGAAGGATGCAATGCTTGTTCTATAGTCAGCCTGGAGGTCTCCATGTGCGTGGGGTTAGAAAGCCCTTGGCTCCCTTTTTCCAGAATGGTTAGGAGCCCATCATTGTCCCCTCCCCGGATGCTTGAGCATGGGGCCACAAATATGCCTGTTGATGTAAAATACGTACCTGTACTAGGGAGAGGATGAGGTTCTCAACTGTCCTGTGTCCTGAACCAGATAGCCTGCTGCAGGTTGTGCAGCATGTCTGCTGCTGCCTACCAGAGTCATGCTGAAACTCTCGGGGATCCTCAATGCCTGTTTTGGTCGGGAGCATCTGTCCTGCAGAGTGCGCCTCCAGCCCATCCCTTATCGCTGTCCAAAAGCTATCTGTTTGCATTCTGTGGACTGGGAAATTCAGTGGCATGTTCCTTCATAGGTAATACCTCAGAAATCTATGCTGGTTTCTTTACAGTTCATGCAAACAGCTTTTAACAGCTACTTTTTGGTCAGCGTGTTTGGAATTATTCCCTTGTGATTTGCTCTATAAACTGAGTGTAGGCGTGTGGGTAGTATGTATTTCTTAAAAGCATATGGTGATACTGTCCTGAAGTTAGCTCCCTGCTTCCCCTCACCTGCTGCAGGTTTCAATTTGCCTCAGTTAGGAGGCAGTAACCTAAAAACAAGGGAGTCAGGAAAGCAGAAATAAAAGGATGGGAGTAAAGTAGAATGGGATTACACTAAGATTTTTTTTCTCTCATGGTTCATATTCATGTCTCACAACAATCAGTAGAAGGATGGTCGACTGGGCGGCTCTCTAAGTGAAGAAGGGGCTGTTAGGGTTGGTTGCAGCCAGGGGACGTGGTTGAAAACCAGACCCAAATCTGTAGCAAGTGTTGCTCTCTGTAGCTCCTAGGTTATTCTTGCACACTTTGTTTTAGGTAACTGGATCCCCTGGAGCATCCAGCAGTGAGGGTCTAGTGGAAAGGTGTTGATGTTGCCTGGTTCTCCTTTTGCACGTGTTTCCATCAGGGAGGAGGATCAGGCTGCTCTGTGTAGCTTGCTGGAGGTGTTTACGTCTGCCCAGTGAAACCTCAGTGAACTGTTTAAAGTTTGGTGAGATGACACTGGCAATATTTGTGCTACCCCTGTCATTGCTGCAGCTGTGACCAGAAGTTTCTGGTCCCTGGGGCTCTTCATTTGCTGTTTACTCCAGCTCTGACTTCTGTTGAAATGTGAGAGGAGAGCTGGTGTTTGTGTACATAGGAATGCACGGAGTTTGTTTTGGGAAAGATGAATGCCATCAATAACATTGTTCACCAGGAGTTCGGTTACACCAGCTGAAATCTCCTACAGAAAAGCAGGTTCCACATAAAGTGTTGGGGTTCTGTGTTGATGCCAGGTTTGCAGATCACTCGTGTCATTTATGCTATATACAAAGGACCTGAATTCCTGCTGACTGTCACTGGTGAGCTGGGTAACCAGAAGCTGTGGTGGTGCAGTCCTTCTGCACCAGTCCCAGACAGGCTTGAACGTCTACCAGTATTTCCTCAAAGTGCCAGGAACGTGTGGCTCTGTGCTGCTTGTCTGCTTTGGTACAGAAGGAGCTGAACAATAACTCCTGGAGGACAACTTTGCTAGAATTCAGGGACAAAGGGGTTGTTGGAGGTTTTCACTTCCCAAATGAATTGCTTTGCTCTTGGCCTGAAGGGACACTGGCCCATCAGAGCTGCTACAGAACAGCTTCCTGGAAGGCTCTACATTATAGGCTTTACTATTTTCCACCTTTCTCTCTTTTTTTTTTTTAAGGGAATTTATGATTTGCCAAGTTCATTTCTTTAGAACAAACAAGTATAAATCCAGTTGTAAATGATGGCTTGTTCCACATGTTGTTCTGTATGGGGCAAGATTGCTATAGGCAATAACTACACAGCCAAGGTCTGCTGTAAATTCCCTTGCCATGCAGATTTGTGTCAGCTGTGAAAATGCAGCACTGGGTGAATATGCCTGAAAAATTTAGTGTTGCCGAGGCAGGTCTTAAAGGGGAATTGACAACTTTCTCCACATCAGCTGCTTTGTGAACTTGGCGAATTTGCTGACCTGCTGCCTTTCTGTGTCCCAAGTACAGGGTTGTTCCTGATCGTGAAGTGGGGAGAAGGGTGTGAGACCTGTACTGCTTTTGGCCCCTACTCAATTTTTGTGGTGCCTGAGAGAAGGTTGGAGAAAAGCTGCAGAATCCGCTAACTGAGGATGCAGCAAACAGATCCCTTCAGGGTTTTGTACGGAGCTTTCTGTCATTCCCCTCTCACCAAATCTGAGGGATCACAGTAAATTTTCCTTGCTGGCAGACGTCGGAACAGGAGCACGGTGCATCTGTCTCTCATCCCGTTGACTATACCCAGAGATATATTTTTTTGGTTCTGCTCATATTTATGGACATTTGCAAAAATTCCAACAGGCAACTGAATCACAAATATTTCAAAATCCAACACCTAGGGCTTTAGTAGGGGAAAGAAGCTCTGCCAGAAAAATGCAGGAGCAAAAATGCTTTAAAATTCTCTGCCTTTACAATTTAAAATCAAGTGGCAAATGACAGTCCCCCGCCCCAAACTCTAACGGATTGGGCAATGCTCTTCACTTAGAGTGAGTGCAACATGTTGCCCTGTTGCTCCACTGAGCTTCAGAGCTAAGACCTCAGCTCTTGCTCCAAGACTTTGTGCTGACAGGCTGCAGATTCTGAGTTTTAGGTGAGACTTCCTCACCTGTCACCTTTAACGATCCGTGCAAAAATGCAAGCTGATTAGAAAACTGCTTGATCACTTAATGTAAAACAACCTCCCTCCCCATCTCTGAGACCAAAATTCTATCTACAAACAAACTAATTTGCATCCAAATAATGTCTGAATCATTTATTTAGCTTAACCCTGACATTGGCTTGGATGTCCACACACATTCGTTAGCTGTGACCTGGGATCCTAATCCCACTTGAGGGAACCACCTTGTAGGTGGGGCCAAATCAGCAAATCAAGCCCGATGGCAACAGGACCAAGACATGGATCTTGCTCTCCTCTGACATCTGTCCTGCCCTGCCCTGCCCTGCCCTCTGCCGTGAAGGAAATGCCCTCCAGATGGCCACTGCCTGATGCTAGTGCATGGAGTCAGGCCAGCAGCCCAAGTAGTTTCCAGAGGAACCAGCCCTCTGCAAGATGTTAACGTAGCAAAGAAGGGAACACAGTGAAAATGAGAGCGCGGAGAAGCAGAGTCTTCTGCTCGTATTGCAAATGCTGGGCTGCCTGTCCTGTGACCCGCAGGTTTAGCTAATACGTCGTGCAGGGAATTAAAGCTGAGTTAATAAGAATTGAACTGCCTGCCACCTTGTCTTCTCTAACAGCATTACAAGTGCCTCTGTCTTTAGGTCTCTCCAGGCAGCTGAAGTCATGGCTTGTAAATGTGTTATTGACTCAAGCGTTGCTGTTTAAAAATGCTCAGGGCATTTGAAACCCTTAAATTAAAAGGTGAGCAGTGCTTGCGCACTTAGATTCCTAAAAACCAAGCAAAGAAACAGTTCCCCCCTCACTCGCCAAAACCCGAAGTATTGCCCTGAAAATCTAGGTAGATACCAGCATTAACAGTTAGTTAATATTTTGTGCGCCTTCAAGATCTCTGGACCTGAGGGTGTTTTTTTCAAAGCAGCAGCTGTACAGTGACTGCCTGGGGAGGATCAGCAAGCGTGAAACAGCGTTTGCCAGTACTGCAGGAGCGTGAGGCAAGAAGGGAAGTGCCTGTTTAAAAAGGTGACTAGGAAGAGTGTAATTACCAAAGCAGAAGCTTCATTAGGATAGCTTGCTCCGTTCTGTACTGCATCAAAAGAAGGCGCAGTAACGAAGATCATTAGGGACTTCCTTTCTATATCTCATGCAAAAAGGAGCACTTAATAGCACAGTGCTACGTGAAACCACGCTGGGGTTTGGCTCTGTAGTGGTTCACAAAGAAGGTGGTTGTCTGCTTTATCTGTGCCACTCCTGGCCACACCTCGAGGGATCGTAGTGCATCCCAGGTGCATTCTAGGAAAATCCCAAGAAAAGCTTTGCTTAGCTTATCGAAGCAGTAAGACTGGAGGCCTGCAGACCAATCCAGGCGATGGTTTACAGAGTAAAACCAGACCCTGAGTCAACCACAGGCAGCACAGGAAAAACTAAAATACCTACGGCAGTCAAGTGCGGGGAAATCAGTTCATTTCCAGTCTCTCTGCCAAGATCTGAGTTCAGAGATGTTACAAGAGCCCCCGAGAGCGGCAATGAGCAGTGATTCTCTTCTGTAAGTGCGACTTGGAGTCTTGTCCGCAGATCCCAACAAGTGACTTAAAGGTTTAACACCAGCTTATCCTTAAAATGTGAATGGATGTGTGGGACTTTTGAGCCTCCTCACCCTCTTCCTCAGGGCAGGATGGAGGTCACTTCTGCAAGGCTCTGTGATGGAAAACCTTTTCACTGCTTACAGGGGATTTAAATATTGAGGGTCCTGGTGGGAAACGTTTAACACAGGTCGATGTGCAGCAGGCAACATTGGATTTACACATGTGAAATGTGACCTTTGCTTTTTGAATCTTAAATCCTCCCACGTAAGCTGGAAGGAAAGAAGAAGAAAAGGACTCAGAAATTGGCAGAAATTTATTTTACAAAATGCAGTTACCTCTGTACCTCCTCTCTTTTTTTTTCTTATAAACTCAGAAGAGTGAGCAAAAATAAATGTTTATCTTCCAGATAACTCATTGCTGCTGAAAGCCTTTGCCCACCAACAGCGTTACCTCAGTGGCCAAGCTCTGCTGATTGTCACAGAACATTTCTCAGGATGTGCTTCAGCTCATCTCCGCTTCTAAGTCAAGAAATCTTCAGAGGGACTATTTACGAGGGAATGTCTCCGAGAAGTGACTGCAGGTGTTACCGAAAATTCAGGAGAAAAACTCCTTAATACCAATGTAGCATTAAGAAGCAGGCATTTTCTTTATCTTATCAGCACCGGGTGCAAGGAGCATCTCTTCCTCAAACCATGTGCACCTGGCAGGGCTTGTAGCATCTGTTTATGCCAGGAAACCCCAAGCTGTCAAGTGCTACGCCCTGCCCACGCTCTGGTTCTTCCTGGGAAACAGCGTCCTTCCTGCCTGTCTGAAGCAGCAATGTCAGGGCTGTCTGTGGTCAGCAAGCTTGCAAAGAGCCTCCACCATGTGATGGGCTCCAGGCAGAGGGAGCATGCTGCCAGCCAGCCTCTGCATGTGGCAAAAAACCTCTGGGATGTTCTGAATCCAGGGAGGAGGCTTGGTGTGCTACAGGATGCTCGTAGGGAGGTGCTGAGTGGGACAGGTGGAGGCAAAGGTGGTTGTGGGGGTGGCACTGGGTTTTTTCTGTGTGTTTGACGAATGAGGCTTACCCTACAGAGTTTATAGCTATTGTTTATAGTATATTTTGATGTAGACTTTTAAAAAAATAAAGTGCTTTTCAAAAGTTTTCTGTCTTGAGCTCATGTTCTTTAAGAAGCTTGCATAGATACCAAAAAATAAAAACCCCATTTGTAACTGTAAAATGGAAAATATTTATATAGGTAGTTAGAAAGTAAAAGATGTGCATATATCTGTATCTATATATTTACTCACAAAGTAAGAGAAGGGCTTTGGAAGCATTGGGGCTATAGGATTAGATGGCTTGATTTGGAAAGCAGAGGATGAGGCTGGGACCTGCCAGCCCAGAGGCTCTGCGGGGGGTTGTTGGAGGCTGCGCAGCTCACTGTATGTGCCAGTGTGTGCTGTAGGTGCCAAGCTACCAGGAGGCCCCTTTACAAGTCTCTGTTAGCTCCTGGTGCAGTGGCAGATACCCGAAATGTCCAGGTCAAGCTCAGACCCCCCAGTCCCATGACAGCAGAAATCTTCGCAGCTGCACTGAATTTCTTTATCGCATTTCAGGGGATGCATCTTGTCTGTAGTCCTCTGTGAGGTGACCAGTGCTGCCCAACTGCCTCCCAGTGCCTTGGGGCACCCCTGAGGAGGTGCAGGAGAGGGGCTCGGGGCAGGGGGCTGTGCCACCTTGCAGGGGGTGCTGGGTGACACACGGAGTGCTGGGCAGCGAGTGGACTGAGGGTGTCCTACGGGTTCTTGGCCGGTACAAGGACCTTGTATGAAGCTAGGAGGCCAAAGAATACTCTAGGGAGATCTGCCCATCTTGGGGGTCTTATGTTTATTTGCTGCATTGCTTGGTATGTCGAAAGTTATACAGGACTCCAACTTGCCAGATACTACTGTTGCATTAGGTCACCTTTTAAGGTATCGCTTTTTCTTTTTTGTACAGTACTAAAGCAGCAAAATTATTTAGTAGAGTCTTCAAAATTTTTTTTTTGCTGTTGCTGTTTTTGGTTTTAATTTTTCATCTTCTGGTAGCAGGGAGCACTCAGAAACTCATCCCTGTGAAGTCGTGGTGTGCGATCTAGACCATGGACCTGGCTCTGAAACATGCTGTCTGTGGGGAGCCCCAGTCCGTGCAGGTCTGCTAGAGCATTCTGGAGTCAGCATCTTGAGAATTCTTTCTAACAGCAAGAGCCTGCCAACATGCCGCTGTTTTACGGACGTGACAGGGCTCTGCAGAGCCCATGTACGCACCCGAGCGCTAAGGGGGAAATGCTGGCGAATGTTAGAGGGTGGCTCAGTTCAAATAGCTGATTTTGGACTAGGTCACTCCATTAAGCACCTGCAGTTTGCCACTGTCCAAGATCTATTTTTTTTAGCGGTTGGCGTCTCTAGAGGACCCCCTGGTCTTACTTGCTCTACCTCCGAAACTGTTCTTGCTGTTTTCCCCCTCCGCATCTCTCTCCCCCTGGAGCGCTGCGAGTGCTGCTCTGCCCAGGCCGAATCGAAGCTCTTTGGTTTTCCTGCCTCTTCATCTGTGCTGGGGCCCGGGGGAATGCGCGGGTAAGTCTCTGCACTTGGGAAGAAAAGGCTGCTGTACCTGTCCTCTGAGCCCCCCAGAGGCTGTCGTTGTGCATTTGGCTGTAGCACCTGCAGAGCAGGTCTGCAAGGACCCCCCGTAACTGGTTTCAACTCTCTTCTGGCCTCTCGCGGTGCTTTGGGGCAAAGCGTTCCCCACGGGTGGCGAGAAGAAAGCGCTGCCTGCCGCCTCCCATTTCTTGTCTAGGTGGTTTATTCTTTTACCTGTCCGGCTGGGACAGTTTCCCCGTGAGAGCAGCGCTCCTACCCCAGCAAGATCAAGCATAGCCGATGATGTGACTGTGGGCAGGGACAAGCAGAGGGTTTAACGGGTCGGAGTGAACTGAACGCACGTGAGCTCTTCTGCCGCCTTTGCACCGGTGCACATCCCAGAAGTTACTCAGAAGCTACTGAGGTTTTTGGATGATACCAACAAAAGGCAGAACCTTCTTCCAGCACTGGTAAGAATTTAAATACCTAATTTTTCCAACTTGTTTTTATTATAATTTTATTACAGAGAGGACGCTGCAAGGTGCACTGGCAGGGACAGTTTAATTAATGTAATTCTTGCATTTAATGTGCCGTGCAGCTGCTAACCCGCAGTATTGTACATAGTGCAGCAAAAGCAATGGATGGCGATCTGCTGCATCGGCTTATTCTTACCCTACGTCCTGCCAGAGTGCCAAGACAGACCCTGGCTGTGCCAGCTGGTTCATCCTGCTTGCTGAAGGTAAGAGTTGTTGTCATCAAGGGAAGGTGTGGGATAAAAGGTGACATGTCTTATACCCTAAAGGAAAGCTGATGTTCCCTTACAGTGCAGGAAGAGTGTGGTCTTGTGCCATCTCCCTGTGCAAGGGGGCATTAGAGTGCTGAAGCTGCATGAGCAGAGAGACTGGTGCTCTCTACTCTGAATCCGGTTTGCAAGATTCACCATTTCCTCCAATGGGCATTTTCTTCTTACCAAGAGTCAAAGCACATGCCTGGTGTCATGGCTTGTCCGCTCTTCAGAGCGCTTGTGCCATGCAAATGTGTCAGCCGGACCCTGAAACACCCTGTGGAAATGCAACCACAAGCCCCCTCAGGAATGGAAATGCATTAAAGAGCCAAAAAGACTTTGGGGATGGTGTGGAAAAATGAATGGCAAACAGGGAGGGTGGCCAGGGAGGAAGGACAAGGAGGGAAGAATGGACCCGAAGAAGAAGAGTGTGGAGGCTGAGTGCCTGTTGTAAATAATGTCGATGCTGCCTTGTGGTGCTGCTGTGAGAGGTGGAGCAGAGAATTAAAGAATGCACCTGAAGGGAGCCTCTTTTGCAGAGACACAGCTGGGTCGGGGTGTAATAAGGTGATTCTGGCAGAATTTGCTCTTGCCAAAGTTAAAGGTGAGCTTGAGAACCAGCTGCTGAAGTCCCTCTCTCAAGCGGAGGGAGGGGGGCTGCACTGAGGTGGCTATTTTCATCCTTGCTAAATAGTGATGATGGGAATAAAAGTGGTTGCATTGCTACCAAATCTCTGACAGCTGACACTGAATCCTGATACTGTGATACTGCCTTTGATACAGGCAGAGGTGAGAAAACCACTCTAGTTAAAATTAGAGTTGACCTGAACCTTTAAGCCTCCACTGTGCCTTAGTATCTAGCTGAAAAAAACCTAACTTTGTTCGGCCAACAGACTGCCCTGTGTATCCTTAAAAGCCCCCCCAACAGTCTTTGAGTGCGATTAGCAGTGTTTAACGAGCTCCTAAAGCCTCTCTCTGTGCTAACAGCTGTGCCCTGGGTAAAGGGAGGCGGTGCTCCTTTCACAGCCGTTGAGCATGTTTCACCTCCGCTGCTTTTGAGAGCAGAAGGTAAGAACTCTCCCCTTTGGAGACTGCGGTGAAGGCTGCAGGACGTGCAGCTCTGTCACTACCCGCTGCTGGGTCCTGGAAAGGGTGTACGTGCCCAGTGACCAGCACTGCAGTTAAGGCCAGGCTCTCAGGCACAGCCCGAAATTTCATGTCCCTTGTGATGCAACTGCTGCTGCTCCAGCTTCCTCTACAGATGCATGTGCTTCTATACATGCAGGTCTATGCGTGGAGACACTTCATCTTCAGAACAGTTCTTCTGTGTGTACTCCAGTGTGTAGAAGGCACTAGGCTGTAAAACTGCTCAGCGTTGACACGTTTCTGTCAGTGCAAATACTCGAACAGTAGTACATGTTACTTCAGGAAGGGAAATCGGCTATACTAGTAAGAAGACTTGCATATGGATATAGTTGTGCCAGTGCTAAGATGTCTCTTGCTTTGACTGTGGTATTGTTCTGGCAGTTTTTTCTTTTCAGTATCACCCAGTGCAAACAAAACACGCTCCTGTTTCCCCAGGGAACAGCTGCCCACTGGCTAAACCAGCCCGATGGCTCCAGTAGGTGCCCTTGCAGGCTGGAGCTCTGCAGCTGTGGGACCTCACTGAGACGTCTGGCAGCTGCTGGCAGCTGTTTCATTCTCTGGTGATCCTGCAATTAATACTCCTTTTGAAAGTACTGGTAACAGCGTGCCCCTCTTCTGCTCCTGCCCAGGGCTGATAGTAGTTCAGATTTCATACGTGTAGGAAGCGGGTGGTTTTTTTCCCCCAAACTCACAGATTCCTCTTGTTCCAGTAAGCGTTGGCCTAAAATCTTCCTCAGTGCACTTCCAATAAGGAATAGATCTGTCCTACCGTATCCTCTCCTCATCCTCTTTTGCCGTGGAGGGGCCCTCTCCTCCTCTTCTGCCGTGGTTGCTTTGTGCCATCTGCTCCTGCTATTGTTTATTTGGCATTAGAGTGGTGCCATATACGTATTTGGGGGACAACGTACCCAATGGTCCTGGCTAGAATAAAGTTTTCTAAGCAGATGCATTCTGTGCTTACAATAGACCTGAACAAAGAAAACTTGGCCCAAATGCCAAAGCTTCTAACCTTTACAATCTGAGTCATTTATGGCTCATAGCTGACTCCAATCACAGTTTTATAGGTAAGAAGAGAAAACGTATTTCACTAGGGAAAGATGCACTGCTTTTGAAAAAGCTATATATGCGTATTTACCCAGGACAGCAGTCAAGTGTTGTTTGTAACTTGTTTGCAGAAGGACAAGTTGACCGCGAGGCGAACAACAGGTGAGAAGGGTTTCTCAGAGCTTTATACTCCAGCTTGGGCGCCTTTCAGCCTAGAGCTATGTGATAATTTATTGTCGTGTGCCAGCGCTTGCCAGTGTAATGAATTCCTGTGCAGCTGGGACAAGCCCTTCTGGGTTTGGCTCCAACTCTTGGTGGACTGTGTGATCATTGACAAAGCTGCCTTTGAAGAAGAAATCATTTAACAATTTCATGTCATAGTCATTTGAATCTTTTAAACTTACTTTTTAAATTGTAGCTGCCATTATTCCTCTGCCTTAGGAAAAAACAATTCACAGCCCTGTGCAAGCTGAAAGACTTTGACAGCAAAGTCTGTATGGTTGCTAGTTTCTGATGTTACAGAAGAAAATGCGTATGTGAGGTGTTAATTAGGCTTGCTGAAGGAAAAAATCTTTCCTTATGTGGCCACGTGTGTTTGCTTAGCTATGGATCTAATCCTGGCCCAGTAAAGCCCAGGCAGGGTAGCATGTTGCAGGGAAGAACTGTCCGTGAGCTCGTAGGGTTGCGATTACCAGCACAGTGAATGTGTCAGTTTTGGTTTTCCTTGGAGATAAAACTAGAGAAATAAACTGCCTGTTTACCCCCTCCCCAATATTCTCTCCAATCTTTTTAATACAGCATAGTAAAGGCAGTGAAATTTACACCTACCTGCACACCCAATGTTTCAAGGCTGGCATTTTTTCTTTCCTTAAAGTCACTGCTTTCATATCAGAAAAATTTCTTAGTCTTCAAACATAGTAAGAGACAAACACGGGTGATGCATGGTCCTCCTGATGATGCTTTGGAGTACTGGTAAGTGCTTGGCTTACAAAACTAAATTTATATATAGCTTGGGTCTTGGCTCAGTTTCATGCAAATTTAGGAGAAAAGAAAATTTGAGGTAAAAAACTTGAGATAATTGGATCCATTGCTAGCTTTCTGCTTACCTTTTTGCAGGACTGGCCTGTCATCCCCAAATGGCGGGTGGGAGGTGGTCAACACCAGTGCTGTTGCTTTGTGCATCTGGAGCATCAGTCTCATGGGAAGCATTATCCGAAGAATAGAGAAGCTCACTCAAGTCCTAGTCTCCTTTTACTGCAAGGAGTCTAAATTAAACCTATCAAAGGAGTCTTAAAGTTATTAGTACATGTTTATTTAAAGAAGTACCTGTCCATTTTTGCTGGTTTGTAAACAGCCTCTGAAGAGGTTACCACAAGCTCCATCATGTGTTTAGAGTAGACAGGCTGCAGAGCCATTGGTCAGCCAAGGGAAACTGGGAATACACTGAGCATCTAAATGCCTACTGCACTCCTCGTGCTGTGATGTTTCCAGTGGCTCTTTTTTTTTCTGTGGAAAAACTTAATCTAGCTATTTGACTGTCAGGGGAACCCTGTGGGGCTGGAAATGGGAAATCGTTGACTTTCCTGGGCTGGCAGAGCTCAGAGATGCAGTATATGCTTTCTCCCTCTCTTGGCTATTGGTAGGATAAATAGTTCTGAAGAACTGAGTGAAGAATGTAGTATTGTATTTTTTAAATTGTCCGTGGTGTTTTCTAGATTATTATCTTTATTTTGCACCTTAGAGATACCCTGTTACCAGTCGTTCATGATACGCTATGTGAAGTGCTAGGGAATTTGTCTAAGACTCAGAATTAGGAAACCGCTTACCAGGAGTCCTGTGTCTTACTCGCTGCTCAGCTGCAGAGCACTGTGTGACAACAGGGCATCCCAGATGCTCCCTGTTTCCTGACTTATCCACAGGAGAAACTGTGCTATGGAAACCTACTCGTATGCCAGGTCTCTTATGATAATTAATGCATGTATGTATATGCATGTGTTTTCTCCGAAATACAAAGATGAAAGGATCTGCATAGATACTGGATTATTTACAAAAACCTCGATACACAGAAAAGTCCAGAAAGATGCATTGTCTTGTGCCTGATTGTCCATGTTAACTATATTTACAAGCAAAGAGATGCAAAGCTTTGAAATGGAGGAAAACATTTGAAAAATAAAAAAAAACCATCCAGTTTGGATATAAGAGATATTAAACTGATATTAGTTATAAGAGAGGGTAAGGCAGTAAGATGGAAATTGCCCCATTAGATTGACTTAGAGTCACGTTTAAAATCCAAGCAGCTAGTGAATTTGTTGGTTTAGATTTTATCTATAGAGTCACCTTGGCTTTGCTACATAACTCTGCGTGTCTGCTGGAATGCCTGGGAAGCTTTGTTCACAGATTTACAGTTAGTGCTCTGGGGAAGGATGGATCTTTTTTAGCATCCTTAGGTTTCAGCTTTGGTTCATTCATACTAAAGACTCAATGGATCAGTAGTCGTAATAATAAACGAAGGGCAGCTTATAACATCGAAAGCTTTCAGTTTCTCTTTAGTTGCTATGTATTGAACTCATCTATGTCTCAAGGAAAACTTTATTAAAGCAGGAGGGATTCATATGGAATAAGACAGTCTTATTGCCTTTCTCCTTTAAAATGACCTTGCTAAAGGGTATCTCTGTACTCTATACGTTACTATGATTAGTAAAGAAAAGGATATGATGAAGAGAGGTAAGAGGCCAGATTTTGAAATTCAGAACGTAGTAAAGTGTAGAGCAATTAGGGGTGGTGAGGACTGTAGATAATTTTGTGCTAGCAGTGGTGGATAGACGCAGGGCAGGCATATGTGAGATGAATGGAAATGGAATCAGAGGGATAACCTGGTCCTGGGTCTTGAACACCTTGTCCTGCTGCGTATTACTGTCTGTATCTGCACATCTTTTTTTGACATTGATATTTTCATTATTCATCCAAAATGGCCAGTGAGCAAGAAATGCTGGGATCTTTGCCCCCCAGCTTGGGATTTTTGCCCCTGATTTTCAGATGATCCAATATACAGTTGTGAGTTTGTCTTATCCTTCACCTTTACCTGAGGACAACATGGAATTGAGCCCTAATCTATATTGCAAGCGTTACGAAACCTTCAGGATCTTGCCCAGGAAGATCAAAATCTGTTTGAAGTTCATACCTGTAACATGCATCTCTACATGCTGTAGTCATGATGGCACCGAGTATATTTGATGTCGAAGGATTTTGCTAATCTAGAGGGATTTCTCTTCAGGAGACGTTGGGAGTCCCTTACTGATGAGATGTGACAGTAAGAACAGGTTACTTTATCTCTGTGATGTGATTTCTTTCTTTCTTTCCTATAGCAAGGCGGATAACTTCTCAGATATCCCTCTTAATGATAAAACTTCATAAATTATTATGAAATGCCTTGGATGTTAAAAAGTGTGGCAGTGCCAACATTGTGATACACAGTTTTTATTGGTAACCTGTATAGCATTCTCAAACGTATTAGTAGTATCTGAGGTAGTTCTTGAAGTCAAATAAAGCAGTTGGAGTGGTGTTCTAGTCACCTTCAGATGCCGATGGTAGGAAACGCCAAGTTCCTTACAGGTTTGAGATTTGAGCAGTGTCACTGGAAGCAAGGGCAGCTGTGCCAGCTTGTTAAAGGTCTGCAGATAAAGTGCAGCATGGAGCTGTTAGCTGCTGGGTTTGCAGCTATGAAGCCCTGGCTGGAAAACTGATACTGCTTCACTCTGTGCTCAACCCCACTGTAACAAGACTCCACTGCAGCGAGCGCACTCTGATCTTAACCCTTAGGACAAACCCACTACCCCGTGCTGGAGTTAGCTGTGGTTGTACATAGAAGCTCTGCTGCACTGAGTACAAAACTGCCAGATAGCTCAAACCGAAGTCAGGCAGGGAAGGGGCGGAAGCACAGCTGATCTATGCTCAGGTCTGCCAGTGTCCAGGCTGGATCTTGTAGTCTAAAAAAGACATATTTACTTAACGGAAATGCAATCTAAATTAATCGATGGACCAGTAAAGCACACAACAAGACAAAGCTGGTGCTGGGATGGGGAAGAAGGAAGCAAAGGGACTTTTTATAGCACAGGGCACTAGTTAGTATGCTACAGAAGGAATCAATAGTATGACATTGGGCTAAGATTTAAGCTGGTTGCATACAGAATGTGAGAGAGATCAAACTCATGCCTTGCATATAAAAACTCTGATTTATTTACATCAGTAAAAAATAGACCTGAAAGTTGAGTACGGTCTTACAAAACAAAATTGTATTCCATAAGTGTTGTATTCATGAAAATGTAAATGTTGTCCAAAACCTGTAATGTAAAAAAAAAAAGGTTCTTTTTTTTTAAAAAAGTGGTCAGCCAAACTATCATTTCCTGTATACTATAGTTACTCTTAATCTCATGCTTGCAATACACATTGGCGGTAAACACCTTGTTTGCAAGAGTCCTGTACATTATTAACTGTGCTAAAGAGAATCTGTAAGCTATACAGAGTCGTGAGTTCACGTTACAAACTTGTAGATCACTCCTGGAGAAGCTGTTTCTTGAATACAATGCTCAGTTTGCTGCAGTGTCCTTAGGGCAGCATCAGAATCCTTCAGCAGCTGCAGTGTTTAGGTGGGGTTGTGTTTGCAATGAGCCTTAGTCAAAGCTAGGAGAGATGCTGTGGTAGGGCGCCAGCTCAGGTACCGTATCTTCAGGGGAGCCTGTTTTTTGGGGAAAGAAGTTTGGCTGACTCCACGTCCAGCTAGCACGCGCATGAGGAGGTTTTCAGCTTGATTGCCAAAGTGAAGTGTTGCCATGTGCTGCAGTAGCTCTTGCAGCACAGAATTTGGTTGTTGGAAGATATAAATAGATACTTTCTCTTATCGCCCATCACGAATGCTGGGAAATTTCATCATGAAACCATGAAGAGATAAAATGGTTGTAGTCGCTGAGCAGAAGCTGTCTTCCCACTCTGTTAGGTTTTCAGCCTCAAGCTCCATTTAGGCATGCAAAGGGCCATTTTTCTGCTGTCGTGTTTCTGGATTGTTTCTCTTCTGGCTGGTTACTGCCAGCAGAAAAGACAAACCCCAAATGCATGAAAAAATGTATTTGTATTTTTATGCAGTTGGGAGAGAATTACGCTTCTGATGAGGGGAAAGACTGGCCTGCAGAGTTTGTCTTGCTGATGATCTTTGCAATATCTCCCTGGTGATTTTCCAACTTGATAGGGGATGGTGCATCTGCCTGTGGGTTCCGAGGTGGATCTGCCGACATCTCCTAGCTGTTCACTATGGGTATGGCTGCTTTGCCACCTCAAGCTCACAAACCCCTGACAATCCAAAGCATCTATTCACTGTTACTTCTGTGAGTTACTTCTTTGTATTCCAACCCCCACCTTAAACATAACAATTAAGGTTTCCTTGTGTCTGTAGCGTAAAATGGCACTGAACTCACTGCAGCATGGTTGTGATTAAGGCACTAGACTAAAATTCAGGAGTTCAATATTCAAAGGGGTACCTTGAAGAGCATAAGATGAGCCTCAGTTCCCCCATCATGAAGGTGGGCAGGAAGGGTTAAAAACCTTGTGTGAAGAAACTGTAGGAAAAATTAAAACTATTCCTATCAAAATAGGCCTAAAAATGGCTTCCCCCCCCCCCGGATCTTGTTCTGTACTAAAGTTGCATATGAAAACAATCAAATTAATTAAAGTTACAGTAATGAAAAGTTGCACCTTAATTGTGATAATAAATTAGTTAGGTGAGCAAGATCCAGTCTCAATTCTGAAACTGTATTCCAGTGGTTGCTGTAAAAGCCCAGGATTAATTGACAGTAAATAACTAGTGTTTTTATTAGCAAGAATCTGTGTAGACTCTTCAGTGAAATTGCAATAAATCCCCTCAAACTGCATAAATCAGAAAGAATACAACCCTGTTTCGGGGAGAACAGGATTCTCTATGGTAGCATTCTTTCTTTTACGGAAAAAAACCCCGCACGTCCTTAGGTGCCTCAGGATTTATAATGTTGTTTGATTGGGCTATTACAAAACTACTCTAATCAGGTTTAAGCCTTGTACCCTGGAAACTAGAGGTGATGAGATTATGTGGTAATCAAAGGTGATTTAGAAGATCAAAGCCTTTTTGAGGGAATAAGATCCCTAATTTTATCCCTTTAAAAGGGGTTATTTTATTTTAACTTGTGTTTGGCCTTATTCTCTCTCTGCATGTTGCTAAATACCTAGTGTAAAGATGTGGCTTTGTTGAAGCCACTGATGTTTTTGCAATAAAATTCAATTGGTTCAGGATTTTACCTCCCCCCTGTAAATGTCACAACAGCCACTTTCTACGTTACTGAGGGTATAATCCTCCTGAATAAATAACATGGCAAATATTGATAACTTCTGATAGTTTTTGAACTCCTTTACCTAAACAGGGAAACAAAGGACTTGCCTACAGGTCCTGTCTTTACCAAACCAGTTTGCCTCAGACTTGCCCAGCTGCGAAGTGTTTCTTTTGCTCAGTGTTCTTTGAAATGCCATCCAAAGGAGAAGCAGCTGGCTGCCACTCTGCCGGTATTTCGTTAGATTATTGGGCCAGGTTGGGTTTTTAGATGCAATGCCATCATATTGTTTCCTTGCAAGATAAAAACGAAGCCATGTTTGGAGGCTTCCTCCTTCCAGAACCTCTGGCCTTACTCGTGCCTCTGCCTTTGCGGATGCTTCTGCTGTCAGTCCCGCTGCAGCCCCTGGCCCACGATGTAGAGCTCAGGTTGGGAAACGGATCTGTTGGACTCTTTGATTTCTGGAACACAAGGGCTGTTCCAAGAGTCGCTTGCTTTCCTAGGGCTCTCCTCCAAGCTGCAGAAGGAAAGAGGCTCAGGTTAAGAGGCTAATGAATCACAACTTTTTAAACCAGTGCTGATCAGAGCACGTGAACCCATGACGAACAAGTGCTGCATGATACTATGTCACTCCCTATCTCCTTTGGTATATATCATGCTCTTTATATGCACCGTCCAGATTTCGTTCTTGTGATGCCAAATGCACTACACTGTCCCTCCCAAAAGCTATAAGAGCAGAAGCCAACATTTGTGCAGGGGGATGTGGTGCTCACAGCTGTGGCAAGCGCTCCAGTCCTCAGCGCGAGGATAAGACCAGCAGTGATGTGAGGGGCTCTCAGAACTTTTGCCATGTGCTGTTTCCTCAAACTGACCTTCTCTGCCTGTCGGCACATTTGCTGTGATACTTGTATTAGGCCATTCAATGAAAGGTCTGTATAGTTTAGTCCAGGCAGCTTATTTTAAGCTGTAAGTGTAAGAAAACACACAGTAGTGTATTTCGTCTTAAATAAGTGCATGTGGTATTAATGGGCTAAATTTCCCTTTTGCTTGTATTGATATAAACATGGACTAACTCAGCAGGACTACTGTTGATGTCCACTTGTATACACAGTAAGCTGAATTTGCCTCAGGATATACTGTGTGCTTCCACATTGCTGTATATCATAACACTAGAATATTAATTTTTTTCATGAAAGGGATGATTTTATTTACAGTGAGTTTTTTTTATATTACCATCTATACTCTGACAGACTACAATAGAAAGATGATACATCACAACTGAAGCATAAATTCGCTGTCAATTTATAATAGACTGTTTTTAAAAAATGATCCATAAAACTGCCAGCACCCTCATCTTGCAAGGTTTGACCTAAATCTCTTTTGAAAACATTTATTTGTGTTAGCAGGCACTGGAGCAGACAAAGCTGACTTCACACAGTTCGGAACAACCCCAGCAACAATGTACAGGACTTTTAGGAAATCTTTAACTGTGAGAATATAATGCAATATTAGAACAGGGAATGCAAACTGGTTTGCATTTCCCAGTGGTTTTAGCGTGTTTTGTTCAGCACATTTCTCTCCTGTCAGTGTGGGAAACTTGGTCCTTACTCTGCCTTTGGGGAGGGAATGCCTGGACGCCTGACTTCAGTGTCCGTGACCGTCCCTGCACTCACAGCACACTGAGTGCTTGGGGACTTACAAATGCAATTGTACCTCCTGTTAGGAGATAAATCCCTACTCATGGGGACGAGCCAGGTGATTTCAGCTCTTCTGTAGCAAGAGAAAAAATACTCCTCACATGAGGAAATGTTACCTGAGAAGGGTCTTAATCCTATTGCGCAGCTTAGAGTTTAATGGATTTAAACATCCTAAGACACTAAGAAACTAGAATAACAACACTTTGTACTGCCAGGCTGTTGAGTATTCCCAAATGCCCATTTCTGTTTCCTGGCCTGTTTTGTGATTTGTTTTTTTTTTTAAGTGGTAGAGAAAAATCTAAAGCTAAGCCCAGATTTTTAAGAAATGGCCACCAGTGGTTGCAAACATGGAATTAGCGTGGGTTGATACTTCAGTTTCTTTAAACTGACTTATTCAGAGCAATGACTATCCAGTAGCCATGGGAGGTTTTGACGTTTTGAAAGCCGGGCTTGGGCTGTGGACCCATCAGTCTTGAAATCAGCACCTAGATCTGAAAGCCTATGTGAGCAGCTCAAAATTCAAGCTATAATTATGTCCATAGAGATCGTTGCTGACGCGTTATCTGTTTGTCATGACTGCCCGCTGATTTGAGACATTCTAATACAGACTTCAGCTGAACAGTCTACTGGCTTAGAGACTGATGTTAGGAATGGTACCCTTCCTCCTGGTCCAAACCTACCGTCTCATGGTTATTTAAAGATGTTTATAAACTGAGGGTTCCTTCAGAGCTTTTAAGAATTGAATGTGGATGTTCTTAGCCCCCATGTAAATTAGGGGAGTTATGTACCATGTAGCCAACACTCCCTGTCACAGCAGATGTGTAAGTGTAAGGTTTGAGCAAGCCATGGAAAGTTAACTCTTTCCTCTATTTAGACTGGTGTAGTCTACTGAAATCTGAGGCATGAGAACAGGAAGAATAGGATAGAACAGAACAGAATATTTCAGTTGGAAGGGACCTACAACAATCATCTAGTCCAACTACAATGTTATCTTTGCCCAGCCATCTGTTCTGCGCATGAACAGGGCACTTTACTAGGAAATCTCTTAATGACATTAAATTTCTATCAGGAGTTTAGGAAGCCAATGCAGTGCTATACTTCTATTTTCTTCGATTAAAGTGTAAAAGTTTCTTACCTTGCTTGGTTAAGTGTGGGTTCACTGCCAGCTGTTACAGGAGCTGGAAGATGAAACTGGACCCCTGGTCGACGGTCAGAGAAACTTCTCCTCACAAATGGCTGAGGACTGGCAGCACTCAGGGACAGCTTTCTGGTCCGTTCTCTAGTCTGCCGGAAAAGCAGACTGCTCTTTTGGGAAAGCAGTGAAGCTTCAGGCTGGCTGGTCACCTCCGCAGTGGGTTTGGTGGGTACCAGTGGAGGCCTGGCTTCAAATAAGGAAGAGGTGGCTGGGCAAAATATTGAATGGACATTGCTACCCCTCTTGGAGGAGGAGAGCTGGTGCTCATCCCCAGCATCCAGCCCAGCTCTCTGCCCCTTGTAGGAGCGGGATGGGGAGGTTGGTGGGGAGGGGGCAATGGGGAACGGAGCGGGGCTTGCATCTCGGCGGTATACTGGGGAGCCCAGTGGCCGGTGCGCTGTTGGTGAGTTTTGCTTGTGCCCCGTGGGAGGGCTGAATGGTTTTCGCTGGAGCGGTGGAGAGGGGAGCTTCTTCTGCAAGGGTGGGCTGGGCACCCTGGGGCTAGAGGGTGGACTGGGTTTCCTCTGCATGGTGGGTGAGCTCGGTTGTGGGTTGCTAAAAGCCTGCAGAGAGTGTCTGTGCTGTGATGAGGGGCTGAAAAGCTGTTTCTCAGTTGGAGGAGAAGGAGGAGGAGTTCTCGTTGGGGAGACCCTCCTTGCAAATGCTGAGCCTTTTTCATTTCTCCTGAGCAAATCGGGAGAGCTGTGCTTCTGGTATTGCCCTGAAGTCGCAGGTGAATTGGCCTCTTTGCTCTCTGAGCTGTTGCTCTGTGGTTTTGAAACCCCACTAGGATTTTGAAGAGGAATAATTTTATGGGTTTGCTTGTACAAATCCGCAGCCTCTTTTCTCTGGGTTGCCAGTATCTCCTCCTGGCTCGGGGTGTGCACATTGGTAGGGTTCAGCTCCAGACAGTACCTCTGCAGTTTCTCGTCCTCTGCTCCAGTATTCCTTAGACCTTTACTAGCAATCGCACTAGGGCCGCTGATAGTTTTACTTGGCAACAAGTCAATGGACTGAAGGGAGGCTTTCATTTTTGGGGAAACTTGTGATCTCTTAGTAGCATGAAATTCTGTTTTGGCAGGCTTTTTGGCATCTTCTGAAGGGTTTCCTTCTATTCTTGCCGTTTCTTCAGGCTCGGATAAGTCAAAAGAAGTGTCCATTAACATTTCAGGTGGTGGTGGTGGCAGGCTCTCAATGTCTTCATCAGTGTCTTCCTTTGTGTCCTTGCTTAATTCTGCAGCTGGTGCAGGAGAAAAGGCGTTTGGAAAGTTAGAAGAAACTCCATTGGTGTTTGAAGGGTTTGTGTCTTCTACTGGTGAAATACGATGCTTGAGATTTAAAGGTGCCAGGCCTCTCTGAAAGGGAATGGTGGGTGGGATGACTGGAAGCCCAAATTTTCTGATGCACTTTATTGGTCCTAAAGATTTCGAAGGTGCAGCTTTTACAAGATCATCGGTAGGACTGAATGTTTCAATAAGCTTTTTCACAGACTGTCGTGGGGCACAGCTGCTGCCACTGAGCATTTGTGCTCTGGGAGGCTCCTTTTCTTTGCCTCCTGATGTCTCCTGGGTGGGGACAGTAGCTCTTAAAGGCTTCCTGCCTCTTTTTTCATCCAGCTGATGGCCAGGATTTTGATCAACCATGAACAAAGGGACTTTATCCTGGTTAGGCAGGATGCTGAAATTTTTTGAGAGGCATGCCTTCAGTTTGCTAGAGGACCTAGACGTAATTTGCTCATCTTGCAAATAAGACGCTGTTCTTGATTTCCAAGGCTCTGGGTTATTATCTGGGTGGTTGTTCTTCTTTCCATAAAACATTTCCACCCTTTTGCTGAGCTCTTTTTGAGTTCGCTGAAGCTCTAGGAGGGTCGGGTCCTCTGCCTGGCTTCTGAGGGACTCCTCTGACCTGGACCGTTGTTGTTTCCTAAAGGTTTTCTGGCTGCCTGTTGCAGTACTGGGCCTTCTTGCTGGGACTGCTCTTCCACTTTCATCCTCTATCCATTCTTTACGCCTGGATTTAACTGGGACAAACTTGATTTTTTCACTGATGGCATCTTTCATCTTCAGAATAATTTCCTCTGTCTCTGCATTCTCCGTCCTCTTGATGGACACTGCAGGCGAAGACAGGGGCCTCCTCAGCAGAGCATCCTTCCCCATTTCTGATAAACTTATGTTGTCGTCATCCTCTCCCAGAGTGCTCCCTTCATCGTCATCATCATCAGAAGGAAAATCTGTTGATTCACAGATTTTGAAATGTTCACCTTCCAGAGTAGAGTCAGACTGGAAGGAGTTACAGGAGTGGCTTTTGCTCAAACTTGCATGTTGGGGCATGGTAGAAATGCCTTCTGGTACTCCATCCTGACACGAAGTCGCTTCTTTACTCTGCACAGATGGATAAAATATACCTTTAAAATGCTTTTCAAGTGCACAGTCATGGGATGAGGCTGTTCCTGGTGACACTGTCCCATCACGCACACGCTCCACTGTTCTGGCATGTTTATGGGACAGATGTCCACGTGCACAGGAATCACAGCTTGCTTGTCCTCCATGCTGGCTGGCAGCACTGAACTCTTTGAGGGATTCATTGTCCACGCCAATGCCACTGTCCTCAGAGTAGAGAGTCCTGTCATCACTGTGAAACTGAGAGGATCCCACTGTTGAGGCTTCAAGCAGCCTTACTGTCAGTAGCAGGCGCTCATCAAAGCTTTGCTTTGCTTTCAGTTTTCCTTCCAAGTTGCTTGCGGCAGACTGCAGGTAGCTGCATGTCTCCTGCAGGGCACTGGAGGTGAGAGAGGCCAGCGTCCCACTCAGTAACTGCATTTTATTGACCGTGTACTGCAGTAGTTGTTGCAGAAGATCAGGGTGATCCTTCAAATCACCTTTTTCTGCTGGCCATGCCAGATTCCCACCTACATCTTTGAGAAGGTTTTCCCCATCACTGGCAATTTCTTCCAAGAGCTGGTTGATTTCATCAAAGCGAAGCACAAGAAAGCTTACCATCTGCTGTAGGAAGAGCTGAGTTTGGGTAGCCTGGTTGGCCATATGAAGTATGGTTTCATACTTGGAGAGGTTGGGATTTAAGTAGGCGTACGCACTCTGATGAGCTTTAACAAGCATTTCTGGGAAATCTACCTTTTTCTCTGCCTCGCACGGAGTGAAGATGGACTTTTCTTTAATTTTGCTCGGTTGACCTTGCTTTGCCAACTTAGGATTTTTTTGCTTCTTTCCTTTCTTTGGAATTCGCTTTGCACTGCTTTCATTCTTGTCATCCCAAATGAAAGCTTCTGACTCACAGGAGCTTTGCTTTCTGATCTGTATGGCCTCAGTGATGTGTTTTTGAGACTCAATCAGTTCGCACATAACGACTTCAGCATCCGTGGGTGGCCTCTCAATTTTATTGTCTTCCCTGGAAATCTGGGGATCTGAATGAGCCGTGGATGATAATAGCAAATCATCACGTCTGCCCTGCTCTGATAGTTTATTCTTTTTCTCCCAGGTGGTCTTTCCTCTGGATCCCATATTGGTCGAATTCATCAGTATTGTAGCAAGATGAACCTTTAACCAGCAGAGGGATTCCTTTATCTCCTGGGTCAATTCGCAAAATACTTTTGGGTTTATTCAAAGCCTTAAGACCACTTCTTGTAATAGTATTAGCAATCTCACTGTGAGAAGGCGTGCAGCCCATCCTTTCTCCTTCTTTGGCTTTACTTTTGATTAAAAATACAGATGAAGTGGGGAAAACACAACAAAGAATCAAACTCACTGTTTCGTCCCGAACTGCAGACTGGCCTGTTTCTCATGAGTTTTCCATTATGGTCCCAGTTTTGTTGTCAGTTTTCATTGTTGTTTGCCTTGAAACCTCATGTGCTTACTGCCCAGGATCTGCTCCTGACGTTGTGCACTGTTCCATTGTTCGTTCCAATTCAGGTTTTCTTCTTTGATTCGAAAAAAGTAGTGTGAAAGCTCTGCTGGATTTAGAGCTAATGGATTAAGAGGACTTGCGTGCCTCACTTCTGTCTTGACAGATGTCCCCTACAAATAAGATTTTAAGCTCATTAGAGTAAGCAGGCAGCAGCCAGTCAGCACCCGTATTGTATTTATAAAGGCAGATTTTTTTCTGCGCTATATGGGGAGGCAAAAGGACTTGGTACCTGTCCCTCCTTTTCCCCCCTTGTTGCAAAAGCAGCACACAACTGAATGCAGAGATCCAAAGGAAGAGGCTGTATTTTGAAAACTTTTTGAAAGAAGCTATTTGAACAGGCATGTAAATGCCATCTTAACCAAGAGAAAGGTGACCTTGACCAAGAACATACCCACTGGAGGGTACAAGACACGAAATCAAATGGGTTAGAGATGCCTGTTAGACTTCTGCCTTGAAGGTCTTCAAAATTTTCCCCTATCTGCAAGTGACAAGCTCTTTACTTTTTCCTTCTAAGAATTCTGAATAAGATTTTGGGTTTTTGTTTTTTCTTGTCCTCAGGTGATCATTCTTTGAAAGTATTTTTTGCTCTTCTAGAGAAAACTGAATCCCAACCTGAAAATCCAAACTGGACAATAACAATATTTGTAGAATAAATTTTGCATATGTTGTTAAGGTGGTGTCTACATCTAGTGAATCTAAACTGTAGAATTTCAGATTAAAAAAAAAATAAATGAAAGTTCATTTTTTCTTTCCTCTGAGAGTGTTGGGGTAAAATTTGAAGTCACAAAAGCGACTTGCTTACCTTTATTTCTTTTCATGGGTCAGGGCTTAGTTCTCGTAACTGCCAGACTTTATGTGTTAAAACATGAAGAAAAAAACTAACAAATTAAAAATATAGACCCATTTCTAAAAAAAGATTAAAAAATAAAAGAACTGTTGTTTGAATCATTTCTGAGGTCAGGACAGAGTAATACCGCTCTGAATGACAACTCTAACACTGGCTAAATGCCTACTGCTTCTCTCTGTCAATGTGACTTCTGACTGCGCGGTCACGGGTGTCTCGTTCAATTCCCAAAAACCTGTGCATGCTGCCAAGCCTATAAAACATTCTCATCCTTTAAAGAACTGCTTACATGATTCATTCCTTGATGCTGCAACAGCTGAATATCTGCACGGAAAGTCATTATTCTCTGTAGCCTTATTGTTCACATCTCGTTTTCTGTTCAGCAGGATCAGCAAAATGACTTTGTTTGACAGGGGACAAGGCATGACAGTGAATCCCAGGAAAATTTTTAAAACTCTGTGTACTTTCTCTAAAGTAGTTTTTCTGGAACACATACATTGTCCTTAATATACACAATGGCATAGTCATTTCCCTCGATGCTTTTCTGGAAAGCGTCAGATAATTACTTCTTGGCTCTGCTTCTTGCAAGTCACGTAGCTCACACTCTGGCTGCTGCTGTGTCTCACGATGATGTGGTTTCTACACAAAGGTCCCAGCTCTTCTTGCACTCCCTTTTGGGCACGTACCTAATGTGTTCAAAGTGGAGAAATGGAGCAGATTTAGGCAGCTGCTTCATTCCTAACGGTCAGGATGCCACAGCCCTCCACAGTAAGTCAAGGAAAACACAGTAGATCAAGCAACTAACCTTAGTGTACCTCTTCTGTTTACAGTGGGAACTGAGAGACATCTTTATGTAGCTGCCTAACATTTGTGCTATAAAGTCTCTTGTGACTTTTCTTCAAAAAGCAGCTCCAACAGTTTCCGTTGTTGGCACTGGAAATTTTGACATTTAACTCTATGTGAGTTGTTTGTTGTATTTGGGAAGTTTTTCCTTTGATTTTACGGTCATGTCACCTTTGTTTTTTTTAGTTATTTTCAGGCCACGCATTAACATCTTACAGGAAATACATGCATGGTTAAAAAAATGCAAAATCCTGGCTTATGATTATGATGTGTTCATTTATTATTTTAAATATTAATATTAAACCAGTATTCAGTTTATTATTTAGTTATTATTAAATAGAGATCCAGGGTGATAGAAAATGCATTTTAATAAGGCATCTCTTTTATCCTAACTTTAATTGCAGTTTGCATGTATATGCAATATTTCTATTTAATGTTGCGTCAAATTATTTAGCTTCTGAGAGAGAGCAGAAACTTTCATGTGCCTGCTTCCAACCACTTATGAAACTGCATTTTCCTCACCAACATTCTTGTTACTAAGTAGTTAGCTATTGTTTTGCATGTCTGAGAGACTTAGAAAAACCCTAACGCTTTACCCCATGCGAAATGCTAAGGAAAATGCTTTGTCTCATGGTCGTTCCACAAAAGAGAAGACAAAATGGGTAAGTTAGGTAAAAGACAGTGGTAGGTGAGAATATCAATGGAGAATGAGATGGAAATATTTTTGAGTGTAAGGGGATTAGATAAATTTGTAATCTGCAATTTATGACTGTTACATGTTGATGTCATTCCTGATGCAGTTACTACAGTAATGTATTTTCGTGCTACTGTTTGTAGAACACAAGTTGAAAAAGAAACGGTTGGTCATGTTCAAGTAGATGCCCAAGTGGGTTACCTGTGTGCTTGAGAGATTTTACAAGTACCACAGATGAACACAAAACTGTCTGAGGAACAGGCCGCAGGAAAGCACCAAAAAAAAGATAATAGGATTAAAGGAGACTTTCCCTTGCATGTGAATTGTGTGTAGCCTTTGCTCTTCTTTTCATAAACCTTCTCCCTCCTGTTCAAATTGAGAGTATTCTCATTTTGAGGAACTGCCTGGTCATGTAGTGTTCCTTGAGGGAAGAATTTAAATGTTCAAACCCTGTCAGACATAGTTGATGCAACACATGATGAAAATCAAAGACTAGTCTGAAAGTGGCACTAGAAATGCCACAGAAAAGACAAGAATAAAGGCTGACCCTGGACAGAGATGTGCAGTTCAGCTCAGAGGTGTTAACCAACGCTGTAACCATGGGATGGATTTTAGGGCCTTATGAAAGGTCAATTGATCAAAAGGTGTATGAAATTTCAGTGTGAAACTAGTAACATGAGCTTAAAATTATGGAAACAAGGAAAAATTATAATGAGGGACTGCTTTTGAGAGGTTTGCAGGCTTTAAAAGGGGAATGTGCTAATGCTCACACTGAGTCTTAAAAAATTAAGGTTCATATTTGTGGATGACTTCTGGGAAACTGAATTCTGCTCACTGAGGAATTACAATGAGCTTGAATGATAACAACATCTTTAAAGAGCTATTTTACTCTGAAAGAAACCTGCTTTTTCTTCTTTGATTAAGCAAATTGACTATAACCAGGGAGCTGTTCATACTGTTGGCCTAGATATCACTAAATAAATAAGAATCATAGAATGCTTTGGGTTGGAAAGGACCTTCAAAGGTCATCTAGTCTAACACCCCTTGCAGTGAGCAGGGACATCTTCAACTAGATCAGGTTGCTCAGAACCAGGTCCAACCTGGCCCTCCAATGTGTCCAGGGATGGGGCTTCTACTGCCTCTCCAGGCAAGCTCTGCCAGTGTTTCACCACCCTCATCATAAAAAATTTATTCCTTGTATCTAATCTAAATCTCTCTTCTTTCAGTTTAAAACCATCACCCCTCGTCCTGTCACAACAGGCCCTGCTGAAAAGTTTGCCCCCATCTTTCTTATAGGCCCCTTTTAAGTATTGGAAGGCCGTTGGCATCCCCAGAGCCCTCTCTTCTCCAGGCTGAACAACCCCATCTCTCTTAGCCTGTCCTCACAGAGGAGATGTTCCATCTCTCTGATCATTTTTGTGGCCTTCTCTGAACTCCATCAAGTCAATGCCTTTCTTGTGCTGAGGACTCCAGAGCTGGACACAGTACTCCAGGTGAGGTCTCACCAGAGCAGAGTGGAGCTGAAGAATGACCTCCCTTGACCTGCTGGCCACGCTGCTTTAGATGCAGCCCAGGATATGGTTGGCCTTCTGGGATCGAGTGCACATTGCTGGCTCATGTCCATCTTTTCATCCACCAGTATCTCCACATACTTCTCCACAGGGATTGCCCTGATCCTGGCTCCCCCCATGGGGGGACCACTTGGCCTTGTTGAACCTCATGAGGTTCACGCAGGCCCACTTCTTAAGCTTGTCCAGGTCCCTCTGGATGGCATCCCGTCCGTCAGATGTGTCAACTGCACCACTCAGCAGAAAGAAACTGCTGCTTTTTATTTCAGTGTCTCCTGCAGAGCTGACACTGTTGTGGGAGATGGAGTAGATTCTGTCCTTTCTGTAATCACTAACAAAAATACTTTCGAAGCTTCATCCTGTTTCCCCTGTGGAAACCTGTTGACAATGGTAAGGAATAAGAATATAGTGGTTTGAAGGGAATCTAGTTGCCAAGCATTAAATGAAACCAGTGAGTCTATACAGAGCCTTTATTAGTGGTGATGGTGCAAGTGACAAAATTAATCTTGATCCTGGGTCAAGGATAAGCTTTTCACAACTGGCTGTCTGGAGCTCTACCCTTGCCTTCTCTCTCTTTTTTTTTTTAATTTCTAAGTAGATTGCTTCAGACCGATTGCATGAGACAACATGAACTCAATGCTTTCATAAACCTGTTTTGCAAAAACGAGGCTTTTGTTTTTTTAACAGAAGCAAGAGAAAAAAAGGTTGTTGAAAACAGTTAGGAAACTGGTTTCCTTCTCCAGCAAAAATACTTTATAAAGGCATTAGCAGTGGAAGAAATATAAGTAGAAAATTAAAGAGAGACATTTTGGGGGGTTTGCCTGCACAGAGCTGTTGGTACACTCAGATGATCCAAAGGAGTCATGAAAAATTGTATGACCACTTGAGTTTTGTGAGATGTATTTACATGTGTCTATTATTTTTGGAATGTGTATCCTGGTTGTGTAGTCAGTTTCTCTCTGCTAAGAAATCCATGGGCATTTAAAAGCTTGCTGTCTGTCGTAACTAATACATTCACTGATGGTTTCAATGGTTAAGACACTGACTGCCAAAAGGTAAGTGTTAGGACCAAGAATTGTGTGAAACAGCATAAAGCTTTAAGTATAGAGTTCCAGAGTTATGCAAATCTAGGAGATTAATAGGGGACAGCCCCATTAGCCTAGGCAGTGGTTACACCAGTTCTCACCAGTGGAAGCAGGTTTGTGGTTGTGGAGCAGTTTCAAGAAAAGCAAGTTTCTGTCAGGTGAGGGACTGGCAGTGGCTTCTGCCACTTCTAGTGAAAGGCAGTAGTGTTGATTTGGGGTCTAGAAGTGAGGTCCAAGTGATTTGTATTCCTGAAAAATATTCCAAGAAGCTACAGAAAAGAGTGCAGCTATTCAGCCTCATGCCTCTTCCAGTTCCCAGTCCGTTCTTTCACTTAAAGCATCTCAGGGGTTCACTGAAAATTGAGATAAATACAGCATTCCTCCTAGCTTCCTCACAGAGCATCTCAAACCACAATGTGTGCACTGATAGCCGTGTGAAACCCTGTCAAACCTGCAGGCAGACGGGAGTGCGGCAGCTGCTGTACCACAGTACGGTGTGCCGGGGCAGCCGTCCTGGTGTGAGTCCTGACGCGTGTGTGTGTGTGTGCGTGGAACAGGGGTTTATTCTGGAGTGACGATGATCTCCTTTCACTGCCTAGGCGCTAATGAGAGAAGAGCTGAGAGGCTCTCGATGAAGTGCTAGACTCGAGGATGTGGATCCAGAAGCGGTGTAGGTAATTTGAAGAGCTGGGAATTGGCACACCTTGCAGAAACTGGAAAGGGCAATTTACACAGTGGGGGCTGGCTGATGCTTGGAGGGAGGATGGGTGGCATGGCCCGTGAGAAATAATGGGCAGGGCTGGAAAGACTGACAGTGACCGGTAGCCTTTTTTGTAGGAGAGAAATGTCCTGACTGTGGGGGGATACCCAGCTGCCTTGTTTCACACCCAGCTCTGAGGGTAGCTCCTGGAGTATCCATCGTCTTTCGAACATGCTTGCTGTCCTGAAGCCGCACGGGAAGTGGTATGTAAGCACCCTCACCTTCAGAACCCCTCTGCTGCCCTCATCCTCACTCTGGAGTGGCTCTTGTTGAAGCTGCAATGTCTTCCAAAGCCATTTAAATAATCCTTTTCCTCTGAAAAGTAAATTTGTGAAGATGAAGGAGCTGGTTAGTAATGCCCTATTTCTGCCCAAAGGAGAAACAAGAAGTGAAATAATATTTTAGCTAAAACAGTCTTGTTGCTCACCATCATTGTTTCCCCATCTTCCTCCCGAGGTGGTCAGAGCTGCTGCAGCCCATTGTTCTGAGTTCTCCAGGTGCTCAGCAACTTTGCTGCCCACAACAGCACTGAATGAGTCAGACAGGATAGGCTGAACACGCTGTTATTTAGAAGCATATCCTGGCACGTAGGAGTAGCTGAAAAAGATATTGTGGAAAGGTACAGAATGAGCTTTAAAGATTTTTAAAAAGCATTTCCATTGCAGGGCCCAGGGGTGGAAGGTAGGACAGGCAGCGTTTTTGTCAGGCAATGGTGACCAGTCTCCTTTGTGGTTGCAGCACTAAGTCACAGGATTCTGAGCTAAAACGTTTGGAGTTTTGCCTTTTCTGCTCCAACCAGAAGGATGTTCTGGAACCTGAGATGCTTTGTTACATGCTTGCTTTCATTTTCTAGCATAAAAGTATTCACAGTTCTATCCTCATATTTAACATTACGTTTGAATTCACACACCATTTTCTATGGCTTATGGTCGATGGCAACCATACCCTCTGTCTCAGCTTTCATTCTGCTGCATTAAACAAGCCATGCTCTGGTAACTTCCTAAAACAGACCGTTCTTTTTCTTGACTGTGGTAGCAAATCATCTCTGGACACGCTAGAGTAGCTGCCTCTCCCTGTGCCATTTCCCAGGGAGATGGCAGAACCTGCTGGCATGAACACCTTCCTGCCACAACTCTCCAGTCACATATCCTAAGATGCATTTGCTTTTTGCGTTTGCATCATATTGACGCTCATTGTGTAGCTGTTGACTACAATCGTGTCTTTCTCTTCCTCACTCACCTCCATATGAAGATTCTGTATATCGATCTTATTAGTTTATTCCTTTTTAAGAGCAATTCTTTTTTTTTTTTCTTCTTTGGTCTCATCAGTTTTCTTTTTTTTTTTTTCTGCCAAAATCATTAAAGGAGAATATGAAACAGAGATTAGTTCCAAGAATAATACCCCAGGTGACCTTCCTCAGGCCAGTACTTTCCATTCAACTCTACTCAACACTGTTTCTCCCTGTGCTTGCGCTTTACCTCCACTGAAGATCTCCTAAACTCTAGTCTTCTCCAGAATTGCTAATACTTTCCATTTCAGGCACTTCACTAAAGTCCATTATTCATTATTTACCACCATACATTTCCTTTATGCCCAGAACATCAAACATCTCAAAAAAGCCACACATCAACTGCCAATACTAAGCTCATGTTTGATCTCGCTTACATCTAGGTCTTTGGTTAAACTGCAGACTCTTTCTAAAGTGCCCTTGAGGTGAAGTAGCAGGACTGCCTTTTCCTGGATTACAACTTGTCTTTGCCTTTTCTGAAGTATGGAACATTTCTGAGAAAGGGAAGAATTATCTTAGCTTTTCTCTGGCCATCTGTTATCATGTTTACTATCACAAGTGCAACTCCATGTTCCACTTCTTTCAGTTTTCAAGTGTCTTGGATCTGAGATCACTTGCAGCTCTTGACTTTTCCAGTACTTCATTTGAGGTAACTTCCACTTATCATTACCATTACTTGTCCTGCCCCTGCACCCCCCCCACCCCCGCCAATATTATCACTGGAAAAACAACAACAACAATCTGATTATAAACATCAATTCTATTTAATTAATAGTTACCCACACTGAGCATAATAAAGCAGGACTTGTCTGAGTTCTGATCCAGGTCAAATTCCCTTCAAGCAGCCTGGGCTCAAGCCATGTGAAAATGCGTTTACCACTGCACGGGTTTCTTAGCGATTACCAATCTTTGGATTTAGATCTTTATTAGGTTTACAGCACTCGATAAGCACCCCCTGAAAAGCCACCTTAGAAGTTGCTACTTGTGTTCCTCCAGCTGGTTACTAAAATAACTGGGGAGTCCGGATTTCTGAGTTCTGTGCTTACATCTACCAGTGATTGTGTGCGACCTTAAGCAAGTCTCTTCACGCCACTGTTGGTGCATAAACATTTTATGGCATTAAGCATTCACGAATACTTGGCCCCTGAAATCCTCAGTTAAGGAGCACTGTGCTGCTGTCTCTCTTTGCTCCCCATCTTCTCCCCCTGGCCATACCTCCTACCCCTATTTTTCTTCGGGCCTGTGAGCAGTGTGGAGCATCAAGATCGTGTCCCTGCTCATCCACAGACCAAAGCTGCCTGATCTGCAGTTCGCTGTCCTCTTATTTTTCCTTGGCTTTATTTCTGAGTGCTGGTCAGGGCTGCCACTGCTACAGGACTGGTGTTGCGTGACCGCGGGCAGCTGCAGGGGACTGAGCTGACAGATCCATCCTCTGCATCACCCTGGCTGGTTCCAAGCCTGTTCCCACCCAGGCAACACAGACTTGCCACCGTGGGTGAAACAGCATCTCCAGCCTGTGTTTAAGGGGGTTATGATTAGAAATGTTTCCTGTGATCACAGGGGGCTGTGGCGAGCTGTTAATGTGTTTTCTTTTAGGAAAAGACATTAATCTGGACATGAGCCAGCAATGTGCCCTCACAGCCCAGAAGGCCAACCGTATCCTGAGCAGCATCAAAAGCAGCATGGCCAGCAGGTCGAGGGAGGTGATCCTGCTCTTCTGGTGAGTCCCCATCTGGAGTACTGCATCCAGCTCTGGAGTCCTCAGCACAGGAAAGACATGGACCTGCCAGATCAGGTCTAGAGGAGGCCAGAAAAATAACCAGAGGGATGGAGCACCCGTGCTGTGAGGACAGGCTGAGAGAGCTGGGGTTGTTCAGCCTGGCACAGGCTCCAGGGACACCTTATTGTAGCCTTCCAGTGCTTAAAGGGGGCTTATAAGAAAGATGGGGCCCAACTGTAATGGTAATGGTTTTAAACTAAAAGCGGGTAGAGATAGATTAGATCTAAGGAACAGTTTTTGTGATGAGGGAGGTCAAACACTGGCACAGGTTGCCCAGAGACGTGGTAGAAACAGTCAGGGTCAGGTTGGACAGGGCTCTGAGCAACCTGATCCAGTTGAAGCTGTCCCTGATCACTGCAGGGGGGGCTGGACTACATGACCTTTGAAGGTCCCCCCAACCCTGAGCATTCTGTGCTTCTGTGACACGGACAGTTTGAACAGCAGCAGCTGGAGGCTGCGCCCCCAGCAGAAACGCCCGTCTCGCTCCTCAGCGCTGCCTGTGTTATAACCGCCCCGGGACTACCTGACTCACCCCGCCCCACGGTTCGGGCAGAGGAACGCCCGGCGCTGCCTAAGCCCAACCGCAGTGACTAGACCGGGACGGGCCCCAACCCGCGGAGGCCCAGCCAGGGAGGGGGGCGGCACGAGGAGGGCGGGGCTGGCCGCCGATAGGCCGGGCTGTGGGGAGGGCGGGGCGGTGGCCGCGCTGGGGCGGGGCGGCCGCGGGGCCGGGGCCTCCGCTCGGCTCCGTCAGCGGCGGGCGGGCGCGGGAGGCCCCGGTGGCGCCCTGCTTCGCACCTCCCCGCGGAGAGCAGGTAGGGCTTGGGGGGACAGCTGCGACCCCGCTCCTCCCGCAGGGGAGCGGGACGGGCACCGGCGGCCTCCCAGTGCTCCATCGCCCTTCCTCCATCCGCGCGGGGTGGGGGTGGCGGCCGCCGCAGCAGGCGGGCCGCGGCCGGCCCTGGCCCCCGCCGCGCGGCGCAGCGATCCCCGCCCCCCCGGTCTCCCTCAACCCGCAGTTCACGGCGCCGTGGGTCCGCCCGACGGGCCGGGGCTGCGTGGGGCGAGGGGGTGGCAGGGCGCAGTGTGAGGAATGGGGCGGGACGGGGAGGTGCGGTGGACCTGGCGGGGCGGCCGCGGCTCGGTGAGGTGTTACCGCGCGCCCCAGCCCGCTGAGGCGGCGGCGGCGGCGGCCAGTCCCCCCCTGGGCCGGGTCAGTCTGATAAGCGCCCCGAGGTCGCGGCTGAGCGGTGCCGGGCTTTCTGCTGGGGGAGGTAACGCGGGAAGCTTTGAACGGGCAGAGCCCACCTGGAGCGCTCTGACAACGGAACTCTCCGTGAATTCCAGCTGCCCGAAACACAGCGCCCAGGTGCAAGAGGGCCCCGCGCTCCAGCTGAAAAATCAGCCCGGGGTGCACCTGTGTGCACCTAGCGTGTCCGCCACTGCTGCTGTGAGTTACATGCAGCAAGCAGATAGCGTATGTGCAAAAGCATTCTTCTCTGAACTGAACTTTTCTTCTTGAGCACTTACAAGCGCACAATAAGTAGGCCATTGTACACGGTTACTGTCAAAAATAGCATCGCGTTTGTGACAAGTTCTGCCGTCAAAGCCTGAGCGCAGTTGTATTTCATCACTTAAAGTGCATTATCAAGTTTTTTATAGCACTTGTGGAAAAACTTTGTGCTTTAACACAAATGGTAAATCACAATATTTGGAGTATGTGAAAAAGCTAGATCCTGTATTATACGACTTTTTTTTTTTTTTCATATGCAGAGGTTCTGTACACTTCTCTGTAATATGTGGGTATCAGGAAACTTCTAGTTGCTCTTCAGTCTTGTCAGCATAAGTACGTGTGAATCTGATGACTCCTTCAATTTTTCGTATTTTGTTTTTTCCTAAATGATATTTCTGTTTTTAATTTTCAGATTTAATTCAGCTAGAAGAACGTATGGCTGGCAAGTAGTAAGTATGATACTCTCTGCTATGCTATACTGCACTGAGGGGTAGTTTGGGAATGCTCTGAACAGGAAAATTCTGTCCTTTCTATCATTGAATTTCTCTAATCATTTCTTTCTGTCTCTCTAAACTCATTGTGCTAATGTAGGGAAATCGCTGCTCTTCTGGAAGACCTTCCATTCCATTTCACCAGGACTTCCCCTTAAGTCTGTATGTCTTGGATATTATTAACGCCTCAGGCAGCTGTGTTTTTGCCCAGAAGTCATTACGAGGACAACGTCTGTTTATCTTTTCCCTTTTTTGAAATAGTTTTCAGTCTTTTGGTTTCTTTTTGCCTTTTCAGGCATGTGTGTGACCTTAGCTGGTGTTGATGTTCTTCTACCTGAGCTAGCAGTGTCTGGAGGTAGTCAAGGGTGCAGAACAGGTTGTTGCCTTCGCATTGCGTGGTTCAGTGCTGTGTCATGACATGGTAATGCATTTCTAGATCCAAATTCAAATCCCATGGTGTAAGGATGTGCATGCTTAGGCCAGAGAGTGCTGGCAGTAGTGTAAACGTGAAGCCATTCTTTACAGAGTTAAGTCAGCACATGGGTTGTAGTACTTGAGTTTTCATGTCACCTACCCAACAACATGGGTTGTTTCCCTGCCTCCTTTACTTTGGTGGTTCATGTGCTGAATTCCTTTCGCTCATGTGACCGATTGTATTCTCTCCTCTGGCCTCTCACAGTAACAGATACCCTGGAGGCTTGTAAATGCACTGATTCTGCTGTGTTTGGTCTGGTTTTTTTGTGTACATAAACAAGTGGTTTATGTATTAATTTTCAAATGTCTCTGTTGATTTCTAGTTCCAGCAACTTTTGTCATCATACTTCACAAATCTCGTCTCTTCCTGTTACTGTTTGCTCAGTCAGGTCTGGCTACTTTTCATTGTGTTGATATTGTTTCCTTTGTGTTGTACTGGCAGTGCTGTGCAAAAAGCTTGTAATTCCTTTCCGGCCTTTTTCTAACTTAACAGGTTCAGCTACCATATGCCTTGTACTCCTGCATATTACTTGTTCCCTTGTGCATTTCGTGAGAGTGTCTGATGTGCTACCTGTGAAAAACTGTTATGGATTCATAAGTTTTACAAAGCTTTGTTTTGTTGCATTTTGTTTTGCTTTGTTTTGCCATAGCCTCTGAACAAATATCAGATAGTAGCAAATTTATTTCACTGTTGCCCTACAAAAGAGATTTAATTAGTGACTTGCAGCTTAAGAGACTTTCTAGTCTCTCATACAAGGAAGCCGTTGCTGTCAGGACAATGACTATAAAGCCATTCAAAATGTAAACACTAACTTTTCCTTACTGGTTGAAAATAATAATTGAAATAGTTAGAGATGCTTTTGACCTTTTTGAATCTAAGAATGCTTAAACCAATGCAATTTGATAATGCTGTGGGAAGAAATAGTCCTGCCTTTCCAGTGGCGGCCTCCTTGATTTTCCCTTTGTGCTAGCTCATGTATTTGTACAGCTCCATAAGACTGAGGAAATAAATTTAGTTGGAAAAAAATGAGTATTTTTCATGTGGACCTCTTTTCCAAGCTGAAGACAGGTGAACTGTGCATGGTGTGCAAGAGAGGGAGGTTGTAATTTATTTACTTCAGGATTAATATCTGTAATTCACTGCTAAAATGCCCTTTATATTAGAATCTAGATTATGTGGTGTTCCCAAATAGTGTGACAAATTTATTTGGGGAAGTATTAGAGTAAACCAATCCACATAGCTTGTTTTGTGTAAGATACAAAAACCAAAATAAGTCTCAAAACCAGACTACTTTTTCTTTTTTTCTGTTTACTCATGTGTATATAGTAAATGTAATAAAAATGAAGGTGCCTTGAAGCTCCATGAATTCTTTCTGTCAAACAAATTCCGGAGTAAGGAGCATTTTGTAGCAATCTCCAGAATAAAAATTCAGGTTGGTTTAGTAGAAGCGCTGCTTTTACCCTTCGTATTTAACCATAAAAATTCAAGTTGCAAAATTTCAGTTTTTCCACTGTGAAATGTAGTCTCCCGTAGTGCAATAATGCCTGTTTCTATTAAGATTTTTTTTTTTTGTTGTTATTTCTTACTGAATTGGCCCAAGTAGATGTCCTACAAGTGGTAGCCAGCTCTCCTCTGATCTTAGCATGTGAACCATAACTAGAACATACCCTGGCCTGGTTATTAGAAAATGTCACTGTAACTCTGTACGGACATTTAATCTTTCGTCTCTCTTTTAGGTTGCTCTAAGACCTGACAAGCTGACTGGAAACAACACCGAGGCGGAGGTTGCAGCCCTTTGGTGAGTATGCTATTATAAAACATGGAGGGGAGAAGCTGGGAAAGGAGGTGGTATGGAATCATAAGTCCGGGAGTGAATCACTTGGTGATGAATTGTCTGCAGCTTTGTGTGGGAAGATTGAAGTGCTGAGAATTTTAGAAGAGGAGAAGGCGGTAGCTGGTAGCACGTTCTTGCTCAGGCTGAAGGAAAGGAATGTGCGTGCAGAGTATGAGGACAGGTACTTGATGCTTTGCATTTTCATAAAGGTGTAAAATGCACTATTCTATTCATCATCACTGTGTGCTTGCTGATTGTAGCATTATTATTTTCACTACTGGTCAAGTGGGAAACTGGGGAAAAGTACCAGGTTTTTCATTAATAACATGGAATTTTAGTGATGAAGAGCTAGAAGTCACCATCCTTGACACCATACTCTACTACCTTTTACTAATTTACTAGTTTGTAAGAATGTAATGGTAGTAATGGTTCATGTTTGCAAAATGGAAAGATTTACTCTCATTGCACATTACATCTTACTACGATATTACTAATCTAGAGTATTTCTAATGAGGTTATTTATTAATTTTTTATCCGCCTACAAGTGCTTTTTTAGAAGATGACTATAGAGGATCTCCCAGAACCTTCCTTTGAGGAGATTCCTCATTGAAGAGACGGTTCTTATTCCCAAACTCTGAAACATCTGTTACCTTTCTGTTGCTTTTGCAGCACCAATGCCTTCAGACTGTGGTATGTACTTTTAAAAGAAAATGAATTTGTGATCAGCAGAGAATAAATTTGAATAATAAATTCTAAGAAAAGCTATCAACTCTTAATTATTATTACTTTTCAGAAAGTTTACTGCTTGTTAAATTAATTCTCTATTTTTTTTAAAGGAAATGCAAGATAAAGACCCGTGCTTTTCTGTTTTCTTATTGCATGCATTTTAATTATAATATCTTCTCCCTCCTACTTATTTCTTCTGTATGTGTGTGGTAAGATGGTAGTAGTATTTGTACGTCTCAGTGTAGAATTGGATTGTATTAAGATGTAAAATTGCAGTAATTAAATGTAGTTAAGCATCTACATCACATTTAAAACCTCTGGAATTACACTTTTTCTCATGCTTTCTGTCTGTAAACAATGGACTGTAGGTGAATATTTCTGTTGGAAGAGTAGAGGTTTGTGGTGGTAAGGGCTTTGAAATGAGTGTTAGAAAATCATAGCAAGTATCAGTGATCAGCTTTCAAAATATGTTGAATTATCTTTGCACGTAGAACTTACAATAATAGTTTAAACAGGATGTAGAATACATTAAAATGTCACTGTGGGTAAGGATCTCATAGATAGCTACAATTACAATGCTTTTGAATATTGCAGAAGATGTTAATAGTGGCTGTATACCTTGAAAAATTACTGCCTCCACCTCTGCATTGATTACAGCAATCAACTGTATTCAGGAAAAGAGTAATACATGTAATGTTCTGTCTTTGACAGACTCAGCATTTTTGAGACCACATTTGATGAGTTAGCACAGGCTGGAAATTTAACAGCTCCATACGATGTGTTTTAGTACATGAACATGTGTCTTTACATGGTTGTAGCCTGTCTCATAACTTGTCCATCCTATTCTACTCTAGTATTGCCATGATTTATTTCATTCTTCTTTCTTATCCCTTAGAAAAATTTTCCATTCATCCTTCTTTAAATGTCGCGTTGTGATATCACTATTACCTGTCCTACTCGGTCTATGCCTACTCAACTGAATAAAAAAATTCCTTTTATAAGAGGTCGCTGTCACATGTGTAACGGTATGATTACTGAGTCTGTGTAAAGAAGGTTAAACCACAACAAAGGTTCTTGGTCATTACATTCAGTGCATTTATTTTTCCTTAATACAGCTGAGCGCTGTAATCAACATGTGGGAAAGATAGAGGTCGAGAAAGTGATGTTTTAAAGTATCTAGATGCCATTGCCATCCTTTCATGGAACTTTTTGTTTTGACGCATTTTCTGTAACATTTCTTTGGTTTGCAAACATACAGCTGATCATCCATTGGGCACTTATGATGATTGTTATTAATACTTAATATATTCTCAGGATTTTACCCTAGCATGCTGATTGTAACAGTCTATTAGAGCTGATTTCTGATACATGTTTGCTTCAGGTTCGTAGCTAGAAATCTTCCTGGTAGAGTAAGAATCATGCATGTTGTGTAAGATCATTAATCTTCCAGCAATAGATCAGCTATAGATTATGCGGAAGTTAAATATTAGTAGATAAATCAGTAGATTTGTGTCAATGCATGGGACATAGGTAAGACGCACACCTCGTGTGGTGCTGGGAGGTATGGGGTTTGCTTTTTTTATATGCTAGGTGCAAATAAAAATTCATGCTAAATAGCACTGAAGTTGTCCTCCTTTGTTGTTGTTGTTAAATGAAAGCATTGCAGTTAGAGGAGCTCTGGAAAGCCAGGAAGCGAGCTCGGTATGTGCTTTTGTCTGTTAAACCAACCTAGAGGTGCGGTATGCTCTTTTTGAGGAAAGGTTAGGATGATTCATCCAGAGGTAGTTCATACCCTGTCATACACCCAGATGGCTGATGCTTTCTTTTACTTAACCTGTATGTCTGTTCTGAGAGCCTTGTATCTGTGATTGATGCAAGCTGACATTGTACATTTATTTGAACCCTTTTTAAAAGGCAACTCCCTGACGGCTGCAGCGAGGGTAAAAGTTCAGTGTTTTCCATGATTCAGTCGTTTGCTGATGACAGCAGGTTCTGCTTCTATTCCCTCTCGTAATAGCCATTGCTATCCAAATTCTTTCATATAATTTTCCAGAGTTGGAAGAAATTCCACAAATTTAAAATACAGTATGTGTATATCCATGCACACACATAACACCTGTAAGTAACGTGAATACCATACTTAATAAGGTGATTTTACATCTGTGCTTTGGGTTGCCTGAAGAAACATGAGGCTTAAAATCTTAAAAAATATATCTTTTTTTTTCTGCTATTGGTTTGGTGGCTTAATTTTTAAACATGTTTGTTATCTGCAGCTGCTGCCAGCTGAGATTGATACGTTCATGAAATAACTGAAAATAATGGAGGTGATGGAATGCCTTCCTGATCTGTGCATGTGTTTATATTTTGGTGTGTTTCTTTAAATGGTGATGGAAGAAGGAGGAAAAGATACATTTTGTAGCATATGGAGAAATCATGTATGCATTTAATCTCTGAGAAATCACAAGGCTCGTCTCTGCTTGGGAACAGCTTAGAATCAGCAGTCTTTGGCTAGCTTGAAGCAAGAGTAAACCCTTATTAGCATAATCACTGCGCGTCTCTGCCGAAACTTAACATCCATCTTGCAGTACTATTGCATTGGTTGCTGATTGAAAGCTTTTTCAGAAGTATAAAGAAGACCTTAGTATTAAAGGAAAAACAGACTGGATGTTAAGAAAATTTTCAAAATTAATTCAACATTATGATTTTCCAGTGTGATTAGTAGTGAAGTGATTCTCTCTGATATTCTTTGTCTCTGAGTTTGAAAAGCTAGATGCCTGTTAAAACTTACGATTGTACCTAATGATTCCTTTTTTTTTAACAGAGTTTTCCTTCTTTGATCCCAATGATGCAGCATGCCAAGAATACTTTTCAACCCCAAAACATCAGTTTCTGAATTGTTTGCTATCTTAAGGCAGTGGGTTCCACAGGTCCAGCAGAATATTGATATTATTGGGAACGAGGTGAGGTATAAGTGAAGATCCTTGAATGCTTTCAGTGTTAAAGAAGTACTACATTTACAGCTAGCAAAACCAGTTCATTCAGAAGCAGAGCTAATCATACATACGAATACAGTTTCTGCAGTTACTGATCAGTGCCTTGTATTCCATGTGTTGTCAGCTTTCATTTGGAAAGATAAAGATGATGGATGAAAATTCAGTACCCTTGGATAGACGGTAGAAAGAGTGTTTCTTCTCAAAGCAGTTCTTTAGAGACCGTTCACGTTGGTGTTTCACCTTCCTACTTAGCAGTGATCATAAACTCCAATATATATGGGAAGTTACAGCGAAGCCCAACCTTAAGGGCAATGTTTCCAAGGCACAAAATGAATTAGCAACTGAAATGTCTTTGCAACCTGCAGTAGGCTGCTTTCAGAAGAGACTTTGTTTCCATCCTACTTTATTGTTTTTCTTCTTCTGGATCAAAGGCTTTTCTAGACAGGTGGGGAAGTATGGTAAAGATTCTTCCTACCTTAGTATAACTGGAGGCTTTTTTTTCTGTTGGAGGGGGGGATTTTTGAGAGATCAAAGAACAAGGGGAGAGATTTCATATATGATGTCACTTTCCTGTTGTTCAGTTAATCAGTTAACTTTTCAGCATGTGAAATATATATTAGAAGTAATAATATAAAGAAGCTTTAAAATCTGTAAACAGGGAAGATTAATGGTACTCATTTAACACTATTTATTACATTTATGCGTGTCACTCAGTTCTGCAGTTACAGTCTATTCTGGCAGGCTTTTTTGTTATTAGCCATTGAAATGAATTCAGGAGTCAATATATCTGAAATAACTTACTAAATAACACTGATGTCAGAGATATGCCAGAGCTAAAATGTGCTTGTTTTCCACTTGTCTTTCAGATCATTAAGAGGGGTTGCAATGTGAATGACAGAGATGGACTGACTGATATGACTCTCTTGCATTACACTTGCAAATCAGGAGCCCATGGTATTGGTGAGTAAAGAAATGTCATTATAGATGTAAAAACCTAATTAATTCACAAAGGCTAATCCCACTGACTATTACAGAAATTTTCCTTGCAGTAGGGTGGTTTTTTTTTTTTTTTTTAGTGCTTGGTTTTGCCTGTTCTAATAGGGGCATCAGAAAGGAAGATACAGAACTGTAGAGCTGTTATGGCTGTGGCAGTTGGGAGTGAGTTGAGTTAGTGGTTAAGAGGTATTGCAAATGATAGTACCAGCTTAAACACATATTTAATGTAGCAGAGGCTACATTACCTCAGACTGCGAACTAAGCCATCGACAGTTTTCTTACATCAGTGAAACTACAACATATAGGTGGCTGGCGGCTTGCTCTTTTTTTTTCTTTCACCCTGATCACGTCAGAAGAAAACAAAAACCTTTGTTTGCATTATTATGATCATAAGTACTGGAAATAAGAGCATATTTAACTCTGTTTGAGCACCCCTCTTAACTTTTCTATGTTGTGCTACTTTCTTGTTGACCCTAACCCAGTTCTCCTCTGAATTTCAACTAAGTTGCTGAACGAGGTCAACCAGAGGTTAGGTTTTCTGACAGTGGCAGATCTTTTAATATAAACTTCAGCATTGTGGAGTGTAATTTTTTTTTTCTTCTATCAGGTACTAAAATCCCTGGTGTTGATGGGTGACACATTATTAACATTAGAGATCAACAGGTAGTGTTATTATATACTATAGTAGAGATTTCAGCTCTTTATGACAAAGGCAAAGATTTCTGCATCCTAATCCTAAAAGAAAGGCATAGTAATTGTTCTGCTGTGAGCTTTAAGCGGTTAATATACACTATGTGTTAACGCATAAGCATGTGCATGTTTTTTGAGGCCAAATAAATTTCTAATGGCTATTTTACAAAATTTACCTTGCAGGTGATGTTGAAACCGCCATCAAATTTGCCACACAGCTTATCGATTTGGGTGCTGATAGCAGTTTACGCAGCCGCTGGACGAATATGAATGCCTTGCATTATGCTGCCTACTTTGATGTTCCAGAACTTATTAGTGTTATTTTGAAGAATGCAAAGCCAAAAGGTAGGAATTGTTATTTTTGTTTCACGTAGTCATCCATATCTTATTGCTCTGTTGACCTTAAGATGGCGTGTCTTTAAGTGTGGGATTTGTTTATCATTATACATAAATAATCCTTCATTTCTTTTTCTTTTAGTCAGCCTCATTGGTTCTTTTTTCTCTTAACCTATTTTTTTGCTGTTTAATGCCCTGATTCCATTGCTGGTTTTTAAACTTGAGCTTTGTACAAGATGATAGTGAAGTATCTAATAGAATGGAAAGCAAACAGCTTAGTTCTAAGTTGTTGAGGACTAAAAGAATGCATGGAAAAAACCAAAGGTGTAACTATTCTGGTAAATTCTTAGAGTTTTTAAGATTCCTTAAACATTGAGAAGTATGTTTGAAAGGCTGGAAGAAGGGTAGAGGAAAAGTGCGGATTTGGCAACAGCATGTGGCAAACTAGTGACTGGAGCAACTTTGACATGCTGATTTTTCCCATTTTTTGGCTCTCTAGAAGGTCATGTGTAAGGAACAATTTGACTTTAATGTTAGGCCAGAATAGATAATACCTTTTGGAAGGATAGTGTGAAGGATTGGTAATTGGAGTCCTGTTTATTCTAATGTAAATGGAAACACAGAAATGGTTCTGAATTATTTGGTCAGAATATCAAACCAGTAGGCAATTTTAATACTAAAATTGTACACGTTAATCTGTTCTACTGACTATCCTTCTGATTGTGCCATTTTGTAAAATGATTAATGCCCTTTTTTAGCTAGTTGTAGCTAAAGGCTGTTTCAAGTTTCTGAAAAGCTGGTAGGTTTTTGGAGTACACAAGGCTTGCTTACCACACCTTGAATCAGCACAGAGGTAATTGCTGTTATTGATAGGACATGCCTAAGAGGTTACAAGTGTGGGTTGGTAACAGAAGGCAAAATAAGACTAAGCAGTGGTTAAGTCCACATCGCATTTCAGTAGTCTGGTCTCCATAATTTGCATCAGCAGATCAGGTCTTCTTTCAGACCCCACCTGCATATGATGTTCGTATCTCCTTCTGTGCAGCCCCTACAGAAGGGGTGGGAATTGCTCAGATTTCCAAGGAAACCACTCTGGTTAATGCCTTGGCAGTTGGCAACACTTGGACAAGCCGATCTTTTTTTTTTTTTTTCTTAATATTAGAAAATGTATAAAATTATTTGCCCTGTGACATGAAGACAATGGATGGTCTGAATTAATAGAAAGAATATTCTTAGCTCCATACTTCATCAGGCAGTTTGCAGAGAAGGGGGGATACGTAGAAGGCAAATATGCCTTGGATGGATCCATATTGAACTGGGGAAAAAATGGTTGTTAATGTATAAAAAAGCTTTCAAGCCAGTGGTATACTGACTCGGAGACACCCATTGTGAAACAAGCCAGTACCACAGGTGTTTCCTTTTGATTTACTGCTAAACTGTTTCCTTTATGGTGCTCTGCAGTTAAATTCTTTGTATAGATTTACTCCTCCACTGTTAGAACAGAGAGCTGGTTTGATCTTTGATTTTCAGAGGTTTTAAATACAAAAATTGATGAAGGCTTAAGAATTAGAAATGTGTGGTGCCATTAGACAATGACTGTAACCTGCGTGAGTTGCTAATGGCAGACCATTGCTGCATATTAATTTCCCCTAGATAGTTTGGAGGTAGTTACTGGGTAACATTTGATATATATGTATTTCTTTTTGTCACCCGTACCATGCCAACTTAGACCTAGAACAAAGCTGTAAGCAAACACTGTTTAAAAACTCCAAGCATGAAGCTTACAAGTCTGAGGAAGTCACACTAATCTAACTAAAAAAGAAAAAAATCTGCATGTCAGTTACTTTTTAAAATAGGAGCACATGCAACTGTGGCTGACTCAGGAGCCAGCGTTACTGATCAGTATTTTTGCAATTTGTCTCCTATGTGAGCAGAAAATACTCAATAGCTGTACTACACGTGGAAGTTTCATGGAAGTTTTTCCGGTTGTATACAACTTCACAGCTTCTGCTCAGTTTTAAACTGATAATGGTCATGTGACATTTGATGTATAAAAGGTACCTCTGTAAATGGAGCCGTTGTTATGATTGCGTCACGGGAATGCAGGTTTTTTACGCATGTGCCAATTAAATGGAAAATAGCTAAGTTTGTATTCCTATTAGTGCAATTATAAAACTATTAAAATTTTATCCCAGATTTGTTATCTTTGGTCTTCATAAAATTCAGAGTCAATCTTTATTAGTATGTATAAAGTTTACATATAAATAGATATGTCTGTATAGATATCTACATATGTGATACTTTATTTGCTCACAAAATATAAATTTAGTATAACTATATAAGGATGTTGATATAGTTGGGATATACTTTGTTTATCACATTGTGAGAAGAGCTAGTGGTTTTTGGGACAGAGACTGATACTGGAACATACTACGGGACTGTACAGCCCTGAGGTGGAAAGTTTTATGTTCCTCACCAGTATTTCAAACTGGAACATTATTGGTAATACTTGTTGGCTTTTGGTTTGTGTATTAAATGAGCTGGCATCTTTTAATTAACAGTCATAGACATAATTGACTCAAACTGACACCTCTCTTGCGTAGTTTAGGAGAGGAGCCAAAGACCAAATAGACATTAAAACTCCAGTCTTCTAGAACGGTAATAACTTCATGGCAAATTGAAAGATACATCGGGAACGATTGACAGAAATATGTGTTATGCTAAATCTCTTCTAGTCAAATGCAATGCTTCATTTTCCAAACTATCAGTGAAAGAGCCTTCAGAGTGCAATTCTTTGAAAACAAAGCAATTATAAAAATGACTAGCTCTTGCTTCATTCTTGGCCATTAGTGATTAAATCAATGTAAAGCAGAGATGGAATCAGTTTTTCCTTGCCCCACTACCTGCTCACAAAGGAAAATAACTGGTTGAAGATGCATCTCATTTTAACATTTGACACCTAGAAGCAATAAAATATAAATATTTCTGAAACATTAATTTATATGCAAATCTAAAGTTGCTAACTTGTTAATCTTAGCGCAGTAGATTGGGCATCCTGAATAGCAACAATTGTGCAGTTAAGTCATAAGGATTATAAAATAACTGAAAGTAAATGCTCGTCTTCAAGATTGGTTCATGGTATGAATAAGCAGATGCAGATAAATTTGATATTCTGTGTAGAATTACTTCTCATATGCATTTAGTACATAAATAATGGTGTCTTTGTATAAATGTTAAACTGTAAAAATGAATGTCCTGTCAAGGAATCTGTAGGGTGAAATGTTCACATAACAGACTTACATACCTCACATGTGATGTTTAATTGCAGATGTGGATGCCACCTGTAGTGATTTTGATTTTGGAACAGCTTTGCATATTGCTGCATTTAACCTATGTACAGGAGCTGTCAAGTGTTTACTGGAACATGGAGCAAATCCTGCCTTTAGGGTAAGGAGTTAGGTTGTAGATTCACTAAACAGTGAAAAAAGTACCTGGAAAAAATTGAACAGTCTGTCCAGGATTTCGGTTTTCTAAAAATGTAGTGATCACGTGGAGTGGTAGTGCCTCAGAAAATTTATTAATAACTCATAGTGGATGATTTTGTATGCTTTGTCATACTTGTGTGTTGAAGTTTGTGTTTTTGAGTCACAAGTTCGTTTAGTTCATCAGTTCAAATAGCTTTCAAGATGTTCTTCTATTTGTTGCTTGAGCTTTTATTTGTTAATACTCCTTTGTGTCTTGCAACAGTTGTCTTGGCAGTGGTGGATCTTTTCAGAAACACAGGAGTGCAGTCTGTGGCCTCCAGAAATGCAGTGTATTGCTTAGCAGTAAACTTAGTCTTAGCATAAGTAACTGATAATGAAGAAACAGTAACTGCTCTGTTTACTAATGAAGTAGTAAGCCTGAGTTGTGAAGTGCCACTGTATGTGTCTAACCACAAATCTTGGGTTTTGATTGTTTTTTGTGGGTTTGTTGTGGTCTTTTGAGTTTTTGTTTGTTTGTGGCTTCTTTTTAGTGTAGGCAGTATCTCAGTTCTCCATTGTCCAAGTTTTTTTAAATTTCATTACGATTGTTTTAAGGGTGCTCAAAATTCATTATTTTACATATCACTGATGATGTGAAATCTTCTGGACCATCGTTCATACATTTCTTCATGATATTCAGTATAGATCTGTTTAAAAACGCTGTTTTTCTTCTCTGTCTCATTATTTAGTGTGCATGTACATGTTTCAAATTCTATGGCTGATGTATGTTTAAGAGTGTTTTCACAGAAAATACTGCTTTGCAGTTGTACAAGCATTCTGAGCTGGCAAAAGGTGGCTCTGCCCTTGAGAAAAGCAATCCTGTGCCACTGTGTCCACTTTTGCCTTTTGCCTCTGCTCTGCCCCCTACCTTGTGTTGACACAAAGATTTGCAGAGCACCTGGTGGGCTGAATTGTGGAATTATGTGACCGAAACAATCGCTAATGTAATGACTGAAAACTCAAAACACATTCCCTGCTCAACTTTAACCCAGCTATATCCTGTTTTAAGGTACTGTGGCTCGAATGGGGCTGGCCTTTTGGTTACAGATTGACTAGATTTTTAAGGAATGGTAGGTATTTAATTACTCAATACCCCAATAAAGTTCTGACCAGAGACTGTGTGTAGAATTTGCTTAGATGAGGACAGCAGAATGTAAATGCTGAGTAAGGATTATAGTTCTCTAGGGCTGAGACAGGCTGATTTATAGGGGGCTCAGGGAGAGCTGAGCTTTTAGACTGTTTTTTAAGGAAACAAAGCAAATACAGTCTTGCTCTTTGTCATTCCCTCTGCAAGCTTGCGGTCATTTCTGAGTCCAGGAGCTCAGATGAGAGAAATTTGGAAGAGTGAGATAATTGTTTCCACAAACTTCGTGCAAATTGGCAGATAGGCAAAGATCCATTCTAGTGTCTTTGCTGAAGAAAGCGTAGGTGGAACTTGCCATTGTAGCAGCAGCCTGACAGCCCAACAGTGTACCTGCTGTCTGGCCAACTGCCCTTGAGTTAAGCTTAACTCCAGCTGAGCTGGTGCTCCAGCAACTCTGGCCTAGGGTGAGTGTCACCTGGCACATATGGAAAATGACAGTCACTGTACTCTGGGAATGGGACGTGTTTGCAAAGGATTCTCCTTAATTAATCTCTCATGGAATAGTCTGTAACTAAATAAACCTGAACAGATTTATTCAAGAGTTTATGTGAGACATCAACTTTGTGTATTCTATATGTGCAACATATATTAATTAAATCCTATCTTACATTTGGAGTAAGCCTCACCAAGGAGCAAACTGTACACTGGGTAAAGATAAATTCTCTGGGAGATGTTAGCTTTACAGTATTGGCATTACAGACCAGAATTCTTGCATACTTTCCTAAATCTATGTTCAGCTACACAGATATATACAGGTCTTCTGAGTACTATAATGTTCTTAAGATTAAAAATTTTGGTAACATAGCACTTTTGAAAAATAAAGACACTGTAAATGCTAGTTTATATATTTCTAAGAATGTTTTGGCATCCTTATATGACAATGTGGATGTTTTTTATCGTTCTATTCTAGGAAAAATATCTAACGAAGAGGATTAAAAACTCATCAGGTTTATCCTGTCACAACATTAAATCCTGTGCTATGTTATGTTTCTACAGAATGACAAAGGGCAGATTCCAGCGGATGTGGTTCCTGATCCGGTAGATATGCCACTGGAAATGGCGGATGCAGCGGCCAGTGCAAAAGAAATCAAGCAGATACTGCTGGATGCAGTACCTCTCGCCTGTGACATCTCCAAAGCCATGATTCCAAACTATGATCATGTCACAGGCAAGGCCATGCTTTTATCGCTTGGCCTGAAATTGGGAGATCGTGTTGTTATTGCAGGACAGAAGGTATGATGAGCAACTTGGTACTACCCTGATAATTTCTGGACAGTCAATTTTTGTACCCCTTTGGAGACATCTCTCAAATTTGAGGGTCTAAACCATTTTCTGGAAGGTACTAACTCTGAATGGCAGTAAGGATCTGGTTTCAGAAAGCAATAAGCTGAACAGTTCCATGACAAAATAAAGTCATTGCTGCAAAAAGCTGTTTTGACAGGCATTATCAGCATTTTGTATCAGTAAACAATTTTGTAACGGTCTCCTATGGTACATCATCATGGCTCAGCTTTTATTAGCATTTTTGACGTCTCATCAAAATGACGGTAAAATTTACAGGTTACTTTGTGAGCTGCCCAGCTGTCAGTTACGAGTATACATTCGTGAATTACCCCGATAGTTTCCAGAAGGTGGTAAAAGAAAACTTTATTTCTGCTTAGCCTGTAGTAACCTAGTTTCATTGGTGCAATGCAGCTAAAATCTTTGAAGCAGTGCTGTGCCACTGGGGTTATTACATGGTTCTGTGGAAGTATGGGAATGTAGCTAATGCTGCTCCAGCTCAAATATGAAGAGCTTTTAAGAATCTAACTTGGTAGTCACATTTTAAAAAATGTGCTTGAAAAATGTAGCATTGATACTGCAGTTGGTGTTGATGCCTTTATTTGCTCTGATAGCAAGGGCTCTGAAATGATTTAAGAGTGCTAGAACTCTTTTAAAGATTTCAAGTATTTTTCTGGTAAATATTGAAGGCATTTGTGAGCAAAATTTTATGTTTGGGTAGCTTTACCTTTAATAATTTTTCTAGTAAAACTTTAGATTTGTAATTGTCAAAGCCGAAGTGTTCTCAAGTGAACTCCACTGAGAGTGCAAAGCAGCTTCTGTTCTGCATTTTCATTTGGTGTATTCTTGAAATTGGGTCAGGAAACGTGAAGGAATCACTAGCTATGCAGAAGGCGTTTTAACTGAAGTACGTACAGGAAGCCACTTATTCTTTAAAGACAGTAAGAAGTTGATGGACATTTCTTTTATGGAACGCCATTGCTCAGTGAAAGCAAGGGAGATAGTGTAACTGCAAGGGAGGTAACTGCAAGGTAATGGAGGCTTTATAGCAGGAAAGGGGAGAAATTAGTTCTCTTGTGTATCTTTCCTCCAAGTAAGGCCCATAGAACTGCTTGTACTGTAATGTGCTTGCTGCGTATGGGTAAAGCTGCCTGGGTTTGGATACTCTTTTGAAACTTCCACAGAGTATGCTATTACAGTGCTTTTTAGGAAGTCATGGGAGACTTTTTCTGCTGCCAAAGGCTAGCAGGACTTTCCAGCTAGCTTTTTCTAAGGGAGCCAAAGCTGTCATACGGCAGGTAGGAAGGAGGACTGTAATTGTGCTTTTTGGTCTTCCTTTCCTACATCTGCTTTCCTCCCTTCCTTCCTCTGTGTGTGAGGAGCTGTTCTGCATCATTCCCACATTATTTCCCACCCACTTTCTCCATTTGTCTGAATGGAGAAGCTGATCTCAGCCCTGTCTTCCCCTCCTCCTTGAAACTCATAAATGTATGCCGGGTGGAGCAGAGGTGAGAACAGGGTGATGAAAATGGTGCCCAATTCTTGACCTCCTCTTGGATCATCTCCAGAATATGGAAGCTGGGACGAGGGCACTGGAACGGCAGCATTTTTTATGAGCTTATAATGCATATTTATGGAGACTGAGGTCCACTAGCAAAACTGGTCTGTCTTGATGTTCTTGTTCTGTTCAGGGTACATAATATAGTATATATTTAAACAATGTCAATATGTTTAAAACACATCCTGACTTTTAAATTTCGTTTAGTCATAAGGAGGGAATAAAAGTCTTATAAATATTTTCCAAAGAAAAAGTCAAGCATGCTCTGAAGTTTACCCTTTAACATTTGCAATACATATAATAAAATATATATACTTACATGTATAAATCTATACACAGACAGATATATTTATAGAATTTTTTATCTAGTATTTCCATGGAATCTCCTGTTCAGCAAGATACCTAGCTGTGGTTCTAAAACTATTGTTGTGGAAGACGCTGAAAGTAAAACTTCTCATTAGGCATATAGTCCTGTACCTGACTTGGAGTTATGTTGTATAGAGGTGCTTAATGTCTAATTCTTTTCTGTTATGAGCTCTGTCAATCACCACTACTTTTGTTTAATACAAAATATACACAGAAGGACTAAGATTGTTTTGGAAAACGCATTGGCTGGCCTTGACAGATGGAAATGTCAGTCACGGAGGGAGATTATTATGTTTGTGTTTCTCTGTTCTGATCAAAAGCTGGGAGATGACTTGCTGTCTCCTTTGTAATCTATACTATGTTCTTGTAACAATTCTTGTTTAACAAAGTCCTTCTGTGTTGATGCTTCTTGCTTTAGGTTGGTACGTTAAGATTTTGTGGCACAACGGAATTTGCCAGCGGCCAGTGGGCTGGCATCGAGCTGGATGAACCAGAAGGAAAGAACAATGGAAGTGTTGGAAAAGTCCAGTACTTCAAATGTGCACCGAAACGTGGTATGAGGCCTTTAATTTTTTCTTACTTTTTTTTAAAACCTGAATTTTAAAAAAAGCGTTGGAAGATATGAACTTTTTGTGAGAATAAAAACAGATAACAAATTCTGTTGTTTTTCTTTTTAGTGCTTTATTTGTTTGTTTTATTGATTCTTTTAACTATTCCTAGTGTTCTGGCCGCAACTATCTGTAAAACCTCTGAAACAACTGATTAGTCAAAATTTCTGGTTATTTCTAGTTATTTCCTTGAAACTGTGAGATAATAATCTTTCCTGGTTTTCCGTCTATATTGTTGAAGCTGTCTGTGTTGTAGCAATAATGGCCATGTTTCTTTACCTGCTTGGTCTTCCTGTTGAAGAGAGACACACTTGTATTTGTCTTGTAACTTTCACCCTCAGGTATTTTAATTGGCATTTCATGGACACTCATGATATACAAAGTCTCGTGTTCTCTGTCAGCAGAGACTGAATATTACTGTTAGCACAAAAAGGAGATTCTAATCGATAGTTTTCTCCTGAATTATTCTGTTCAAGCTGCTTGATAAGCCTTTTGGTTTCACTGTTCCTTTGAACTAGTCCTCCCTATCATACAAGTGCTATGTCAGCATAGCAAGCTATGAGCATGGCTGAAAAAACCCCTGAATTGATTGATGCAAGACGTGGTGGCCAGAAAGTTTTCTTACATTAATATTACCCCTGTTTCTTTTTTTGGGACATACCATTTTCTCTCCAGGTATCTTTGCACCTCTTTCTAAAATAAGCAAGGCCTCCGATCACAAAAAAAGTTTTGTACGAAGTTCTTCCAGGCGGTCTTCATCCTCGGTCAAATCCAAGAAAATAGATGTGACACATATAACTTCCAAAGTGAATTCTGGTGAGTATTTTCTTGTATCTTAGTATCACAGAGTCATCTAGTTGCAAGTGACCTTTAAGATCATCGAGTCCAGCTGTTCACTCTGTACTGCCAGGGTCCCTAAACGGTGTCCCTCTTGAGACAGGATAGAGAGATACTAATCTTCAAGAATTGGCACCAGTCCTGTAAATCTTGTTATAAAAATACTTGTTTGGAATTAGGTCATCACTTGGGACGAGGAGGTGATAAGATACTTATTAACTACATGTTCTCATTATTAGAAATTCACTAGCCTGTAGACTGGTACTGGAAGAATGTGGAGTGTAGCTGATTAGTGATTATAGTGATCTGATGTACTATCACAGGTTATAGTCTTCATGTTTTCTGTGAAAAAAAAAATTCATCACAACATTTATTCTTGAGCCATTAAAGTAATTTCTGATTTGCTGTGTTATCAGTTAAATGTCTAAACTTAATGTGATTCCATTTACTAAGATCTTCCTGGGAAACTTGAAACATCTCACTGAAATCAGTGAAAATCTAGAAACTAATCTATAAAAACCTTTATGAATAGAAATCGCAGAAATTTAATTTATTTTCTGGCAAAATTATCAAGGGGCTATTTAACTGATTGTGGTTTATCTGCTGATTAAGTTATCTGAGTAACACCAGAGGCAAATTAGAAGACAAAGGATGTCCTTGTAATACGGCCTCAGTCTACTGACCAGAGTTACAGAGTCAGTCCCTGGCTCTGGTTTAGTTTCTTAGTAATTTGCTTAAATTACTTAATCCTTCTGTGTAAGTTCCCTCCTTCTGAAGTAAGAATGATGCACCTTTTCTCTCTGGTTAGGTTCCAAGGGGTCTGGAGTACAGACACAGTGCCCACCATGCATAATCTGGCCCTGTGTCTGGCTGGCCTCACAATAGTGTCATTAAATATATTACATTAGCATTTCTTTTGTCGTTTGAATCCCATTTAGGTGACTCATGCTAAGGCAGCACAGCTTAAGGGATGGAAGATACACTTAACATTCTCACTGAATTTACACAAGCACCCTAAAACACTACACCCTCTACCAGTAAATCGCAGGGTATGGAAACAGTGTGCCAGGCTGGTGGTAGAGGTGAATTTTGGCAGCATTTTGGATGACTTAATGTACCTCTTCTCTACATAGATTGAGGGAGAAGTAAGCTTTAATTATTTACAATTAGCACAAGATCTAAGCTATTCATAAATGGACATCTTGCATAAAAAGCTGCTCAGAATAATCGGTTTGTTAGGACTATTGCTCAGGAGCAGATGTGAGCTGACATTTTCTGTTAAATATTTTTCAGTGTTTGATTCAGTTTGTTGTAAACTGTTTGTAATTCATTAAACTACAATGGAGAGGACGGTTTCCTTTGTCACAGATGGCGTGTTCTAGGTAGTTTAGTCATAAACCACCTTTTCTGCAGAAAGGTGCATTTGTGTCTTTGTAAAATTTAAACATTTGATGCTTTGCTTTAGGTAAAAATCAGAGTGAGTTACACTTCATCTGCCCAGCAGAGCTTACATCCTCTAACAGTAATCCGGAAGCTGCCGTTTGTAGGATGTTCTTTAGCTGAAAGGTCCATTATAATTAACGCGTCTGGCTGATGCACTGGCCAGAGTGGGAGGATAAAGCTGCAGAGGCAGAACTTTGTTCTGCAGTGTTGACGTGCATCACCAGATTGCATTTCTTTCCTTTAAACTTCATCCCTGCAATACACTGGTTTGTCATGAGCCAAGAAAAATTAATATGCTTTTTATAGATATGGCTATAAGCTGCAAAGTAAAATATAATACTGTAGAGATTTTCAATTTGATTTGTTTCTAGTGGATTTGAACAATCCATCAGATTGAAGATAATAGGTCTTTTTCAAGTTTTTAGGAAAAGAATTACTGCGATCAAATTGAGAAATGAGTTATCAGTCACAAACACTAGTTTTTTGATCTGATGCTTTAATGGCTAAACCCTAAAATTTTGGAAGATACAGTACATTTGCAAACTAGTTCAGTCCCTGTAGCTGAATTAAGCTGAGGGATGTAGTGAAATAAGATGTGGTTTTTCTTTCCTGACAGGGAGGGGATAAATCATAGATAAGCTTGTTCTTCATTGAGCTAGGGTGGGAAACTGTCAGAAGTGCAAAATGACTGTTCACAAATTATAACTTACATGACAGTACGAGTTCATATGCCTATAACAACATTGCTGCTCTAAGAGTTAGGCTCTTAAAAGTCGTATCGACATACTTACTTCATTATTTGTAGACTGAATGAAGATTTGGTCTGAAATCTCAAAACTCTTACGTGTAATCTCTAATGCAGAAATTCTGAAATTAATCGCTACTAGTGAGTAGTACACCTTAAGTACTATAAAAGCGGATGTTGTGTATTTAATAAATGTGAATGTTTGCAAGATTTAAGTAGAACCCCTTCAGTATAAACGCAAATATTTTGCAGACAATTTCTTTGTTGTTTTGCAAGATAGTGTGGACTGTTCTAATGTGTTAAGGGGTTTAACATCAGTCCTTATCCACAAAAACAATTCTGCAGTCATTTATCAAGAGTCTGTGGAATTGTACAGTTTTATCCATGCATCCGCTAATCTACAAATCTGGCAGTTGTTTTTGTACGTGACTTTCCTGGAAAATTGTTGTTCGTTGTTGGGGTGTATATATTTAATTGTGTATATTCTTTTTATAGGCCTAAATACGGCAAAAAAAGACAGTGCTTCCGAAACCAACTGTATGACTGCTAACAGGGGAAAAACGGTACCTGCAAAGGATGGTAACTAATTTTTTTTTTTTATTTAATATCTTGAGAAAAGATTGGATAGGACAGAGGAGGAGTTATTACTGCCTTACCTCTGGAAAAGTCCTGTATCTGCACTGTAGAAAAGAGTTGCCTTGCCTGTCTGCATTCAGTTCCCAAGCAGGCTGCACACTTGTAGTTTACTAGGAGCAAGAGCAATTTGTGTGGGTGTTTGGCTGGCATTCTGTGTTGGTTTGGTAGCAGCTTCTATCCAAACACATGGACAAGAGTATAGACTAGCCCTTAAAGCTGTCTCTTAGTAACTAACTGACTTTACAGAGGATCTGCAGAATTACCTTCTTGGGTTTCTGAGGGAGACCTTTTGTCTTATATCATTACTACTTAGATTTTAGTGAAGAATTCTGCCACATATTCTTTTGGAAGTTTTATTCTCTCCTATATCTGTGTGTTCAATCTTGTATAATAAAGCGTTATCATCGAACAGCACTTAACAGTCTTGGCATTGTATCACGGAAGACTCATAATAACAAGCTTCAAATACGGAAAATGAAAACCTAGCTTTTAAAAAAGTTTCTTTTACATATGAATCATTCTCTGCAATTACCTAGTTTCAGAATTGGATAGTGACTTCTACTGCATCAGTATTTTGTTTGCTGAACTTTAAACATAAAGAGACTTCCCTTTCAGGAGTGTCTTTAGCAAACTGTAAAAATCAGGTCTGCTTTGAGGTTTTGTCCATAAAATCATACTGTAAGTGCTGGTAAAAGGAGTATTTCTTTAAAATAATTCGAAGTGTGAATTTGAATAAATTCTTTGAAGAAAAGCATCTTTTTCTATCCTCCATCAGTGAACAGCTGTGAGGAAGAGACTTAGGGAAGAGACTAGTGTAAGCTATTTAAGCAGTGTCCTATATGATACTTTTTCAGAGGAGAGCTCGAAAAGTTCTGTAGGCAAAGGTTTCCAACATTTTGTTCACGGCAGGCACTTAATGGCTTGCTCTTCAGGTTGTGGTGACACAGTGAAATTAATCGGTGGTACATTGTCTCAGTTTGATGGATACAATATGATATCTGCAATTAATAGGACTCCAGAGGCTTTGCAGGCTCTGAGTGATGTGGAGTGAAGCCTCTTTTGGGGATATAGAGACTTAGATGATACTGCTATAGGGCAGGTGCAGAACCTTTAGGAAAATCCAACATCCAACTTAGAAAGTATCCGTTAGTGGTCCTTTGTCAAACAAGAAGGCCTTTTTAGTTGGTGTTTTCCTGGAGTTTGTGCTGAGTCTTTTTTTCTTTTTGGTTGTGTTTTTTATTTTTAACATCCCCCCCACCCCCCGACCATTGACAAATTGGAAAAAATGTTTTGGGGTTGGGGATAAAAGATGGACAGATGTAAGGACAACTCCCAAGTTCTGCAGCAAGGCTGAGACAGTCAACTGTATAAATTCGCCCTGGGAATGACTTGTTTGGTAACAGTTTGTAGAAAAGGACATGGGGATAGTGAGTATTACAAGGTAAACAAGAGTCATTTATGTCATGCTGTTGCAAAAGGGGAAAAATACTGGAGTGTGTAAAAGGGAGTGTCAGCCGTGAGATGCACAAAGTGACCTGGATGCTTTACTTGCCACCAGTAAGGCCTCAGGTAAAACACGGCATCTAGTTTTAGATGCTGCATTTCACAAAGATGTGAATCAACTGGAGAGAATTCAGAGAAGACACTGCAATAACTGGAGGTATAAAACATGGCTTAGGAGAAAAGACAGTTGGAATTTATGATTGTGTGATTAAAGAGACAGGATTAAAAGGATAAAAAGGAAGCTTTCAAATACAGAGAACAGTATAACCCGTTCTGCACGTGTAACAAGAGTAAGAAATCTTCAGCTAAAACTGCAGTAACTTTGGTTTTGTATTAGGGGGAAAAGACCCTGTAACAGTACAGGTAAATATGTGGTGATAAACATTGCTGAGGAAGTCCTGAGATCTCCGTGGTGGGAGGTTTTTCAGAAGAGGTCAAATGCTCACCTGTCAGGAGTGATCTAACAAATAGTTGTTTTGCCTGATGGAAGAGGAATGGATTAGAGGACCTGCTGAAGTCCCTCCTGCTCTTCCTTTTCCTGTCCCATGATTCCCACAAAATGAAGCATCTCAGTGAGTGGTTTAGCTTCAGCAGTTTTTGTTGCATTCATGTGAAATTGCTGGCTGGTCTGACCTCCTGTGAATCCATCACGGGACTGCCTTCTAAATACGAACTTGTAGCATGTGTTCACAAACACACGCCTGTATTTATACCTTGGAGTTGTTCAAGTTTGCCTGTTTGGTCACCATTTGTTTAGTAATTGGCATTTTTTCTTCATTGTAGCACGGCTGCAGTCAGTATCTCAGAGTCTTTAGATTTCCCTCCCCAGATACCTAAGCTTTTGCTTGACCTGCTGCATTTGCCTTTCTACAGTTCCTTACGGTTTTGCCAACTTGGAGGATTTAATTATATTGAACACACTAACCCTGTGTTGATATCAAGGTGGTTTGCAAAAACTGATGAATTAAGCCTCTCAGATTCTGTAAAGTTTGATAAGCAATATTATCTTAATTTTACACATTGGGAAACTGAGGTATAGACATATCTCGCTGTACCCCACCTCGTTTCGGGTGGAAGGGGGTAGGAAGGGGGAGAACTGGGGAGAACCTTGAAAACGAAGGAGAAAAGCTGAACATAAGTCTTATCAGACAGTTTAGACATCAGGGTTTGCAAATGGAGATAAAAGTGATTTATTTCCCATTCTTATTTTATAGTACAGATTTTAATATTAATACAGTGTGTAATGGAATATAGTGGGCTTTAATCCAGACAATAATTCACTCACATAATACCACCTTCCTTCCACTTGTCATCAAATCTTTAATAGACTGGATGCTGAAAGCGTGGTGGTATGATCTCTTATTACTAAGGCGCCCATATTTTAATAAATGTGCTTGGGCCTGTTTAGAACTTCTGTAGAGTAATAAAGAAGGGGCTTTTGGAGACCTCTTCCAGCCCTCAACTATCACCTTATTCCCAAGGCAGACTCGGATGCACCTATGTTATTCCTGACAGGTGTTTGTTTAAATGCTGCTTAACAACTTCTAATTTTGGCTCTTTACTTTGTATTCTGCTCACTGTGGAGAACAGAGAACTTCCTTCTTACAGAAGCTTTCCCTTCCTTCTGCTCAATCTGTCCTTGTTCCAGATATGATCTCTGAAGGACTATTTCCGTTCATGTCTTTTAGGTTTTCCTGGGTGCAGCAGCTCATCCTCTTCTACCTCATTGGAAGGCAAACAGAATTACTCCAAGAAGCGGAACTCAATTAGCAGCAACAAAAAGGCAGTGACTAGGGTGTCTTCTGCCTCATCTAAAAACAGTGCTGGTATGGTCTGGTTTACGGGGGTGTATTTTCACAGGGGGGAGTGCACTGCTGTACTGAGTACTTATGTAGAACTACTTGTGCTTTTTCAGAATCTGAGATGATAGTTCAAGGAAGACACATGGGAAATAGTTTAGCCATAAACTTAATTTTGGCAACTTTATTTAGAACATCTTCAAGAGGAGAGGTGTTCTTACAGTTAGTCACTCTACCTTTCAACTGCAGAGAAAAAGCTGCAGGCCACAGGTTTCATGCTGAAGCAAATCAATTCTTTGTCTAAGCAAAATTTGCAGTGTGTTGCCATGTGTTAAAGGTATGCTATGTTAAAGATACTCTATTTTCTGATCAGTTGACTCACTATTGAAGACCTTCTTAAATTTTAAAGATATAAAGTCACTAATTTCAGATCTTGTTCTTCTATTGACCAGGGTTGTATAGTTCTTCCCCGGCTTCAAGGAAAAATCCTTTTGATGGAGAAATTCAGGTTGGAGACAGAGTACTGGTGGTAGGACAGAGAACAGGCACTGTGAGATTCTGTGGGACGACCAAATTTGCACCAGGTATTTGCAATATTCTTTGTGTGTGTTGTAGAATCAATATGGAATAGATTACATGTGAGCACATGAAGATTAAGAGAACTCCGTCTTTGTCCTCACTCTCTCCAAAAAAAAAAAAATCTACATTTACTGGTTTGTTGCAAAGTTCTTTCTCGCTCCTATGTTTCATTGAATATTTTTTACTTTAATGCGACTGCCAGGAAAAAATAATGGTTTAAAATGCCGCTTGTCCACTAATACGGCTTAATTAGGAGAAATATTTTGATGTTTAAATTGTAGGTATTGTTACAAAGCTTTCTGAAAATCCTCAGTTTCGTCCCCAAAGTGGTATATAGTATATTGAGATCGCATGCCTTTATTCCATACTTCTTGTAGTAAGCCTTTTTGACACAGCTCCTCTCTTGCAATGATATGTATTGTTACATATACCTGTCTGTCTCATCATCTTGGCATCTTTAAGAGGGTAATTATGAATGTATTTGAATCTTAATTAACAAACCTTTAGGTCTCAGGACAGATGAAAAGTTAGAAACATCTCCGAAAGCCCCGAACCCTACCACCATTTTCTCATCCTTCTCCCTTTTAGCTCCTCCCTCCTTTCCCCTTGCTAAAAAACACTTCAGTGAAGCCAGGTGTTCTCAAACAGGACTGAGTTCTTCTAAATTCCAGAAACTAATTTCTGAATACTATTTTTTTTTTTGCAACCAAATTCTGTGTTCGTTCTTTAAGTCAAGTCCTTATCTATAATCTTGTTATTGCAAGAGCAATGCAAGAGCAGTTGGTAAGTGTTGGTGTAAGCACCTAGTTTAAATGAGGTCCATTTGATACGTAAGCAGCAATACTCTGTCTTGACACTTGGTGGCAACAATACTTAAAAAAAAATGTGAGAATGGTTAGAATGTGAGATCGTGGCACAAGGCACCGACTTTTTCATTCTCGCCCCTTCCCCCAGTTTCACTGTAGGCAGCCCTTGCTTAAGTTTCTGTGGTTAACGGCTTCCGCACTTGAATGTGATCGCGCTTACCTTCATGTTGTTGCTCACAGTGCTGACAATGAGAAAAGGACCGGGGTTTCAAATGCACTAGAACAAGTGTGAAAATCAGAAAGCTGTTTGTTTGACAGTGTAAGCCTCCTCCCTCTCTGCTCCAAATCAGGAGACCACATTTTTTGGAGAAAAACAGGGTGTTGTAAGAAGTAAGGATGGAAAGATGAGCAAATCTTCACCTTTTGCAAAACCAGTAATTTATAGAAAATGTAACAAACAAACAGATGCATTTTTGAGTATTTAAATTTTAATAGGTATCAAACCTCTGGAATTTACCCAAACTTTATTTCTTTTGCTGCAATGCAGATTTTTATTTAATTCTCAAAACAGGAAGGGGAGAACTTCGGATGTACTGAGCCCTTCTAATTCATAAGCTGTCATTTCTGCGTTTCTTGAGCCGATAATTAGAATTACTATTTTATCCAGTGCCTTAGTACCAAGTGACTCGAATTAAATTTTGAATCTTTTGGGAATGGATGGCATAAAGACTGCTAATGGAGTATGAAATTTAGCACCTTTACATAATTAGCTCACATTTATCACAGGTTATGAATGATCAAGCTTATTAACATCTTGATGCCTATTCAGTGTTCGGTACGAGATGAATTGTTGGCCAGTTCTGATTCTTACACCCTTCTCTCGATATTGTACAACCAGCCTTGCAATTAATTATAACTTGCTAGAAGGAGAGAAGGAATGAATTAATAGCAAAACTTTGATGATCTCAGATGAGGCATAATCCATGTGATCAGAGGACTGAAAAGGGAAACTAGAACCACCGCTGCTCTTCTTGCCTGTCTCCTTTTTCTTCAAATAGCCACTGTTATATTCACTAATGTTCCGTTTGGCTTTAGTGTGTGTGTGTATGTGTATATAGATAGATAGATATAGATATATAAGGTTTTACCTTTTCTATATTACTTAAAATGTCTTGAATTTTCTTGACGGCATAGAAAAATGCTGAGGTAAAAAAAATCTAAAAGATAATTTTCTTGATATATAAATTTTTGCACAGTTACAGAGTTAGTTTGTAAAATATATATGTATTTACTATCATTATCTACAGTTTGTAACTGGAAACTGTTTCCCTTGATGTGGGTGAATGCCTACTGTACCAACTGTCTAGATGAAGAAAAAGCCCATGGTGTTTTGTTTAAAATACCATGACGTCACTGTTTTGAAATGCAGGATTCTGGTGTGGAATTGAGCTGGACAAGCCTCACGGGAAGAACGATGGTTCCGTGGGAGGCGTTCAGTACTTCAGTTGTCTTCCCAGATATGGTATATTTGCACCACCATCTCGTGTACAGAGGTAAACACGGAAGCTGTTCTAATGTTTGCGTTGCCAAATGCTTTCTTAATGCATTTCCAGTGGGAAGCAAAGTTTTACAGCAGATATAGAAGAAATAAATGTCGTCTTCTACTAATGGAAATTTATAATGTCCATTAAAAACCTGTTGGGTTTTAGCTCAGCTTTTTGAAAACAGAGCATAAATTGGGAGTGCAGCCCCTCTGTTTCTCTTGCAGCCACTTCAAGTATTTTCATTCCAAGGCCTCCATTTCGGATCCAGTCTGTGTTCATTAAACCTTACTCTCATGACCCAGTCCTGATGCACTGAGCTAAATTTGGTTATAAAAGGAAGTTGCCCTTGGACACAATTGGAAATACTATTCTCATGCCAGCAAACTGCACAGGGGAATCAAAGCATCCACCACTTTGTAGCCTCTTCGACAGGTTTCAGGAAGAACATCTGAGGAGTAACGTGCTCTTTCCTCCTGTATTTGTATCTGGTTACTCTGCCAGATGGTTTTTTTTTTTTTTTCTTTCCCTGAATATGCTAGCTCAGGCAAAATGTTAAAAGAACTTGCCTCACAATTACACATGCTGTCTTGCTGAGTAGAGGGCAAGTAACTCAAATAATAAACTAGTTTGCTCTGGGCACCTCTTACATACCAGCTTGATTGCAACTGGAATGTTAGTGTCTCTTGGGGAGTGAATGGAGAAGAGAAAGAATCAGAACTTGACTCAACATTTAACAAGGACCAGCAGTAGGGTTGTTCAGAGTTGAGTTGAAATAACTTCTTTGTTGTGTTATTGCTTTTCAGACTAACAGGTTCTCTGGATTCTCTCGCAGAGACTTCATTGAGTAAAATAAATCACACTTTTCCAGGTAGGAGTGTAAGACACTGTGATTTGTCTTAGTTAGCCTACTGTAGGCTACCATACTACAACTGGAACCGGCTGCACAAAGCCAACTCCTCCGAAAGCTCCACAGCTTTTCAAGCCATCCAAATGATAGCCAATAGTCTGGCTGTTTCCTTCCTAAAAATGTAGCCTGCAGAAGGAACTGCATATCATTCCTTAAGCTAAATGGAGATTGATGAAGGAGGGGGTCAGTGTACGGAGAGTTCATATGAAATTACTAAAACTTCTGTGAGATGCTTGGAAGCATCCTTACCTAAGCTTTTGCTTCACATTAGTTGTGTGGTTTGTTTAATTTAACTTCTGTCCTCTCTGAAAATTTGAACAAGTTATGGACACTCAGTTTAATCTCTTAATTTCCAAATTGGAGGGGAGTCGTCTGTGTAGCAAATACAGTGGAAGCACTATAAAAGAAAATATAAAGGATATGAGTTCATAAGGAAGGTTTGGGGTTGTGGTGTTTTGGTTTTTTTTTTTTTTTGGTAGGAAGTCCTACACAGCTCATTAACCTTTCCACTTCTTAGGTTTTAGACGAAGTCTAAGCACCACTTCTGCCTCTTCACAAAAGGAGATAAACAGAAGAAATGCCTTTGTTAGGTGAGTGTCTGGAGTTTAAAATGTTTGAGTGAGGTCGCTGTTACCTTTATTGTTTCTTGATCAAAAGATACTCTTTATACCTATATAATATCTAGACTTTTTCAAGTCCATTTTTTTTTAATTTCCAAAATGGACCAGTAGTAGACGATTTTTCAGTGGGTAACCAGGAGTACAGTCCTTGGATTCAGGTTGGCATTAAAATTGTTTTCCAATCGTTCATCACCACATATTCTCCAAATTATTCTATTTTCACACAGCTGGGTGAAGTTCAGAGGTTCTTGTTAAAGGACTTCATCTTGGTGGTCCAGACTGACCCTTTCATGTTAAAAGTCGTTGTGGGTAAACTCTTTCAAGCCCTAAGTAAAATGTTTTGTATTGCTTAATTTACTATCACCTATGGCACGTATTGTAGATCCTAGCATCAGGTGACAGGAAATTGATTTTTCCCAGTATTTCAGACTGCCATGTGTACTAATGTGCTCATGGTACTACGTGTTCTGCTAGTGACATGAGAGCAAACCCAAATTCTTTTAAAAGGGATTTGAGGTTTCCTTCCCATGCACTTCACTGACTGAATGTTTTGTAGAAAAAAAGACTGATTTATTTATTTATTTATTTCTAACTAGATCTAAGAGCTCTGTGTTACGACGCAGCTGGAGTAACAGCACAGCAGCTAGCACTGAGGGACCAGTGAAGCTGCATGAAGGCTCTCAGGTTCTTCTGACCAGCTCCAATGAAATGGGGACAATCAGGTACATTGGTCCTACAGACTTTGCACCAGGGATATGGCTGGGACTTGAACTCAGAAGCGCCAAAGGAAAGAACGATGGCTCTGTGGGGGAAAAGCGCTATTTCACCTGCAAGCTGAATCATGGGGTCTTAGTTCGACCTAGCAGAGTAACCTATCGTGGGATTAATGGGGCAAAACTTGTAGATGATATTTGCTGAGCCAAAACATGCTCAATACAGTAGGAAATAATTATTTTAAAGCACACAAGAACCCCCTCTATCTAGAATGCAAACTTATTTTGAAATTATAAATCTGCATTTGCATTTTACATATATAAGTGTATGTATGTGCGTGTATATAATATATATTTATATATATATAAAAATAGAGATTTAAAAATTCTGTTGCGTTAAGACGTAAAACCGCTATTCTGTTTCTCTTACTGAAACAGCCCTTGCCTGGGAAGGTTATTGCAAAAGCATCTTGGATTTGAGATGCTGTGTTATTTGAATAACGTTCTAGTCATTAGAGAACTGAGTATCTCCAGCGTTCTCTAAAGTTGCTTTGTGATTCATGCAGTATTTAAACGATTTCCCTCCATGTAGTAATGAACTGATAATGCTTTGCACATTGCCTGTTTTTGACAGAGGAGATGGTTAATGAGTGACATTAGTCTGGTTACCAGGCACTTTGTCAATTCCAATACCAGCTGCTAGCAATAAGAAAGCAAAAAAAAAAATAAAGACCCCTATTCTCCCCTCCAGAACACTAAAGGGCTGATAAATACAGGGATTCGTGGTTATCCTAGTGAACAGCAGCAATTAAATAAAAAGCCTGTAAAAACCACAAATATGCTGCATGTCAGTCTGTATAGTAAAAAAAAAAAAAAAACACTTTTTGTTGTATGTGTTTGCAAAAGGAGCTGTGTATAAGAAGCACTCTTTAAAATAATGCACTTTGCCCTCTCCTGGAGAGCTTTCCCTCCTTTTTAAAGACTGTCTTTGTTTGTCGTGCTGCAGGCCATGAATATCACAGTTTTTGAATGCAAATAAACCCAGAGTGGAACTATCTGTAACAGCCTCATCATAACTATTAAGTCTGTATAACTACAGCATGGCAGTTCCTGCCGGTAGTATGGATTATATGCAGGGTTTTCAAGCACGCCATTAACATTATTTGCTTTGTTTGTGATACATGGTTGGTTCTGTTTCCTTTGGAACAGTTTCCAGTATAAATTTATTGTATGTGGTTATGGTAAATTAAGGGTAGTTTTAGGTACAGCATTGTAACACACCTTGCTGTGATGTTACTTGCATATCAGCCTTTTAAAACAGCTAATATTTTGTCCATGTTTTAAACATAGGATGTATTTTAATTGTTCAGCCTATGTAAACAACATGGTCTTATCAGGGTGGTTTTTGTGTTCCAGAACAGTCATTTTATTCTTAAATAATCTGCTTGCTCTTACCTACTTGAAGAAGTGACACTTCCAATTACATCATAATGTCCTATTTTTAGACAGAATTCTGCTGCTGTTACCTTCTTCTAAATATGGCTGTAGCTATTTTTCCTGAGCTGTATTTATAAATAATGCATATTCTATTCTATCTTATCGGAATTTTTAATTGAATATAAAAGCTGTAAATTTTGACTGTAAAAAAAAATTAATGCTTTATATTTGAAGATGCAGACACTGAGTGATGTACTAAACTTTACCTTGTCCAATATCTGTTTCTTGCTGGTATTAGTAAAATGAAACCCTGGTGAATAGTATGGCAACAATAATTTTCATTAGGTCCTTACAGAATGCACATCCTCTCGCTTCTGTTCTTATGTACGCATTAGGCACACAGCGTGGAACAGCAACTATAGAATATAAACCACAAGTTTTTATGTCTTCTAGCTATTCGGTACAGAACTGCCAGGTGTCAAAGAAAGTGTTTGCACAGCACATTTCCCTGGTCTGTCCCAGCCTTGTGCTCCTGGGGGGGCAGTTTAGTTTCTGTGATGAAGCACTCATTGTCAGAAATGCTGTTGTTCCTGCCGGACAAGATGGAATGGCTGTAACCGCTTTATCTGAGGGGCAGAGGAAGTTCTTCAGGAGGTATGTAGGGGAATGAGGGTGTGGGTAAGGCAGCAAGCTCAGGCAGTTTGTTGTAGTCACACCCCTTCTGTGTGGCATGTCTTACACAGATGAAGTAATAGATGGGCATAACCCCTTTTCCGAGAGTTTTCTGATTCACTGGTAACTTTTTTCTCCAAGGATGTCAGACTGCACCTTCCACAGCTCTGTAGCTACACCCAGTTCAGCTGGAAGTGGGGTCTCAGTGGCAAGGGCTAGCAAAGAAAGACTACAGGACTTCATTGAATCCCACCTGATGGGTAGAAAAGAGGGTGTAGGTACTATCTGAGCATTGGTGTAGTTGTTTTCCCTTCAATTTCAGCTTCAACTAGCTGCACACTTGTGAAAGCTCTGGCTATACTAGAGCACTATAGGTTAAAGGAGCAAGTCAGGACTGTTACCAGTATGGAGCTGTTTTGGTGGCACTGAGAATCTTCTGTGAAGAAGCAAGAAGCACTGTAATTTTATGCGGCCTGAAACAGAAATAAATCAGTCCTTTCATTCCATAAAGGATTACTGATGGCTGTCTTCAGGTTGGTGATGTGAAGGGATTTGTGCTTCCCTAAACCCAAGGTAAGTTGCTGTAATCCTTTTCTCTAACTCTTGCATGAGAACACTTCATGTCATTAAAAAAAAAAAAAGTTCTGGAAACAACTGGCAGTGAAGTTTGACATTAGGTGCTGTGGTGAGGTTTGTACAACCACAGCCCCAGATTGGTTAGAAAAAAAGACAAATGATCCTCAGAGTCCCTATAAACCATATAAATAAAATATTACCTGTTTTGTAAATAAATAGAGCCCCACCCCAGCAAGTCTGTATTGCCTGTGTGGACTGGAGGCTCATCCTTGTTCCACAGCATGTCTCTAGGGGTCCAGTTTCAGAAAATGCACTTTGGTGCTCTTGGCAGTAAAATCTTTCAAACTTTTTTGGACACTGGCTGGAAAAGAAAGGTGACAGAAGGAGGAGATGAACTTTCTTGAGGTGTCCTAGGATGGGGAATTCATTTCAGTGAGTTCAGTCCAGTTGGATTCAGTGATTGTTTTGCAGATGTTGCTATCTAACAAGATCTGAGGCACTAGGATCCAAAACTGGCACTGCAGATTTGCAAAACATAACCTAGTTTCTCTGACCAGTTAGCTCTGTGACCTCTGGGAGTGTTGCATAGGTGGCAAGTCCAGGATTTACATCATGGCTTTTAACAGAGTTCAAATTTTACAGAAGCCTTGTCAAACTCCAAGTGGAAACTGACACTGTGTCCATGCACACCACATAGCAGAGTACCCACCCGCATCCTTTTTCCTGCCTTGCTGCAGACAGACAATGCTGGAAAAAATGGCAAATAGAGCAAAGATTGCCCGGCAGTGCTAGATTCAAACCAGTATGCGGTGGCTGTGTGGTGACTAGTTCCACTGCTAGCAGAGCACAGGAGAGCTCCCTTTTCAGTCAAGATAGAGAGGAACCAAAGCGTGCAGGAGAGGAGATGTGCCTGCCAGATACCTGCTCAGGAAAAAAGTCTTTTTAGCTAAACCACAGCACTATCCTGCAGGAGAATAAGCATGTGGATAAGCAAGTGAAGGAGAATAAGGTTTATAGCTAAGTCCTAATTTCAAGCATCATTTCTTGAGAATGCAGCTATCTATGACATAGGAGTGATATGGCGAGGGGAAAAGAATTCAGCTTTTCAGGGCAGGAGCTACCTCTTGCGATGTTTGTCACTCCACTGTGTTAAAATACAGCTTATGCTTAGCCCTACTAAAAGTCCAAGTCCTGACTCAGAGAAAATGCCGTCTGAGGATATAAACATTTGGGAATGAAAACACTCAAATGCTCTCTCTCTTCATCCACATACTTTGTTCTCGTTATACTGGCCAGTCTGCTATAGGTAAAAGCCAGCCTTGGTGGTTTGTAATAGAAGGAATGGCACCTTTCTCTGTGAGAAACTTGAAGTTGTGACATTTGCAATGCAAACAAGTCTTAAACACGCTGCTGCTAGCCAGAAAGGTGGCTGTCTCAGTTTAACACCAGACCTGCTCCTCCGCGTGTCAGTGTACCTTAATACTGCTGTAACTTTACCAGGTAAAAATTGGTGTCCAGAGACCTCCCTCTGGCGTGGATCCAATCATTACACAGCCCAACACAGAGGAAGCCAGCTACAGTCATTTTATTTGTCTTCATGCCTTGTGGTTCACTACACTTGTTTACAATACAAATACACTATTCAATACAAAATACTCAATGACCATATATTAGTATTTTTCTTGATAGTATCCCTGAAGTGCACAGGCCCTTCCTTTATAAACAACGTTGCATAAAATGCTATACATGAGACGGACACTCCTGTAATGAAGCTTGTTACTAAAAGAAGCCAGATGCAGACAATTTGGACATTTTCCTGTGATGGGTTTAGCTTTGGGACAGACAAACGGTGTCGTTGCTGCTGTGAAAGGCTTTTTTATCCTATTCCCTCGTCAAGGTTCTTGTCACCCAGCAGACAGAGCAGACATGCAAAGTTAAATCCTTCATCGCCTATTCCAGACCTCTTACATCACGCTGTGTATAACCGACTGTGCCCAGGGGTGCTGCAGCTGCTCTTGGGCTGAGCCTGTGACCTTTGGTGAACACATGGGCAGGGAAGCCAGTGGACCCGTGATACGACACCTCTGTGAAAGGCCGACTCCACCAAATGAATGCAGCCCTGGTGCTTTCAGCCATGTGGTACCTGTAACCTCCCCTGGCTACAGCAAAGCCCCTCTCCAGCCACCACTCCTCAAGAAAGCAGAACCACCCAGACTTCTTGCCTCACTTCATTTCCAGGCACATGATGGAGAAACAAGATTCAGCAGTGAAAAGGAAGATGAAGGGACAACTGGAAAGGTAGATAAACAGACATCCCCACCGAGTTTACCTTCAGCAGCATACAGAATCACAAACCTACCTAGCATCTACAGGAAACAGGTAACATCCCCATGGAAACAAGCCATTTTCAGTGTATGAGAGTGGTAGCACAGGATTTTCCCAGTCATGCTTTACATCCTGTAGATTGTACTGCTTCCCGCTTTTCCACTGCGGAGTGAGGAAGACACATAAAACCAGAATGTAAATACTGCCAGTGAAAAAGATTAACAGTCTTAAAAACAAGTTCCTTAGAAAAACTTACATTGTTTCAATAAACTATATTTTAAAAATAAGTCATAGACAGAAATGAGTAAGAGGGTTAAAAATAACTTGAATTTTCTTCTCCTACAACAACCCCTAGCATGGAGGGGTTTAGTAAAGGAGTTTGGGATTTACACATGCCACGGTGCTTTGGTCTGGTGAGCTCATGGTGACATAAGCCCCTTCTGTTCCCTGCAGCTCTGTGAACTGGAGAATCTTTCTAGACACAAATTAAAAATTCCTAGTTCATGACAGGACAACATGCTTTTGCTAATGGTGTACAGGCATAGGAAATGTGCTAGAAACTGGAAGAGAAGAAATGTGAACACTGAAGACTTCCAGATGTCGTTAGAGAAATGCTAAAATTCTATTAAGTACCTCCACCCACACAGCATCCATAACCTCTGAACTGCAGTCTGTTAGCTTTACCCCAGCACATAAAGCTGAGTTTCTGTTGTTTCCCTCTGCCCTACTTGGCTCCTCCTGGGAAGGCCCTTCAGAAGCTTCTTTCCTACCACACTGAACAAACTGGTGCAAGTGATTCTTCCACCCAGGGCAGACCTCCCTGGCACCTGCAGCTCTCACATGCTTAAATGTCACATCAGTTTCTGTCAGCCCTTCAGCTGCTTTGAGATGGCGTAGTCACTGATCATGCCCGAGTATGAATTGTTACTTCAGTGACAGAGGAAACAGGTATCACGTCATCCTGTACTGTGATACAAATAAAATCCTGCATTGCCACCAAAATCCTGGCGATGCTTTGGCAACGGGACGCACCCTTAAAAGTTGAGCAATGCAAATACAGAATGACCAGGAAAAACAGTCTTTCATGCAGCCTGCACACAAGTAGCAGAACACCCTTCCGTCCAGGAAGTTAAGTCATGGAAATCATTTGTCACTGATGGTATTATTTGTTTTCTACAGAAGAGGACAGACAAATGCTCCAAACCTCGTTTCTGAGTGGCAAGATTTGATTACCATCAATATTTACAAAACATATTTTGCAAATGGGTGCTGTGCTTGGACAGCACGCAGGAGTACCAAACGAAAGGCTTGCTGTGGAAGAGCTCAGAGTTGTTATGTTTTTTACATTAAAAAATAAGCCCAAACTAGATTTCTGAATTCCAAGACTTAAGAGGGGGGATTTAAAAAAAACCAAACCAAACCACAAAACCCAACATGAAAAACCCCTAACAAAGCATTTTACACTGGCGACACTGGAAGGAAGCTTACTGAAAACCAGCTGCTGGCGCTGATCAGTATTTATGTCAATGCACCGTACCCAGCAGAGCGGAGAATTTCGGTAGTAATTCACCATTTCCCCTGACCAGAATTATCTCCTCACGTAGTCCATAGGTAAGAAGCAGTAATGTGTTTAGCTCCTTCATTTTTTATGACTCCCATTCTGTAAGAGTGTTTCAGTTGAAATTTTGTGATAAAATAACTGCACAGCACAAGCTGCAGAGCAGTAATCATGTTATCACCCCGACTGGGGAGAGCCTGCCTTTCCCCCTTAACCCCCACAAACTTATAATCATCTCTTGCTGCTCGTGCTTTTAAAGCTTCTTTAGAAATGCCACCTCTAACATCAGCACCTGGCAGCTTATCTGCATTTGCGCGGCATCAGAGCTGCTGCCCCAGATCCAAGAATTAGTAATTCCAGCTAGTTAAAGATCATTAACTTTGCAATGTTTTGTTCCTGTGTATTCTTTAAGAACACATCAGTATACAGGTCAGATTCTGTTCTCAGTAACGTGAGAGCCAGGGCCGCAAAGACTCAAGAGTGTGCTCCTGCGCAAAGAAGACCTACAGAAAACAATGAGGAGCTTCAGCCCTTCTGAAAACAAGAAAGCTGGAATATTTCGATGAAAACTGCTATTATAAGTGAATACTATACTAGTGTGAGAAATTGTTCCAATAATGCTGAATTTAGTCAGCTTTCCTGAGACTCTAGAAAACTACGCCATTGAGTTTACTGGGCTAGAAGGGGGAGACCGGCGTGACACTAACACAGTCCTAAGCTAGGCAGAATCCCTCTCTATTTCATGACAAGAGCTGTGAGCGTAATAACCTTGGAGATCACAAATACTCTCTTAGTTCAAGCTAAAGAAGCCCATCCCCACCAAGCCTGTGCAGCAGCAGCATGATGGATCCCTGGCAGACAAACTTGAAATTTGGAGAAGCCCCTGACTCAGGCTTTCCCACGCAAGAGCTCAGCCCCGTTAATCAACCACCACATACAATTCTGGCATTCATCGAAACCGGGGTTTTAGTTCCGTGTATCAGCAATGTCAGAAAGGCAGGTTAGGAGAGCACGCTACCTCCCCTCCCTCATGATTTTTTACAAGAGCGGTGGCCCAAACCAACCCCTCCATTTTCAATCTGCACATCTCAAAGGTTAGGAGTACCCATACATGGATTCTGGTTTGTTCCCTTATGAAGATGGGAAGCTTACCTCAGTGTTTGGGTTCAGGGTCGGATTCAGAGTCGCTTCACCGAAATGAAGAGTCTCGGACTGAAGAACACCTCCATGTTCCTTTGCTGATGCTCCAGTACCTCCATTTCCTTGGAAATAGGTACCACTTTTTGGGTAGCATTCATGTTAACACAGCTCCTCGCAACCCTAAGTTGAAGTTACTAATGCACATCTTTACACATGAATTATTTCCTACACCTATGTTTTGACAATACACTTAACTGGAATATTTTTCATGCACGAGGTGTACAAAATGAGTCAATGCAGTGTTTGTCTTTAAACCACTATCACACACATATTTTGTCAAAGGAACAAGGGCTCTAAACCCTTCAAATACAGACAGTATCTGGCATCCGGATCGTGGCACAACATAGTCTTCCGCCTTCATGTTGTTGTTTGTACAGGGTATGTCAAAGGCTCTTGTAAACCTCGGAGGTATGCAGGTGGCTGTCCATTTTCAGGGCTTGGGGAAAGTTTCTCTCATGACCATGGTCCTTTAAAACTTCACCTTGGTTCCACTTGACACACACAAGTTCCTGATGAAAGACATTCCTCCTTTTGTAGGACAGAAGGAATTTTAAAGGGCTCTACTTAGTTTTAGTCCTTAAGCACAGGAAAAAGAAAACAGAACAAAACACCCAGCCAAACAACCCTCCCCAACCCAGAATGCTTCATAACATCTACACCCATCCTCTAGGCTTCCTCCCTTTCAAGTGATGCAGCATGACCAGTGTCTTTCTAGCGCCCTGCCAACTCCCCCGTAACCGCTGTGCATTCAAGGACTTCTGAAGACTGGACTGTAGCTGGAACACAACTCGGGAGTGTGCCATCGCACCTCCGTTCAGCACTGTTGTATCCTTTTTTGAGTTTGGATAGAGGACGCTCTCCCCAAACCCACTACAACCTCTGCCAGCTGCAGGAGGTCTCCAGGTGTTCCAGAGCAACCACAAGTTTGGCACGGAAAACCCCAGACATGAAACACTCAAGGCAGCGAGCCGCGGCTTTACATTAGCAGAGAACACACAACTGAGAAAAGCTCACAGGAAGGGCATGACAACAACCATGCGTATGAGTTGATGCAACAGCAGCTGGGCCTTGCAGTTAACATCTGTTTCCTGTATCCTCCCTCCCCCTTGTTTCTTTTACTGTATTGGGGCTCCGGTGACATGAAGCCTCTCGGGTTAGTTGAAATTACAGCTTCCAGGGTGGCACTTTTGGAGCAAGTTGGCACAATATGGAAGGTAATGCTGTCAGATCCCTTGCTCGTGGTGTATTGGGTAACAGGACATCTCCTCAAGGCTCAGAGGCCACAGGGGGAAAAGTCAAGAAGGTAGAGGGCTCTCACGGCCCATGCTGGGTTATGTGGCTCTTGTTTCTAAGGACAGGGTCCTCATAACTGCTAGCGCAAGGTGGTGAGGAGGCTTCCAAGGGTAAGCCCTGCTGTTGGTATCCATAGTTGACATTCCCACAGGGGAAGTGGCGGAGCCTAAAGAGAGGCACTTCTTTAACTCTTGCAGTTAGGGAAGATGGCTCTAATAGCAGGGAGGAGCCTGGCAGCCTGCCAGTTACAATGTTGGGCCCCACAGTACCGTTTCCTTCCTGTCCCAAATTCTCCCTCTCAGGCTTCTCCTTCTCCAGCAGAGAACTGCTTTTGCTGGCCTGCTTCTCTGCAAACCAGGAACCGTAGGTTGGATTCCAGAGGTTGGTGGGCTTGTTTCTGGAGCTGCGGCTTTTGTGCAGCTCAGAAGGGGGATTGGACTGGGTGTAGGCCATGTTGATATGTCCCCCCACTGAGGCTGACTGCACCTTCCCCGGCACTGGTGGTTCCAAGGCTCCCACTTTCCCTAGAAGTTTTCCAGCAGTGATGGCTGATGGCAGGGCGGGTGGAGATGGCAGAGTTTGCTTGTCATCCTTTCTGTCTTGGTGTGTGGAGGCCAAGAGAGGAGGAATTCCTTCTGGATTGTCAGAGCGCACCGCTACCTTCTCCTCCTCCTCAGCTGACGGGCCATATTCTACTGGCAAAGCAGTGTTGATGACATCTGGATCCTGCCGGAGAGAACAATGAGAATTTCTGAGTCTGCTACCATCACGTGTACTCAGACCTGATTAAAAACCCATCTGAGAGCTGTCATGCTATGATCACGAGCATCGATCCCACTACCTAGAGCCCACATTCCACGGGTAGTGGATACTGACAAAATGCAGTTTGCCATGAGATGCAAAGGGATGCCCTTAAAATCGAATTTTAAAAAAAGGCAACCCTAAAACTCACCACAGAACACCAGAGGCACAAAAACAATGAAAATCATTTTTTATGTCCAGCCAAATTTCCCGTGGGAATGTTTTTTTCAAATCTATATCATCTCAAAGTTCATAACATTCTCAGATAATATTGAGAAAGTTTCGGCCATGAAAGTGTTGCCTCCACACAACAAGGGAGGAATGGGAATGCAGAGAGAAGGCAATACTGGCAGACCCCTCGAAGCCCGAATCCATAGGGACTGTGGTTCTGAACTATTTAAGCAATTTTGAAAATTAAACTGAGGGAAAATGTGGTCATCTGGGTAACCTTTAATTATTGCTAGACTCCATGGCACGCTCTAGATAGCAGAAAACAATGCCTCCTAATCCCGGGGGTACAAACGTGAAAAACAGACCAAGCCTCCCAAACAGCGATGGAAGGCAAACGGACTGAGGCGAATAACTGTGTGAGGCCACACAAGAAGCCTGCACTGATGCAGGCAGCAAAACAATTTCCAACCTACTCCACTCCTCACAAGGTAAAAGTGGTGGTAAAAAAATAAATCCGATTTTGACCTGGAAAGGCAGCCCCATCCTTTCCCCCTTGCCTAACCTTAGAGTCCCCACTCCTTCAGCATGGCTGTCTCCACCTGCCTTCTCCAGCACAGTCAGGTTCAGAAAATCGCTGACAGCTGCAGAAGCCACCTGCAAAGGGTGCTCTGAGCCAGGACCATTTCTGCTAAGTGCTGGCTGTGTCCTAAGGGTGAACGCTGGGATGGAGTGGCTGACATGAGCACACAAAGCACCTACAGGTGCTGGCCTGTCTTAGCTCTTTTGTTTGTTGGAATCTGTGCCTTTATCAGCAGAAGCAGAGCTACAGGTCTGCTCTTTGTAAAGCTGTGTAAGGTTGTGTTGGCCTGTGCCTTTCAGCAGTGAAAGACAAGAAGGATCAACCACCTGATGAGGTAAATATCCCAGCCATTGGTCCCAGGTTGACATGAGACTCCTCGGACTGCTGACTGCAGTGATGCAGTGCTGCCTTCTCATCTTGTGTTCTGGCTTGCCTGGATAGCTCCTCAGTAAGAACCCTCTCCACCCACCTCATTTGAGATGAAAGAATGCCGATACCTGAGTGCAGTACTCAATCCTCTCCAGGATTATGGCAAAGTTTGGCCGGTCTTCAGGCTGGTGCTGCCAACACTGGGTCATAATGCGATAACTGAAAGAGCAGAACGGGAGATGCTCATAAATGGCAGATCCTGCTGATACATAACAGCTAGTCACTGCAACTTAGAAACCACAGGCATGCATCACCACTCTGACTTCTAATAAAAAAGAGTGTTCTGCCTTCCCCAGAGTCAGACAACTGATGTGCTGGTAACCACTGAAAGGTGGTCACCAGTGGGCCGAAATTTACAGCACATCAGAGAAATAACTCACCCACCCCAAACCCCTTGGACAGTTTACTAGAGATAGGCAGGGCTACAGATAGCGGAGCTCCATGTTCCCTACCTGTGAACAGTCTCATGTACTTCGGTTTCACAGCTAAGCTAAGACAGAGAAATACCGCACCCCCTTTGACCAAACAAGCAACAGCTAGTGCTTCTCAAAGGGGCCCTGAATTATTCTCCAAAACAGACACAATAATTAAAAAGTAGAGCACTCACTGGCAGTCAAGACCAATCAGGCAGAGCAGCCACGATAAGATCTAAAAAGTCACTAACTTTTGACTAGAGAACAGCATTTGAATCAGAAACTTATTTGCATGAATATATCAAAATCTCATACACAGGGCCAGGGCAGTTTTTAGGTGGATCCATCCTTCCTCCGTTAGTGACAAACTCCAGAACCTCCTGGTTACTTTTGCTAGGGTAGGGCATGTATCCCAAAGAGAATATCTCCCACAGCAATACGCCAAAGGACCTGAATACAGAAGCGAAGGAAAAGAAAGTGAAGGGTACAGGAATGACCATCACTGTTAGGTGCAGTACCGTCAGCATTGCTCTTGGCCGTCTGTGCTCAGGCAGCTTGTGGAAATCACTGCTGCAGGATTCAGACATACATAAGGTGCACAGTTGTAATGGCAGACTTTGAATCACTTAATGAATATAGCAGTTGACTGTTAAATGAGTGAAATCTGTGATATACGCAGGTAAATAGGGTTGCTTTGCCCTTGTACTCAGCACTGTTCAACTAGATGTAACAAATGTGAACGTCAGCTTTTGCCTTCCTGAGACATCAGCCACTGCTGGAGGTGGGACTGAGTGGAGCAGTGGCCTGATCACTTATGACAAACTTTCCCTCTTGAATAAGCCACTCTTCGTGAAATAACATGCCAGTGAATCCCCAGTGATGCTCTGATCCCCACAGCTCCCACCAGTAGCTCAGGGTACAATAGAAACATTTCCTAGCTAACACCACAGCCCTGGGCCTGTGTGGTGTGGCCTGCAAAGCCCCGGGACAACAGCTGGGACAGGACCCCCTCCAAAGCATTAATCTGGTCAGCTGCTTGGAAATCACGATCTTGTTGATTAAGTTGCAAAGAGCTATGTGCAGCAACGGGAAACCCTTCTGCTTGGTGCCGAGACAGGCAGCAGCTCAGCTGTATGGCAGTGTACCTCCAGCCCTCTGCTGGCTTCTGCAGGAGCTGTGTCCTCACCACCACCTCTTTCCCCTCCACACAAGTCCTGAGCTCTTGCCTCCTGCTCACCCAATTTCCCTCCCTCTCCTCTGGCCACCAGCAACTCAAGAGCTTACAGTGCTGCTGCAGGGCAGGAGGAAGGTGAAAGCCGCAATGCATGATGCTCTTCTCCCTCAGTGGCAGGATGGATCCTGCCTGCAGTCTCCTGTGCTGTTCTCCTCAGTGTGGAACTTTCCTCCCTGTAGCAGCAAAGCAGCACCTGCATCTACCTCAACCTCCCCTCCCTGCCTGCTCACCTCCCCAGCAGCACTCGCCTTTACACAGGTCTGATCTTTCTGTTCCCTTGTCTCCTCCAAGATTACTGGCTAGGAAAGACCCAGCTTGCCTTTTTAGTAAGGAGGAAAGCAACAAGAACATGTGTTTTTTACAAAATATTCACATTTTACAGAAGGGGTTACAACACAGACAGACCGGGCAGAGGAGGAAAGGAAGCGCACCATGTGTCTGTTTTTGATGTGAATATCCCTTCCATGAAAGCCTCAGGTGGCATCCATTTGACAGGCAACATGGCACACCCACCCTTCCGATAGTAGCTGGCTCTGCAAAGAACAAACAAAGCAAAGAGTCAGCCAAGAATCCAGAAAATGCCATTGATTTGCAATTTTTGTAATTATGAATATTAAAATTATGAGCCAGAGGGAAGACTAGTTTAGGCGAAGCAGCATGACAGAGAAAATGCTGAAGACACCTGTTCCTTCTCACCAGAAGAGTGAAAATGGGCTGACCATGGAAGGACTGTTCTAATCTACCTCACTTCAGCCCTTACGTGGTGAACCGAAGTCATCCTTATCCATGTGTGTGTTCCCAGCGAATTAGTCACACAGTAAACTGCTGCTAGCAGAGCCGTCCTCCTGCCCTTTTCAGCCACAGCAAGATCTCCACCTCACCTCACCTCATACCTGGTCACCTTGAACATCCTCACCAAAAATAACCAAAGCCTGTCCCATAGGTACCCAGTCTAAAGCACTGCAAGCGAAATCCAAAACCCTTTATAAGATCGATGAGCTTGATGGGGAGGATGCGTGGCCGTTGGTGCTGGAGCACAAGTACAAAAACCACCTCCCACGCTCCTGAGACAGGAATTATATTAGACCTTTAGTGTCATTGTCATTTAAAATAAAACCTACAAGCCCCAAGTCCTGTGCTGGCAGCTGCAGGAGGCTGCCCGTGCAAGCTGGAAGCTGGTATCACTGTTCATAACCGCACAGACTGAGCATCCAAAGGATATTCCTGGACACAGAAACACGTGCGAACTTCAAAGGCACCTTTGAAAACTCAGCACCAAAGCATTCATCTTGGCAGTCAGTTCTGCTGATTGTGTGAGTGTGACAGATGCTATTTTGTCCCAGCAGAGTCCTATCTGACAGTGGGGCAGCGTGGGGGCTCTTTGTGAAGGGAAGGAAAGGACAGAAAAAAAAAAAAACCCAAAGCAGCTCAGATACACTTGGGTGTTTGAAGGTGGCACTCTGTTGGCATCACCTCAGGCTGTGATGCTGTCAGATCTTAAACTAAACAGAGCCAGACCAGCTTCGTAATTGCCCAGGAGAATCCCCAAGCAGGAAAAAAAGGCAGCGAGGCACTGGAATAAACAGTGCAGGTGACAGTACAAGGCATTCCTCCCTCTGAGTCAGAGGCAAATCAATTCCTCAGCACAGCAGGACATGGTGCTGCATTTCTGGAGGTGCTATGTGGAAGATGAGATATCAAACTGCAGCCCCCACTGCTCGTGGTCATTAAAGATTTCCTGGCACTTCTTTCAAGAGCACAATAGTTAACCCTATGTCCTGGCTGAATTCCAGTTCGGGTGATTACATTTTCCTGACCTTCCTCTGCACCTACCTCATTTATCTGCAGTAAATTGAGGAGATTTACTGATGACACCAAACCAAAGGGGCAGGGGTAGTATCAACAAGAGAGATTAAACTCAGAATGATTTTGGACCATAAAACAAAAGGGCACATCAATGCCATTCAGCGTGGAGAAAGTAAAGACAAGACACTGAGGACAGAGTACAAGAGGAAGGAAAACTACCTTCCATGACCACCGTTCTTCATCACCCAGAACAAAGGTGTCAGGAGTGGGAAAAGCCTCCAGGGCACAGTTAAACTGCGGGTGAAGGCAAACACCACGAACCATTAGCTGGGATGCACCAGGGTGGGACCTCTTCACTCTCGCCTTGCTAGGGTTAAGCAGAGCAGCACACAGGCTTGCTTTCCTACACAAACACTGCTCCTCCCTCATTTTAGTGAGCTTCCACTTGCAGATACCCTGGGCTTAGCTCTGCTACCTGTATATATCCCGGGCCATTCCAAAGTCTCCAATTTTAGCCACTCTCCCAGGCCCTCGACAGGTAAGGAGGCAGTTCCTGGCAGCAATATCCCTACAAGGAAAGGGAAGAAAAGCAACAGAAAGAGAAGAACCACTTAATCATTTGACAATTATGCAAGCCAAAAAGAAAACGAAGAACAGTACCTACTTTCCCAAGCTGCAGAGAGCCCCCAACAGCCAGAAAAGTCAGTGCTTTTGGGTAAGTAGTGATGTTCCAAATTCCAATCTGCTCCAACAGCAGGAGCAGTTTTGCTCTTTAACATTTCCTCTTTAAACTTCATGTAACATCGTCCAGCTGAAAGGATGGGCCCCCTGTGAGACTCCCTTCACCCCACGAGCTATTTTCACGTCTCCACGGAGTTGCAAGCAGTGGGGCTGATTTCAGCAATGTACTAGGAGAAAGGCACCAAGCAAAATTCATGACCGGAAGAGCTTTGAAGACTTCCATCATGAGATTGTGTTTCCATTTGCAGGGTAGCCAAAGAGGCTGCACAAGTGTAGGCACTGAGACAGAGTTCAGGATGTTTGGTATAACTGCAGACCTCTACAACCTGATTTATAGCAGCTTCTCTGTTAACTGCTTCTATTATTCTGATTTTATCCACCTTGTTTAAAGGTCTCCACACACTAGAGTGCAGCAGGACATAAACATATCAAGCATGGCATTACGAGTCCATGCTGGTCTGTGTGCAAGTCAGGCCCATGCTGACACAGATGTGTTCACCTACCTGTGAATGAAGTGGTTCTCCTCCAGGTACTGACACCCACAAGCAATGTCACGAGCAACATGGAGCAAGTCCAGCATGGAAAGGGAGGAGGGCTGATTCTACCAAAAGACAAGGGGCAAACATGGGTTAAAAGCAAGAACATGGCATGATTCGTCACTGATACAATGCTGGGAATGCTCCAACAGGCGACATAGCTCAGATATTGATACACAAAGGGATGACAAAAATGCGCAAGAGAGTTTATATCCATGAACCATGCAAAGACAGCGCAGGCACGATGTCATACAAATCCCAGGGACAGAATCAGAACAGCTGGATCTGACTTTCGAGCTCCATTGGGATGTCCCTGTAAGATTTTCCCCCAGTTCTCATGGGAGACGCTTGTGAATTTTCAGTGTGATTTTTGAGGAGATCTGTATCCTGAACTGGTCCTCACTCAGTTTCTTTGTATTGTTGCTAGCTCCTCTGTAAAGTCACCTTGAACAATGAGAATGACATTTTGTATAATGGCATGAGTCACATTTGCTCTTTCCCTCCTCCACATCTGTGTAGGTTTTATCTTGCCCCTCAGAGCACTGACACAGGTTTGTGTAGCCAACGGCCATGGAAGACGAAGGCTGCCAACTCCTTGTTCCTGCCCCTCTGATGAAGTCTACAGCCCTTGCCAGCAGGAGCCAGATACTTTAGTGAAAAGGGCAGGCTTAGCACCGGCTCTCATTTGCTGGCCTCTGAAGCCAAACCATCAGCTTCTGCACTGAGGCGTGAATCAATGATCCCTGTGGCCAGCCCTGTGGGGGAGGAGGAAATCACTGCTGCCAGTGGGGTGATGACAAACAACTGGGTGGCAGTGACTGCTTATTCCACAGCAGCCATTTGCTAGCTAATTGTTCATCTGTGGCCTTAGTTATTGGACCAAACAAGCCTATCCCACCCTCTAGCTCTCTCTTATGACACCTACCATTCTGCCCAGTGTCCAATAGGCACAACTGCCCACGTTGGTCTCTCCCACCAATGCACAGACCAACGTGGCTTCTCCAGTGACAGGGACTGCTGGCTCTGCCAGCCTGTCTGATGTGATGAAACATATCTCCAGACTGGTGTGATGCTGTGCTGGTCATCCCACCTGATCTAAACCACTGCTAGCTGGGACTGGAAATATGTCCAGGCTCCGCACCAGGCAGCACCCAGTACTTAAACAGTAGGCATTCACTGGTAAAACCTGAAAGAGTCTTAATATCTTCCGAAGAGATTAGGAAAAACCTGGCCTCAATACTTGACTAATGAAACAATTGAAAAATGCTGCATCTCTGTGTGAACAAAGCCTGTTCAGTGCGGTGCCATAAAACAAAAGCTATGTATCACCTGCCTATAATTTATTATTTACACAGTAAGTTCATTGTGTATATATATATATATATATTCTTAACTGGTTCTTTAAAACACTGGACTGCCTCTCCTCCTAAACCTTTCTGAAACCATTTCCTGAAAACACAAAGCCTCTCCCTCCACCTCCTTTTGTGAGGAAGGGGGGAATAATCTTTTTCTACCTCTGTGAGTTATTCACCAGCTGCACAAGATGGCTACAGTAAGAAAGGATGCAGATGCCTTCTTTTCGCCTTGCAGGGCATAACTGAAGGGAAATTAATATCTTTGTCTACCCATTACCTCCTCTTCTGAGCAAGGGTCAGAAACCTGAAGTGAAAAGCCCCATTCTTTACTGTGCAATTGATTCCAGACCTGAGCTATAATGCAAAGGCAGTCAGTAGGCTGAAACTACAAGCTGATTTGAACAGCATAGCTTCCCCCCTCCCCACTCTTTTCCCCTTCCTTCCCCTCCTTGGATGAATTTTCCCCACCTTTTATTTGGCTAAATACAGTCCTAAACCAGATGTGACTACCCAGCCAAGGGCAATTTAGCCATGTAATTTGTTTGGAAAACGGAGGTTTGGGATTCATTTTGCAAGAGAAGCAGCCCGAGACACCGAAGGATTCACTTTACAGCTTTTGCTCCCCAGATGAATGGACAATGCCAGCTGCAATGCATCGCTGCTCAGAGCAGTGGGCACGCTGGGAGCACTAGCATGGCACCTCCCCAGGTGAGGCTGAACCTTGCTAGAGGTGAATGAGATTCTGTGTATTGTTCAGTGTAACCACTCCTCTGCGCAACAGGCTGCACAACACAAAGGAGGGGAATCATTTATCTGTATACGAATTATCTTCCAGAGCAGTTCTTTGACTGCCATGCTGTGTGGGAGAAAGATCAGCACTGAACTTCCCAGAATGGACAATTCTGCAACGCTCATAATGAGCGAAGGCTCCGATTCCAGGCGTCTCTGAATCTAACAGAATGCCTCTCTCCAGACAAGGGGGAAGGGATAATCCTGTAATAGATGTGAAACTTTATTAGAAATGGAACAGAGAAACTCTTCAGGGCTGTAAACCCTGGAGCCGCAGGGAAGTATGAATCTGTAGGTTATGGAGTAGACCTGGCTGGCATAAACTGCCAATAACCACAGGAGTCTCTGGCATTGTATTGGTGATGTTGGATGAACATTTGGCTTATACATATGATCACTTTTGCTTAGAGTGCAGAAAACTCATGACCTGTTGGCTGAATATTGATTTGATTATTTACATGAAGCACACAGACTAACAACACGTAATAAATAACCTGTGTTGGCAGCATCTTGATCTCTCATTAAGTTGGATCCCATGTCCTGATAGCTTCTGCAGTGGCTCTAGCTTCCCATTTCATGTCCCTCACAATGCCTTCAGTTCCCCCTTCCCTCACTTCACCTTCTTCGCCCCTGCTCCCTTCCACACTTTTCAGAGGCGGAGTGCACGGCAGCATGCTGTGTGTGTCTTGCTCCAAGCCACACAGGTTCTCACTGACCTAGCAAGCCATATGGGACAACTGTTTTGCTCAGTGGTCACTCTAACATGGTGCTTTCTTTCTCCTGAAGACTTGTAATTAATGCCAAGTTAATGCCTTTTACACCTCTGTTGAATTAGACTGAAACTGGCAAATGAATTCGAAGTTACTGGCAGGGGAGTGGGGAGAGCAACTGGGGGATAAAGGTAGAGAATGAAGTTATTCATTCTTTTGCAATCAGCCTGAAAGCAGAAGTAGGTGGGAAAGACAAGGTGGTAAGGAAATCAGCTGGAAAATACAACCTGGAAAAACACAAGGGTAAATGACAAGGTGCACTGTAAGCAGTGCACCTCTGTTACTGAGTCAGTCAGCTAGGTCTTGTGTGCCAAATTAATTCCTGTTGGAAGCAAAGCTCACTGAAGCCTGTCTACTCTGCACTGTTCCTTGCCTTGCCTTTCCTTTCCTTTAATGGGCCTGGAAAGCTAGATGTCCAGTGTGCTCCGCCTGCCTTCTGCCTGTCTTCCTTGAATGAGCAATAGGAAGAACAAAGCAGCTCAGGGTTCATTAAGAGCAGTGCAAAGATACATCCAGCATACTGAGCAATGGCCCTTATATACAGAGACTCCATCACACCTCAAGTACATGCAGAGGGTAAATCCACTCCACAGATGGATCCCATTCGTCACAGAGCACAATGCCCCATGCATCTCATCTCTCATCAGTCAGTCTCATAGCCTCATAGTTTCTGAGCCAGCAGTCAAACATGTACACCAGAGGCTGATTTCTCAGCACTCACACGTGCCATCAGCCCCTCAAGAAGCTGCCCCAGCAGCCAACCAATGGATCATCCTGTCACACTAGCCAGGCAGACTCCACATGGGGTGGTAGCAGAAGCAGGGCAAGGCAAGGGGAAGGAAGGTGTTAGAACTGGAGCAGAAACACGTGTATCAGTGTCCCCACAGGCAGGGTGTTCACATTCACCCAACTGTTAAAGAGGGACTGGAAACTGCTTTTCTGAAGCAGTTCCAGCTTACAACTGCCCAGCTGCATTTGAACTTAGCTTTCCCAAAGCATGACAGGCATGGGACAGAGCAGAAAACAGCAGCATCAGTCCAGAGTCCGCTTCAGTCCTGGGAGCAAGTTAAATGCAGAAATAAGGGAGGGTCTTTGAGATGCTGGGAACAGCCCCTGTGTATAGTAGTAGTTATGATCAGTCTCAGATAACCTCAAATAGGTCAGGAAAGACAAGGCAAGAAGAAAGGAAAGAGAAACTGTGAAAGCAGAAAGGGAAATACCAAGGAAGTAATGTATGCTGTGCCTGGAATGAACCATCCAGCTCTTCTGCCACCAGCTTTCTCAGGGGCAGCACTGAGCTGCCACTAACAGAAATGGAAGCCCTGGCATGCAAGGAAGAACATGACTGGGGTAGGGGCTAATAGAAAGAAACCCCTCAGACCAGAAGGGTCCCATGACTACATCCTGTGAAGATTAAGGGCTTTTCATCCACAAAAGCAATGGATTCATTTTACTGCAGGTAGGTAAAAATTCCTGCTGTCCAGGACTAATGTTCCTTGTGCTTCCTCACAAGATCCTGATCATTACTGAGCTGGCTTCTCTCTCTAATTTAACAAGCCAAAAAGATGCTTCCATTGCAAAGTGATGGGTGCCCTTGCCCTATACCATCCTGTTTCACCTGCCACTTCACAGATCTAGCACCGCCTGTCCTGGCAGTTTTGAACAAAGCACCTACCAGGCAGCACACCTTGTCCGTGCCATTTTGCTCTGCGCCAGGTGAGAGCAGAGCCCACATGGCAAAACATGAATTTCCCCAGTCACCTACCACCAACTTCAGCGCATTTGTATGAGCTAACAAGAACATGTCTAGGTGCTACAGAAAACCAAGCTCTACTGATAAATACTGTTTGCTCAGATTTCAAACATCTTGACTTTCTGGGTGTTTAGCCTTCTTATCCAGGCAGGAACCACTTTATTGCAACCTATCCAAGACTGCGGTGCTCCTGAGCAACACAGAGCATTTTATATGTCTGAAAACTAGTCTGCAAGTTAAAAATACAAAGTTGATCCGTTTCCCGATACCTCAAGGAAGAATTTTATCTGTTAGAGCCAATTTGTGTCTCTCTTGTACTGACAAAATCCAGCATTTTGGCTTGTGTCAAACAAATGTAGAGACAATGTATGAAGCTGGGTCCTGGTGCTAAACTTCAATACCTGGGTGCCTTTCTCATCCAGGGACTCAGAGCAAACTATTCTTCTGAAATACTGATTCCTCTCTAGGAGTTGATTTCTAGCAACAAAAATTTTCTGACCCTCTAAACTGCTGGGAAATAGTAGCTGCATGGATCAGCTCTTTTATAGTTACGTATCTGCCTTGTGGCAGCAGCTTACTAAATAAAGTTCAATTTCTGCGTTTCTTACCGGTCTAGGCCGCGTCTCTCTCAGGAACGATTTCAGGTCACCTCCAGCCATGAGCTCCAGCAGGATGAAACGGGGCAGTGCCTGCAAGCTCACCCCAATACAGCGCACAATATTCTGGTGGTTGAACTTGCTGTGGAGACAGGGAAACTCAATTACAGAGCAACTTTGAGCCAAAAAGCAAAATTGCAGAAAAGAATCAAAATGTTTTGCTGTGAGGAACGTTTTTCTTTTTTTTCTTTTTGCCAGAAAGTAACGAGTCTCAAAGGTAGGGTAACTGGAGAAAGCTCAAGTGCTGCCCCTGCACTCTGTCTGCATAGTGCAGAAATAGAGGTGGGGAAGCAGTGGCTTTTGGATGCTTTTCCTCTTCCTATATTCCGCATTCTTTTTGGGCTACAGAAGGACATTTGGACCACAGTAGGCAGAGAATGTCTAATAACAGAGGGAAGTCTGCTCCTAATTTCCCCATCCAAGGGGCAGAAGCTGGGCTAGGGCAGAGTTGTTCCAAATAACATACTGACACAGGGATCTGCTTATGTAGGGGACATTCCGCAAGGTTTAGTCTCTAATACCTCCTTACTTCTCCAGACCTCAGTGTGATGGGAAACTAGGACTCCGGCACTGACATGTGACATGACAGCAGCATTAAGTCAGCACCATCTATTAGTTTTGACTAGTTGAACCCAAACTCCTTAAGGTTTGGTTTTTTACCTCATGTTCTGATCTCTAAGAGAAATCAAAGGATCCTATTATCAATTCTGAAAACTGAGCCTAAAGATTTTCACTTTAGATAACGAAAACCACTGTGGACCCACTTGAAAATTTAGTCCTTAATCATCTGGTGCCTCTTCATTTGTAAGAAGAATAGAAAAGGATGATAATGCCTATCCTCCTTGTAAAATACTGTCAGCCATGGACTAAAACTACTGTATAGATGTGTGGAATGGACATCACCTCTCAAAGCACCCGTTTCCTTTACAGTGCTGAGCTTTCTAAACCTACACAAGAGCTGTTCTTACTCATACACACCTAATAATCAGAGCTTCCATGAGGAAGTCCAGCTCATCTTGCTCTGAACACACTTCTGGCAATGTCTGGAAAAGAAAGAACAGGTTGACAAGGAGAAGTTATTTAAATTTAGAGATGTAGAACACCTGGCACAATCAAAAGCGCTAACATTGTCTGCAGCAATCCTTACTTCTCTGAGAGAAACCTCACTCTAAGGTAATAGCTAGACCATTATTAAACTAGACTGTGAAGCCTGTTGAAAGGTAAAGATCAGAACAGAGCCCATCAGCACCGCTGTCATTGTCCTCCTGGCAAAGGAAATAGCCCAGAGTGCACAGAGAACAGTGCTCAATATATGGGACTCTGCTGTACAGAGGAGGAGGAATGAGACCACAGTTCCTGAGCTCTCTGACTCTTCAATACTCCTACCTCCCAGCATGACTAGAACCAGCAGCAGGACTGTGCTGCTAAGTAACCTCTAGGGAAAAACAAGCTGACTAGGCTGCTGAAGGCCTGAAGAACCCTACCAGGGTCTCTTAGGATTTAGCTTTACATCCAGTGCATATCCATCCTGTAATGGAGTGGTGAGACCCCTTGAAAGCCAGCCATCTCCTACCTGCAGGCTCTTTGATGTAAGTGCCAGCTGCTCTTGGCCCTGTGAAGACTTTTGGCCTCTCACTTAAAGGCTTTGGATAGATTACCACACCAGATGGAGCATACAGAGGATGGATAGAGGATGGATTTATTTCTCATACCTGCAGCCCACTGCAGCTGTATGGGAAATCTTTGCCTATTTACAATTTGCAGACCTCTTTAATGGTCTCAAAAACCCCTATGCTACAAGCCCTACCACCCCTATGATGGATTAAAGTGTTGCAACAGATTAGCAACCTCTCTAGCCACATCCGTCAGTACTATATTAACACTTCATTCATCTTCATTTTTATAATGCATTGGGACTCTTGGGTGAAAAGTGCATGAAACCATCATGATAACTCATACACTGTCACTTACTTTCACAGCCACCTGCAAGGGAGTGGGGTCGCTGGGGATCCCTGCCACCTGACCTTCATATACCTCACCAAAGGCTCCGTGGCCCAAACCCCTGGACAGACCAGAGAAGACAAGAAGGTTTTACTACAGAGAACACACATATAAGCACTGTGGTCACAGCTCACAGAACGGGCTCACAATTTTTATGTTAGTGAAACAGGGAGAACTGGATATTGACACTGCTGACACTATCACTCCTCACACTATGCAGGGGACCAGACTGTGATGTCATCTTTCCTGGACCTACAATGTATTTGATTGGTAGGGAAAGCAATCCTCAAAAGTGAACAGTCCTCAGTGAAATCAAGCTGCTGGCACTGCAGTGTGTAATAGATAGCACTCTTCTACGGCTTTAGTGTCAGTGCTCTAGTGGTGGGTGCTTCAAAATAGGTCATTAAAGACAGGTCTTAAGTCTTGGTGTTCCCACACCCTAAACACATTAACAGTTCCCATGATGTTTATGCATCACCATTAAAGAAAACATTGAACAAGAAACTAGGAAGCACAATGGTTCTCAAAGGACCTGAATTCTAAACCAAGTATCTTTTCCTGATTTATTTTGTGATTCTGGGTAAGTACCTTAGCCAGTAAATGGTGATGATAGTGCTTTGTAAAGCCCTCAGTTCCAGGAACTCGTGCTGAGAATCATTTCGGGCACTGATCGCATTATGAAATTTACAGCTTTATTTTGAATAAGGGTACAAGAAAATGGAAAAGGAATTAATCACACAACAGATCCTGTCCTATGTCCCTGTGATACAGATTTTGCATACCTGTCTATTCAGTCTTCACTTTTTTTTTTTTTTTAATAGAATGTTAGGGGTTGGAAGGGACCTCTGGAGTTCACCTAGTCCAAATTCCCTGCTAAAGCAGGTTCGCCTAGGGCAGGTTGCACAGGGTCACGTCCAGGCAGGATTTGAGTCTCCAGAGAAGGAGACTCCACAGCCTCTCTGGGCAGCCTGTGCCAGTGCTCTGCCACCCTCAGAGAAGTTTCTTGTCATGTTCAGATGGAACTTCCTGTGTTCCTGTTTGTGCCCGTTGCCCTTTGTCCTGTCACTGGGCAACACCGAAAAGTGTTGACATTAAGTCAACTGGTACAACAATAGCTATACCACAAAGGTGGCATGTCGTAATGACATAGCAAACTCTGGCAGAGAATGAGGCTGCATCCCAGATCTGGAGTTCCTCTTAACAATGCATGGGCTGCACATTGGGCAGTAGTAGTTTGAGGCTCTAAGAGACATTCCTGCACCTGGGTCCGGGTAAAAGGCTCTCAATAAGGCTCTCTTCTACAACATGTACTTTCCTGCTAGAGCCAGGTCTGGAGTGAAAGTTGCGCTGATTCTGTTCTCTGGTCTATTGGTGGACTGGTTTTACATGGGCTGTAGCCCTCCTGCCCATTCAAAGAGGTGCTGCTAAAGCAATCTGCTCTGTTGTTATATAAGCTCTGTCTGTAGTTTTGCCAGGATAAAGACCTATCTAGGCAGTGAAACCACAGTGAGGACTTGCATTGCCCGTGACTCAGTCACTTCTTTTAATAACGTTTTGTAGGTACCAGCTTGAGACACTGTTCTTGGCTATGCCTGATCATCTTACTACAAATTGAAGTTATAAGCCAGATGTCTATAGCCCATAACTCACCCTCCCCCCAAAAAGTTCACCTTCCCTGCCCTTATCAATTCCCAGCTGTATCCTCTGCTCTCTGCAGCTTGCCCCACTTCAAAAATTCTTTCAGAGCCCGAGTGACAAAGGCAGCAGCAGCACAGGGTACACTGGAAACTTCCAGATGCAGTCCAGCAAGATGTGCAGGTTAAGGGGAGTGAAAGGAGAGACAGCAAAACATTGCAGGCTGCATAGACTGCTCTGAGCACTGGCACCGTAAGCTCCCTAGTATTCCAAGTCTTCCTGCTTCCACTTCTTGGCTTTTTGTGTAAAACTGCGTGGTACCAGGGTAATGTCACATTCACAAGTGGCATGCACTGTATCCTGCAGTAGAGCAAGCTGGGAAAGAACTCTGAATTTTCAAGCTTTTCTCAAGAAACTATTTTGAACTTTCCAGAAGTTCTGATCTAGCCATGACTATCCTGCTGGCTTTATATTCCTCTCTTTTTAATACTGTCTCTCAGTCTCAAACCCATTACTTTTCCTGCTATTGTCCTTAAGGATGTCTCTACCAAAGATCCCATCAAAGACTTTAAAAGAGCCCCCTACAAGCCTCGGCCTTCCCAGCATTTAATCAGTTAATACTGGAAATGGGCCATTCATTGCACAGTCTGCAAAAGATGTGTCTGAATTACTGGTGATGACTCTACAGTTCCTCTCATAATCCCAGAAGATTAACACTGCACCTGTAAAAGGCCAAGGGGACTGCCAAAGTCCAGTCCCCTCCACACGAGCCTGACCACTGCAGCTTTACAACTTTCCTATGAAAAGGGGCGTGAGTCTAACAGTGCATGAGCATTTGTACCTGCCTGCACAAAGACATGCGTTCACATGCATGTAAGGGAGCCAGCATCCGTGAACGTATAGGGTGAAGCACAGGGAAGGCAAAGATGAATTTACCGGATGAGGGAGATGTTTTTTCGAGGCACCTCTTTGAGGTCACTAATGGAAGTGGTCTTTCCTGCAAAGCAGTAGTTGGGATTGTAGTCTGTCATGATAGTGGAGGTACGCAGCTTGCTCAGCTTATATTCAGGGCTCTGTAACTCCATCTGCATGGCTTGTAGCTCCTGGTGCTTCCGACGATATACTAAATATGGGGAACACAGGAAAGCAGAGACACAGATTGGCTTTGAAAGAGGACAGCAGCTGTGCAGCATGTCTCACTGGAATTCACTGTGTGGCCCAACGTCAGAGAACCAAACCAGACAGTGACACCATCGTATTTCTGTATGTCACAATTACGGATAGAAAATGGAATCCAAAGTTATCCAGGAACGTTTGATTTACACATCTTACGAAGAAACAGGCTTGTTCATGAACTATTTGGAAGAAGGAAAATTAATTTCACTTGCAGAGATCTCTGATTTCTGATTGTTTTGTTCTATTTATTTTATCAGACCTTCCAAGTATAAGCCCAGCTCCAAACTTGAGGGAGACGGGGGATAACCAACTTCCCTAAATCATGCAGAAGTGATAAAATCTTAAATTAATTATTGCATCATATTGTTCAAAATAGATAGACTAAGCTGTACCTCAGAATAACACATAAAACTAGCTCATTTTGCAAAATTTCCTCTGTTCCTAAACAACAGAGTTGGACTAAGTTTGAAATCAGTTTATGGTAGGGTTATATTCCTTGAATGACTGCACTGATACTTCTGAAATGTCATGAGAAATCACACCTTGAAAGAAGACATCCTGTGGACATTCCTTGAAACAGTAATTGATACTGAAGTATTTTTTTCAAAGCAAGATGCCAATCGTGAGCAGGTTAAGTCACTATTACTCTTACTATTGATTTCTGTGGGAGCTGGATTGAGCCCAAAGACTGTGACGGTAATAGCTATTGCATCTTCTCCAGCAGATATTGCTCAGGGGAAGAATTTAAGGGGTAAACATGCACTCACAAAGGCAGATGGATGTAATGACCTAGCCACAAGCCCTTCCTGTCCTCCATTTTCCTCCTCATTGATTTTGCTTTGATTTTTCAAATCGCTGCTCCTTCCTGAGATGGCAATGATAGGCTAGTTGGATGGAAAGAGGATTACTCTTCCACTCCCTGAAAAGTAATTAGTAATTTTAAAGGGGTACTGTCAGGCCAGAAATCATACATGTGGGGCCATGTGTGTGCAACTGATAACTCCCAAAATTCTTAAAACTGAAACAGCTGCACAAATGTAATTTAATAGTTGCCACTTGCTGCTGAGTACATCCCTCCTCGCCCCCAGACTATATACAGTGTGGACAAAGAAAGGTGGCCGAGCTGCGGTTTGAATCCCTGGCTGCTTTTTATCGATTCAGATCTGTTCTGCTTACAATCGAATGCAGGTGAGCAACTGTTTAAAAGAAGAAAATGAAAGGGTGAGAAATACCTTGCAGAATTTCAAATAAAGATGCCTAGAATGCCCACACCCTCCTAAGTACCAGTTGGTAAAAGGGGAACCTCTGTGTGAATTTCAAGCTTAAATGTCACACATTAAGAGGCTATACCTGTATATAAGCATGCAAAGAAGCTTGTTTTTAGGCTTAAGCACCAACAGCTCTCACAACACCAGTGGCAGCTGTGTTCTGGCAGCTTTGCACTACAACACAAGCAATAGCAGGTCTTTTGAGATGCAGTCGGTAACCGAAACCCCCTGAAATTGGACATTGTGGTTAGAATCAACTACTGAAATCTGAAGTTAAGGCATGTGTGGCAAGGTGTCATTAAATACAGCAATGGTAAAATCCTGAATCCTTTTGCCTCCCAGGGCTCAATTATTGCTGGTTCAGGTCCAGCCCTCATATGAAAATATCTGTTGCAGAGAAACACTCACCTATCATGATTCCTGAAAAAGCCAAAATTAAAGCAGCCACCAGTGCTGATGTCACTACAGACAAGACCAAGGAGAGAGGGAGATGAACCACTGGCTCAGCTGTAAACAGAGGCAGGAGAAGAAGGAATTACACGTTTGAAATGATTTTCCAGCAGCAACTTCTTTGCAGACAGGTTTTTCTGCTCTTCTTCCCATTTACTCATCTGCTGCTTCTATAGCGTAGGAGCAACCTCTGGCATGATCAGTTGTCAGACCTATGACCTCTAATACCTCATTGTTTCACTTTCCTCAATTAATATCAAGCTGTTAAAACAGATGGTTTGCTATCAATGAATTAACATGTGAACTCCCTGGGTATGAAAACAAGACCATAAAAAACAGGGGCAGGAGGTTGGGGAGGTGGAAAGAACATTACATTGCCAGGGTTAAAGTGCTGCTATCAATGCCAAATCCCAGCAAAAGCAGGAGGACTGCAATATATTATCTCCTAAATGCATCTAATCCAGGCAGAAAAACCTGGTAACAGGAAGTGTAGTACAAAGTATTCCATAGCTGCACCCTCAGTCGGGACCTCAAGGCATTCAACGACCGTCTACTAAGGTTTTCTTCACCCTGGCAAAATGACCTTGCTTTTTACCCATTTTACTGATGGGAATGGTAAAAATACAGAATAATTTTCCCATGCCAGTAACAAAGCTGAGAGCAGTATCCCAAAATCCCGGAGTCCCTTGCTTTAACTGCTTGGCAAGAATACGAAGGAAACAGTAATGGAGCCCTGAGCACTTGGTTTTTCAAGTAACGCAAGTACAGGCAGTGTCTAGTTTTCTTCAGAAATCTCTCATGCAGAACTTCTTACAGGTTCTGCACCTGGACCTTTTATGTCCAAATTCACAGGAATTATACTCTCCTTCACCTTGCACATTTTTTTGATTCTTAAGAGGACTACCTGGCATTTAAATTTAGCTGGAAAATTCCTTCAGTGAGCAAACTTTCATGATTTCAGAGCAGAATGTGAGCATCAGCGTAACCAGGTGAAAAATTTGACTCTCCTCAGTGCTGCCCAGTGTGCCAAGTAAAGGAAACCAGCAATGCTGCTCTGTGCACCATTCTTCAGCACTGATGTTTCTATATCCTAGCAAAATAACCCCGCAGCATGTACCAGCAGGAAAGAAGGTAACATTCAACAGAAGCCACTTTAAAGAAAGACTAGACAACACTTTCAGGATGTCTTACAGTCTAAACTCTACATTTTGGCCATGCGTTTTCTGTTTCGCACTCCATCAGCCTACCCCATACCCCTACTTACCTATGCAAGACACACCATCCTCAGCCAGCTCTGTGCCTGGCTCACAAAAGCAAATGACTTTTTGAGTCTCAAGATCAACACGGCACTCGTCCATCTCACAGTGACTGCAGTTAAGATGCAGCCTAATATCCACCTCTCCATGCCCTTCTGTCACTAGGGAGTGGATAGAAGAAGCTGAGTTAATGACTATAAAGATTATTGATATGATTCCCTTGGGCACTGACAGAAACAGGGGTTATGATGGTCACAGTTGCCAGACGTGGCAGGGTGGGCCCCATCTAAGAAACCCATTTCTCCCCACCTTCCATAGCTCCTGTCCTTTTCTCATGTAGAAATTAACATCCAGCTACATTAGCCCCACTGCAGGTGAGGTGCACTGGCTCTCTTTGGGCAGACACCCCTATCAAGTTAGCAAGGAAGCTGCTGCCGAGGCTAAGGGAAACCTGCCCTTTCAGTGGTCTGTGGGGCTCACCCTTTGTTCCTGGTCTTTACTCCCTCTGAGATCAAACTCTACAATATTTGCAAAACTTTCTGGCTGAACCTATCAGGCCAGAGTGCATCCATAGTTGAAAATACATCTTGCTGTACTAAAGCAAAGATTTTTTTTTTTTTTTTTAGCAAATAGATTTTTTTTTTTTATTTTATGAACACATTGCAAACACATTCAAGACACTGACTTCTGTTCAAATGCAGCCTGCACTGGAAGTATTTATCACTGTCACACACTGCTGGCCAGCACTGCACTGTTTTCCCTAGAAAACCCCTGGTCCAACTTGAATATTTTCCTGAGGGATGCTCTAAGGAACATGTTTGTTAGCGAATAGTTAGGTGCTTTGTCTCTTTCTCTCCTAAATTATTTGAACTATGAGGTTCTGTTACCACTTTCCTTGGCCAAAATTATTCTATATGCTGATAAACTATATTGTTGGGAAGAGTTTTTTAATAGGCTTGATGTTCTCTCCACCCACTTTCTTCCTGCTACTCCCGTTGACTCCCCATTGGACTTTGTTATGTTGCCCTTCTGCCTCATGTTCATGATGACACCAAGCTGTACCCAAAGGGCTGTAAAGCATCTTACAGATGCAAACTATTCTTAACAAGAAACAAACTCACTAGAAGACTTCTGACCAACATGAATACCTTTAAGTGCTGGAGTGTATAAAGTACCAATTGGATTAATAAAGGACACACCATCCTCCCCATCCATCTCTGGGTCATTGTCCACTGCAGCATTGCCACCTACGTCAAACCAGAAGTTACCTTAACAGACTGAGGCTCATTGGCACTAAAATACAGACAAGCATTGCAACATGCACGACTTCAGCATATTTAGGGAGGCATCCAAATGAGAAAAGAGAATACATAAATTATTTGACATATAGGGAAAACTCAGCAAGTTGTGGCATGAAACACTGGTCTTTTATCTCTAGAACTTCAATTTATTAGAAGCTTGTGACAATCAATTTCTTAACTCTATTTTAGGCAGACTGTTGCAAACTGAGGCAAACGTCATCTTTAACCATTTGGATGCTGTGAAACATATAAGCCCTTCTTAAAATTAATGTAGCCAAGAGACTGGAAAACACCAGTACTCAGTTCAGTGCCCTTGCTCATCAAAGCATGTACTGTTAGCAGAGGGCATGAATGATCTGATATCCTTCCTCTGCTTTGGACCCTGAAATCAGAGTGCCTGGTGGACCACTGGGCACTGGTGGGCACTGAAGGAATTTAGGAGTTGCTCATTTGGGCATATAGAACATATCAGAAGCCAAGTATGGGTAATACACTAATCATATTATAAGGACAGTACAGGCCATATATTTTGTACTACAAGCATGCAAAGATTCCCCCACCCCACCCCAAAATGGCTTTTCCTCTTTAACCATCTTCAGTGAAATTAAAGCTATGTCATGTGAGGCATTCTGTTGGAAAAAGAAGCATTACACAGTAACGTTGGTATAAAACATGCACTTAATAATTTAAACTCATTACTTCCTCTCAGGATTTCTAGTCTGTCATACACTTGATTTAAGCTGTGGAGAACCAGGGGTTAAAAAGCCCACCACAGTGCAGATGGCTGAAGAAACTATGTGGCCCAGGAGATTACGGGTTAGTAGAGATCTTGAATCTGGCCCACACCAGTTATAATCAACGTAATGCCATCTGACAGCTGTCCTGAGACCCACAGCACATGAAATTAGCTCCTTGTTGACTGAAGTCAACACCACCATCATACTTAAGAGGGGTCCTGGCTGGCAGCCTGAGCTTCTGTCCCAAGAGACCACCTGTGCAGGACCAAGGCCCATCCACAGCAAGGCAGGGTAGAAGAAGCTGTGTCCTTCCCCTGGCATGAAGCCTGGCTGCCAGTCTCCAGGACCAAAGTCCTCAAAACACAGGTGCTGGCAATGGGAGCACATAGCCTGTGGCTCCTTCTTCTTCAGCACTATAACCCCAGAATGGAAGGCTCAAGAATCACAGCAGGATCTTGATGGCATATTTTGTAGAGTGCAAAGCCAGGATTACAGCTGAAGGACTGACATCTGGCTATTTGCTCAAAGACTAAATGCCATACGTTCATCTTGTGCTAAAAAGGCAACACACAGGCATACTAGTACATAACAGTCAAATATGCTAGCTACAGGAGGATTATCTATCAGCGTTTTGCTGATCATTAGCACTAAAGGAGGGGAAGGGACACCTTGAACATGAAGCCACTTTACCTATATATCCTCCGCCTCCTCCACCTGAGGAGCACCCCCCTCCACCCCCTCCGAAACCCCCTCTTGTCTCCCACCCCCACTTCTTCATGGCCTGGGGGCAGGATCTTCCTCCAGTAGCACCTTCCAGCAAGGATTTTCCTGACCACAGGAAGGAAGTGTTATCATTCCAGCCACCTCCACCACCTGCAGTTAAGAGAAGAGAAGAGAAAAGGCACAGGTAGGGATTATTTTTGTGTAAAAAAGCCTGCAGGGATCTGCAGAACAAGCACTCCTTCAAAGCACCTCAGCTGAAAGTAAGAATCTCATGCCCTGGTTAGAAGAGGGGATGTGCTTTCTACAGAGTGCTACAGTGACCTTTCTCTAGGGTTTTGACCATGCTAATCATCTGCACCTCTCTTCAGCTACCATACAAGGACACATATTTTCTATGCAAAATGTAAAAAGATATCCCCGCCTACCCCCCCACCACTTGCTTCTGGCTCACAGAGCTTTTCCCCTTCTCTTTGTAAAAAATACTTTTGAAAAAACCCCATGTCCATTCTGAAGTGGAACAGAAGGAGTTTAGTGGAAGGGATGTGAAAATATGTCCCAGCCCCCTCTAAATACAACATACTCACCAGGGAGTCACTTTCAGCTCTGCTGGTTGTTCAGTCCGAGGTCTCTTCACAGAGACTTCTAGCCAGGGTGCAATTATGCTCTTTCTGCATAAGCCAGGGAAACTGTATGTCCACACAGCACAAAACAGTGCGGGGAGCAGGATGGCCACATCGGCACTGCTAACTCCCACAGCAAAAATCAAACGACTTTTCTTATGAGAGGTACTACATTATTTTGGGAGAACGTTGCCATTGCTGTGGCTATGCCATCTCCGATACCTGTATTTAGGCCAAGCATCCTATACTGTGGGTACATCCTATATGCATCTGTTATAATTCCTTGTTCCTTCTGAACTGTGTTTTCACGCGTTTTGCCTCACCTCCTTGTGAGGAGGAATCTGGGAGTACCTCATTTTCACCAAGGTTTTCTTAAAAGGAATAAGCTTTCCTTACCTGCAGCTCCTGAATTTCCATTCAGCCCTGGAATAGAGGAATCATTCTCCAGCCTTTCTGGATGAAATGTGTCTGTTTTGGCCCTGTAGGCTCTGCCACCACCTCCTGCTGCAATTATCAAAGGGACTGGTTCTCCATTCTCCATCTTAACAAATTCAGAAATAAAGGCAGTGTTCAGAGTCAGGCGTGCAAATGGAAGTTCAACCACATGCTAGTTGCAGCACGTTGCACTAAGCAGGCATCTAGGGCTGCTCAGCACTACAAATTACCATTATTTATCCACCCACATCCAAAAGATTAACTAATAGCAGTAGTCCTAGAAAGTTCTGCAACAGAGAACAGTAGCATCAGCAGCTCTATGAACTGTACCTACAGTGGTGATGGCTCTTAGAAAGCTTGTAACGTTACCGTGTGATGACCTTCATCAAACGGAACAGCTAAGGAGCACTGCTCTGTATAGTGCAATATAGTGTCTCCACCGGGAAAGGGCTGCAGTACTGGGAACTGAGCATGCAGGCTTGTGCAGAACTATGTAGAAGCTGGGTGATCTAAAGATACCGTTAACACCTGAAACCAGTGTTTGGAACGAGTACTGTCTCAGCTAGTACACGACAGAAAAGACCAGGGTTGCCAAAAGAAAGCATACAGGCTATCCTCAACTTTTCTTGTCATCGCACTGTATAAGGCAAATGGGTAGCTGAAGTCTAATGTTCTACAGTGACAGATTTGAATAAAGTCCTGTGGAATAAAGTCCCTTTGCTGTAGAACTATGTATGCTTCAGCATCTCATCTTGCATTGAAAAAATCCAGTTCAAACTGTTATGTTTGCAAAGGAAATTCCAAGCGACTGAAGCAAGCGTGGCCATACTGCACAGCAGTTTTAAGAAGCATGAAGGGCCAACTCAGCTCACTACAGCTATCAACTGGAAATGAAGGATACCCGGCGTTCAACTTTTGAACCCTTCTCCAGAGATGTATCAAGGGTTCTCAGGTATTTCAAGCTGCAATACTAGAGGCAAATGTCAGGATGTGTTCATGCTGAATGCACATGCAGACTATGTTTCCATACCTTAAATATGTAAGTTGCACCTCCCCCGCCTCCACCTCCTCCTGCCCATTCATTGACGCTTCTGTTCACACGTATCTCTTCTTCAATCACATTGTTCTCTCCAATGCAGACTTTCTGTATAATATCATTGGTCTGCAAACAGAAGACCAGGTCCAAATTCTGGTAAGAAATCTCCATGTCCTTGTACACACACAGGCCTCAAGGACTCTTCACCCTCCCAAAACAATATATTGTCCTCCAGTGAAACTACATAAGCAGAAGCAAGTGAATGCTCTTCTAAAAGAATCTTACTTTTTGCTTAATTTCTTTCATCGAAAGAATTTGTTGCCATTTTAATTGTATTATTTTGAAGCAAGCTCAGTGCTGATATCTATTAACATGTAAAGCAGTCCCATAAACTTCTAACAGAGGAGATGTAGCAGAATTTGCTGCTAATACTTCTTTTATTTATTTATTTAAATATTTATTTTACATTTCATCTCAGTAAAACTATCTTGCTATGCACACTGAACTCACTAAGTCCTCAACACTTTAAGGGAAAAAATGCACAAACTGTTGTTTTGGTAGGATTGACCTTCTGCTTCCTTCTACTTTCATGCTTGTGTATTCTTCTGGAAGAGGAACCTGATAAAAGCATCCTTAAGTTACAAATTATTCTGTTGACCACAAAACGTGTCCTAGGTTGTGCCAGAGAATGAATGGCATCCATTTTGTGTGTGCAGAGTTGCCTATGGAACTAAACAACCCTCCTTTTCCTAGTCTTCCTACTCCTTAATTGATTTGGAGTTGCGTAGGGATGATTAATAAAATGACAAAGTCAATGACCCAAAGGAACCACTAGATTACCATTGAATTAAAAAAAAAAAAAAAATCCGTCATGGCAAAGACATAACTGATTACAATCCAATCTAGTAAAAGTCCCTTCTACAAGTCAATGCAATCTCTTTGCCTCAATGAAAGAATTACATTAGCACTCAATAAATTCTCACTAAGATTACAGCGGCCTGCAATTTAATGAGTCCATATATTACACTCAGCAGGAATGTCCTAGCTATAGACGTTAGATGGAAGTTTGAGTCAGGGCATTTCTCATTTCAAAGAGGCTTCATATTAATGGTTTGTTTGTAGATGTGTATAATTCCAGTTTTAACATTATTTACTTCAGCACCCAGCCTTGAAAAGCCCTCTTCCTTGTCAACAACCTTCAACCTTTCTCTGCTGTGACAGACTGCTAAGCTTTCATCTCTTGGATGGCAGCCATAAACAGTAGAGAAATGCACAGCATTTAAATGTCCAGCTCAAACCCGCAGGTGAAATTCCGTCAGATAATGCTTAATTTCCTCTGTGAGAATCTCATATTCCCTCATCCTCCAAAGAATACTAAATGATTAATAGATTATTGTGCCTGAAAGCAGTGGAAGTTGCACCTTTCTCTTCAGGCATTTGCAGCAACGGTTGTTTAGTAACGCAAAAATTAGGACTGACCCAGCAGTGATTAATTTGTCTCTCCCGTTCTCATACAGAGAGTAATCAAACAGGCCCTGTGAGGTGGGTGTTTATGATAACAGCAGGGCTGGGCTCAACAGTAGAGCAAAGACAAAGCCCTGTGAAGTCAACCCTGAAGACTGATGTCCAGGGGAAAGAAAGGCTCTCTCAGAAAACCCCACGTATGCTCTGAGATACGCAGATCAGTCAGGAACCTCTAGTGTGGTATCAGTGGGGCCTGAATGTTGAAATGAGGAAATGAGCACAGTGATGTGGTACTTCATCCTTTCACAGTCATGTCCTCCCAGTAAAACTGAGCTATCCCTTGAACCATGTAACCCAAACCCCCTCAAGGACAACATTTTTCCCTGTAAACAGACAAAACTCGATGGATTTGTAGAAGGCATTAAGGCAAAACAGAAAGGGCAATCACTTACGCTAGGACAAGCATCTTCTCCTTGCTGTCCCACCAAGATATACAAAGTATCATCCTTCTGGAGGTCAAAAATTCCCAGCACAGACACGCCGTGGGATCGCACCATAGTGTTCTTCCCCCCTTTCCCACCAGCAGCTCCATAGCCTGAGATGCTGCGGGAAAAAGAAAACAAGAGCCTGGCACCTGAGTTGTCCCAGACAAGTGGAAGGTAGTACTGGGCACCGCGTGTTTTGCACACCTGAACTGTACAGCGTCACAGGGTCATGCCCTGAAGACTTGACACTCTACATAAATCTAAACCCAAAGCTTGAAGACTGAGGCTCTCTGCTCTACATAGACCTATGAACTTGAGTAGGTACAAAACAGCTTCTTACACATTGATTGTCAGGCAGACATTCACTGAGGATAGAGGGAGCAAGTCTCTGTAGTTTCAAACTTTAATATATGAAACTCATCTTGTTTCCGAGACAGCATACCCTTGAGAGGTTTGCAGCAGGGAAGAGGCAGAACAGAAGCAGGAGAACCGGTAAGTACAGCACATATGGCTAAAGAGAACATTAAGCACGAGATTGACGGGAGGAGATTTGAGAAAGCAGACAGCATAACTGGTCCTGGTAGCATGGACCAGATGGGAAACAGCTCTCCTATTCCCAGGACCAGAGGAATACAGAAGAGTAGATGAAGGACATGACGCTACCTGCAGTAAACAAAGGCGGCCAAAAGCCCCCTCGCTAAACACACAGTCACCATGAATGTCTCTCTGTCTCCAGCCAGGAGTGGCCAGGTTGCATACATGGGCTGCTGCAGTCACAATTAAGGCTCTGGGACGTTCATTTCAAGTAGCCAAGATTGAGAGGTCCTTACTGCTGTTGATGCACCCGAAGATTTGGCTGTACCACTGTATTGCTCGGCTCCTCTCTCTCCCTTTGCAAGTACACAAAATATTTACATACTTGAAGCAGCTTTTATCAAAGGATTTCAAAGCATTTTTAAAAATCATGATAAAACATGCATCTCTGCTGCAACAAAAGACAGTTGCCTAACTTTCTGAGCAAGTGTGTGGTGGTACAGCAAGCACAATTTAGATCTGGAATAAGCAGGTGATTCTCCACTGACAATAGTAGCTTTGCAGCTATTTCCATGAGAGCAAAATTCAACCTGGAGCATGTAAACAGTGACTGCAGGTCTGAGAACACAAAACTTCCTCTCAACTTCCTACCAGTTTCAGTAAAGGTGCTCTGCTTTAACTCCTCCTTTCCTCTAGCACCTGGTTCATCTCTGCCCAGCACAGTCCTGCAGACAAATAGGCTACAAACCAGCGGTGCCCATCATGTGTGAGCACCCTGAACAGTTTGGGCAGCCAGCTCCTTGCCTTACGATGAGGAACTCACCTTGTGATACTGCACTGAGGCAGCCAGCGTGGAGCAGCATTGATGTCAAAGCAACTATGGAGCATCGAGTGCCTCATAAAGCACATTAGATCCTCGCAATGTGACATGATTATGTTCATGCCACTGATGATAACCAAAGCAATCATTCCTCAGTAAGGCTGCACTGGAGCCAGCAGGAAAAGTGATGGACACAGCACTGGGCTACCCTGAACAGATGCTGCATGAATCTGAAAGACCGAGTTGATTTGCTGTAGGATTTTGTAATGGCTAATGAGGTGCACTAGCAGGCACAGCAAGCTGGCTGGGCTAATCGGCTGCAATTAGGGGCCATATTTTCCTGCGTACGAACAGATTCTGCATGCAAGCAATGATGTCAAGAAGTTCAGGAGAATCCATTTTGGCCTCATTCAAAGGCTGCAGACAAATAAACCCCAGTGGATTCAGGTGACAGTCATTCCCTCTTCAAAATGCGTGTCACTATTTAAACAGATGGGTTATCTTGATTTTGAGTTTTAGCAGGATCCTTTTCCTTAGGCACAACTTTCTTTCACAGGAGGAATCCATTTCACTACATTGACCCTGAAGACAGATTCAGACCACCCTGAGTAGATATAACCAGAACACAGAATATCTTCCCCTGTCTTCCGCCTTTTCTTTTATTATGATACTTGTAGGAACTGAAAAAGAAAACTGCATCTTCAGGAAGGATCAGGATGGGCAGAGTGCACCGGCTGTGCAAACCAGGACTGGAGGAAAAAAAATCCACCTCTAGGCAGACGGGTCGTGGGCAATACTGGAGCAAGTTTTCAGAATATGTGAAAATGCAGTGCTTAGGACACCTTTTTGCATTGCGCTGTGCCATACTCTTGTGATACCTTACGAGAAGGTATCACAAAGAGAGGACAGTGGAAGTGACAACAAACAGGGCTCTCAGCAAAACAGACTTTGCTTTAAAAATGAAAAGAACTTGGACAATGGGTGGTAATGTGTAATTTGTTACAGTTTGGCTCTCACACTTGATCATAGGCTTAGATATGTGATGACAAGAACTTCTGAATGATTAGAAGGAAATCTGAAAAGAAAAATATTCTTTTATATTGCCTAAGTTTATTGTTATACAATGTTCAGTCACGTGGGAGAAAATCAGATGATTTTGTCCATATCGGCATTGGGGCATGTAGGCTCCGGCCTTCAAATGAAGCTGCCTGCAGTGTTTGGCAGCCTACCCAGACCTTCAGAGGTGGAGGGGTTTTCTGAGCGTGGTTAGCCCGTGCTAGTAGAGTTTTGTGCAAAGCTGAGCTTTCTGCCTTTGCATTTTAATAACACATGTTCTGCCGCGTGTTCACACAATCTATAGCCTTCTTACGCAATTATCAAGAATGTAACTCACTGTTCTATGTTACACAGTGTTAAAACACGCTGATAGGGCTTAACAACAGCTTTCTTAAGAGCCAACAGCGAGCTGGAGGATTTTATCTCTGGGTTGGGCATACTGGAGATGGAGATCAGGCTAACTTATAGGACCCACAGTGCAGCAGGCCTGCAGGGGAGAGCTAAATACAGGCAGTGGGTCCAGACCCTGGCAAGTCCTAGAATTGATATTGTAACTTGACATTTTCCTAGGGCTATACTATACTGGAGGACTCTGCTGTCCCTTCAGCAGCCCAGTATCAGGAAGATGTCAAATTGATTTAAGCCCAAAATTGCCTCCTCCTTTCTCCAGGCTGTGAATTCTCTACTGCCTTAAGAGGTGCAGAAGAGAATGTCATCCATTTACATATAGGTTACAAATGACATTAGCCATTGACATGCAGCCATTTCTACAGAATCTAAAAGTCTGTTAGGTCATTGATAGGACTTAAATAGAGAGGTTCTCCCTGCAGGACCTGTGGTTTGTACTGCATGGCAAAAATCAGCCTACAATTGCCCTGGAATTCTGGTTCTTCCTGTGCTGTGATATTCAAGAAATGACCATGTTCTAAGTTTATTGCCTCTTCTCTTTTGGTCTGTACTTTACAGTCATATTTACTGAATGCCTGTCCTGAAAAATTCTACTCACCTCAGGCAACTCATTTTTGATAGCTGAGTAAAATATCATTAATATTTTTTTCATTACCATCAATCCCTGCAGTAATAGACTCTCAGGCAGAACTTGTGCCTAGTCTAGCCTAGCCAGTTTCTCAGAACTGCTTTGCAGTTGACTTCTGTTAGAGACTGACATCTATCCTCAATATTAATATTCTTTTTCACTAAAAAGAGAAAAAGAAGATGCCAGTAAGTTTTAACTGAAATTTATTCAAAGCCTTCAGTGGAATGTTCTGCTTTGAAATCCATGACACCTTCATTGGTTTAAATAGGGAGTGTCGAGTTAAAAAACCACCACTAGACAGTCATTGACTCAGACAGGCAGTTCTGCTTACAAACTGATGCATGTAATGGCTTAATGTTACCACTCAGATACAGTGAACTAGACTTTGATAGTACTTTTTTTTCCACAGCAAGAGCAAAAAGAAAAAATGAATGGTAAAAATCTGAGCGAACCGTATCTGATCATCTCCCTTTGAAAATAACTACAGATGGTTTAAGTGTTAGATCCCTCAGTATCACAGAGCCTAACATCTAGGTGGCTGGATTCCCAAATCAATTCTACAGTGGTGAGCCAGGCTTATAGGCTCAACTTACCATGCCTAGTTTCTAAATAGTCAAGATGCTGAATGCAGCTTGATGCGAGCTGTCCCATATGAACTGCTGACATACAATTGTGCCTCCTATACCAGGTGGAAAGTGAGAAAAACATTCTGATCCCACAATTCAATGTATGGTATATGGGATATATATGCCCCTTGGCTTGGGGAGGTCAAAAGACTCGATTTTCAGTAACTAATAGAGCTCTCCCAACCTGTAACCATTTAGGATAAAGATATGTCTGCCTCAGATGGTTCTTTATCTCTCTTCGACCAAGAAGTTGCATCTTCCAGGCAAGAAATCTGAGACTGGAAGGATTGGTAATCATGGCTATCAGGTAGGAGTAAACCCTATGTAGATCTGGCCAAACTTCTGAGTTTTTTACTGAGTTTTTACTTCATATATGCCTAGCACGTATCTGCAGCTTGGAGAATTTTCAAACATAAAGATATATCACGACAATCAGAGATGGTTCCCTTACCTGTATGTGTTGGTTGCTGGTACTCTCCAGATCTGAATGCCTTGGAGAATCCCTTCAGCTCCTACAATCACACTGAGGTTGGAGTTCCTGTAGGCATCGTTGCATTGGCTCTGTGTGGGGCCATAGGGTCCACTGGCACCACATGTTGTGAATAACCAATGATCTGAAATGAGGACATAAAAAAGCATATACACACAATCTAATAAACTGTTAGTTACATCTAAAGAACATTATTTCTACAAATGATGTTGGGTCAGCCAGGCCTCTTGATGGCTTTCTCAAAGAGCATCATTTTCCCCCCCAGCTTCCACTAATGCAATACAACACCTGCAGACTCTTTCAGTGACAGTACTAATTAGCTGAGATAGAGCATTAGCTTGTTCTGCTTCTTCGCATTTGGAGCTATTGCCTAAGCGGATCTGGTCTAGAAAAGGTGGTCTGCACGTTTCTGGATGAGAAAGGCCAGCAGTTCTACTGTTACTGTTATTGGAGGGAGTCACCCACCAGAAATACAAGGAAACATATTAGTTTAGCTAGGCACAAGGTCTGAAATACCTTTTCACAAACTAATACTGAAATTGAGCTAAATTCCTTCTTATAAAAAAGTTCAATGCATGACATGGATCAAATAACTTGTCAGGACTTTTAAGAAATAAAGTGGCTGGTACTTCTGATAAACCTTTGTAATATAGTCTTGGCTATTCCAAGAAGCAATGCAAAACTACTACTTTAAGAAAGCTTCCCAATCTATGTACTGCTGAGAGAATAACCTCTCCCTTCTTACTGCAAAATCTATGTCACCCCTCCTCAAAATCCCCCTGCGAGGGTACTAGAGAGATTTTGTTACTGTTACTTGCTTTAGACGGATACTTACATACTTACTTTACTTATTTCTTCAATCCTTCTGCAATGGGTGGCAGTATAAAGTCTTAATATTAGTAGATAGCAAAGCAAAAAAACCTCAAGAACAGGTAAGAGGGGACAGCACCTAAGAAAGCAAGGTCTAAAAGGTCCTAAAGCAAAATACTTCAGTAGCTCCGATATTGACAGACTTGTACCAGAAGTTACTCGCATTTATTCTTGCAAAAAACCCCACCCCAAACCCAAAGCAAAATCTCACACAAAATGGAAGACGAGAGACTCATTCTGTCAGCTATCACAGCAGTTTAACATTGCAATATCCCAGTGGGCTAAGCCACCTGCACTGAAACATATGTTTAGTAAAGCAGGCGAGTAAGTGTCTTCGTTTGGAACAGCACGAAGCCATTTGGATGTCTCCAGTGAAACATCAAACATGGTCCCAAAGGTAGAAGCAGGTGACCTTCAAGGGGACAATAAGCCCAAAACATAAGAGAATCAAAATAGAAAACTGGAAGTCATAAACCCCACAGACCACAGCATGTGCATACTGCTGCTATGGTTACACTTTACATTTCTGATCTAATCCTTTCAAATAAATCTTGCTTCTTAGGTATCTGCTCAGCTGGCCTTGGCAAAAGTAAACTATCACACATGTAACACACAGCACAGCTGGACCTGAAACTGGCAGCTCTTGACTCCTACTGGGTTCCAGGGACAGGGGATCAATGAACTACATCTTATTCCAAAATGCTTTTTAATGGCGCTCTGTTTCCTTAAAAACCCAATGCCCTGGTGGAACAGAGTAAGAATGTCCTCCTGCTGCAAACATTATGCCTTCAGACTTTGAACTGAAGCAACCAAATAACTTTGTTTTTCTGCATTTCTGTTCTGTATTTTCTGCCTCTTGGACAGACTAGAGGGGCTCACTCCCAGTGCAGAGGCAGTATCAGGGTAAGAGCAAACAGTGCTGGTAATTTAAGATTAGTGAATGCGCAGCTAAGCTCTTAGAATCTGGCTTTTAAGATCATGAGAGTATGAGGAATGCAAAACCACAGATATGTTATGCCAGGGAGTATGATGTAAGGAACCTGGAGACAACTGAGCACAGGAGGCACTATCTGAGATGGGAAAAGCAGTCCTGCTGTAACTGATACGGTGGTATATACAAGATTATATGGAAAGCCTCCCCGCAGCTGCTGCAGTCAGTGCTAGCAGACGTATTTACTTGCTCTGCTCAGGTAGATGGTAGACAGCAATGGGCTAAGACATGTTTCAGAAGTAGCAGAGCTGCATAGTGACCTTTGCCCAAAACACTGCAGAAGGAAGTCTGGCCCCAGTGAAGTCCATGGGAGGCTGCACCTGATTTGAACCAGCAAGGATTTCAGTAAAACCTACAGCCAGGTCTTGCATGATCTCCTCCTTTGTCACCACTGCGTTGACTTGCAGGTCCTCCTCCTGTTTATATGCACGTTCATATGTGACACTGAAAGCCAGTCCAACACGTAACAGCTTTGTTGCTGAATTAAATGGCACGGAATATGGCATGGGAAGAAGATACTCCTCATTTCTCATAATTAGGACAGATGGGCCATAGTTACAGTTCTGGATATAGACTAAAAACCTCACACTTCCCTCTGCTCTCAAATGTTTCACAAAGCCAACCCTCAATCTGCAGATGTAACAGAAGCCCAAAATCTTAAACCACTAACTCAGCAACCAAAGTAAGTCCTGCCCATCTTAGATAAGTCACCACTTCTTTTTAAAGTAAGAATAACTGTTCACTCCCTGTAAAGTATCGATTTTCTCCCAATTCTAGAAACAACTGCAGCACGTCTCATGGTCAGAGAGAGCATTTCTACAGGTTGCTGCGTGCCACGGCAATTTACAGTAATTCAGTTTGAAGCATTATTTTAATCTCCAAACAATAAAGCAGCAGTGTGAATCGAAAATCCTTAGGCGGCTAGGTGGGCAGCACAGATTTTTTCCATTGGTGCACAACCGTGGTCTGTCACATAATGCATGGCATACCTCTCTTTCCTTCTGAGGTGTGTGACACGCTAAAATGGCCAGCTCCTCGCACTCGCACGATGGGAAAGCAAGCAGGACTCTCCAGTCTAAATCTTCCCAAACGCCTTGCAGATTTGGGAATTTTGCCCAACTTTACACAAGTTACAGATGCCCGGTTTCCAGAAGCAGCTGAGCATTCCCATGATGAAAACTAACAAGTAACTCTATATATTCTGTCATTGGCAGTTGCAAGATGCTAACTGGGTTAAAGAACTGGAAATTCCTGTTTAAGGAGGGGAGAAAGAAAAGCAGCGAAGTCTACACCGAGATTCAGAATTGAGTACTACATTTCGGTGAATACTTTATACATCCGTTCATTTGACAGAATCCCCACTTGCACAAGAATCGTGGCAGAAAAAACATTTGGTCTTATTCCCGTTTACCCCCACATCTACCCTCCTCAAGCTCCCTGGCAACCTCCCAACACATTGCTAAGGTCACAGCAATGACATTGTGCAAGAAATGCCATTTTGGTTGTATTAAAACAGACTTTAAAAAATACATTCTTCTCAACTTTTCTTTCCCAATTAGATTTACTGACATTCACACACACAGTCATTCATGCTTATTTTCTTTTGCACTGCAGAAATTCTAGTTTTCGCACAGCTTGGCTGGATGCGTAGAACGCATGGCAATCAAGGCACTGTATTTCAGCCACAGCAAAGGGGAGTGAGCTCCCGCTCTTGGAAAACAGAAAGAACAAACCCCAAGACTTGAAATGACTAATTCATTTCAAGCTCTGGTACCACTTGCAGCCCAAGGCAGCACTGCTGCAGGCACTGCTGCACATAACGAGCAGCAACCATGAAGGGGAAACAGTGGAGCAAAGCCTAAAGCACAGTCGTACGTCTGACGCAGAAAGCAATTTCACTGGCACATGTAGCAGATAAACTCCGTATCACAAAACAGACACGGGCATTTTAGCTATACCTCAAGGGTCTAGATGTATTAACTGGCATTTGTTAAATTAAGCTGGTTTGAATAGAGGTTCAACTCGTTCCAAACCAAAACTTTACTGTGATTTGAGAAAATTACCAACCGTGCACCATGGTACTTGGCTTATGTTGGATCCTAGAGTGATGCGCTAGTGAAATGTATCAGTGCTTTAAACAACGTGTAGGCAGTTCGAGGAACTTGCTATCACAACCTCTACTCAGGCCAAGAGGTTCTTCTTTTATCCAATAGAGTAAACAACCATTGATAAGGGCTGTAAGGTCTCATTCTTCAGGGGCATAAGAACCCCAGTGGCTAAATTTCTGGAGGCAATTAGTTCTGTTAGTTGTCCTACAGGGAATTAATTGTACTACTACTTCTAAGGCAGATGTCATCGAACTTGATGCCATAAATAAGCAGAATGCTTGCCTCATCTATCCGTAAAAACATTCCCACGCTCCTTCACAGTATTTGCCCAATATGGGAAACCAGAGGCTTACAGGAAACTGCCCATCCTGACCTTCACTAACATTTGGCTGCTTTTAGCTCCATGGGATGTGTGGAGTGACAAACCTTTTACTGGGTGCATGAGTTATCTCAGCTATGCATTACCCGTAATTCCAGGGATGGTCTGTGCTGAAAGTCTGTAGGCAAAACATACTAGAAGAAACACTTTCAGTGATTTCAATTTTTCTCTGGCTTCTGTTTAACAGTGTCCTGTGAGCAGTAATTTGAGATTATTACCTTTTCCAGGATTAAATTTGCCAGAGGTTAATGGCGTGAGTCAGAGGTTTGAAAGATGACGGAAAATGGCAGAACTGGGTTGTGCTCACAGTCCCAGTATCTAAATAATGATATTAATGGGGTTTAAAATGATCATAGACATTATGGGTCTTGCCAGCAGTACCAGAACCAGTTACACAGGTACAGCTGAACTAAGAATACAAGAGCTTTTCAGCTATTTATGGAGTTACTATTTCTACTTCTGTCTTGTCTTTTTCTAAATGAGGGCAGCAATGGAAGATTTGGCCATGTTTTTCAGTTCAACAAGAGCATCTGCAGTGATGACAAATGTATACCAGATTGATCTGGAGTATCATTTCAAAGAAATACTCAGAACTTGATTCACACTTTAGATTTCTCTTAAATGCCCATATAAAGGGAACACTATCAGGGCATCCTTGTAGGAAATTATCTGTGGTCAGTATAACAAGGGCAAGGGCATTGATGACTTTGAAGAGCAATGAGAATGGCTTGTTTCTTGCTGCCTTCTGGAACCAGAAACTAATAAAGCAGCATGAAGAAAACAAATTTCTTTTCTATTTATGTTTCATTTAAATAGATGGCAGGAGTCTTCCATAAATGGTGTTGAGACATAATATTAACTTCTTGGAATTTGTTTGTTCACAGTTATAAAGGATATTAGAAATTCCTGTTAGATAACAAAGACCAAGTTGGGTGGAGGTGGCAAAATTATTTCAAAGCCTTTTCTGAGTTTTAGAGCAGTTTCTGCACAATTTAAATTACTATTCTTAAGAGTGGGCAGTTTTAAAATTTAGGTCTAAAATGTGTGAATTCCCATTTGTTTCAATTGTATAATTAACTCTGGAGAGTGATTATGCCAATTCAACCTTGTTACATTGGTGTCTGGTTGTATGTTGATTTTCAGTATTGCACCTTCGCTATTTTCAATCCTACAGAGAAAGTGTAAGCCCTGCAATAAAGAAATTCTTGTCTACTCAATCTGAGATCCTGCCATCCATCTCTGAACATTTTCTATCACTGTTCAGGCTGCTACTTTTCTCGAGGAGAGGGCACTGAGCTGTTATTCACTATGTTAATTGATGCTTAATACAAAAATACAATTCTGCGGATACCTTGATTGCATTATGCCAACAGTTCAGTTAGTATAATTGCACACAAAGAGCAACCAAATGTAATTTTCTTTTACTTAATACCCGCTCTGCTGTTTCTTTCAGCTCCTTCATCTGATTAACTAATGTGACTCAGAGTCCTTCCGAGAAACAGGCATGTAAGTACTCATAAGAGGACTCTCCCTGATGCAAAAGAAAAAAATCTGTGCAGCCACTAAGAGTTGTGGTGAAGAGACCGGAGCTAAAGGAAAACAGTAATCCAGTCTGAATGAGAAAATGATTTGATGACAATTTCCACGCAAGAAACCATGGTCACACAATGGTGGGTGGATATGAAGATCAGATGGGACAAAACAATGCAAGATTTGAGGGGAAAAAAGATTAATAATTTTGTACATTTCACCACACACCATTTTTGTACTGTGTGCTCTGTCACGAGTAAGTTGTCAGTGGAACAGATGAGAAGCTGAAATGTCAAAAGCGAGGCCGTCCTTATGGTATTTATACAGCCTATTCAGAAGAACCATAAATCTTTAATTAAAGCTTGATTGCTCCGTGTCTTGTTATCTCCTTTTACCTACTGAGAATCCTATTTTGTCTCCTCCAGTTTCCACGATAGTAATTTGTTTACCTAGAGTTCCTCATTATTGCTTACTGTATCTTTATATGCCTGAATTTCCCATATTCCAGCCCTGTCTATAAAAGAAAATTGCATTGGTTTGATATAAATTGGCTTTTTAATTGGTACTTAAACTCTGCAGGGAGATGCTATGGTTTGAGCGGCTTTCAGTTTTACTTAAACTAATACCTAATCAATTTAAAAATGACGCCAAAGTAAGCTTGGTTTACATCAAAATAAACAGCACACAACCTTTTGTACAGACGTAACCATGTAGATCAAAAATCCTAGTTCCACTAAAGTTGCTTTAATCTTCTGTCATACACAGGCTTTCTTACAATTTTTTTTTGCAGGCTTCTAGAATCAAGTTTCACCTGCCACCTTTCAGCAAGAAGCTGGCACTTCAGCATGTAACGCGTTTCAATTAATTGAAAAGGAAAGCATTTGCATTGCTCTGTGACAACCTGTCTAACGGACACCTTGCGCTGCAAGTAACTGTGACTTGAAACCTACAGACATCTTTTTCTCTGTTGGTCTTGGTCATCATCAAGAAACTTGAGAGAGCAACACCACCACATTAGCTGTAGCAATTTGGGGTCTTATTCTACATAGCACTTTCATCACCCCCCGTGTGACACATGACAGTGGTTAACACCTTTCTGGAAGCTTTCGGATCTTTCACAGCATGACTGCGTTACATGTTTTGAACCTTTGGAGTACACATCCTGGAAGCGTGCCAAGCCGTGATAAGCAATGGCAGGGCTGAAGAAGTAATTAACTGGGCACAGGGCCTGACAACAGAGGACAGGGAAGTTGTTGGTGGTGACTATCACTTCTGCTGGCAAAACCAGCAGCTGCATGTAAGAGGTTGTTCTCAGTTACAAATGAGAAAATCAAGGCTTGTACCCTTGAAAGCAATGGAGCTTCTTTGGACTTACTGTCATGTAAACAAAGTGGTACCTGTCTTTCAGATTGTACTTCCTGCTGTGTAGGCTGCGCTGGCTTGGGGACTTGGGGAGGGCGTTTTATTATCCTGTTGTCTCCTCAGCCACAGGAACATGGTTCTTTGTTTTAATATGATTTCTTAAGAAGGAGATATTATAGTGTGTGATCCATCACGCAAGCCAAAGATCCCATTAGCTGTCGTTACTTTTGGCTGAGCCCATGTTGATCAATGCAGTCTTTGGGACTTGAGGGTGGCACTGATGCCATTTGTTCACTTGCACAACAGTAAATATGTGGCCATAAAAGTGAAGGCCTTGGCAGGCTCAGCCTGAGGTTTCTTAAATACATTACAGGATGCAGAGAGAAACAAGATTAAAGCTGGGTAAAATGCTTAGCCCATGGACCAAACAAACATCTGCAACATTTACTGAGAGCCGTGACTCAGCACACAAAGGAAAAAAGGTGATTCGGTGCTGTGGAGACCCTCAGAAATGCAACGGTTTCCCACTGCAAGAAGCCGCAACTAGCTTCTCTGATTTCTGCCCTGTCTACACCGAGGGCACAAAGGAGAAAACTGCTGTAGGAGTGATTTCAGACCTCAAGGGCTGGAGATAAGTTTAGACAGAACATGAACAGGACTGAAGCTCAAGCCCAGAAATTAGGCAAACTGGCTTAGATACCACAGGAATTGCCTTGAATTTTCACCCAAAGGTCATAAAAAATTATTTGAATTGCTCAAAGTAGCTTGGTGACCTTCTCTTCTACTCCCATGTAATTTGACTCCCATTATTTCTACTATCCAAGCATTTCTTCCAATTGAATTCCTCAGATAGGACAGGGAGAAGAAGAGCTAGAAGATGTTCCATCATTTCAGGTCTAGTGAGAAGTAAGAAGTAACAGAATTCTCAAAGAAATCTACAGGCACGGATTTCTAGCCTAACACCCACATACCCACTTTACATTAACTTCGCATCCAAACTTCGGTCCATTCTCCAGTCTGAACCTGCTATCTAATGGCTTCTGTGTTACTACAACAGTAGGTACCCTGGAAGGAAAAGTACACCTGCCTTGGGGAACTACATCACCACCAAAGCATTGACATTCCTATGGAAAGTCAGCCAGAAGTCCATAATCTACACCTGTGTGCAGAACCCACCACAAGATCACTGACCTAAGAGCAATACTGAAAGCACTTAAAAGTAGAAGGTGGCTTCACTTACAGGCAGGAAACAGAGATAGAGATATTGAAGGGAATCCTTCAAAGGATCTTCAAAGAGGACATAAGGGTCTTTTTGGAAATTACACCTTTGTGACCAGCCCAGGTTCATACATGACATCTGTAACAGAGCTAGACACATCCTTTACAGCTAAAGCACAGGTCCACCCAGCCCAGCACCCTCTCATACAGGCTCATTCCCACTGTTTCCTTCTCCTGAGACTGCTGTCACTGCTCCTCCACTTTTCTTGCTGTATGATGCTCAGTACATAAAATATCAACAAACTCCACTCGATGGCAACTCTTGGCCTACACTGCAGACTGTATCATCAGCCTCCACTGCCAGAGCTCACTTCACAAGAGACTTCAGGTACCAGCAGCTGCCCTGCTGCAGCAGCACAGAGTAGGCTAATATATCCAGCTTTTCAGGCAAGCTTTGAAGGCTTTGTGGAGCTTTTGATCACACTGACCAGACTTCTGTTTGTATCAGAGCTAACACCACTAGTTCATGTATTTCAACAGCACACTGCAGGTAGAAAAGTGAAACATAATCTAGAATAGAAGAGTCTCAAAGAAGTCTTTCTAAGGCAGAGGAGTAGGAGAGAAGGAGGCAGCAGGAGCAAATCCCTGGGTTTACTGACAAAGTGAAGGAGGCATATACCGACCATGCTTCTGTTCTCTGCTTTAAGAGGGGTGGCATTTCAAATTGGCAGGTAGATAGCTAGCCCTAAGTGAGGAGAAACAGCTGCACGCAGTGCTGAGCATGGCAGTTACAGTAAGTGCTCCTCTCTCCTGTAGTTACACCTCATTTCTATCACCAGCCCTGCTTCCCTAGGAAGGCTGGAGCTTGTGGCCACCTGACTCAAATCTGTAAGAGAAGATGGCAAGGAGGAGGGAAGGAAGCAGTCTGAAATAGAAATGCACATGTAGAGCCCAAAACAGATATTGCAAATGCGTGGGCAAGCCCGTGAGAGGGAAGAGAGAAATATTTGGGAGATAGTGATGTGAGGGTGAGAGAGATCTTCAAGTACTTGGCCCACGTCACTACAGTTAAGCTGGAAAGAGGAGATGGGGGACAGAGGAGAACAAAATAACATTGATCATAAAAAGACTGACATTTCTAACTAACTAAAAACCATGGTTTTAAAACAAAGTCCAATACTGTACTCTTTCACATGGGCAATGAAAGTATTACTGAAGAAGCAAAGCTATGTTATTTCAAATCAAGACTACATTAACTAGAGATGGGAGTTCAAGTTACTGCATGCTGGACTCAGGGAATTTGGACACTTTGGTTCCTGCCTATTTGTATATAATCATGACATCAAACAAACCTGTCTTACAGGATAAAAGCCCTTCAAGAAGAGGCTCCCTCTGGTTCTTTCTTTCACCAGCTTGCAATCAAAATTCAAGTTACTGTTAACAGCTAAAGCTTTCTAGAGCTTGTTTTGTTTTGGTTCGTTTCTAAGGGACTTGGGAAAAGCTCTGAACAAAGGTTTTGGTTTAAAAAAAAAAAAAAAGGGGGATTATACATTTAGCTGCGTCTGTCCTAGCTGGAAATCTCTGCTGTCTGAAAGTGCTACTTCTCAGACCCAACAGTTACCTGCAGGACCAGAAATGGGGGCAGTGCTGAGTTGGAGATTTCCCAGAAGCTTTTGTTCCCATCCAAACTTCTTATGGCTCCCTCTACGGGTGAACAAATTGCTTGAGTCTGGAGTGGTACCTCGAGGTGTCTTCTCTCCACTGACTAGAAAACAAGAAGTCACAGATTGGTTTATCACTGGGGGTGGTTGAGTCAGTATGCAATCCAAACCTGAAGATAAATTAAGGGCTGCAGGCTTCTCTGCTGAGAATAAGAGTCTGCAGTCACTGCACATAATCCTGTTATAAGGAAAGGGCAGATTGACTTTCCATTGCTTCCATGGGAACTGTGTCAAAAGAAAAATAAACAGGAATGAGTGGTGGGCAAACCAGCAAGGGAATAAAGACAGTAAGTAGAAATACAGAATACAATATTTAGCAACCGTTAGAAAGTTTCTCTTTTAGACAGTAAAAGTATGTGTAATCTTTTAAAATCACAGCCTAATTGTAAGATCTCTTTAGAATCCTGGAACCTGAGGTAGATTGTACTTAAGCACAGAAACCAAGGGGTATTACTGCATAAATGGAAAGACTCATACCCCAGCCGATTCAAACTAACATAATACAAAGCAGATTAAACAGTCTGCTGTTGGATGAGGAAGTAGCTTAGAGGTTTTCAGTCCCCCTGGACAGGGCTACAGAGGTTGTAGCTTCAAGCCTAGGAGATGAAAGAACACACACTTAAGCTCTACTGCTCAACCCAAGGCAGAAGTTTCTTGAGTTCAGAGCAGCAATCCTCCAATCCCCATGTAAGTTGTTAGTCTGAAATACAGACTGGCATATCACTGAACACATTTACAAATTAAGGAACTCACTATGCATGAGATTATGAAAGATGAGCCAGACACAAACATTCAATAAAAATCTAAATGGGGTGAAATCTGGCACCAGAGGTATAGACTGGGCATATTCTAGAGGCCAGTCAATCACAAAGTCTGGATCAGAATCCAAATTTTTCCCAAGAGTAGGAGAGAGCGAAGATCCTAGTTTCTGATTCAGAAATAAATGCACGTCAGTCCAAATAAAATAACCTTGTTCTAATTTAACTGGAGTACTGTGCCCAATGTTATTGCAAAATTAGTGTCACTCATAGGATGCCTGTCTTTTCCTAGCCAGAGTCCAACTGTCATTCATTTTGATAACTGTCACACAGCAAACCAAGTCATGTCGAACTCTATATTCAAAGATTGGCTTCTGTATCAGCCTGAGTGGATAGGTGATGCTACTGTCTCAGCTGGAAGCTGACTCTCCCACACCATATGTCTTACTACCCATTTACTGCCAAACTCAGAACCCGTTCACTGGTGGCTCTACTAATAAGGTATGCATCTGAATGATCTCCTCCACCTAAGTACAGCTATTTCTGAAACTTACCTTTACGTTTCAAGAGTTTTTTGAAGATAACAACACCCAATCCCTTCCCCACAGTTTCAATCCCTTTTCAAACTTCAATTACATGGCAAATAAAAGATAAGCCACTTGCACATAAAAGGAAAACTTACTTGTTAAATAACAGTCCAGACTAAGGGAGACATTGTCAAAAGCAATAATTGCATCAGATCCTTCTTCCCACGAAGCGAAGATCTGAAACCAAAACCTGCACAAATTGGGAGAACAGGGATTAAATTCTGTTAAAGAGATGAAACTTAGAGTTCTTAGCAATCAAAGCAGTTTTAGACTGGGGGGAAAAGCTTTTCTTTTCACATATAAAAATACTAAATTGACAGGGAACCTATCCTCACCCCTAACGAGCAAAGATGATCTGAGGAGGGGAGCTGTACATGAATATACACAGACAGAAAAAAGAATACAGCCCCTCTTTCCTTCAGAGGTATACAACCTGCAGCAGATGCAAGTATGTGTGCATGGGGGTGTCAGGACAGAAAATAAAGTCCCCTGGCTTCTAGTAAAAAAAAAAAAACAAACCCAGATACATAAGTGATTTTAGTCTCAAGTGATTTACACCCTGGAGTGTTAAGAAAAAAAAAAGCAGGCTGGGGCTCCTGAAGTCAATTGGAATTTCTAAAAGGAACTGGCAATCAAAGGCTGAAACCAATTCAGAAAGTATTTTGTGTTGATCCACACTCTAGGAAGCAAAGGATATCTTACAGTCCTGGCAGTCACAAAAGAGAGGAACTGACACCTGGTAGTCCATAGGAAGAGCAGAACTCATTATCGCCTTGTAGAAGCTGAGTGGGTTTGCCTTAAATCACCTCCACACTTGGCTGGCTTTTGCTGGGAAGTTCTGCCACTTCCCTTCTGCCACCAGAAGAAAGATGACTACAAATAGTGATATTACTGATACTCAGTGATATTAGTCAGTGAGATTACAAGTCAACAGGAAGCGCAAAAATAACTCAGAACCCAGTACTTAAAATCTGATAATATATTGACCACACATTAATTTAGTGCACTCACGGATTTAGATTTTCTCTTAGCTTAGTAAGTTCAAGCTCTCCCGATGCATATCTGCCACACAGAATTATAATACTCTGCCTAGGAAGGAGAACAATTTCTAAAAGCAGCTGTCCATGGCCCAGAAGTCAGACACAATGCTGAGTGATTGCACCAAGACTATAAAAACATGAGATTTGCATCTTATTCTACAGCGTATGATAGAGAATATGAAATATTTTTTAAACTTCATTAGCTGTTGTATCCTGATATTTTACACCAGCAAAAGTTAAGCCATTCCTGGGTCTCTTTAATGTAGCTTTATTGCTGATGGTTCCTGCTCTGTCTTTTAGATAAAAGTGACTAGCCAGAATGTGAATTCTTGCAGGAGTTCCCGTTTAGATGAGAAACTGATGACAGAACAAGGGATTTTTGAGGAGCCACCCTATTTATTTGCAAAGGCTGCTGAAATCCTGTCCCTTCACTACAGCAAGAACCTAAAGACGATCAGAATTTTTCTTCTCAGTCTCTGGTCCTTTACAGCTAGAACTGGGTCTGAAATATTTTCTCTCAGCTTTTTGTCTGCTATTGGTATTCTTACATTAGTCTTTTGCCTCCTACTGTTTTCAAAATCTACCTTCCCTTTACCAACAAATCAAGCTTACAAAAAATTCAAATGAAGCTTCTCTGCTCGTCTGTATAATTACCTTGGGACAGCATGTTCCTGTGTTTTGAAAAACGTTTTTGACTGTTTCAGCCTCCTGACTGTCAACAAATGTAACCAACTTCCGTTTTGTCTTCAAATATAGCACAGCTTTCCCCACCAGAGATGTCAGTGAGGTTTGGCATAAGGTAAAACAGCCTCAAAAGGCACATATATGCCTGGAGTCTATCTAGATTGAAGTGTCGTTGTCTTCTACAACAGGAATTCTTGCTAATCTACAGATGGGGACACAGTCAGAAAAGCTGACCCAACCAAAGCAAACATCAAACAGAAAAAACTCCTGGCAGCCCCAAAAGGTGCAGTGGGTTTAGAACATAACACAGTCCGTTCACAACAGAAAAAAAGTTGATGTAGTTACTATGTTCCTCCTTCTTTATTTCTGGTAAAGCAAAATAACGATGCTTCATACTGAAATTGCTCCCTCCTTGGAGATATGCACTGGCCATATGGAGAGACTTTTCTAAAATGGACTTTTTATGTTCTAAAGACATGAGCAACTGCAATGAAAGAACAGGCGATCGACACAAAGGAAGAGAATCCCTAGCATCAAAGGAAACTCTAAACAGCAAGATATAATTTTTCTTGCTAAGTGATCCATCTTTATCAGCTCAAAAAGTGGCAACTTCATCCAAATAAATCTGAAGATCACAAAAGTGCATTTTTTGCCTTCTCCCAATTCATACAAAGTGCAACTGCAGTCTAATGTTGCCAGAAGCCTCACAGTTCTTAGCTGGTATACCTGGAACCCATTGTGGGTATGTCTGGGAGGAGAACTGGAAGAAACATAAAATCCTTGGATATTAAATTTGCTTCCAGCTACGTTGGCTCTCCTCCCCTGCCTCCTCCCCCATTTGCTCCACAGCAGACATCCCACATTTCAAATGAAATTACAAGCTCTAGCATAAACATAAGCTGTTCAGTTTGAGACATGCCATGTGAGTCTTAAACAAAAGCTGTCGGACAGATGAAGTTGGCTCTGACTTACTTTTTTCCTGTTAAGTTACTGTGCCAACAGCAGAGACAACTGAACTGTATGTGAAACAGGTCCTGAACCACCACAGGTCAGTCTGGTACGTTATGGAGAACCACCAGCTACCTTGGGCTGTAAACCACATGCTGTAGCTCAGCAGAAGCTTCTCCCTCCCTGTTGTGTGCTGCTGAAACCCCCAGCAAGAGGGAAGGTGGAAACAGATTCAGCTACACATCTTTCAGTTGGCTGCGTCCAAAAACAAATGCCCTGCACAGAGTGAACCTTGGTGCTACATTGAAGGGACCACTGGTACTGAGTCTCTGATAAATTGGATCTTTGGCCTATTTCCTGAGGATGCACACAAAATGCCACTTGGAGATGTGGACATTTCGATGTCTATTTATGTTTGCAAGGTGCTACACTGAGGCTGGGAAATGAATTAGAAAGATAAATAAGCAGTTCCTCCATGTCAGCTTTCCCCTCCACTTCTGCAGACTTTAGCTCAGGTTGCATAAAAGTGGAGAGAGATACTTCTGCAAAGACTACTACACACCTTCTTTGTACCTGCAGGCAACTAAATGATTCTGAAAACAGCTTCAGGCAATTTCCTTGGCAAAACCTAAGCTTCAAGCCCCAGGGTGTTACCCTTTGATACACTGTTCATGTAATGCCTCTTCAGACAATAATGGGTTGTTGTTATGAGAACTACCAAATGGTCAGCCCCTAAGAACAGGAGGGCATGATATGCACCTGTGTTTCTGTTGTTGAAGGGAGTGACATCTAACATGCCCACGTAAGATTGCAATACGTTGCTTTTTACTTGTATTTACAGTTCACTCGAGTTAAGAGACAGCCTTGCTGACTTCACCTGCAGGAGCACTGGGACCAGGACACTTGAGAAGTTGCCTCAACTTCAGCAGAGATGAAAAAAGTGACAGAAATGCCTCCAAGATACAAAAATTGTGTGAAAGTCAAACACTGTTAGGACCACCAGTGCTGCTCTGGTTGCCTATTAATCTGATTTTTTTCTACACATAAATGAAGTTTCAGTACAAACCTTCTCTTGAGACCAGCATTTCTGCAATAGATCATCTTTTTCTCTTCTCCTGTTTAATGCTACTATTAATTTAGAAATATGATGTCTTTCAAATTCCATTGAAACAAGATCATCCGTTAACCAACATTTCAATCATTAGCTTTGGTGGTTTCAGTTTAATGGTCTAATTAAGAGAAATTTAATCAAAACTGAAGATGGAAATGTCACACATCAGCAAGACGGAAAAAACCCACAGACAATCTCATTTCCTTGCCCCCTCCTTTTTTTCTTTTCTTCGTTCTGTTTGATCCCTGAAATCAATGAAACAACTCCCTTGGATTTTGGTAGAAGCTGATACTGCAACACCCAGAAGCACGTTACTGCAGTGACTCTGTATAATGCTGGAGGTGACAACGCCTCACTGACGTTTTTGCACAGATCAAAGCGGGGTATGCTGACTGTGAGTCCAGTACTTCAACTGGCACGTGCAGAGCACAGGTACTGGTCCACAGCACTGCGTAGCCATATTCACTGCAAACACAGACGCTGTGGTGGATGGCCATGAAAGAGTTCTCCTGAAGGTGATCATACAGGAGCAGCAAAATTAGTGCTGGCGAGTCGGTAATGACTTTGTTGCGTAACCAGCAACTTCCTCACATGGAATCCAAATCCTCATCAGGTAAGTCTGTCTGTAAGCCAGATTTCTTTGTAGGGACAGAAATACGGCTGCTATGAAAGGATTTAATGGCTTGGATATTAGAAGAATCATTACTTGAGGACTGGTGGAAATTACTGTCTCTTCTTTTGCCGTACTTGACCCCAGGAGCACAGCTAGAGAAAAGGTTCCTTAGATGTGTCACAGTTGGGAAGTACAAGTTAGATCCTGCAGAGCTGAGTGTCAGCGGAGCCATGAATGCAACTGATACAAGGGCCTCTTTTTTTTTTTTTTTTTTTAAATCTGTTTGAGACAGATGGGAAATGCCATGCCAGGTGGACAAAAAAACCTAATTCAAATCAACCCTTTGGGGAACATCAGCTCAGCTCTCTGAAGGACACAAGTTTTACATAAATTCAAAACCCACTCAAGGGTGACTACTGATCAAATATTTCAGAGTAACAGATAAGAAACGGCACCAAAGGCATAACAAATAGGCTTTTTTTTATTGTTTCTTTGGCCCAATCTGTGAAATTTGAATCCAGATGAACATTTCCTTGAAAGGTAGGAACAACAAGCATGTTCCAACTCAGTTAAATCTGACAGAAACATGATAACATCAAAGCTTCTGGGATGTAATCTTCCCCACTCCTCAGGAACTTTAAATCCTGGGTTTTATTTCAGTGTGGTTAGTATTTGAGCTTCATCACATCATCCTGGGTTTTTTTTCAGCTGGTTCTTTTTTGCTCATTTAATTTTTCCTTGATCTGGACAGAAGTCTCGTTCCCCCCAAAATATCTGGGGCTTATTTACAGAGAAAAATAGAGACTTCAAAATGTGACAATACATCTGTAGTTATGTTGGCATAGTCTCCACGAGGACAAACTGTTTTGCTTACATCACCTATCCTCAGGTCTTCACTGCACAGAAATGTCAGCTTTTGGGTGTATTATATCCCCTTCAGTTTGGAGGGAAATAAAAAATATTCTCCTTGAATTGAAGACCTCAGAGAGCTGATTTTATGTAAATTCTGCAGCTCCCTCCCTTTGATAACAACTCTGAATTCCACCTAAATATGGTCCCAGGCTCATACAGGCAGTTCAGGTTTCCATTAGGCAGACTCAGGCAGCCGTCTTCATGCCATTATTTTAGAAAGGCTCATAATCATTATTTTTTTCTTTTTATCATAAAGATAGGGATTATTAACCAAGATCAAACATTAATCTCCTCTGTACTCAATCCCCCATGCAGTGACACAATCACAGTGTGCTTATACCCACAGATCCCATTTCATAACTTGTAACGTTTTGCCTCTGATGGAACTGATTTCTCTCTCTACCTAGCTAAAATAATTACAGCTGAACCTGCTTGAGACCGAGGTACTTACGGACTAGAGAAGTTTCAGGTCACTAACCCTTACTACATCCAGGTTCCCATTAACTTCTGTTACAAATGATGCATTGTTAGCTCACTTCACAAAGGAATACTTACTATCTGGGATAAAAGACATGCTCAGGTGGAATGAGATTATTTGTAGAAATATAAGCATGTTAACAAAACTCAGTTGCAGTGATAGAGTTGCCATGCAGGAAGTTACTTAATAGCTAGTAATAAAGGTTGAGATTCAACAGTGCTGTTAAAGACAACCATGCAGAATGTATACATATACAAAATCTGGTGCAGATACTCTGCAGACACTGTCTCCAAACCCTCCTTTTTCAGATGAACAGAACAGCCACCAGCAGAATAACTCCATTTCAGAAAAAGGACAGTAGCAGACATGGTTAACGTGACAGAGCAGAAGAGCAGTGATATAGTCGTTGAAGTCTCATTCTTTTTAACAAAGCACTGTGGGACCAGGTCGGAGCAACACAGGCTAGGCTTGTTGGATGGATATAAGAACAAAGAGATTTGGATGTAGATGCAACCATATAATATATATGTGGCAATGTGTAGGGAGACATATATGTAGCTTGTATGGAGGGTCCCTGTTTCTTCATAGCAGGATGGGAAGAAAGTTCAGGAGTAACAACAGACAAACAGGCCTCTGGGTACAAAATGTTGCCAAGAACTTGCCTTTTCTTTTTCTTCCTTGATAGAAAACCTGATGTCCAGAAAGAAAATCTGAATGGAGGGTAAGGGAGAGGCAGAGCAATGCAAGAAGAAATTACTAGACAAGAAGAGTGCTCAGCCGCAGCTGGTAGAAATACAGCAGAGTGGCACGACTATGAGACAACTTCTGTTTACTGCAGGGATGAGTGAAAAGGTTCCCAGTGGCTTTGGCTGCCATTGAGATGAGAGCTGCTAAAGGCACCAGACATAACAAAGGATCTCATCCCAAGGACTGCAAGGGAATCCCATATTGATATGTAGACAAAAAAACGCTGAGCACCAGTGTAGCTGATAAAAATCCAGCAAGCCAGCAATACTGGAATAGGTAAAGAAGCCAGTTTAAAGAAAGAAAGTATGATCATCTGGACATTAATTTTGACTTGTTGCAATAGAATGTCACCTTTTGGGGTAACTTAAGTCCGTAGATTTTTTTGCTTTCTTCCTCAAGAAGGTCATATCCATACTTGCTTCCAAGTAAGTCACGTTTTTATCTTCCAACATAATAAAATTCCTCAGTCCATGTTCAAGAGAAAGTTTTCAGCAAGAAAATAATTTTGAAGCTCTCTGAGCACAGTGTGACCAAAAGAAAATTGTTTTTTAGTTTCTGAACGTGCTGCCCTATTAAAAGGACACAGGTCCTAGTCTTGCTATCAGTTACAAGGCAAAAGGAGTTGCTACTTATAACTGAAAATTCAGTTTCTAGGGACCTTGAGTAAACGCCTTCTCTCACTCCTCCTTCCCCATCTTGTCACTACTACTTTGGCTACAAATTTACACTTTCTATTGCCAAAAAAAAAAAAAAAAGGAAGCCAAGGAAACCTTTCTAACCAGTAGACACATTTACATTCCTTTTATATTTCTATACAGTCTTTTTCTATCAGACGAGTGCACTGAGGTTGGACAGGTTGTTCTTAATACTTGCCCTTTTTATCAGGTTCCTCTCACAGAATTTACAGTGAGATCTTCAAAGAAAAGGACAGGATTAGTAGAAAATATAGGCCTTAAAAGGCCAGGGCTGGGCTGGTCTGGCTTATATGGAGTCCACTTCCAGGCAGCTCCAGCCAAGCGGTAGACAAACCCGCAGAACATTTAGTCTACACGTCTCTCCACACAGCTGGCCCCAGCTTCACCAAGGGAGCAGAAATCAAGAGAATTAGAAATTTTTTCTTAAAACATTATTTTTCCAGACAAGCTTCAGCCAATTAGAGCTAATTCTCTTCCACCTTTCCCACTGTGTAGCAAAACAATTGCTAGGCAGTTTGGTGATAATAAGCATCAGCCCAGAGTAAGCTCCAGAGAATCCACTTTGTTACACGTGCCTGTATTTTATCTATGTGATATATCTCAACCATACTGTTAAAATAACAGAATGTCTAATTATTAGCTACACAAATCACTCATCTCCAATTACACCAGGCTTCTGTTTGCTCTTGCTGTCACAATCCCATGACTATATCATTATTAAAATTTAAACTCACATTTACTTACTAAAAACAAATGTATAAAAAAAGCAAGCCCAAAGAACTACAACAGAGCTTTCAAGACTGTTTTCTACTTGAATTTCTCTGAAGTTAAAAAAGAACAATCCTCAGCAGGCTTATCACTTATCACCGAAACACAAATAGTGCTTTTCAATCAATTAAAGTACTTTTACAATAACGCAGTTCTCTGCAGTACTTTCAACCCAAGTATTTTAGCACTGCATTAGCGTGTAAATTCCAGTAGGTAAAAAGGACCAACTCTCTTTCTCTGATCTGTGCACATTATCTGATTTGGAGATATCTTGTCCTTCAGAGAGCGGTAGGTGGCTCCATGGGGGCCAAATGAAGCACAGCACGGATTGTTAACTCATGTTGAGTGTATTTAAGTGGCAAGCTAAAATACAGCACCTCTGGAGACTGCCTTTTGCCTCTGCTAGGCACAGCTGGCTCATCCAACAGTTCAAGGAGCTTTTGCCCACGACTGGCTCATTTAATTGCAGCTGCTTTGATGGCACATCCTTCACCAGGCCCTTTGACCTTCCTCCCCCACCCCAGAATACACTGAGGATTTGGAATTGGATTACAGCTCTGTTAACCCCCACACCACAGGAGTTGACTCTCAAGATTTATCCACACCTTCCAGAACAACGAAGGATAGCTAACTTTGGGAAGACGGGAAAAGGCAGGACTTCAGCCTCTTTTAAGTCCACACAGAAAAGGTAAGACTTCACACAGGGTGAAATTGCAACTGGGTGCTTTCCTAAGGATCAAATGGGAGGAAAGACGACAATCGTCTCCTCATCATATTCTTGGAAATTAAGCCTGTGTCCAGGGCTGCCTAGGCTAACGCAGTGCTCGAAATCTAACATTCCTCAGGCCCAATTTCGCCTCTTTGTCATACTCCTCCCTACTTTCTGTTCCTGCCAAATCACCTGAACTGTTCGAGCTGTGACTTTCTGCCAAAAGATAATTTCCCCCAACAGCCTGAAGGATATCAAAAATTTAAGAAATGTCTGTTTTCTAAAGATAGAACCGATCTAATTTCTTGGAAGCCTTCCTAATGATTCTTTGAAGTGCTATAAGCCAAACATGGAAATTATGGCTAAGCAGCTTTTGAACAAGCATGATTTTGAGCAGTTTTAGAGCATATTATCTTATAACACTTTCCATTCAGCTACCCAATCACAATGGAATGTGCCTTAATTTTGTGTGGAACTGCTACACCAGTGTGCTTTATTCAAGAGCTTTACTTTCCTGAGATGATTTAAAGTTTCAGCTCCTTCTGTAGGAATATCTGCAATATCCTGCTGCTTCTAACACAGACCCTCACAGCTACTGACAAAAGAACCAATTAGAAAAAGACACAGCAAGCTTTCAGCAGCACTAGAGTTGTGTTCACATCAATTAAATACTTCCTACAGGTCAATAAAACTGTCATTTATCTCCAAAGTATATATACTGCAGTCTCCCTAGTACCACGTCGGTGTACACTTCCACAGAGTTCCTTCCTAATTGTATATCAGTCCAGATTTCCTAAGAAACAGGTTTTGAGATGCTGAGAAAGATGCCTGCAGTATTTCCCAGTCTCACAGGAAATTTCTGCCTTCCCAGGAAGAGCTAGTTTCAACTAAATCAATCTTCAGGGAAAAAGAAAAAAAAAAAATCATTAAAATAGTGCACTTTCTGTGAATAAAGACAAAAATTTTTCAAGAGACATGAAACCTTCAAAGTTTTCCTTGCTTATGCCCTTGCCTCCAACAAACTCCCTTCCCTCAGGGAACCCAGCTGTCTTTCTCTGTAAGTAATGGGGCAGAAAGGGTGTGAGCATCTTATACATAATAGCCAGCACCATGTTATCAGTTGAATCTGTGATTCCACATGAACCACTGCTAGCCTGGCTCCTAAGATCAAAGTATTCTCTGCCTGACTGTGCAACCAGAGAGAATTTAAAAGAAAGCAATAGTATGAGTACAGAATAATTCAGGTACAAAACATTCCCCTGGCAACATTAGAAAATAAATCAAATAATAATGGCAAAATATACCATTCTTCAAAGGAAATACAGCTGAAGGGAATGAAGCAACCAGGTATTTTTACAAATGGTGCTTCAGCAGTGACTGCACGGTACAGCCTAATGCTGATATTTTTCAAATCTTTGACGCACACATATTAATTATATATTCAGGACCAAAGCGTTGGCAGTGTCCTTGTTGTATTTGCAGCCTACGTGCATCCCCAAGAGCCAGCAAAAGACATATTCATACGTTTGTTCAAACTTCTAATGAGGCAAATTATTCCTTAATGAAATCCATTATTTCTAGAGCACAGATTTCCAAAAAGACAAAGGACACCAGTGCTCATAACAGAGATTGTAGATGCAGCTTACAGCCTAAAGGCCAGGGCAGCAGGAGGTGAAGTACGTCTCTGTTTTCTCTATAAACATCATAAGCCAGAGCATGCACAAAAAGTAAACAATGAACAACAGCATTCCCTTATAGCTGTCTTGTAAGAAACAGCTAAACCAACACTCTTTAAATAAGCATATGCTACCAGATACAACTTTAAGCTTAAAAGCCAGAATAGTCATAACTGAGATAGCCCTTTAGTAAGCTGAGCCTCCTGTTACAGATAACACGAAGGTGTTCGATGCATCCTTGTCTGATTTTGCAGCAGGTTTTCTCCCACCTCTTTCATCCTCACATCTAGACATACTGAACACTGGGAACTTTGATACCCAGAAAAAAAAAAAATCAATATAGAGCTCACATTCAACTCTAGCAAACCACACAAGAGGCTAAAACATGTTACATAAAACAGTATGTGAGGAGAATGATTATTTCCAGTCGATGAAATGGAGACACAGAAGTTTAAGCATCTTCCTGGAAGACTACCCATTGACCCAGGTTGTGAAGCAAGACCACCACTCAGGAGTTCTAAAATTGTGTGCTTTGCTCTGACTCCTCAGTTATCCTCATCTCCTTTCTCTAACAGAAGATATGTTCCAGGAACAAAGCGCTTCCTGTCTCTGAGGAAACAACTTCGAGGAGCCATGCTGGCCATTTTCATTGCCAGGTAGTTAACAATGAAATGACCAATCACCACGAAGTAGAATGATGAGGAGACTCATACCTATCCAGTATATCTGGGAGAGGTAAGATCATCCACTGCCATAGTCCCAAACCTTCACTGTTATACGAATGCCAGAACGTCCGGCTCTGTTCCTTTCCTGTCTTGTTCTCGACCAGCACCAGGGATATATTTCCCAGCATGACACCGTGGATGAGCCACGACATTCGTAGCTAGAAGAAAGAGAACATATGACATTAAACATCACAGACATTATCTAGAAGTTAACAAAATTCCCAACTCTTTTTTTCTTTTCCTTTTTTTTTTTTTGTTTTCTAGCACCAAAAAGTCAATTATCCCTCCCTTATGCACATGAAATCCCTTTAGAAAACTCCACAAATGTGGAAACTTCTAATACTCAGCATATACTATTTAATATTGGAACTACTGGCCTTTCTTTTTAGTAAAGTTGAGTCCAAAACACCTCTGTCTGTAATTTTAAAGGGATAAGCTAATACCTCTATCATCTGCAGTACAAAGACCACACTCCCCTAACACACCACCTGAGAGATTCAAGGCCAGTTTAACAACTTTTTCAGCAACGAACTTTTACACTCCAGCAGCAGCAAAAACATACGGAGAATAGATGCAATAAGCAGGCACCACTAGTGATCACATCCTTATCCCTCAGATATTCTTTTCAAAAATCAATTGTTCCTTACCTCTTTCCAAGCTTCTACAGACTTTCCAATTAAAGTTCAGTAGTAATTATTTTTTTATTAATTGAAGTACCCTAGGAAACTGGTTTTCTAACATGTTTGTTACGTTTAACATAATCAAGTCCATTTCTATGTATTACTACAGCTGGGCCCAGAGAGTGGTGGTGAATGGAGTTAAATCCAGTCAGTGACTGGTCACCAGTGGTGTTCCCCAGGGCTCAGTATGGGGGTCTGTTCTCTTTAACATCTTTATCATGATCTGGATGAGGGGATCGAGTGCACCCTCAGTAAGTTTGCAGATGACACCAAATTAGGCGGATGTGTCAATCTGCTTGAAGGTCTGGAGGCTCTACAGAGGGATCTGGACACGCTGGATTGATGGGCTGAGGTTCAATGAGGCCAAGTGCTGGATCCTGCACTTGGGTCACAACAACCCCCTGCAATGCTACAGGCTTGGGGAGGAGTGGCTGGAAAGCTGCCCAGTGGCAAAGGACCTGGGGGTGTTGGTCGACAGCAGCTGAATATGAGCCAGCAGTGTGCCCAGGTGGCCAAGAAGGCCACCAGCATCCTGGCTTGTATCAGCAATAGTGTGGCCAGCAGGAGGAGGGAAGGGATTGTCCCCCTCTACTCGGCACTGGTCAGGCTGCACCTCAAATACTCTGTTCAGTTTTGGGCCCCTCACTACAAGAAGGTGCTGGAGTGCATCCAGAGAAGGGTAACGAAGCTAGTGAAGGGTCTAGAGCACAAACAAATTGTATGAGGAGCAGCTGAGGGAACTGGTGTTGTTTAGCCTAAAGAAAAGGAGGCTGAGGGGAGACCTTATCGCTCTCTATAACTACTTCAAAGGAGGTTGTAGCAAAGAGGGTGTCAATCTCTTCTCCCATGTAACAAGTGACAGGACCAGAGGAAATGGCCTCAAGTTGCACCAGAGAAGGTTTAGATTGGACATTAGGAAAAATTCCTTCGCCAAAAGGGTTGTGAAGATTGGAACAGGCTGTCCAGGGAAGTTGTTGAGTCCTCATCCCCGGAGGTATTTAAAAGATGTGTAGATGTGGTGCTGAGTGACACAGTTTAGTGGTGACTTGGCAGTGCTGAGTTAACAGTTGGGCTCAATGATCTTAAAGGTCTTTTCCATCCTCAACAATTCTATGATTCTATGTATCCCTGTCTATAAAATTATTTCATGTAATTTTCTCATTTTTTCACTTTCTCTCTCTCGTAGTATGAAAACAAAACCTATCCCTTCCACAACAGGCTAGTATCAGAATCCATAATGTATGAATATAGTCTTCTAATTGCCTTGGGAAGAAGAGCTAGCTCTTTCTGGATAAAGAGCATAAGTAAAATACACATATATATTACATGCAGGAGCCGAGTCTCATCTCAGTAACCAGTAGAGGTGAGAATGCTGAAGGAATGAGTTTATTAAAGCTACATTAATGATGGAGGTTTTGGACAGAAGAAAGTGATCAGCACAGTATCTAGCATCCATGCATGTTAAAAAATAGCTGTCTGGTTTTTAACATTTCCAAGCCAATACCTAAGTCAGGAGGCCAGGGATTAAATTTATACTTTACACAGGAATACCTGATAACATTACTTTCTTGCTTTGATAGCACAGAACATTCATATCCATTCCTCAGCATAAAACATAACTGCTAGATTTTAATTGCTTTTCTTATCTCATAGCGTAAGTCTGTCCTGGCAGCCAAGCCAGATTTAGGGGTTGAAAGGACAGAATTGTTCCTAGCTTACGCTCACAATTTCAGGGTGGATGGAACAAAATTCTGGATACCCATCATATTAATTATCAATACTGAATTTAGATAAACAGTGCAGTTCACCCGCCTGTCTCCAAAGTTACAAAGAAAGTGGCTACACTGCAAAACTATGTCAGAGATCAAAAAAATCTAGATGTGGTTCTTCTCTCTCTCCAGTATAAAAGTCACTGCCCTTGCCTGGAATCACTCCTGGATCTGCTGTACTGCTAGAGTGTACCACACAAGTATTGATAGGATGTACACACTGATATGCAAGTATGGGCCCGGAAATCCATTTTCTTACATTATTTTGACCAGACATTCAAGACTGATGTGTGAGGTTTTGAGTGGTTCAGCAAACCATCACAGGGTCCTTCCAGATCACAGCACTTCTGGGGACAAGCTGCTGCTCAAGTGTGACTACCAGCTCACTCTCACCCCAAGTTTGGGAAAGGACTCATGGAGTCCTATGTCTGTTTCCACAGCGTCAGACCATGGAAACTGTAGGATGAATTGTGAGGATTTTCACCTTGCAGACACCAGAGAGAAAAAGCAGAGCTGTGCAGGACCGCCAGGAACTGCTTCAGGTACAACACAAAGTAACGGCTGGGGAAGCAGCTGCGGAGGGCTGAGTTCCTTCAGCAGAACCAACGCTGGTGGAAGAGGCTGCTGACAAGTGTTTACGGTGTGTACCTGTAGGCCTGTCCTCCTAACTCTTACTGCACACGTGGTTTTAATGTCAGGTGACAATCAAGATGAAAGAGTCTGCTGGGTATTTTATATCAAGTGCCTATGAGGTGAGGCTATTGAAATTAGAGTGAAAATTGCTCTTCCTTAAAGATCATTGGAATACCCTTCAGACTTAAGTAATTTCCCTCGAGAAGACTGATCAGGACTAAACTTTTTTTTTTTTTTAAATACCTTTGGAATGCCAGTGGACATTTAAAGAACTCAACCTATAGCTAGGAAAGCAGCTCCTCTTACTGACTCCACATGTGAAGCACTTCTAGAACCTAATGGCAACTCTATTTTAACACACTATATGAAAATTCTAATACAGGTAAGTTGGAGCAACTTCATTGTGCCATTTTGACAGTTCAAAAGGTGAGAGGTAAAGCCCTGAGGCTCCTAGCTCACAGGAGTTTTCAGACCCCTGTCTCTCTCTCTTCTGGAGACCTGCCAGGCAGTAGGAGGCAACTTCTACGTGGTCAGAAGTGAAAAAGAGCTATCCTTTGATAGCTATTAACGTAACAGCAGAGCAAATGCTGAACCAATTGGTGAATTGGAATGGATGCCTTTGCACACATGTCAGCTGTTTGAAGGAAAGAAGTAGTTGGCATTAGATGTGGGAGATCAGCTCATTGGCAAAGCACAATATGCAGGCTCTAATGAACTGGCTCTGAGTGAATCGACTGGCACTGTGTCCAAATGGGCATTTTTGGCTGTGATTTCTATGGTTTCTAAGCTTCACAGCAGGGCAGTCCAGGTCTTTTCACACCTGCTGAAGTGAACCAGAGCAGATGATGAGCTGGATACCATAGTAAAGACTTCCGAATGGGGCTGGCATTCATTCTACAGAATACAGCATCAATGATGGCAGATGGTACTACATACACGATGCATCCTGTAAGTAGTGCAGTGGCACATTTGGAAAAATCTGAATCTGGGCTGTTGGTGGCATACCCCTAACATTACACATCAAACATCTCCCTCTGTGTCAAACCAGCAGCAAAATACTCTAAAGCTATAAACATCACTGAGAAATTAATTAAGCATTTTAGGTAGACTTCGGCTCAATGGCACCTTGCCTTCTGGCTTTAGAACCCACCGTAGCTGGTGATCAGCTGTTCCTATGCGAACCCACTGACTAGGTAAATGAAACGCTCTAAACTGATTTGGGCAAAATTAAAGGGAGAGAGCGCCCATGGTAAACACACAGCATATTGAGGCAAAACTTGGGTCAGATGGCCACATGAACGGCCCTGCAAACACCATCTGGAAAGATGCCTTCTGAGAAACCCCTTAGCCTCTGAGTTTGTGGAATTTCTGAACTGACAAACAGGAGACTCAATTCAACCAAGAAAGAACAAAAACCTAATCTTTATCCATACCAACACGGCTTGGCAGATTTAACAGAGGGGTGAAGAAAAACAAGGAGGGTAGATTTTCTAGCACAAGCTATGTAATTCCAAAACCACCTGAGAACTGAGACTTGCATTTTACATCCTTATGCACAAAAGAATTAAAATACTGAGAACCTTCTAGGTGAAGTTTAGGCCTGATTATACCTGTGAATCTACTCTAACGATTAGATACATTCCAGTATGAACTAGTGCTTAGATGTCTGACTGAGGACCAACACTCACAGCATCATGAATAAACACTCCACAGTGGCATCCCAGAGAGTTGCTGGTTCTTTTTCCTCCCTTTCTGAGTGGCAATGCCCCGACTATAAGCATTACAGTCCTACCTGGCAGGAAAAGCCATTTGTCTGTCTCTAGCACGGGTAACCAAAGAAAGGGGAAAAGATGAACATACTTCAAGCAGGTCTTGGAGTAAGGTATTTTTAAGAAGATGGAGAAAAGCCTCCAGGCATCCTTCCCCCAAGGAACTACAGTAGCTGGATCCCACTGGTGGCTATCTTGCTACCCACACCCCGACTCTGCACCACAGGCTTACATCTTGTGAGACAGCACATTACTTAGTTCTCATGTCCTCAATCCTTGCCCTCCACCTATAATACTTGCTCAAAGGAATTGCTCAAAATTTTCCTGACCAGGAACTGTGGATTCTTGAAATACAGACATATATTTTACTGAAAAACATAACTCTTGTCTTGGGTCTTCTTCAGTGGACAGGAAACAGTAGAAGTTGTTTTTCAGATGGGAATGCACTGACCCAGTAAACGTAAGTCATAGGCATTAAAGCAGCTTGGGAAACACCTCATTGTTGAATAGAAGCTGGTGCTGCAAGTTGCAATACGATTTACACAGAATTTGACAAGAGCTGCAGACACCTTTGCCAAGTCTCAGTAAGTTTTGTATATGAATATGATCTATGTTTGAAGCATGAAGCTTACCACGTTGGCAATATTGTTTTTCGTACTTACAAATGGTTGTACACAATGGTACAAGCAAAGACCTCTATTAGGACTGCTCAGCAATTTATACTTGGACCCTTATCAATAAGAAAGATGACCAAAAGATCACCTTCCTGTTTTTTGGTCAGATCGACAACTGTGCATGATCAGTCTCTCTTGTAGTCTGCTGACACTTTGGGTTTTGCTTAGGACTCAGGTATGCAAGCAAAATCCTTATGTAAAATATAAAATAATAATTAATTGATCTGATCATGTAGCTTTAAAATACCTAGACAGGCAAGAGAGGTTTGCATTTTATATGAATAGATTCTCATGCTATTTATTCTCACCTTATTTCTTACTTATGCTTACTTTTATAAAATCAAGAACCTAAATAAAGCACCTTCATTTCAGGAATCAAACATACGTAAAAATTAAAGATAATAACAAAAGAAAGAGTTAATAATTTTCCTGCCAGAGTACTGTGGAATGACCAGGTCTTCAAGAAATTTCAGATATTATAGAACCTCCAATCCCATGGCACAGAAACCAGGTGGCAAAGAAAGCAAGAAAAGATAAAGGCAGATAACAGTGAATAAACTGTACAGATTTTAAAAATAACACTTAAAAAAAAAAGATGCTAACAACATTCTGCAAAATAAAGCACATGAAAGGCTGTGCTAGAGGCATATCTATGTTGTATTTTTCATGCTTATGAATGTTCTGAGTCAATGTTATTACCATGCACCCTTCTAAGTTATTTAAAGCTCCAGGAATAGAGGAGAAAAAGAGACACGCTCTGCAGGTGTCAGCATGTGGCTCAGAATGCACTCAAAGAATGATTTATATTATTGATTTACATGCTTTAAAAAAAAAAAACCAACACATTTGCATAGAAAAGAGAACTGAATTAATAAGTATAGAGGATGAAAACATCTTTATATCTGTAAACGCAAATGCAAAGGCAAACTTCAACTATACTGTTTTACATCAACATATTATATTTATTTTCTAGAGAGAGTATGTTTACATTCAAAAAGTAATTTTAGGCTTAAAAGAAGTCTGGCTCAGTTTAGTACTTACATAAAAACACGATGGCGGCTTTCAAGAAATAGCTAGTTGAAATATCACAATAGCATCGGAAAAATATTGTCCTTATTTTAAACACGGCCAAAAGCACAAAGCTCTTTCACTATAACAGGAAACTGTTTTCACTGTTTCTCAGCACAACTATACCCTTTAAAAGGTCTGACTCAGGATCTAACAGAAAAATGCAATAACCAGGTTCCAAATCACGATGTAGTCCCTCTTTCAATAAGTCATCTTCTTTTGTGGAGATGCATGTGATAACATTTAAGGCTAATTCCAAGTTCATCACCATCCAGGCAACACCGCCTCTGTTGCTATTCTCCTTTTCTACTCACAGCCTATTCCAAAACTCTTTGCATGGCTTTTACTCCTCAGATATGGCACTAAGGTCTATCACAGATTCCCCTTCTAAAAATCAGTCTCCAGATCGTTTGCATTTCTGCAGTGGCTTTCAAACAGAAGTCATAGTCATAATCCACCACAAAACGAAGTCTCGCAGGGTAGGTATAAGTACTGCTGCTCAGGCAGGTACGCTCTGTACCAAGGCCTCCCAGAACGCAGTGGTCCTGGACCTGGTCTTAAATCCTTTTAACCACAGAAGTCCAAACACTTTGGGAAGACACAGGTATGACTCCTATGACCTACAGGCACCACAGCATCCTTCAGAGCCTGAGGATGCAGACCACAGGGAGCACCTCTGAAAAATGGAATGATGAGCATGTCAACATACGTGACTCTGCACTTGCACAGCAACAATGCTGGGACTGAGGGAGAGGGGATTGCCTCATTGTCCAGAACGGAGGGCCAGAACTGAGTCTCTAACTCCCTCATGAAGGGGAATGTTCCCCGGATATCTGCACCACTCTTGTGTCAGCTCTCTGACATCTTTGCCAAGTACTGAGAAGCAGGTGGCCATCATAGTCTGGAAGCTGGGCACACCTAGGGGCTATCAACTGAGGCAAAGCAATTTAGTTTTGCCATGGGTGGTGTCTGAGATGACAGCACTTCCCTTGGACTTCAGTTGCAGTGTGGTTTCCCACATTCCCAGACAGCAGTACAGCTACTAATGACATGCATATGGATTTCTGCCTCAGAATGAGAAAAATTCTAAACACCCCACAATCCTCTTTGCTGTCGGCCTTGTGCAAGGCAAGTGATTCCCACTCCTAGGAGGCGAATCACAGCGTAAAGACAAACAATACTGTGCTTTATGGCTCAAGCACTATAAATTCTGCCTTTCAATCAAGCCGCTGTTGGGATTAATTCTTTGCCCTTCACATGCATTCCTATGCTCAATTACATGTGCTTTGTTTCCAGTCAGCTTTTACATGTGGGTTAAAAGATTTTCACTGTTGATTACCGTGAACTGCAGTTTCACTCCTGAAGCATTTCCTGAGATCCTGCTGCATGTCCTCTTTCTGGCAACTTCAGGGTAATGAAGCACCTCCTCATGAACTACATGCACTGCTTTCTGCATTCCCCCAAGATTTAGTGCCACAGTTTCCCTCTCCCATATAAACTGGGTTTTAAACACACAGTTAATGGGGTCAATAGGCAGAGGACTCTACTGAATGTGCAACATGAAAAAGATAACAAAGACTGTCTGGACTGCAAACGAGATTCTTTGAAGCCAGGATACTCTAGCCAAGATTTAATAAAAGAACAAAAAGAAAGAGAATAACTAACTGAATGAAGAACACAGGGCAGCATTACAAACTAACAGCTCTGACCTGCCAAAAGCACTGAAGAACAAAGAAAACGAAAATATAAATACAAACAAGAGCAAAGTGCAATACAAATCTATACACAAAGTGTAAGGCACATTAGGGCCAATCCCAAACGTGTGGGAAAGTACAGGCTGTGTTTATTATGGTATCTCCTGCATGCATCTTTACCCTTTTCCCATCTTTTGATGCATGTGGGGTGGTACAGAGTAGGTCAGGCTGATTTTTCCCTTTCTGAGTTAATGAGCAGCCTCCTGCTGGGCATGGGAAACGCCAGGGGAGCACAGCCTGCAAGCAGCCCAGCATGCTCCTGGTGACCAACCTCAGGCTGGAGCGAGCACAGAGATGGAGGGTCATGCTTGTCCTGCATTTAGCAGCAATACATCTGCCAAATCCCATCCAGGCTCTGGAATCTCCAAGTGCTAGAGTCAGCACGGCTGCAAACAGCTGCCCAGAATCTCAGCAGGAAAGGTGTTTGGAGCAAGCCACCCCACAAGTCTCCAACACGTTAGCAGTCATTTTCTCAGACTGTTCAGTCATTTCCGATGCCAGCCTAGCATAGTGGAAGCTTAAACAGCCAGGCTGAGGAAGAGGAAAACAAGTCTGAAGCATTAGCAAACTCTTTGTGGCTGTCACCCACTGTGGACTGCTTCCTTATCAACATTGAGTCCTGGTTCCATGGACACGCTGGCCAAAAGCCAGAATCCTCCAGCCTGCACTGCAGCAGGTAATGCTCCTCATGCTGAGGTTGAAGTAATTAATTCCTATGAACACCTCAGGTTAAAAAGCATGGTGTCAGCATTTCCTATGGTGGGTGTAATTGTCTAACATGACTGGATATAATAAAAGCAAATTAAGGAAAAGATGTGGGGGTGTGTGGGTGGGGGGAATAGCTTCAGTAAACAGCGGGTCTAGCAGCTCCCCACAGCTTTACACATAGCAGGCAGAGAGAGAGGGGAACCAAGATTAACAACAAACTAGGGATGTTTGCTGGCCTCCTTGTTGCTCTCAGGCCTTGCAGCAGTCCTGTGCACAGAGCAGGGGTAAGCTCTACTCACCTAGGAGAGCTGAGCGACCTGAGTGGGCAGGGCAGCACACTCACCCCCAGGAGTTCAGCTGAGCTGGGCATGTTGATATCGGGGTAGAAGAGACATACAAGGAGGAGGAAGGATGTAAAATGACAGGCTTAAAGACAGCCTCCATCATTAATATATATTGGTGCAGGATGTGAATTTGAACCGAATCTCTCTGGGGTACTGGCACCAGCTGTCATAACAAGACACTATGTAAGTGAACACACAAGCAAAGCGAACAGATATCTAAAGTACCACGTGAGCTGCAGCAAATACAAGAGGGAGGGCAGGTTTATGGCTTGCTCTGATTGCAGAAGAATAAATGTGTCTAATTTGCACTCGCTTGCTGAGATCGCTTTGCCACATGAATCATGAGTCTTGTCCGTGGGATTTCAGTTGCCAGAGAATCTGTCCTGGTTTTGACATGCCAGGTGGAGCTGTCAGCAGGGACAGGTAGAAGAAAATTTATCTTTTAGTGCTTGAACTTGAGCCAGTTCAGTCAGGAAGTGATTGAGGGTGCATAAATACAGGACAGCATTATGGTATTTTCACAATCTCTTTTCTGACTGTAATTTTGCTACAAGGAAGTTTGTTGGCACCTATTGGAGGAATAAGTGCGTGGGGTGGAATATCTCCTTTCTCCTCTTGTGTTGTGCTGAAAAGTGGAATTAAATTATTCTGCTCACAGACAGATTGTTCCACTAAAATAAAATTTGAAGCCACCAGGGGCTCATTGAGAGAAGCTTTTACACTATATGAAAAGGCAAGAGACAAAACCCTTGCCAAACTCCTTCACTCTTTATTACCGACAGCTGCAATGCTGGATGCGTCCGGATGCCTTTTAAGTGCCAAGGGGAGTGACGGAGGTGGGATGGCATGTGAGCAGATGAAAGACATGGCAGCTTCTCCCCTGACGGCAAGTTTAATTATTTGCACTCTTGTATACACAAGAAAAAAAATACACACATATTGGGAAATCATTCACTCTGATTTCTGTGTCAGGTGGATTATGAAAAACGCTCGCTCTTGCTGGTCCATGGCAGAACAAGGTCTTAAAATATTCAGAACCTGCATACACCTTTGTCAGAGAAGGGAGGAAAAACAAGGTGGAATGTATTTCCTAAAGGAGGACATAAATAGATCAAGAGAGCAAAACCTGAAGTGCTTTGCTATACGAACTGAGATATCCAGCAGAAGTGAACCAAACCAAACGTTAAGCTGGAGGAGTCACCACCTTCTGTGTCCTTTCATTCCAGAGGACTTTCTAATGCATCCCTTTTTGTCTTTCCTGCATTTTAAGATCACTGGAACAGGAAGAATATGATTCTTGTCTGTTCAGCACTTAAACAACAAACTGTGCTTTGTAAGGATCAGTTTTCCCAGATCCCTCTGCTCTGGGATACAGGAGCTTATGTGACATTTCAGGGTGACCATTCAAGATGTGAAATGCTTTAAGTCACTATCCATGGTTCAAAGTCATAAGTCCTAAATAAACCCTATCAGTGATAATATCATCTGTTAAGCTACAGACTAAAAAGATGCTGACAGGTCATCTTTCCGCAAGCTGCAGTTTCAGGGTTAAGTATAACTGACTTAGAAATCACAACCATCACAGGGCTGCCTGGCAAGCCTTGATATACTTGCTTAAGTTGTCTTATGACTGTCAATAGCTTTTCTGCTTGAATATGGACCTGGTTCCATTCTACATGAATTTCTCTCTGCTGCCGCTAACTTCATCACTCCTATGAACAAGGCCTACAGGAGGATTGGCAGGTTAGAAGTCCAGCATGATGATCTGCTCAAATCCCAGCTGAGCTAGAGACAGCATGCACTGTGTTTTCTGAGGAGCTCAGGGGTAGTCCTGAAGCCTATTCTTTCTTAGACCTTGCAAATACAATGTCTGGTCAGGCAGTAAGCTTCTTCCTCTTTGTGTTTATATAATACTGTCTTGCCCTATCCTTACAGCGTATACACCTAATTATGAAGATTATCATACATCATGGGAGGGCATACAATGAGGACAGGATATGTCAAGTTTTTCAGAGCACATTTTGTGGCATTGCAAGCAGATAACCATAACTTTCCCCTGTACGCAGGGGAAATTAAGTAAGTATATCTTATCAGGCATTAAATAAGTATATCTTGCAGACAAGCCATCAGAAAAAGCAGTTGCTGTGCTACTGACCTAGTGCCAATATTTGAAAATCAGTCAGATGCACAAAAAACTCTATAAATTTCAAAAGAAAAAAAACCACATTACGACTTGCCTCACAGGGAGAGTTCCTCAAAGGAGCTGGAAATGCATTGCTGGTCATGACAGTGTTTGCTACTGTTGGTGCTTTGCTGGTGTTAAGGAGGAGTGCACAACCTGGATAAAAGAGCAGGAAGAAGGTCAGACAGCAGCACTCACCTGACTTCAGGGTTTGTGAAACCTCCCCAGAACCTGTTAGCTGGCTCCTACTATAGCAGAATGGCAGAGAGCAGAAGGCCTATTCAGTTTGTTAGGGGTGCAGCTTCACCTACCCAGCAAGTATACTCAGGAAACAACACCACACCCAACAAATATACTCAGGAGTCTATCTCCCTCCTACAGCTATCTTCTGATGCTCCATGACTTCAGATTCATTCTCCTTGCAAGGCTGAATAACAGCTTTTAAACAGCTTTTAAACATTCATAAACATACTTTTATGAATGAAAAGTAACTTGGAAGAGAACACTTATTTCGGCCAAAAGCAAAACAAAATACAGCTATGGCAAAATACCACCAGAGTAATATTAATGCAGCCTCTTTGCTCCTTTAATCATTTGCTGGAAAAAGTGGAACAAGGGCAGTAGTAACACTAGGGTTTTTCATTGGCATGAAAAGGTGTGTATGTGCACTATTTCAGCTCTGCCCTCCAGCTCAGGAGAATACCACTACTTAGAGCCCAGTTATTTGGGCTTTCAATGAAATTTGCTCTACAGCATGGATAAACCATGAATGAGCAGCACGTGCCAGCTCCCCACAGTCCCCTCTTTCTGGCTCTTTGCTTCCATCACTTTGTGGTCGGTAATACTGTGGGCTAAGCCATCAGTTGGCATAAATCAGAATAGCTGCACTGTAGCCTATACCAGTTTGCATAGAATTGAGAATCTTAGTTTTCATGTTTAACTCAGGATATAACTTTCTAAAAAAATGCTGGGATTATACACCATTAACTCTGCTGTTATTATTGTATCCCTTTGATGCTCTGCACCTCAGCAATAAATGCCTCCTTCTTATCTGTTTGCCAGAATTCAACCAGTGGTAGTTCAGTGCCCAAAGTATAAACCTTCAATGGTTTGTATGAGAAGGATTAGAAATGAACTACTAGGATTTCTGTAAGGGAACCAAGTATACAGTAATTATACACAGAAGTGGAACTCAAGGAACAATGGAGCAAAGAGAAGGGAAATTAGGATGTGAGCAGGGGAAAAAAGCAGCATTACAGAGAAACAGATGAAGCAAATAGGAAAACCAGAAAGAAAACAACAGATCAGTACGGAGGGGAGCCATGCAGAGGAACATTTGGTGTAAAGGTGTTTAGAAAGGGTCAAAATTTGTATCTGGTGTCGGTCGTGGAGACCTGAGGTACTGCCCTCCTGAGGTACCCCCACCCCGCCGCCGTGAGCAGGATAGTCTTTTGCTTAAAGCCCTTAAGAGAAGAAAGACAGCTTTTTTTTCACTGGAGGCTGAATATGTAATTACACAGGAAAATGTGCATTGTGTTTTATTCCCTCTCCCCACCATTTGCGTATCTTTTTTTGCTCTCTGCTGTTCATTCTCTGCACTTGCTATTTACTCTCACATACCTTCTATTGAAGGAAAACGGTTGTGCTCTGGGCTTCCAATCCACCATGGAGAAGGATGGGATGTAGAGGAGCCCTGCATCCAGCCACAGTCCCCTTCTTCAAATGAACAGTAAAAGCCAGAGGGAAGCTTTTCTGCAAGAGGGAAAGACACACACACACATGCAGAAGAATCCAGGTGAGCTGAAGAAGAGACTCTTGGGCAAGGAGAGAAATTGCAGTGACTATTCTGACCTGCTTTGCCCAGGGCATGTGGGCATTCCCACGGCTTAGTTCTTTCACGTGGAGTCACACATGTGCCTGACCGTAAGGAGGGTAGTGGCAAGAGAAACAACCCCCAGACTGTGACTGACTCCCCCCTCTCTTTGACATAGCTGAGAGAGAGGACATATCTTGGCATAGGGTCTCCTAAATACCTGGCCTCCACAGTTCCACAGGTATAAATCCACTCAAGGTTACATCTTGGAGATGGCTTTCTTAACCACTGCTTCTGCAGCTCCACAGGTGGAAATCTTGGAGAGGGGTAAATTCCTAACATGATTCTCCCCCCTTACAGTCTAGGTCTCCAGTCAGCCCAGCTCAGCAACATGAACTCTCCTCTCTGTGAGCACTGATGCAGTCCCAGGTAAAGCACTGAATCCTTTTGTGCCTCAGCTTTTGCACCTGGAATCTGTCTGGTGAGATGAATGGATGAAAAGAGGATAGTTTATTTTAAGCCATAATTTCAGGCTATGAAGCCCACTCATGCTGTCACTGGCTTAGGATTTCAGGCAAGTTTCCAACTCCAAACAATAAAGATACACTAGCTTTTTTTGCCTTTAAATTAACTGTTTTTAAAGTAATAGTCATCTCATTCAAAGCAGAAGGTGACTTCATGTCTTCCATCTCCTTCTCTACCTACACTGCAAGTTTTTACAAAGGATGCAAAGTACTGCTCCTTTTGCCCTGAGCCATACGCTTATATTGCTATACGTGAACATCATCTACTTGGCCACAAATCACACATTTCCTTCAAAACTCATGAAATATTTTTTCCCCATCATCCTCAGCAAACCCTCACTGCCTCCTCCCTAGTTTCTACTGTTGTCTAGTTCTACCTCTACATTTCTCTCCTTCAACACGAGGCCAGATTCTGTACCTATTAAGTAATCTTGGCAGAAAACGTACCTTGTAAAGTGCTGTGAAAAATCACTACCACTATACCACAACTTTCACTTTTAGTGAATCATTAATGACCCTTAATACAGATTCTTCACCCATGATGTAGCTGACAACTCTGTCAGGTACCAGAAGGCTTCCCAGTAATAAAAGGGCACAAACTGGCTTTTACAGGGAAAAAGGTGCCCTTTTAATATAGAGTTACATTAGGCATTACAGATGCCAGAAGAGAAATCAAGAAGAGTGACCAGTCATTTTACCCTGCTGCATAGACTAAGCAGTTTTGGGGTTGGCAGTATAAAGCCCCTGAAATTGCTTGCCCTGTAGGGGTGGTCCTTCTTCCAATAAACCAGAAAAACTGCTGTAATGAACAGATGTAGTCGTAAAAAGAATTATTATATTCCTGACTTCTCACAGTCTTTACACCATTGTGTACTGAAATCTGTACTGAAAACCAGTTTAGCCCATATTTATTTTCTCCTTCCCTGTTCCCCTAAAACTATTGTTGTGGTGTTTTTTGTTTGTTTTTTGGGTTTTTTTTTTTTGAAAGCAAGTAAAATTATGAGAGAAATCCATTTAAAATTGCAAGACAAAAATGAAATTGCATGTACAAACACATTATAAAACCCCATATCCAGGAAATTGGTTTTTCCTTTCAACTGCTCGTTAAAATCAGAGTAAAAATTTCTTCACTTACAAAATGTAGTATAGACTACAAACTCCTAAAGCAAGAGAATCTGCTGATCAGGTGATTCTGGCAATTTTGTTAGCTTTTCTATGAGAAAAGGAGGCTCCTGAACTCAAATTTCGCTGTGATTATTAAAAACTTTTTCCTCTGAAATTTTCTCTCTATAAAAGTGACTGTCAGACACTGAGGCACCAGTATTCAAACTCCAGATCATTCAAAATGTTTAAAGATCAGCAGAACCCCCTGGCTGAGATTGCAGGTCAATGAAACACCTGCTCCTGGCCTCAGCTTTGAATCACACACCTCAAAAGGCAATTCATTGTCAGAGACACATGCACCTGCTCCTTGGTCTACCCTGAGAAAACAGCTGGGGAACACCACAACTGCAGCATCTAGACCAAAAATACTTGATTTTCTACGAGCCTGAATCACAACTCACTTCACAGAGGAAACTGAAACAAGTCTTGTGTGTGGCTTTTTAGTAGGGCCAAACTGAACCTGGAACCTGAAGTGGAGGTGAGAACCATGTTTTACTGTTATTCCCTGCAAGCACCCAAATCTGTTACAAAAAGATCAAAATCTGTCCTGGAGTTAAAGTTTTTTCAAGTTTTTTCCTTTTAAAAAATCTCCAAATTCATTCAGCCTCGTCTTTAAATGTGAAGCTGTTAAGCAGAGAGTTGCTTCCTTTGCATTTCACCCTTCTACAGAACTTGATTATATTTCATTGCACAGCCCGAGGCTGGGATCCAAAGAAAATGACAAATTCTAATGTGTCCTGAATTCCTACTGAAACAGCTTGGCTCGGTGTCCAAGTGAATTCATTTCACAGCCATACGCTATCTAGCATGATGTAAACAAGTCAGAGCAGCAGGAGTCATCTAAGTATCAATCCCTGCCTGGAGGCCGGAAAAAGTTCACTGTTGATGAACAAGGGCATAAATAAGAAGCTATTACTTTCCCAGAAAATTTCATTCCTCCTCCACAAATTAATTTTTAATGAATTTTCAGATGTCCTGTGCCCTGGAAGCATTTTCTCTGCTGCTCTTTCTTACTTTGAATACATACAGCACCTACGAGTCCCTGTACTGCTACTCCTCAAAGACCTCTTTGGCTAGCACTTCTCTGTCGACACAGAATTCTCAATTTTCTGAACAACTGTAATTCAAACTCATATTAGCGCAGACACTGCACTGATGAGGGGACACCAATCTGACTTTATTGGAAAATAAGTAAATGAGAGGGTAGGAGTTACGTCTGCCATGTTGGATATTATCATTAGTGACAGAAACCTCAAACAATTTAAACTTTAGTAAGATTAAGATGCCACTTGTGGATATGGGATGGAGAATAGAGTAATCCAGTGAGATTGGAGCACTGTGAGAACATGAGTCTTTGCCTTTATTTGAATGATGAAGTAGAGGAAAGCTGTAGGGTGTTAAACTGGTTTCTAAGCAAATATTTTAAAGCCTTCAGAATGAATTACCTTTCAAGCAAAATCTAAATAAGTTCAAGGTTCTTTTAAATCAGGTTTTTCATCCTTTAATAGCAAGAAAAATTAGCAACTGGAATAATTTATGAAGTGGACGGAGCAGCCTCTTGATTCAAAAGCAGGTGTAAATCAACCAGTTACTAGAGTTACAAACTTTTGGGTGAAATTCCAGACCCATATTATAAAGCACACGAACATAAAAAACTGCTCTGGTACCAAATTTAGCAGGAAATCTCAGAAGCCAAATAGATCTGCTACTTCAAACAATTTAAAGAAGCACGAGTCGTAAACATTAATTTGTTTCAACAGCTGTCTCTATGCTAACAAAGTTGGTCAGCCAAATTCTACCAGAAGTAAAGCATAAAAAGGGAGAATACTTTTCAGCAGTCAACAGAGAGTTATCCTTTAATGCCAGAAGGCTTTGCGGAGTTCAGAACTGCCAGAGGTTAGAATTTATTGCTAGAAATGCAGCTTTTGATCAAGAAAGAAGCAAAAAGATTAGCATATGCAAGTGTATGCAAGACAGGAACCTTAAGAGAGCACAGCATGGCAACTCGTTGCTGCTTCATCATTTTGCTTGCAGGAGACTCTACTGGGCTCTATCTGTCACTAGGATATAAATTAACCCAGTGGTTTCTTCATGTGTTTTTGTCTGGAATGTAAACTGGTCCCTGTAGAATTAATTATCTCATTTTTTTTGGTCACTTGCTCATGTTATCACAAAGACAAACTTCACAGCTTCCTATTCTAGCTGCCATCTGGTCTTCTGACAGATGTGTGCATGCACTCCTCCAACCACACAGCACCGCCTGAGTCACTCTTTTCGTGAATCAGACACAAGTCTTCCTTATCTCACCTCTAATGTGTTTAATATCCTTAAATATTCAACAAGGCAAGGAGTGAAAATTACCCTATAACCCAGTTGTTATGAGATGTATTTGAAAGATGGAGGACATTACTTTAGAAAGGACACTTCCTAACGTGTGAAAGTGCAACCCCAGGAGAGACTAGAGCAATCATTTTCTTCTGAACTAGACCAGAATTCCAGACCACAATCTTGGAAACTCTGCAAGGAAATAGAAAATAGAGGTTCAATTCACTTAGGCAGAAGAAAGAATCAGTCTGGGGTTTGTCATATCCTGAATGGATCCTCTAAGCTCTGGGTCTCTAGATAATATACCTACTATCAGCACCTCCATTCTTAATTTTTTTAAAAAATATAGCCATTATTTCCTAACATGCTTTGACTGAGTAAACAATATTTTCCCAGGATGGAGGGGTTTTTTTTTGGTGAATTTGAGACACAAAGTATAATAATTTTGGACTAGCCAAAAGAATATGCATTTTTTCAGTAAAATTTTTATTTTTGCCCAGACTTGCTGCCCTGCAACAACAGAATACTGAACCAAAATCCAAGATATTGTTAACTAAAAAGAGAAGTACAAAACTACTGAAACAAATTCTCCCTTTCTGTAAAGCAGAGCTCTGTCAATCTGTATTAGTAAATAATTTGAGTTTTCATCTCTGTCTTGTACCATATGAGGTATATTACATATGTAATTATTACAATAAAAATAAGTATTTTATTGTTTTGCAGTAAGTTATAATCCATAAAGGCATGAATTTCCCAGAAACAAGACCACCACTATCAAAGTCTTAATGTACATCTGCAAAGAACAGTTCTGCAAAGTAATTTCCAGGGTGGCACTTCCATCAATCTGTTAAATCTGCATGTCTGATCCCAAATCAACAGTTCAGCATCTAATTCCACATCTGCCTCTTTGAAGCTGTCTTTTGCTCCTGCAAGAATATTTGACTATGACTCAAACAGCAACATGCTTTTCTCCAGGGGTCATCCCTCTCTGATTTTATACTCTGTGCAGACTAAGTGATTGCATGCAGAACGATCACCGTGACATTTCATTAGCCATTAATAAGTAAAAAGATATTAACAAACAGCCAGCATTGGGGAGATATTTTTCAGATAAGAAAGGAACAAAAATCAAATTATTAGCAAGAAAAAAAAAAGGAAAAAAAAATCAGTACCTGCACAGCTAAAAGACTGTGAAAGGGGGAAAAAAAAAAAAAAAAAAAAAATCTCTTCAAGGTCAAAGATAGAAGGCTTTGGTTAATGGTAAGTTTAAAAGCTCTCCCCTCAGTTTTGAGCACAGCTACATCTTCTTCTGACAGCTCTTTTGTGTAAGCAGAAGCATTTGGGAAACCCCTTTCCCTGCTTTATATATCTGAATCACATTTTGTCACACTTACAAAAAAGCTGATGAAAACAGCTGTGTTGCTCAGGAGCAAAATGACAAGTGAAATGCTGAAATATGACATATGTTTTGTGTTGGGCTGCCATGCAGATGTAGCTGACACTGAAACAGCACATCATTTCTCTGTTTTGTGTAAGAAGTCTTATGCCAACAATACTCAACACAGTAAAGAGGCAAAAGCAGAGAAATCAGCCATAGAGCTGAGCAGGCTTGTAAGTGGATGGACAGACATACCCATGACTCAAGCTCTTGCTAAGGAAGCCAGTCTAGTTGCTTGGGTGGAAGATGAGGCTTTTCAGGCCTTTTGGCTAAGAACTCATTCCCAGTACTTACAGTTGAAAACAAGCTGTGGTCTTCTCCTCAAGCTAGGGAGTGACGCTTTGCTAAACAGTTAAGTACATTCTGCTTTTTACATTTTCTCATTTACCTCCTCCAAACATTCTTCACTGACACAACTCTAAGTGCTATACTGCTTTATGCAATAGCTACAGGTGAATGATGCATGGAAGGGGAAAAGGCAACCAAAGCAACCCCTGTGGATAGCATATGTGAGAGAGGGATTGGTCACTTCACCGACTGGCTCGGTAAAGGGTGGCAGCTAGGGGCAAAAGCAGGGCCAGCATCCCGATCTGAATGTGGATGAGACACCAGCCACAGGTGCACCCAGTGTTTGAAAATAACAGGTATGTGTGTTCCTCCAGGCCGGCCGATCCTACGGTGGTACTTAGCTTGCATCCATGAGGAACTGAGCAGTTTACCCACAGAAGTTGTGGATGCCCCAAACCTGGAAGTCTTCAAGACCAGGCTGGACGGGGCTTTGAGCAACTTGGTCTAGTGGAAGGTGTCCCTGCCCATGGCAGGGGGGCTGCACTAGATGACCTTTCAGGTTGCTTCCATGATTCTATATCTACATAGCTTGTTTGAATTACTTTACCCAGATTCTCCCCTGCTCTAGCTGTTGCATATGAAAGCTAAACAGAATAGTTGTCTCTTCTATTCCAAGGACTAGTATTTTGGCCAGGGAACAAATTTTTTGCATGCCAAATCAATGCAGCTCTGTCAATAAAAGTGCATAGGCTAGATCAGCTGTTACACATGTACTTCAAATTGGCAAATTATGAACTTTCAATAATTATTTTTCTTGATATATTTGCCCTGTGGATAACCACATAGCTGACAATCCACCACTTCAAACTATCTGTAGACTGGCACAGTTGAAGATGCTGGAGGTAGAACATGTAGAGGTATAGAAAAAAGATGGTTCAAGGAAGGTACTAAAGTATCTAGCATATGCAGCACAATAACAAAATATTCAGGCACAGCATTGCTTTCAGAAAACTTAAGCTGCTATCTATCTTCTGCTGTATTTTATTTGACTGACTGCTGAAGAGAAGATAGAAAACAAGAGGAATTACAAAAACACAGGAGCTGGTCAAAGACAAGATACAGGCTCTACTCATTTTTCATGTTAGAATTTTTCTCCTTCCTCTCCCTTCTGCCAGATGCTGTGTTACATTTTGATTAAAAGCTCTAACTAACTACACATTTCATCATTCTATAAGGCATCTAGCTATTCAGGCTGTACCTCCTTTGCATTTTTGATCAAGACTTTGGAAGAGATGAAGCACTAAAAGCATCTTAAGAACCTGCTGCAGAACTAATGCAGGGGAGTACCGGAATGTATCAAATGGTCTGCTCCAGGCAGACATCCAGAGAAACTGCATATGTTATGGAGGATACTGGTCTTTTGATAGTATCAAATTAGTCTATTAGTGTTAAAGTCCCAGGCATTAAAATTCAAAATAATCAATGCTTTTGGAAAAGGGGGATGCAGCCTGTGGGTTTGGATTTACTCACTGCACATCTCTCCCTCATCTTCTCCCTCGGCGCAGTCTGTGACGAAGTCACACGCCTGCCCCAGCCTGATCGTTGATCCATTCCAACAGCTGAAGGAACCCTCCAGAGCCATTTTTGAGCCAGAAGCACCTAGAGAAAAAGAAAACAAAACCCACTTCAGGTTACTGAATTGCCTTCATCTCAACCAACAGGTCATAGGATCCTGGATAACACTCAAGAACACCTTGTGAAATTCCCTCAATCCAATAATTATTTGATAAAGTAATTATTTTATTTTGTTTGACCCGTTAATCTTGTCAAATATCTAGTGGTCCACCTAACAGAGAATTTCAGTTCCCTAGGCATTTCTGGCATTTTAACTTGGAAGGCATCTTTGACCCTTGAAAAGAGGGTTAAAATCCTGCAGCGTGCTCTGTAGTAGTTCTCAAGAACAACACAATACACATGATAGATTTTAATTGTACGTTAATTTACTGCTAGACTGACAGTCCTGAAGACTGGTATCCTCTCTGCCTAGCTCATGAATAACATGGCTACATGGTTTGGAAAGAACACAAGCTTTCATTGTACCCTCCTGTCAACACATACTACCTATGACTTGGATGTAACACGTTGTTATATTCTCTCTGCAAAAGACAAAACGCTGTGATCTCTGCTTGTAGTTTTCTTGCTGTTCTATACCCACTGTTGCTCCTGCATCCTGCACTCCCCTCCCCTTGAGTTCATTTTATCTATGCTAAGCAGCAAAATGCAACTAGGGTTTGGAAAGCAGCCAGCTCTTATGAAATAGGGTCACTGAACATTACAATCAGAGGCCAGTATCATCTTTTCAGAAATAATCTTGAGTATTTGTCCCTTAGCACCGTTCTTTTCTGGAGGCACTGGATTCCCTTGAGAGCTGAGAAGCCAGAGATCATCCAGCCTCACGGGTATCATTTTTCTTACTGTAGGAATTCTCTCATGCTGAAGTCTTTGACTGTTGCCAAGTGAGATACTTAAAAAAAAAGGGAAAGAAAAAAAGGACTTGTCCTAAGAGACATATGCTCTATATCAGCTACCTGGAGGAGGCAAGAATTAGTTCAGCAACATCCTACAGTCAGTACGTATGGAGGAGGCCAAGCCTGAGAAGCGCAATAGCCTCTTCCACAAAAATCTGCGTGTAGATGCAATTCACCTAAACATTCCTGACTCTCTGCAGAGATGTGCTTCCAGTTCACTCTTTCTAGAAGGCAAGCTTATAAGTACGAAGAGGTCTGTGCTGTGAATTCCCCACTGCAACAACTCCTGCCCTGTCTCATATTAAACGGGTAAATGCTCAAGATTAAACCAAAGCCTCTGGGCAGAATGAGCCATTGTTTGCCTAACTCATCTGTGCTTGCTGAACAGCGCAGCTACATCATGTTCCCTGGTACTACAGGGACTTGGGAATCACTGGTGATTCAATTAGATGTGCACTTGATACTTTTATTTATATTGCCTGCCAAAACTAAAAATTAATGAAGCATGTAGGAAAACAACCACTATTTCTCTTCAAGCTTATTTTATGGCACAAATCAATTCAGGAGTGGGGGGAATATATGCCAAACCTTTTTAATAAAGAACACTGGCTCCTGAAAAAAGTGCTCTGTGTTATTGTCAGCTCAATTTTTTTGACTGCCTTAGAGCAATCCTGGCTTGCCGCATACAGGCTGCACAGTGCCCTTGTATTTCAGTCAGGGTCAAGGCTGACTACAGAGGAGAGCTTTACAGAAAAAATAGACCAAGTAACTTGGAGCTGGTTGCTGAAAATTTCTGCAGGCCCCTCAGTAAGGGTTTAAGGCAATGAGAAGATACCTTCCTTGGCCTTGCCATGCTCCTTGTAAAAATGCACCCTTGGAGGCACAGCTGGGAGCCTTCCCTATGTCAGAAGCCAAGCTCATTGCATGCCACAAACCAGTCACAGTAGGCTCAGGTCAGTATGCAAACGGACGCTAGAAACCTGCAGGAAGCAACTCTGGTAACTCAGTAGGTGATCCCTTCTCCTAGGTGTATGCCTACACACCTCTATAGCACCACGTTGTTGGAAGGACACCTAAAGGAGAGTTATGAGACAAGGCCCAGAGAACTTCCGTAAGGTTAGCAACATCATGACACTTAAAAATATTGAAGTCCTACTCAAATTCAGACATACTTCTGTCTTTCTGAATTACCCAATAAGGTTTTGAAGAAATGCCCATGTTTATTACCAGCTCTCATGTCCCACTCAGTTTATTTGAGTTTATCTTTTCAGCAATGTCCATGTTTTACCCCAGCAGCTGCTGGGAGACAATATGCAGAGATTCAGAGGAGGGGTTATTGTAGGCAATAGAGTTGTTCTGTTTGCTCAATTCGTTATAACTTTGCAAAGGCACTCAGTTTGCCAAGCACATGACTGCATTAATGCTAATTATAATGGAACCAAGGCATTCAAGAGCACCTACTGTCCTCCCAGGTTGCAGCCCAGGAGCACAAATCTCCTGAAGTCAACTGACTGTAGTATTTAAAAGATGTCACTTGCAACTAGACATCAAGCAATTCCAGGAGCTTTTCCTCCTAAACAAAGCAGCCAGATTTGCACGCTCATTCATCTCTGCAGAGACAGGGCTTGAATTAGCTCAGATTTGCATTAGACGTGTATATACGTGCTCCTTGTATAGGTTTAGAGAACGCAAATAGCAAAGCTGCAGCCTGGAGAATGGCTGGGCTCTGTGACAGTGCATGATTTATTCCCGTCTCCTGTTTCCTTGCTTACTGTGTGCACAAAGGCAAAATGAATTGGATTAACTAGTAAAACAAACAGATAACCAAAAAAAGCCCAAATACAAATGACTCTTTTAATGGGCCACTGGATGCAGATGTTTGCATCCAAGCTTAAGGAAACTTCATTTTTAATTAAAATATTTCGTAACAAAAATAGACATTTGGTCTTTTCATTTCCCACCCCAGATCACCGCTGGCAAGGTGAGCCAGAATGACCTGGATCGCTGAGTCAAGTGGCCACAACTCACACAGAGAAGATGTGTAAGGAAAGGAAAATGAACGGTATCAAGTAAGTATCAAAGTAAAATTTGTGTGAGACATTCCTTATATTTACAGCACTGTTTATGTAGGCAGTGGCATCCATAAATTATAGCAGTCATTAAGCTGTACCACGGCTCGCTTGGAGTCTTATAAATCATTATTTAAACAGCAACATTAAACAAATGGCATTTCAGGCTCTAAATTGAAAGGAGAAACAAACAACTCCTTGGGGAACAAGTGCTGACTTTGTATCTCGCAGGTCCTGCTTCTGAACACAGCACAGCCTTGGCAGTGCTCAAATCCAGCACCAGACCCGGGACACAAATGAGCCTGGGCTCTTGACCGCCCATGGTTTGGGACTTAGTTTCCATATAGCAGGATGGAAAGAGGGAAATCCCATGGCTTAGCCTAACATGAGTTAAGCAACTTACTGCTCAGACTGTGGGGCCAAAGAGGATGTATTTCATTCCTAGCCGATTTTCTCCAGCTTCCCTCCTCCTCTTTTCTTTGACCAGCAGAGAAATCAAAGCACGCTGACAAGCTCTGGTGAATCTGTCTCTGAGGAACGTGGCCAGAAAGTTTGTGATGTTTGATCACTGCAAAATGGGAACTTCCAGCTTACTGCCCCGACGCTTGATCAGGTGAGATGGAAGACTGAAATTCTTACAGGCATTCTCAAAGGTACCCCTTATCTTGCAAACTGTCTACACTGCAAATTATCATGCAGGATTAATCAAGCTGAACATAATTAGACCTTCAGGTGTTAGATTCAACTTTTCAGGCCATAATTCTTAATGCTACTGAAAGCTTTTGGGACCAACCCAGTCAGGTAAAGCTCTCCTACTCGGCACACATTAAAACAAGAGAGCTTAACAGGACAGTATATGGTTGTTGCTTAAAAACCCTGTCATTTTTACTCTGCAAAAAAAGGTGAACAGAAATTGCCGAGATCTGGAATGAATGTGCACCGTCACGCACATTTTATCAACAAGCAGCTGCTCTCCGGGCTACCCCTGAGAAGCCCAGCCAGACACAGCTGAATTGAGTCCAATGGTTCTTGGGGCAAGATCCTGTATGCACACAAGGTGAAAACTTCCATTTTTAATTGCACGTGCATAGTAAGAAATATCTACTCATGGAAATCCACCATGCTTATCTCACCATATCTGCTACCTTTCAAAAAAGAAAAACTTTCCTACTATTTAATTACACCCCTTAAAAAATATTTTCTAATGTGCTAGTGCTGCAGTCTAACATTCCTGCGCTAAACGCCACTAGAAATCAGGGATTCTGCAACCTCACCGACAATGCTTATGTGTCACAAGTATTCGCCGTTAACTTCTCAATTTCATCTGCTGCTCCTTCGGTTTGAGTTCAAGGTTTTGACTCAGAGATACTTAAAAAGAGAGTACCTGGGGGATTTAAAGGTTACATGAAACAAAAGCTGCTGTCCAGCTATAAAAGGATAGTGAGAATTCTGGGGAGTTTCTCAGTATTGATTTTTCTATGACTCGCCATTTCTGAGGGGCACATCATTCCCTCACTCTTCATCTCCAACCCTCTAGCCTTACAGCAGTGCAGACATTTGAAGGCTGATGGCTCACTTGGTGCTGAGGACAGACATATTTCAGGACCGATAAACTTTTGATTGATACGAGTCATTAATACCCTTGTTTTCACCATTAGAGATGTTGGAAGGCATGAAATAAGGGAGGTAGGAAAGTGGAAGAAGAGAAAGACGAGTTCATCTTTAAGGGAACTGAAGCCATCCTTGGCAATTGGCCATTGAACTCCAGTACGATATAGGGCAGATCACATAAATCAAAACGTTCACAGACAGCTACTCTGCCCTCATTTTCCAGGCACCCTCCCCAGGACACCTGTATTCAGATCTGCAGAGAAGCCAAGCGGTCACAGCTGCAAACGAGACCAGAGAGAGATAACTGGAAAACACAATGTCCTCAAAAAACACTTTGAAAAAAGGATTGGACTCCAGTTTTCTCATACTAGGCAGCCAAAATTAGTCAAGTCTTCATAATTTCTGACTTTAATCTTTGTAACAGCATCGTTACTGTTGCTGCCATTGCCTAAGGATGCAAGTGAAGCCACATTTGTAGGAGGCAGCGATCTCTTTTTATTAGACTGCCTGATACAGGCAGAAAAAGCAGCCCATGGTTGTATACGCCTGAAAGCTTGCCCATTTTTCCAGTTACATAAATTGGCTTTAATCTTCTTATTTCATTTCCTATACATAAAATGGGAATAAATTCATCTCTGTGATGTTCACTTCATTAACACTTGTAAGGAATTAAGATGTTTTTATAACATAGACATGAAAAAAACCTGTAAGGAAATTATTTACTCTGTCTTCACAGTGCAGTTTGAATAATTTACAGTATAATATGAACAGGGTCATACATTTGATGGAGGCAGGACAGAGGATAGTAAATAACTTCCCACTGAGGGAGCACCCCCTGCCTTGCATGCAAAGGATGCAGCATTCCCACAGTGAACTACTCTAAAGCAAGAAATCTTGCTCATCAGAGCCATGTAAAAACAGAATTTTGATTTCACGGAAACTGTCAACATGTCAAAATGTATCTAACCATAAAATAAAAATGCCCAAATTTCTCATAGAACCGAAGCTTCAAAACAACTCTGAGTTGGAAATACTGACTTAAGAGATTTCAACACAACCAAATATTGTCATAAACCCAAGAAATTTGAAAACATGTGAATTCACAAAAGATAAAATGTTGGGCAGGAAACCCAAGTGGAAACTTACTGGTTTGGAACTCACTCATGTCAATAATTCAGCCAGCTCAGTTCTAACATGCTCTCCCCTCTCTGATGCTGCCGTTTCAAAGTAGAGATGTTAAGCTTAGCATACAAATTTTAAAACATGTGCCCCTCCAGCCTCGCCTAATGTCAGTATGATTGCTTACACTGAAGAAAGCTTCACAGCACACCTGTAGAGCTGGAACTTGTTCACTGACACGTTTCAGCAGCATGAACTTTCTACAGACTTGTACAGCATTCAGACTAGCCAGATCCTCTGTGTTCTCTTGGAGATGCTTTTGACCAGGTCTAGTTACTTCTCCTACCTTTTGATTGAATGATTTCCCGCCACTTATGTTGGGGTGATGTAGCTTTCCTGAATTTACAGCAACAACTAGCTTTCTTAAAACGAAGTAAGAATGGGGAATAAGAAGGTTAGCTATATTTCACACTTTCTCATTTTTCAATTCGGATAGTTGACTGAGGATCTCAGATTTATCTTCATAGCTCCTGAGACAGCAAATAATTACTGAGTGCATTAAATGACATGATAATATTTTCCCCTATTAATCTTGCACAAAATCTAGCTGCCTTTTTTTGTTTTTGTTAGGGCTTACAGTAACATATGTATTTTTTCCTGAGATTTGCTAAGCAATGAATAAGGAGCTCCAACGGCACATCGAAAAATTAATAGAAAGCAAGTAAACAGCAGCAGTGAATTTTACAACACAAGTGTGATTTCTCAGCATGCAGTGGTACCTACATATTCTGCAGTACCTATGAAACTGAAGAGGGCCAAAAGAAATGGAAAATTATTCTCAAATACCTATGAAACACTGTGTGTGTAATCATTGGACTTATTTTAAAATTTCATCATACATCACAGAGCTTTATGGTTTTCATCCCTAAATATAAACATCCTGACTTAGAAAAATACAATGGGATAGAGTAATTTTGTTAAAATCCCAAATCTCATTTGTTTTGGTTGTTTTTTTGGCCCTTGTTTCAATATCGGACTGCATTTGCCTTTTGATTCCCTTTTCTCTCAGGTACAATTGCATCTTCATGAGAATAAAAAAAACCACCAAAACAAAATATCTACCCACCCCAGCTTTCATACCTCTCCTAAAAGTAGTGATTAGTATATTTGTAACAGTAAGCAGCAGGCTAAAAAAAGACAAAAAACCTTTTCTGTGACTTTTTGTGAAATTTTCAAAACACAAACCTTGGAGAAGGAAAATAAAAAGGTCCAACTTCTATTATTAGCACTGCCATTTCTATCAGACCTCTCGGAGTCTGAATAGGTTTGGATACCAGCTTGTATCAGCCAGCAACCTAACCCACGGGGAACGCTGGCCAGACTGATTGCTAGCTCACTGGAAGGTGAAGCTGCTTGCCACGCATGACAGGTGCCAACAAAATCATGAGGTGAGTCAAAATGTCTAAGCTTATTTATAGACAAAAGTAGCAGGTTTAACATGGGTCCACTCTCAATATCAGACATGAATAGCAGACATGAATATCAAATAAAACAAGGCTAGTGGAGAAAGGACATGAATATAGTGCTTCCAAACTTAAAGTGGGTCTCTTGGGTAAACGATAAGAGCTGATTAGATAGGAAATACACATAGTTCTCCACATTTTGCTTCTTGGAAGTCTTGGTTCAAATCTACTTTCAATTATTAAATTATCTTCGCCTGTTCAGGTTCCCTGGTTGCAAGCACAACCAATATTGCCACTGTAGTGGCTTTTTTTCAATGCTTGGTTCTTAAAAACACCACCACCACAACAAAAAAATCCCCAAACCATCAATACCTTTTTAAAGATGAGGAAACCGAGATACACATCAACCAATTTCAGCTACTTAAGTGAGACTGTAAAATGCCCAAACCAGACTAACACTCTGACTCCTGTTCCCACTGAAGGTTGGACTCAAGTCCAACTTTTGTTGGACTGAAGTTGCCCAGATCCAAGAAAAAAGCTAGAGAGAGGAAAGACTGGAAAATATCGCTTAGCTCGTCAAAAGCTGATTACATGCAAGTCAGGTATAACCTCTCACTGAACTCTGCAACAGTAGCATCTCAGCAATCTCTCAGTCATGCTCTTTTAGCACTGCCAAAGAGCCAACAGAGGTATATTTGTATGTCTTGTCATGAGAAACACAAATAAGGGTCTGACAATTGTATTCAAACATCATTTTGGATAGGAATCATATTTTTCATTTCTAAAATACAATTCTGCTCCTGTATCTCTCCTTTAGCTGTCAGCAGTATTAAATGAAGGTTTATGGGCTTACTGCAGATCACTTGCTGGGGGAGATGGGTGGAATATCACAAATCAGCACAATCACAAGCATGCATTTGTAGTCCCTATCAGCAGGGTGCTGTGATGCATCCCCACTTCACAGCCAAATGCTTTACTGTGCAAAGCAGTGGCTCCACAGAGGAAGAGCAATAGTTGTTCCAGGTAGAAGCAGAAGTTTGCTGGGGAAGGAAGTTTCATGGCATGCCCCTCTCCACTGTGCCAATCTCTACAAAACTCTGCAGCTGCTGAAGCGCAACAGACTGTAGTCAGAGGTCATTTCCACTTTGTTCGAAAACTGAGTAGCAGTACCTCAAAAACTCAAAGCATAAGCAAAATGAAATTGCATATAGCACTTGCTGCAAGGGAGAGCAATAGCATTGGTGACACATAACAGTTTTGCCACTGGAAGGGACTTAAAGTGGGTGGCAGTTATCCAGCCAGGGAATCAAAAGGGAACACTGTGGTGTGACCGTACCTCCACAAGTCCCTGAACATCAGTATGTTGGTGGATGCTATGACTCACTGGTGACTCTTCCAGCTGAATGCACTGGAAACTGCCTTCATCTCAGTGCTCTGCAGTCTGTCCAAAGGGATGGAGAAGTAGCAGTTCCTTGCTCTTGTCTATCAAGCTATGCTTCAAGGCCTTGCTACACTCGAATGAAATTATCCCAGGAGCAAAGCTGCTGAAGGTCAATGGCCCTCAACAGCAAAAAAAGCCTGGAGAAGGACTCCCTTCCAGAGTCCATGTCTCTGCCAGAAGACCTCTGCAAACCTTTGAACACGCGGAAGACTTACAAATCAGGCATGCTTACAGAAAAAAACCCAACAAAACCCCAGATGTCAGCAAACAACACTGATTAGCTCTGGGTAAAACAAGGCACATACTGAAGATATTACAGAAAAAACACAAGAAAGAATGATGTTACAATACCAAGACGACTGCCCAGGTTTCAGGCAGTCTCTCTACTCTCTTGCAGCATGCTAAAAGGCACTTTGGGGTTAATGCTTTTCTGGCAAGATCTCTTTTCCAAACATATACTGATGTACATAGAGAATTGTAAGAGTTGACGAACACCCTTGCTCAGCATTACCATGCCACGAGATGAGAAGCCTGTGGGTTGCTAGCCACAGTAGAATAGCTAGACAAATACTAAATAATATTTAAAAGGCTTTTTATTATAGGAATCTTAATGAAACAGTTTCTATGTGTGAAGACAGATCATGTCTTATGTCTTTCTCTAGGACTCCAGATTTTAAGATTTTTACCTTTCTATGAGTAGATTGTGCAATCAGACTTTCAGAAGATTTTACACAATTACTCAGAACTGACAGTAATTTCTTCTACAGTTCTCATCTTCAAATTTGGCACCATAAAATGTGTGCCAACCCAAAATACTCCTTTCCATCCACCTTGTCAGTGGGCTTTCTATTGAGTGCAAGTTCCCCTTAAAGGTTCTCCCAAATTCTCTTCCCCCTCATTTTCCTAAATTATTCAGTTGGCAGTTAATTAATCTCTTAACTTTCTTCAGCAATAGTATTAAATTCTCACAAATTTGATACTGTTGCTCCATATAAAATGCTCCTCCCAGCTGGGCAGGTTTCAGCAAAGAATAATACCTTGTTGACTCTAGATAAATCTATTTATACAACACAAATGTGCCTCTTCCTGGCAGACAAATTCTTCATAACTAAATTCTTTATAACTGCAAAACAATTAATTATACAAAAAAGAGAAGTAGGAGGATACACAGCTTACTGCTCATTCTTCATCAAGACCTAGCAAACACAAACAATTGGGTACCAAACAAGTAATAAAAAGAGAATATGAATCAGAGGTTGCTAGCCCCACTGCAAATGGGGTTAGTCTGCTTTTGTGGCAAACAGGGGTAGTATGCTACCCGTGAATAATTATGGGAAGGTCCAGATGGAGGAGCAGCACACATGGAAATGACATACAAAACCCAACCCAGATATAGATGCATAGTATTCTGACTGACTTGGAATAAAAAAAATAATTAGGCATATAAGAGAGATGTATAAACCAATTTCAGGAAATTAAATTCTGCATATATCCACCAAAGATCTCCTGGATTGTGGTAGAGTTTCAACGGAGATGCTGGGAAAAACCCCATCAGTTTAGGAGAGGGTTACAGTTAACAAGCTGTACTAGACAGGACTCACATGACAGCACAAACTGCACAAACACAACGAATAATATAAAAGAACCACCAGACCTTCTTGTGGACAAAACATGGACTAGGGGAGACCTAAAGGAACTTCACATTTACATGTGTCTACACTTGGTCTTGAAGTATCAATTTAAAATACCAAAAAATGATTAACATTAATTTTTGTACACATTTCATCAAGTCTTCTTTCTGAGCAGCAGCCACCTTGGGGTATACAAACTCTTCCTCTTTTTACTATGATCCACTGGTTGCTCTGTACGTGGACCTCCATTCATCTTAAGCTGCCCATGGTCTGTGCTATAGTTAAGTTACGACAAGTGCGAAGGTGTTAGATACCCACTACACATTTTCTACAAACAGAACAGTTAAAATACCTTACTTCCAGCCCTCCTGGGGCTTTAACTTGATGGGATGTGGATGCAGTTCACCAGCTATAATGAACGTCACTGGCCAACTACTCACATCACTGCAGAACCTCAAATCTGGAACGTAACCCATAGCGCACAGGGAAGCTACATTCAGAAAGTTAAGTAAAATACAATCCATAAAATTAACCGCCTTGGAATTGGTACTCAAACCAGGAAAAATGCCTTGCCTGCTTTCCCAGGATGTCTTCACAAACAGCAGTAGGACTCCTATGCAGCAGTAGTTACAGTAAAGGTTCTCAGCTCTAGTCTGACTGTGCCCCTCCTTCCCATCCCATAGGTAGTACTTTTTAGTGTACTTAAAACCCAATTTTAAACAGTCTGTCAATGAGGTATCACAAAGATAATAAAAGTGCCTTGCCCTAGCATCTAATGTGGATAAAATCAATGATCCACTGTCCCACAGGTGGTAACGTAATCAGAAAGCTGAGAGGCCTCTGTGCCCGTGGCAGCCAGGTCTTCACAGGCAACAGCCGCTGTATTCTCTGCAAAGCTTTCAGCAGAACAGTAGGACAGCTAAGCTAACTAGGACCTGGCAAAGACAGGGTGGCAAATCCAAATCCTCAACCCCCGGGAGGGAAGCCATTTCAGCACAGACAGTAGCAGTTCAGGTTTCCTCCGCACTGCGAGAACTCATCCATCCCACGGCCATTTTATCTCCCTCTCCTGTTCAGTCCAGTGACAATCCTGCTGGGAAGGTCTCTGGGCGACTTTGTTCATCTCTGCTAGCAAAAAGGAGAAGGGAAAGATATCTCACAGCGGTCACCAGGCCTCTTCCAGGCAGACCACAACTAAGTTACCAGATCATCCAGGGTGTTCTCAGAAACAAACAGCCTGGTATCCTTTTCTTCTTCCCCAAAGGAAGAAATAATTGAATATCCAAGGACCGAGCATGAAACAGCCAAAGCACAGCCGCCCAGCATCATTTTTTGAGGTACTTCAAGCCAGTGCTCCACTTATGTGTGCAGGGGCCTTGAATTGCTAGCAAATCACCTTCAGAAATGCTGCCTATCAAATACAGAATCTGACCGTCAGAATTTCCGAATTGGCTCTTACACTGTGACCTTGGATAAGCCTCTTCCCTTCTTCAAGCTTCCATCTTCCTGACCATGACAGAAAGAGATAACATTTTGTGGGGGATGAATGGCCTCACTATTGTTTAAAACTAGCACTACGTGAATAGCATATTTTTGTTGGCACAGAAAAAAAAATCATCTCATTTTTAAGAGCTATCTAAAATGAATATGTTCCCTCCAGAATAAAAATGTTTACTCAGCACTTCTCCAAAAGATTTTATTTCACCTGAAACAAAATATTGGTTAGCTCCAGGAAACTTGTTCAAAATTTGTTTCATTTCAGATACTTCATCCTTCCTTTATGCCTTTTAACATAATGTCAGAAAAAAACCCAAACCTGAAGTCCAGGGAAGAGTTGTTAAAATTCAGTTTCTTCCTTTACTTTTTTTCCCCCCTACCAAGACACTTGTTTACTAAGTTTGACCAGAATTTTGAGTAGCTTTGTCCCACTAAGTCGCATTTTTAACAAACCCAGAATAAAAGTGGAGATGCTGCTTACCCTTATGTAATACGAGGAGTCTTGCAGGTGAAAGGCTACGCTGAGTGTATCACTAAATGTTAATTCACAAGTGTGGCAGATGACACAATCACTTGAGTCAGTTCCACATGCTAATGCGGCATTTGAGGAAACCCAGAGTCATTTCAGCTTGGTCCTGTCCCCTGAAATCTACTCACTCAGGCAGTGAGTGCATGTGCTTGGCATGTGCAAATATTTGCAAAAAAAATATATTTCAGTGAGGGAACCTCAGGTTTGGAGAGTAGTGGAAGGCAGCCACGAAGCCTGCGCAGTTTCACATGAGCACTACGGAGGTATTATGCTGCTATCGCTTTCTCAGTGAGAAGCAGGATGAAAAACAGTTAATGCAAACTCAACATTAAAAATTTCAGTGACAATTAAGGCGACTTAACAGTTAAGATTAAACTGATCTACATGCAATCTATGCAATCTGCAAACTGATTTGGCATTCACTGATTAATGAAGTAAATTAGATACTAACATCTCACATACAACATTATAAATCACTAACTCAGCAATGTATATATGGTGTCAAACAATTTTTGATGCTAAGTTGTTAAATTTTCTGCAGGTGAAGCCCTGCCTATCTATTACAGTTTTAGGATGAGATTATGACAGAGATCTTCAATTTCTGACCAAAATTACTGCCAGACCTTGTTACTAGAGTACTTGATACTATTATAACTGCTCAGATTTCCAAAATTCAAGTGGAAAATACTTTTCATTGTAGTGGAAAATAGCAATAGAAACCTACCAGCACCGAGTCTAGACCCAAGCTTCTTTTTAATGGATGCACGTTTGAAGACCGAGAGATGCTTTAGAAACATGATTTTTTCTTCAGAAAGGTGCTTTCAAGAAATAGCCATATCTAAATTCTGCTGATACTCAGTACAATACAGATCTGCTGTTTGAAGAAACTGCAGCAAGAAATGCCACAGAAGGGCCCCGAGATGTGTTATAAGTGTTTGGCCCAACTACTGCAAACAAGGCAGAATCCGTCTCTTATCCTTCTCTACGGATGTTATTCTCCGTGAGTCAACAAATCCCCAGTACTTTCACCTACACAGTCACAAATTCACAAGGTGAAGGTATTCCCCTCCACAAATCCCAGACATCTCAAGACTCTAGCCTTAGCAGCAACACTTCAGGTCACAGCTGTCAACACTAATGAGTTAAACTGAACCGTAACAATCCTGGAGTTATTTGTAGCTGTGGTACAGGTAAGTCCCTTTGGCTGTAGGCAGGCATCCTCCCCCAGCTGCATTGGCACCAGAGGTTATAGCCTCCATCTGTTCAGGACCACTTTCCCTCCTGATCTGCTGAGGAAGCAGCATGTGCAAGTACTCCCTAATTTATCTCAAAGTCAGACAGGTGAGACCATAGTAACAGTTCTTACCCACTCGAAGATTTTATGTTAACTTGTCTAATTTTCAAATGGCAGTTGCTATCTGGGCTGCATTAAAACCTCTTACAAACTCTTGTGACCTGCTTAAAGACTAGAGGAGCATAGCCACAATACTGTGGCGCTACAAGATAGAGGAGCAACTCAGTGGCTGTGCTCTAGTCACTTTTAAAAACCATCGTTTCAATACGTGAGATAATTCTGACACACGATACTATCCCTACTGCTCCATGAAAAGCAATTTATGGAAGCAGCAGTACTTCCCGTTCCCTTTTTCGAAGAGGGCGTACTAGGGAACATTAGACTGCTTACTCCCACTACCTTTGCAGCTTTGGGAAAACTCATAAACACAGCTTGGTCTTCATCTGAGATATTCAGCTCAAGTCTGCTTCTGCAACAAGGAGAATGGAAAAAAGCAACTGTAAGTATGATCAGGTTCAGAGGAAATAGTCTCAATTTAGAGCTGCACGAGAGGAACCTTTCTTTAAATCAAGGATGGAGATAAAAGGGTGCGTTTACGTACAGGAAATCATAGCACCTTTTTTGCAGAACAGTATTTAAAATTATTAAAACGCAATGCAGACAAAACAAAAAAAAACTGGTACAATTTTCTGTTCAGAAAAAAAAAACCATTTTGGTTTAAACATTTCCGATAAAGGAGAAACATTGATTACACTAATGTAATGGAATAGAAATTCCCTGACATGACTCTTAATGGCATATTATGCCTAAGAAGTCCTGTCTGTTGAAATTTAGTCTAGAAGTCAATGATCTCCAGGAACTGGATTTGAAATTACAAACTCCTGCTTGTAACCAGATAGCCTCGCAGAAGTAGCATGAATTAAGGTTCAGGACTAATGCTGCGTATAATATAGATCTTAACCTCGTTTAGAAGCAATGCTGTTTAAGGCTTTATTAAGGGATTGAGTTACTGCTTCTGCTTAAACAGAAGTGACAGAGTCATTCACAAGAGTAATAAAAATAAACAAGAATGCAAGAGAGGGAATTGCACCTACTGGTAAGGAAGTAACTTAAAAAATAACGTGGATCCTCTATTACCACTCTTCGGAAAGCAGCATGGGATCCAATGTTCAAATGCAACTCAATTTAAGTAGAATTTTCAAAAAGCCTTCATTGAGGTCTCCCATAAAGGAATGTGGTCAACAACAACAACAAAATCAAAGCTTTTACATATAAGTGATTTTGTGAGGATGCAGAGAACCGATATGACTTACAGGGCACCATTAGAAGGCTCTTGGCTGTAGCTGTTTTTACCAACAACGAGTTTTGACAAACCACTTCTGTACCCTGCATGTTGTTTGTTTTTAGAAATGTATGTTCTTCTCTAGACCCATTCATAAAACATCTACAGAGGGTAAAAACCCAGGGCTGATTTCTGGTTGATAACTTATACAGGTTTCCCATAACAGCTGCTTTTTGGTTTTGGTGCAGAGAGGCTGCTAGGTCTGAAGAATCCTGTCAAAGCTGCACGAATGAAGCTTGTTTGGTAATGCTGGTATTGTAAAGTATTCCTGTATGGCACTATTAATCTTGCACTGAACAGCCATTGAGCCATTTAATTTTTTTTCAGGGTTTATCCTAACAGACTCTGAATAAACCCCTGCAAAATAATTACCATATAATGATTTATCTAGCATGCTAACCAGTGAGCACTGAGGACATTGAACAGAGAATCTGTTTGTTAAAGACTCCTTGCCTGACACTGTTCATTCGAAAGTGAGAAATGGGTGGGCAGACGTTATAGATTACAGGTATTAGAGCACCCACTGGCTTTAAAAGGATAGTTCTGTAGAAATTCAGGGCTACAATTCTTCAAGCAAAGCATTGTCCCTTTTCTGACACTCTGATGATGCTATGATGTTAAAGGGGGAATGAATTGCTTTCTGAAGTGCCTCTTTTTCTCTCTGTTGACTACAGAGGGACCCTAGAGACCAGCTTTGACATGATGCCTAACTTTCAGATAGCTGAAACCACAAAAGATGAATACCATCTTGTCTAACTTCATACAAGAAAGCATCCAAATGTCTGAACTAAATCTTGCCTAGGGAGATTGAATCCTGTGATGTTGTGAATTAGATGACTGGTTTATTACACAGATTTTATTCCCTGACAGTTCAGCTGAGTTCTAGACTAAGAATTCTGCAGAACTGCTTGGGAATTAGCTCGCTGGAGTTTAGGAGAAGACTTTTTTGTCTCCTATCCACTGAAAATATTTTCTGGCCTTTGTTCAAATGCTAAAATAAAAGCAGACAGCATCAGCACAATGTTAAATAAAGAGGTCTCCTATACACTACTAAGACAAAGAAATAAGGAGAAAGGAACAAGTCCATTGTTTAGCTTTGTAAACTGGAAAAAAAAACCGTCTTCATTTCATCTTGTGCCCTCTATATGAACAGTTGGCACTTAGTACAGCAACATTCCTTAGGCAAACAGCGAAGCTCTGCCATGACCAAGTTCTCTGCCTGAGTAACTTTGGAATGGTACAGTTTTCTAAAGAGGAGTCCCCAGAGACATCGCTCAATTATACCAACACGGTCGCAGCTTAGGCAATGCCTAGTATTAACTAAAAACTCAAAGCTGACAGCAAGTGTGCTGTTTCCTGTTTCATCAGTCAAATCCCTCGACTTAAACTTGTTAGAGATGCACCAGTAAACTGCTGGCTATTGCTGCTGCCGCATATGGCCTGATTCTGTTCACTCACTAGTTCTTTCTCATTTCTAAGATTGATGAAGGGGCTATTTAAAATTGTTTCTATTTCCTCCCAACTAATTCCATCCCAGGTGTCAGCTAATCTACATGCTCTCTCCATGCAGCCCAGCCAATGGGCTTTGGTCACCTTTATTAATCTGTTGCCACTTGCCTTTGCATTTGTGCTAAGGAATTAACAATCTCTTTGCTCTCTGAGTGTACTCAGCACACAGCACAGACCAGGCGCATCTGTAAGTACTGTTCTGAGATGGTATAGCATTACGAATAAATGCAAACAGTAGTAAACTCCTCTGTAGTATTTACAGAACAGCGTCACTGTGGGCTTGCAGTGTAGGCAGAGTAATTTTGCATGGCTGACTTCCGTTTGGTGGCATCCTGCCCGGTCATGACACTTCGGTCTCATTTCAGCAATTACCCTAATTGGCCAGGAACGGAATGCACTGTTTACTTGAAAAGTCAAAAATTAATATGAGCCAGAGAATGTTCTGACTGCTGTTATACTTGAGGAGGACAGCTGTAATGCATTACAGACACTGCTGATGCCTAGTACTACTAGTAACAGAAGAAGCAAGTAGAAGCACATTTATCGTAATTTAAGTGGAGCCACATGAAGTCACAAATTTGCCCACATTCTACAAATTAACAATTAAGATGAAGACTGCTTGCTACAATATAAACTTATAATGGAGTAATAATTGCCCTAAAGGTTTTGTGATGAGATTAGATAGGAAGGAATGTTTTATGACTAAAGGGAAAGAGGAGGAATAAGCTTGTCCAAATGAGAGAAACTTCCTGATTTCACTTGGGAGCAGAGAAAGTTGGAAGTGCTCCAGAGATGAAATTAGAAGAAAAGACGACAGACATCAGAAACATGGAAGACCACTGCAAAGGATTCTGTGCAAAGATGAGCAGGTCAAACATCTCTTGGAGTAGAACTTTTTTCCAACGTATGATAGAAAAGGTTATTTTGCATTTCTCATGTGTTTTAATCAATTGCAGGTTATATTCTTAGAAAACATACTTTGTACAAAATATATTTTGCAATCCAATTTTAAAAAAATCAATATAACTTTATAGTAACATGTATCATCGCATGCTCCAGCCTCCTTTACCTACAATCAAAGAACGGCTATAACTTAAACCTAACTCATCTGTTTTCCAACCCAAACTCTTCTGTTAGCTGTGAAGAGCCCAGCAATGACAAAGAAACAGAAGTCCAAATCAGCAATGTTCCCATCAACCCTCTTGTTAGGCTCCTCCTTTTTCAAAACCTTTGATAAATATACACAGACAACTCTTCAGCTGATGCAAGCAGTTGAAGCTCCTATGATAAATGGGATGATGCACAATGTGCTTTACAGCTTGCACTAGCAGATTCTGCACCCAGGTACCATCATAGTTACCCACTTCCTCTACTTCGGGAAATAGCATGCATGCAGTAAATACTTCCGTTACTTTGTTGTCTAAGCCACTTGGCAATTTTTGTAGATAGGTGAGTCACTTCACTACAGTTCTGTTACTGATGTGTACAACAAACGTGCCTGATGAGTTAATACTATTGCCAAAACTTTACACTTAGTGTTTCTGATCTTGAGAGTGATTGCTTTCTTTTCGTTACGGTTTCGTCAACATATGTTCATAAACACGTGTACATACACCCTTATGCCACGAGGTGCTTAAAGAGTCAGCAGTGACTTTCTATAAATCAATAGCAACATTGATAATGTTTCAGAAATATTGAAATGTCATCCTTTTCATATTCATCTGGTTTTTTTGTTTTTGTTTTTAACCATACAACATGATGCTGGATTTATGCAGTTGTTGCTTACAGCTCTAAACGATGTCTTAAAAATCCAGTACATAATTTAGGCTTAAGTGCATTGAATATTCACTGCTGTAGTCTCCGCAAAATCATTTACTCTAGATTGTGGCTCACACAATTAAACAAAACCAGCTTAGCTGCCAGTACACCACAACCCATCATCCCACAGAACCAGCCAGCCAGCCTCTCAACCCTCAAAAGTTTTAGGTATCAAAATGGTAGCTTTGTTCATCTGTGCTCCCATCGTATAAAAATCCACCATTGATATTGTTTTTGGAACACGATAAATCTTTCTGTAAGAGTTGACTAAATTATATTTCCTTGTAGATCTAAAAAACATTTCCAAACCTCTTACTTTGCTTACGAATTTGCTGATAATCCATCAGTCATGCCCCATGAACAATACACTATGATCTGTAACTGGACCCAGACTCCAGCTGACTCATTTCAGTGCTCACAACCTCCCAGCTGTACAAAACTTCAGCACTTCAGATGACAGTCATTTAAAGAAGGGGGGAAAAAAAAGTATTCCTAAAATTTCTTCCATGTAATAAAACCTGACCGGTAATTCAAGATCTTGCCATCCGTATGTGACTTCTGGAACAGTATGCCTTACTAGCAGGGCTTTCAAAGCCTCAATTCATAAAAGCCCCGTATGCCTCATTTAATGGAGGTGCCCTGTGAAACTGCCTCCATGGAAGCAGAGTGCACGGTCTGTCCCTTCTCATCCTCACCGGTGGAAGGCAAGCCTCAGTGCAATTCAGTAATGATGGCCGTTTTGAAAACTCCTGGGGGACTAAGGAGCATGGTTCCCATTAATTTGTGCTCCTAAGTTACTTGGCAGCTTTTGAAAGTTCCTCTCTTTCCACACGTTTTTCATGACTTCAAAGTAAAAGAATAGCTATATACGGGTTTACTCATCCGGACCGAGATTCTGATGTGCAGCTACTGGTTGTGAGTTTCCAAATACAGCAGAAAGGAGTCTCATTTGTTGAAAGGGCATGAACTCCTCTTCAGAATCTGTCCCCTGTTACAGATTCTTAAATTTTTCAGGAAAATATCAGTGCATGGGGTTTAGTCAGTTGGCGTTTCTATTTGTATATTATGGATTTGATTTGGAATTATGAGGTCGAGGTTTTTGGTTTCAGTTGTTCTATTGCAGAGCATCTACTTCACTGTATCCATCACTGCTGGCACCAACATGCCACACCTTTCCCATACTAGATACAGTGCAGAATTATTAAACAATGTCAGGGGTTTGGTGCTGCAATTGGTTTGCTAAGAAAGCTGGCTGCAGTAAACCATGCAGAAACAGAACAGCAGGACAAAGCAAGCAGGGCTCCCTTAGGCAGAAAGAGGAAGGTTTTGGACAAGAAAAGGGAAGAGCTGGACAGGGTCTTATAGCAAGACTGGGGCAGATTTGCAGTGAGACCTCTCAGACACTGAAAACAAGCTGAACTTGAATAATTCAGAAGATAAGCCCTGAGGTAAAGAAGAGACCTGAGCCAAAAATCTAAAGAACTCTTCACTGTAGTGAAGAAAAAGGAAGACTCATACCTTTTCCCAACGTGGTATGTGTTGCAGCACTGCAGAGCAGTGATACTTCGGAAACCAGTGTTGGTATGTACAACACTTATGCAGGTTTTTTAAAAAATAAGGTGCTTGCAGCAGACATTATTTTGTCTTCTACAACCTGAAAGCACACACAAAAATCTTTTCCTTCTTGTCCCATCTTTTCCTCATTCTTGTTCTTAATTTCCAAAAATTATTTTGCTCATCAATGTCCCTCAGGTTCTAGTGAGTTATGCCAGAAAAAAGGGATTAGCTTCCACCTGAACATCTCACATATTTATCTTTGCATTTGATAACTTTAAGTGTTAATTTATATGTTAATTGTTTTGTGTTTCATTCAGTTTTCACAAAGCACTGAATTTCCCTCAGTCTCATTTGGTTGCTTTGTCGGTTCAAACAGATTATCCATCTAGTTAGTTCAGTCTGCTTGATTGAGCAGCTATCTGATTAAGTTTGATTGCTCTAGTTAATTAATTGGATTGTAAATGTTTATTCCAATCACTTTCTAACTGGTCAAACTCTTCAATCATTTCCATTATCTAGTCCAATTATTTCTGACTGATATCCTGTCATTTGTTTTCAGTGTTAGCAGTTTATCATCATCTCTCCCTCTCTCATTTATGCAGTCTGACTCCTATCCTTTTTGCCTGATCATCTCCCTCTTCTGTTCTGACTTTCTAATCTTCCCTCGCTGTCTTCTTCTCAAAGACCGCTGTACTTTTTCACAAACATTACTCAAGTTGGATAGCCAGGTTTTAACATCTCCAAACATCAGTCCTGTTTAAATCAAAAACCATTCCTACAGCTAACAGGGAACTTCATGGATCTACAGAAACCAAAACTCAGAGCAAAACTAGCCCTGACTTTGTTTTAGCAAAATCAAGGTTCTGCACGCCCTCTGTTACAGGCTAGTAGGCTTTTGAAAATGTAGGGGTTTATTAGGGAGAGAAAAAGGGAGAGATAGACTGTCATCTACCTACACAATGGAACCAGTTTGCATAAATCTTTGAATCTGGGGTAATACGGGTATAAAATCATTGGGTCATCTGTAAATCATAATTGTCCTCCTCGTTTCTCAAGTGATAATAGTGAATCCTATGATTGTTTCAATAAATCCAAGCAGTTAAAACATCACAAGAACTAAGTGGCAGCAATTAATAGTAATAAAAATAAGTTCAATTTGGGGAAAGCAGATTACAGAGTTCATTTTCTTTCACTGAGTCAATGGCTCCCCTGCTGAAATAAGCCTTAATTTAAGGGAGAAGGTCAGGATAAAAATCATATACAGCATTAAAAAGATAATGTATTGGCCAATTCTTCAAGGTGTTAAAAAGTACTTAAGAGCCACAAATGCCAGCATTTGCAGGAGGACCGAGGGATTTGCAGTGTCTCTCAAGCAGTTTCCAGTACCTCTTTTGAGCAGGTCCTTCTCTTCTGATTATTAAAGCTTTGGATTTTAAAGACTGAGATTTCTCGGTTCTGTTTCTTAACCCACATCACCTAAACTTTCTTAATTAGAGCAGGTGAACCTGCCCCCTGTGGCAAGACAGTAACTTTGTCTAAGAAACACCCACATTTGGTCCTGCTGTGGCAGACTTCAGCCTTTCCACCTTCTGTATGAATGTATCCATTTTAAAGATGAGTTTTACGAGCATTATTGCACCATCTAAAACATTTTGTTCATACTTCCCTCCTCACATCTTAAAAAAAGAATATATCCTCAGTTGAATACTAAATAAACCAACACAATACGAGGTCCCATTCACCAACATACTGGCATGACGGATCTATGAAAAACAAATGCTCTAGATACTGAGGTTCATTTCCTGCCCCCCCCACTTTGGTGAGTACAGGAATGTTCTAATAGATTAAATTATTTAACATAACTATCACTGTCTAAATTTGACTGCACAAAGTAGGTGTTCACAATCAGGGACAGAAATGCAAAATCAGTAATTCATTACTGTAAGAAGCTACTCTACCACTAATTGAGTTACTGTGCCGTTTCTAGAAGCAATATTAAGACTTAATTTGCTTAATTTTTTATGCCTAGCGTTACTATAATGCAATTGAGAAAAGATGAAAATGAAAGATGAAAACAAAGATAAGCCCCATAACAAGTGCATTAAATTTATTTTACTTAAATGGGCATAAACCACAAGTGAAATAATTTTCGCTTTGGAATTACCTTAAAATGATTGAACTTCACTACAGCTACCATACTCATCTTTAAAGCAGTTTTTTTCTCCAACCCAAGATCCCTACAGGATTAAAACACTATCAGGTTAGAGATGGTTTTTGGCACACAATCTGAAGCCAGAATAATCAGCTACACCTCATGGGGAAGCAGAGGTGAATGAGAAGGACGGTGGTTGCCAATGCATTTGAAGGCAAATATTCTTAAAATAGTAAGGCTTTTCCAAACACCTACTTAGTGAAATTAGACACACAGGAAAACCAGCTCACTGGAACTGTAGAAATACAAGGAAAATGCAGCCAATCTGCCTAACTTTTTTTTTTCCTGTTACATGAAGGATACTCACATCTTAATCCAAACATACTGAACAATTCCCATTGACTTGAATTAACTCTGTGTCTATCCTCTGGCCTGGTACGCTCCTTTACCATGGCATTAATGCCAAAAGAAACCCTCAACTTCCTTTATACAAAAGTGACCTGGACAGGCCAAGTAAGTATTGTGGTAAATATTGGTCCTAAACCTCAAACAGAGACAACCACTTTTGACATATAAGACTACTTTTTTCCCCCTATTTTTCAGTTTTATAACAATAGCACAATACCGACCATGCTCATTGTTCTGTTCACCTGTTCCCCTGAATTGCTGGGCAGTAGTGGATCTCCAGAACATATAAGATGACACAGTTGTTTTCACTGAAGGTACATGTCTTTTCTCCACTGTCCCATAATTACAACAAAGCAAACTAAAAAAACATTGACACAATTAAGCTAGAGGCTTTATAAGTCTTCTATAAACATCTTGCAATTCTACTCAAGTAAAACTTACTTAAAAGTTATACAATTTTTTTTTTGTGAATTAATTATTAACACCTAAATTAGCCGTGTGTCATGTGGGACTTCAATTAGAAAACTGCATTTAAATTTTTTACGGTGAGAACAAATGATCACTGGAACAACCTTCCCAGGGACATGGTGGAGTCTGCATCACTGGAGGTTGTCAGGGTGCTAAATAACCTCACTGACCCTCCCTTTCCCATGAAAGGTTGAACCAGATGACCTTTTGAGGTCCCTTCCAACCTGAACTGTTCTATGATTTTTTTGGATACATTGATATTATTTCAGATCTTGGTATGGAAAAGGTTAACTTTTCAGGCAATTTTCCAGTAGGAAGCATCAAGAACTTACTTTGAAAAGGGGCTCACTGGTATTTCATTAAGTTCAGTTAACCACAACATCATGTCAGCAGATTAATTTACAAGACAAACGGCAGACACTGAGCATATGTGGGAAAACTGAAATGATACATATTCAGGTTTTGTCTGAATACACAAACCCATCATTTTAGTAATGATTCAGATACCTAAGTAATCCTGTTTGGAGAAAGCCCTTATTGATCTCCTGCAGTTGATTCATAAATCTGTTGCTAGACTATTTATCAAACTGAATCATGAAAAATTCTGTCTGGCAGTTCTCTCATTTCTTCATATATGTTACAAGTCCATATTCTTACTCTTCCCTCACTACCTCTTTTACCAGCAAAATGACCTTCAGGTCTTCAGAATTTTCCCTATCTTGAGCCATCCTCTGCTTTGGATTTTGCTTTTATTACAACCTTAACTTCAACTTTCAGATATTTGCACATGTGTTATAACCCTGAGATCGTTACTTACCAGCTCTGAAGGTAGTGAGTGCATTTCTATGTACTTTCCATATCTACTGAAAAAGGCTACTGCTGAGTGGACAGAAGTGTTAACTTAATCAAAAACACACAGTCTCTTCCCTCTCCAAAATAAATGTTTTTTATGTTACTTACTGAGTTTGAAAACTTGACAGCTAAGTGCTTCCTCTTGGACAGGCTGAGTGTCTCAATTGCTTTTAACAGCCTCAAAGCATCATTAAACCTTTAACAAGCTTTAGGCATTTGGTCTCCACCCCCCTTTACTTAAAAAATTACGTAAATTGGTAAATCGAACATTGCTAAGTGAAACAATGTCTTGTCATTTACTTGTGCTTATTATTAAGTACTTTAATTAAGACTTTTGGATATAAGTTAGCAAATTAATTCATTTACAATTGAAATTAAAAAATCAGTAAGAAACCCATTAAATATAATTAATAAGTCAATACATTACTTACGAAATGCACTATATTTTTATTACTAGAAATTACCATCAACTATAAAATGTCACTGTACCAATTACTGTACTTTGTAGAAGGGACAAATCTTTAACTGACGTTATTAAATTAATATGTTACTTCTCTGCAATTTGTAATTTTTTTTTATTTGGATACTGCACTTATTTAAATAGTAAGTTGGAAAGAAAATTAGACAATCAATAGTTTAGGTTTTACACACTGACAAACACAATCTGCTTCACTTTTAAGACAGTAATTGAAAGTCAGTTGGCTGTAGAATATCCTCATACAAAAACCTATGGAAGCCCAAGTAGCCTTTCTATTGACTGTAGAAAGTGAATCTAATCCTATGGTTCAGGAAAATTTTCAGGGAAAAAAAAAAAAAAAAAAAATCACTTAGCACATGTCAAGTGCTGAAAAACCTGTAAAGAATTAAAGCCAGAGGATGGAGTGCATGAGAAGAACAATGGTGATGAACTACAGCAATGATAAGAGATACACCAAATAAATTTTTGGCCAATCCCAAAAAACCAAACCAAAACAAAAAACCAACTCCCCCACAAACACACCACACCCCCACTCCACAAAAATAACCCCCAAAACTGAACAAAAGCCCTCACTCTGTAAGAGTTTTCCCTTTTTTTATCAAACTAATCCAATCGAGACCAGTTATATGATAAGAATTTGGAAATGTGAAGACATAAAAGTGACAAATCACATTGATTTTCTAATCTGCTGCACTGTTGAATGAAGAAAGGGAAATATTGAGCACAAAGAAAGGGAAATACTGAGCACAATTAAGACATGCAATTAAGTTTCCACTCAACAATTTTTAATTAGATGAGATAGGAATCTAGAATTTTTAAATATAGAATTAAAAAAAATTCAGAATTTTACCAGTATCTGAATTTATTTTTTTTAGTTCCCTATTCAATCCCAAACAGCCTGTTAATTTTTATGTTCAAATGCAGTTAAAATCCCATCTTTTCCATGATTAAAGAACTTAAAAAATGGAATTAGCAAAGCTCAAAAGCAAATGCCAACCTCAAATTTCTACATTCAAGCCCCTGTTGGCATCTAATTTAGATCCAAACCTGTAACCACCTATGGAGACGGTGGCCTAATTTCCTAAGATTGTCTACACACCTTTATTTATTTTTAAAGTAGTGTACATGGTCTTCAAAAGGCTAGAAAAATTAGGCTGAAGACTTGTTCCTGTTTCTTGTTGTTTCTTTCCCAAATTCATCCATGGTTTAGGTGCTTCAGTGACATGAAGATAGCCAAGTCGTTAAGCTGTTAAAAGCCCAAAAGCTTCTAACAGCTGCAGAAAAATTAGATTTAGATTAATCTTATTGCTTTCCCTGTTCCCTCCAAGCCTAAGCTGCCACCCTCAGCTGCTCACCCCACCTTCCTTCTTGGAAAAGGACATGGTACCACATCTTCAGCTGTGTGCCAGAGGCCTAGCGCCTGTTTTTATTCCCTGGTGGTTATTGTTCATACACTGAGTCCTGTAAGCAGAGCAGGGCAGTAGTCAATTGCTACAAGTCTGCAGACGAAATGGGAGATTTGTTCCTTTTTTGCTCACAATATATCTTAATAGCCTCAGCACCTGACATCTGTCATCTGCAGAGTGATGCCCAGCATTGCTATGAGCTCACTCAGCCACCATTATCCTTTCGCTTACCTGACTTGCTATCACCTACGGCTCTCCTTCAGGCGCTCCCAAGAGAAGAATTCATGTACCTTCATGGGAGCTGAATATCTCCTGTAGTCTGTCATAAAATTTGTTGCAATGAATTCCCAAAGCACTGTCGATTTGAATGACTCCTGTCCCAGTCACTTTTTTGTGTGGGGGAGCTGAAATACTTTCTTTTCAGCCTTAGAGAGATACCAAGATGTGTTCCACACAGCAGCAGCAGAAAAGGTGCATTCTGCCTGAACATGCCTTGTGCTTTCAGCACAATGTCAGGCTGTTCCTTGCTGGAGCTTAGAGATCACTTTTATGTACGGACAGCGCAACAAACCCCTTAATACAACTGGCCTGTTGTGGAGAGCAACACAAATAACCAAAATAATGCATATTCTCCAGCAGATTTCCCTGTCCTAGGCAGGGAAAAGAAGGACATGCAGCTCAACTCAGCAGTACTCCGAATAAATAAAATGGACAAAAGGCAATGTGTTAAGTGCTATAAGAAATAATATTCTTCACTGACATGCCGCCTAAAAATTTCAATATGATTCACAAGCTCCATAAAGTTAGCAGAACTGAAATGCTACTGCTTCTGGCACGAAGCACTAAGTTTACATACTTGAATTGATAATGGAGCTTGTATTTAAAAAAGTAACCCCTATTAAGGTTGCTCATTATTAAAATTCCATGCACTACATTTAGCTATTAGGGGTTACTGAGCAATAATTGCTTTGGAACATTGCCAAAGAAAGGCATACTTTATCAGAATCCAGTTTTCCACAGTTTAAGAAAAACAACCCTGAAATTTTTTACCAGGAACATCAAAAAGATGGCTTGCAAGCTATCTGTCTAGGAACCTCTCATCTATTCTAGTTTCTGCTGCAGAAAAAGAAGTCATCAGGACAGGCATCTGGCAAGCCAAGATGAATACTGCTTTGGTTTTCCCAAAATGAAATTCTCCTAGAAATTCTCTCCAAAATGAGAAAAAAAAAAAACCAACCAACTTGTTTTCTTCAAGAAGGTAAAAACTTCTAAGGCAACATTAAAAAAATTCTTCCCTGGGAGGGGAATTTTTATTTAAATGATTGATTTGATGAGAAGCTGTCATTCTGTGAAGGTTCTGTAAGAGCCAGAAATCATGCTCTTCTCCAAAAAGGTATCAAAAGACCATGAGCTAGAAGCAATAAAATACTCTACATTACCTGTACTGCAGTTCTTCATCGCAAAGGAATCTACAGCTGCTATGGTCTTGTTCCCATTAGCCACGTACTCCAGCGAGATCCGAAATGGTTTCTCTAGATGTCCAACTCTCCTTTGAAGCAACACCCATCTGGTCTCATCATACAGTGACAGGAAAGAGCAAAGGAGAAGAGCAGTAAGAAAGGCTACTTTAAAAAGACTAAACCCCAAAAGGCTGCAGCTCCACGTGTGGCTAGTCTTACTGTGCCTCCTACCCCAGCCCTCACTCCCCTCATGATGCCCATGGCCAGGACCTTTCCCTCTCATGAATTTTGCAAAACCAAGCTTTATGCACCAAGATTTCTACCCAGCTAAGATGTGGGAAACCCAGCTAAAAAGTAGCTTATTGCTCTCTTCTGTCACCCTTCTATGCACCCAGATTTCTCATAGATGTCTGCCTGCTGTTTAAAAGAAACTTTTGTTTTGCACAGCAAGCTGTGGAATCTGTAGCACACACGCACACCCCCTGTAAACAGCACTGCTCCTGCTTCTCACCAGCAAAGTCTCTTAGTCGCTCAGGCAATAAGCCAGTTTCCAGGGATTGTACAATAGCTGTAATTCCCAGCACTGTGTCCCTGGTTGAGGTAACACGCTTTGCTTCTAATGTAGCTGGCAGGAACTTCCATGCATGCATGAAGCACTACAGCAAAACCACTCCATTTCTCCTCTTGCATTTCCTCCCCGCAACCTCCCAAAAAACCAAACAAAAAGTCCCACCAAGTAAATCAAGGAACTAAGAAACTGGATTAAGCAGCCCTGGAGACTAACATCCACACTCTAAATGTGTTTCAACTTAGTCTGCTTGTTGCCAAGAGTAAATGAGAACAAAAAGCCTGTATGAGCTTAATTTCCTCTCTGAGATGCTAGAAGACATCAAGGCCTGGATGTATTTAACATCTACCTTCTCCCCTCTGATCAGCTGGGTCTGCTGCTCCACCTGAAACACCTGGCCAGACAGCACAAGAACTACTCCTAGACCCTCAGCTCTTATACATTGCCCTCTGATTTAACTTCCAATTTAACTAAATGTTCTGTGTCCAGCAAGACATGCCTAAAAGTAGGCAGTAAAAATATAAGCACCTGTATTTTCCCCAATATCCAGGAATTCTGATCTGCAAGGAAAACTTTAAGGATGCTATGGCCCATTTCACCTTTCATCCTTGGGCACAGGCTGCCAGTAAAACCACTTATTGACACCAAGAGCTGTGTATTACTGCCCAAGAGGTGTGGATTACTTCAGCAGTGCTACAGAGCCATCACCCATTTCATCCCGGTTTATTCAGTGCCTGCTCACTAATCATAAACATGATCAGAGACGAGACATTCTGCAAAGCCACTCAGTCACTACTAATCCACTTTTACACATCTCTTCAGTTACAGGAAAAAATGCAGCACCAAGAAAAAAAAAATCTCTGTAGCATACCAGTTAAAAACTGGTTAGCTGGAGCCAAACAAGACAACAGGGATCTAATAGATCCTATTAGGAAATGCTCTTTACAGCTCCAGCTGCAATTTTTAAAAGATGAGAACAAAAACTTATTGTGTTTCCTTAAGTTGCCTTCAAACACCAATATTAAGCTTTTTTGAGGAAGACTCTAGCTATTTCTAGACTTAACAGGTCAGGAGCAACACATTTTTCATTGCTCTTACAGAACAGTGTTTCCTCCTCAAGCACCCCCCATCACCCCTCAGTGATGGGCTTGTGCTTGTACATGGGCTGTGCACAAGAACAAATTTCTCTTGGTGAAGGAAACCCACCAGAACAGATGTTCTGAACCAAAGAAACTACACAGCTCATCTGGCATTCATACCAAGAATATCTTTCTCCACAAGTATGCTGAAATTTGGATGTTATCAGGCTAAGAGACACTTCTGAAAGGAAATATAACAACATGTGTGTATGTCATTTGCACCAACCATCACTTGTGCCTGCTACAAGCATGGATCAATCCCAACCCGCAGACCCTATAATGCTACCAGCTAGGAGACTTTTCTTTGCTCCAGAGGCAGACACGCTGTTTTATCTCATCAGGGACACAATGGTGTTGCTATGCTCTGCTGAACTGGACAAAGTTCCCCGGAGGCAAGGAAGCTGCCAACAGATATGTTAAGGACCTAAAGAAAAGTCCTAAGCAAGAGCTGCATAAAGACCCTGCTGACAGCTAAAGCAGTTCAACTTGAAACTGAGAAAAGCAAACGCTGCTTTTAAATGATTTACTAGGTTTCTTCCTTCCTTCTTTTCCAGCAAGACGAGTGAAACTAGACTGCTAAGTTCCATTTTTTTGTTTACAGTTATTTTCATTTCCACATCTCATCTCCTGACTTCTATGCTTGAGGATCCTGCTGGGAAGGCGTTGTTGTCATCCTTGTTCCTCTTCCGTCCCGCTTTCCCAAATAAAAAAATCTGCTTTTATTGAAATTAAATAGAGCATTAAGAGTATTTTAAATGCCTAGCTTCTGTGTGTGTTATTTCTTTTGATGTCATCTCGAGTTAGGTATATTATAGGGATTTGAGGATACGAATTTCCCTATAAATAGAGTAAAAAGCCACCTTATATTTAATTTTGGTTATGAAATACAGAAGCATCTGTATGTCATAAAACCAGTTCTCCTCAGCTTTAGAAGACTGATGGATTTTAATTCCAAGTACGCAGTGGCTCTCAACAATGATTTCCATTTCTGTGCTACTGCTAACCCTCTGGATAAATGTGCCAGGAGTTTTAGGAATTGCTTTTCTGAGTTACTGGTGCAATAACTTTAGTTTGAAATTCTCAGGCCTCTCATAGTTTACCACAGAAACTTTATTAACTCCCAGAGCTGTTGCCAAGCAGGTATTTTATATCACTGCAATGCAAGACTGAAAAAGGCAGACTCACTGAAGTCCAGATTCATTACAAAATATATTCATATTTTCTGGTACAAATTCCTACAATAGGTTGTCTGAGATTCAAAGACTCATGGGAAAAGAAATCCCAAGCACCAGCCTCTTTCTTCAGAGACACAAAAATACATGAGCTAAAGATGACACTAACTGGTGGATTTATCAGGGACGCTTAAAATAGCTACTGGATCAGTAGAGAGACCCACGGGCAAATTTGGACAGGAGTCAATTCTGCTGTCATTCCGCGGCAGAATCTCTGCCCTCCAGCCCTTTCCATTATAATACGCTGTATTTAACAGACCCATACTCATTTGCAGATCCTGTATTACGGGCTGCATGGCATAACTGATATGCATTAGATGTTAATTAGTAGTAGCTTTATTAATTTTCTGTTAGTGACCTATATGTTACAAATCTAATTTTAGAAAGCATTTTAGCAAGGTAACTGTAAAGCTCCTTCAGTCATCTTTTGAGAAAGATGAAGAAATACCATATGTGGAACCTCTTCCTACTGAAATCATGCTTAACCAACCTGATAGTTTTCTGTGCTGAGATGATTGGCTTGGAGGATGAGAGGAGCAGTGGATGTTGCTTATCTTGTCTTTAGCAAGGTTTTCAATACTGTCTTCCATCCCAACCTCACTGACAAGCTGATGGAAGTAAAGACTTTGAAAGTGGACAGTGAGACGAACTGAAAACTGGCTGAACTGCCAGGTTTAGAGGGTTATCACCAACGGTACAAAGTCCAGCTGGAGGCCAGTCACTAGTGATATATCTCTGGGCCAATAGTGGGGCCAATAATGTTTTCTATCTTCATTAATGAGCTGGATAACGAGACAGGCTCAATCATCAGCAAGTTTCCAGCCAAACTGGGAGGAGTGGTTGATACACAGGATGGTTGGGCTGCCACTGAGAGGGGCCTTGACAGGCTGGAAGTCTGGGCCAACAGGGACCTCATGAAGTTCAACAAAGGGAAATGTAAAGTGCTGCCTCTGGGGAGGAATAACCCCCCTGCACCAGCACAGGCTGGAAAGTGACTTTGCAGAAAAACAACTTGCGGGTCCTGGTGGACAAAATGTTGAACATAAGCTAGCAGTGTGTCCCCAATGACAAGGAGGGCCAAGAGCTTCCTGAGCTGCACTGGAATCAGCAGATTGAAGGGGTGATTCCTTCCCTCTCTTCAGTGATGAGGAAAAACATCTGCAGTGCTGGGTCCAGTGCTGGACTTGCCAGCACAGGAAAGCCATGGACTTACTAAAGTGAGTCCAGCAAACAGCCACAGAGATGATCAAGGGACTAGAGCATAGAATCATAAATATCTTTTCCAACCTAAATGATTCTAAGATTGAGTTCAACCATTAAGCCAGCACTGATAAGTCACCACTAAATCATCTCTGTCAGCACCACATCTACACATCTTTTAAATACCTCCATGGATGGGGACTCCACCACTTCCCAGGGCAGCCTGTTCCAATGCCTCACAACACTTTTGACACAATCAGGCATCCAATGAAAGGACAACAGGCAAGCACAAGGCACATTTGCTTGGATTGAAAGACAAGAAATTCCATTTAAATACTAGAGAAAACTTGCTTACTCTACTAAGGGTGTTCAAACACTGGGACAAGTTGCCCAGAAATCTTCATCCCTGGAGATATTAGAAACCTGACTGAATATGTCTTTGGATAACTTGCTGTAGCTCACCCTGCATCAAGCAGGGAAGTTGGACTAGTCAATCTCAGAGGTTCCTTCTAACCTCAACCATTCTGCAGTTCTGTGAAACTTAGGTTCCGAAAGCAAATTACAGCAGGTTATCCTCTACATAACCTCCAAGCACTCTACAGTGATGAATCAGACTGGTAAACTGTCAACTGCAAGGACAAAGGCATCAGTTACTGTGCACATAGCTATCTCCGCACAACCTATTTTTACCACTCCATTGGCCATAATAATAACCATCATGATCTCTCTAGATACTGCCTCAAGCAATGAAAAAGACCATAGTTTAACACCTTAATTTAATCCCCTATGCTTTAAAATAACACAGATTATTGTATCGGTTAGGCACTGCTCTGTGTCTGATACAGCAGGGCAGATCCACCCAATAGGACCTTCACTGAAGTTGCAGTAAGAAAGAAGTTGGCTCAGATATCTAGAATCTGCACTACACATAGATTTAGGAAAAAACAACACTGTGGTCTTTGGTGACAGAGTACTCAAAATCCTAGATCCAAATATTTTCAGACTTTAGAAAAGTTCAGACCAGGATGTATTATCTAGAGAGAACTTGTTGCTTAAAGAAAGCCTGGGCAACACCCAGAGTTCCTCTTGCAAGTCTATATCACTCTTCTCCAAAACAGAAAATGCTGCTGACAGAACCTGAACACAGCACAAGGGTGAAATTTTCAAATGACCTTCTGTATACTCATTCACACTCCTTAATGTGAAGCTATGCTAGAAACAACCTTGGGCATTGCACAGCCCTGCGAGGGTTAGGTGTTAGATTCTGAATAAACCAAAATACTTCTCTGTAATCTAACATTTCTTAAACCTCCCATCCATGACTCATTTGCCAGGCACCAGGTTTTGCTCCCGAATTTCTATTCCACATGTAGTTAACCCAGTTTCAGAAGCCATAATCCAGTTTTCATGGAGACTTGATTTCCAAGAGATATTTATAGTTTAGACACTCTTTGGTTGTTCTTGCAGTGTGTAGCTTCAGGAGGAACACATTCCTGATTAATTCTAATCAATACACTAACGCTTTAGATTCCATTTTGCATGCTTCTCTGGGCAATGCCAGCACTGCTTAACTGCAAGTACAAGTCAGGATGCTTTCTCAGAGGCAGTGAATCAAAAGAAAAAAAAAGTACTAGAACTCTCAAGTAAAATCTCAAGCCAGAACACTTGCATGCTGCATTTGTCTGTCTTCATGGATAAATGATTTTCAATTCAATTAACACACACATCTCATTGGGTGCTCTTTCATTCTGCTAAAGAGGGGTTTCAAAATGCTTGATTCCAGCAAGCTTCGGGACTTTGGTGTGACATCCCATGTACAGCAACCATCTTTGTGACCATTCCCCAGACATTCACCTACATCTGGAAGGTAGAATTAATTTCCATGTTGTCAGCCTGCCTGACACCTATGTCTTCAGTACAGCGCAGCTGGTTTGCACAGACCCCTAGGCACAACTTAAGTTCCACCCAGAACACTATCCCAGCCTGGCTCTGATAAAGCCACCATTTTCTCACATTTAGAGGCCAATTTGAAATCAAAAGACTTCAACCTATGAGAAGAACATGGAAACAACTAGCAAAAAACCAAAGAACAAACCCTTAAATACTACTGCTTTATATATAGTAAATGAGGGCTAAATGCACATGAGCTGCGGTGTGGGAAATTAAGAGCTGCATGGCCCCTCCTGGGTCATGATTCAGCTTGTGTGCTCTCAGCAGCTACTAGTATGAGGTTGAGGGAAGACAAGAGCTTCAAACGATCCCCTCTCCTTAGGAAAAAAGCTCTCTGAATTCAAGCTGTGTTTCACGCTCTCATCTCCACTTGCCACAGAAAAAAAATTGTGGAATTTAACAGACGTCTCATACCTAAGTTGAGTTACAGTGTGATGTTATTTCTCCAAGTCCAAGCTCTCTCTCTAAAATACTCCTATTGTTACCCACACTTATGGTATGCCTGGGAGGAAAACACTATGTATCTCAGAAAGGACTTAGTTTAATCTCTTTGGTAAAAGGTTTGGTGAACTTTTGGGAATTACAAAATTAAAGCGCAATAATAGCAGCTGCATCAGTATATTTCACATCAAAATCCACCTGTGGCACGATAAAGGTAATGAAAAAATTAGCAGGTAGTTTTTGAGAATGAAATCTTGTTAAGAGCAGAATTAAGAATTATCAGTAGGAGTCCAGAAGAGAGTTTTTTGCCTTTACTAGATGAATTGTTGAAAGAACATAACTTTCACCATCCTGCAAGCCATTGCATAATTATACAGAAGTTTATAACAGGTTTTAATCTTGCCACTCCAGACTTTCTTCAGCAATTAATGGGCACTGCATGAAGGAAGAACCAGATTAGACTTTTTCAGGCTGCAGCAAACAAAATTAAAAAGTGTTTTCAAGAAGATGCCAATACAATTCTAAGAAACATAAGGAAAAAAAAGAAAATAAAAATAAAAATAAAATGACCCATAGGGGGCTGTGTAAACCCTCTTCTCATTAGTTCAAACAATACAATACACTGTCTTGTAATTACTACTTTTAATTATCAACTTTAAATTCATTTCAGTTTACTGATCTTAAAATTACTTAAAAGACATTGGGGTCTGAATTTGATGCATGATGATACAGTCTTGAAAAGCATCTATGTTCTAAAATAGTAAGAGATAAAGTAACTGTATATTAATGCAAGAGATTACTTAGCATTAAAGGAGATAATTCTGGAAGAGCAATGCAGAAATTCTGCAATGCAAACTCTTCTGCTCATGAATCATTCTACTTAATAAGAGAAAGAAAAATGGTATACATTTTCCTCTATTGATTTAATGCCAATTGTCCTTCTATTCTTTCCTATAGCCGTTTGCATAAGCAAGACAAAACTGTTAGTGATAGATTAAATACCGTTAAGACCTTTATTAGTGTCATTGGATGAGACTTTTAACATCCCTGTGACTGGTTCCAAGAATGCTTTCCTGCCCTTCTCTCAAAATGCCTTTAGTTTGGCCATAAAAGAGATTAAATAATTGTAATGATTTTCTTTCCTTTTACTCTTTGAATGCTTTTAAGATAAAGCTAGTAACACCACCCCACCCAAAAGAAAATGCTCAGTAATTCTGCTCGGTTTGACTGATGAGTCGGTGTGTAACTACCTCGCCTAGAACACCTGATCAACAAGAATTTGGCTCCAGACTGCAATGATATTGCCTCTCGCACGCTGGGAAGGAAGCTAACTCTACCTTTTAGTCCTTTTAGGACTGCAATGCTGGGCTGTTTTGTACAGCTACTCTAGTGAAAATTGTACAACCGGCGAGATACCGCAATATGGCAGCAGTTTCTTTGGGTTCCAGTGAGTCACAAGTAGCTCATAAAGGATATTTCTATGCTATACTTGCGCTTGAATAACAGTGAAAGTTTGCAATTAAGCCACTAGAGTTTCATTGGTAACAGAATCTCCTCCTATATTTAGAGCATGCTACAAGATCACAACACAACTACTCTACATGGGAAACTATTAAAACGGCAGAAGATAAAACCTACGGAAAAAATGTATTTTCCTGTTAACTTCCATAGAGTTAAAAATATTAAGGTTTTTTAAATCTCTTCCCTGTGTCTCATAAAATCACTGTTACAAAGATTTTGCTTTACTAACCTGGTTAAAGTAAATTCCCTGCTCTGAAAAATTTGAAGACGTACTTTCGAATGCTGTAAAGAATTACAGGTAAGTAACTGAAGAACTGCAGCCTCACAATTAAATCTAGTTCTTGTGATCACAAATGAGAATATTTTAATGTAATTTAATACAGAGAGGGGCCCCAAGAAGAAAAGAGCACAGAAACTGCAGAGTGAGTCAAAGACAGACAATGAAATGATGCTACATGGTGGAGAGAAAAGTATTTCCAACAAGAGTACCTTTACACTGGAAGGTAACCCACTAACTGGCAGGGTTATTATTAGTTCAGTTTTGCTTTTTAAAATGACTGTGGAAAGAATAACCCAGAAACTTGTAGGATGATTTTTGTTACTTACCATTCTGAATTGTAGACTTAATGCTACAGGCATGCTAAGAAACTCACCTACTCAAAAGCTGTTGGCCAAGTGGAGCAGAGACATGAGTAACATCGTCATTTTTTTAAATGACAAAACAAATGATTTTAATTAACCACTTCATCACATGCAATAAACAGTTTTGAGTTTTTCGTTGGAGCTCCCCACTGACACGGCATGAGTTATCACTCCAGTAACAGACCACTGCAGTAGCAAATACAGTAGAGCTAAACAACCTGCCCAGAGGAACATGTTCATCTGGCACTGAACTTTCCCTTCTGTTCCCCAGTTAAACCATGGAAGATGAAACTTTCTTCCACCTCTTGAGAAGTACACAGCTGGAGGCACTCCTGGGACACTACAATTAGTAGTTGTATCCAAGATATGGCATCAAAACTGATGTTAACAGAGCAACATCTCAGCATACTTTTCTGATGCACAGTGGCTCTTTAGTGTCACCTCCTCTTGTAGTCCTCTCCCTATTTGCATGTGAGCTTGACTACACTTTCTTTAATGAAATAAACACCGACAGAAAAGGAGATTTCATTGTATAAAACAAGTTGTAAGGCAAGGCAATGCCAGGAACACTCAGCATTCAAACCATTATGTCTTTAGATGTTCTAGAGACCTCACAGCACCTCAGCAAAGAAATCAAACACCTCATTTTTCAGGTGGGTGAAAAGGAGACACAGGAAGGTTATATGACTCATTTAGTCAATAACTAGATGGTAGAACTAGGATGAGAGATAAAAGTTTCTGATTCTTATTCCTATGTCCTAATCCACTGCATCATGCTGCTTCTGATGACGGTAATTAAATTTCATGCTTCAGGGAGTAACTTAATTGTCTTTGAGGATCAGAAGGAAATTCCATCCTTTCAACCCAATGTACAGCACTGCTTAGGTGTGCCAAAGAGTAGTTTTCATTTTTTTATTTAAATATTGAAAGTGAAGGATAATCTAATCTTAATTACAGCCAAGTACAATCAAGGCTTCAGAAAGACAGGATGTCTTTTCAAAGAGAAGAACAGTGGCAACATATTCCAGAATAACTGAGTTCTCAATAACTGTCTAGGAGACCAATTAAATAGAGATTTTTACCTCAGAACTCAGCAATGGCTTTTCACAACACAGCTAAAGGGATGTACGAATTGTGCCTGCTCACCGTCTACATGGTGCAATAAAAGCCATAAAAGATTTTAGGTTCAAAGGCTGAAAGAGTGGATGAGAGAGAAGGTTTTACTTGAGAGAACAGCTGTGCCTAACTCTGTGTCCTTTAGGGATATGTTGCAATTATCTAGCAGCTTTAATAACCTATATTTCAAAATAAGGTATCAAGACATCCAAAGAAAGATTAAGGACTAGAGGAAGGACTGGCTGCATCATAAGGTTCAGAAGGATTTACAGAATATATACTCCAGGCATTCCTGCCGACTACAAGACAGGATCCTTCTACAGGAGGTTACGGACTGAAACCCCATAAGAAGCTGTCTGGTTAGAAAAAAATAGCCTGACTGGATTTCAGAGGTTCCTGGAAATCAAAAAGGCTGGCAGATAATCCTGATCAATTGTCACTAGAGAGGTCAGCATAGGATTGCATAGGGTGTGCCATATGCAGTACAAAATAGATAAATAAATAAAACATGCTGCAAAACAAATAGAAGTGAAATGTCTCCCATAAAATTGTACAACACAGAAGATGTCTATACATAAACAACATGAGGGGTGGCATGAAAGGAAATGGCAGGAGTGAAGATGAGATGTACTCCTGACAAACGACTTTCTTTTCCAATTTAATTTGCTTCCTTCAGACAGATTTTTGAAAGAAACGACTGTTAGGGGTTGAGTTTCCGAGTAGAACTCAAGGTCCCTAATGCTCCTTAAATCCCTTATCGATACAGGGAAAAGGGAAACAAAAATCAAATCTCGGAATGTATGGATGGGAAACTGAAACAAACTTTTAATAAAAATTCTAAAGTACTATCATATGACACAGCTATATATTAAATGCAAAACAAGAAAACAATACAGTAAGAGTTAAAACACTGCAAAGGGAGGAAAAGGGAAAAAAACCTACAATTATGGCCGGTTGGCCCCAGGCCAGGAGATGACGTCACGCCAGGATGGCGGCTCAGGAGATGGCGTCTGTCCAACATGGCGGCGGGCCAAGTGATTAAAAGCTTTTAACAGCTTAGAGAAGTATTTTAACAAGTTCGCAGGGAGACCTTTTCCCAGTGTCTGTAAAAGAAAAACTTCAAGGACACTCCGGACCGAAGCGGCTTCAGATAAGGAGAAGCCCTCGCGGCCGGAACGCGAAGGGGGGTGAGCTTCCCCCGCGTCCGAATCCAGCGGTAGATTCTCGCCGAGTGAAGAATATCCCTTCTCTTACCCGATATGAAAGAGAGAGAGATGCTGACTGAGTCACACAACAGTTCACACAGAGCTGGGCCGATAGACAGAACCAGCTCTGAGTTAGGCCCCGGGTGGGGGGGGCAGGCCGCAGGCTTTCGGCCTGGACGGCAGCCAGCCCTCTCGCTGTGGCTCTTCCTCCGAAGCTGTCCGGTGTCCAAAGAGGAGGAGACTCCTCCTGGCTGCAGGTTTTAAGGAGTACCTGTCGGAAGAAATCTTTTGACCTGCACTTTTAGCCAGTGTGATGCCGGGTTTATGGAACTTGTATGAAATAATCCCGATACTCTGTTGGGCACATTTCCAAAACAAGGAAGTCTTGGCTCAAACTGGGACAACGACTCATTAGGAAGGATCCAAAAGGGAAAGATGAGGTTTGGAATGCAGAAAGGTTGCGTCCATTACTGCTTACATAGCAGTTACCCTGTTGGGGAAGGGGGCCTTTGAATTGTACGACTCAATTTTGAATGGAGAAAGCTGTTAAAAAAAAAAAAGTGTGACTAAACCAATCACCTGGACAGTGTACGCAACGAAGTGGAGCTTGGGAGGCCAGCATCTACTCGTCAGAGCAAATGGCGCATCAGAAGTCAGACAAACCGTACCACTTAACAAATGAAGTGTCAGCCCCAGACAGAAACGCCACCAAAGTGAGGTTTGCGCAGCTTTCAACATAGCAGCAGTCACAGCAAGTCTATCATGGTTGGTAACAATGGCCTTCCTATCTTACCACATTTAGAATATTGTATAACATCTGCTGTGAAGGTCTAAATAGAAGAAATGCTGCCCACAATCAAATCTAACTTTTGCCACACACGTTGAGCCTGTTTCTGTCCCATTCATCTAATTTTCCTCATTTAGTATTGGACACTTCTGAGAAAGAAAATCACAGCAGCCCATGCTGAACAGCAAGAAGAGAATCCAAAAGCAGGCTACCACATCTGCCACTGCCTGGAAATACAAGTTTAAGCCACAGTCAGGTATCTCAATTCCCCAGAACTCCGAGCACAGAAATGTTTTATTTAGCTTAGAATATATTTGCCTGTTAGTCTCAACATTTGGCATTCACGCTTCCTTTGAGCATAAATAAGAAAAGCCTTGTCAAGGAACATACATAGAAAACAGACTCCACAAGATGTTCTAGTATAATTTACTGGCTCCTCACAGTCAAATAAAAAGGTACCTAAACCAAGAAGCTAATTTCCTTGGGTTGATATTGCCAATAAAATCAAAGGTTAGGCCTTTTCATGCATTCCCAAAACCCAGCAGTCCTGACAATGCTGTTCATCTCAGTAGCACATTAAACTGTTTTTCAAATTCAAGTAGTCCTTTTTTTTTATTTTTTCCTTAAATCGACATCAGTAATTGTCATGCAATAACGTTTGCTGGGATAGCTCTTGCTTTTAGACACCATTCTGGGAAGGAGACCATGCACTGCAGTATCCTGGCAGGCTCAGAAATATGAGCTTGTCCTCAAAGAGCAAGTCTTGCTTACAAATTCACCCTTATTAGGCAAAGTGGAAAGAAAACCATTCCATGATTCCCTCACAAGGCAGAAATGAAGTGAAAGGTCTCTGCTATGGTATTCCAGTGTGACTTTGGAATCATTATGGCATTAATGTGAACTTAGGTATAAAAAGGTATACTTGATGCCTGAGGATATTGTAAGGCTCGATAAAGTTAACACCCAGCTCAGTGAAAAAGGCCAAATTAATCCAGGCACCATTCCTAGGGGCTTACTTAAACCCTATTTTAAATATATAAATCAAACTCTGAACAAGGATGAGTTTTGCTGTATGAAGCTACAACAACATTTGAGCACTTCTGACAGCCAAGGCTGGAGGTGTGCAAGGTACCTGTCTGTGCAGGGATGCGTATCGTCAGCTCGCCTAAGGGCAGCACAAACTGGGCAGCAATACCAAAACTGCATTTCCTGCCATTAAGCATCTGTTTCATGCCACATCAAGAGAATTTTTCAATGTACTATCTTCTAGGACTATTTCCTTGCTCTTCCTGCTCTCCTGAGCAGATTATAACCATAATCCGAGTGCTGCAGGGTGATGGGAAAGACACAGTAGAATTTCCAGGCCTTTCTTTCCTCCCTCATGGCTTTCCCACATGGGCTGCCTGGGTACTTGCTTCAGAGTAGGATTTTGCTTTTTTCATCAAAATTTAAATTTATTGACTCTCAAAGTCTTGCAATGACCTCTAATTTTCCCTAACAAACATAACCACAAAGCTCTCAGGCTCCATATCTGCCAAGAACAATCAATACTGTTGAATAAAAACCAGCCTCTGGACCACAGCGGTCCTTGCCGCTGCCTAGCTCAAAGGTTTTATGCAGTTTCAGCTTGTTCCTGGGTAATTAAGAGTTCAGATGCTCCTGCACAACCCTTTTTTGCATGGGTAAATTGCTTCAGGATGTGCTGAACTCTAGTCACAAGGAGGTTAAAGCTGTCTGACTGTAGGATATGCTGAGCTGAACAATGAGCTGGAAGGAAGATGCCTTTATGCGAAAGCTCTATCAGAGCAGTCAAGTGATTGCATTTTAGTGAGCAACTCCATCTCTGCCACAGCCCTACCAAATAGATCCATGTTAGCCACTGCTAGCTGCATCCCAGCCTTGCCATTAGCCCACACTAGCATGACTTCCCACTGATTAAATGCATTCACTTGACACAAGGACAAAGTCTTCCGGACAGTACTTCAAAAATGGGCTGAATACAAGGATAAGTAACAGGTAAAGGAAGGTGTATTGAGAAAGGCTATGGGTATACTTGAGTTTCTGTTGACCAACTGAAGACTTTAAGAAGGACTGCTACAGCAATTTAGCCTTTTCACCACAGTCCTGAGGCAAGAAAGAAATGGGGGGGGGGCAGCAGAACAACCACTTGCCTAGGGCCTCCATGAATTAGTGTGGATCCCTCCCAATGCTCTGCTCATTTACAGCACAGTTCCAAGAGGCTCTTCGCTGCAGGTGCTAATGTAAAAATCAGTGTAGAGTGTAGAAATAATGGCCTTTTGGCCTGGTAATATTTTACTTTCACCTGTAGTTTGAGTCACTGAGAACCGAGAATTAGGATGTCTGATCTTGTAGATAAAGTGAGTTCAGTCCAAAGAGCATTATGGCCTAAGAGCAGCCTTCCTCTCATCCCCACCCTTTTCCTTCTCCTTTTAAAAACTAAGAGAATACACTAAAAGCTGCAGCAAATTCTTTTCATTAGTTCTAGCAAGCGGCTGTGTTTGACATTCACATCTACAGAAAAGGCCCAGAACACACCACAGATCCATCAACATTTTTGAAGGTGAATGAATAAGACACTTGGAGAGCAGAGCAGCCCTTTCAATCACAGCATTAGCAGCACAAGCCCGAAGCACTCAGTGCTCCTGGAAGCCCAGGGGTGGGTAGGAAACAGAGCCATCTCTATAGATTATAATGAAAAGACCAAGGCCACTTGCACATTCAGAGCAAACAGGCAGCAAACGCCATGGTTGCAGTTGGTCATTTTCTGTTTCAGCCTTCCAGGTTTTTGTTTTTGTTTTGCAAATGTGAACAAACCTCTTTCAGAGTATGCCAAGTACAAGCAACTCCAGCATTCCCATCCTGCTATTTCCTATTTTGCAATTTCTACTTCAGGGGAAAAAAAAAAAAAAAAAAAAAGATTTACACACCTTCTCCCCTCCTACTTTCACAGGGACAAGTTTGTATCCTGAGGCACTTTATGGATGGAACAAGTTCATTTCCAAGCAGGTAATGTCCCATGTAAATCATCGCTCCATAGCAACAGAGAAATAGTGAATCTGTGTATTACATTTCATGCCTGCTGATGCAAATCATGTAAATTCAAGAACCTGCCTTATAACTTTTGTTAGTCAGACCTCTAAGTTCTCAGACAGCAACAATTACACAGTAAATAATGGCTCAAAGGCACACACAGAGATTCCTCTTGAGAGAATTTCTGTTCAGCCACACACAATCCAGTGGACAAACAAATTCAATATTACTAAACTCTGCCTAAAACAAAAGTCAGTTTTAATCCTCTGACCATACTGATACACCTGCATAATGTAGTTACTTCTGGAACGAGACAGAGCACTATAACTTAATGTAACGCTTGGAGGTTGAACATGAGCTGCCAGGGAAAGGCACTCTGAAGTCCTCAACATACCACTTAATAAAGCTTCATGACATCCACTTATTATGGAAGTAGGGAAGCAGAGATGGAACACGCAGGAGTCTACCAAAAGACTCTGCTAAAGGCTCACAGAAATTACAGCCTGAGGTCAAAGCAGTGGATATGGCAACCTGTTTGAGCAGCAGCACTTTCTGGGATGGACGGCTGAGGCAGGCCCTCTTCTACTAGAAGTCCTGAATTTTGTCTCCATAAATATCCCACTTCAGTTAACTCAGACTGAATTTTGCCAGTAGAAGAAAGATTTCTCAAGCCTACAGCCACATGAGGAAGAATAGTTTCCAGGTACTTTGGTAAGCAGATGGTAGATGAATAGCTTAGATAATGACAGTATGGACTGCAGCATCTGCCATAGGAGAGGCTGAGAGTTGGGATGGCTGAGCCTGGAGAAGAGAAAGCTCAGGTAGCATCTTCTCAATATGTACAAATACCCTGATTTGGCTCTGCTTTGAGCAGGTTGAGATGCTCTTCAATCTCAACTGTTTCACCTGTGATGCTGCCCAGGTAGGAGATGCTCCACTGGCTGAAGGTCTCTGTCTTCACTGCTGTTCTCTTTAACAAAGCATGCTGAATCACTGGTGCTCCCAGCTCAGTGGTACTGGAGGCTCAATAGTAGCCACATCTGCAGTTTTCACTTTTCACCCACGGACTCAGAGCTTCAGCTGAATGAACCTAACTTGCACTGAAACAGGATATATAAGAAAATGTATATTATTAACACCTTATTGACGTAATCTGTGCTTTACTCCTGTTGATATAGGCCTTGAAAATGCAGAAAGCTAGAAGAGCATCAAGAGTTATTAATGAAGTTTCTGTCAAATGTTTCAAACCTTGCTCCCTCTGAAATTCATTTTAGAGTGAAAGAACCATTTTCCTGTTAAGTGTACAGAAGTTACTAAGTTTCAAGCAGCCTCTTCCCTGGAGAGAAACCCTTCAGCTTCCCTTGGACATTCTGCTCTGTGCTTGGTTTACCTTGTACTGTCTTTCTGGCCACTATTCTCTATGGTAAGAAAGAAAAGAGGAAAAGGTTATTTCTTCTTGTTACTCTGTGTTAGAAGAGGGCAACATTCAAAACTCTGAAATGTATCCCTGTCTTTGTAAACAGGGCAGATTATACCCAGGCCAGAAAGTTCATCTGTTTCCAAGTGAGTCAAAGAGCAGGAGCCAGGGAAGACAGAGGGGGAGTTGAAGAACCATAGCACTGGCAAGCAATGAATCAGACAGAATAGAGATGAGCACGTGGATAAGAGCAAGACGGCCAAACATGTAACATTAGCTGCCTCCGACATGGTGCCCCAGAGGCAGCCAAGTCTGTGAGCACATTCTCACTATGGCTCTAGGTTGAGGTTCACACGAGATGGGAAAACAGGTGCTCTTTGAACACTACAAGATGAAAACAGCCCAGCACAACACAAAAAACCACTGTACTTAAATACTTGAAGGCCAGCATGGGCTGACTCTTTCTTTATGTAAACTTCTGCCTCAGCCTTCTATCATTTTCCCACTCCTTCAGCCCTTGGGATGTCAAGGTACATCCATGAGTCAAGAGCAAAGAAATGCTCTGTGCACTATTTAACATTCTGTAAAGGGCACCAGGCAATCTGTGAAACATTTCAGGAAGAATGGCACTGAAAAAAAGCAGGGTGGAAAACCAAGCTGCACAAACTACAGTCCAGGAGACCTCAGTTGTTGTTCTTTTCCTGAGACAATCTTTATGAACAATATTACTGTACTTAGAATTTTCACATAAGTATCTTTTACTATGAGAAAAAGCATAAAACTGAAACTTGAAGGCATGAATCAGAAATCCTATCTAAAAATGCCCGAGAAGAAGAGTACTATACCAAAAGGAGTTTTAATAGTGAACTTCAACATCATCATTTTCTGGGAAATTGGGGGATGGAGATGAGGACCCATGAGAAAGGAAAAGAAAAAAGAATGCGTTTGAGGTGAAGACAGCAGATTAAAGACAGGACACATCCTCCTGAAATAAGTAATCTGTGTAGAAACGGGTGAGACTTGGGAGCTTCAGTTCACTTGAAGAGAGGGGAAAATAAAATTCCATTTCAGTGGAGAGACCAGAAAGGCACAAACTAATGCCCCAGCTCTTGTAATCCTAGCAATTGTTCCCAGTCTTACTTTCCTAACTTTAAGTCATATGTTTGAACTCAGCCAAAAGCTGATGGTGATCAAAAGCTGTTTGCTTCTAATAGGTTTTTAGATTCAGAGAGTCCATCAGGGTCAAACCTTTCTCCCCCTCCTTTTTTATTTTTCCTCCCCCAACATCCCCCCCCCCTTTTTTTTTTTTTGTTGAACTGTCAAGTCTCTAGATTACCAACCCTGATACATTTTCACACCCTCTGAGGACGAACTGGACTTAGATGACGGACTACCATTTCAGCTGGGTCTCTAAATACTACCAAAACCCACCTGCTAAACATGAAAAAAAATCACTATTTTTATGCAAAAGAACTACAAAATTCACACGAGTTCAATAATCCCTCATTTCTAAATTTATCCTGAAGCAAAGGTAATGACAATATGTGGATTATGCATCAACAACAAAGTCAAAGTGTTAACAGAGAGGTATGTATGAGGCCAGGGCAGCTGAGGTGGAGTCAAAAGAAGTCAGGTGAGGCACACAGAGAAGGAAAACCTCTAGAAATAGGAACAAGGGACACACACAGACCTAACTGCAATAGACGAGGATGTTGTATTCGTATTTATGTGATGTCTGATGAAGTACAGAAGATGAAGATTCATATTCTCACCCTAGCTATTCCTTCCCCATTCCAGGGCAAGGTTCTCTTGAAAATCACGCTAGAAGTCTGTCCAGACTGTGAAGACTAAATACTTTTCTTGCCACTAAAAATTATTCCAGTAGTTTATGGTTGAAACATACTGGCATTGCAGGAAGACATCTCTGAATAAATGGAACACTTAGTCTCCAAGAAAGGCAAATTCCACTTGATGCATTAAGAACAGCTAAAAAATGCCAGAAGCATACTAAATGTCTGCAGTCCTTAGTGTCGTGCCTGAAGAATAATGAAAATAGGCATGACTCTCTTCTGACCAGATCTGGGATTACCACTAGCTATGCTCCATTGCACCAACCTCCACAAGTGGGTAATGACAGACTCAGCAAGTATTCGTACAAGTTTCCCACAAAAGTTCAGCTTCTTATCTAAATTTTTCTTCCTTATCTGAATAGATTTACCTACCCTTAGCCCTGATACAAAGTAAGTTTCTTGACAGGGCCTTTGGAACGCTGTAACAGTTTCCTCCTAAGCTGTTTTTCTTACGCTTATTTTCATCACCTCTCTTCACTTGCAGAGAACAGAGAACTAAAGCTGAATCATTTATATTCTGCAGAGGTGCATTTCTGGAGGAATAATGTATGAAAGCAACAGGTGGCCAGAAGAGCAATTTTAGCTGGTCTTTCAGCTAAGCCTGCTAAGAAAGTGTGTGCAAGCTGACAGCATACAGCAGCTGTGTCCAGCCTGAGCTAGACACCACAACTTGAAACATTCAGCAAAAACAGCCAGCAGCCAAACTTCACACGCATTTAAAAAGTTTTCCTTTAACAAGCCCACCAGTAACCCACCAGGGATCCCACTGGCTTCAACAGTATTACTCAACTTCAACAGTATCACTCAACCTTACAGTCTGGTGTGGAATTAGAGATGAGGTCACCATTATCAACAGAACTTAGTCTTTCAACCAAACACATCAAAAGTCTCAGCTACAGATGATTCCTCCTTTTCAGGAGATGACAAAGGAAAGCTGAGCTGAAACTCTTCTGACAGTGCAGATGTCCCTTTACAGAGAAAAGATGGATGGGAGAAGCAATTCTCATCTTCCAATGCATGTGAAAACACAAGAAAATAATGTTGGGGTAACTTGTAAACAGTCAGAATAATTTTTCACCAGAGCTCCTCTATTTAGAACTGTGTCATCCCATACCAGAATAAGCAGCAGGTATTTTCCATAAAAGGGAAATTCTAAGATAAAACAAAAATAAGATGTCATGGACAATTAATGTCTATTCAGAGGCTCCCGGCAAGTGAGGGTTCCTGGGTTCCAAAAATTTGTATTAAAGAGCAAAAAAGCAGCCTTGAGTCTCAGCTTTGTAACGAACAAGCAAAATGAAAGTAAGTGATACATCAATGGGCATTTAGCATTAATTGGATAGTTCCTTTGGATACTTCGGTATTCAGATGTGCATTAGTAATTTACAAGGGTTTTCTTGCTATTCTGAATGCCAGATGACTAAATATAGGTATGTGCCTACAAAATACCTCAACATAATTTCACAGAAAAAAAAAAATTACATGAAACTTCCAAAACAGGCTAACCATGAAACTGGCAAAACTTAGTTCGGGTCTGGATTCCACTAAATCAGAACAAATATTATGAGATGTCTATAATCCATTGCATTATAAACAATAATAGTTTCTAGTAATACTGTTATGGCAAGAGTCCCCATACAATGCTGAGTTTTACAAATGACTTTTCTTACAGCAACAGTATGATATGGTTTTTGAAAATGTTATGTTGTTGGTACCTTCATGATGAGATTTATTCATGGGTGAATTTTGGCCAGCGAGCACTTTGCTCTTTTTGATTTTTCCAGCATCACTTCTCAGGGGAAAGCAAACTGCTTCCTGAGGCAAGGACATTCGTACTTTGATCAAAATTCTGTGAAAAGGTAATTTCCAACATATTGTTTGAACCCACCTCTGCTCAAGAACCCACGCTGTAGGATGAAAAGCAATTTCCTAAGTATAAATTTGGACTTCACGTCACTGACTTCACCTTTAATAAAAAACTCATGTGGAATGCCTTGGTATCATGTGCTAGCTTTGCCAAGATAGCTCTTTATGATGTTTGTTTGGTCCTTTTCATCCAGAGTTCCAAACAGACGATGGGTATGAGTGTACTGCTGGGTTGGGAAAAAGTTCCACTTTTCACACTCTCCAGTGGGCAACGTCTCAACTTTGTGTACCTGACCGTATGCAGTCAAAACAACAGGCTTCTGGAGGGACGAACTGCCCTGTGCTCAGCACGGGCTCAGCAGGAGGTGTTGGCCTGTCAGCACCACAACCTACTCAAACAGCTCTGAGGTAGGTGCAGCCCCTAAAAGCATCACTCCATAGGCTGTCCGTGGCCCACCCTGTCTCTCAGGCAAGATGTATAGTAACTCCTCACATGTTCCTTGTTGTTCAAGATGCTTCAGTTTCCCCACTGCTATTCAGATTTATCAATGGTAATTCTCATTCTTTTTGCTTAAAAGAGTATTAGAAAAACCAAATTATATCTATCTCAAAACAAGCACACTTCTAGCTTTAACAGAGTAAGTTCAGTGAAGGTAGCCAGTAAACTACAAGCAAATCTAGTGACAAATGAAACAAACTGGAAATTGCGGTTTGCGTTCAAAGCAATTACCTTTGGATCAGAGATGGTCTTACATTTCTCTGGTGAAAATGAAATACTCATTACATGTTTAAGTCATGATTTAATTGGCCAAAATATTGAAATGCTTATAACTTAAACCTTCATTTAAGGTGCTTTATTTTTTGCCTTTCACATAAATGTGCAAGCCTCGAGACCACTGCATGGACACACAAATACTTCAACTTTACAATTTCAAGTAATTCAATCTAAGTGTTTGTGTCCTGTCTTTCTGGGTGAATAACTCAAAGAATAATAGCAACAAGGTTTAGATTGTTAAAGCTTGCAAAAATGGACAGAAAAAAATGTTAAACATGTATTTATCAAAATATCATTTGGAAGATGAAGCAAGTGCATTGTCTGGCTCTGGTCAAATGCAACAAGCAAAAGGTATGATTTTACAACCATTTCAAAAGACATCTTAAATGGTCTTCCAAATAAGGAGACAGAAAAAAAGGGTGGGAAGAATTCATTTCCATTCAGAGTGTGGTAATACCACGATGCTCTAACCAAGTCTGAGGCACTTCTGTGTGAGAAACAAGGTAGAGACACTGTGAGGATATACATGTGTCCCAAAGTACGTGAACTGTTTAGAGGAGCTGCAAAAAAGCAGCAGGTCTCCTGCCTCTCACAATCCAGTACTGTCAGAAAGCATGTATTGGCATTGCTACTTCTCACGTTTTCCACAGCCATCCCGCTTCATTTTGAAAAGCTATTCAAACTGATGCTCCTTTTCCCCCGCTTTTATTTGAAAGTAGAAAATAACATCCAGAGTTTCACTTCGAGAAAGCTTTATGTGCAACCTCATACAATATTCTCATTCTGTTTCATTTTCATCTTGGTTGTGTTGGATTGACAAGCTGTTATCTTCAGAGCAATTACGGACTAGTATTTGCTCATTGCCCACCAGCCTGACCCAGCTATGACCTTAACAACAGCTTTCTATAAGCAGCAGAATGCAAGGTTGGTATCCAGCACCTCTTTATTCCTTGACCTACCCACTCACACTGCAAACAAGAGTGCCAGGTAATGTCAGGTGTAAGGGAGATCACCGTGATCTGGGCACTAAGCATAGGCTTCTCCAAAATGGGCACTGAGATGTGGCTGAACTTTACCCCAGGTGAAGTCAGGGATGAACACACCTGCTTCACTGGGACAAATGTTCATACTTTTGAAAATCCCACACAGGTACATTAAGAGTTATGCCAAGTTCACCAAACCACTTCAGAACAAACTGAAAAGCCTTTGGACAAAAAGAATTTTCAAACTGCCCAACAAATGGTCAAGTGTTCAAAATCTTCTATTCACAAAGAATACAGTGTTCAACTTTCTATTTAACTTCCAGTTACTCTCACCTAGTTCATTGGGGAACAGCACACCACCTGATCCTGAACTTCACCAAAACACCCATGGCCAACCAAATCAATCCACTAATTGCAATACCTCATACATCTGTATGGCACTTAAGTGTCCACCCACGCACCAGAAAACCAACATTAGTCGTAGCCTTGACACCTTCTAAATCCCTCAAAGATCTTTTGCAAACTATGACTTACAGTAGCAGTATCTTGGAGCTCTTCGATTTAAGGCACTTTAGAATCAAACTCTTCCAGCCCACAGCGAAAAGTTCTTGTGCAACGTGTGATGTTATGCAGCATGGCTGAAAAAGCAAAGCACTCACAGGATGTTAATTAGCTCTAATTGAGCTAGTGTCCTAACCTTTGTCTGACACTAGCTTGTGCTTTCTGTTAAACCTTTTCTGTGAGGAACCCTCTTGTAGGTAATCCAGAGCCAGTCCTGTAAACACCCCTCTCCATCAGATTCTCTTATAATTAAATATCAGAGAGGGCACCTGCTGGGCATGTTTCCCTCTTACAATTCTGTGTCCAAAACACTTTCTGTTGTTAATCAGGACTGATTACCAATCTCTTTGATAATTGCTATATCGTGCTGCAAACCACAGCCAGGGAGACACAGTGTTTCAGTAAAGGGCATGACCATAGTCCTGGTTTCTGATGCACATGGATCCACTCCGGTGCCACAACAGTTAGTAATGCTCACAGTACTGTAACAGACAAAAAACAAATTTTGTCACTTTACAAAGTCTTTCTGTAACATGTCTTGCATAAATCCTCAGGGCAGTGTTCTAAAACCAGAAATTTTATACTGTCAGTGTCAAACTTGGTTAGCAAGTGGATGTGCTGGCAAATACAGCTCTCGAAGCCATCAATCGCACAATGCTTTTCTGCTCTTTCCAAGTTTTGATTAGTTCATGAAATTTTTACATCTTTTCTTCCCTCAGAGTAAATGGCATACGTTGAAGAATAAGTAAAGCAAGTAAAGCCTTAGATTAATTATGTTAACAGTTGCATTTCTATTTACTGAGAATTTAATAGCTCAGTCTTAGGGAAGACAAGAAATAAGGGGAAAAAAGCAAAATTAACAATAATTACAGATAGTTCTAATTCATCATTCCACTTTTTGAGTTGACTTTGAATGTGAATCAGTGCTCTTACTGAGGCAGGGGAAGGTGGGAACTATTTTATCCACGTTTCTTTCAACACAGACACAGAATTAAGCTACTCTGGTTTGTGGTCCACAATGAGTCTGTTCCAGGCAACTACTCTACACTAGCATTGTCTGTAAGATCTTCTCTAAAATACGAGCTAAGTTTTGACCCATCAGTCTGCACATTCCAGAATTTAAGAAAATGCAACTGTTTGTCAGAAACAGTGCTTTTATTTGTCTTTCTCCTCTTCAGCATTTTCCTTCACTTCCTCCTCTTCGCTTTCCCCAGTGTTGATGAGGTAAGGAAGAAGAGAAGTGGATCAGCACTTTGGTAGGATCAGGCACTAAAATTGTCTTCCAACTTTTTTATTAAAAGATAATTATGACATTGCCTTTGTTGCGCTCTTTTTACAACAGCCAAAAGGTTGAAAGCAAAAAAAAAAGGTTTGGTCACTGACTCCTCTCTCTCTCTGAGGAATAGAGAAATTACAGAGGGTTTTTATTTGGGGTTTTCTTTTGTTTCTTTCTTCTCTCCTGCCTGTCTTTCATTACAAGATCAGGCCTTCCCTTGTGCTCAAAGACTCATCAGGACTGGTCAGGACTCCACAAAAGCTACAACCTTGCTGTACAAGCAGCCCTGAGGGAATATTAAGTCAGGAAGATACAAGGTTTATTTTCAACTCCTGAGAAACAAGGTTTAGCAGTCTTGCCATTCATCTGAAGGCTGAAGATGCTGCAGCTGTGGCAACTGTGATAAGGAGGTTCCCCCAAATAAAGATTTGGTTTTGCTTTTCTCTCACCTCAGAAACAAAATCCTATCCCTCCCTTTAGAAAGCGTCAGGAAGGAAGGGTGGTAAACTGAAATTCCCTTTCACATAGCAAACACATTTTCTGCACTCACCACCTTTGAAATGCTGAGCTAGTTCAGTGCCCACCATGATCCCTGGGTGCTGCTGTGGGGACATGGAACAAAGGCAGAGGAGGCTGAAGAGATGAGGAGGGAGTTGGAGCTAGCACAGCAGTGACGAGACGGCCTGCTGCCAAACTTGTTGGTGGAGGGGAGGCTCTGTCAGCAACATGAGCTGTAGGCAAGCACAGGGAGGCCCCTGGGAAGGAAGAGCAGCTCTCAGGAGAGCCTCGGCTTGTCTTCACACTCCTTGCTCCTGCAGCATCTCCAAATTTGTGTGGAACAGAGATGATACCAAATGCTCGCTCTCCTCTTTCTGGGCCCAGTTACAGTTCTATAGCCCTGAAGAGGATCAGCTCAACAGCATACCCCACATATTCTGCAGGTTCTCATTCTCTCCTAATATCCTTTCCTCAAATACCACAGATCACTGTGCAGAAGGAGGTGAAACAAGGAGATGGATGGGGGCTGCAAAGGGGGTGTGTGAAGGGACTCTGGATAGGGGCTGTGAAGCAGACTGATGACTTCAGCCTGCTTCAGGGCTGTTAAACACAGAACAACACTTGTCATTTCAGCATTTGCTCCAATCTATATCACTTTCCTGTTGCTCTTGCTGTTCTCTCCTGAAAATCGTGCCCGACGATTTCAAGCATACATTCTTCTGGAGCTCATACAATGTGCCTTGACCAAGTCTGCCATGAAAGCCTAACCTTTCTGTGTACATAATGAAGCAAGAGCAAAAAGGCCTATCCTACTTTGTAGGATTTTGTAAAATATAGAGGAAAAATGATCTTATTTCATGCTCCTCCTGAACTTTTCAACTCCCGAGAAAATGATTCTGCATCTAGCCTAAACAGAAGTGTCTCAGCTGCTTTGACCACAGTGCCATGTTGTCTAGGAGACACCTGCTGATAGAAGGTATGGATGGGTCCCTCTTAGGATGTCATTAAAGTTAAGGTCCTTTTGCATGAAGAACTCGAGTACTAAGGAAGAATAGTTTCCATGGGCAGCATAGGGAAATTTAGAAACTGATCGAAACACAAAGAAGGTCCAGAGAGCGTCTAAACCAGTGTGATTTATACCACCACTTGACCTTCTCCTTGAACATATTAGCAAAATCGAAATTGGTAGATTCTCCAACATGGAGTGTTCCACCTTAACACCCTGGGATTCTTTAGTCTCATCATGAAGTTGCCAACTAAGAGAACATCACCAACTGGTAATACAAGTATAACAAAAAGCAGAATACAAGGAATATCAGATAGGGGACTGCTATCAAAGTCATCTGCCCTGTGCCACAGGTTAACCCTTCATAAATTTCTGCTCCTTTGCACATACACAGCAGATTTATACCCAGTTCTATACACTGAGGGACTCCACTGAGGTGGACGGCACTAACTCTGATGTTGGCCTTTTCCTGATAGAGATCATTTGATTTTGCAGAGAGAGACAGAATCTGGAAAGCTGCTGAGAGTTGTCTACCCCCACCAAGGGTTCTGTAAAGATCAGGACGTACAAGCCACAGGATAACCCTTGGATCAACAGTTGGGTGGTCAGAATTACCACTCATTTTTGAAAACTGAGGCAGGATTTCTTAATGTAGATCTGTTTTTGTTAGTCAGTCTAGAAAAATTCTAGATGAGAGAATGTGGTAAGGCAGAACTTACCAATATTATAAATTAGCTCATAGTAATATAGGGTCAGCAAGTATGCACCTAGGGTAAAAAGGAAGTGCAAATTTCTCTGGCAGCCCTTAGACAAACTGTGGCTTGGGATCTCAGTGCTAAAACATTGACAAGTCCCATTATGTAAGAGTACAATTAGATGGTAGCAGCACAGTATGAAAAAAAGTATCCTGATTGGAGAAGAACTACAGACAACTCTAAAATCACTCAATTTTGCAGTCCTAAATGTATAAGGGAGAGGTTTAATCTAATCTAAGTTTGAACTCAAGTTTAGCATATCTTCTCTTTCCATGGTTGAAATTTAGACATTGAAATAAGCTTCTACTTTGGCCTACCATGTATTAAATATGGCAGATCCTGCTTTCAATGACGTTATCATAAAAAAGGAACAATGAACTTGACTGATTCAGTCTAGGTTTAGAGCTGTTTAACAACATAAAGAGCAATGGCAGAATGGCTACTTAAAAACCACGCTATGTAAATAGAATTAAAATGATTAACATGATGTGCTCTCCCTGTCACTTAAAAAAGAGATATTTTTATTTTTGTTTCTCATATAAGTGAAAAAAGTTAAGAATGTACAAGACAAACCTCATTCTGTTTTTTAAGTAACACTGTTTTACACCAGGAGGGATTCCAAGCGGCTTGGGCAGGTGTTTTGCCTACGTGTAAACTGTAGCATTTAACCTGTACCAGAAACAGAAACTCCTTCCACACAGCTCTAGGGAAAACCACTCCTACCTCAGAGAAAAAAAATTTCATGTTGTTCTGAATATTCTTTCAAGGTATTTATTGACTTTCATACTTTTGATTAAAGCAAAATTATCACAATCAGGCCAGTTCATTTTTCATGCTAATAAGGACAAAGAATTAACTACTCACCGTGCCGGCAGTCAATTTTACGTGAAGCAAACAGTAAGCAACTATTTTCAAGAAATCAAAACATGAGTTATAATGCCAAAATTATAGTGGAACAGCTCATGGGTGCAGTCTCAACCAGTGAATTAAAAAATAAAATTAAAAGAGAGAGACATAACAGGTGTCACTGGTCCTTCCTCAAGCCCTGTCTAGTGAGCTGTTGTAAAAATGAACTCTACAATACTGCCAAACCAAGATCTTTTAAAAAATTAAATCCTTTTCAAGAAATGCTATTCTCTTTAAGTGAAAACTTTTCCTATGAACATACTGTTCAGTTGGGAAATACAGATTGCAGCAGAATCTTTTCTTAAGGAGAAACCCCCCTTCTCCCCACACAAAAGAGACGGTAAAATGAAACTGGGATAACAAAGCCATTGGATAAGAGCTGAAGAAAAGAATTATACCCTGCTCTTTTGTAATGCCTGTATTAATCAGAAACTATTAATAAAAAGTTTACAATAACTAAGAGGAGAGGTACTATAATGACTTATTTTTCCGACATCTCTCATAAATGCTAATTTCAATTTTTGGGGATCTTGGGGGTAGATTCCCATTCAGTCTGAGCTTTTCCATAATAAGTACTAGCCTCAGACCAAGGATTAAAAAAAATTTACAGGTTAATTATTTTCTCTGGTTTGTTGTTTGGGTTTTTTTGGAGGAGGGTTTTTTGGAAAGGCAAGAAACTTGAAACTGTGCAGAAAGATTGCCTTTTTGTCAGTTTTTCACTGTCCTAGTGACATACATGGGAGATACTTTTTCAATATTCGACATCACGTAATAAAAAACCTGCTCATACATACCTAAAACTGGGCTCAGTGAATACTTCTGAAGCCCCCTTTTTCTCAGCTCCCCAATGGAAAATGCCAACACGCACAGGCTTTATGACCCCACATTAAAGACAATCTCCTCACCTGACTGAGCTGGTGTAGAAACAAATTAGTATCTGAAGTATTCAAAATTCTAGTCATGAGTGTGATAAGAATAAAACCCCTAAGGAAATGAACAAATTTGTCTTCTGAGCAAGGCTTGAATCATTTCAGTAAATAAACCACAGAGGCATTAACTGAACAATGAGAGAAAAAAAAATATTGCATAACTACTCATTATGTGAGCATCATCTATCCTCTGTGCTGAATCAAGTACGTATCTTGTACTAAAAATACTATGATTCATATAATTAAGGACTGTACCGTAATGAAAATAATTACAAGAGGTAGAATTAAGATTGGACAGGAAAAGATTCTGGCATTTCATAAATTTTAAATGCTTGATTTTATCCTTCAGTAATATTTGAACGTGCATATGTATGTAAGAGTATAGTAAGCATGAACATTGTCGGAGACAGTGTTCAGAGGAAAATAGAGATTTTAATCTCATTTTTCATCACCAGATTTGGAAAGTAAGACCACATTGAAAGTCATGAGATCTCATGGTGGTGGTGCTGGTCAAAAGCAGGGATGCTTCATGCATGTTACCACCTCAGACTAAGACTGGATTAAAGCAGTTTTTAGCTTTTGGAAGCCTGAAAACCAGAGAAATGGGTGTGTTCCCCTTTCACTGTGTTGAGGCAGACCCAGAAGTAAAAAGCTGACTTAGATTTAAGGATCTGAATAAAGGCAGGCCTGAAGATACTTCAATAGGCTAAGAATTGGGGCTGTAGCGTTGCTGTCTAATTAAATACACGCAAACCCGACAGCAAACAAAAATAACCATTCCCCAAAAAACCTTTTACAGATGGCACAACCAAGTAAAAAAGCAGCATAAAGGCAAAGAATGGAGCCAACGTCTGAAATGCATGAATCAATGCATGAAATTTGTCATTTGTTTTTGGAAATATTAGTCCAGTAAAAAAATCATTCACTTGTTTTCCAGTTCAAGTTTTCAATTTATCCCTTGACAACTTTAAGTCTGCAACCAGGCAATACACAGGAGGAAAAAGATCTGTTCTACACCAAACCTCTGAAAGCATACTGTTCTCCACTTCTAAAGACACAGAACTTCTCAGTTCACAAGGCTATTGTCTGAATGGTCTGCCAGGCTGCCCAATCTAAGCTCATTGCAGTGAAGCAAGTCTCACACCAGCAAAATCCATCTCGTGTTACTAAAGGATCACCATACTCAAAAGGGATTGACATTTTAAATTAAGATGCACATTTACAAAAATGTTACAAATCTGCTCCTTGACTATAGAACATCAGAAAACAATGGATGAGCTGAATTTTTCCAGAAATATGTTACTGAAATAACCAAAAATTCCTGTCTTGCCTGTGGCTGCATAAAACAAGTAATATCTAACTATGTTCCCTTCTCCTGAAAGGAAACCACCCATAATTCACCCCAGGAGATCCACCCTTTTGGTGGTAAGGGCAGGATGCTGCCTGGAGGAGGCAGCAGCAGAGATGAGCGATGCACCAATCCCAGGCACTGGACAAAGGGCCGTGAGGTTCTCAGTCTTGTTCCATTCCCTGGCAGAGCCCTACTTTACTTCTTAAAGGACATTCATGCTCGGGAACGCTGCTCGCAGGCTGTTTCTGTGAGCATTAGATACTCCCTATTGCTTTCTTTTGAAAAAGTGGTTGAACCAAAATGCCCCAACCATCAATGTTGTGCTGTGGGTTACGCCCGTTCTTTGAGAGGTTTGAAGAGACAGCACTTGGTTCAAAGGTTGGGCACTTGGTACAAAATCCCCTTGATTTAGGAGAGCATCTGACAAAATGACCTGCACATGGAGTTGTACCTAGAGGGCCGCTGGCAGCAGCATTCTAAAATCAGCATAGTAGATGTTTTTGCACTCCCTCAGAACAGGCTAAGGAGCATTCAAGAGATCTTCAGGTATATCTGCAGTTAATTAAGTACAGGTAATCACAGAATAAAATGTGCACGATATGCTTCAAATTAAATGTCCCTGCAGAAATGAAATTAAAACCTGGAGACTCGGATTTGTCTGACCAGTTAATTTTCTGCATTTTCAAGGTTATTGTTTATCCGTTTTCATTAAACCAGTAGCATTACCAACTGCACTGAAGTTCTAATAACCATTGTATAAAACAAGGGAATTAATCTCAAAATACACTGAGACATGCAGAACTCAGGTACATCAGTGCAAACCCAGGGAGACTTCAGTTAATTGTGTATGTTATTTATATACTTTTACCCAGAGTACTTGGGAACGAAAGTTGTCATATGCTTTTTTTTCCCCCCCTTAATTTATTGACACTCCACATAATTCTGAATATTTCAAGGAAACAAACAAAATCACAATTGCTTCTTACTTTTGCTTGTATGCATTTGCATGCACACGCCTTCCTCCTGATGCAAGAGGGAAGGGTGATGAACTTTCCACCCAGAATATAAAAACAACATCAATGACAGACAAAGAGCTATGGACAATTTTCTGTAGTGGATGATGAACTGATTTAAGAGACAGTGAGTTGGAAAATTAATCCTTTTCAAATACAAAATATGTACACAGGCAAGTAATTTGCTAAGCTGTTCTACAGGTTTGCAAGTAGTCATCAGTTTAGTATCAGGATTTTATCATCTATGTAATGCCAGGATGAGCCCAAGTGGATTTTGTTGCTGTTTTCCTTCTCTTCTACTGGGGGGGAAAAAAAAAAAAAAGGCTTTGTACATACGACAGTTGACTAGAATTCAAGACATCGAAGATTAACTCCTGAGCATGTTCCCTGTTAGTAAGAGAGAAGATACAGAGCAAGGGGGGCTAGCACTCAGGTGTGAGTTCTGGCAGTTGTTTATTTGAACATCTGATATGAATTCAAATGACAAATCCTGAAGAAAGAAATTCTAATTTCAAAGCACTTCTGCCATCCCTATCCCAAAGCAACATCAACACACCACAAACAATAACAGTAAGTTTACGCACCTAGCACCCCTAGTTCCAACTCTATTGCCATGGAAAAGTAATAAAATGATAACTTGTGCAAATGAAAATAGAAGTAGCAAAAAGCTTGATTAACCTTGATTTTTCCTTTTAAGCAACACATAGTGCCCTAACAGCTACATAAACTTTCAGAAGGAAGCCAAGAGAGAAAGAAACCACCACTATCCAGCGCAACCTGTTCTTTACTAACCATTTCCAAAGGACAGTCAGAGATTAACTCATGGCCAAAATCCACAACATTTTGAGAAAACGCCTTTGAAAGTAAATTTCACACAGCTCAGACCTTCCCTCAGTTGGCTTGACCTCCAAAACATTTACCAAAACATCAGTAGCTTAAAATACCTAACAGCTTGAGGTTTAAAACAAAGACTTCTGAGAAGTGTGTAAACCTTTTCAAGTACTCCTGTTTCTAAAATGGACATGGAAAGTTCTTGAGAAGCTGTTCCAAAATCTAGCTCAGAGATCTTCCATTCATGGTCACAGAAGGAAAAAGAAACACCAAAATAAAGCTCCACTTTCTCTTAAAAAAGGTCTGTTGCAAACCCTGAACTTATGCAAAATACAAGCTTGAGTTTGCACTCAAGCTTCTTTGTCACATTTGACCTGACCCTGTTTGGCCCCCTTCAGCCGTGATAGGTCACAGTTACTATTAATGTACTAGAAATTACATTACTAGTCATAACTAGTACTTTATTAGAAGTAGCTAGGTAAGTTACTTCTCCCGAGATAAGCTGGCAAGAACAAACACAATACTAACAGAGTGCAGGGCATAAAGGACCCACAAAGAGACAGGATTCAAACGCTTCCATTGGTTAATGACTTCAGCAGCCGCTATACACTGCCACTTCCCAAAGCCCTGGGGAATTGCAGCTTCAGAAACCTGTCCCACTGCTTCTTTCCCCTTCCTTAATTAAATTGAAAAGAGTGAATAAGAAATACAACTCATGGAACATTTTGATGTCCCTCAATAAATCTACTGGTCATTTTAAGACAGTACTAAGATGCTTTAGAATAAGGTATTTCCTCCAGACTCTGCACATCCTCAGTCAATAAGGTTTTGTAGGTCATTTTACAGAAGGACAAAACCCAGAAATATACAGCAGGACTCCAAATTTAACCAGATTCAGACTTCTTGCCTAAAAAAAGACATGCCTCAACAGTTCAACCAGAATTTTAATGAATATTATGCCTTGATTTTAATCTGATTTTGATAAACCTAATGTCTGCTCTGACGTTTCCGAAGCAGCTTAGACTCCGTTCCTGAAAAATCTTAAGGTGTATGATTATTAAATGCTAAACACAGAAAAAAAGCCCAATTGATTTTAAAAGGGCAGTGATAATGGTAAATCAAACAAAGACTGCTCTTAGGCAGTTTTCTATATCCACACCTGGTTTAGTTCTAATTTCAAGGCAAAAGAAATTACAACAAACAAGAGGTGAGATATTTTGGGATAAAGTATGTTATTTATGGAAGCGTTAAAGAAGAGTTATTCTCATGACAGTATTATACAGCTCCATAAGGCGGTGAAATGTCAATGCCAAATTTTGGGCAACCTTACTGGGTGTCAAGGGTGTGTAAGACCAGGAGCGATCCTCAGTTTATATCACTTTAATAATCCTGTTAACAATAAATTAAGATTGATGAAAAACATAATAATGCATTTCCTATAAATGAGATTTTAAAATGTTTACTCTGTAATCTCCAAGGAGCCACTAAAATTCCTGCTGTGGCAGGCCCTGTTAAAGCCTGGTTCGGAAAACCATATTATTCTGTGCAAGGGGAGAATTACCCCACTCCAACAGTCATTTTTGCCTTGGGGATAATTAAATGCATATTGTACCTTAAAGTTACAGCACCAGGAAGCCTTTGTATATTGAACGCCTTTAATTAGAAAGCAGTTTACATATTTCTCAGCCCCAGTTTGTTGTCTTAAACATGCTGGTAAAAAGTTTCAATATGGCTAAAATTCCTCCTTCCATGTTTCATTTTACGTAAATTACTGTGTGTAAATATTACAATGAATCAGGCCACTGGAGCCAGAACCTTTCCCTGACAGACTGCGGAGTACTTTCTACTTACAGTTCTCTTTAGAGACGCTTGCTACACACCAAACACTCGGTCGCGGCACACCAGGGAAACACCAGCAACAGGCCAGGAGGAAAACGTTCAGCTCTTTGTCCCGGTTAACCTCCCTCTCTTAACAGGTGACAGAGTGAACTCTATCGTGACTCTGCAGTCCAGCCTCTGACTCCCAACAGTTTGGACTAGACAGATTTTTTTTTTTTTAAATCTGTACATTTTAAAATTGTTAATAGGATACAGTCACATTAAATGAAACAAGAAGTTAGAGACATCTGGGATATGCATACGAACAAGTAATCTGAAAGCGTGGTGGAATTAGTTTTCTCCCTCACCATCGCAGGTGAGCATGGACCAATCACAGCAGTTCATAGTCCCACCCCGATCCAGGGTAGGTACTTTGCTCGCATTAGCATGACTTGATTCACATCACCTCCCCTTTATCCTCTTTTCACACAACACATTTACAATAAAAGCATGAACGTCTACTTTTGGAATGCTTATCTGAGAAGCTGCTTAGGACTCATGACTACAAGCAAGTGGCGCAAAGAAGCTGTTGAAATGACACCTCACATTAGGTACCAATTTCACTTTAGCTCCTGGGTTGTATAGAAATGCAATCTATAAAGGTAACAAAATGTAATGCAGGTAGGAGAGTCCTGTCCATCAGAGCCCCAGGAAGTGGTTACAGCAGGAAAGCAGGGGAAAGAAGGGATATGCTGCCTATTGTACCGCGAGGCTGACCACACGTACGTCGAGACCCATCATTTTGAGACCACCAAAGCTAAGTACCACAGAGAGCTGTGCTCATGTCTCTTTTGCCCTACCATGGTACTTTCCTAAACCACAAAGATCGCTTCTTTGAATTAAACACAGTCAGTGAATTTCAGAAAGGATTAAAAGAATGATGGATTGCAATTTATATGCTGCACGATACCTTCAGTTTAATTGGACATGTGTACTTGATGCACACATCAAATCAGCTTTAACCACAGACAGATTCAAACGGGCAGCAATCTGATCTGAATACAAACCGAAATACAGTCAAAGGGTTGGAGATGTTCACACTGAACATGCAGATTTGACCCATTAAATGGGAATTCTGAGGGATTCAGTATCCTGATACTGATGTGTTCCAAGTGCTTGGATACCAGATTTTGAGATCCAATCACCACCTTCAGCAATTTCTGAAGGAGAAAAAAAATTGCTATTGAAGAGAAAACTAAGTAAATCATGGTTTTCCTATGAAAGGAGAACGAGCTAAAAAAATAACACTATCAATTCTGGCGTTGTCATTCGGGCCTGTGGGACCTTAAGAAATTCCCTCTGCCTTTTGTACCTTGGTTTCTGGTATCTGCAGAAGGTAGTTAAAATGCTTTTAAACTTCATACTGTTTTGGTACTTAGGCAAAAAACCTTACCATTTCAATGGTTACTTGGAGGAACAGAAAGTCAGACGCTTACTGGTAGTTTTAAATCACATGACTTTTGTGTTTGTAACCAGAGTCAGCCCGTTTTTAGACAACGTGCTAAGTCATTACAGCTTGGATCAGGCTGCACCGTGAGATAGGAGATACTGCACAGAATGAAAAAGTCAACATTTTGCTGATGGTGTAAGCCTAATACCATATCAAAACCAGTAAGCAAAGAGTATATCAGAATGATATATTTCATGTTTCATACCACATCTCCTTGATTACAGATATTTACACTGAATTCTCTCTTTCCTGGAACTTAGGGGTATTTTAAAGTGAAAATTAAATATAGGAAGTGTAAAACACTGTACAGTTGGAAGCTATGAACACTGTAAGTGCTGCAACGTGCAAAGAGAATGAGCCTCATTTTTTCTCTTTTGTTAATAGAAAACAAGTTTAACAAAGTTTTGATCAAAAAATGACATTTATCATGCCTCTGTTAAAAGAAAACAAAACCACACAAACCAAAAAGCACAGCATCACAAATGCATCTCATACTTAGAAGCTAACTGCTTTCCAATCTTTCGTTGAACTTTCAACCACATAAATGGGCAGACAGCTGGAAAATGAAATGCAAACTGTCCTTAAATTTCTAAGTCCTTACACAGCACATGAAACAACTGTCTAATCCCGGAAAAGTTTTAACTATTATTTAATCATTAGTATTTGTATTGCCACAGTATGTATTAATACACTCCTCCTCCCACGTTATCCCAGACCTCTAGGATTGAGATCCAGAAGGTTCGCCACCTTCATTAAGTCTATGTGCATGTACTCCCATTTGTGTGCTAACACAGAAATGAAGCACACTTCGTTAAAACTACACGCTAGGTCTTCCTGGACCCAGTCACGTGTTGACAGTGGCAGAGATGAAATGCTGGGCTGCACTGTGACAACGACATCTGATACAGTGCTTGAATATCGTGTTGGGCTGCTGTCCACAGGGAGCAGTCAACTCATCAGTTAGAGGGTGTGAATATCACTTTGCTGATCATTTAATGTGTTTGGTCTTCCATCAGAAAAGTACAAGCAACAGTTTCTGTTATGATAAGGAGAAAATATTGCTCTTGATTGCATGATAGATGCCATCCAGGCTTTCAAATGTGGAAGCCTCATTTGTACCCAAAGCAGACCCCTTGGGATATAAGCAAGACAGATGTTGAACGTGAAAACGAGCAACTGCTCAGTGACACTTTCTGTACACAGCTACTTACTAATAATTTAGAAAAGTGGATTTAATAGGTACATAGTCATCTACGTCTTTGAAATACTCTGCCTTGCTATCTCTTGTGAATTCATTATAAGTCTTGCAATATTTGATGTCTTCCTCAATGGCAAATAACTATTTATCTCTAAAAGTTTCTAGTCATTACTGTTTTAGGGAAAAAAGTTTTAAAAATGTGAAGGAAGGTTTTAAAAGCGTGAGACAAATTAACAGAACTCACCAATAGTATTATTTTCAAGACAGATGCATGCTTTATTAATACTAGGGAGTGGAAATATGACTAATAAAAAGAAACAAGAGAGAAATTTAGTATTCTTTATAAAACTCACTCTAATTAGGAGTACTAGGTACACAAAACAAAGAATCTGAGCAGACAAACATATGTAAGCACCCAAACCACAGCCTCGCTCTCCATCAATAATATTTATAAATTATGTATATTTTAAGGCAAGCTGACAATTAACCTCCAACAGAAGCAGGCATTAGTTACAGATGCTTGGGTAGCTCCTGCCTCTCCTGATTCCAGAGCTGCAAATTGAAGTGTGCTGGTGAAGCGAGTGAAAAATAACATACTTGCTCGAAATTCACAGTGTGAGAATTAACTGTGCTTTCATTTGATGTCCCAATTCTGATCACTTCTGTTACAACACAAAAAAAGAAAACCAAAAATTCTGCCTCTACCCTGAAAAGACCTTTTTAGCAGAAATCAGTGCCAAGGACACCGATTCACAGCCCTAGAGCACCTGTAGCTTAAAGCATTTCCCCAAGACTTCTGAGGAAAAAGCATGACTAAATCAAGCCAGATCCTCCCTGAGTCATGGCTGGCGAGGTCAGAGTCCTGCCTGAGGGGACAACAAGATCACTAGTATGCTGGTAGTTACCCAACAGAGTTTGGTATATTTGATACGGCAACTTTTGACTTCGTTTCAAAGGTAATTGAGGCTGGAGAAAGCATTTCTCCTGTGAACGTGTCCCCTTAGATGGCAAGTTTTTCAAGCAATTCTCCTCTAATATGGTTTTGTGATGGCAATCCACACCATATGAATCTCAATTCAATTGCACACCATGGGATCGTGCTGGATGAAGAATACCAGAATTCCAGGGAGCAGTAAGGGAAAAACATTTATACCCAGAAGACCAAGATGTTGAGGATTTGATAAAACACAACAAAGATTCCTTCTCCTCAGCAATGACATGCTGACCCTATGGGTATTTTCTGCTGTATTTCCATCCTCACAGATCACTCTTGTTGATAATATACGGGGTAGGAGTGAACATAAATACCGAGCCAGCAGCAGCAGTATCATGCTGAAGCTGATCAATAACAGCACAGAGCTGCTGGGGTTTTGTTTTGTTGGTGTTTCTTACTTTCAAAAAATAAAGCCACTCTCTCACTGAAGTTTCACAGAACACAGGGAAACAGCACCTTTCCCTTCCTACAGACGGTTTGTTTCTGGAACTGGACAGTTTGGGTGATTCCCAGCCAAGAGGCGATACTAATCTAGAACAATATCTCCTGCCTGAGTCCTGTCTGAGTTGTGCTCTGAGAGAACAAGCATACCTACACATACAGCTGCAGACTGCAGCACAACAGCTTCATCCATTCTGAGCTGCAGTCGCAGCACACACAAACCCTTACGAGGTGCCATCTACACACCTTTACAAGCCCTTGCTGCGAAGTCCTGTCCCCTCAGCTGGGCTTGCTAGTGAGACTCAGTTCCATGCCACACGGCTACATGCATTCAGCCCTGGACTGAGGCATGCCGGCCCAGAGCAGCAGCAGGCGCCACTGGTGTGGGAGCTGGACTATCCATCTGCTCACAGTTCATACCAAGGTATTGAAGCAGAAGACCAGGAAGGCACTTGAAAGGGCACAGAAGTGAAGTGGAAGAATGAAAATTAGCCTCAGTGTCAACTTTTCCAGCGAATCTCCACATTACAGTATAATAACTTTCATCTCACGTGCCAGCTGATTTATCCAGGACTGGTTAGTTCTGCCATAGATGAGAGAAGATTTGACCTTGCCATGTCCCCTGATGTTCCATACTGCAGTAAAAGATGTGTGTAAGAGACAGGGGCTTGGGAACTACAGTGTGAGATTGCCAAGGCACTAGTTTAGTGTTAATGGAAACAGTCCTGGAATGTGAAAATCACTTTTTGGCATGGTTACATTGCCTTCATTTCATTGAGAACATTGGCATTTCACAAATATTATCTCTCAGATGTATCCACTGGATTAGGAAAAGAGCAAATTATTGTTAATTACATTATCCTGAAAATATAATCAGACTTAAATTTCTGTATCTTCTATTTAATCAAGGTGTACAAACAGCAATAAAAATATCCTTCTCATTAAACTGAGAAGCCTCTCCTCATTTCCAAGCTGCTAGCATTTAAGTATACATTGAAACATATAACAGTATGAAACTGTAACATGTAATTGGCAAAATTAAACTTATTTTTGTACCTAAAGTAGTAGCAAATAAGCTTACGTCGTGCTCTGGAAGAGCCGTATGTGTTTTGCTACTCGCACATCACCTGAACATTAGATGTGCCTGACTATTGATCTCTCTAGTTCTGCAGTCTGCCTCTAGCATATAGCCACTACACATTACTTGGTAAAGAGACTAAAAACAGCAATTCTGTTACATATTAAATAATTGTTACAGCACAATAAACTGAAAAGAGATCCATCTTTTCTGACCTCTGCAAGATATTAAATTCCCTGCATTTATTCTCTACAAAGGTACTGGATGAACCGAAACTCAACTGTCTCACAGAAAGAAATAAATTTACTTTTGAATATTGATTTGCTAAGGATAATAAAGACCAAATACAAACTACCTAAGCTGCAATGTGTAGCTTCAGACCTGATCTAATTCTTCTGAAAGTTCACAAGAATTTTGACTCTGAACACATTCATTTCAGGCCCATCATAAGTACACAACATTTAGGAGAACACAGCTGGGGATACAAAACAGTCTCTTCATTTAGCTGAAATAAAGAGACAAAAATCAGAGATCAGTGTTCCATTTTCAGACAATAGAATCATAAAAATGTTTTGAAGGTCATCTAGTCCAATAAACTCTAAGATGATGTGCACCATGTCCTTTCTAGGGACAGGAATGGGGTTGATGAGTTCCCCAGTCCTTCACATTCTTGCCTTTCCAAAACACTGGTAAAACACTTGTTACTTTCAGTCATCAGGAATTTGCCAGCCTCCTTCCCAACTACCATAATTTGTCATAAACATTATATATCAGCCCCACATACACATCAGCCTACTTTTTTCAGGATCCGTGGGCGCATTCATCTTGGTGGATTTGAATATATCCACTTTCTGTAAGCAGTCTCTGACTTGTTGCTCCTCTTCTAATGTTGGCTGTACTAATATGCACATAGGTCTCAGGTGAGGCTTTGCTTGTGAAGACTCAAGTTAAAAAATTACCCATTACTTTTGCCTTTTCCTTTTACCAATGGACAAACACTTTTGCTGAATCACCTTGCAGGATTACCTTCTTGTTAGCTTTTATGTTTGCTATTCATTCATCTCCAGCTAGACTATGAAAAGATTTTGGATGAATTATTTAGGTCAATGTTTTCACAAAATGCCCACTATCTTGGGTTTGTAATTTGACTTGAAGGCAAGAGCTGACACAAGCTTAGGATGTAACTTAATTTGGGGGATCTATGTAAGGAACCTAAGCCCCCAAAACAGTCAATGGACAGTGAGGTTGGATCTCATGGAAGTGGTGTGAAAATTCCCAATGGCATTGCTAGCTGGCCAAACGAAAATTCAGGCAGACTTAGCAGATACAAAGGCGTGGTTTACAGTGACAGTCATGACTATGATTTCTGTGAAACAAAGAAAGTAATTTCTAACTAGGGCCTCATTTCAAAACCACATGTGAGCACTTGAATATTTCCAAAAGGCATTACAGCCAAACATTTATACTTTGGGTAGTCTAACACTACTTATTAACAAGGTCCTAATGGTCCTCAAGGCTGAGGAAATCAAGATTAAAAAAATCGCTCACTCAGGATCACCCAGCAGGTCAACAGCCAAGCTGGACGCAGACCTTCATTCTTTTCCCAGCTCAATGACACAGGAATGCATTGCTTGTATGCAAAACTGAGAGCACAATATATTATTACAAAAGGATTAATTGCTAAGAAAGCAAGCAGGGAAACATTTGCACACTAAGAACACACTGAAAAGTAAGACCTGTAAAATATTCTGTAGCTCTTCATGGAAACAGAGTCAGCAAAAAAATCTCCCAAATAAAAAGCAGCTGAGGCCCTGGAGTGGCATAGATCTGTGATATCCCATGTACATATCTAATATTACAATCTCAAGACTATGATCCCCATCAGTCAGACAAGAGATGCTAACAAGCATCAAGAGCTACTTGAAGTTAATTCAGTGTGTTAAATGGATCTCTGGAGGGGTCTGTGAGTCAGATCCTCTTGCAGGGGAATCTCACATGAGAATCTGAAAGCCAGCAGCATCGGTACCGTGACAAAAGTTGTAAGGTACAGAGAGAGTTACACATGTATGGAGAACTCAGACTAATGTCAATCAAGCAGCAGCTGGGGAGAGAGGTGGCAGCAGTGCATACAGAAATGCTCTAGTGAGTCATGTTGGGAGAGAGCGAGCAGATTAAGCTGTTTGCACAGACTCACTGCTTATGAAACCAATATGCAGCTATAACAGTTGTCACAACTCAAAGCCTCCTTCCACAGTAACAATGATTATTCATACTTCCAAACATTACAATCTGGAAGACAAGTAATGATAACAACCAACCTGTCAGCTGGCATTAAAAAAACCACCTGGTCAGAAAAGCACTAGATCTTTGTAATAGCATCTGATGCTAAAATTATTAAAAATAATTTGTTAAAATGACACTATTGGGAACTTTCTGGCTAAAGATGTTTTTGTCTGAAAATGAAAATGTAAAGGAACACAATTTTTTACAGAAACATACCAATCTCCATTATATTTCTATCTCAAAAAAGGTTTTCATTTTATGGAGAAATTTCTGTTAGCAGAAAGAGGAATCAATACTCACCTCACCCCAAACACCACCAGAATAGACAAATCGCAGCTATGAGCCAGACAGAACAGTATCTCAAGGCTGACTATCGTGGGAAAGCAAGTGGTCTAGGCTGTGGGTCTACTGTGTGCACCAGAATATATCCCAGCTGTTCTGCAGGACAGAAAAGAAGGGCCTAACACACACCTAACACTTGAAAAGGTGTTGGCTTTGTTACAACGTAAAACAATTAAAGGTAAAAATTGAATTAATGACAACCAAAACCTTTTTCCTAAGATGTTCTTTTATTAACCTAATTCTTTCAAAGCCTAAAGCAGTTTCTAGCTATAGAAAACACTAGGGTAAAAAATTAGGATAAAGTCTAAGATGCAGAAAAGCAGATAATCCAGCATCAACTTAATGCGGTTTTTTGAAAAGGCTATTCCACTCCTGGAAACACAGTACTAGACCAAAAAAAGGTCTGATCTAGCCTGTGTTCTCCGTAACTCTCAAAGCCAAATCTCAGCTTTCACATTTGGGCCAATTCCCATGTTTGGCCAACATTTCAAGACCACATGGGAAGCCAGGGCAAGCCATATTGCACACCACCACAATCCTACCACCTGTGGGCTTGGATCTGTCACAAGGTGTTGGCAGCTTGAAGAATGTAATACAGAAGGCTAAATACCCTCCAGAATTACCGTACACATTTCTGATTGAATGCCATGTGGAAAATCTGTATACTATGTGCTAGAAATGAGAAAGGAAATGGTAGAAAGGAAGGACACCTAATTTAGCAGATTACAAATGGACACATCGCCACTGATACAGTCAGGAGCAACAAATGAATGAATTTCCAAAGACCACTTGACATCTGAAGAAACTGTATGTAACTTAAGGACATGAAAGACAACCGTATCCTGAGCAGCATCAAAAGCAGCGTGGCCAGCAGGTCAAGGGAGGCGATTCTGCTGCTCTACTCTGCTCTGGTGAGACCCCACCTGGAGTACTGCATCCAGCTCTGGAGCCCTCAGCACAAGGACAGGAACCTCTTGGAGTGGGTCCAGAGGAGGCCACAAAAATGATCCGAGGGATGAAGCACCTTTGCTATGAGGACAGGCTGAGAGAGTTGGAGTTGTTCAGCCTGGAGAACAGAAGGCTCTGGAGAGACCTTATTGGAGCTTTTCAATACTTAAACGGGGCCTAGAAGAAAGATGGGCAGAGAGTTTTTAACAGGGCCTGTACCTATAGGACAAGGGGTAAACATTTTCAACTGAAAGAATGGAGACTAGATCCATGGAAGAAATTTTTTACAGTGAGCGTGGTGACATGCAGGAACAGGTTGTCCAGAAAGGTGGTAGAAGCCCCTTCTCTGGAAACATTCAGGTCTCTGAGCAACCTGATCTAATTGAAGATGTCCCTGATCACTGCAGGGGGATTGGACTAGATGACTTTAGAATGCTTTGAGTTGGAAGGGACCTTCAATGATTCTATGGAAGTTTTCAAAACCAGCGCTCCGCACTGTGAAGATTTAACTTGCGCTGAAGTCTCACGCTGAGCTAGAAAGCTGAAAATGGTGAGTGAAAAAGCTAAAGAATAAAAAGAGAGCTCAGCAGACTTCAAGATGTCATTCTTTAAAACTGTACCTCTGCACCAGTGGTATTGCCTGTCTTTCCAGAACAGGGCTTTCCTGCCACTTGTCCTACTTAAGCAATGTGGATTGATCTGGCACTCAAATCAAGAACTTCTGAGAGAAATTAACGTCAATAGCTGTTAATGATGAGGAGAGATTTGGGTTAATTTTACAGTCTTTATACCAGCAGAGACTACGCACAGAATGTTTAGGATTGGTCTCTTAACTACTGAGTTTTATTTGTTATTCTGATGGGTAAAAAAAAAGATTCCCTGTGCTAGGAGAAAGAGTAGAAAAGGGAACAACAGGGATGTAGGGTTAGCCAGTGGTCCCAAGTTTGACCTAACTCTCCCTATGCTGTAAAACTATCAGGTATTTACATCTGAAGAGCACATTTCAGCAGGTCAAGTGAGTGTTTTCAACAGTATTTCATAGGAAATGAAATGTTACCTACTGACTAGTGCTGGCAACCTGTATTCAGACTTGGCAAGAGTCCAGCACCACCAGTGACAGATTGTTGAAAGGATTACTTTCACTATAGAAAGATAGATGGATAATAATAATGAAATATGAAATTGTCACAGGCTTGTCTTCCAGCCACTTCTAGTCTGGCTGAAAGCACAAAACACCTCCAAGCCTCAGTGGTGGTGGTGCAGAGTACTATACTCTCTCTCTAGGAATCAAATATTTTGGCATCTCTATAAATGTCATGCTTTGCCCAATACTCAGAATTAGGTCAGGTTTCACTTCATGCAGACTAATGTCTCTGTTCATGTTTCCCAATGAACCCTGGAAGGTATTTTAAGATATCATACCTGCTCTGGGTATCAGGTCATCTTGAACAGTGAAGTGATTCCATCTGTTGATCTATTTTATCGGACTAAAGCCATAAAAATACAGGGAACAAAAAAAAGCCGGTATAAACAACGTAATGCCAAAAATTCTTCAAGGTTCAGAGCAAGCGTTCAGCAGGACAATGGCTCAAAAATGAAGAAGTCTAACACCACCGTGACACAACCCTGACGCAAGGACTGCTGGCCTCTGATTACAGAGTTGTGAACAGTCCTTTAATATTGTTGGTCTTCTAATCAGTAATCTGTAAGACAGCAGAAGAGATATCATTAAAAAACTTATTATTTGATAAAGTTCTGCAGATTTTTACCTGAAAGGTGTGGCTGAAGTGCAAAACATTAAATTATATATGGCTAAACCATGTCATACATTAGCATAATTTCTTTGTTCCTCTACCTTAGTGAACTTCTCACACTATCTCACTCCACCCCTGGGATAAAGTTTGCTAGCAGCCAGCATTCAGAGTATTTAAAATCCACATCCACATTTCACTTGTCTGACTGTTGCTGCTTGAAATTTATGTACTGAAATTTACTTTCTAGAATTGCACTTAGAAGATAATTGAATGGGAGATCTGGGCATAATTTCCCATTTTACTTAAAAAGAAGAAAAAGGAGGGAAAAAAGAGGGGGGCTGTGTGACATTTAGGTGAGGTATTTCCACATATTTCCTTCACCAAACTTATCTGCCATACATTGCACATGGCAAAATAGAAAGATATAAAAATACTCCATAGACGCAGCCCCTGATTCTACTTATTTCAAAGCATATTAGGAAAGCGAAATACATCTAAAACATGGCTGCACTCTCTGATGATTTAAGACTTGACCAGAAGACTACAAAACTCTATGGACAGATTCAGAATCAAGAGGGCTTGAAATGGGCACTGAAAAGACCTGATGCTCTCTTGTTGAAAACCTACACCACAAGATACCCATTTTTCTAAATATTAAAAACCTCATGCTCCACTTAACTGATGCTATGCACACCTGATGACACTTTCCCAGTTGCCAGCCTCTCTAAAGTGTTTTACACACATTGCTGAATTCAGGCTTAGAGCACACATACTTGACAGGTTATCATCTATGGAAGAAAGCATCAAGTATATTTTCTGCAGCTATTTGATCTTTTAAAAGAGTTTGTTTTGATTCAGATTGTACCTGCTGCATGTGTGTTTCCTGAAAATATCATTACATACATGTTTACTACTACAAATGGTCGTGGAAGAGCAATTCTAAAAGAAACAGCAGAGTATTCAAGCCCTCTTTGGTGTCTCTGTTTTTAGGAATGAAGAGCACAGGAAAAGCCTCATTTCAAAACATTAGAAATATTGAAGGAAATACAGGGGGAAATACAAACCCCTTTCTTAAATTATTTTCTGAATAAAACTTCATTTCTAGTCAGCTGGACACTGATAAGCACCTGTGTTAGTTACATGCTGCACTTGCATCAAAGACTGGGCAACCACGTTTCCTCTACAAAATCAAATTACTTGGTTCCGTCACAGTGTGCCTTCAGTGCTGTGTTAATTAAGGTGTCCTCATTCACACCCGAGCTCCAAGATTAACCCACCTCAGTTGGGCAACCTCATGGCAAATCAACACTTGAGTTACTCATTCTGCAATAGTGCTTCAGTCTCACCTTCATTTCTCCAGAACTTTTGGGGGCTTATATCTTGACGGCATGTGGGACTGCAAGTAAATTGAGTGGCTGTATTGGATTTGTGTGGCAAAGTTTTGGGAGAAGGGATGCTACAGGGGTGGCTTCTGTGAGAAACTGTTAGAAGCTTCCCCTATGTCCAGTGGTGCCAATGCCAGCCAGATCCAAGGTGGACCCGTTGCTGGCCAAGGCTGAGCCTATCAGCGATGGTGGTAGTGCCTCTGTAATAACATATGTAAGGGGAAAAAAACTACTGCGCAGGAGCAATTGCAGCTGGAGAGAGGAGGGAGAATGAGTGAAACAACTCTGCAGACACCAAGGTCAGCGAAGAACGAGGTAGAGAAGGTTCTCCAGGTGCCAGATCAAAAATTCCCCTGCAGCCTGTGGTGAAGACTGTGGGGAGGCTGGCTGTCCCCCTGTAGCAGATTTCCACCTGCAGCCCATGGAGGACCCCATGCTGGAGCAAGTGGATGTGCCCAAAGGAGGCTGTGACCCCGTGAGAAGCCTGCGTTGGAGCACGTTTGCTGGCAGGACTTGTGACCCTGCAGAGGAACCATGCTGGAGCAGTCTGTGACTGGGAGGACTTCCCCCTGTGGAACGGACCCACGGAGCAGTTTGTGAAGAACTGTAGCCTGTGTGAAGAACTCACGTTGGAGAAGTTTGTGGAGGACTGCCTCCCGTGGGAGGTACCCTGTGATGGAGCAGAGGAAGAGTGTGAGGAGTACTCCCTCTGAGGAGGAAGGAGCAGCAGAAACAACGTGCGATGAACTGACTGCAACCCCCATTCCTCGCTCTCCCCTGTGCCCCTCAGGGTAAGAGGTACAGAAAATCAAGAGTAAAGTTAAGCCCAGGAAGAAGGAAGGGGTGGGGGGAAGGTGTTTTAAGATTTGGTTTATTTCTCATTACCTTTCTCTGATTTGATAGGTTATAAATTAAAATATTTTCCCCAGATTGAGTCTGTTTTGCCCGTGATGGTAATTGCTGAGTGAGCTCTCTGTCCTTATCTTGACCCAAAAGCCTTTCACTATATTTTTTCTCCCCTGTGCAGTTGAGGAGGGGAGTAATAGAGCAGCTTTGGTGGACACCTGGTGTCTAGCCAGGGTCAAACCACCACAGCAGCTCAGATCCTCTGCCAGGCAACTGTGAAGAGGAAAAAAATTCACTGCCATTTTGAGTACAGAGGCAGGGTATCTGCAGGTGTCACTTTGGCTTGCAATCTCAATGGGAGAAAAAAGAAATTTAACTACTTTCATTTAATTAGAGAGCGTTCCACTGGTTTACCAGAACCATTTCTGGCTAGCAATAAAGTACTCAGCAAATCTCTTTCAACAAGAAGGATTTTGAGAATACACTGATAAAGTTAAACTATAATATCACTAAGATGTAAATGACACCATTAACATAAGTTTAATATAAATACAGATGAAGGAATGGTGTTGCTGATGTGGATTAGACATCCTACTGTCTTGATGTAACATTGTTAAGGCACAAATGCAAGCAGTATGGAAGGTTTAAAAGGCAAGCTTTATGCAATGCTTCGTTGGAGCTTTCTCCAAGGCAACTATGTCCATCATGCCCTTCTACCAGGCCACATCAAAGGTGAGCAGGGTAAGACACTGGAGTGTTTCCAGAAAACAGTAATTATAACAGCAGAATGAAACCAATGTTAACTGCATCTCTTGATTTCTGCTAATATCAGCCGAGGTCTTCTGTAAAGTCAGAATGATTTGTCAGTCAAACTGTTAAGGTGTGACTTTGACCCCATCTAATCTTAGGCCAGCTTGACAGTCTGCCAAACTGAAGAACCTTAAAATAAAATACCATTTCTTCCTCCCACCTTTTGTATAAGCTAATGCAGAAATTAAGACTTGGTTCCTGCTAGACTCAGTTTTCTGCAGCTTAATGGGGCAAAGAACTAGGAACTTCAGTGGCACACCGCTTTTGGAACAACTGTTATCTCTAAGACCTTTTAATATACACCCAGAAACTAACACACAAAGAAAAGTAATTTCTCTCTCTCTCACTTTCAGGCATATTTGAAGGCAAATTCCAAAGTGCAAGTACATATCAATAATTTCATTTGGAAATCAGAAAATGGAAACTGAGGTATGCAGTCAGAGCCAGCCAAACACAGCTGAGAGAGAAGAGCTGGAGGGTGGCTCCCTTTATGCTCCCAAGAAACAAGTGGTGCACCGCCTGGCTCTCCAGTCAAGGGAAGACAGTAGATGAAGAAGGGATACTACTTCTTCTAGGAAGGAGGTTAGAGACAGAAGGAAAAAAAATCAGTATTCTAACAACACAGAAATGGCTTTCTGCTAGCAACATGTTAATAGAGTCACTCTCAATGATATTTTAAACTTCTTCCAAACTGCTGTGAAAACAACTGTGACCTCTTGTGCAAGGTCATAAAATTAATTACAGTGTAAGAAGGTAATAAAAATTACCAGCTTTCCAAACATACACTCCTCCTGGGTGGAGAGAGGATGAAACAAAGCATTTAATTAATTTAAAATTTTTTAAGCATGGTGGGAAAAATGCAATTTGCACTCAGAGCACAAATACAGTTATTTGGTAATATCCAACTTCTAAAACATGAGGTCTGTAAATTCAGTGTGGGAGACCACACTTTACCAGGTATATCCAGCAAGTCTCATTTCGACATTTGAAGGTATACCTTCCTGGAAAACCTTCTTCCATTTAAGCACAGTGAAAGTGAAGAGATTCACATATTCAGCCACAATTAGTGTAACCTGAACTACATGAGTAAGTCCATCAAGTATCCAAGTGACAACTGACTCATCATTCTGTGAAAGTATTAACTTAAATTTATAGGGTAGAACTGATATAGCCAGATGCATAAAATCTTAATTCTGCTTACAGAAGAAATACAAACTGTATCTTTCTTCCCTCACCCTGTAATACATACAATTCTCATTTGAAACAATAGCTGAATATGCAATAATAATTTGTAATGTGAAATACTGTTAATGTGTTTCCTCTGAGAGTTCCTTTTCCAGAACGTAGCAGAAACTACTTTTATTACTCAAGTTTTCATTACAGAAATGCCATAGTACATATATCTTTGGTCTCCCACGTACCTTGCTACAGAGCGTGACAAGCTAATGACAAGGTTTTTTCCTGCCTTACTCACCACCCCCCTCTTTTTTTAGTATCATCAGTGCACTAATATTTAGATAGATTTACTTTGGAGCAAATAGTAAATGACTAGGAAGCTGTTTCCATTTCTCATTCTGATTAATGAGTTGGAGGAACATTCCCTCCCTTCCTTCTCCTCCTGTGGTTGAAAACATATTGAGCTTATGCCTCTTCTACTCCATTAAAAAATAATTTTAGAATTGCGTTCCCTAGCGGATGGGACTTCCATAACACTGATGTTTTTTCCAAAAGGGAATGAGGATCAGCAAAGCCACCCTTCAGCAGTCATTCCGGGATGAAGGATCTAAGAAGATACAGTACCAGACTGGTGAAACAGTCAGAAGCAAAAAATATGCGTTCATGCGCATGTGTGTGTCTCTCTCTCACACACACAATTATGTGCATAAGCAACGTCCAGCCTGTAAACAAAAAATCCCTCACTCCATATAAAGTCAAGTAAAAAAAAAGAGAGAAAACAGTCACTTTTTAGGAAGTGGGACAGAAAAGGCCAGTTCCTGTATATAGTATAATGCACGTGTGAGGAAGAAAACCAGGAATATCATGTACAGGAAAGAGAAGACATCAAACATAGCTCAGTAAGTACTGAGAGTGGTCCCCCAAATAAAGACCAGAGAGGCTTCTGGGCTACATGAGCTGTTATCAAAAAATGGTAATGGTGGTCAGTCTCTAGAGTTTTCAGAAACACAAGGCTTTCTAATCAACAGGATGACAAAAACCATCGCCCTTGCTGTCAACTTTTCTCCCTCACAAAGACAACCTGTAGCTTTTCAACTCTGAATAACTATTCTGGTCAGAAAGGGTAACTGTATAAAGAGATAGACAATAAAGACTATGTCTTTGCCCCCCAAGAACATCCTGAACCTTCCAAGAGGTTGTTTAAAATACTTTTCTGAGATAAAAAGGCATCAAAATCCATTTTACACCTAAATGCTGAAAAAACCCCACAAATCCAAACCTCTCTCACTAGGGCTGTCACAGGCGAGGAAAAGAAAACAAGATACTTTCAGAATAGATAACTGAGCAACTGCTGAGTAAAGAATTATATTAACCTGCAGAAGTTATTATTGTGGGTTGCTGTGCCAGTACCAAACAGCTACATTACAATGAATGTTGTTTATAAAACAAACTCTATTATCAGTCAGTCAATAACAAATGAGCACAATCACGGTGTAAATTATTACAGAAGACTACAAGCAGAAGTCATTAAGAAAAAGTCAACACTGGGGAAAAAACTGTCATATCAGTCCTAGAAAGAAAAGAAGTCAGTAAAAAGCAACAAATTTCAGATTTGAAATCCAGCAATTTGACAGAAAACCTCTTTTTCACTCAATAGTTAACAGACTTGCCCCACATCGGGGTGATTTTTCTCAACAAAGTAACTTTGCTCTTAAGGCTGAGAAAACACAGTTGCATGTTTGCATTTAAAGCAAAATATGGCTACTCATTGACCTGCATTGCTCTATAGAGCTGGCTTGCAGTACTCCTCTCAGTCAATTGCACTCCCTTATGATGCCTTACTGCTGTATGGCACAGTCATACCCAAACACCCACATTGTGGTGGTATTCCCTGTATAAAGAGTTTTCCCATCAGCACTCACCATGATGATCCTTAAGCCATGCAAGCTTCCATGGTATGCCACATTGTGGCTGGAGAAGACATGCTGTCTCATCAGAGGGATAGAGAACAGTCCCTGTGAAAAAGGATATGCTAACTTCGTTGTGCATGAACGAAGGCAGCAAAACGACATCTTCTGTAATCCTGAATAGAGGGCTAAAAGGGTATTTGGGGTCAGTCCAAGAAACTAATATTTCATCTAGCTCACCCTAAGGGAAAACAATCAAAATTGAACTTTTCCCATGAAAAGTTCTGATCTCATGGAAGAGACAGTTTACAGATAGAAGAAACCATGCGATTGTCCCAAATTACTTCTGGCTTTTCAGCTGGACAGAACTTGCTTCATTCCCGCTTTTGCCCCCTCCCAGTCATCCCTGAGACTGTTAGGTATCAGGGGTTTCAATCTTGCCAAATGGCAGTTTCCTTCCTCAGTGAAGTCCAGCTCATTTCACTGACTTGCATCATCTCTCCCAGAACACAGCCAATGCAGAATAGGTTCTGTGTTCTGGAGCTAAAACGTGGCCTATCCATTACAGCTCTGTCAGAAATGGAAAACCGGTAAGACATTCACTCACTTAAAAAAAACCAAAACAACACCCACCCTCCCCGCCAAAACCCATACTATTCAAGTTGACTGCAGGGGCAAATAACTCAACTAAAAAAAAGCCATCAGGATTTTGCAATTTTAATTTCTCTGCTCACTGAAGCTTTCTACTTTAAGGCCATTAAAACCAGGCATCAAAGGCACTTGAAATTGGGTTTGGATAGTGAGTAATTTGAGAAAGAAATGTTTACAATTCAGTTAGACAGACACAATTCAATTCCTTATGATGTCTTAGGAGTGAGGAGTGTTAATGCAATAAGGAGAGCAGGGAGGGGTGTAGGGAGGAGAACATGGGAAGTGTATGTGCATTGCCTGTCCACAGCAGGGTAGAAATGCATCTGCCATGTGCTGCTCATGATGAGGACTCAGATGCAGAGACAGAATTTTCCTACACTATGAACAATTTTAACTCTGGCCCTACAAGTATTTCTACACTGCAACAAATGCACAATCTAGATTTGTGCGTATGCTGAAATACAGCTGTTAAGCATCCCTGTCTAGTGGAAGGGATCCCTGCCCCACAGCAAGGGGGTGGAACTAGATAATCTCTAAGGTCCTTTCCAACCCGAACCATTTTATGATTCTATGACGAATGTCTGCTCCCCAAACAGTTCTATAAGCCACTGATCTGAGGTGAAGGAGAAACACAGGAACATCTCTGCCAGAATCAATTCCTCTTGGTCTCTGAAAATCCAGACATCAACATTATTTCTCCCATTAAAAACTGCACTCTTCTAGCAAAAATAATGCCATAAATGCAGTGACACTCAGCTACACTTCTATTGAATACCAACCTCACTAATGATCTGCTAGAATATCTCTTTAATGCTTGATTGTGTCCATCTGTATGTTACCACCTACTTCAGAGGGGTCTTAACGCTTTTTAAAGTCCTTCAGATCACTTGACAAAAGCACTGCTGGAGAGCTATAGCATCACTTGCTTCATTTGTGTGGCCCTTTTAGTGAAAATTCACCTCAACGAAGCCAGTTCGCAAGCCTCTAACAAGCTGATGTTTGTTTCCTGTAGGCAGAGATATTCCTCCAGAAGCAGCAGCTGAAGTGGGAAGGTGTTCAACGCTCACTCCCAGAGGCAGCAGGCAGTACCAGACCTGGGCACGCAAAATAAGCTGCTCTGTGCCTCCCCCAGCCTTTGGACCCAGAAGATGGGAAGAAGAAATACCCGAGTCAACGGCAAGCAGGACGAGAGCAAGAAACAGGGACTGGAGATGAAAGGAGAGAGAAAATAAGACCTGTGAAGGAGCTGGAAAGCCTGTTCAGAAGAAAAGTCTGAAAGACAAAACTAGAAGGGAAGGGTCTGTTGAGACAGAGAGAGTAGGGAACAAGTAAACACTGGGAACAAGTGAGAAGAGAGAAAAGAGCTGATGGAAAGACAGAGACTCTGTTGTCCAAAACAACACTACTCTCCCTGTTTGCAAATTATTAAGAAGTCAAAATTATACAAGGTTTGGTTTTTTTTCATGTCATAACAGAATACTGGCAGCAAACAATAAGTGAAAAAATATTTAAAAATTGATAGTGGTCTTATTGTTGATATACAGTGAAGCTGATGGTATCTCTCCTTGTTTGAGAGGGGCTGTTTTACTAGGCACTGTCAACTGCAACTGCCTTGATACTGGCAACCAGAATCCCCTATTGAAAACAGAAATAGTAAGAGCAGAGTCAATTCCCTTTCAGACAGTGCAGATACATGCCCCAGCCTTGACCTGGAGAAATTGCCTAAAGGACTGAAAGGAGCTTGAGCTCGCAGACAACTGGCTTTAAAAAAAGGAAATCAAGTTGTTACAGATGTTATCTAAAGAACTCTAAGAAATGAGCCTCTGAATAGCTCATCTGACATGAAAAAATAACAAATTGCAATCATCATGGTTTTGATATAGTTCTCAATTGTCAAAAGCATTAGCCCACACTTCGACAGCAGGACCTCCTCAAAGCCAGGCATTTATAAGGAAAGAAGCAGAGATGCAAAAAACCAGTTGCTAGATTTGAGAACACTGTCTCCATTCAGACTAAGACAATATCCAGATGGTTCATCTCACATTTTTATTTTCTGGTGTAGTAGTACATTTAGCTAGATGCTCTTAGGATGTTTAACAGCCTAAAAATAATCAGGTCATCCATTGCACTTAACATACTGATAGCAATCTCCTAAAGCTATCTTATCATCTCTGAGCAAGTACACTGTGCAGGAAAGTTTTCCTACACTTCATATTTTTGTTCTGATAAGAAAATCAGATTATTTGGCTTCTTTATTAAGAAGTATTTCAATGTAAATATTTTGATATAATCTTACCCTTAGTGTAATTTTGTTCTATTATACAGGCATCATAATAACTGGCCGGTCATCTGAATACAAGAGACAGTTGAGCTTGTCTCGTTTACTCTACTGCTTGTATTCTTTGCTAGATGAAGCAGAGCCATAAAAACTTCATTGCCTCGTGAAAGATTTAGACTTGTGCTGATCTTCTGCAGTCTTATCCTCAGGCAAAGTTCATCAAGGATGGCAGACAGTGCTGCTGGTTTAAGTCCCGGTTTAGAATAGCTTTGTCATGTCAAAAGGAACTTTATTATGCGTATTTGTGGCCTCAATCCATCAGCATGAATGGCATGCCAAGCCAGGGATGGTAAAGAAAAGCTCCAATTACATTCAGTAAACAAATTTCACTGCTGTTATTTCCAACAGAAAATCATATTTAGTCAGCCTGGTATAGGAGGCAACAAGTATCATAAGGTTATGGACTGATGTTTGTGAAGAGCTGGCAACTGTACTCGGTGACTCAGAGAACTCAGTGTCCATAAAGAAAAACAGATGAACACAACCTTTGCAAAATAGGTAGGGAAAAGACAAGTTCTTTCAAATCCAATGGGGAGGACCGTTCATTTCTGTATACAACATACCAAAATGCTAATGTGCAAGCCACGACTGTTTATGGATTCGCTATATTGACTCTTTTTAAGAACAAGCATTGTCCAGCACAGAAAGCCTTCTGCCACAGTCCCCAAGTCAAGAAATAAGCTGTGTAATGCCGCATAGAAAGCAGATCTGACAACCCTGTCTGCAACTTGCACCTCTGGTGTTGGCGTCAACCCAAACCCATGTTTTTGCCAGACTAGCCGCTGACATTAATGGTTTGCGCCAGTATAAAAGAGCCCTTGAGACAGTATTTTGTAACAGGAATATAATTTCTACTGTACCAGATGTGTGCCATAGAAAACAACAAAAATGCAAAGCAAACAAAGGTAGCTATTTGACAGAAAAAATACAGAAAATTGCTTTCAGGCATTAGCAATACTATTTAACAAATACGGTACATGAGTTTTAAATCAAAAGATCTGCAAAGCGCTTCATACTGGTGTCAAATACCACAGACCTCACTGTACTCCTGTGGAAAGAAAGCCTGTCCAGTACTTTTCTCGATCACTGAAAAGAACCCCAAGCCTCCTTCTCTGCCACCACAGCAAGCATCAGAATCGAAATAGTTCCTTAGCCTTCATTTCCTCCAATTTTCCAGTGGGGAATTTACTGAGAATTAACTTGCAAATTCATGTTGAAGAAATCCTTGACTTCTTTTTAACATGCAGAAGTAAATTGTAAGTTAGTGGTCCGGTTTACCAGAGATCTCCTTCTTGAGTGGAAAACACCTGATTTACCGACGCTTGACAATAATGACCACCATTTTTGGTAAGGCAGCAATACAGACAGTGTTCTTTAAAGTGACAGTGCAAAGCTGCCCTACCAGACTTGAATCCTGTGGCACAAGTCATGGAACAAAACTGAGATAATTTAAGAGTGATAGCTGAGAATGCAGAATCAACTGCATTTCCAATCCACTAACACACTTAGCAGCTGGATGGGTCAAGGTCATGATTTTTAAGTCTTGCAAGTTTATCACCACCTAGTTACTAATTTCTCTCTGAATTTGAAGGGAGGAATACTACCTCGTGAATCTTCTATGGTACTTACCATGGCAGGGTAGGTTTGCCTTTGGTAAGAAGTCAATTCTTAAGCATTAGCAAGGAAATTGTGCACAATGACAAAACCAGTCCAGGGTGGGACAGCTGCAGAGGAGGTTGCACAGAACTCACAAGGTTCTTAAGGTCAAAACTAAGTAGGAGATACTGAAAGCAATTATACTGCAGGTTAGCTATAAAACTTTGCCAACAGCAGTATGACAGATAGCTTAGCTTGAGGGGAGAAGAAAAATAACTAGAAACAAGGCTGGCAATATTAATGAGGTGTGTTGCCTAGTCTCTGGAAACAAATGTTGGAGGCATTTTGGTGGTGGGAAAGCATAATTGGATGCTACATAGAAAGGATCCTAAAGAGACTGTTTGCAATTCTGTATAGCAAAAAGGACACCTAAATGAAGAAGAGGGGAAAAAGGAGAGAAAAAAGGAAAGAGGAGAGAATAGAGAAGAGAAAGTGACAAAAGGAAGTGTGTGAGGGTGCTTGGGAAGAGGAGGCTGGGTGGTGTATGTGCAGAGGGTTGTTTTCTTGTTTAGGTTCTAAGGAAACTGAAATTCAGCCTGGCGTTTCTACACTGGTAGAAAGTGCAACACGATCTAGTGTCAATGTGCGGCTGTAAAGATGGGATGACTATTAAAAAATTGAAGTAGAAGCCTCAGGCAGAGAGGAAAATATGAGATCTGAAAAACAAGGGAAACTAAGTTAAAGGAATGAGAGAAAGGGAAAAAACCCACAACCCCAACTTTGCAAAGTGAGAATAGCATAACAACCAGAAGAGAGGAGCCTGCATACAATCCTGAAGGACACAATATATAAAAGTTTTAAAAAACAGATTTTTTGTGCCCAGAATTTGGAATTTTGGTGCTCCAAGTGGTCTGAAGAAATTGTTTCAGCCATGTAAGAAATAATTAGTATTAAGGAATCTTCTGTTTCAGAAGGACAAATACCCAAGCCAGCACTTTTAAGGATGCCCCAATTCTGTTACCATGGTCAGCTTGGCATCATTTCTACAGGGTCAGATGTGCCAGCCTCTGGGTTTTCATTCACAGAAGCAGCTCCCAGAGCCCAAGAAGGTCACCAACAAGTGCTGCGATTATCTGGGAAGCCATAAGGATCCTTGTGTCAAGGCACACTGGGCATCCAGTTCACCACCTTAGCCCTCCTCTGCTACAGTGTGTTCAGCACTATGTTAAAAGAAGCACAAAATGTTACTCCACTAGGTATCCATAAAACTGAAGTCTTACCCTTAAAAATAAGCTTATTTTTCTTCTGCTGTTCCATTCTCTAAAGTAATTTGCTTCTGTAGTAAACCATATTTTGATAAGTTTAACAAAAAATTTCCCCATTTGCTACTTTTATTTCAATGTTACATGACTTTTTTTTCCTGTCCTTTTTTTGTAATTGTAATTAGAAGTAGACTACACAACTTTGTCCTTCCTCTTTGCATTTGAGTCTGGCAAACACCAATTAAAGGCAGCACTACCACCTAATAACTGTCTGATAACACGTATTAGAAGACAAGAAAAAGCACACACACATACCCCTGACCCCCATCTGTAATCAACTACAATTACTCATTACTACCGAATACATGCTGGCTGGCTTTGGTTGGTTCAAGAGCTCACAGAACATTGTTGCTTCACAATATGATACACCACAATAGCGAATGGCACTCAAAATTCAGTTTCTCATAATATTAATACATCGTTCTTCAAAATTAATAGTTCTCTTCCACATACATGTCTGTAAGAGGACATAAACTGCTACAGTTCAATCTCAACTGACAATGCAGTAAATCCCTCTGGAGCAGGTTGAAGCTACTGCATTGTTGTACTTGAGGACTTTTTTTCTTCTCTTTTTCTTTCTGTGCATTTAATTTGACAGACTGAAAGGGACTAGAAGTTTGCTAGTTGAGAACAGCAGAGGAAAAGTTTAAGTGCTAATTTTCTGTCTAGAACAACTGAAGTTTCCTCTCTAAAAGTAAGGATTACTGGTGCCTGGCAACTAAGGTGGGAGAGCTTAGTTTCTAATGAATTCATAAATCCAGATTATTTTCCTGGATTACTTGAATTTCTCAAATGTATAGTTTAGACTGCATTACTTAAAATCCTGATTTAGAATTCTCTGAGAGTAAAATGAGAAGAAATTTTTTTACATGTATTTTGATGCCTAAAAATGAGTTTAAGTGCCCATATGAAGTACCCCAAATATACACAGTTTGGTTCTTGTTCTTCTTACATTGTAGTCCAGGCATTTGCTAAACAAAGGCTTGAATTTAGTAAAGTATTTTTTCAAGGAGAAGGAGGAAAAACACCCATCCACAAAAAAAGCCTGGCAAATTCATATTATCACTAACCTGAGAAAAGTACTTTTAAGGTTAAAAGGTTCCGAGAAAGTAAATTTCCTCTACTAAGCCCATGGTCTGTGAGACAGACTAGTGAAGGTATTGGAAAGAAAGAGGGGGAAAAAAAAAAGAACAAGAAAAGGAGCAACACTAGTACGAGGAATAACCTTCAGACTTCAAGCCCCAAGGTCAAATGTGACAGATGCTAGTGATTCCTTCATTTATTTTTCTTGACATCTATCAATGCAATCAATCTCAAGTGAAGTTGTAGATGCCAGAAAGAATAGCCTATCATGATTTGTAGTAACCTTCAAAAACAGGCACTCTTTCTCTGTTGGAAGCGCTCTGTGCAGAAATACACATGTACCTGCTGAAGCACTGGCTATAAGGAGTAGCAGTATTTTATGGCTTCCTTGCTCATGCATGCATGTTCAGATCTCAGGTTTTATTTAAGAGACACCTTTTAATTCACATATTTACAGAGAAGTCTTCAGATTAATGTCAAGTTTGGTTAAAGCTCCAGACTAGTCTAGAAGTCCAACTCACAGAAATCACATATGGCTTGTAAAGTCATTTTTATGTGGTTTGTATAGGTATGCTTAAGTTAAAAGATGTATAGTTCAGCACCAACAATTCTACACAGGGATAATACAGTCCACGTCCCCTAAGTGTGGGGTAACAGAACAGATCATGTTGATCTGTCAGTGCCACAGCCTCAACCTCCCTTTGCCTCTAAAGTGTTGCAAGTATTTGTAGGAAGAGACAAAGTCCCACCAACACAAAGCAATTACAATCTAAAAAGACACAGAAGAATATCTAAGAGAAACCACCCTGCTCTTTCCTATATAGGAAAAGCAGCAACATGACAGAACAGGCGGTATGCCCCGCTCAGGCAGGAAATGGGGGGTAGATGTCAGAAGTGAACTCAATCCAGTAGTTCAAATTTTATCTTTTGATCTACATCTGAACAAGGCTGGCATCCCGGTATTCCTGCTGAAGTAGCTGATCTGAGGATCTTCCCCTACCTCCCCTCTTCAGGGAGACCTCAACTACTCTCAGATACGTGAACAGTACTAAGATCCACTTGTTACATTATTTTTGGGGGCAAGAACATGATTATGGAATTAGCAATGCGGAGGACTGCAATGAAAGACCAAATTGAAGTTAAGTTGTCATTTGCTATGGGCTTATTAAAAAGTTTGGTTTGATATATAGTATATAATACTGCAACTTGCCATTAATAGCGCAGGTAGAGACGTAAAACAGTAATGGTAATTAAAATGAACAATATTTTTGTCTTTGCCCAACTCTAAATTCTCTGAAATACACAGATCAAAAGAAACAAAAATCAATCCTGTATTACAAACTCTGACCTTGTTGACAAGTTCCTCTATGCTTTCCCCACTCTACTAAGCATATTTACAATCTTACTAGCTTTATAATTAGAAATTTAACAGATCAGAAAACAAATAAGAGGTGAAATGAAATCAGTGGCCACAGTGGCAGTCTGACAAGCACCCAGAAGTCAACATTCAAATTGTGGAAGTAATTCTGCTTTGCTAAACCAATATGCTATGTAAACATACTTGCTGCCTGCTCACCTCCAGTAACACAAAAAAAGGAAGTCTGTTAAATAGTAACAAGAAAGGATTGTATAGAGTACTATGGGAGCAGAAAAACAGCTAAAGACAGTACCTGTACCCAGTGGCATTTGTGCTAACACAGAAAATGCTGTGCTCCATGGCAGGAATTGTAACTACTCTTCTGCCATTACAAATGATCAACTGCACCAATTCACTCCCTGTATCATTTGCACACAACAGAATTGCAAGAGATGCCAGAAAAGACTAACCATATCCAAACCACATCCACAAAGTCAGATCATCTAGAAACTCTACCACACAAAAAATCTAATTCTAACAGAATAAAGTAATGTGGTGTTTCTTCCTCATAGAGGAGTCCTACTGATTGCTCAGGAACCAAATTAGAGAAGGTCTAACCAAAGGTGTTAAAAGACCCACAGACTAAATACAGAGTAAGATCTTTCTGCTCTTTAAAAAAAAAAAGTATACAATTCTGTTGAACTGATAAAAAAAGGACATAATTATCTCCCGAGTAGTAAGCATTATTGCAAATATGATGTAGAAAAGTTATTATTGTGTTTGGTAGTTTCTATATAATACAAAACAAGCATCTCTTTGCCAGCCTCTGGTGTTTCATCAGGCAGGAACCATTCATGACTATCATTTCTGGCATATTCTTCCTGGAGTCTGTTCCACCCGCACTATCCTACTGCTGTCTAACACATCTTCCTACATGCAATAGATCAGCTGCAGTGAAATACATCAAGTAAGGAAATAAAACAAATATGTATCTTCCACACAACAATTTCTCTAATAACTATGCCTCATTATGGAGTTGGTACAACTCAAGTCCACAGGCTTGGGCTACTTTTTTTTTCTAGAGAGAATGGGACCAGAGAAGCAAACAGAACATCACTAGTTCTGCCTTTGAGTCTTTATGTGTGCCGCATATCCATCAAAATCACACCTGGCATTTTGCACAGAAAGACACCACAGTTGAACCCTGGTAACAAATAAATATTGGGTGCTCTGCTGCCTCTACCTGACTAACAAAATCTCATAGCTTTACATATATTCTTCTTAAAATCAGGTCCAAGTGCTGTCAACTGAAACCTTTGCTTGCCTGGTTTCACCCTGAGTGAAATAGTAATACCTGATAGCATCTACTTTTTTTCTCTTGGAAGTGAATTGAGAAGACCTTGTAAGATATTAATATATGTAATTCAGGTTATGTGGTTTAAGAAAGAAAAAAAAAGAAGGGTAAAGAGATACTGATGCTGTGCATAGTTCAAGGTAGGAGAAAATGTACCCTGGAATTAATCTATTGCTTTACCATCCTTCATGTGCATTTGTTTCAATAAAACATTCTCTTCTGCTATGAGTTTGATTTTAAGCAACGGCATGGACTTGCTAATGCACGTATAAGTCACTGGGAACTACACACACTTTACACCTCTTGTTTGCAAAACAATATATAAAGCACATAGAATCAAAGAAGTGTCACTTGTGAAACATTAAAGTGTTTTTATTTCTAGCACAGGCTCGTCACTGAGGAATGCAATTACCTGGCGTCCAGAGCTAAAATCCTTATAAGATTTCAGAAATCATTTGGTTATAGCACGGTCAAAGAATTCATTACAAAACAATACAATTCTGTGCAATTTCCAAGACAAAATAAAATATTAATTTCCACTGTGGGATTGCTAGTTCATTTAAGAACTTTATTGAATTATTCTTGACTTCTTCAGCTATTCTTGATTCCTATCTAGAGCCTGAGGGAAGTGGGGTTGTTCAGCCTGGAGAAAAAGAGGCTGAGGGGAGACCTTACTGCTTGCTACAACTACCTGAAAGCAGGGTATAGAGAGGTAGGGGTTGGTCAATTCTCCCATATAACAAGTGACAGGACAAGAGGAAATGGCCTTAAGTTGCGCCAGGGGAGATCTAGGTTAGATATCAGGAAAAACTTCTTTACCGGAGCGGGTTGTGAAGCATTGGAACAGGCTGCCCAGGGAGGTGGTGGAATCCCCATCCCTGGAAGTGTTTAAGAGATGTGTAGCTGTGGTGCTAAGGGACATGGTTTAGGGACCTTGGCAGTGCTGAGTTAAAGGTTGGACTCGATGACCTTAAAGGTCTCTTCCAACCAGACGATTCTGTGATTTAAAGAAAAGAAGATTTTTACAAAAGTGAGATTCACATGTTTTGTTATTAGAGCTGAGATAATAAATTACTACTCAAAACAAAGGGCAGAGGAGCCCTCTTAAATCCTGGAATGAAGAGTCAGGGCAAATGACAGACTGCTGCCCTCTGACCTGTGGCTGCAGTCTGTTGGGTAGATACTTAACCATGTCTATGTGACATTTATGTGGGCACAATATTAGAGCCTTTCTGCATGGCTGAGCTGGGGTAAGAGCTACTACCTCTCACAATGAAGAGACAAGACCAGGGGGGGGAAAATGAATGAGTCAGTTGCTTCAACTGCGAAGTTTTATAGCACACACACTACTAAGGAGTCAGCCATACAAAACTGTGAAAGCCACAGGTACGTCCTTACTAGCCTCTGTGCCACAGAAACACTGCTGGGGAGCAAACCCCACTTCTTTCAAGCATATGGGATAGCAAAGCTACAACTAAAACTACCTCCTTTAAAAGCAAAAACCTTCTTAGCTGTGATGACAATCTCCATCTGCAACACACAGCTGAGTAGTCCATATTGTCTCCAGCAGATGGCAAAGGTAGACATTTGTTATCGTAAAGTGATCTTTCCCTCCCCTTCAAGGCCCGTACATTTGGCACTTGTGGTGTGCTCCTGGTGGGTTCTACCTGCCCACAGATCCAAGCTAGAGCTCCGCCACGCAGCACAGCGAAGTATTTTACACACAGCAGTATTCCCTGCAAGTGCCAAGGAACGGTGGCCTTGCCAACGCAGGAGGCACTTTGCACAAAGCACATTTATTAGCTGTGACATAGAGCACAGCATTTACAAAGAGCTAAGCAAGAAGACAGCTGCTGCAGCTCCTCTAATTACCTTTCCCCAGACATCAACAGTAATTTACAATTTGGATGATATTGCTGGAACTAAGTATGATCTAGATCCACACGCAAGCTCTCCTCCTCACTTTTATAGGCCATGTGTTAGACAAGAATTACAACTATTCAAACTGTTTCAATGAGTTAGGTTATCTCCTGTACTGTTTTTCACTGCACATTCTCCTTTTGCTTCTGGAAAATACAGAATTTGCTGTAGACAGTAATCAGGTAATCACATCTTGATACAAGCATAACCTAGCAGGACTTGCTACTACAAACTCCCTAATCTATCACATGAAAACAAAGGATATTTGAGATACTTAGTAAAAATCACACTTGTAAAATACATTTCACAGCAGAATCAATCAATCAATAAATCAGAACATAGAACAGGTAGACCAGTAGCCTCATATATTCAAACTCAATTCTAACTTACTCCACTACTACAGTATTTTGAAGAATTTACTGTGTTCAGCTCCTGCTGTTCTGCTGCTAATCAAAATTTAAAAGAATGCACAGGAAGTCTGACAAATTAAGAACACCATCAACAATTAAATTTAATTGCACAAAGAGGATAAAACATTTCAGACAGTTGTACCCTTGAAGGATCAAAAGCTTTCCTCCTCTGGGAGTAGCTCCAAACTGCTTTATTGACAAGAGATGGCATTTAAAAAAACCACAAATGCAAAAAACTCAAAATGTATGCAGACATAGGAAACTGCGAAGAGTCAGTAGATATTCTAAAGTAAATAGTATACTTGCGTGAAGCAGTAAAAAGAAATCAGATAGAGTGAATTAGACAGAAAAGCTTTAAACTTAGGATGAGTATCCTCACTATGTCTGCACTTGGAAGCACTGAGAATTAAGATGATGTCAACTTAGAGACTCACTGTTACATGGATCCAGTAGTTTGCTAATGTTTTGTGTCATAAAATATGCACCAATCTCCAGCTTCTACAATAACGTAGACCCATGCAAGACAAACATCTACTCAGTGTAGCGTCCTGCTCCCCTTAGTAGGTGTGCAGCATGCACTTTGCTGCTGTACGGCTACACAATCATGATCTTTCTCAACTCAAATGAGAGGATGAGACTTACCCATGTTTCTCTGGACTCTTGACTGATAAGATTTCACTGCTGCTTTCATCAATGGGAAGGACACGAGCAATATATTCTCCGCTCTGCTGGTAAAACTTATAAACAGCCACTTGAACCACGCATTGTTCACTGCTGCTTCTCAGCCAAGGACTCAGGATGATGGGGCTTGGTCTCTCTGATGCATTGAGAAACAGAAATGAACCTAGAACAGATGAGGCAACAAGAAAGCTTTAAGAACAACAACAACAAAAATCACTAAAAGCCTCACAGAGTGTAGATGAACACTTGTAATTTTTATGCTGCAGCTCACTCTGCAGCCCTTCCATACCTCCCAGTCAAAGACTCTTTGCCAACTAATTGGAAAGTTTGCCCATTTTGTATTAAACTCATTAAGATCTTCAGGGGCAGGCAACATTTCAACTCACCTTTGGATGGCCCAAAACAGATTACAATTAGATTTAACTCCCAGAAGAAGAGGCATGAAGTGGAAAAAGCCATAAATATTAAGGGCAGGGAAAAATAACAAACAGGAACAATAAAACTCAGAAACCCAACAGAGTTTCAAAGTTAAGCCCAGGTGATTAAGGAGTTTTAGGTTTAGATTCTTGCTGTCATGTACCTATTCTTCCTGGACTTTATCCCCATCTCTGTAATGTCTCAGGGGTGGTCCAGACCCAAACTTGGCTTTGGTTCAATGGGATTCTGATTTGACAGCTCTGATACATATATATCTAAATTTTTTTTACTAAGACTTTATATCTCTTTCTCTCACCCAAATAAAGAACACAAATTCAGTAGCTTTACTTTTTTGCTCTTCTATAAACAGAAGAGTGCAGCACTTTTAAGTCATTAGTGTCAGGATAAAGGCCTGAAATAATTTTATTTCTTCAGCAATTCATTCTAATGTATTAATTTTATATGCAGCTAATCCACATTAAACATTTCATTATTATCCAGTACATTGAGCCCCTTGGTCTAATTTTATTTCAATACAATCTGAGGCTTATCCAGTGGGACAGAAGTAATGTATTCTCATCACACTGTTGCTCATTTCAGGTAAGTCAAATTACTCCCTTTTGGCTGCTGACCAATTTACCAATTTGTCCACGAAGCAAGAACACTGGGGTGTGTAGTTGGTAAATGAAAGGTAGAGTTAGGTAAATGAAAGGACCCCACCCTCAAGGTAAGAAAAATAGTGATATTCCACACATTCTAGCAAGATTGGTCAGATAATCAACACAATAAGATTTCATTTCCTGGAGCATCCATTAGTAAAGCCTGTCCATTAATACTTAAAACATGCAGATCTGATGATCACTTTAATTTCATAGAGGGAGAAACTAAGGCTCAACAGGGCTGTAATTTAAACCTCTTTTTTAGGTGTACCTGAATTTTAGGAGGAGCAGCAGCTTGGTTTTGAAAATAGCAAGGTTGAATCTTCAGAGGAATGACCTTCCATATCACTGAGCATAGCTCAGCTGAGATCCAGGATGTCTAAGAAATCCTGTGGAGGGGCCACAAATTGATCCTCCTTGCCTTCACCTCAGTGTCTAAGCTGTGGACCACAAGGTGCAAACCAGTCACTCTGAGTTCCTACGGTAGGTCACCTCACCCTAAAATGGACCTGGTGAATTATCCTTTGATGGTTCCCATTGCTCTCCACTAAACTGAGGGTCAAGAACTCAGGTTTGACTATCTCGCTGTCAGATGCCGGTTTAGAACTGGAGAATTTCACTTGTACTCACAGATCCCCCTTGAAAAAGTCTGATTTGGTCACACACAGGGTAATAATGGAAAGGCTAAAAATGAAACCTGGATTCCTGTCAACTACCACATTTCCCTCCCATACACACATTTATCATAAGCAGCATTTCTGACGTACTTGTCAAAAACAGCGTTCTTGACATTGGCATCATGTTGATGACATATATAAAACTGGAAAACATTTGTACTGAAAAAACATGCAGAAATACATAAGGTACAGCCTGCTCAGATGTCGAGGTTTGGAAACAGAGAGCAGTGAAATGTAGTTAGAGCATTTTTTTTTTTTTTTTAAATAACAAGATTCCTTTATGTGAAATAATGGCCTGTAAACCAGTTACTAACAGAATGGTTTGATGAGTTTAAACAAAGTCTGTTGTTGTCACAGTTATATACACACAGTATTTTGCTGGTCAGTAAAATAAAAACAAGAACCCAGCCACATGTATCATCCCTCCCAGTCTCTCCCTTTTGCTGCAAACAAAAGAGAATTAGAGCACTAAATCTTGTAGCTTTAATCGTACCATCCCCATAAGAACACGGAAATCTGTGACATGAAAGGGAGCAAAGAGGCTTCTGCTGGTGGCAGAAAGACAGTAAGCATTGCAATAACTGCTGATGGTGTCTTGCCAGGTGCAAGAGCCATTCGCTTATCTTACTGCCTTGCAACAGGGAGTCAGGTTTTTAAAATAACAAAGGCAGCTCTCCTTCCTTGTTTTCTTGCAGTGGTTCTAAATAAAGAGAGCTTCCAAGGATAGTCCCTCTTATGCCCTGACTTGGGGTCTGGTTTGAAACATCAGTGAAGTCTAGCAGTAGACAAGGCTAGCTGCTACAGCAAATTTGTGAGATCGTCACTAACCTCCTTGGCTTTGGCTTTTTTATGACTACTCTCTATTTACAGGGCTCAACCCTTGCAGTTGTGGCTTATTACTCATAGCATGGCCAGTTCTACCTACTAAATTATACCGGTAAAAGGAATACGATTTTTGCCATGGTGGGTGCCACCCCAGCACACTCTCCCAGCAGCTACGCTGCTATGAAGCGGTGCCTAGAAAATGACTCTGAATCACATGGCTGTTACACGGTGTTGGCCTCACCACTGGTACACAGTCCGGTCAGAAATGTCCTCCTAGTGCATACTTCTGGGGAGATCACCTACCTGGGCAGATACTAGAGCTAGGACAGATTATCTTTTTTTAATATATTTTTTAAATTTATTTTTAAAAAGGAGAGAATAAGCGTAACTTTGTTCTTGCTTTTGAAAGCTCAACCATCTCATGGGTGACTTCCCTGTCTGCTGTGGTGTTCTGTTTTTGCTCTTGCTGCTCATCTAGTCCGTAAGTGCTAAGGAAAGAACTCTCAGAGCCACACGTGGCTCTGATGTTACTGGAACCATTTCCACAGTTGAAATGAGGGGTACTTGCTATGAAACCACAGTGAAAGCACAGAGGCTTTGTTATACAGCAGATTTTGAAGATTCCTGTTCACGCACTTTGAGTTAGACACGCTTGTTGCAGAGCAGACCAGAGACTTCCTATAGTAACTGGGCCTGACTCCTATAGTGTACATTAACATCGCACGTACTCTGTTCCACATCAGCAATAGACTCAAAACACCAATTCAGACAAACCCAATTTCACTAATTTCCCATCTTCAAAGCATACACGACACATCTACCAGTAAACTGCGTACACACACATACAGAAAGACAGCAACCTGCTGACAGAGATCCAAATCTTCTTCCATTAAAGTTGACAGGACTTAGGTTACTGAAATCAATGGTGTCAAACCCCACAAAGGAATAATTACCGCGTCTGAAGTGAGAAATTACACAGTTTTGAACACAAATCCTCATACTTCTCCCTTCCCTCAAAGGCACAGTCTCTCAGTCACTGCTTGCCACTGTTTCATGTGACAGCCTCCCACGGGATCAATATGAGCATCATTTCCACGATCAGATTAGAGGCTGCTACTTAGAAAAAGTTAAAAGATCACATGGAGATTATTGATTCCCCATCCACGCTGAGGGGCAGAAGACTATTCTATTTCACCCCGGTGGACTTTCCAGGCAAAATCAGAATTTATGTCTTCACTTGTATTTCCCTCTGGTGGGAGGGAATCCATGTGGCATGCTCTGAGATCACTGTGTAGACCCATAAGAGTTTAAGGTTCCAGCTCTAATTTTCTTGCACTTATCTTCTATTAGCTTGTTGCTCTAATAAGGCTCTTGGGATCTTCCCGAGTGAATAGCTAGAAGAAGCACTGTAGCTTCAAACAAACTTCTGCTCCTATTTAGATATCAAGGGATATAAGCTGAGATCATGGTACATGCTGCTAGTGTCATGTTCTACTGCTCGGGACTCTGAAGGCTCTATTCGCTTTTCAGAAAGCTGTTCACCAATGAGTCATGTCAGGAGTCTTCCTGAAACCTTCCCACAGGTTTTAAACTGGACTGTGGCTGCACAGCACAATGCTGATACTAAAGAGATGCAGTTAAAATAATCCCATTGTAAACTACACAAACAGCTACAGACCCAGGCACTTAGCACTTCCTCAGTCTTGAGCTCATTCATCATCATCATGCAGAAACCTGTGGCTGCAGAGGGAGCAGTATTCAGTGTTTTGCACCAAATACACCTGTTTGCATTATACAACAGAATCATTACTAGCTGATATTACTCTCCGGTGTATCAGAAACTGCTGGTCTAAATGCAAATACTTTGTTTTCCACATTCCCCCCAAAAAATCACAGACTGCAGGAGAAACCTACCAATGGCGCTCAGCTTCTAATCGTACTTTTCCCTTCTCTTTTAATACCCGCAGTCATAATGTAATGGTTTTACTCATCCTTGTGTGTTGTCTGATAAAACTCTGGCAACTTGCTGTCATTTCAGACTAACACACATGAAAAGATATTTATGCTTAAGTGCAGTTGACATAAAAGGAATATTACAAGACAAATTAATATATCCTGCATGAAAAATTGATGTTGATCATTTGGAAGCTTGTTTACAACATTTTAACATTCAAGTCACAAAAAGGGAAGGATGGCTTATCAGCTTAGTACTAAGATGTTTTTGAGATGATGAAGGCACCTTCAAGTTGCACTGTTCAGGACTAATGAGGTAACAGATATTTGTAAACAAGAAAACTGATGGTAATGTACCAAGCATGTACAGATACACTACGAATAAAGCACCTGTCTAAAAAAGTTTTCAAATGAAGGAGTATAGACTGGTAAGACTACAACAAATAACCACACCAGCAACAAAGCCCATTTCTACAATTTCTGGCCCAACATCCTTGCCTGATATGGATGCACGGAACATCTGAAACTCATGCCAGTGAATGTTGAGGCAACCCTGAGATGTTCAAGAGACAGAGCCATCACTTGGCTTGAGGAACAGGGCAAAATTAGTATCCTATTGCTAGCCCCTTTAAAAGCTGCTCATCCGATAGCTACCCAATAGCTTTGAATGCACCCTGCTAACTTCTCATACCCTAAATCCTTCCTAGTCAGTCCCAGGGTAAACACAGAACCAAGCCAGGAAAGGTTCTTCTGCTAAACAACCTTGTGATGATCAGTGAGGTCAGTGCACCCTCTATTGCATTCTTCGACCTTTCTGAGGCAGCAGTCTAGGAAAGATGGCTGCAGCCCAAAAAGCCTGAGATGTTACAATGGAAGACAAGGTTCTCCAGTAAAGTGCTCACTGCAGAAAACAGCAACCAGCTCTTCTGGAACAAACACACGGAGGAAACTCCTCAGCTTGCACCTGAGGACTACGATTTCCAGCATGAGACGTTCTTGTATACCTGGTGTCACACGATCAAATAAGATCCTAAAGACACAACATCGAACAGGGCAATGGGACGTAAAAATCAGTTACAGAAGTGGCATGCATTAGAATTCATGAAGGGATAAGTTCACAGTATTTGAAAATAATATCTAGCCACACACACAAGCCAATAATACACAGAGCAGGCACGCAGATACCTGATACAAATCAAAGTGTCCCCAAACCAATTCAAGAAGATTCTGTCCCTAACAACTAAAGACCATAGTCTTGTTATTTTAACTTACTTTCTTGAAAAGCACGGCTCAAAACACAGCTAGGCTGACTCAATCTGATCACAGTTATAAAGCAGCAATTTAACAACCCTTTACAAGACGGATAGATTGTTATTCTGAACATAAACTCCATCTTCCTACCAAAAGGAGTTTATTACCTTTCACGTACAAGTTCAATACTCTACCAGATTAAATTAGAGCTGTAAAAACTATTAACAGTTCCCACAGTCTGTTGGGAACTGTACAGTAGAAAAAAAAATTAAATTGTTTTACGGTCTTTGGAGATGCTGACTGGAAAGAACGTTTCCACAAGTATCACAAAACGCCCCACAGAGCTGGCCTTTGGATTCTTCATTTTACACAACTTCCAAATTAACTATTTAAGTAAAAGTCTCACAGCAGGAGCTCAGTAGTTGGTACAAGCTATGGAAGAACTGGGCACTACCTGAGCAATGACATTTAGAAAAGATACTGGTATACTTTTTCTGGGCTTATTTATACAGATTTTTCTAATTGCCTCATCAAGGCTTCAAAATGTGCTGAACACTAAGAATGTGAATAGTCTCCAGTGCTGAGTGCAATGTGACTGCATAAGTACCAGAAGATTTGCAACATGCTGTACTTGCATCTGACTTAAAATTCATGAAGGTAACAGCCTTTGAATTATTACAAAATTTGGAGCTGAACAATTCCTTAATCTAATTATGGTAATTGGATGATAGCTTACCTCTTTTAAAGTTGATCAGAGTTCTTATTAGCTTAAATAGAACCAGGGTTTCCCTTGTAACATCTAGCAGGTATGTGAGCACATTTCTCTAGATGATGCAAGAGCAATTCAAAAACACTAATGAATTCATACTGTTCTTGTGAGCACGTCATACATTTCACAAACGGACAAGTTAAGATAGACATTAAACAACTGCAAAGAACATGTGGCCAAGATTGGTATCAGAGCAGAGATCTACAAGTCAAAGGTCTTTAATATTACCTCCTATTCAAGCAGTATTCAATTTTTCATTTCCTAAATATAAGGAGGAAGGCAAATAATCCATCAAAGCAAAATAAAGTCAAATTTTGTAATTCTGTCCTTTTGCTAAGGCATCACACAAACATAATTTGCCCCATATGATTTCTCTTAAATTCAAAGACTTCACTCAAACAACCAGTATTCATTATGATCCTTGGGAACTGCAGCAGTGCTATAGAAACAGAACTTGAAGTGAAGAAAGACACGAGCCCTCCCCTTTTCTCACATTCTAGTCCCAGAAACGTTCCTTATTAATTTACCTATTCTTTCAGAGGCCACCCTGAAGCCTTAACAGTACAGAGGGAGCAGTCTCCTAGCAGTGACCTTCACATGCTTCCTTTACAGGTTTCCTCTGTTGCTTCCCTAAACTCAGGCATAGTGTGTGAGCTGAAGAACAAATGAACATTATGATAAAACTGTATTTATCAGTTTAAATTCCAATAAACCCTAGCACATACATATAGAAACTGAATCACACTAATTTAGATAGACAACAATAAAAAAATGTTTCTCACAGAGCATTTCACATCCAGTTTTTCAAAAGTCAGAAGGAAGAAGAAAACAATTAAAAGCTCCAGGTATTGCCTTCTGTAATTGGAGCTAGAGCCAGATGCTCTTACAGCTCAATTCCTAAATGACTCAGCAGTGTTTGCTCCCAGCTGAAAAGCACTGAACTGAAAAAAGTAGTTAGTTAATTAAAAACTTAAAATTCAATGCTGAAATTAAAACCTTTCCTAGAGAATGACAAAAGAGTGTTTAAATAATTCAGCCTTGCACAGCTGATTAACCAATATGCATCTTCTCTTTTGCTGCCGACAGAGGCAAATGGCAAGTTACTTTTGAGATCTTTGTTGTGAGACTAGAGGATGGGAGAATGGGAGGATTTTCTGTCATCATGAGCAAGACAGACAGACAGACAGACCTAAAGGGAAAGCTAAGAGGAAGCTGGTGCTGTCCATAGAAAGAGGCGCAGAATACCTGTTCCGTACTTCACCGTGTGTGCAGTAGTTAGGAGAGGGTGTGAAAGGAAGCCTAGCACTGTGCCTTTAGTTGCCACTTGGCTCCTGAGCGCACTTCTTTGATTAGACTCAGGAGGCTAGTAGCTTAAAAATTAAGAAGTTTGACAATACTCTGACACACAAGTACCTTAATAGAAACACGCTTGAAACAGAACAGGTATTGCAACAACTCACAGCATCAGAGAACACATTAAAGAAGCAGCAAGTACTGTGAGTTATTCCCTTGAAGAACTAGAAAAGCCACAAGAGAAGGTGCATAATGAAATCTATTTTGTGTAAGCCTCCTCCTTCTTCATTCTGTGCCAGGATTAAACTCATCACATAGAGGTTGCCATTACACCAACTTTAAGTGCACAAGAGTCATAACTCAGAGCGTTGGAGGATCACGAAGTTAGTCCACAGATAAGATAAATAAGATAAATCTTGAGGATATGGTGTATTTTAACATCTCACACACTTTAATCTTCCCTTGTCAGCCTTTCCTCTACAGACATACCTGTAGATCCATGCACAGAGTACCAGGAGACAATTAGTCGGCCACCTCTTCCTGAAAGCGTTGGGAAAGGTGATGATCCTATCCAGAGTTTGTTGAATGCCTGATAGCATAAAGCATCTGTTACCAAATCCCTGCCCATCCAAAGGCTCAACCATCCTTCCTCCATCTCTAGTCTCCATGCCACTTTCATCCCAAATCTGCCTTTCAGTAACTCAGCTATCAGTTTGGCACTATCCATTTTACACACCAGTTTCGTCTGGCACTCACCCCTTTCCACTCATCTTTTAGCTCCAGAGCTTCCTCATATTTTCTGTGCTTTCCTGAGTCATTGTTGCAGGGATGAAAAAGGAGAAGAGTGCCTTGGCACAGCAATTGTAGGACGGAAAGAAATGCAAATGGCAGAAACCTTTTGAGGACCACTCTGCTCTCTTGTGAAAACTGCCCTGGCTGCTGGTTTTCCTTGCGCTGATTCAAAATATCCACTTGACAGGCATGCATAGGAAAAAAAGCAAGCTTCACCCACACACCATTTGTCAAGGAGCAGACAAGTGAGGGGACAACAACCCTTTCCCCCTAGGTCTGACAACGGGTTAGAGCTTCTCTGAATGTTGACAAACATGCTGAAAAATGACATGGCAATCAATAAAAGCAAACAGGAGTCCAGGAGCTTACACATAATGGCTTTTCCCCTTGCTTTGAGATCACTTGCAAGAAGTGCTTTCTAGCACATCTAGATAACATTTTGTAAATTTAAAATGTTGCACAAACTGTAACTGATTAAACCTCAGGACTTTAAAAATCTATTTTTCAAATTGGAAAAGAGCACAAAAGCAAGGGGCTTGTCTCCTTAACGCAGTGTAATTAGGCATCTCGCAGAATTAGTAGTTTGAACTGGTCAAGTGCCAACAATATTATGTATGACAGCAACATTCATTTGAAAGAGCTGGTTTCATCTGCTTCTTGCACTTAGCTCTTTAATCAAAACTCTACCTAATCTGCCTTGTTCATGGAATAAAACGGATTCTCCTTTCTATTCTAGAGACAGTGGCACAGGTGAAGGAAGGAAGATGGTTCAGATGAAGGCTACATGTCCTGGTGAGATCAGACATCAATAGACTGGACTTCAGCTATCTGGTCTCAGTTCTGGCCTCTGGAGGGCCTTACAGCACAAAGAAGGAAATGGTCTGCCCACTGCTGCTACTGTTTTAAAACAGGATCACTGAACCACAGGAACTGGAGGGCCCCTCCACAGGTCTCTGTCCAAGGAGGACCATCACCAGCACTAGATGAGGACAGCTGCAGCTTTGTCCAGCCAAGTCACAGAAGCCTCCAGGCATGGAGATCTGACATCCTTTCTGGTTAACTTGTTCCAGCACAGCACTCCCTTTCTGGTGAAAGTCTTCCCTAAAGTCCAACCCCAAATAGCAAACTGTAGTCACCACCACTTGCATTGTCTTCTACAGCTGAGAAGTATTTGGCTCTGCCTACTTGGTATCCATTGGGTGATTGTAGTCCACTACTAGGTCACCTCTCAGTCCTCTCACCTTTCCAGCCTAAGCAAGCCCAGCTCCCTCCTCATCTCTGAGGGAGTATGTACTGTGGGCCCCTGAATACACAGGCAGGCCCCACTGGCCCCCGTTGGTTTCTCCACATCCTCCTTGACCTAGAAAGGAGACTCAAGGCCAGACATAGCAATCCAGGTTTGGTCTCACTGCCACAGAGCAGGCCAGGATAATAACTTCTGTCAATACTTGCTGCCTTTTTCCTACCTGATTTGGGGTTGGACAGCTGCCTACCCTATACGTGATAGGTTGCGTCCTCCACAACCTGCAGGTCCTCTTCAGCAGGACTACTCAGGCCACTGCTTCCCAGTCTGTGGGGATGCTGCAGTGGCACGTCCTGGTCCAAAGGCAGAGATTTTCACTTGTGGTGAGAATCCTCAAGTTTACCAAGGTCCTCTGGAACAAAACTGTACCATTCACTGCATCAGCCAAGCCCCCTCTCCTCTCACTTGAGGGTCACCTACAAATTTGACCAGTGTCTTATCATCCAGGTCATGAATGAAGACACCGAGTATGAGCAGCCCGAATACTGGCACTTGGGGACAGCTCTGCTCAGTGCTGGCTGCCACTGTGCATGAAGCCATCAAGTATTATTAGCCTCTGCACCCAAAAGTCCAGACAGATTTCAGCCTGCCCGACAGGCTCCTCACCCACCCAGACCTCCTCAGCTCCCACATGAGAATGCTGGGGATGATGGTGCTTAAAACCTTACTAAAGTCAAGGTGAAGTACATCCATAGTTTCTCCTTTGCTCACACAACCAGTCATTTGACAGAGAAGGACATCAGGCAGGTGATCTACAATTTGTCCATAAATCCATGCTAAGAGTTCCAATTATTTTCTTGTCCTCCATCTGTTTGGGAATGCAGTCCAAGAGGACATGCTCTGTGTTGTTTCTAAGGTCTGATATGAGGCAAACCAGCCTATAATCCATTTCTAAGAAGGGCAGGATAGAGAACACACTACTAATCTTTTCCAGTTGTCAAGGACTTCCTTCAATGGGAATGATTTCTCTTAGATTTTAGATACAGCACCTTTGCGTGTACCCATTTCTAGGGATCTGAATGCATCCAGCTTCTCTAAGTAGTCCCTAACTTTGTGCTCTCCCAATCCTGGCTGCCCCTTCCTTGAAAGTGTGCTGTACCATGCCGAGATCTGGGGCTGTCTTGGCCTATAAATGCAAAAAAAAGCCACTGAGTACTTCCACCTTCCCGGGATCATCTGCCATTAGGTTCTGTTGACATCTCCTCCTAAAAATGCTTTAATGTGTACTGAAGAAGACCAATGGATCATTTTTAATACACTCTTTTACAGGGCCTGGGAGTCTCACTGAAGGCCAGACCTCTTTACAGAGAATACCTTAGAGTCCAAGAGAATGAGGGAAAAGACAGCTGGCAGCTATGAATGGACAGGCAGTGACAACAGCACACAAGGAAACAAAGAGGAGCTTCAGTCAACAGTGATCACTAAAGCACATGTACCTTGAAATATTTTTGCTACAACATCACACTGTAAGTCCCGTGCCTTGTCTCTTCAGTTTGCTATTCTTACTGTGATTATACCGTGATTCACTTAGAAATTACATTTCTGCTGAGGAAGAGCTATTCCTTCTTATTCTACAAACTGCCTATCACAACTGTTGGGCTCTGAATACCATGAACTGATGAAATAATAAGGACACTGCTTTTTCCAGCACAGACAACCAAGTTCTCCACTCTTACTGCAGGCAAATACTCATGGGACTTCAACCCAGGTTTCACATGAGTACAAACTGTAGAAGTTCAAGCTCTCAAAGAACATTACAGATTACAGACTGTACAGTTTTTTGCTCTAAAACCAAAAAACATGGCCACAAGGGATCTGTGCACTGAAGAGGGCATGCCAATCATTTCACATGTCATAATCCTACCTTCAGTATGCCTTTTAAACCAATTTTACTTCTCAAGAGATAAATGTTTATCTTAAAAACCAGCAAATTCAGATAGTGCAATGCCTAGCTATAACGGAGAAATTTTACATTAAATTCAATTAAACAGCACTACCTGTTATATAGGTCTAACTGTTATACATCATAGGACTTTTCTTCTTTATGGAACAATCAGAAAATACTTAAACACCTCAGAAATACCATCACAGCCCTACCAAGCATTTCTGCCTCAAAATCAAACTGAGGAAGTCACGTACATTGTAGCTGAGGCAGAGGTGGGTGGAGGTCTATCTGCAAAGTGGTGCAAGGCTCCTCTGACCAACTACATTCACTTTTCAGTTTTACTAAAACTACATGAGAGGAAAAAAAGAAAATCAAATAATCAGACTTATCATTCTATTGGCACCCTGAACTAAATTACCTTTAGCTCACTGACGTTCTAATTTTCTAGAAACAGGCATAGTTATGCTAAGAAGGTTATGACTTGTGTATCTATCTCTGTTACAATTATTCCGTCCTCTTTTCACCTCCCTAAGATATCGCATAAATGAGAAATTCCATTCTGTTTGCTTTCTGTTGGCTGTAGACTGAGAGAACTACTGTCTTATTAAAAGACTATCTCCCTACTCTAGGTTTAGCCTACAGATTACAGAACAAGGACGGGATGGCAGGGTGAATTGGAAATGGGTTGTGGCTCCTAAGGTGGATGTTACACAGTGCAGAAGCTGGATCGGCCTGACAGAGTGATTGCAGCTGATGGTTTCAGTGAGCCCTCATCACAAAGCTGCTACCATTATCAGTACCAAAGCAAGACACTTTGGTGAGGTGGTGTAACTGAAACTTGCGTAGTTCCTGTGCCTCAGATACACAGTGGATTTTGACATCAGTGCTGTCCCATTCTACCTGCACTAAGCCCTAAATTCCAGCCAGCGCTTATGCCTATAGAGCAAAACCACAGGGCATGTTACTTCTGAAATGAACAGGTACATCAGATAGCATGTGCAAGAGGTACAGAAGTGATTTAGGACCCCAAAGAGATCTGGTCCGTGAGTGGGGACAGATTACCTTAACACAGCTATCCTTGCCCTCAGCTTTTCACTCTGATGACAGATGACTTACCTGCTAGTGAAGCACTAGTAGGAACATCTCATTTCACAAACTGGTGCCTTAAGGTAAGCTGGTGCAATGTTTTATGCAATACGGTACAGACTAAAGTAAGCAGAGTGAATTTAAAGTACTTCTGTGAAACCACCCACATTGTCTTTAAATTCACAAAGGTCACTGGCATTCTACTGAGCGACAAGGAAAGATGCTTAGGACTTAGTCTTAATAAGGCTGCTTCTAAAAGCCTGTACTGTAAATCACAATATTATTGAGAAGAATGATCTTACCTGTTAATTCACTTTTACACCATTCACATAATTTGCATTTCATTTTACGTTTACATTTCACCTGCAGGTCACTTGTCTTTGCATTGCTATGCTGCCTTCCCTTCCTAATTGGAGGCATTAGCAAAAGCCTGCCAAAACTTGTGGCAAAGGATAAGTTCTTTAAACCCAGACAAGATTCTGCTTCCTTTGACTTCAAACAGAACCTTATGACCACCTGTCAAATGATCCAAGGTTCAATAAACCCATGTTTTTTTGAAAGCATCACTTCTGGCCTTAAATCAGACTGACAGTCTTCTTTTAAGGATGGAAAATAAACTCCCCTAGGAATAAGCTAGTGGAGGCAGCAGACGTGTAAGCTGTAATACAACAACGAAGAGCAAACAGAGAGTTCTCCTATTTCTTGTGACATCCAGCCACACAGGATTTACCGCTATGGCTTTTCAATAGCCTGAGTCCTACATAGAGCAAATGTGCTATGGGCTGTTAGAAAGTGGTTGGCAGAGACTCCATAAAGGTTACAGGACATACCCCAGCTTCACTGAATAACTCTCCCTCCCTTTTTTCCTTTTAGCGAAAGGTAAATATTGCAAGGTCATATGCAGCAGAAATACGTTGCTGACAGCACATCACTATGTAGGCACTAATAAGCCCATAGGTATTTGTGCATATATGTCATATTTGACAGCATGCACTTTAACAGTTCCCGCAGGCTGTATTTTTCATCCTAACTGGCAAGCTTGTAATGTTTTTTTATTAAACTGTTTTTTTTTTTTTTTTTTAAAGGGAATAATATGTTTTTTCTGTCTGTTACAAATGTAGAACTGATCCTGAAGGGAACATTGCAGAGACTTTCAGACTGAGGAGGCTTTGAAACCATTTCCATCTTTAAAGATGAGCTATCAAGGTACTTAATTTAGTTAAGTCTCAGCATGGCTGTAGCCCTTGTTCTAGATAGAGTTGATAGCTTTTTCCTTTAGGACAAATGTGTGAAAGGAAACAAACAGAAGTGCTGAAACACAAAAAAAGCTGTCTTCTTTCAGTGGCCTTCAACACTGAACAATTACCACCAATTACCACAACATGTGTCTTGCATCAGGAGAAAAGGTCACTTTCAGCTCTTGGCATTCTTGTAGGAAAAGCAACTGAATGAGAACTCGGAACCCATGGAGATGGAGACAAGAACAACATTGGTGAGACACGTGACACTCGCATCTTCTCTTCGGGGCTACAATTCAGTGTTCAACCACAGACAGATGAGATGGCGAATCTTAGGACCTTTGTGGTTTGAGATACCTAATATCCAAAGCCTCTGTCAGAAGTTAAGCACCCTTACATGACAGCCAAAAATAGCAGTCCTGGCTCACAGTGATCATCTCTTGCTATCCCAACAGACACCGTCACCTTCCAAACCACAATGAAATTCAACACTAATAAATGGGTCAGTGAGTCTTCATTCATTTTTTAGATTTGCACAGAAAATAATATTATTTTCTTAATATTAAGGCCAGTATGAGCACTGGACCTCATACTTCAGTTTAAATAAAACGAGCTGATTCCAACAGCTCCTTTTGCGGTGGCCTTTACCTAGGATCCCTTTCTAGCACTTAGTTTCAAAGATAAAGGCCATCACACACTGCAGATACTCCAAGGATGGTTACTGAAGTCAAGCTTGAATAATGATAAATTAAGTTTTCACTACTTCTTCATGTACAACATCTGCACTGTGAATGTGAGAGGCATTTTTTTCAAAAATATCGACATGGTACATTTGACTAATTTTGCAAACTCTGTCAGGGTGACCCTGAAAACAAGTTATCATAGAATCACAGCATGGTTTGGGCTGGAAGGGACCCGCCTGCCAAGGACACTAGACCAGGTTGCTCAAAGCTCCATCCAACCTGGCCTTGAACACTTCCAGGTTTGGGGCATCCAAACCCAGGTTCTCTGGGTAACCTGTTCCAGTGCCTCACCACCCTCACAGGGAAGAATTTCTTCCTCATACCTGATCTAAACCTGCCCTCTTTCAATTTGAAACCATTACCCCTCATCCTATCACTACCCTCCCTGACAAAGAGTCCCTCACCATCTTTTCTGTAGGCCCACTTCAAATGCTGGAAGACTGCTATAAGGTCTTCCCAGAGCCTAATTATGAATTATGTTGTACACATTCTTTTCTTCTTTAAAATAATGCATAAACTTCATCAATTTTGAAGGTTGCAAATGTAAACTGCAGAACGCCTTTAAACAGAGGAATGTCTTCCCTTATTTGGAAACAGCAGACAACTAGAACTTGCTAGTCTTTTATACCACCACACAGCCCACAAAGTCAAGAAAATGCTCTCTTGAGGAAATAGGAACCTGGTACAGCTAGATGGAAATCAGATGACACTTTGACTTACAGTAAAAGCATCAACTTTGTAGTAAACAAAGCATACAAGAACAAAACCACACCAAATAGGGTGGTAAGGCATGATATACAGAGCTATAAAAGACAACCTTCATGGTCCAGTCTGCAGTCCTCAAATTAAGAGGGCAATACACAGCAAACTTGATGCTATTGCTGGAAATACTAAAGGGTGTTCAAGGGTTTGACATCAGCCTGCTAATTGCAGGTTGTAATACCTCGTGCAGGGGAGATGAAGGCTGATCAAGGATCACGGTTCATAAACACTTGGAACATAAACCATTCTGAAATAGAACAGCACTCAAAAGAATCAAAACATTTTATATTTTCTAGGGAGCTTAAGTACTGGGTAAAGCTAGCCCCACAGCATACAGAATAATCTTGGTTTTATAGAAATAACAGTGACAATTTGTTTCCTGGCCTCTAGACTTCCAGCTGGGCTCTCAAGTTTATGATGGAGAGTTTCTGTCACGTGGATACTTACACAGTCAGAAACCGAGTTGCAGCTGCTATTTATTTAATGTAGATCATCCTAAAACCTTCATAGCTGGTAAATTTTGGCCTTTATAATTCAGATACTTTTAATGTAGTACCTTTCCTCCCCAGTCAGCTGCTTCAAAAAAAAAAAAGAAAAAATCGTATCTGCCTTTCCATTCTGTCAACAATGCACCCTCTCACAGGTACTGACACTTTCTTCAACTTTACAGTTATTATTTCAGATAGATTAGGAAGATTTCCCCCACCTTAGCACTCAGTGTATCAAGTGAGACTTAAGAGGATCTCAATTATAAGAGAATTGTCAGTTTTAGGGGAAAAAGCACTGATGTCCTATCATAGCTCCTTAGTACCAGGGTAAACTAAACTTGAAACCAAAACCTTTTCATAGTGAGAAAACAGACACATTTAGCCCAACCTTCATCATTCTACAGCTAGCAAATTACCCCACTTCTGTCCTGAATAAAATCCGTCTTCGTCTTCTATAAGCAAAGGAACTACTCCATGCTTTCTCTCCCTCTCTGGGCAAGTACTTTCATACCCAAAGTAGCAAGCCTACTAACCACACCACTCCTCATGTGCACATAGCACTTTCTTCAAGGAGAGAACAAGAAATAAGAACACATACAGAGAATGTGTGTGTTACTGGTTTTGACTGGGATAGAGTTAAATTTCTTCATGCTACCTTGTATGGGGCTGTGTTTTGGATTTGTGAAGAAAACATTCTCCATAACACATGGATGTTTTTGTTATTGCTCAGCAGGGCACGCACAGAGTCGAGGCCTTTTCTGCTCCTCACCCCACCCCACCAGCGAGCAGGCTGGGGGTGCACAAGAAGTTGGAAGGGGACACAGCTGGGACAGCTGACCCCAACTGACCAAAGGGGCATCCATACCATATGACATCATACTCAGCATATAAAGCTGGGGGGAGAAGAAGGAAGAGGGGACATTTGGAGTGATGGCACTTGTCTTCCCAAGTCACCGTTACCCGTGATGCAGCCCGGCTTTCCTGGAGATAGCTGAACGCCTGCTGGCCGATGGGGAGTGGTGAATGAATCCCTTGTTTTGCTTTGCTTGCATGTGAGGCTTTTACTTCGACTATTAAAGTGTCTATCTCAAGCTATGAGTTTTCTCACTTTTACCCTTCTGATTCTCTCCCCCATCCCACCAGAGGAGGTGGGTGTGGGAGGTGTAAGTGAGCAGCTCTGTGGTGCTTAACTGCCCACCAGGTTTAAACCACGACATTGTGTAACTGGACAAAAGGAAGAATTTCCAGCACCAGGCTGTTACTTGATGGGGTAAAAATACTTAAAAGACAGAATTCTGACATCCCACTATTTGGGTACATCTTAATCTATCTCATGGATTTGTTTAAAAGGTTGAAATAAACACACTTGTGTACTGTGTCAACCTATAACTTAGTACTACTTTTCCTGTTCCACGCAAAGGCAGCTTCTAAACATATATGTCTATAAATTTAATACTCCTAGTATATTGAGTGGATATATAGTTTAAAAAAGAAAACCATCTGGTTTTTTTCATTAAAGCAAGTAATTTTTTCCAGTTAGCTCTCCTTACCCCCTATGCCTGGGACACTCACGTTGACAGGCGATTGCTTTGTGCTACCTTGATAACAAGCCAATTACAAAGTATCTGAAAGAAACGGCCTCCTTAAAATTACACTGTAGTTAATGAAGCACAGATACTGCACTGAAAATGGAAAAGAAAAACAAAAAACAAACCGCAACAATCCAGAAACCTGACTGTTAGATGTACAGTAATCTGGCCATGAAATGATAAAGACTTGACGGTCCATAAATTGCAAGCATCTAGTTTGGCTGTCGGGAAATTGCTTGCATACAAGTCACCTCAAATCCAATAAGCTTTCCTGAAAGTTTGATTATAAGTGTGATTATAACTCTATTACATTAATCACTGCAGAAGAAGCAGACAAAACCCCCCATACCAGACAACATCCTAATTGAGAACAATAACAAAGACGAATTACATATAGTAGTGCACAGAGGTGCCATGGCTTTGTAATTCCTAAATTCAGTTAAAGCAAGAAGTTGGAGATTCTGCTGCTGCTGTGATTTGCATATTACAGTTCAAAACCAAAAGCCTTTCAAAAACTAGGCTGTACTGAAATCAATCCTACAACATTAACAGCAAAGAAGTCTGAAAATTTCTGGATAATAAATGTCAATATGAATTTGTAGCAAATACGCATACATTTCAAGAGAATTGTACATAAAACGTGTAATAGATATTTTGCACTTCTGTAGCACTTTTCATCTGAGTCTTAAAACGTGATTCATAATGTATTAATTCTCAGTACCTACCTCATGTAAGCAAATATTATATAGGGATTTAATTTAGCCAGAAAAGCATCACATTTTGAGAAAAGGCCAGCAAGCTCTTAACGGAGTCAAGTAAGAATAAAAAGAAGCTCTTTTTCAACCAAGAAAGATCTAGAGAGAGGATGTTCCCCCACATCAAGACCTCAGCTATTACCCGCAACCGTTTTTTAACAAAATACAGTTGTCTGCTGCTGAGGCAAAAGAAATAAGACTTTCTTGCAATCTCATAAATGTTAGATCACAAATCCTCAAAAAAGAGGAACACCTTTACGCTTCGCCATTTTGCTGCTGAAGGCAGTCCACCTCCTTGACTTGCGCCCTCTCTATGACGAGTGCATAATACACTAGCATACAAACTGACACATTTTGCCCTGGGGACAGAGACAGAAATGAAACAAAATGTTACTGAAGTTCCTGCGATAGGTCATTCAGAAAGCATTACCCTGACTGCCAACACACCTCTGAGAGATGTTCTTCAGAAATGTGCCCGCCTACAAAATTACCAGAGGGGCCAGACACGTAACTATCATGGTACACAGACGCGAACATGGAATCCGGCTGAGGACTTTCCACAGCTAAATTACAAAGGTAGCAATGGCAACAGGGTGCAAGGCGAGGACCTACACAACAAGACAGAACCAAGATCACAGAAACTTAAATTTATTCCAAGCAGAAATACAAGATACTGAGGGTTTGCCTGTTGGTGGACTTGTCTCTCAAAATATTTTTTAGTATTTTCTTAAGCCTAATATTTAAAAGCCTAAACAAAAGAATGACTTAAAATTAATTAGCATTAAGCATACCAAGATCATTAATGGGCTAAACAGCAATATGCTTCCAGGGCACCACGCCGCCTCCAGCCAAACCTCATTATCCTTCTGAACTCCAGTTAGAGAATAAATGGATTGACCTATTTATTTCATGTCCAAATTTTGATTAGAGGATTAACTTTTTATTTAGTATTCAGCAATGGCAGCAGCAAAGGTATTGTACTCTGTGAAGTGGTCTAGGAGAGGTAAAGGAGACGCCTGAATGAACTTTGCCGATACAACTGGATTGGCTGCACAGAGCAAATTCCTGCAATCTGTATTACTCCTCTTTTGTATCTCTCGCTCTGCTCCAGCTACTGGCACACAGCAACTTTCTTGCTGGTCTCACACTCTCAGTCTTAAATCACTGATATTCATTGTGTATTTTGCTTATGTTCAGTTTTGGTATTTTTCCACCCTATGCACATCTTTTCTGCTGCAAGTGGTCTTGCTGATACTTCATCATCTCTACCAGCTTCTAAATTCTTGTTGCCACTATGATCCTCTACTAATTCCCTTCTCTCTCCCTTCTTTGGGATTCAGCCATGAAATCAAAGATGAATCACATACCAGACATACACATTATCATCAGATTAAATTTATCACAGCTGCATGTTCATTGCCTGTAATGAGTGAAACAGAAGGGAAAAAAAGAGAAAACATGATGAAACTTCTGACAACCACCCAAATTGATCTCTGTGACCAAGCTATGCTAGAGGGGTACACAGCCTAATAAATGCATCATACAGCATGTAGAAACCAAAGCCATAACTCAAATGTGATCTGGCTTCCAGCACAGCAGACCCAGCACCAAAGGCTGCCTTTGAGGAAGTACAACTACCACACAGCTCAAGTCTCATTCTGAAGCGTACTTTGTGATCTTTGGCTAGACTTTTTTGTTTGCTTGTTTTTAAAGGCAACTGAGGCAGAAGTCCTAAAGCAGGTGATGAGAAATTTGACAGTAATAAAAGTGAGCAATTGAAAGATGAACACGGGTCTGTGTGACACCTCATCAGGTTGCTAATGCCAGCTGATGACTCGCATACCTCAAGCCTTTCAAAATAAAAACAGTTACAAGTTTTTCTACATGCTTTTGATCCCACAATATTGCCTCAGTCTTTCTTTTTCCCGGTCAGAAAGGAGCACTTATCTCCAGCTACATTTGATCCTTGCAACTTGGTGGACAGATAATCATTACGTGCAAATCCACTGGCTTGCCAAAACAAGCAGGTGTCTCTGCGAGAGAATCTGCTCAGGAAGGTGGTGGTATCACAGCAACAGTTGCAAAAGCATCAGTGAGGGTTCAAAAAGCATTTTTTCCCCCCCCATAAGTAATTTGTAAAAATCAGAACTAGATTTTCTTTTAAGAACTTTATAGGACAAGAAAACACTGAAAAGGTAATCAGAAATATTTCTTAATAAACAAATGCAATCCTTTAATAAAAAAATAAATATCTGGCCTTATCCAAAGAGCACTGAAATTATTGGAAAATTTTCCATTGAAATGTCTGGGGTTTGTAGTCTTATGAGAAGTTTCAGAGAGCTTTAAAATAACCTTTTCCATGTAATCATCTTCTACAATAGGAGTGGTTTTTTAAATAGATTTAGTATTTCCCTTCCCCAGAAATACAGATCCTGGAAATCACTACACTATAAAAAATATTAATCATGAAATGTACCTCTGGTGTATCACCAGATCTGGTGGGTCTTGTTTTGTTTTAAATACAGCTGGTCTTTATAGCACATCTTATTCTAAGGTGCACATTGCCATAACTGAATAACGCAGGAATATTCTGTGAAGTTAGCCATGAAATATCTGCAAACAGATGGAAAGTTTTTACAAATATGTTCTGTACTGGAAATTATTTGATGAGTGTTTTGTATGAAATATAGATTGCTCTTCATCTGCTCGAGAAGTACGCGTCTTAGAGAATTCAATATTCTTAATTCACTGTTTGAATTTTTATGTTTGCACTGTAATGCAAATGCAGCCTCTGGCCGGATGAGCATTAACTCTTAAGAGGCAACACTCCTTTCTAGGAAGGACTGACTCCATGCAATGTTTCTGTGCAAAGCAAGAAAATTATAAAAGATGCAACTCACTCCTACGAAGTGTCAGACAGAATGAGAAGATTAAGGCACAATATAAGTAAGCTATTTCAAATAGAAATCTTTAGATGAGCAAGCAACAAGGTTGTGTTTGTAAAAGCATTCCATTTGACATTCTCCAGGTAAGAGACTGCTCGCTTACATGTTGGTCACCTTAGTATTGGAGACCTCTCCGTTACTAGAGCCAGAGTGCAGAATACTCATCTGAACCTGGACAGTAGTCTTTCCTTAACAATCCTCCTTACCAGGATCCTACCCTGAGGCACTCCGTGATTCACTCCTGATTTAGTCCCGCTAGCCAGCTATGTGCAGCTACAAGTTTTTGTTACTCTCACAGCTGCTTGGGCATGGGAGTGGGTGTATGCATTTTTCAGTTGCGGCAAAGGAAAACTGCTGTCCTGTATTTTTTTGAACGAGATTGGAATAAATGCAGTGTTCACAGCCAAATCTCCCAGCTCAAAGTATGAAAATCATTGCTTTTCTTAGAACAAGTATATAGAACAAACTTTAAGAAACTGTCCCCACATATTACCTTGCTACCATGGTATGAATCCACTCTAAGGACTGACTGACAGTGTAGTTCAGAATCTTTGGCTTCACTGCTGAAGCTGTCAACAGGGGTGGCCAATTAGTGCAAGCTCCTGTGGACAGTTCTTTGATGGAAAAGACGAGAGTTCTTCAACACATTTCCTGCTGACTATCAAGTGCCCTGCAGACAGACTTCCAGCATCTGGTGACTGGCTGAATTTCAACCACAGACGCAGGTTTGAGAAGGTCCCAATCTCTTGTCTTACTGACAACTTTAGTGCTGTGAAGACAGGAAGCTGGTCCTACCAGTGTGCCATTCTGCACCCAAGCACACACCTGTACTGGCAAGGAAGTGCTGAGCACTTCTCCAAGCACTTTGTTTTATTTCAAGTTCCCCACTTGGGAAGTGATAGAGGTGTTGCATAGAAGCCTTGGCCAGTTGCATAAATCAGATTTCTCTTAAGTAGCTAATATCAACTGTGGGGGGAGGGAAGGAGATTAAGTGTTTGTTTCCAGAGACCAGCACATCATTTGTGCTTCAAAAGCATTTGAAAGAATATCAATCAAAGCAGAATATGAACCCGGCAAAGCTAATTCACTGCCTAGCTGTCTCATTTCAGTTGCATCTTTCTCAATCTCCTCAAATAGGTAACGTGGCCTTTCCTTGAAAGTTACACAACAAATCAAATAAGTGGGTGCTGGGAAGAAGAGAAGAGGGGAGGAGAGGTAAAATTTATTACTGCCTAAAAGGGAAGGTGACTCATAAGAGAGTGGTATTAACAAAGTGACAGTACGAGACGAAGAGGGAGCGCTTTGAACTCATTCTAATGATCTAATGACTAATATAATCCATTAAGAAAAGCAAGGGCAAGATCTTTTTCACTGATTAACGTTGTACCTTATCCATGTTTTTAATAAAAAATTTAATATATACTGCTCTTCAGCTATCTGCATGTTTAATTAAAATGCTGAAAGCTTCCAGAAAGTGTTCATTTCACTCCATCAGTTGAAATAGTAAAGTATGCAACCCTTCAGCATGGATCTGGAAGCAGTAGGAAAAAGTGAGAAGGAAATGGAAAAACTAAGAACTATCATAATAAATACTGCTAGCTTAGTGACATACCTATTAAGTACCGTGCGTGAAAGCCCTAGACAAATACTATAAGAATTTAACACTAATATTTTATGAAGAAAATGTTTTATTAAAGCTAGAAATAGCCTAAAATATCTGAAAAATATTGAAATTCTGCTCTTATGCTTTGGTGATGTATAAATGAGTGTAATTTACTTCTAAGGATATACATGAACTTCATACGAACATAATCACAATATTTAAAAAAACAACCAAACTCCACACTCACCATTTACGCTACAACTGTATATACATCACTACTGCCCTCAAGATGGGGTGTCTAGAGCACAAGTTCTATGAGGAGCAGCTGAGAGAACTGGGGTTGTTTAGCCTGGAGAAAAAGAGGCTCAGGGGAGAGCTTATCGCTCTCTACAACTACCTGAAAGGAGGTTGTAGCGAGGTGGGGGTCAGTTTCTTCTCCCATGTAACAAGTGACAGGACAAGAGGAAATGGCCTCAAGTTGTGCCAGGGGAAATTTAGGATGGATATTTGGAAAAATTTCTTCATGGAAAGGGTTGTGAAGCATTGGAACAGGCTGCTCAGGGAAGTGGCAGAGTCCCCATCCCTGAAGGTATTTAAAAGACATGCAGATGCGGTGCTGAAGGACATGATTTAGTGGTGGCTTGGCAGTGCTGAGTTAATGGTTGGACTCAATGATCTTAAAGGTCTCTTCCAACCAAAATGATTCTATGATTCTTGATGTCTCCCCAAGCATTCTGCTGTCAGAAAAGACGCATCAACCTGCGTGCAACTCAGGTTCTGCTGAGCACTAATATATATGTACAAATACCTTTCCTGTTCAGACTGACCAACTCCTGTAATGCATTTTAAAAGTGGAACACATCATTAAACTATATCCAACTCAAGTGAGCAGTTGAGCTATTTCTGGTTCAAAATAACAGACAGGGATCCAGATCCCGTTCCACTTCGTCGCAGGTGGACTACTTGATCATGAATACATTCAAAATGGAAGTCTTCTGCCAAGACTATGTTCAGCTGACTTGAGTAGTGGTGAGCCAAAAGCTCTGTTAGGACTCAGTCCATCCATCTGAGCACTTTGCTACTGTTAAACCAATATATTTCAGTACTGATTCAGAAGCAGTCTTTAGCAACAGCAATTACAGCTTTTTTTTTTTTTAAGGTGCCAAAATGGGTATGAAGGATACAAAAAGACTGAAAGGACTGCTTGCTAATTGTTTGCAACTGTTAACGTTTCATTGGCAGCTGCTTATCACTTGTGGGTATTAACTTCAGGTAACACTTGTGACTTTGTATCATTTTGAGCAAATCAAAGCTCTCTAAAATGTTAGGTTTTATGTTTAATAACTCCTCGAATAACAGGGAATTTCCAAGAGAATTTCAGCATTACGCCAGTATATTTGAAAGGTTTGAAGAGGTGATCCTGACATTCTGAACTCCAGAGAATCAACATAGAACAGCTTAAATGGCTTTAGAACTGACTGATGAGTCTTACAACGTGATAGACAGATGATTACTAAGGCAACATAGTTTCACAAGGGAGAGGAGAATGGGTCCTGCTGTATAATATACATCAAGAAGAATGCAATAGGCAATAAAGTCTCCAACTGACATAAAGGTAATCAAAAATAAAAGGTCAACTCATTGATGAAAAAGAAAGGCAGTACAAGCAACCTATGTATTACTAAAGTTCAATGCCAAATGACACGCAGGAAGAAAAAACATGGCAATAGTGACTGTATGAAGATACTTGACCTGGCAGTGACACCAAAAAGTATGTGGTCATAACATCAGATGGTCAACTGAACATGTGGTTGCAGTCAGGCACTGCCACCTGCTGTGGTGAGAGGCCCAACCTCTTGCTCTGATGTGACGATTGGACTGGGCTTCAAGCACAGTCATGCTGAAGTTTTGGGGAGCTGGTATCTGACTACAGCTCTCAGCATCAGCAACACGGTTTTGGGCCAGGCAGCAAGAGGTCACAGAGTCTGGAAGAAGTTTTATTACAGGCATCTTTTAAAACTGTTCTTTTATAAGGCAAAATTAAACAGTTTTAGGTAAGTAATTAATTACTTTTCAGGATAACTGCTGTATAATCTGAACACAACCCTTCCACCCCCGAAACCCTTTTCCTATCTGTCAGTCTGTTGAGATCCCCACATAAATTACAAATGCAATGTACTGCCACTATCAGTAACTTGATATTTCAGTTGTTTCAGGAGAGAGGGTGAAAATAACACAAGACTTTGACAATGTTTAGCATGCTTTGCACACTGCCAATCAACAAAGAAAGCAAAGCAAATGCTAGCCATCTCTCACCAAGGTGTATTTTTAATAAATAACTTGCTGGAATCAATACAGAGATCACTAGATCAATTTCTATACACTATGTACACAGGAGGTCAGACAATCTAATGGTCTCCTTTGGCCTTTAAATCTATTAACTAATTTGTTTTCCACAGATGACCAAGCATGACTCCAAGAAGCATGGTCTTACCAGTCTACCACCCTGGACAAGGAAAGGGCAGGGGGAAGACACCTTGGGTAAGGAAACACTACTTATCAAAATGTGTGCATTTTCAACTGATACCACTCAGTTTAGGTATAAATTGGGATATAAGTGTGGTATCTGAGAGCACTGAATTGCTGAGATGATGAATAACGTTCTAGATGTTTGTGAGAAACTCCCAGACAAGCATACCATCAGTACTGTTACCTAGTTTAAACGTTTTGCCTTTGCCATTTGGCAGAAACAATTAGAAAAACGTGCAGTACATCCATAGCAGAGGCTGTCCAAAGGAGAAAGATTAAAGATGCACTAAAAAAGGTGGAGAAGTTCAAAGTAAATGTGATTAATACGGGAACTTGGACTTACAAGGCATAATGCGATCGCTGGTCTAGCTCCCTTGGAGCAGCATCTGTGGCAGATCAAAAAACCCAGAGTGCTTGTCCTGCATACAATTCAACAGTAGCTTATTGGCCATGAGCAATAATCTCTTAACAATGTGACTTACCAGCTTTTCCCAGAAGGCTGAAGGCTGCTGTGTAATATTATTAGTAACAGTAACCTTATTCAGCAAAAGGTTGTGAAAAGAGAATGTGAACTTTGGTTAAGATATGCAAGGTCTAGCCTTTCATCTGAACTTATTCACCCATTTTTAATGCTGTGTTACTATATAAACTACCTGCTGCTGCTGCGCATGATGGTATTCATTGAGTTTTATTGTACCTATCATCTTTAACTACTTACAACAGTTTTAAGGACCTCATACATTAAATCAAATGTCAAGACAACCACGTCACTCAAAACCTTTTCCCAGGCTTAAAAGCGCAGCCTGCAAATGCAATCCCTCTGGATGCTGACTTTAACATACTGCAAATACTTTTCCTAACAGAGAGTAAGACTCCTACTACAACTCTCAGGTTAATATGAACTTTCTAACTCGTGAAGACAGGAAACTGGTAGACACAAAGACTGCTAAACCTACATTCTGGGGAAGGAAAAAACCCACACCAACAAAATCACAAAAAGCAATCTCCCCTAAAAGGAATTCTGAAGAATGTATTACTCATTAAGAAAACCCTAACAATAATCCTTAGGTTTTTAAACCACAGTGTTGGCTTGATTTCTTTATATGATCACATCTGCAGTGGCACGGTATGATGGAAAACTCAAGGATTTCAATCAATACTCAATCGTATTTAAAATGCTATGCAGTACCACCAACCCTGTGAAGTGTGACTGACAACAGCCTGGGAGTAAATTCCCACGTCCAGGACTAGAATATTTTGAAGCGGTACTGCCCAGATTTATAAGAATGCAAAGGCAGAGCAGGCGTGCCACTTCCAGGCTGAAAAGAAATCTTTAGAAAAGATGGAAAAAATTAAGGAACAATGCAATTATATTCAGAAAAAAGATTAATATTACATGAGCTCTCTGCTACTTAAAGCAATGTCCATGAAAAGATTTTTGCAGTTTTTCCAAGTTTAGTCCTGTAATATCGCAACCATGGTAGTACATACATTCTTATTTTGACACCAGAGAGCTGAAATATGGAATTGCAAATGTCGATGCTGTGATTTGCTAGGCAGGACTACAATTAGAAGTGGGATTGTATCCTTCTGAATTATTAATAAAAACATGTCAAATCATTCCCTTTAATAGCACTTTCTCTGTACAATAAAGTAAACAGAATCCTTTAAGAAAAGGCCACTTCTCTTTTTGTAAAAAGGATACAATTTTAAAGTATTTTAATGTCCTTTCTCTGAGAAAACTATCAAGCTATCTAAACTACCAAAGACCCTTATAAATTTTTATTAAGCAGCAAATACAGTTCAACTCAAGAACAGGTAATTGCCATTATAAGCATGAAAAACTCAACTATGATGAATGCATTATAGACAGAACTGGCTGCAGAGACAGAGCATGAGACTGCTTGGGAGAGCCCAGGATGTCCCAGGGCAGTCCAAAGTATGACTGATCCACATACCTTCAATGATTTAAGCCAGCTATAATATTGAATGTTTGAAACCAGGATGCTTCACAAGTTTGACGCATATTGCAGTGGAAAGACCTCTCTAACAGGGATGGGATTGCTAGTCAAAAACAGAATGAGAGAAATGGTTTTTTTCTCCTCTGCTTTTGGGATAGCTTAATCACATGTCTCTTCGGCCAAGAAAGATTACAAGTCAATCCAAGCCCTGTGAAAGATAGCAGCAAATGGTATTGCTACCAGTGATTACTATGAAACACAATGCAAAGGATTTCTGTGAAACCCTAATGGTATTTCTGCAAGAAAAATACAATGAAATTTTGAGGAATAAAAAAAAATCTAGTCTGCTGGATGTAGCTTGTGCTACCTAAACATGTTTCACCTCCATCAAAAATAAATCAATGTGACTGACTGTACTCTTCTTCATCTCCAAAGAATTTAAGTTTCTGCCATTTTATATTGATTTCATATAAAGTCATTTTGAAACCTTCTCTTTCTGTAGCATATAAGATGACACATCGTCCACAGAAGTTACGTGAGGGTTTTGTTTTAAAGAGATACCAAGGACATAAAAGCTATGAATAGTTACAGGCAGAAATTGTAAACATTTCTGTTCTAAGTATAGACTCTAGGTGCTTTCGGTCATTCATGTCAATTGTTTTTTAGACTGATTCCCTGAAAAGACAGTGATTCCAGAAAAGCCAGTTCTACATCAGCTTTTAGAATCTAAGGTTTTCTGGGACTCTTCACCCTAACTCCAAGCCCTGGCATGATGTTTCATAAAAAGCACCCCAAACTTATTTCCTAGGACATTCTAGATATATAAAGGACTATTGCCCAAAGTTGTGTGCCTAAAGTGTGCTCACTTTTGCATGCATCCTAAATTACGCCATCAAAGGTTCGAAGGAAAGAGTTAAGAGTTCATTTGCAGTCACTACCCTGATTTTATGCCACTCAAGGAAGAGGGCTTGCCCCCTTTTCCCTTTCCAGTGACCTAACCTTTGCAAATCCACAACTCATGCTGAAGGCCATTTCCTCTGCAATAAATTTCACTGCCACAATATCCGTTCAGCCCCCTGACAATGCTGCTCCACACCGTAGCAGATGCAACAGTCCGCTGTTTGTGATTCCAACTAACCTCTCCCTCCTCTGTCTCTCCAGGCTTCTTCCTTTCCTCGAACAACTCTTGAGAAATACAGTTTGGTCTCACATTAGAGTGCAGAAACCTGTTGCCACCTTTTCTGCTCTGTACTATTTATGAACTTTATTATTTAGGCACATAAATGCATGTGGATTTGTATGTTTTTAAATAGAATTAAGAAAAGAAAGAACATGCTTTTGAGTCAGCTACCATTCCAGTGGCGCAATCTCTTTGCAAATAATCTTTGCTCTTGTAGAGTTTGGCTTTGTATCAACTTACACTGTAAATTGCAAACTAATGAATTTGTACTGGCAGAGGAAAATGTTTTTGCTTTTACAGACTACAGCATTTACTAGTAAACAAGATTACTAGGAACAATTCCCAGTTTCTGCAGCAACTTAGTTACTCGTCTCTTACAAGGCTCATATGTTGATTCACTTCTCCCTGTGGCCCCAGTGTAATGAGTCTACTCCTAACCACCAGATAAAATTATAGCACCTGAATGCCAAGTTTTGTGAGTTCTGACATTCTGAAAAGTTAGAGGATAGCTAAGTGCTGGGCACAGGACGTAGTTGCGTCTTGACATCAGAGCTCCGGGTTTCTGCTTTAGGAACATTCCTCAACATTTTTGCATGTCCTTTCAATCATTAAGCTCAAAATAAGACACACAGACTGAAATCATTACTTATCTTCTCAGTCCTCCTCCCATCTCCCCATTTTGTAAAACCACAGAGAAACCCTTGAGCTATGAAGCCAGAGTTACTGCACAAGTGGGAGTCTACCTACGGCTATTTAATGGCAGCCCTTGTAATACAGTTCCTTGTCCCTCTGATTGTGCCTTCCTAGTGCATTTTATTTAGAATAATGGGAAGACACTTATTTAACTTTCTAGGAGCTCCAGCTCTCCAAGGCAGCTTTGTAACGTGAAAAATCCTTACATTTGCCTCTGATTTTTATCAATTACAACTGAGTTTTGTGTAGTAGTTAGAAATATATTGTCAATTATAAAATGATGTACCTTTTACATAATCAGTGTGAGCAGCTAAACCCAGTTGTTGATAAAAAGCAATTAATGGTCATTATCTGTATTCTCTGAAAGCTGGTTAATAAAGAGTGATCCAAGAGTGGTATGTTGTTTTACCTGAGAAGTGAATTAAGCCACACTACAACAAGAAGCTTCTGAAATACCACAGATCTGAAGGACTTATACACATTAAACTATTACAGTAATGCCTTTTAGCATTTCTTTTGCTAAGCCTCACTCAAAACGGAAGAACAAATCACTTTGCAAACTATGGAAGAGGTCCACCAAATCAGTGAAATGCTTTGTGCAGATAAACATTTGTATAAAACATTCTAATTATAGTCTGGCAAGGCTTAAAGAAAAAGTACAAATAAATAGCACGCATCTACTATAGACAGATTTGTTTTTACAGGCTGTTAAGTGCCTAACAGTGCTTAGGTATCTCAATCCCACGGAGATAAAGGAGAGTCAGATTCTGAAAGCTTTTTAAAAATAATTCAATAAATCTAGTCATTTAGGGGTTTTTTGTTTTGTTTTAAAAAGAGAACATAATTTCCTGTGTGTTAAATAGATCTCTACTAACATTAGGATGAGGGAAAGTCTAGCCATTGAAATGTATCAGTTTGAAAACTGATAAAAAACCCCCTTTTATAGAACACACCATTAGGTTCTGGTACTCACTGCAATGAAGGGTTGAAGCCAAGAGCATTTAAAAAAAAATGAACAAACTAGCTTTTTATAGCGATAAAATATCCACAGCTCTAGAGAGATATGAATGCTTGATTACGACTATGTAGGCCATCCCTGCTGGACATGGCCAGGAGTTGGTTCTAGGTGCTTATTCCATACCTACACATAAGAGCGCTTCTTGTGTCAGCCCCTCAAAGAGCATGATACAGCGTGAGTGTCTGCAATAACAACTTAGATATGGTTAAATGCTAGTTTCATGGCATGAGAGCTCTCACCTCCAGTCTTGACTAAAATTAAAAACGTTATCATTGTCGCTCTCAAATTACGGCCTCCCCGCAGTTTAGTTCACTGGAGGTCATCATTAACTCAGCCTTGTCAAAATTAGCACCTGTAGGAGATTCCAGTTTCATTCCTAACAATTTACAAAGGCAGACAAGTCATTTTATGAAGTTTCTCTAGCAGTACAATCCACAGATAACTAAACCTATATGCTTACAACAACCAAAAAACAAGTCTAACAGCCTATAGATTTTTTTTTGTGCTTGGATGAAACTCTATAGGATACTGAGAAGTTTTCTACAACTTAAGAAATGCTAGTTTCTGCCCCACATATTCACACACCTCTAGAGAAAAGCCTGAAATTCTATTGAATTGAGCTAATATACTTTATATTTGTAGATTTCTGTCCCAAGTTAAAGATAGGGAAGGAAAATTAAATTGAACAAGAACGCATTATCATATTTCACAACTTGCAGACAGATTTGACAGTGGAAATTTCATGATAAGTATTCCTCTTCTCAAAAGTCCAGCCTAGTTTTGATGGTTGGCATGCACAAACAACAAAAATGTTAAGGGAAGTTGCTTCTATTCGCTTTTAGTTAAAGGAAGGTTGAGTCTTCGGTAAAAGAAATCTGATGCAAGTTTCTATGTCTTCAAGGCCATTAAAAACCATCAAAGTAGAAGATGTAGCACATGAGAACTCACAAAGGACTTGTTCTAAGGAAAAATATCATTTAAAAAACAGAGGAAGACACCTTCCTCTTTTATAGAGGATGGTACCTTGTTCAACCACGAGGAGCATTTTCAGAATCTAGAGCACACAATTTAAAAACATATAAAACTAATCAGATTTAATTTAGCTGATAATCTTAATGCCATAATAACCTTGGACCCACAGACCTCATGCAATTACTGCATTATACTTTCTATGTTTGCCAACCCATTTTCAGGCACTAATTTACCAAATGATGATTGCTGTTTTTATGAACTACATTAGCTGGAACATAGAGCCCTTGATTTAACTTGTTCTTGTCTTCAGAAGATCTTTGCCAGAAGTTTCATTTTCAGATCAAAATTAAACTGTTCCTTAAATTTTTTCTTTTTAGAAAAATGCCTGGTTCCATGTACAAAACTAATTTTTGGTAGGCCAAAGGATGTTTATACAAACTCCTGTATATTTTTTTGTTGTCTTGCCACAACTTTTACCAAGAATAAAAAAATCCAGGTACAGCTCATTTAAGCCAGTTACCATAGTTTAATTTTGATCATAATGCTGAGGACAACTTGTAATTGTAACATTTGCTCATTCAGGATAATTACGTCTGTTAATATTTTGAATTTTCTAAGAGAGAAAAATACAGTCTCTAGAGCATTCCAACTTTTCTTAGTTGACATTTTCAGAAGGATTAAATTTTCTAAGTGGACAGTCCTCAATAGAAGCTAATAAATTCCAACAAGAATAGCTCAAGCAGACATTCAGAATAATCAGTTCAAGTAAAATGCTATAATGCAGCATATTTTTTTCTGTCTGCCTGCCTCCAAGCTCACGCCAGGCTGACACAGATGAGCTGTGTGCAGCTTTCTGTCCAGCTTACTGCATGTCCATACAACACTTAACACTGTGAGGAGTAATGTCTAATTCCTACTTTGGGACTGCAGGACAAATGAACAGTAAGAATTTCATCCTTAGTCATCACTGGACAGCAACACTCACGTTTTCAGGGCTGAAAGCACACAACTCCAAACACTGGCAAAATGACAAAGATGCTCAGCTATGAATACTTTGAGAGGGTAGGCATGGACAGCTCAGGTGTTCATTGGGATGAGTCTATCAGAAAAAAACCATGTTGAGTTAAAATTCTTATCATGGAACAGCTCAGGTTGGAAGAAAACTCAGAAAAGATCATCTGGTCCAACCTTTTGTGGGAAAGGGAGTCTAAATGAAACTACCTAGCACCCTGTCCAACTGCATCTTTAAAGCCTCTGGAGAGGGGGAAGTTCTTCCAGTGAATGGTTGTTCTTACTGTAAAAAACGTCTTTATGTGAAGATAAAACATTTCCCAGTGCAACTTGCCCTTTTTCTGCTCCATGTGGCTCCCTGTGAAGCAAGAGCCTCTATCCTCTTTGTAGCTGCCTTTTAAGTACTGGAATACTGTGATGAGGACCCCCCCAAGCCTTCTCTTCTCCAGGGAGAAAAGATCTAACTCCTTCAGTCTTGCCTCAGGGTAGGCTCTCCAGGCCTTTGATCATCAAAATTATGTTCTGTGTAAAGAAATCAGGTCCATATTTTTGCATATGAGCAAGCATTTTTAATTTTAGGAAGGTCAGAAACAATTCCTGTCCTGGAGAAGAGCACCATTAAAACCATATTACAGCACTGAAAACTCAATTCTGTTCTTTCTTTGACTTTGTTCACTACTCAGCAAAATGCCGTCTTGTTAATTATCGACTTCATCATCAAGGGACAGTTTAATCACAAGACTGTCTGCAGTTCAGGCTATCGCAGCAGTACTAGCAGGGAATTTTGCACTGCACATAATTGGCCAGGTAATTAGAATATAACATCCTTAACTGCTCAGTTACCAAATGTAAATGGTGCAGCATGCAGTGCTTGACTGGTGGAGGACTTGGGGGAACCAATGCAGCTGCCAAGTGCCCACTTTTATTTCTTCGCAGTGTAGCTAAGCAAACAGCACCGGTGGCTTGCTGCCATGCTGTTCTCCTGTGGGGTGCTGGAAGCCCTTTCATTCTGTGATGTAAAAAAGAAATTCAGCAAATTGATTGCATTTCAGGTCATCCAAGTCCACATAAAAATAAAACCGTAAACCTGGGATTTTTGAAAAGCAGAGAAAACCCAGCATCCTGACAACAATGGCAAGTCAGAGCCGATATACCCGTATGAAACAGTATCACTGCCAAAATTGACAGTGCTGCTGTGTAGGACAGGGTGCAGTTGCAGGCTGGGAGCTTATCCCAGGATCTGCATGGGCTGAGCTACATGTTTTCACTGGAGTTCAGTATAAACAGATGGGTGGAGCACAGAGCTAGGCAGAGCAACCCCGCTTTAATAACTGCCTTATGGACAACTAAGAAGTTACCACAGTAGGTACTTTAGAGCAAGAAGTACGCATAACAACAGTACTGGGAAGGGCAGTTCTTTCACCTGTAGGTGAACAATATGAAGTGCTATGTTAAAACCGGCTAGATGACCAGCTCCCTTCACTGGAAGGATAATTCACATCTCTGATACTTCGTAAGCTTTTTCTCATTTCTCTGCTACTTTAATTTGTGGCCTGCATTTCTTTATGTGTTCCTTGGTCAACGCTTCCTTCTCCTTTAGCTAGCTCTCATGTAATGCAGCACTTGCCTGCCTTTCTTCAAATATATTTGTAAACATCAATATCTGCTCCTCATGTCAGCAGCCTAAAAAGGGCCATTTTGAAATCTCACCTGGTATGGCAAGATTTCTGCTCCCTAAGCACCACTCTAGGAGCCCTTTTCTACACCTGTTCCCATTTTGGATTTCCTTTCTCAAACACAGCTGACCAGACTGGTATGCAGTACTCTGCGTTAGGCACCGACACTGTTTTGTACAATGGCAGCAGCATATTCTTTCTTCCAGAAAAACCTTCACCAGTCTTGCAGCTGCCTGTTGTGGCAATTAACAGAAACTCACAAGTCTCCCTTACCACTTCCAGCCAATAAAACCCATGCTTGGAACAGAAATTCTTACTACGCTCCATGTACAAGATTTTTCATTTTCTGCTATCGTTTTTGCACCCAGGACTCCAGCCCTCAAGGCATCACACTCTTCCTTACTTTATTCCACTGTTATATTAGCGATGCCTCTCAGCCCTACATGGCCATGTTATCCCACTGCTGCTCACTTTTCTATGCTGTCTAGAGGCAATGACTCAAATTCTTGTATCGGTTGGTCCAACAGCCCTACGCCTTTCTCACTGCTCCTCCTTCAGGAGTTTCTCTTCAGCCTGTGAAGCATCCACAATTGCCCACACAGGCTTTCCAAACACAACTACAATGCTTCATTTGTATGGGAAAGGAATAAGACATCTCCGGCCGTAGAACAGAACTGATAAAATTTGTTTTGTTTTTAAGAGAAGAAAGCTGTTAATTTAGGGCATTTGCTTTTGCTACTTGTCCATGTTCCAAATTAAGCATTTCTTTAAGGAATAAAAATAACAGCATGAAATTCTTTAGCAGAGAGAGCCTTACAGAAAGCTGCTTTCTGGGCAAGAACAAAGGAAACTTTTGCGAGAAGCATCTAATTCAATTGCTTGTTTTGCCTTAGAGTCCTGGTTACATTAAACCTGCACACTATGATTCTCACTGGAAGGAGAAATCATGAGCCAGACATAATCATTAGGAAAACTCAATCATGTTTCTATTATTCAGATATAATCAGAACCTACTTGTCCTTATCATTTGTAAGGTGTTTGAAAAGCACTGTGTTTATAGCAGGGGGTTTGCCACCCCCCATCTTCCATTGTAAGGCTACAAAAGATAAAATACTGGACTCTCCACTGCTTTGTAGATTCAATTCAGCATTACAGAAATTACCTTGCTACAGTCTAAAAAAAAGACCCAAGTAAATGTATAGAATATTTATCATTGGGCAAAGACAAATTGCCTTTGAGAAAGCAAGTCAGATCTCTGGAATTGTGATATTCTGTGTATACACTCTAAAACAGTAACACTTTCTACAAACCAGTGCTTTTAAAACGTATTGAAAATAGAAACAATACAAAAAGAGAACTTTTTTTTTCCATTCCAGGTTCATATAAATTCCCCATCATTAATATAATTAGAAACTGTATACCATAGTGGAAGATCAAGTATCCTGCAGGTATTAAGTAAATAATCTCCTTAAATTAATTCTCTTCATAAGCAGCTATACTAATACAGGATCTGTCTCTTGATAGATAAATACTGAATTTCAACAGGGCTATGTTACCTTGCCTTAAGGTAGTTTAGGATGTTACCCAGAAACTCATTTGGCTTAATATAAAGGATGGCCCAAACTTGTTCAAACACCTAGATGAAAACAGCCAAGTTTTCAGAGAAGTTAATCATATACATTGCACATTTCACATGAACTTGACTTGCAGGATCTCAGAACTCTTAAACCAGCCAATTATTTATATTTAGCCACATAATCATGTTCCAGAGCTTTGAATAAATAAACTCTACTCATCAGGGATGGATATCTTTTTAAATCATATTCATTTAACAGTTACATTTTCTTCCTAAAAATCTAGAAAAATTCTTTGCTGTCTGAAATAATGCCACAAAAACAGTAAACAAAGTGAGTGCTTTATATCAAACTTACTGTATAATAGAACAAAAGACATTTGTTTACAACAGGGGCCTAGACATTAATTAACCCTTCTAAAGGTCACACAAGTCAAAGCTAGAAACTTAATGCATGCTTTGTGAGTTCCTCATCATCTTCATATCATTATTTAACCAAGTACAGTTAAAAAATATTCTCATTCACCCACATGAGTTATGAAAATACACCACTGTATTTTACGATTCTTAAGACCCCTAGTGAGTCCTAACACTTGATGGAAAAAAAAAGATAATTTAGGACTTTAGATTAAAAAATAATCTGTTCTCAGATGGAATGTCCTCTCTGGAATCTAATGTACACTGGAAAGCCCTGATGATAATCTCAGACTCACAAAGCTCTCGATATTCCATTTTTTTCTAATTTCAGAAATAAAACATATGCTACTCCCAAGACTAAATACTTGTCCAGCCTTCCCTCAAGGACTAAGATTCTCTTCCTCTATTTGAAGTCCTTCACCTGCCTAAAGAACCCTGTGATGAGAAAAGTCATACCAATTTCACTGGGTAGCTTGTACTTTGCAAATCCATTACTGACTCTGGCATGGTTCTATTAAACTTTGTGTTTCACTGTAATTTGATTTCAATTCGGTGACTAGACATACTTTGAATTAAGGTTCACAACTACCCAAGACAAATGCTACTAAACCCATGGCCTGTATCATGGTGTTGAGTCAAGAGAACAGGAAGTAAGTAAAAGTTTTGTGCAGAAGTGAGCTGGGATTTAACTCTTTTCTGAAATTATTGCAGCAAGACCACTCTTAATGCATTTAGCAACAAATAATTCTCAAAGACAAAACAGCTGCACATTGCTGATGCTCTCCAGATGCAAGCTAAGGAATTAAATCATGAGATAATTCAATTGGAAAATTGCTTGTAATTATGGAGAATGCAGCGTCTGCTTGACTCCTCGTGGCGATTGGTAGTTGCTTTAAGAATAGTGAGGTAGTCTGCGCAATGCATAGTGAATACAAATAAGTAGCTGTGTTAGGAGAAATCTCATTTAGTTTCACAAAGATATGGGTTTAACATTGTTAAAACTGTATTTGCTGACATTAATGATAATCCATTTTCACTGTCCCATTACTGCCCAGAACCCACTATCACTTACACACAGACCAGTAATATTAACTTATAGCACCTTCCCTCTGAAGGAACTCAAGGAACTTTGCAAACATATAGAATGCAGTCTTACACTAAACAACGATGACTCAGAAAGGGTTTGTTCTTTCTCACCTCACTTAATATATGTTCAAGCAAACAGGTTTGTTCTAACATGTCATTTAAATCTCTGTTGCCAAAGGCTGACAACTTCTGGGAATGAAGAAGGGTGCTCCTCCACTTCAAATATTAATTGTAAAATTCCCAGTTATGACTCAACCATGGAAGAGCAGGCTGCACAAACACTTAGTCAGAGACCCTCTAGTACTGCTAACAAGAGGGAAAGAAATCCAGAAGAAACTGGTCTTTTGGATTGACAGTTACCAGTGCAGAAAAAAGTCATCTCATGATCTGTAGACTGAGCACATGTATTCTTAAAATAACAAGATGATACATATTTTTCTACTCTGTTTGTCAAATAGTCTCATCAGACCTGATCTTTATTCGCATTACAATATTGGACAGACTCTGCTATTTTAAAGACTCCTGCTCATTGGCAAACTGGGGGGCAAAATGGCTGCTGTATGTCATCATATTCCTACTGAGTCAGTGATGGAATGGAAAAACCACCTTGAAATAATAGTTAAACCAGGAAGCTGGGAATTATTAAAACACACAGCTCTGAATTTATAGAAACCCAGTTATGGCCGCAGTGGTTACTATGACATGTTATATTATCTGTGATTTAGCTTACTGAAATGTTTGCCTGAGGTTTTTTTTTTCCCCTTACTTTAAAAAGTACTAACAAAAAAAAACTTTAGGGAACAAAAGATCAAATATTTACAAGTGGCTTCACAAATCAATCATCCAATATCAAATCTGAGGTTGTTATTTTTAGCACTATTAACTACACAATAATTAAAATTGATCACAAAGTCACCACCTCTCATTAAGTTGCTGTCATTTGGGAGAAAATTCCTCAAAAGCAATTTTTTTAAAGAGTGATTGTAAAAAGATTCCCATCAATTAAAGAGGCATCTGGTAATATGGAAAAGGTGATAAATTATCTTCTCTTCTCAGTGCTAGTACTTTATAGACCAAAGGGGGTGCAGGGGAGAAATCTTTATGGTCATTATCACCACCTGAAAAGGAGTAAAAACACCATTGTGTTGGGGCCAGTGACAAGTTATTCTCTTTCTATAAATATGTTTTGTGGTGACCAAAGTCTCAGCAGCAGAGGTGACATGCTGTCAAACAGGTAACTCGTTCTGTGAACCCAATACTGCAGCAAGGTTAGCCTTGTATTTTAACGTAACAAAGTCCTTAAGCACATGCCATAAGTATTTGAGTAGACCTAAGAATACAGAGAAGCTCTTTGCATATTTTATTTTCACACAGCAGATACGGGTCCATAGCAGGACTGAGCCCCATAGCAGAATTTTTCCAGTAACCAGGTATGCCACTGTTTCTACATGACGAACCCTCTTTGCTGCTCCTCTAGTTTTTCCCCCATTGAACTACATGCCATTGATTTAGGTTTTAATTCAGAAGAGAAATAAAACAGTGACTCTCACCTCCTCTTTCATATAATTCTCAAATTGCAAAAGAGTTCCCAAAACATGATGTTTCTTCCCTTCTGTACTTGTTTCACGAGCTTGCATACAGGTTGCAGGGCTGCTCTTGGTCTAAGTTGCTGGTCTAATACCGACTCTGTACGGGATCAAAGATGATTAACTGGATCACAGTCAGACGTGCCCTGTGCAGAGGTGAGCCTCACTCCGGCCTTTCTGCTGTCCCCCACCCCATGCAGGAAGTGCAGAACATCCAAATACGTAACAAGGACTGATTTCCCTCAAGGGTACAGAGGTGGCAAAGAACGGCGCAACGTTACTTCCTTACACTACCACCCCAGCTGGCATCTCTAAGGCAAGAAAGGCATTGCACCCATATTAAAGAAAAAACAAAACCTGTCACTATGCTTGCTGTGATACCTGCAGCAAGTCTGCCAGCAACACAATGCACATCCTACCACCTTGTGACGGTGCCAGGCTTTAAGCACAATCCCAGACTTCAGCTTAACATGTGTTCTTTTAGCCAGACAATGAGAAACTGGGAGGTACTTCAACAAATTCACAAACAGGCCTGTTGCTAATACACCTGGGGTAGCAAAATGCCACTTCCTGCAGTCTGTACCCTTTCATCCAGAAAGCCCAAGCTGCTTTCAAAGGAGAACAAGAGTACAATACCTGTTAAAGATCAGAGGAGGAAAAGGAGGGAATAGGAAGGTGCTTTTCAGAAAACATTACCAAAAAAAAAAAGAACAAGGCTTTGATTACATTGCAGGACTGAAAAAGAGTAATCTGTAGTTCACTGAAGTTACTGCAGTGTGTATTATGAATAGCTGTTATAGTAACAAAAAATTGTTCAGTAACTCAGTTTCATTTTAAAAAAGGTTGTCTTGCTGATAAAAGTAACATCAAGTAGTAACCAATCCAGTAACCAACAAGTTAGTTAATTTTTGCCAGTCATTTAGGTCATTCTTGCTGCAATGCCCATTAACAGCTTCACACTCAGGGTCAGTCTCTGGTGCCCCACCCTCCAAGAGTTAATGGATGTAACATTAAATTACAGGCATAGCAATCAATTTGTAGCTCTAATAAAGTGCATTTCACCTGCCCAACCACAAAGCACTCCGAAATGTTTCATTTCGTACAGATAAAGAAAAAAATATAGTAGAGAGTGGTTAAAGGCGTTGTCTGTAACATGCACCTTTTCCAAAATGTTAATTCCTATCTCTTAATTCAAGGATATCCCAGCCAAACTCCTCCATGCAAAAAAGCTTTTCCCCCAAGTTAAGCTGTGCTTTACATTCAGGTGAGGTACCTCATCTGGTTGGAGCTCAGTTCTTTCAATTACACTTTGTCACCCTATAACAAAAATACAAGACGACAATCACTCAAGCGCTGCCCCTACTCCAGCACGTTTTCGCAGTTCCCCTTACCCATCCAGCCAGACACCTTCTCACTCTAAGTCAGTGGAAAGAAACGGAAGCGTTCAGCTTCACACAACACTCAGCCATGACATAAACCTCCCAAATAGCTCAGCTAAGCACATAAGCAAAGGCACAATAGCAGTACTACTGAAAGCCCATTAACTCTTGTGTGACTTTGCAATGGGATTTCGCTCACTACAAGGTCAATGTGAATGCCAGTCCCCAAGGTGAAATACTCCTTAGTCCTGTCACCTGCCCGCTGTACAACAGAACAGGAGGTTTAGTGTTAATGGAAGCCCACATTCAATTTCTGAATAGTCAACAATTTAACTTTAGTTCTTGAGTTTCTCTTTATTTTACAGCAATCAGGAATGATACTGCTGAATCCAAGCACCCCAAATATTCTGGAAGTCCATATTCAATTCAGCTTTACATATGACAAAAATCACTTGAGTCCCTCACACAGCAAACACCTACTGTTAACCATTCATTCTGCATACTGACCACAAAGAGAACCGCCTGCAAGAGTTCAAACACCAGCTTTGAAAAGGCCTGGAGTACATTTTAGTCATCCCTTCCTTCAAAGCCATTACAATTACCACTCTTTTAGAGGAGTTTACATTTACAGGTAACTGGGATCCAGATTTTCTCTTCAGAAAGCTAAAACTCCTACACCTCTACTCACCTTTCTCCACAGATGGGTAAGAAAACCAGCTACCTATGCTACACACTAGTATTCATACTTAAATAAATGTCCTTAAAGACATTTGCTATTAAAAATGTTAATTGTTGCTGTTCACTCAGCTGTTGCCACTAACTGCAAATGGCTTGGCCTCTTTACCAAGTAGTCATTTTTAGAATGTACTCTTGCTTAACAGATACCCCTGTGGCTTGGTTAGTCATTTGAAAGGTCATTGCTTTAGGTGTAAGCTACAGCTTCTGAATTAAGATATATAGTATTTTATAGTATCTTACTCTAGGACTCTTGCTTTTAACCCTTAATTGATGATAAAACAAAGAGTAATTAAATTATCTATACTGTTAATTCCTCAAGAATATTGATTTGATAATGACATAACATGAAATATATTTCCCTTAGCCAGCTGAATTGATAAACCAACAACTACAGAATTAAAATGGTTTTGTGTAATTACGCATTGTGGCTACCAGGATGATCTTTTCTTTTCCTCCTAGGAAAGTTCAGTATGTGAAATTCCAAGCTCTGTATGTCACAGTAAATTTTCACCTGTAAAGAGGCGATCTTGTTGATGTGCAGATCAACTCAGGCAGGCAGAGCCTGCCCTATCTACAGCTGGCAGCCTGAAAAGCTATAATTTTTTAGGGCAGTCAAACATAAACCATCTTCTGCTCCCTCACCAAATACTTCCACACCTTCAGGAAAAACACTGAGTGTGGAATTAAACCTGCAACATAATGTTGTTTTAACACAGCTTTTTTCAATGCTCTGAATAAACACCTTGAAACCAGAACATCCGTGATCCTTCAGCTGCTCAAAAATCAATACCAGAGTTCTGCAGCTTGGGCTTTTCTCTGATAAACAAAATTACTGTGACAGGTGAAAAGATGTAGTGATCTAACCTTTATTATGCTGTTTATGTGTCTTGCAAGGCTCCAAATGACTGCCAGAGATGACTATCTGTGGTACTCAGCAAAACACTTCCTTTCATTACCTGACCTTTCCCCTTCCCCACTGGGAGCACAGGAAAGCAGCAAGATGATCCACACTAAAAGCAACATACAAAGTGAGCTATTGTAGTTCTGTCCTACATCAGGTTTATTCTTTTAAGACAGACAATGGCAAGCAACAAACCTTCTGGTTCTGCTGTTTGAACACCTCTTCAAATCTGGAGAAGTGTACTCACCATCTTGTTTACTCATGTTTACCAGACAATTTAGAAAGACAGCCTCGCATAGAAGAATGGGAAGATGCGCTCACAGCCATAGAACGGGAAGAAGAAAAAAAAGCAGAACAATAGATAGAAGCCCACTGTTACATTTTCTAAATTCTTAAGGAAATGCCATTTAGAATTCAGTGGTGCTTGCTTCTCTCATATCTGTTGCGATACTGAAGCATTCACCTGACAAAGCTGACTTCCATCTGGGTTTGCAAGTGATATGAACCATTAATATTAAGCCAAAATGATTTTTTTTTTAAAAGTAGTCTTTTTTCATTGTAGCAGAAGACAGCCATTCATATTTATCTTCTTTTCAATTCTGTTTATTTAGGGAAGATAGAAGAAAAAGGTCAAGCATTTCTACATTGCTTGCATTTGATAGACAAGAAAGACTGTGCCACTGAGCCTAAATGGACTTCTGGGGACTTAGAGAAAGCAATTTCTTTACAAAGTGGGGGATGCACAACGTAATTCACTGCACAGAAAGGCAGTGTTGCTCAGCATAGGAATGGGGTCTAGGACTGGAGATCCCAAATCAACCACAACATACTGTAGTATGTGTCCCAGCAGGCTTAGAGCATAACATGGAGGTCTATTTTGAATTGTTCCCCTCAGCATGCACACTCTCTGATACAAGCATGTCTGGAGAGTGAGAGAATATTCTGGGAACTCTGGCCATAAGCTTGCTTCCCTCTCCAGCTCTCCCAGCATGGCCATTCTCCTTTTTGTACATTATACCACCTGTTTAATCGCTGTGCTCTCAAAACAAGCAAACGAAGAAAACAGATGAAACTTCAGGGCTATCTTCTAACTCATAATTGAATGGATGATTACTCATTAGAATCTAGGCAAGTTGCTTGGGGCCGCCTAAACAAGCATTGCATTGTACCAAGAAAATATTTTTAAAAGATACAAAACAGAATTCTCAGTATCTTTTCTTTAACACTGCTACCTTCCTTGGTTACTTTGAGTAGGATAAAATAAACATGCTCAGTTTAAGCTGCTGTAAGAGAAAACCTGAGGATTATACAGCTAAGCTCATGGGTCCCCCTCTCCTTCAAGGTAAAAGTAAATGAAACTTTGGTCAGCTCTAACATTAACAATTCCTGTGAGTAAGATTTAACCTCTGAAGGCATGTCTAGGAGAACAGTTCTTGCTGCACCTCTGAAGAGTACATGCAATTGTACCAATGCATCCTTTACAGATTGGCATCTGAACAACTCAAATTTCATCAGAAAAACCAAGGACAAGCATATTAAAAATTGATTTTCTCTTCCTTTACCCAAATTTATCAAAAACGGTCAAACTGTACTTGAGTTTAGCTTAGCCTGACCTAAGATCCTAACTGAATCATAATATTTTCTCTATGATAGTTCCAAATTAACAATTTTTTACTCTTTAATTAGTTGGGCTTTGTTCTTGGCAAGAGTCACAGCAGTAAAATTCAGCTTTCAGAGTTCTGTGGCTTTCTTACTGTAGTCATTTGAGCATAGGTCTGTAAGATAGCTACTGCAACATAAGAACAGACACATTATGACTGAGGTGAAGAACAATAGTGAAAATATTCCAGTTCTTGTCAATTTACTGATGCTTTTAACATAATCTCACAGAACAGGTCTGTACAAGATCCCACACAATGATGTCTATTTATTATAGGTGGACCAAGCCAACTTCATGACAAAAATACTGTTGAACAACAGGCATCTAACTGTTAGTAGTAGTTAAGGCACAAGAGATACAAGCTTGGCACAGGTAGGAACACAACTCACGATGGGCTACTGATTTAATCTCACTGTGCTTTAGTTTTATTTTGATAACATGGAGAAACACTTCCCCCCAAATCTTTAAAAGCATATGAAGTGCCTTAATTAGGAGAACATTCTCAGACCTTCACAGGTAAATTGCTAAAGCAGCACAGGTTATTGTGGTAATTGGCAATGGATATAATTAAACTGTGGCTAGTGAGGAGTGGCAGTAGGCAGCCAAGTGGCTGCAAGGCTTACAGTAACTTGCTGATACTCCTTTATTGTACATGGTATTTTTTCATGTACAGAGCTGTATGCATGAGCTATCACTGGCATGGTAAAAAACCAATATAAAGAAAATAGAGGTAGCAGGAAGGCTAAAGAAATGAAAATTGTTAAATAATTTAATTCATTGAATATTTTTTGCACAAATATGAGTTTTCTATAAAGTTCCATTAAAAAAATCCCAAACACAACATATAGATGGATGTACACAAGCATTTGGGGATAAAGAACACTGCCCTACATCAGAGGAGAACGTGTGTTAATCCAGTAGTCTTTTCCTATAAAAAAGTCAAACACAGCCAAGAGCAGGATACCCTTCCCTCCAGCTGTCCTTTTAATATGTTTCTCATCTTGCCAAGGAGAAAGAGTGAGAACGAGACCATTTTACAACCCATTTATTCTTCACTGTCTAGGCATTTTCTGGATATACTCGTTGAAGTACATTAGTCACAGGTATGCAGGAAGCCATTAGAGCATACTAACATCTGATGCACACTGAAATTAATGTTTTTCAGCTTGTGCAACGGCGCACTTCAAGCAGAGTTGCATCCAAGTCTTCACTGAATTAAGGAATGAACAAACAAGACTTCTAAAGTCAACAAACCCAGGTGCTTATCCATCAACTGTATAAATACATACCTACTCTATACCATACTACCTAAACAAACACACTGTCCTACAGTCAGATGATAATTTGCTTCTTTATTGCAAAATTATTTCCCTTTAATGAGCCTGCTGTAACAAAGCACAAGTGTAGTACTAATAAGAGGAAGCTGCAAAATGCTAAGAACACCTGGTCCATTTCTGCACTGACAGAGCATGAGCTGGAATCTCACCATCATAAGAAAGCTGCTTTTTTTTTTTTTTTTCCTCCCTTCTTCACAGCCCAGTGGACTCTGGAAGCAAGTTGGGTTTGCATTTAGTGTATTAATGTTACATACATTCCTATGGGGGTGTATTGTAACACTTGATAAGGTTATGTAGCCCAGTACCAAATTTAAACCTCAACTAGAACAGCCTGAACTATTCACTGTAAAGTATATTTTTTTATTTTAAAACCCTCTCTGTTTACAAAGAACTTGGTAGTTGTCCCTAGAAATCTCTCACTTGCAATAAAATCTATGAATAATTTTCAGTTCATGTGTCGCTTCCAGATCTCAATTCTTCTACTATTTCATTCGTGGTATGTACCTGATCCTTCAACTCACGGACAACAATTAATTCCACTGACTCAATGGCTAAATCTTAAAGACGAAAATAACTAATACAAAACTGAATCTCACTTTGACTAAAAAAACAAAAGTGTGAAAGTTTACAAGTCTTAATAGGATACCTGAAGTTTATCTGAATGCTTATAAATAATAATACTATGGTGCCATCATACCGGAGCAGTATCTGTTTAAGGACTGTTCAACCATCTGGATTGAATCTTTGCGGACTAGGATGATTCACATAATTCTCCAGCATTAAAAACAAAGGTGCAATAAAACAAAAACATTCATGCCTGCAAGTTTTTTGTCAAAATTTGCAATAGGTTCAAAAACATTTTTCCTCCAAAATAGAAATTCTCCTGAGAAGACAATTCTGATTGTTTATTTTTATTTTTCAAACCCACCCTGTCAAAACTTCAAACTCCATGTAATGATTTGCTAAAGAAAAGACAAAATACTCTGATATGTTGTTTAAAAGACACATAATATAGAGTAATTGTAGGAGATCAAGGCAAATCCTCAAACTTAAGGATTAATGAAAAGGGAAGAATTTGGCCACCTAGCACGAGACCAGCTACTCCCTTTACCCTTTATTCTTTCCCCTGGTAAATAGCTAGCTTTTTAGAGACAACTTCTTCCCCCAGTTTTTAGTTGAATTTTAAGTGTTACAAGTCTTTTTTCTAGTCCTATGTGAAAATGAACTTCTCAAGTACTTACTTCTTGCAAGCCCACATTGATTTATACTCTACTGTTTTGTTAATAAAGTGATAATCTGAAACAAAATATTTTTTATTATCTTTTATTATCTGCTTCATTATTCTTTGTCTGAGGAATCATAAATTAAAGTCAACAGCTGTTTTATAATCATGCAGCTCATTATCACCCATTGGCTCACATGCTCAGTGCTTTAGCCTTGCTCCATTTCTTTAGTAGTAATTATAAAAATCAGAACCACATTAAAACAATGTGCAGATACTTCTTGTTTTAGAACTTACATAAGAGCTTTTCAGCTAATCAGTGGCTGGTTAGGACACTGTCCTCATTCATCTCCCGCTTCCCCTGCCATCCTTCATGAAAGTTTAATCTGCGTTTTCCATTAAGAAGTTGTCTCAATTGGTGTTCGCATTTGCAGGGTGGCTTATTACTTTTTTGAATCTTATTTGAAATGGTGGTCATACCTCCCCAACTTACCTCTTCATCTGAAACTTTTATCAAGTAGCTGCATATTTTCATGGTCCTGAAAGCTTCAGATAACAGAAGCAGAAAATCACTTACTTTATCTAGAATTGTAAGATTTAAGAGGAGCAGGCAAGCTGCTTGCATCACCGTCGTCAGAATGGTCAAAACTCTAACCCTTCAAGTTTAAAACTGCACTTACGGTTGGAAACAGATCACTCTGACATCTGATCAAGGACAGATTTGGATCCAGTCTGTGTGTACTTGTTTTGGGTCCAGCTGCCCCTGGTCCTTCCTCCTTAAATACACAAGATTAACTTTTTACTAGCGGTTTTCCCTCTTCCTTGTAAAATTTGACTTAGAAGGAAGCCACAACTGTGTTCCCAGATCAGGGACCACAAATACTGCCCTCCACAAGTGCGTGAGCAACACAGCAACACAATGTTGCTGGCTGGAAGCTGAGCCAGTGCCTCTCTGGCAGAAGGAAAGGACACACACTGTGATGAGAGAGATGAATTCTGAAAAGGCACGCTTCCTGATGGGTGTTAAACCACCTGCTACTCACAGCCGTACCCTAGAGGCCTGGAATAGTACAGGAAACTCTGCGTTTGAATCAAGAGTTGAGAGACACATGATTTATGGATGGTTTGGCCCGTCTCTATTTATCAGAGGGGCAAACAGCCATTTCACACTTGAGCACGACAAACACATATGTCCATAGAGCTGCAAACCGCAACTTCCTTGGTCTACAAACAGGGTTGTCTAACCTGCTTCCTTAGGAAATACTGCCACAGTTGCAAGATCTCCAATTCCTCATATTTTGCTACAATAACTGCAGTACATTTGCTGGTATAATATATTATGAAGGATCATAAATAATTAAGAATTAATCACACTTGTCAAAATAAATGCAGTCAGTGATGCAGAATAATAAATTTTTTATAGCATCTTTTTGCTTATTCATGAATTAAAAGAAAAGGCGTCTAGTAATCCACAATGGATTGCCTACTCATTACAGCACATGCAGGCCTGATTCAGATCCCAACAGCGAAGGTTTTCCTATCACTCTTTACCACATCAGTGGAATTTTAACCCTAAATCTCTAATCCTTCAGAAAGTTACATAAGTTTGACTTGGAAATATGAGTAGCTCCAGCAGATCTTCATGTACAGTGCAGAGCCTAGCTAGCAGATACACTAGCAATTCTATCACCCACTGGAGGGGGGGAATGGAGGAGAGTGAAGCATTTTAGCACAAAACTTCAACCAACCTACCAATCCCAATTTACCTTGATAGCCTCCTGTCTATAGATTTCTATAGACAGAGAATTCTGCAGTTCTTCCTACCAAATACCCAGTAATTTTGCATGGTTCAATACCATTCTCAAGGCTTTAACAGAATAGCAAATAATACTGAATATTTTAATAACTCCTTTCCTCTGACCCTCCAAATTGGTCTGAAACTCTTAGTTCATTTCTCTCCTTTTTCAAAGGGAAGAAAAAACTGGACTGGGAGGCGAGGGAGAGAAACACCACCACACCAACTCTACCAGCACAGACCACCAAAGATCCATTAACTTCAGACATACAGCTCTGAAAAGAGACAGGTGTAGATACATAGGAAAGAATATAAGAACAAGGAGTGCAAACAGTTGTAATTCCCCACCTCAGTCTTCAGGGACCTACGGCACAATGACTTTCTGAGCCGGAAAAGATGGTCTTGCAAATTTAGTAGCTGTAACCATTTTTCTTCCCTGAATATATGCTGTCAATTTATGCACCCATAGAAAGTTTTAGCACCAAAAGTACCCCATGTAAAAAGGTTCCACACTTCCATTGTTTATTACGTACTGAAGGATATCCTTTTGTTTTGAACCTGACATCTACTAATTTGATCCGATGTCATCCAATTCTGTATTAGAAGAAATGATGAATATTCCTTCTGTACTCATCATTTCAGTGCTCTATAAAGTCATGGGAGTTCATAAATCTTTATACATCTTTTATAAAATTCTGTGTCATGTATTCCTTTAGATGTCTCTTGCAGGCAGGGTAGCCCTAGTTAGTTTAAGCGTTCCTAAGAGACAGCCATTACATACTTCAGATCATCCTTGTTTCCACTCTTTTAATAACTTTCCCAGCATATTAGTCCCATTTTCTACTCCCTTCCCAGTAAGTCCCAACAGCACATTTACTTTGTCACTGCTACTGAATTCACGTTTTCGCAGTTCTGCTCTTACCCCAAAATCAGCTTAAGTGATTATAACCAGCTCAACATCTGTCCTTATATATGCCAAGCTCTGATTGTTTCTTCCACCACCTCAATTCAAATACTCTACACTAAATTTCACCTGCTGCTATTATCTGGTCAAGCAAACCAGATCTCCAATCTTTTACCCTGAATAATTTAATATCAAACTTTACCACCTCACCATCTACTCCACTCAGATGTGACTGCAACCAAATGCTGAGACACCTGAAACTAGTTCTTCCTCTAGGCAGCTTGATCCATGCTCATTTGTTCTGATTCTTTGAGACTGAGCTGTATCATGCTGTGGGGACAGGGGCAAAAATACAGAAGTTCTCCCAAAGAGAAACATTGGAAGATCTACCAGTGATTTCCCACTGAACTTTTTACAGAAGCTAATATGAAGCACAATGAATCATACCCAAGGCATTTGTCTCTATGAATGTCTTGACAAGACTTGATAGCCAAGTGACGAGGATGAGCTAAACCTTTCCAAAATCTAGTTATGCTATCTGTTTATCTCTGTGCATTACAGTCTGCAAAGGAGATGAAATGAGATTGAGATAATTGCAAGTACAATTTGCAGACAACAGTGGGGGTTGGAATCACCGTGCTTAATTATTTCAGATTGAAACAGACCACACAACTATGTGTGCCAAGCAGCTGTAATTAAAGTGATTTAAAATAGAGAGATGCTAGCTCCAAGTGTTGATTTTCAAATGAGCCTTTATACGCACAAGAGTTACAGTCATCTATGAGTTGCAGACCTACAGCTCTACTGAAGGGCTTAAGAGAAAATTACCACTAGTCCAACATGCCTGATAATTTAAAAACAAACAAACAAGCAAGCAAGCAAATAAAACACTCCAAACAACCCACAAATCTAAATCCACTCAATCAGTGTGGGACTGGTACTTGCCCCTTGAAACAGGAGAAAACAGCAGAACACAAGCTTCAGCCTAAATTACCTATATTCCAGATGAAGAAAAAAACTGCAGACTTTGGGCTTATAAATGGAATTTTATCTCAATGGGTAATTGGAAATCATCAACCAATAATACCATTGGTTTTGGGCTACAGGGCAAGCCAACAGTCTCCCTTTCTGCTTTGACAGACATAAAACTAAATGCAGACAAAGGTATAACTTTACTGGAGAGAATCCAATAGAAACATACACTGACCATATTCAGCACCTCAGTGACCTGCCCAAGCCCTTCATGGAACAACACATCTATTCCCTCATGGGTCTTCCCCCTTTTTCCCACTCCAGGAAAGTGACAGCTAAATTTCAGCAGCAGCCAGCTTGCACTAGAATTTAAGAAAAAGAACAGCAGCAGACGTTCTGATTTACCTCAAACTTTCACTTAACTGTATCTTTGTAGCAAGAAATGTAGTTTGCACATGTCTGTTCTTTGATGTGAAAATTAGAAGATATTTGCATGCATCACAAATGTGGTCCATCTGCTTTACACATGACAGATCCCACCAAAATGACTCTGTTAGCTGATGAACCAGCGCTCAAGCAATGGGCCTTAAAAGTTAATTTATAATGGCTATCTGGGGAAAAGTACTATACTATTGATATGGATGAGGAAACCGAACCAAGGAATGTGAACGAAAGCAGCACTGAAACTTTTCCTCAGTATTTAAGAACAGAATGTAAGAACTGTTACAAGCAGTCAGACTGCAGGTCTGCAAAGTCAAATCCCATCTTTGATACTGGCTACTAATAAAAGGATCCTTTCACTTGCAGCTTTCTGTGTAAGAGGCTTCCTGAGTCAGGGACTGTAAACTGACTATTGAATTAAATAACCAGTGATGAATGTATTCTGCAAGAATTCATCTGATCTTTCTTCAAATTTATGCATACTTCTGGCCTCTGTAACATTAATCCATGCATCTTATTACCACCGTTTATTCAGGTACTACATGAAAAATCTCCTCTTGCTTGTTCTACACCTGCTTCCCATTGCTCTTCAATGCTCATTTTTTCAGACCTCTAAATACTACCATTGCAGGTAGAATAAAGAGTCTTTGTCTGTTTAGTTCTTCCTAGTATGGAATCTGTTTTCCAAATCCCTGATAATCTTTGTTTGCCTGGATAAAGCTTTTAGCCCTAATGCCCTCATTTCCATTCTGTAGCTCCAGTCTCATCAACACCACCGGACCCTTATGGCGAGCGGTTTCAAGCTCCCCATAAGTGTCACTAACAGCAGGAAGGATATTAAGAATTTCTGCTTTCCCAGGATTAGAAGAGCAGGAATACATCTAAAAATCTTTTTAGAACTTATACTCTTAATGAAATATGCTGCTGTTCACAGATATGCTCATGAGCAAGAAAATTAATTCCAACAAATCAAATTTTCTTCCAAGGAAGGAGAAAAGTCTGTTGCACTCCTCCCTTTTCAGGCTTCCTAGCTCTCTTTAGAGATAGGAACTTTTTTCCTATAGTAAGGGCAAAATCCATTTTTTTTTTTCCTTCTTACCAAACAGAAAACCTAAGCCCTGGACACAAGGGTATTGCCTAAAATGGTCTGCAAATAAGGAAGCAGTAAACAGGACCTAGAGTAGAGGTAAAACCAGACTCTATTTTATTAATCTCTTACAAACACTGGATGACCTTAAACAGAGGCACCATAGCACTGTTCTCATCCAAATACCATCCATGGCATGGGTCAGCCTGATTCAGATTTTATGCAATACTGTATTTGATATTTTGCTTCCCCTCTAGATGATGCAGAATACCTTCAGACAAAACCAGATCTCTCATGTGCAGAATGACTCCCTTTGTCTGTCACGCTGTTTGCATTCATTGTCTGCCGCACTAAAACAATTACAGCTGTTTTATGTATTCTAGGAGGACATGTTTGGGTGGGGTTAGGGGGTTTTATGTTAGGGGTTTTTTTGGGAGTGGGAGTAAGGGTGTTTTGTTTCTAAAACTACCAACTACAGTGAAGGCATTACATAGCTGTGTTCATCTTACCTGTAGATGTGTTCTCAGAGTGATCTCTCTCTGGCCCATCTGGGATGTTTAGCTGTGAGATCTCCTTTGCACTCAGTCTGAGCCAGGCGTTGTTGGAGGTTTCCTGATCTTTTGAGGTAAGAGAATATTCCAGCTCACAAGGAGATTCAAAATTGCAGTCAAATACTGGAAAAAGAAAACAGACATAGAACATACCAGGTCAATTAAATCAGCTTCCTCTGTGCCAGATTTATACTTTAGTAAGTTAGGGCTTGCTTTTTTTCCATATTGAGGTAGAAAGAAATTAAGTCCACAAACAGACAGGCAAAAGCGTGTCCAAAATAGACTGCACAGAGAGGTTCATTATGGAGGTAGCAGCAAATCAGGAGGAAGGCCCAAGAGCCAGTAATTCCCCTTCAGGATAGACAAAAGGGCAGCACAGTATAAAGCAGGGAAAAGCATCATCTAGGCTGAAAGTGAAACAGCTTGGTTGATAAAATGGGACAGAAAGCCAACCTCTTCTGGGATGCTGGTTCAAATTCGACCAGGACCATTATAGTGCAAAGACTACTAACATGCTTCATAGTCATGTTCCATCTCACTGAGCATAGGACTCCACAAAGTCAGTCATATATCCTGGGCATATGGGACTCTGCAAAACAACCTTCTGACCCCCTGATTTTGAAACGCTTCACTGAGATAGCAGAAGCTTGATCTACTGCTGCAAAACTTTAGCCTCCAGGCAGTAGAGCCAGCATCTGCCTCCAACACAGGAATTTCTTTTTGAGATGTTTCTCTTTCAGAGACCAATTACCCTGCTGGTGCAATTATGATTCACTTCCCAGTGTCCAATTTACTAGGACACCATAATTCAAGTTGCTTAATGCAACACGCAGTGATAACCTGCAAGGGTTTTACTTTTAGTCATCAAGATTGCTAAATTTTCTGGGATGCCCTGTAAACATTTGCTTTTGTCACCACAGTCAGCACTCAACAAAACATTCAGGAACAGAAAGAAACTCTTTCTGAACTAACTCAGTATTTCTGAAAATGCTAGATCCATTTGAAAAAGACCAACTAAAAAACCAGCTGCTCTTTAGAGTTTTCTATACTGTCGACTGTCCTGCCATAGCTATGCCAGGTGGAACAAATAATCTGAGTAGACATTAGTCAAATTAAGTAATTTTGTTTTAAACTTCAATTACATTCTCTATTAAACATCTAATTTCTTCTTAGTGTCTGCAGATTTATGTAGTTCAGCCTATTCTCTTGGTGATGTAACATTTTCTAATCTGAAGGTTAATACTGTTGCCCTCTCACTATACTTTTCCCAGCTAATTTTCCTTTTTAACAGCAAGCTGGAAGGAGCAGAGTCTATTTTTCCAGTTTATATCTGATTTTCTTAATCAGGTGTTTTATCATTCACTCAGCATTTTGAATGCTTCACAACACAATGCAAATCATATAGTGTAAGGAATCCATACACGTCACAAGCAGCAATAACAAGGATTATACATATTTCCTGAAATTTGAATGCACAAGTCACTACTCTCTTTAGGCCTCTATGCTATCAATATAGATTTCGTGATACATGAAGTACAATTCAATTTAGGCAGTAAGGAACAGTGGATATATTAATGCTAAACAGTTTACTACTGCAATATCATACCCAAACCTCAGGGTAATTAGAATTAATTAGAAATAATTATAATACTATTTCTAATTTCTAGTCTTATTTCTAGTCCATTAGATGTTCTTTTAAAAAAAGAAAAACAAAGACAACACTTTTTTAACCCTATAAAGTATTAAGAGTCTATTAAACTTTGTATGAAAGCCCAAATGAACAAAAGAGCAACAAAACACTCAACTACGTATTACAGAAGATACCTTCATTACTGTGTAATTTAGTTACGAGGAACACCTTGAGTAGCACCTGCTTTAAGGCACTGACAAAAAAGCAGGTTGGGGGCTGAGAAATCCAGGGGCAGGGGAGAGAAACACAGCTTTTGCAAGGAGTTTTTTGACCAAACACACAGGATGTTTGGAAGGGAAAGCCCAGGCCAAGGACAACACACAACAAAAGCAATCATTTCAAATCAAGTATTTCATTCTTTGCAGGCTTCTCTCCCCCATCAGTCTCTCACATTTTCATGAGCTTTTCAACAATCACTGCTTGCTTCTACTCCTCTCCCATCCAGTTGCTGGTTAACAGAAGACTTTGGGCTCTCTGACCCTCTTGTCCCCAAGCAGAGAAGCCCTTCATGGATATCCACAAGGCGCTCTCATTTTCCTTCTCCAGTCCTCGTCCCAACACTGATCACGGTGCCTACAAGCAGCACTTGATAGCAAGCTCAGCTGCCCTGTTCAGTCTCATTTTCAAGAATCTCCTTCTCAAAAGAGAGCTGTCAATCAGCTGTGGAACTCTTAACGCAGCAGCCCTCTGACTTGAAACTGGGACAACTGAATTGGGGTATGTGATTAAATAACAGGCATCACATTTAGTGTTATGACCCCTGCAGACAACTAAAGCCTCTACCTGAAGGGGGGACCATAAAGGAAAAAAGGCAAGTAGCAAGAGCATTTCCTTCCCTTGCAGTGAATAGCCTACAGAGAGGTGGACATGATCTAACACGCCTGCAGCATTCAAGCTCAATGGCTTTTACAACAGGTTATTCCTTGAAAGAGGAGGAGACCATTCAGCTCATACATCGGAGAGTGGCTGCAATTTAATGAGAACATACTTCCACCTTTTACAGAACTTGATAGTCCCTGCACATCACCAGAATATCTGCACTCTTCACAGGCTCTTATTTAAATTAATCTCATATCAGACACAAATTTCAGTGCTATTATCCTATACAGCAGAAAGAAATGATGACAAAGAAATGCTATTTGATGCAACAAGGCAAAGTCTATGCAAATAGCATCTAGTCTTCCAAGCCTAACGTTAACTTCCTACCCTCAGCCTTTCCTTCTTTCACAATGTCCTTCACTATTGACAATGTAATACACTTAATAATTAAAAAAATCCCATTATATACAATACATGCAGCTTCTTCACTGATAAGCCACTCTTGGTGTGGTAGCTGCAACAAGACCACAAAAACCACATTTGCAAATAACAGAACCTTCACAATATTTGAATTGCTGCCTCAAATCACCTGCCATTTTTTATGCCTCTGCATAGAAAAAGTCTTCTACTTCCTTTTTTACTTTTGTCTTAACATGTTTAAATATGACATCAACTTTATTTTTTTTTCTTGCCCAATTAAGCACATAAAGAAGTAGCTATGTACCATTAGAACCTGAATAAAAGCCATTCTGCCCTTTTCTGAAAAACAGAAAATACTGCAGGAAAGGTAATTAAAACCGCAACAACTTTAAGTAATTATTTTTTAAAGCTACTACCAAAAGAAATTGTCTAGATTCAGAGCTTTAGGACTCCAGTAGTATGCCTAGTCAGTCAAGTAGGGTATTTTTTTGCAATTTGTTTTTTTTAAAGAGATGTCACAAAGATTTATATCCTGTATATACATTTATGCCTCAGCTTTATCAACATTATAGATCCTAGAGGCTCTATAGGAATTTAAGTTCCAGCAAACTGCAGTATCTTTTTAAATATATTGCAAAAAAACCCAACCCCTTGTCCAACAATCTTTTGCATCTGCAACCACTAGATACTAGAGAGACAGAACAGCTAATTTATTAGAAGCCTATTTCATCATCATTACACCTTTAAAAAGGAAACAAAAGTGATGCTTACAATCAAATTAAAGTAAACATCTGTTTAAGAAAGGCTGTAGATATCAATCATTTCAGTTTCTGGTGCGTAAGAAGATGCAGGATACTAACCATAGACTGAGAAGTAAATTAAGCTACTATCCGATTGAAAAGACAGTGGACTGAGTGTGTCTGATGACGTTAGAGTCTTGTGAGTGCTTCGATTTATTTATTTTTAATCAACATGTCTAACAGCAATAATTTGTGCACAAGCAGCTTAAATATCTGGCAACTACATCTGTTTCAATTAAATGGATTAAAGTTTTCTAATAAACAAATTACTTAAAATGGTAGTATAAATAATATGCCAAAACAGAGTAATTTGCAGGAAATATCCTTTCACATTGCTGCAGGCCAGATTATGGATCATTCACTCTTTGGATCTTAGATTATTTGTGTAACGACATATCACAGAAACATGCTTTACTTAGAACAAAAATAATCTAATTTAAAGAGAGATACAATAAGCCTGTTAAACTGTTCTGATTATCCTAACAACAGACTAGGTTTGTTTTAAACACCATCTCCTTTCAAACACAAAAGTCTTACCAGCAGGTAATTTCCTCTTAGATTCCTGCTTTCTAGTTCTACATGTGTCCAATTTAAAAGGGTCCCTTCCACTCCTGGTCTCCTGACTCTTACAATCTTTCCTCCTCCATCACTCTCAGCTGGTCACCCCTTTGAAAAGGAGTAGTTGCTTTCTCACCTCACTGCAACCAACAAGGGAGCAGGTAGAGGCTCTCTGTTCTCAGAAGGCCCAGCTTAGAAATGTATGTCCTAACCGGCTTCTCATCAGTTTAAGTGTGACTAATTTGTACTACATCTACAGGCACAAATGCACAATGTAGAGGTCACTCAGAATGATCAAAACGGGACCGCAGTCTCCCTCAAGAACACATCTCCCCCAGCAGCAACAATTGCAGCAACAGTGTGGAAACAGATAAAATATTACTGTGCAGGATGACTTTTTTTTATACAAATATTGATAGATACTCCTTGTGGAAGAGACATAATTCAAATTGTATAGTAGAGATGTGCTCTGTTGAATGAGCTTTGAGACCTCCATCAATATCCACTAACCTCTATTATACTCATGTTATAAGGCCTATAAGCTTTTAATTTATGACAGGGAAATGACAAATTGATTTTTCCAGTTATTAATCCTTGGGACAGAGCTAGTTCCTAAAGCCTTCCCTATTCCCTTCAGGTAGAAAAGGGCACAGGGCATTAAATCTAAGGGTTTTGATTGCTTCATCAGGCCCTTCTGAATTTCTCTCCACCAACACATATGGGGTGACACAAGGAAGCCTGCAGCAATAAGTATTTCTCCCCGAAAATGGAGCATAAAGAGGAGACTTTGTGCTCTCTGGCTGTCAGCTCACCAGCCTGCTGAACACCCAGGAGGACACCAAATACAGGCCTTGGAAACGAGTATTGTCTCGCTAGCACAAAGAAGGGCTGAAACTCTTTGCAAGTGGATCCCTAGTACCACCTCTCCACTGTGCAACTGGAGGTACAGCAGCAACTTGAAATGAGTGAATCCACCACAGGATGGAAGGGCATGGAAAAAAACACAAGGAGAAAGGGAAAAGGTGTCAGCAGTCATGCAAATTAAAGGGGAAAAACCATTGTAGAGCTTAACTGCCTTGCTCCTGCTGAGAAAGCAAGCCTGAAGAGACATTTTCACCTACTTACTTCCATTGCTCAGCACTGAGAAAGGGCGAACTGGCACACTTTAAGGGAGGATATGGCACGTATCCCTGCTGGGCACCACAGGCCTTACTACCCCTAGCAAACATCTGCACCGACAGTACCTGTCCGGTCACTCGGCTGCCACTCCAGGGGCTGACAAATGTGAGAGCAGCAGCATGGCGTGACAGGGAGGTGAGGAACTGGGGAGGCACTCAAGGAGCCCCACAGCATCACGGCAAAGAGCACAGTCACACAGACACACCTCAGTCTCCTGCAAGTGAAGCAGCGAGGGGAGGAGAGGAGCAGCACACGAACCCCTCTCCCTGCCCTGAGACGCAGCCTGTGTTCACCAGGGAACTCCTTTTAATTTAAAGCTACCTAGTGCAAGTTTAGCTTATTGCTCTGCATCCTTCCTCTGCACCAGCAAGTCTTCACGTACATACCCCCGACGCTGAGTTTACCAACAGGAATGTTGCTGTTCCCTTACAGCACTGATGTTCAGTCGCAGTGAGCCTCTCCCTGCTCTCTCCCCCTCACAAGGCCCAGTCTGCCTCGCCCACACACCACCCCAACCACCATTTTGTGACCCCACGGGCTGGGCTGGGCCAGGCCCAAAGGCCCAGTGAAACCCCAGAGTGGGCTGAGGCAGCCAGGCCCTCACCTGAGGAACGGGACATTTCCTTCCAGCCAGCTGGGGTACAGAGGAGGATGGTGAGCCTTGGTGAAGGCAGACCCTTGGGGGTCTCACCCTGTTTGCCTCAGAGCTCCCCAAGCCCTTCAAGGGCCCCCCATAGCCCGCCCTTTCTCTACTGCCACCCAGGGCCTCTTCCTACCTCCTCGCTCTGTAGAAACTTCCAGCACCTGGCAGGTGCAGGAGGGGACCTGGAGGTAGGGGAGGTCCTGCCCTCACAGGTGTCAAAGCTTGCCCACCGTGAAAGAGAAACACTCAGGTTTCCCTAGGAAGGGCTATTAAATTCAGATTGCACTCTGAAGAAAAAAAAAAGTTTTAGAGGTGCAGTACCCCACTGATGGCGTAATTTCACCTGCTCCACAGAAGGGAGAACTGACCCCAGCAAGAGCGCTCCGGCCTCAGTGCCCAGTGCAGGGCGAGCTGCCTGCCTCCCTGGGGAGCCCAGGGCCCTCCTCAGGCCAGAGGCATTTAAACCAGCCTTCTGGGGAGCGGGCCACAACTGGATGGGCCACTGCCTAGAGGGAACGGCAATGATGCAGACGTTAATTTATTTGTTAAGATAACCTTTAAAATGACAGCATATGCTTCATATCCACCCAGCTCCTCTTTGTGCACCAGCATCTGAATCACCAAAACCTTTGACAGCTGCTCCGCTGGGTGGAATTCCAACTGCAAAGAAAAGGGCCAGGACTCCTTTACCAATCAATTACAAACAGCCTTTCAAGACAGCTCCAGAGAGAGGTGCGAGGAGGGGGTGTTGGGAGAACAACCAGCAATAGCTCTCATTTTCATTCCTCCTGCTCTAAGTGACAGAACTCATCCTCCACGCAAGAAATATTTGTCCACCAAGTCTCTCATGCATGCAGCAAAAACAACAAACGAAAGTGCATTTCTAATGCCAGTTCTGGCCAAAAGACTGAAGTACCGACTAACAGCGATGGTTAGAAAACATGCTCCAGTGGGCGCAAAACAGCGGTTGGATGAACTGTCATGTTTTGACAATTCATACGAGGGACTTCTTGCATGAAGTTTGAGAGATCTCTAGAGAAAATGAATACTTGAGACAGGGAGAAGAGACATTTGTTGTCTTACTGTATGTTATTTTATTATTGAAAAAATGTTGAGCTGTCATTGGCATATTATCTGCAGATGAAAGAGGATAAGGGAAATAACAACTTCAAAGAAGGTAAAAATTTCTCCCTAATACGATTTTTTCTTCTTTCTTGCTTAGTACAGCTTTCAGCTTAGCTAGGCAGATGCTGCTTTTCCTGTGATTTTCCTCTCCCTGGATTTCAGCACCATTGCACATGGCAAAAATACCATCTAATTGTTAAACAAGAATTCTGGCATATGTATACGGGGTAACAGGATCTGCTATTTTATATGGAGCAATTCTATTAATCTGGGGTGAATAACTGCTGTTAATTGAAGTCTTGTCCTTTATATTCACAACGCTATTTCCAAAACTATGTTAAAGTACTTCTAAAATTGCAAAACAGGATGGGCTGAATTAAGGTGGTTCATCACCTTTGCAGTATCTTTACTATGAAAACATTGATTCATTTTTCCTCTAGGACAGAGTATTATTCTCCTTACTCCTCTCCTGACTTCATCTCACTTTCCAAACAGGAAGTTGTAACAATTAGTTCATATCCATGGATCTCACTATGCCATGCTGATCCCAGTATCATAATAGCTTTATCATTCTGAAGTTGTCAGTATTAGTCTGATTTGTCGTAAATGTATAAAACAAGCAATCACAGAAACCTAACTGTAACACTCTAACATGAATTCATCTGGCTGGTGCCCTCTCTTTCCATCTTCCCTTTCGTGTGATGCTCACTCATTGAGTTTTGTGTCAGCAATATCTATCTGGTATCCAACTCACATGAACAAAATGGTATTTTGAATGCGTGCACGAGTACTTGAATTCAGCAAGTTGCATATGACCTACCAGAGAAAAAAGATTAATAATCTGACACTTCACTGAGCAACTGGCATGCCACTGAGCATCAAATACACTGCAAGAATGACCCTAAATTATTCCACAGTAAAATTAGTTCAAGTTTTTTTTTTTTAGCAAACCCAATTCAGGAAATCATGAACTCATCACAGGCGATGTTCCATTAGAAAGTGTAAAAAAAACCCAACAACCCTGTCAAATTAGTTTTCTGAACACATAGAGTTGAATGAAATTATTAATAAGTTGTTAATAGAGGCCATCCTTTGGATTACGTTTTTAGTACCTATTAAATCAAAGCTGTGAATAATCATGCACTCTTGAAAGTATGTGCTCCTCCTCTGCTGAACTCACTTTTTGTAGACAGTTTTAAGAGCACTAGTCGTACGGTAGATGAATCTGCTATTGCCCGAGTTTAGTCCCAAATAGCTCTGGAATCCAAAACACCACTATTTCCTGAGCTTCAGGGAGTAAAAAAACCTCTGTAAACTATATTGCAGAAGCCTGACACACCCTGAGAGAAATACCTCTGCATTTTGCACAAACCTGATTCAGAAAATCCAAGTTCAGCTGCTACTGAGGGGATCTGGCAAAGAGATGCACAGACAGCATGGCAGCGTAAGAAGAGTTAAAAATCAAAAGCCTTCTCCTGTTTCCTAAACTGTCCAACATGGCAACCCTGGTACCTGTTATTCTCATGAAATGTGTTCTTCATTCAAAACAGAATTTAGATGGGCTGAATTGCATTTGATTTTTTTTCCAGTCAGTAGCACTTTCCGCAGTCGCTACCGTGCTCTGCCAGGATCGTGCTCCAGGTTCGGTGTTGTTGGCTGGCCTGGAGGGAGGCAGAGGGTAGGACAAAGAGGGGCGTATTAACTGCACGAAGGCTTCCAGGCCTTAAGGAGCACCCATCAAGTGGAACCCCTGCTACAGAGGCTTAATGGATTTTATGCAGTGGACAATTGATTTCTTACAGAATACCTACACAGATGAGAAAATTAATATTCAACCAACCAGGACAAGAAATGAAATATGTGGCTGGTTGCAGTAAATCATTTAAGCCTCAGGACAGAGTTACATCAGTGCTGTAAACGGGAGATTAATATGCTACTGTAAGTCCACATATGCAGAATGCATTAAAAGTTTGTTCCAGGCACAGGAAATAGTCTAAGCGTACCTTAAAGCGAACAAAAGAAAACACAAAAATATGGAGATTTAAAGACTCCTCTTGCGTGGCAGGCTGAATTCCCAGATGATTTTTACTTCATGTGGTGCTTATTTTCTGAAAGGCAGGTGGATTTTGCATCTCTGAGATGCTGGATGATTAATTTATGCTTAGATAGAGACTAATCTAGAAACCTCCAGACAAAATAGAAAAGAAGTCTTATGAATGCATCACTCTCAAGTATCCTGTTGTACAGTGATTATCTTTTGGGATTCCTGCATATAGTTTCAAAGATATCATCAAGCACTATTCCTCCCAGAACTACTAGAGGCAGTCTGCTCAGAATTAAGAATTCTGACAAAGGAGCAGAGAATTTAGCTTGGCAGAGGAAGAGGGTCCCTATATTTCCAGGTAGAGAAAAATCTGTTTAGTGACAGAGCTCTGGAAGGAGGTGAGTAGGCTGAGGAGTATCAGGGAGTGTCAGAGGGAGATTGACCACTGGGACCACATCCTGCCTTCCCTGAGACTGGCCCAACAGTCAGATGAGATATGTGACATGGAGGACTCCCTGTCCCCTCTCCATCTGACTGAATATGATGACAGGAAGGACAGAGTGCAATGTTGGAAAGCTCCTGCCCAGCACAGCAGGCATGTCCTCTCAACAACAACCCCACCTTCCCAGGAGCCCTTGTGTAACAGGTACAAGGCCCTGCAAGCGGAACCCATCAATAATGAGGACAATGATTCACCTAGCTCAGAAGTGTTGCCAAGGTTAAGCCAGCCCAAGCCCCGCATCAAAACCACCTCCACAAAGGAAAAGCAACAGGTCCTTGTCATAGGTGACTCCCTCCTCAAGGGAACGGGGCACTGACACGCAGACCTGACCCACTGCTTAGGGAAGTCTGCTGCCTCCCTGGGGTCCGGGTTAAGGATGTGCTGAGAAAGCTCCCTGCCCTGGTACAGCCCTCAGGCTATTATCCATTGCTGACTTTTCAGGTAGGCGGTGATGATCTCACAGCTCAAGAGAGACTTCAGGGCCTCAGAACAACTGGTCAAGGGATCAGTAGTGTTCTCTATCCCTCCAGCTGCAGGCATTAATGTGGGAAGAAATAGGAAGGTCCACCAGATCAATACCGGGCTCTGAGCCTGGTGCCACCAGCAGGACTTTGGGTTTTTTGATCATGGGTGGGTTTACAGGAGCTCAGGCCTGCTGGTGACAGACAGGGTACACGTCTCCAAGGAGGAAAAGGATCTTTGCGCAGGAGTGCTCAGGGCTCACTAGAAGAGCTTTAAACCAGATTTGAAGGAGGAAAGGGATAAAACCAGACTCACTGGAGATAAGCCTGAGAGCAGCACATCAATGTTTGTGGGACAGCGTGCTAGCAAGGTCCTTCGGTTTGCCATACCAGTGGAGGGAACACCAAGTGACAGCACAGGAATACTGATGAGCTGGGAGTCACAGTAGCGTCTGGGAACAGTCAGGTAGGAATTAGGCCTCTCTCCCCAAAAAGGTGATGGAATCAATAGCCCAACTGAAGTGCATTTACACCAATGCATATAGCATGGGCAACAAACAGGAGGAGCTTGAAGCCATTGTACAGTAGAAAAAACTATGATGTAGTTTCCATCATGGAAACATGGTGGGATGATTCACAAAACTGGAGTGCTCCATTGGCTGGCTATAAACTCTTCAGAAGGGATAGTCCAGGAACGAGAAGCAGCAGAGTGGCCCTCTATGTTAGGGAGTGTTTTGATTGTCTTGAGCATAAAGATGGCAGTGATAGGGTTGAGTGTTTATGGGTGAGAATCAGAGGGGAAGGTCAACAAGGCAGATAGCATGTGGAAGTCTGTTATAAACCACCCAACCAGGATAAAAAAGGTAGATGAAATATTCTATAAGCAGCTGGGAGAAGTCCCATGATCACTACCACTTGTTCTTGTGGGGGACTTCAACTTACCAGAAGTCTGATGGAAATACAATACAGCAGAGAGGAAACAGTCCAGGAGGATAGTGTGGAAGACAACTTCCTGACACAGCTGCTGAGGGAGCCAACTAGGGAAGGTTTCCTCCTAGACCTGCTGTTTGTGATCAGAGAAGGACTTGTGGGTGATGCGAAGCTTGGAGGCCATCTTGGACATAGTGATCATAAGATAGTAGAGTTTTCAGTTCTTGAGGAATTAAGGAGGGGGATCAGTAGAACTGTCACCTTGAACTACCGGGGGGCAGACTTTGGCCTGTTCACGAGACTGGTTGACAGAGTCCCTTGGGAGGTAGCCCTGAAGGGAGAGGAGTCCAGGAAGGCTGGACATTCTTTAAGGGGGAAATCTTTAGGCACAAAGGTGTACTGTAAGATGAGCTGGCAGGGTAGAAGACCAGCCTGACTAAACAGAGAGCTTTGGCCAGAACTCAGGAAGAAGAGTAAAGCCTATAGAAGAAGGAGCAGGCCACTCAGGAAGACTACAAGGATTTTGCAAGACTTTGCAGAGAGAAAATTAGAAAGTCCAAAGTCCAACTAGAACTTAATCTAGCCACTACCATAAAAGACAATTTAAAAATGTTTCTATAAATACATTAACAGCAAAAGGAGGGCTAAGGTGAATCTCCATTGTCTACTGGATGTGGGGGGAAAGCATAGTGCTTGAAGGTCTGGAGGGTCTACAGAGGGATCTGGACAGGATGGATCAACGGGCTGATGCCAAAGGTATGAGGTTGAACAAGGCCAAGTGCTGGGTCCTGCACCTGGGCCACAACAACCCCCTGCAACACTACAGGCTTGGGGAAGAGTGGCTGGAAAGTTGCTCAGCAGAAAAGGACCCTGGGGGTGTTGGTCGACAGCCAACTGTATATGAGCCATGAGCGTGCCCAGGTGGCCAAGAAGGCCAACAGCATCTTGGCTTGTATCAGCAATAGTGTGGCCAGCAAGAAGAGGGAAGTGATTGTCCCCCTGTACTCAGCACTCATGAGGCCACACCTTTAACACTGTGTCCAGTTTTGGGCTCCTCACTACAAGAAGGACATGGAGGTGCTGGAAAGTGTCCAAAGAAGGGCAACAAAGCTGGTCAAGGGTCTGGAGAACAAGTCTTAAGAGGAGCAGCTGAGGAAACTGGGGTTGTTTAGTGTGGAGAAAAGGAAGCTGAGGGGGAAGACCTTATTGCTCTCTACAACTACCTGAAAGGAGATTGTAGCGAGGTGGGGGTCAGCCTGTCACCCCAACTAACAAGCAATAGGACAAGAGGAAATAGCCTTAAGTTGCACCAGGGGAGGTTTAGGCTGGATATTAGGAAAAATTTCTTTCCCGAGAGGGTTGTGAAGCATTGGAACAGGATGCCTGGGTAAGTGGAGTCCCCATTCCTGGAGGTATTTAAATGACATATGGATGTGGTGCTGAGGGACATGGCTTAGTGGTGACCTGGCAGTCCAGTGTTAACAGTTGAACTTGATGACCTAAAAGGCCTCTTCCAACCAAAATGATTCCGTGATTTCAATTTATTCAGCCTTTCAATCAAAGAGATTTCTCTAATAGTGGAACACAGGGAAAAAGTAATTAAGACAACCAATATTGCCCCACTCCAGTAATGTCAGCCAGTTAATTAGATGGGTCCCATCAGATGATTAAGCAAACAAAGTTTTGATACGAGTTTTATTGAGCACTCTGTAATCACAGTCACGCTGGGAGCAGCAAAGAAAGCTTCTGACAGAAGCGGAAAACACTCTAGTAGTAAAGGGCTGCTGTGTTTTGGTTCTGCTAATGATTCACTGTGTGATTTTGGATTAACCTCTTAGTTGGAAGGCAGGAGCAGTCCTGGGACAAGGTTAGTCACCTAGCGGTTGGATGATCTAACTGTCTTCTGGCTTGCTCTGCTGAGTCCCTGTGTGACCTTCACAGTCCTGCTTAGATCCAGAGCCAATAATCAGTTGCTGAAAGGCACTGTCCATCACTGTCATGCTCATGGCAGTTCTGGACAGAAATCTAAATCCCTGGGACATTTACTAATAAACATTCAAGTGCATAGAAGCTGCAGGTATGCAGAGGATCAGAGAGAAGTTTTAAGAATTGCCCTTTTAAGCTTGGGTTGTGCTTAGAGGCTCTACTCCACATATACTTTACAAGCTGCATATCTGAAGCACCAGGGAGCACGTCCACATAGCGATGCTATGGGGGGCTCCACTATGAAATGAGTGACTTTGAGGGCTACTGATACCCCTTTAATTTAAAGGAGGTTCTGCCAGCTTTTGGCAATGTTAAAGTGCAGAGCTAGAAAGACAAAAAAATTACTCCTGCCCCCTTCAAGATTCTCCACTAGTTTCAAGGTACATGTCCTGAATTATACCTACTGAGGGAAAAGACAGTTTGGACTTGTCCTGAGTGAAGACTGTATTTTGTGTAACACCTCATCAAATTCCTGCCTTTCCTTGCAAAACAGATGGTTGGAGTACGGTAGAATTTGATCTTGTGCAACCAGCTAAAATCATAATAAATCATTTCTGCTTAGATGCAGTACATTTATCTCCATGTGATGCTGTCAGATGGAATCAATGCTTTTACGTTTTAAAAACAAAGCTTTCCCTTAAATAGCATTACTGAGAAGCTGAAAGAGTTTAGGAAGAAGTAATAAAGGATAAATTAAAAATCATTCTTGCAACTACTGAGGAAACCAAGTGAGGGAAAAAAGATTGTACCACTGTCCCTTCCAAAATGAAACTGGTGTGTCCTCATCATTCAAGCAGGTGCAACAGCTAGGAGCAGGTATTGTATGCCAGTGGAAAGAATATATATTGCACACATAAAAGGCTGCAACATAAATTTGAAGAAATATGGGACTCCTTCATATAGGTAGGTCAAACTTTTCCCTCAAGCAGATAATTACAGGCTTGGGGTGAGTAAATCTTATTAGCCTCTCGGCACCTTATCTCCCCTTATAGAGACTGGTAGTAGATATATTCTACTTCAGTCACTTTCTGGATTGCACGTTAGATATTGCCTTATGCAGTCCTGTTCTAACTGCAACCATCGTATTTCTCAGTGGAATGGCTATGGATAGTCAGTAAACAGGTTATACCAGAGAACAGATGAAAACAGATTCCCAGATTTTGGAAGGGATGGGAGTTTCAAAAGGAGATGGCAAGAAAAAATAAGTTCAGTACACAGCTCCTCTCCTTATAATACTGCCAAATTCCAACATACCACTAAAATACGACAGTCTAGAAGAGTCTGGAGGCAGCAGAGAAGGCTGGGATGGCCAAGTTCATCAGGTACCTCCACAGAGACGGTGATGGCCAAGGCCATACTGTGCTGGGCTTGGCTGAAATGGGACTCCTGGGGCCATAGGTAGAGTGGGGAAAAGCCCCGGGGTGGCTGGTAAGAAGCAGTAAGGCTTATTAGTACCCTCAGGAGCTGACAGTATGGATATTTTATCATTAATCATTTGTCTTGTGTTGTTTTGCTCCAGTATTACACCAATATCCATGGGCAGTTAGTTACAGCCTCTTGAGGATAACATATAAATGCTACTCACTGTGTCGTCCTCTATGGGAGAAGAAAGGGGATGTATCTCTCATGACCCAGGTCAAGTTCCAAGCAGAATAACCAGCAGGAAGAGGGCGGCTGCTTGCTAGGAGATCCGAAGTGCTCAGACCTTTCATTAAAAAGAAGAAATACAAGCATTAAGTATGATGTAACTGTTAGTATGCTACACATAAAGTGCAAAGATCTTAAACAGCTTTATAGTCTGTGTGCAATCAGAACTAATATTCAACTACTTCTTGGTCAGTTCCTCCTTCCCAGTGCTTTGGGGATTATAATACCACAGAGACTCACAAGAGGTGAGAATCTGTACAAACCTGTGCTAACTCTGCAAGACCATGATGTCATTAGAGGTGTAAAGAGAAACAGTATCTCAAATAACACACGAGGTCAACAAGGAAAGTAGTATTCTACAAGCTCTGAAATACAGATTTTCCCTGTGAACATTTAAGCTGGATTTTCTGAAGATAACAGGATCTTGAGTATTCTCATATCTCTCTTTTTTTTTTTTTTTTGAGGTCCTTAAGGCAGAAGTAGGGTTTAACTTTGTAGAAACTTGTGTTTGGGAAGTTTGTTTGATGGAACAAAATAAACCTCTAGATTGCTGACGTGTTCTGATTTCTCACAGAAGCCATAAAGAATTTGTCGTTCAGAAAGAAAACAAAAAGTACATTTTTGACCTGTTAAATAATATTTTTGTCATGTAAGAATACTGCAGTTGCTTGCTTGAATGCTTTTTGTTTAGGTGCAATGCTAAGCTTTGCTGTAATCACAGCAAAACAATTTGGTAATACCTCTCAATATAAAGTTCAGTAAAACTTTCTGTAGCAATAGGAATTAACTAACTTAGGGTAATAATTAAATTCAGAGTGCTGAAGAACTCTTGAATAGATAAATACTAACAGATAATAAAAGACACACTTAAGAGGATAATAGTAAACAAGGCAAATGGCTGAAGCCTTGGGGAAAACCCTGCTTAGATTCTGTTAAAGCTCTGCTTAGCCCTGTTTCCTACTTTCACTGAAGAAAAACTTGAAAATTTCAGAGGGATCTGTCAGAAGTTTCAATACCAAGTGTTAGTTGTGCCTTATTATTGCTTAGAGTAATAATCTTCAAGATAAGAACCAACTTCATGCTGTACTGTAAGACATCCTGGAGTGGAAAACATTTAACATCCCTAATGGCTCAATTAAAGCTGGTCTCTATACTAAGTTATGGTACAATAACTAAATATCCCCTACTGTTGTCTGGAATGTAGCAGAAGATAACAGGCCTCAGAAGACCAGGCCAGTGATTTATGAGGGTAGGTATCAAACCTGGTGTCCTGCCTTCAACCATGAATGATGAAGTGATAGGAAACTACGGAACAATCATTGTATTGGCTCTTCATTCCTAACATCAAGACATAGTTGACACATGGTTCAGTAGCCTCTGATACAGCTGGTTAGGGCAAGCGTCAGGGTTCATTACAATAGTTATGACAGTTACTATAAGTATGTTTTCTTTCTACAAACATGCTTCACTTTGATGCTAATATAAAATAATGAATAAAGAATATAAAATTAGTTCCTCAAAAAAGCTGGTTTTAAAAACACTCTGTGTGTGATGTCTGACCAGTATCAATATCCCTGCTATATAACATCTGTACACACTGACTCTCCAAAATGGGGAATGATTTAATATCCTAAACACCTATCACAGGTCTACCCAGAGACAAGAACTCTGGAGCCTCTTTACCCCTAACAAACCCCCAAAAATGCAGATGACATGCATTTAGTACTGACAGAGAGCCAAGCCTTGGGGGCGCAATCCTGTGAAAACTTCACACAAACCTGAAAAACTGACCTGCTGTCCACCTCTGTTCCCATAGCAAAATAATCTGAGAGAAAGTCACTAAGGTGCAATTCTCTCCCTAACACTGCAGCCACAGAACTCAAAGATAAATCACTGCTACTACCATGACCAGCCTCACCTGAGAGTCAATAACACAACCAGCTGCAGCACCTCAAATTCCCTGGCACTCCTCATCTGCAGAAAAATGCCTCTGCATGTTGCGTTCTTCAGAAATCATGCCTGCCTTCAGCCTCAGCTAAGTGGAAATGTTCCCTCTGCCACCATACATGGAGTAAATTGAGATACAAAAATACAGTTGAACATCTGAGCAAAGTCAGGGCAGTCCAGGCACCTGAGCCTCCCCTCTGTCTGCAGCAAGAGGTGCATAAGAGATAACATAAAAATTGGAAAGTTTTTATCTATTTTTAAAGAATGAAATGGATTCTGTTAAATTCATTTTAGGCTAAGAACTCCCTTTTCTCATATTCTTTAGGATTAATTTTGTGACTTCATCTCAAATGATTTGCTTGGGCTATTGGTCTGAACTTGAAGAAAAGAAGATTGTATCAGAAGTTATGAATCCTTCCCAATTAAGTTATCTTCAGAGAAAGATGTTGGGTAAAAGGTTTTTGTATAGCCAAGAGGCTACTCTTCACAGTGAGGAATGATCTGATTTCAGAGTGAGCTATAGGTTAGGAAAAGGAGAGACCATCCTTCTTCCACCTCCAGGGCATTTTAAATCCAGAAAGGTAATTACAGAAGACTGTATCAGCTAAATAAATGCTTCTTGTACAGCAAGGGTAATGCAAATATAGACCACACTGTAGTCATTTCACAAAACAAAGGGGTTTTCCCTTTTCCAAAACAATTCATACTGAAGCCAAAACAATTTAGTCTCCTTTTTAAATACGCTAACCACACTTTCTGGTTGTTTGTACCAGCGTGCTCTGTCACTTGTCAACAGTAACCCTAACCTTTAAAAAAATTAATGGATTACCAACTGGAAGCTGACAGCCCCATTTTAAGTAGCCAGAACTATGGCAAGGTACAACAGAGCTTTTTTTGATATTCTCGCCTAAAGGAATTATCTAGTGCCTAATCCTGATCCAAGGTATTTCATCACAGACAGAAACTTGCTCCTGAAGGAACATTAGACACTTCTGGTTTTAAACTTCTGCAAAGGAATCTCCTTAAGGCATGTGAATTTCATTTAGCTCACCTAGAATTTTGGTAAAAAAAAAAATAGAAAGTAGTTCACATGGGCTGAAATAAAGCCTCAAGACAGCCCATTCATCAGATAAAATATTTATGTATTATTTTAATGAAAAATAGCTCTTTAATAGGATAGCCCTGCATGTTCACATAAAAAAATGGAACAAGAAAAGCTTTCTGCTTGGGTCATTTTCAAACAAACAGGATTTACTCCCTTTTTGCCCCTTTCTGGAAGAAGGAAGAAATATCCCCAGCAATTAACATATTTTCTGAAGTTCTGTGCAGAAATGTAATTGAATTTTTATCAAAACACCCATGCCTTTTATAACCAAAAAGAGCACCTGCACATAACTGAATATTGCTTATTACTACCTTGGGATATTACTTCATTACTCAGTGGATAAGCTTTCTCACTTTCCTGAGCTGTATTATTTCCAGTTTCTCAGTGATAAATCTGAGGTGACAAACCCACATGTACCTGTCCTCTAGATTTCAGAGTTGCAGCAGATGCGTAAAGTTAATAACAGAGACCAACATGTACTTTCAGCTACATCTACATTTGGAAAAGTCTCAAAATCATTCATATTTGTTTTCATGGAAATCAGAAAAATCAACATTAGAGGTATTTGTGGCTCCGATTTATAACAACAATTAATAGAGTAGTTACTAGTAAATACTACATTGATGTGTTCAGCTTCCACTAAGATCTGGATTCCCTAATCTCTGCAAAACCCTGACATTTCAGAAGAGGTTATTCCAGTTCTAAGTAAAAGGTAGCAATTTTCAATGGAAAGGATATTACATAGCTGTCTTTTCCCCTATATGAAAAGAAAAGAAGCCAAATCTACTGAGGGCCAAGACAACTTCATTTCATTAAAACAAACAAACAAAAAAGTCTTACAGGCATCTGACTGCCCCAGGTATGGAAACCTCTGCAGACTTCTCCTATGAACCACAGGCAGGCTGATGACATCCTGGGAAGAGGCAGATCCAACACTGCGGAGCCCTGAAGCCCAGCATCTCCATCGTGCAACAGAGCTCTCAGGACCCTGGCATTTATGAAGCCCTGGCTGGCTATAACAAGCAAGATGTTTGAGCTTGCCTCTGTCTAGCTGAAAGCGTACACCCTAGAGGTCCTTGATAAAGGATTCCTGAGCTCCTGGCTCCACCCAAGTTCTTGGCTTCATTTTTTTTTGGGGGGGGGAGGGGGGGGGGTACAGGAATGGAGCCGGGGGAAAAGATTCCCTAAGAATTCCCCGTAAGCAATCAAATTCACAACCATTCCTTACGATCACACTAACAGTGCTCATACAGCCTCTCAAAAACTCATTTTTCCCCTCCTCCCATCTAGAAACACACTCAGTCACCCATGAAAGCACAAACCCCACATTACATCAAGGTGATCAAGCAGCACCAAAACCAATAAACAGCCCAAGTAAACACTTTGTGAATAATCCATGGACTCAACCATGCTCATACAAATTATTGTCTAAATGACACTCAGAAGCAAAATTCGAGTTCTGTTTATCATCAAGCTGGAGAACGAGGCAAAGGGCAAGCTCATTCCAAGCAGTTTCTTGCTCTGAATAGTTTACTTAGACTAATGGGTGATGTTCTCCAGGGTTTCTTTTTATAAGCTTTTTCTAAAGTACAGAAAAAAAATGTTCGCTGACAGTCTGTCAGGTTTATCTTTTTCAGTTGGAAAATATATTTAATAATGCATTATGTTACAATGATTTTATGTCATATTGAAAGCTTGATGAGTGCAAATAAATGATAGTGTGTCACCGAACCTGTGCTGGACTGCTGCAGAGAAGAAACTTGCATTTAGCAGGTTGTAGCAGATCTATGGAGAGTGGATTCAGTCAGATGTACTGCATGAGACAGAAGTGATTAACAACACTGACAGACGCTTGATGAGTAAATCTGGGAACAGCATACACTCCATGTCCATGAAGCATGTGTAACTAATAAAACTGTATTTAACTCAACAATAGCGTTATCCTTCTGACTCTAACCACTTTGTTTTGTCTTTGTAAGGCTTACTTAGAATTTTCTTTTAACCCCTTTTCTGTTAGCAATGTTTTTTTTTTTTTTTTCCATCTCCTTTTCACAGGGGAAGATTAACTTCTGACTGGAAAAACTCAAATGCTTTAAAACAGACTAATTAAATCAGCAGACAGGTACTCTACAGACTCTACCCCTGCCAACTAGGAAGTCCCTTTGTCTACCACATCCCATGGACATTTATTGATGCAAGGAGAGTGTGCTAAGACTGGGAGATGGGATTTGATCAGCAGACCTCGGCTGTGGAAGAAGAGCACGTAACACCCAAATTACGATTCCACCAAGGCACTGTGACAGAGAAATATTATCAAAGTATCATGTGTTGCTGCTTATTACAGGGGAAAAAAAAAAATCCTCATTTTCCTGTTAAAAATGCAGGGGAAAACAATACTGTTTTCTTTGCTTTCTGAGAATTCTTCTTAGTATTTGCATGTATATCGTAAAATCTAAGAAGTTTTTAAATTTCTGCTTTGAAAGCAAGTGGCATGCAAAGAGCATTGAAAAAAACAATTAAAATGGCCAAGCTTTTATTCTACCCAGCTCAACTCATCTAGTTTTAAAATACACTGCCATCTAGAGCATAGTACTGCATCTCAGATGCTCTGCAGCTGCTGAAGACCTGCCCAGTAAGACAGCACAAAACAGCAATGAATCGCTGATAGAGCTCAGGATCTCAATTACAGACCAGACTAGGATTGGCCTAAAGTTGTTACTCATCTTGTACTCACTGTACTTGAAACCTTTAAAAAAAAAAATCCAATAGTAGATTGATCTTTGCCATAATAATCTTTTACAACACAATTAAGCATCTCTGTAGGCAACATAGAGAAAACAAAGGACTGGGTGTTAGTAACTGAACCACTCTCAACTCTGGTTTGTCAGCTCAAAAGCTGAGGCTGCTGCCAGGACTGTGTCAAAGGATGTGCTTCTCCTGCTTGTCTAGCCTGCAGCTTTGCTAACCAAAGAGGAAATGTCCTTCAGCAGCAAAGCTCCATGTACAACACACATTCTGAATTTTGGATGCTTGTGCATCGTACAAACTTTAGATATTTTAGGATCACAACTGGAAAAGGAGTGTTGGGGTGGTGACTTTGTGGGGCTGTGCTATCTCACCACAGGGCAATATTTTTTCCTGGTCACTGATAACTAATGCTTCTGAATTACTGACTAGGTATGCAGTGAAAATGAGAAGCCATTACGTCCATCTGTTCTCCACAGCAGATAGACCTCCACACACTGCAGACAGCAAGAAAGCGCAAGATAAAGTCTGTGGAATTGGTGACCTTTCACTAAGGCACAGTGAAGTATGATGCAGATGTTCTGGATTTTTTTCTGTGTGTGTAAAGATAAAGTGATCCTTCTACTGTTGTCTGGGGTATTTGCCTACTGTAGCTTAGAAAAACCTTCCAAGCAGCAACTGAAAGACAAGTATTAATGTTTGGTCCATGTGTGTTAACATTAGAGAGTTCCTGCATTCACAGTCAGCAGGAGCCCTTCCGTCCCTGCTGGACCAGTCCCTAGAACACTGTTACAGTGTTCCTCGTCCAAAGTACTTCAGCACAGTTGCTTACCAATGATTGCTATACCAGTATATATACACTGTATATATACACACACACACACCATACTACACCATAGCGATCTTTATATCAGAATGATTGCTATACCAGTATGATCCTCATCTGCCACAACCAGGGGCCTGATCCCATGTACTCTCCGTGTCCATCTATTTGCATGTCTCAGATTACTCCTTTACATGTACTCTCCCTTAATCTGCACCCAGTCAACATAACGTCTAGGACAGTGGCCAGGCTTTCAAGGAAAAAAAAACCAAAACAAAAGAACACACAGTTGTTTTGACAGCGTTTTAATAATTTATTACACATACTGACTTGAAACCATCTAGTGCCTTTCTCTTGGATTTCTGCAAAGCTACTTCCATATTTAACATACACACCTGGCTGGAGTCTCTCATCAGATCCGCACACTTCCTATATCATCTTAAGTAGTGGGATTAAGAAAAAACAAACAAATGCAGAAACAACCTCCTGGTCTTTATACACTTAAGCCCCTCTTGTACTACATTGACTGTACTAAACCAAAACAAACATACAAACTTAGACCGCTAAGCAGTTATTACTTTATCATCCCTGCAGGTATTTAGATGCTCAGTGGCACAGTCCCTGCAAATTTTAATACAAGCTCATATTTTTCTCAGTGTCTGCCTTTTGATTTGTTTTCAAGGTGTGGCATTCAATGCTCACTTATTTTTGTCTCCAGATTTCTTAAGCATCAGTGGACAAAAATGTATGCGAAAATTCCTTGAACATTAAAATGACCGGGCAATGAGTATTTGAAGGTTTCCGTGCAGGTCTGCATCTTTGTGGCCTGCCAGAGGCTTTCACCCTCAAAGCAGCCAGCCTACGTCACCTTTTAAAGACTTCTTTGATCAGGATAATAATGGTGGTAACTCACTTCTACACATTCATGTCATGTCTGTACCTCTGGCTCTGGAGACACTCGTAAGAAAATTTAGGGAACATTTTTTTCTTTCATATACAGCAATTAAATGCCACCATTCCAACTCAAATCTACAGTCACACAGGACCTGAGCATTTAAAACCCTCTCTTTCCACTGCACTGCAGCATTGAGCTTGGATGGGGGGCGGAGAGGAAACAAAGTTCATTTTCATACGCTTATTGCATACCAGAAGGAAGGACAAACTTTTTTCCTATGGTTCCTTATACAGACACAAGAGAATTTAAAGGTTCCAGTTCATCCTGAGTTAATTTGGGAAGCACATTTACTGCACTCAGCTGATTCAACCAGATTTCCCTGGGAACTCACATTCCCTGTATCCCACAGTAATGCTACACATACCCCTTTCTTTGTGGGGATAAAAAAAAAAAAAGCTTTTTGGACACACACACTATCCTTCTTTGTAAAGAGCAATGTCCAGAACAGTCACTCATCCACCACCTGGCACAAGCCCACCTCAGGCACAAGCCTGCCTTGTTTCACTACCTGGAACCATTCGACAATGCCAGCTGCAAACAGAGGCCAGTAAATACCGGTTATTTGGACGAAAGCAACAGCAGTGGCATAAGTCAGCCTTATATCTCCTCATTACTGTTATTGCTTCTGTGAAAGGAGGAAAATTCTCTGTTTATTGCACAAGCACATATGAAAGATAATGTTGTCAGAAGGCTCAATAATGTTCCCACACATAGAAATACAAACCCAGGGACTTATTTAAATCAGACCCACTCACCCCTTCACATTTAAAATTGGCCACAAGCAAAGGAAAAAATACAGGAAGTTTAGGTAAGAACTGGAAATTTCCCTTACAAAAGAGGCAGAAGTCCTGCAGTGTTGTCCCTCATAGAAACTGTACCTTGGCAGTATCTCACACAGAGGGAACACCTTTAGAAAGGTCACTGCAGCTCCAGGGGTTTTGTCCAGCTTTAATACATGGAATAATTCTGAAACCTTGTAATCCAAAGATGGCATTTTAGAAGATGGAACTTTTAAAATATGTCTGCCATATCAAAATGTAAATGGAACACTCTGAGGAATTACACAGAGCCCTACATATGTACAACAGACACAAACTGTGAAGCAGTGACAGTTATGAATTTGCTGCCATTTGTATGGCTAAAGTCACGTACTTGTTACATTAGGCATTTCTGTTAAGACAGAGTGTTGCAGAATAGCAACAAACGTGCAGGGAGTTTTGCTACCAGAGAAAATGCTAGATATTTGTTATTGGTAGGCAAGCTGCATTATTTCTAGAAATAGCAAAGGGGTGCATTGACTATTTCAATCTAAAACACAGCTGTCTTGGCAGTAACAATAAAAACTACTTCATATTCCCTTTACTGGGAACGATGCCAATGTGCTTATATTGTCTATTTTCACTGCAACATTTAATTTTGCTTAAGGTAAAGGATAGCATCTCTAACTACAACTGTGGGGTATTTAGATGTGAAAGTACTTCAAGGAAGTTCTGCAAGTGCTGCCAAAATGAAGGCCATAAAGCACCTGAGCGAGGCACAAGAAACTCCTGTCTTCAACCAGAGACTCACTTCTGAGTTGATTATGAGTAGCAATTGCAAAAGGGAAATTACTCATCATTCTGTTTTTCAGGTGCAAAAGAAAAACCAAGCAGCAGTATCTCTGGAGATACCCTGATTTTTTTTTGAGGGGGGGGGGTGGTGGGGGGTGTATTTTGTACCACTGTGGCACAATTTTGCCCCGTATATGTGCTTTCCAAAGTTCTTAAATGTGAACTAATCCTCAGCACCCATATAAGGCAGGTGAGTGATGTTGTAAGGCAGCTGATACAGCCAGCCACCACGATCCTCTGCTGGATGGCACCAGAGCGGTTCAGTTATGTGGTACAAAAGACGGTCCTCTAGCTCAAAGCAGGACCTCGTGTGTGGGGCAGGATGGCCCAGGTTATCTCTGCTGATGCAAACCATACTGCTGTGAAGTCCTATTCAGCCTTAATACTCAGCTTCTGGTACAAAGACGACCATCCAAACACTCAATGAGACACAGTCTAAGATAGTAGGAAGAGGCAGGTTATTATCATTTGCCTATCCCAGAAAAGCAGAGTTTTCTGTTACATATTCCTACACACTGCTACAGCCTTCCTCAGATGGGGCAAAACTGGTGAGAAGGGCTGGGCCAAAAAGCTGGCCCATAAGGAGCTGAAACATAAAGAGCTGCAAAACAACTAGTAAAAGACATAGACATGACAGATTTGTTGCAGTATTTTGTACCTCCTATGTGTAAGGGTACTAAGGAACCATGGGATTAAATGACCTGCTCAAACTCACATCACAAAATGGTAGCAAAGTTCCCTTCTCCCCAGAGGTCCCCACTTCTGGTAGTCCAGCCCTGTCTCTGCCAAATGACTTCACTCTTTCTTCTGAAAGGGAAATTCTATGCATCTAGAACAGAGCCAGTGCCTGGATGGGGCTTTAGTTTACTCAAAAAGCCCACCCCAAAACCAGAATAGCCTTGCAGGAATATCTAGGACAGTAAGAAATTTTTATACAGATTTTTTTCATTTTTCCCCTCAAAGTTTATGTCTATCTAAACCTGTTTCTTCAAAAGAGAAATAACTTCACTTCTCTTTCCCCCAGAAGCTGTATTGTTCAAAAATTATTTCCCAAAGTGATTACCAAAAGGCTTGTAAGAGAAATGATTACAAATGGCTGAGTTAACTGCTCCAGATGGCATCATCAGTCATCATAATGCGGTCTCAGCACTAGACTCATCAGGACAGGCAACTTGTCATGACAGATGACAACCTCTACAGGAAGACTTCCTCCCACAGCTCTTCCCCTAGAAAGTCCTCCTGGGGTAAGGCCCTTGCAAACAGTGGTCCTTAAGCAATAATCAAGGAGGAATCATCACCAGCTGCCTTCAGTGCTAGGGCTTTTTTTTTTTGTTTTACCTTTAGTGTCCAAGTGGGGAATGTTTTATCTGCATGCTGCACATCTTGAAATCAAAGTACTTTTGGCAGTTGCTCTAAAGGTGAATTTAGACATGATGATAAGAGTGACAAATTAAGAGAGAGGAGGCCAGAAAAGGCTGAGACAGCACTGCTAGCCTCACAGTACTTTCCCATCGCCAGCCCCAAGGGCTGTAAAACAATTTGCTGTCTATGCCTCATTTTCTGCATCTAGAAGAAGAAGATTATACAGACCTCTATGGTAGGTCTGCTATGGAGACTGCTATTTTGAGTTATACAGTACCTTCTGTGAGGAGTGCCACACTAATATCCATTAATAAATAAAAACCAACTTATCATCCCATAGATACTGTTTTGTGAACTGGAACTCAAGACAGCTAATTCCATTCCCAGCTCTTATCTGCAATGGGATCTAAGATAAATTGCGTAATTTCTCCTTTTGACTTTTTTTTCCTGATACTAAAATAGAAGTAAAGATGCTCACTGGGCTTGGATAAAAAGCAGTAAATAGTTTTATGAAGAAATGTCTAAGCAAGGTTTACAAATTATCATTTCCCTTAAACTCTATTGCCCTGCTCCTCCCAAACAGTTTTACTACAGCGAGGGTAAAAGGCTTTCTTAAGAAGAACAGTTGGTTTCTTAATGACACGCATCTCAGTCACAGTGAAGAGGCAAACTATTTGCCATGAACAGTTTGTTTGTGAAATTTGGCACTTGTTGGCTGTTTACAAATTGTTCATGGACAGACTGCAGTTGATGAATACTTTGAAATTACTCAAATATTTACTGGGAACAGATTTCAGCCCTTGGGGTTTTTGTTTGTTTGCTTTGTGTGGTACTCCAGCTATGCACCAGTTGGTCTTTCAAATGCCCGTGGTACTGAATAGGTGCTGGATCCAAGCAGCAATCTGAATTTCTGCTTTGCAGGAAACTCCATAATTTCTTTCTTTCCATTCCATATATTGGAATGAACAAGAATACATCTGAAGTTTCTTGGACATAAAATCTTATATAGGAAAACAGCTTGAGAGCAAATGCTTTTGTGTGTAAGGGAATTAAAATTTAAGTGTTTCATGTCAACTTTACAGTAAAATATACTATAGTATAGTTGCAGATAAAGTAAATGATCCAAATGCTCCATCATGGTAAGGTCAAAACATTTCATTTTTATTTCCTCCCAGACTTAAGACGACCCTGGCATTTTGTGTAAATCAATATATTCTCATAGGAAGTCTAGTTTTCAAAATGATATTACCTGATGGAAAATCTGCCATTAGAAAACAACTTAAGTAATTTTAGTTCTTGTGTATCTGACAAGATATGACTTTGCTATGGAGCTGTCAAAGCACCTCAGAGAATCCCCTGACAAGGACCCTGAACTGGGGAAGCCACCCAGCTTGGCCAGTCTGAAAAAACAACTCACAGCAAGTCAATGAGGTCATTTAGAAAATTTAGTAAAGAGCAAAGCAAAATGAGCATAGCTATGGGAAACTCAAAAAATTCAAATTAAAGAAATTCTCTTGGCTACAAGCTTCAGATGGGTATTTATTTTTATTGACAGAGAGGGAGCTGCATGTCAGAGACAGCACAACACTGTGGGAATTACAACAGACTGAATTCCCACCAGAATGATGCCGCTGCTCCCTATATCCATATCCTTGAGAACACCAGCAGGGAGTTTCAGAATGAAGAATACCCACTTTCCTTTCCCTTGCAAAAAATCAAGCCTTGTAAACAGCCTTTCTGTTTACAAGCTGCCCACACCTATAGTCCCAGCCGCACCTTTAACCGTCTTACAGTGCAGCAGCTGATCTGTGACTGAATGCAGTTAGCTGAACTGGCATGTGTGGAGCTGCAGAGAGCCACTCTAAGTTTGTGTCCCATCGGCAAGACATCGGCATTCAGCCTTTTTGGAATTTCTGGTTTCGAATTGGGAGAAGTCTTTTGAAACAATCAGTTCTACAAACGTCTTTCACAACCTGTCTAATATCCCTCTGTCAATGACAGTATTCAGCAATCACAGACTCTATCAGGTGAGGATTTGGAGTATTTTAAAGGTTCTTTTCACGTGACTTGGCAAGTAGAAATAAATGGCAGTCACTCTCATGTCAGCAGGCAGCCCTTCAGACTTCGATATAGTTAAAGCTAGGCCTCTAATCTGACCAATCCCACTCTTGCAGTTTGAGACATTTTAGGAAACTCTACAAAATTACCTGAAAAGGAAGTATTTGTATTAAGTAACTTGTTATTCAAAACTGTGGTGGAAAGTTATGCTGCACTAAAACATTTTATGCACACCACAATGCTGTCTTAGAGCATCCTCCTCCCTCCAGTTTGCATGCTGTAGAGACAACTGTATGGGCCTTAGACATGAACCGAAACTGTCCCGCTTTGCACATGACAAAAGTCACCCCAGATTCAACCACTCAGATGGGGTGTCCTAGATCTTAAAGTCTCACTTATCAGTACTCCTACCTAAGAAAAAAGTACTGTGAAAGTAAGCAGCCTTCTTTCCACCCCATTTACTACTTTACTCCCATGATAACTTTCTCTCAGGAAAGACTCTGGTTCCACAGAGTGACTTAAGTCTGTAAAGACAACTGGAGCAGGCAATAGAGAAAGAGACCATATCATGGTTTGACTCCAGCCAGCAACCAAGCACCACACAACCATTCATTCACTCACTCTCCCCTGCCCCAGGAGGATAGGGAGAAGAATTGGGGAAAAAAGTAAAACTCATGAGTTAAGATAAAAACAGTTTAATAACCAAAACAATAAATCAATATTAATAATAAAAATGCATATAGCAAAAAGAAAGAAAGAAAACCCAAGGAAAGACAAGTGATGCACAATGCATCACCACCCACTGAGTGATGCCCATCCAGCCCCTGAGCAGCAACCTGCCCCTCCTGGCCAAATCCTCCCAGTTTCTATACTGAGCATGATGTTCTGTGGTATAGAATATCCCTTTGGCCAGTTCGGGTCAGCTCTCCTGGTCATGCTCCCTCCCAGCTCACCGGTGGAGCACAGGAAACTGAAAAATCCTGAAATTAGGATAACTGCTACTTAGCAACAACTAAAACATCCGTGTGTTATCAACACTATTCTCACACTAAATCCAAAATGCAGCACTGTACCAGCTACTAGGAAGAAAAATAACTCTTTCCCAGCCCAAACCAGGACAGACCACCATGCTAAGGATGCACTGAAACTTGCAGAGAGAAAGTATGAACAATTTCATAAAGTTTCTGAATTATACAGGGGTGACCAGATGATGCAAAAGAATAGAGTGTAGTAAGAGGACTTTTACCACCAGATCACCAACTTCACTACCTGGCCAACAATATAGTTTGGTGGTCAGCGTCCTTTTTTCTCTAGGACACTTGTCCTACATCTTCATTATAAAAGGGTCCTAGTAAGATATTTTAATACTGAGAGCATGCTCTCTTTCCTCCAGGTTCTCCTCAGTGCTTACATACCTACACCTCATGTCCCTAAGCCATTTTGGCCTCCTGCTCATGGACATCCCATAGTCATTCTTCTGGGCTGCTAGTAGTAGTCTTCAGGAATTGGGTAGATCTGCTTCAGTTCACTTTATTTCTTCCTTTCCTCTACTCAAGAGTAATACTAGGGACAGACTCTTTCCTTGCCCTCTTTTTTACATCCCTGCTCCCACTCCGTTACCGAGTGCAGGAGGCCTAGGATCTCTCATGACAAGAAGGAACGACTTTCTTGCTCTGGGAGCTGGTACCAGAGGCAGCACTAGCTCTAAGGGAAGGTCTCCCTTGGCATTTAGCTGCCACATGCCTTTTGCCAGGGCAGAGCTTGGTCTGGAGCACCTGAAGGGATGCCAGGGTATAGGAGAAGACTGGTTCTCACAGTGAGGGACTGAGTATATTCTGTGCATGAAACCTGTTCTCTGTCCAGATCATGCTGGAGTTTTTGATTAATAGTTGCCATCTCAGATGTTTGTGTTCCCTGAGCACCCACAGTCTAACATTTATCAGGGAAATAGTGCTAACTTGTCCAGTCTACCCTTTGCATTGCTAAAAATAGTAATTAACCTGTTTTTCTGCTCCTCACTATCTCTGGAGTACACCTGCTTACACAAGGTTGATCAGAATCCAGCTCACTACTCACAGGAATTAACATCATTATCTGCTTGTACAGGCTGCCTGAGCTGAAAATTCACTTCCCCAGCTCTTTTTAATCTGCCAGTAGTTCTTCTACTTTCTGACCATTGTATCCTGGGCTGCATGTGGGAACACAGAGAACTTTCACTCCTTCCTCTCTGTTTCCTATTTGGAAATGTGGTTTGTCCAGCTTCTCAGGGTGCTGGCACCTGCGTCTCCAGCAGCACCTGACCTGCCATTTCCATAAAGACCAGCTAGAGCTGGAAGCTTCCTACGGTACATCCACTAACAGTGAAACTAAGCCAAACCCCTTCAATCAAACTCTCCTGAATTTTGAGGTGTGCAAAATCAAAACTCAGACTAGAACCCTGGCTTGGAGCGATCTTTGCCATCTCCTATCCAGTAACTGCGGAGTATGATGCCACTGTGTAAAAATATTATAATGGGACTTCATATTAATGCTTCAACAGTACTCATCTGAGCAGTGAAAAGTGCACCAATTTCCTACCCTGCAAACACAACATAGGGTCAGAGTTAAGCTGGGTTTCTTCTGTCCCTCTACAGTGAACATAGTAGCAAAACCCCTGTAAACTAAAATAATGGTCCAGGAAAACCTGTGCAGTTCCAGTGATTTCAGTGGTCTGGGTAGGTTACTCACCAGAACCTGGGTTAACAGCACCATTATTGACAGCACTCAGGTGCCCGAGAGCCTCTGTGCTGTGCCAGCTATTATTCTGGTGGATATAATACAGGAAGGTGGAGATTCCAGCTTGCTCAAAGCTGAATTGGTTCTGCAATGCTAACAGAAGTAAAAAGCTACAAGCCCCACTACATCACTATCAGATTTTATGTGTTTGAAGGTACACAGGGAGTTACTCTATTGACTAAATAAGGACATTTTTTGAATATTCATTCTCCAGAGTAGAATAGTATTTTAAGATTAGTAGTGAACTACATTTGTTTAGGGAGTTCATCAGGATGCTGTGGCATTCATGATTTTAGCATGCTCCAGTCTTGCAGTAAGAGCAAAACATCCTACAATACCTGCCTGCAATTTTGGTTTGAAGTGGGAGCAAAATTCAGCACAATCCATCAAGGCCAGGTTGGATGGGGCTTTGAGCAACCTGGTCCAGTGGAAGGTGTCCCTGCCCATGGCAGGGTGGGTGGGACTAGATGATCTTTAAGGTCCTTTCCAACCAACACCATTCTATGATCCCATGATTGTAGGGTCACAAGCCAAATATTTTACTAATACACAAAGTTTGCATGTGCTGTTTAAACATCAGGGATATATTTCACTGAAGAAATAAAAAAAATCCTCTGCATGGTTCAAGTGTAATCTCTACCAGTATCTTACTAGCAGCTGAGAGCCAGGCAATACAGGACAGATTGGGCCCTGCTTTGAGGGCTAGAGACCTCCCATGTACCCTTCTGACCTGAACTGCTCTAAGATTCTATGAAAATAGCTGTTATGAGCCATAGCTTCACTCAATAGCTTAACTCTGCAGATGGAACAGCAAACAGTCAGTTTAAGTGACCTGTTTATGTTTCTACAGATTCCATTCCTGACTTGACAAAGCTCTCAGCAAAGCTTTAATTTAAGAATTCTTTAATTTAAGAAAATTATGATTTCTGATGGCTTGGAGGAAAACATTTCAAATGCTTTCCACCAGTGAAAGCACAAAAGCAGAATTCAGCTTGCATGAATCCCATCAGGTCAGCACCAGAATATTTTGCCTACAGATACATTTTCTGGGTAGCGTAAGGCACTCAATAGCTTTATTTTGCAGGAGCAGCAGATAGTCAGTTTAAGTGATCTTCTCCTGTTTGTACAGAATCTTTACCCAAAGCTAAAAGGCATGATTTTCTCTCATTTTGCACCAGAAATATACCTTGCAAGCATTTGGGGAACAATTTGAATGCTTTGTATAGTACATAGAACTTTTGTATAACAATTACGATGTTTTTAAGACAGCTTCTTGGTGCTTCTTTGCAGAATACAATACGTTATAATTCACTACTGAGAATAGCAGCGACTCAAACCTCAGCACTGAGCTTTTAAAACAAAAAATAAACAGAATTTCCTCTTTTTTATATTTGTTTTTAATTCTATTTGTGTTCTAGGAAACTGGCCTAATAATGCCACAGTAATTCTATAAGTTCAGCTTAATCTTGAACAATAACAGCAAATGAGTTTCATTTGATCTGTTCAAACACAGAGCATTTGACAAAAGTGCCAACGGCTGCTGGTGTTAGAGGGATATTGGCAGAAGCCGTTTCCTCGGTTATAGAAAGGAGGAGAGGAGACCATTTTTAGCATTTGCTGAGGCAGTTGCAGCAGATTAACGTCAGATCAATGAGTTGCTTGATTATTCTACTTCACTCCCAAGTTTCTTTCAAGGCTTCTCTTTACCAACTAGGAAAATAAATACACAAATTTAAAACACTCCCATTCTTTATCTTCCTTCACAAAGAAGGGATTTTTCAGAAGCGACTCTGTCATCTGCGGCAAGGCAGAGGTGCCAAAGTGTCACTGGATGCCACTACCTCGTGATGCAGTGGACACCCAGAGGTGCTTTTAAAGGGGCTTTGACAACTCTGGCTCCCCCAGGTTGTGACTGTGTTCTAGTTGACAAATAAGGAAAAAAAAATACATTATTCCCACTTTTGCTTATAAGAATCCCTCAGTTCTAAACTACCCTTATAACTTGTTTCTCTCTTTCTCCTTTTTCCCCCATGCTATCCCTTCCCTGGCTCATGAGTCATTTGCAGGAGTTATAAGATATTATACCTTCATGCATATTCCCCAGTCCCACCTCATGCCCAGCAGAGTTTGGATAAAGTCAAGCTGGGGAACTCAAACCTTTAGCTGGCACAGTGAGAGCTGCACACTTGCAACCATCTTGGGAAGGATCAGCTTTTGCTTACAGCAAACTGCCTGCTTAAAGATCCCTAAATCTGCCTTTCCAGCGCTCCTTACCCGTGCTCCAGCCCTCCTGACTCCATGTCACTCGCTCACTGATCCTGCTCAGATACCTACTGAACCTACCGCCTTTAGACTCAGTATTACTCTACCCGAGACCTTCCAGGCAGGCAAAAGGGCTGCCTCCTCCACATCCACTATTGGTAGGAGTCACCCTCAGTCACAGCCAGGATCCAACCAGCCTCTGGAGCAGAAGGCTTCTAAGCAAGCCTTTTCTCCAAACACCGAACACAGCTAGGTATCTGGCACTGGAACGTTGAGACTGGCAAACCTACATCCTCTGATTTTAGTATAGTTTTAACATGAATACTACTGTAAAACTTCCAGGCCCCACCTGACTGTCTTAAAATAATTTATGGTAATATTTTGAAAGATAATCTCCCACAAAACTATCTCTAGAACAACCTCCTGCAGCATATAAGACTTTTTATTCTTCAGCAAGTAGAAGAATAGTCTGAGCTTTGTATCATTATTTTTCAAAGCTATGCCTGCTTCAGGGATGAGGCCTGTTTAGCAGACAATTATTCCTTTACCTTTCTATGGCAATCTGCCCGAAGCAGAACTTAAACCATCTTGAGTTTGTTATTTCACCCTTCGTTCAGCTTTGATTTGTTGAATGTTTAAAACAAGACACACCATCTCTTTCTGGACTGACATCAGGTTCTTAATAAGAGGGCTCTGGGATTTCTCCCTTATCTGGCAAAGTCTTCGGTCCTTTTGGTTGCAAAAAGTAATGGAATTTGTAGTCATATAAATGCATTAGCGTCGGACAATGTGATGAACAGGACTACGTATTTGTACAACACTGCAAACGACTGTCATAATGTTCTACTGCCTTCCAACTAAGATGACACTGCTACTATCATTTGCTCATATCTGTACACAAGATGTCCATTAATCCTAAGGGTGTGAATGAAGTTTACCAGACTGAGACATAGTAAAACAACTGTTAACAACCACAGTTTTTAAAAAACAAAACATGATAGAAACTTACTGTATCTTCCCATGTGTACCTACAACTTGGGGTCAAGACTTGTGGGCTAAACTGTATTCCAAGTCCTGTCTTCCACTTCTGTTTCTGCCTATGGTGACCTTTTACAAATCACGTAACCTTGTTTCTCTTTAGGCATGTTATTTTGTGCTATCATGTGAGCTTGCAAAAACTGAAGTGGTTATGCTAAAACTTTACATTCTTACACTACTTAATATGCATATGTCTAAAATGCTCAGAAATTTAGAAATCTAGAGTATAGCCAAACATTGAAAACATCTGAGCATACAGAGAACAACCAGGTATTTACTACCATCAGATAAGAGGTATTTTATAACTCTAACAGACACAAGCCAATAGGCTATTAAGTATAGACAGATGCACTGAAGCAGATATAGCAACATAGAGGTTGCTGATACTGCTTCTAACTAAACTCCCAGCATTACTTGCATTGCAGCAGTTTTTTGTCATTGCTTCTCCCTCCACCTTCTCTAGACCACCTCTCATTGCACATAAACACATGGACATTGCCTGGACTCCAATGCACCCTGGTTTCAGATTAGCCAGGAATCTTGCACAGAACTGGATTCATACATGAGCCATGCTTTTTCTTCCAGCTGAGGTTTGGATATTCACAGAATCACAGAACTGTTTTGACTGAAAGAGACCTTTAAGATCATCAAGCCCAGCCATTAACCCAGCACTGCCAGGTCACCACTAAGCCATGTCCCTCAGCACCACATCTGTATGTCTTTTAAATACCTCCAGGGATGGCGACTTCACCACTTCCCTGTGAAGGAAAAGATTCAGAGGAATCTAAACATTGTTAGCTTTGCACATCCCACAGAGATTCACTTGGAGCTGCCCAGCAGCTTGCAGAGTACAGTATTTTTGTTTACAAAAAGTTAGTCCTCATATGCTTTATGTCCATTGGCACATTCCCCTTCTCATTGCCATCATTTGAGAGGCATTCGTATAGAAAAGGTCACAGCCAGCTCCTCACCAGATTTCCACAATTCTACAGGATTCCTTATACAAAGGGAGCAGAAGGGTAGCACGTGAACATTTGCTCTAGTCTTGCAACTACACTTATACAGTTAAGCTGCTCTGGAAATCTCCAGGTTTCTTAGGATCTCATTTGTTTGGACTGGGAGCCAAGCAGTAAACTTTCCTATAAGGAGCATACAACACAAACATTTCAGGGGTAGGCTAGCACATGAGAACCAGAAAGCAAAACAGTTACATGGAGGCACTGTTTACCTTCCTAAACTTGGTTTAGCTTGCACAAATGTCATAAAGAAGGAAAAGCAATAAAACTGAAACACTGCTCCAGAATGCTCCACCTGAAGTGCATAGAACAAGAAAAGAATGAAGACAAATGTAAAAAAAAAATAAAAATCAAAGGTATATGGATCATTCCCTTTGCTTAGGGATATTAGGGAACTAATTCAGTCTCTAAATTCCCCACAGTGTAGCAATTAATTAGAAGAAAGGGATTTTCATGTGTTTTACCACCTCTTTGAACCACTTAGGCAGTGGAAAGTGGGTAGGAGCCTGGGAGGTCTTCCTATCTCTCAAACTGGCAAGATCCATTCAAGATCAGCTCTTCTGGTGTTTTGCAGGCAGGTGTGAACTTGCTCTGCAAGCCCACCTTGCCTTGCACACCCCCAAGTCAAGTGAGAAAGCAATGACACAGAGTCTTAGCTACCAGTGCCAAAACAGGTTAATGTCCCCCCTTTCAGCAGGGCACACCAGCTCTGCATGAGTACAGCTTTCCTGTGGTCACATCACCACCAGCAGGTTAAGAATACCAGCACAAGCACTCTCATCTGCCTGCAAAATATCACACACACACCTGCTTGAAGGACCCTTGTACTTCCTAACACTAGACCCAGTCCCACAGCCACTCCTCTGAAAGCTGTTCAAACTTCAGTTGGAATTCTGACCCTGTCCACCATAGGAACAAGACCTGGTTTTTTTTTTTTTTCTTTCTAATAAGCTTGCCAATTTTCCTCAGGCTCCTTCAGCACTTACCTTCCTTTCATATAGGTCCAGTTTCGGCTAGCAGATATGGTAGCACACAGGCTCAACGCTGCCCAACACCCCAAAAGATTATTCAAGGCCACAGTGGCAAAAGAAAATGGCATCCTTAGATTTGCGCTAATGGTGCTCATATGCAGCCAAAGAGCATCCTGGTGGCAGCTCTCCCTGAAAACCATGTTAGGTTAACTGAGCTCTCTAACAGAATGTACTAATAACTGATGAAGAAAGAGCTATGCAGAACAGGAGGGCTGAGAGACATGGGAACTCCCACCAGTGTTGCCTCACTGTGTCAGTGTGGCACACAAAAAATATAGTAAAAACAAAGACTAATTTCTGCACATGTGTACAGCAGAGTGGTTCCCTCCCCCTTGGGGAGGCTCCCACTAGCAAGAGAAGTAGGAAGGCTCAGCAAGTGTAAATGCCAAAATCAGTGATTGCCAGCATTTTGCTGGAAGCAGGACCATGAGCTTTTTCTGGTGACTTTAAGTGCCAGAAAGAACACTCTCTGTGAGCCCAACAAATGGATTGACCTAGAAATCTTGCTGATTTTTACCAGAAGTCTCACTGATACTAAGCACGATTTGAAAACAGAAGGGTTGTATGTACGCAGTCTAATATAGGCAAGAGCCAATAGTTTGGTTCTTCGTGGCTTACAGCTTTCCCATTAATGACATGTACATAAAGTGGGCACAAGTCAGTTAAGGAATCATCACTGTTTTTTCCTTAAAGCTACATTGAGCCCCAATGAAAAAACCTTAAGGTTTTATTCTGAGCAGAGCTGTTCCAATCTGCCCCAGAGCCTGGCCAGCAGTTTCCTGAGCCTCAGGTTCAATGGCTATTCAGGACAGAAGCCTGAGGAATTTGGGTAGTTTAACTTCTCTAGCTTCTCTTCTGCTTACTAGCAATGTAAGATTATTCCCCCCCATGCGCAGTATTAACCCAGTCACACTGCTTCCCTCAGTCATGTTTCTATGTACTTCCACCAAGTTATTTTCTCAAGCCTTGAGAAATTTGAAAAAAATAAAAATTCATATACGCACATCATATACATGCACACACTAGCAATTCAGCTGACTGGTTGGAGGTAAAAATTAACTATTTTTGTCATGCAAAGCATTGACTTTTGGCATTTTCCAAAGAAAATTTTTTGCAAATCTTTCACATTCATTGCCATTTAAAAAAAAAAAAAAAAAGCCGGGTTCTTTGTCCAGGAGCCTTCAGATTTCAGTAAGATATTGAAGCTTAACATTTAAAAGTTAATTCTCCTTTGTCAATGTTGAGAGCTTCTATTAAAGGAAAAATTATTATTAGCATTCTGTAACCCTTTGTAAACAGGCCCATTGTTCAAATAAACCGACCTCTGCAGCAATTGACCTTAACATTGCTCAAAAGCTTGACAGTCAATTATCTTCTGATCTCCCTTCAATGGGTCTTGTGTCTGGAATAACCAATCCATCACCTGGAAGGTAAGTGCAAGAGTATCTCATGGGCATTTCTTCACTACTTGTGCCATAAACACACTGCTGTAGAACAAGTCAAGAAACTTGCTCTCATCCCCACTAAAAAACAATGATACACCAAAAAACTATTCCCCCTTGCAAATATCTCTGAACACACAATGAGAACCACAATGAAAAATACCTAATGAGTTGACTACAACATCATCTACTTCTTGGTGATACCATCAGACTCACATGCAGTACTGGACTGGGCCTCCACCAAATATCACAACTCTGTTAAATTCATAGGATGTGATTATCAGGTGCTGCAGGAAGATGAAATTCTCCTTCTCTCTCTTACTCTTTTACTTCCAGTCAACCTGAGCCTACAGGGGGCCTGGGACCTGCTGCTGGTAGAGGCTTGCAATACCATTGAGACTACCCTTCCCTCCCTCTGGCTTCCAAAGGATGATCCCCCTCCCCTGTTCCCTACACACCGCTGTGACTCCTACATTCCCCATTTAGCCCACAAGGATGGGAGCTCTCTTCCATCACTCTGCCTGGGCAAGCAAGGAGACAACCCACCACAGCACCACCATTTTCACCCTGGGGAGAGACGCACATGGCTGGACGAATATTGTGGCTAGCGGAATATTGCTGGTGCCTGAGATTCCCCCATTGTTTGCTGCCTGGGTCATTTACAATTGCAATACTGTGATAGCCTTAATACATCGCCCTTCCCCAGTATCGATTCAAAACTAAAAGTGCTATTTACCATTAAATCCAGAACATTGAGGATTTTCATTTCAGCAAACAAGGAAAATCTTCTGTGCCCAAACCTCTGATCTCAAGACTTAAAGGGTTCTATCACAGACTATACAATATTAAAACTACAGAAATACTGGTTTATTGCTAATAAAGTAAACCTCAGCTGAGCTCAGCCTTGCTCACACAACAGAAACTAATCACATTCCTAGCACATGCATTTCTTCAGTAGAGAATATGCAGTTTTACAGCATAGGCTTTCATAAACAAGGGTCCATAGAAATATAAAATCCATCGCAGTTTCTTGTGGGTGAAAATACAGACAGTATCTTGGGAGCTGGAGAACAGCAAGGAAGAATGAAAATCTGGGTTTCTCAAAAAGACAGACTAGAAAGCACGGAGAAGAAAGCTGGAGAAGAACAGCAGGCCAAGAAGCAGCAAAGCACATTACACTGTGTCTACATTTAGCCCAGATCCAGGGCTAAACTACAGCAGTTGCTCTACCACCTGATGACCCCTCCCCACCCAAGAAGGGGGATTGGGAAAAGAAGAGAAGACCCATGGGGTGAAATAAAAACAGATTTAACAAAAGAGCCAAACCAAAGCCAATGCAAAGCATACAAAGTTATACTCAGCCCAGCAAATGGATGGTGGTCACAGGAAACGGGAAAGCAGTCCTTGGGAGGAGGAGCAGCATCAGAAGTCATCCAAGCAGAAGACCAAATGCCACCCCCTCAGCAAACGTCCCCCTTTATACTGAGCGCGAAGTTTATGGTTATGGGATGCACCTGTGAGCCAGCTGGCTCAGCTGCCCTGGCTGACCGGGACTGCTAAGGGCCTGCGGAACACAGCTGGCCTGTGATTCTGCCCAGCAAAACCAGCACACACCGATACTTAGCTGGGGAGTAAATCCTGCACTGCAATTAGTAACTCTTCAGTGATTCCTTAGCCCAGCGAGGTTTAGGAAAGCCTTACAAGTAGCCCTGTACTAGCCAGTACAAACCGCTGCAACCCTCACCACAAGGCTAACTTTGAGTTATTCACGAGCCGGAGCAGCTCACGCACACACACACACACACACACGCACACTCAGTGCTCTGTCCACATAGGGCAGCTCACAAACGATGCCAAGACCTGAAATTTCAAGTATATAAAAATAATCATTGCTAAGCAAAGGTGGTTCCTGATGGACAGAAAAGCAGGAGGAGGTGAAGAAAAGGATTATTATAGTAGGATGAAAGCATTTGAAATTAATAAAACAGTTAAGCTAGAGATGAACTGTCTTGGTGTTTCACAGCACCTCCTCTTCTGACATTTAAAACATGCTTAAGATTATCCTGAATGTCAGAAATAAGCATCTACCAAGGCCAAACACCACAGGACTCATCAACAGTTTGTCTGCTATTACTGAACTTACTAACCATGTATAACAGAACATCTGTGACTAATGGCTGTAAGAGAAACCAAAGGGTTTTTATGCTCAAAAGACCATCCACCTCACCTTTTAGGTCTGTCTGATCTATATAAGGGTCTAGCATTTCAGTACAAGCCACAGGCTCCTGGGTGTCCCCTGGTGTGGGGGCAGAACTCAGCAGACTCGGTACAGCTGCTTATTAGCTGTGGTGCTTTTCAGCAGCATGGAAGAGTTTGGGTTTGAGTCTAAGAGACTAAGCTCCACATTTACCTGCTTGTTATTTCACGTGTGAGATGGAGTGCTGACCTGTCCTTTGACTTCTTTTACTCGTCAGGGTTGATATCCCTAACCGGTGATCAGAATTTATAATTCTGTAGATTCTCAACTCCACAGAACTCAGCCCCTCGGCATTATATTTAGCAAAATTCTCCACTGTTCAGAGTAAATAATATTATGCTTCTTGCAGAAGCTGAAGTACCACCTGTCCTGGACCTCAAGTCAGCCAACACCAATAAAGGCCATGTAATTTATGAGAGATCCCATCAGATACTCCAGGGAAATATTTACAGCTTTTATCACTTGCATACAGCAAACCCAAAGTGAAGTGGCCACATTAGTGTGAGTGTGAATAGCAGATTGCACCAGGGACAGAACTCCAAAAATATGCTGTATGTATTTATTATAATGAGTGATCAATCGTAAAAGGTGGGAAAAGTGCATCCTCATTAAGCTAAGCTCTGTTTTCCAGCTGGAGACATAGCAGAAAGTTTAGATAACAGAAATGAGATCTAACAGTATAAAGTAGGATTACTTTCCTTAATGCTTAGGTAGCCTACATCTACCAATTAGCTAGCTCCCACTTCATCTTGGCCATTTCTTCCATTACTAGAAGCTCCCAGAGGAAGTAATTTTGTGAGAGAGAGCACCAGAGGGGAGAATATCAGATAGCCAACTCCAGCAAGTGTATGCAATTTATCAGGATCCTAAACGATGGCGCTGTGGAAAAACTTCAAAGCTTTATATAAAGTCCAGCCACAGGGGAGGAGGCAGTATTTGTTGCCACTACAAGTACTCCCTATCTCTGTTGTGACCTGACACATCATCTACTGCCAAGATCAGCTCAATTTTTCAATGTGCTGTCTGCACACATAGAGAACTACAATCCCTGCCCCTAAATCTTTCTTTGTGATCCAAACAAAGCCACAGAAGACATGTGTTGGCAGGGAGAGGACTGGATACTGCTGCACAGGTACTTTTGAAGACACTTGCTAAGCTAATACCCTGGCTCAGTGTATGGGTATGAGTTTGATGCTACACACATCAGCACCAGAGGTATGAAAGCAAAGTTTTCATAACTTGTAATCACGTCTAAACACTTTTGTGGGGGGCCACAAAAATTATGAGAGGATTGGAATACTTCTATCAGGAAAGGCTGAGAGTTGGGGTTGTTCAATTTGGAGAAGAGAAGGCTCCAGAGAGAACTTATTGCAGCCTTTCAGTACTTAAAGAGAGCTTGTAAAAAAGATGGGGACAATCTTTTTAGCAGGGCATGTTGCAACAGGACAAAGGGTAATGTCCTTAAACTAAAAAAGGGGAGATTTAGAATAGATATAAGGAAGAAATTGTTTACAATGAGGGTGGCGGAACACTGGGAGAGGTTGCTCAGAGAGGTGGTAGATGCCACGTCCCTGGAAACATTCAAGGTCAGGTTGGACAGGGCTCTGAGCAACCTGGTCTAGTTGAAGATGTCCCTGATTACTGCAGGGTGTGTTGGACTAGATGACCTTTGAAGGTCCCTTCCAACCCAGAGCATTCTGTGATTCTAATCAGTGAAAAATTCTCAGGATATTTTTGACAAAAGTAGGATGTGAAGCACAGATTGCCAGGTAAGTCCTGCTTGGGAGAATTGCCTGGGGCTACATACTCAAGTTTTACCTGTGATTTCATATGCATCATTACACCTTGCCTTGCAATGGCTGGGTACACTGTCCTCTTATACTAGGAAATAGCTGCTATATTATGACCTGCAAGTGGTTGTTTCAGTGGTGAAGGTAAGAAATGAATTTCTGGAAGTATGTAAGAAAAGCAAAGTCACCTGGATGACAAAAGTAGGGAAAATTTTTGCTTTAAAAAAGCTCAGAGTGAGAAGATTCTGTAACACGTAGGTGATGTAGATAAAGCTATCATCAAACTGGTAGTACATTGTGTTACTCATTCTTCATTGCTTGGTTATGATCTGAACCTCCCCCATATCCTACCCTTGGATAAAGAAAGGAAACAACTGGTATGTGTTGACAGGACTAGAGAAAGCAGACCTAGATCAGTAACAATTAAGTAAGAAAGTTTCTTTCTCATTCTTTATTCTTTTTAAGGATTAAAAACTTGATTTTTCAATTCCTCTCTGGAAATGAAACAGGCCTTCGAGGAAGACCACTAAAAGGTGGGGTTTTTTTATTTGAGCATTTTTAACAGCACAAATAAAGAATCTCTGGCAACTCATGACAGGGTGACAAATAGGCAACTCTTGTGATTATTATTAGCCCATCTGTGAATACCCACAGTGGAGCGCTCTGAGGAGAAAAAGCATGAGACGGAAGAGAAAGAAAGTACCCTGCCATAATTTAAATTCATAAAAGCAGAAAATACGAACATGTTTCGTTGTAGTGTATAGCCTTTAGTGCCAGGGACCTTGGATCATTATAATTTAAACAGCCAACAATATAAGATTTATGGAAATAATTTAGCATCTCTTAAACAAAAAGTCTGGCTTACTCATCTCATATGTATGTAGAACTAATATTTGAAAAACACAAAGCAGATAACAAAAGCCACTGGTATATTTACCAGAGTCTTAAAATTATACTACTTGTTTAACTTAGGTCCCAGCTACACTGACTTGCCAATCTTAGTATGAATATTTCATAGGTATACAACAGCATGCATGTAGACAGTATTTTTCCAGGCCCAATTAGCATTAACACATGCAAAGACAAACAGATAGAAATATGAAGAGAATTTGCAATGACCTGTGTTACCAAAAACCCAGGGAACATTATATGCCAGCAAATGAGTGGACACTAAAGGATGTGGCTGTACAGATGCTAAAGCTGATGCACAGGAAGGGAGAACCTCATGCGGGAACTTGAATCAGGCAGATCTTTGAAAGAGCTTGGCCTAGCTGATGAGGTAGAACAGAGTTAGTTCTCCTGGTCTGGGATGGTTTTGTTTGTTTGTTTTGAATGGGAAGAGAAAAATAAAAATAAAATTTTTAAAATCTTCAGGCTGTCCTTCTCAGGAAAACAGAAGACTTCCAAAATACCAAATGCACAGACTTGCCTGACATGAAATAATTCCTGCCATCACCTGGAAGCAAGCCTTGCATGAATTTATTGACATAGCTTTAGATCTAATCTGAGCACTTTCATATCAATGGTCCTTACATTTTACTCAGTTGCCCCTTTATTAAGCCCCATCCCTGACCTGAAGGTGTTGGCAAGGAGGTCTTGCTGTTACGCTTTGTTTCAACACTTCATTACCACCTCTGCCCTTGATAGAAACTTGCGCTTCAAGTTGGGGTTTGTCACTTTGCACATACAGGTCCTTATCCTACCTTCCTCTGTTGGATTAACATCCATAGCTAACTGTCAGAAGGAAAAAAACAGGACATGAAGTCTGCCAAAGTGCCCCTTGATCTTTTCCTCATCACCTAAAGGAACCAAGCACTTCACTCATGCTCGAGTACTTCCTTTGGCTATTAAATAACTTTGCAGACTTTTCTTCACTATGATACAGGTCAGGTGAAGGGAATGGATGACTAGATAGGACCTTCAGGTGAGAGCATTCAACCAGGAAATGGGTTACTGAGGTTCTGCTTCAAAGAATATTCAATAGCTATATATGAGCAAAATAGCTTCTAGAGAAGAAATTGAGAGAGACAGAGTGCTTGGCCAGCTGAGATTATCACAGAAAAAGGTCTCAGAGGTCACCTGGACTTCTAAAGCCCAAGATTTTCGTCTGCTGCCTCCCCAGTAAAAATTATTTGTTCATTTTTGCATAAGCGCAAGTTTTTATTTATGTTCTGAATTTGCTTTCAGTCTTTTCACTCTTCTACCTCTTTGGAACCTCATTTTTGACCCACCTGTGCGCATATAGAAAGGTCATGACTGCCGATCATTTGGATCCCTGCTATATTGTAAGAGTTGAGGTCACACTCTTCAATAATGCATGAGGCTGCAGCACCCGCTCCTGTGCTCAGAAATCCAAAAATGGGTGTCTTCTAAATGGCTTGCAATGTGCCAGAAACAAATGAAAAGCAAGTTCAGTAAATATCAGCAGTAAATATCTCACAGCAGAAATTCACCTCTCTGTAAGGATTCAGATGCAAATAAAAAGTTACATTGAAGTCCCAATGCTGTAAATTTAGGCTAGGTACTATGCTTTGAATTTCCTGCAGCATTTTTTAACACAGTCAAATGTCCTCACACATACTACAACAGCTCTTACTCAAAATTCATTTAATAAATTTAAGGGTCTGGATAGACAGATGTGTTTTGGCAAGATAAATTAGCGTGTGGATTTACAATGCATTAACCACTCCATGATAACTACACACATCTGCACTCTTATTCAGCAGTACAGGAGGTCATAGCCTACTCTTTCTGAGGATGCCTTGTCCATGGGACACACCAGACTTCTCACACCGACGCACTAAGACCACACCAAATACAGGCAGAGCAAGCTCCAGGATGTCTAAACCCATCCATGCAGGTATCTATGTGCACTAAACATGAGTTTCAGATGCAGGGTACAGGGTCTAGTGCACATGATTATGTCTCTAGAAGCTGGTCAAAGGAACTTGAAGAACCTGCTACTTCTCCATACCAGAATGAGATCTGTAGCTGACATAGAGGCCTTGCTCTTCAGTGCTGTTATCCCTGGTACAAGCTTCTTGGATGAACACTGTATATCACACGAATGGTGATGTGGAACATTATAAACAAAAGATCACTCCCAATAAAGTGTATGACGATAGCATAATCTTTGTAACAGAAAAATCAGATGGGCTGGGAAACATCTAGCTAAGCTAAACTGTCTTTTCTGATGGGAGAATTTCCTGGGAATTTTGTTCAGGATTATGGGAAACAACAAAAGTTGTGAAGGCCTTGGTTTCCTTAGGGTGGGGTATCAATCCCATAGGGCTGACCCAGAGTCTTAAAATAACGATTAAACATCTCCAGTTAACTCCAATATTGGGCCACTTTTGCACTTAAACCATTCCATTTTCCTGTGAACAGGACCAATCTGCAAGTAAAACCAGCTGTCCAAGGTTTTTTTTTATTCTGAAGTTAGTAATGTTGTAATTATTGAATAGTTAATTTTGTGATTAAGAGGGGTGGTGGTGGAGAACCAACTCTAAGCTCATCCATGCCTTTTTTTCCAGGTAGCAAAAATATTCAGAGAACAACGGGAATTTGTGGGGTATTTCAGCAATTCGTTTTCACTGGTTTTATGTAGCAAAACACACACTGGGCACATACCCACCTCAGGTCTCCTTCTAAAAGGTACTTCCACAGAAGCTCAAAGTACAGAAACTCAAATACTATCTTGAACTGCCTTGAAGCAAAGTCCCTGACAGAAAGACCGAGACGCTTACAGTAAGAAATTGCTGGTTGTCCTGTTGCTAAATGAGTTCAGTTCATATCCATCATAATAAAAGTAATTTGATCTAATGCAGCATTAATGCAGACACAAAAGGTACTGGAGAATCTATTGTCATTAAGTGATTCATTGATTTGCTATTAAGGTGTTAGCATTTTAATTTATTTAAATTATTTGTTGCATGTTAAATGAGCAAAATAAATTTGCACGTTATGTCTTGCTCGACTCCTACTGTTCACAGAAGCAGTGTCAGCAATATGCCCTGCTCGCATTTGGCTCATCACAGCGACCTCGCTAGAGTAGAAAGTCAAACAGCATTCAAAGTCAAGGACAGAAATGTCAGACGACTCAATCCACATTGAGGTCTTTACACGTGCTCTGAGGCTCAGCTGTGCTGAGCACCACCAATAGTAAAAAGCAGAAACATGCCAAAGAATAGGACCCTGAAGGTGAAATCTCCTTTTCAACACCACAGCTTTGTAAAATACTGCGCCCTTATCCCATACGGGATGATGACACATGGCCCCATTCCCTTAGCACAATGGGCAAAAGGGGAAAAAGAAAAATATGCTTGGGGTCAAATAATGGGTATACCATGAGAAAGAGTGCATCAGTAAGTATGACCCTCTGTGTAATTTATAGCCTGCTGGTGAGGGTACTCAGACGTGCTGTGAAGATGGACTGCAGCCCCCACTCTGCCTGGCTGAAAGCAGGGCTGGGAAAGCCCAGGGGCATGTCACAATTCAGCTACTAGAGCAGCTTTACATTTGCTCTCCATCTCAATCAATACACAATTATTTTAGGTTAAATTCAACTGCTTTAGGAGGGAGGGAAGGAGAGAGAGAATGCTGAAACACATCCTGCAGCCTGGCAAGAAGGGCGTCTCAGTGGTGAAACTGCTGTCCTGAATCGAGCAGACATCTGAACAAGGGTCTAGGAGATGAACATCTCAGCTGATACTAGGGAAAAGTGAGACTCCTTGGTTTCCACGTCTTATGAATCTAAAGAGCAAGATGCAATGGGTCATAATTTTTAATTTCTCTTTCATTCTTCATTTTGATTAAACTGTTCACAAATATTCCCCCATCCTTTCTGCTGACAATCTTTGTTGCTGAGATCATGTTTCTCAGCTAAGCAGCCACTCTCTTCAATCAAAATGAAGCAGAGCACTTGTGCTCTTGCAGCAATGGCCTCTCTTAGGCCAGATTACTGATTTGTTCAGAGGATCTAGTCTCCCCAGCAAGCAAGTCAGCATACAATCCCATGCCGCATTTAGTCCAGGCACAATTCTGTCCTTTTTGCCTCAAGGACACCTCATTCCTTCCCTTTGGGTTTCCCCATCCTCGCTGTTTACATTTGCACTGATGCAAATGTGCACAGGGCTGCAGCCTGAACTTGATCACACCCAAAGAACAGCTCAGTGTGTTAAGTAGTTTGAGGATTACTTTTTTTAAGCCCCTCTCACTCCATTCATTCGTCTTCCAGTTAAGTCCATCAAATAGGCACACTGATACAGCTATGGTGAGGGCCAGAAGGACATAGGCAGGAATAAGCGGACATGGTGAAAAGGCAAATTGTCTTTGCCAACAGAGACACCACAGAATGAAGCCTTCACCCCTAGCAGGGCTGTCAGAAGATCAGAAGTGACTTTTTAATGACACCTGATTGATTGAGGGCTTTCATTTACTACGCTCACTAAATTGCATATCTGCACCTAGCACAGAATTTGAGCAATGGTACTGGTGGGGGTAAAGGAGACCGAAGATTAACAAGGCAGACTTGCACTTGTGAAGGAACCTTCAGACGAACTGGTAATTTTTGTAATGATGAATGCGCAGTCTCCTCCATTCTTTCTTAATAGGATCATGAAACAATTTTACCATGATCTATTACAAAATGATCAGGAAACCTTCCAAAATGCCACAAAACCAAGGCCAATTTCAGCATTGCTTTAGCAGGCAATTTCACCCAGGGATTAAAAATTCCTAGAACATCTAAACCAGTATTATGCAAAAAGTATGTTGTATTTACCAAGAGCCAATTTTGACTCTATTACTGCAGCACCTAAGCAAACAAGATCATAGCCTTGCAATTATAATAAGGATGAATTGATTTTGTCTCCCCTCTGCAAGCTCTGGATTCTACAACGGCCTTCAAGAAAATAACATGTAAATTCAATGCCTTTTTCATTTTAACCATATAGAGTCCTTTTTTCTTTGCCATAAGAATGGAGTACTAGGAGTTCTGGTTTGCTTGTGCACGTAAAGGACTACAAAAGAAATCTTTATTTTCTGTCTCTGTAGCCACGTTCAGCTCAGTTTTGCCACAGTTTGGTCAGGATGTATCAAAAGAAAGGAGTAAGACCATCTATCGACAATAGCAATATTACAAGGCATTGTAGAAAGAAAACTCCTGTCAAAGAAGGAACAGGCTGTGATTTCAGCTGAGATTCTAGAGAGGTGTGACTTTTTGAAATGATGGCCCCACCCTACCCAGCAGGTGCATCCAGGCCCATGGAACCACTTGATTGAGCGACATTTTACAGGAGTCACAGTTCTGGGCAATTTAGTCATACCAGGATTTTTCTGTCACAATGAGAAGGTAGTATCTGATACTTGTGGAGTAGCAGCTGCACATAGGCTGCTGAAAGCAGCGGTGATGACTCCATGCACGCCTGAGCTGTGGTGCACTCCTGCCCTAGCAGCCACTCCGAGTGAAAGCTTGAGCTATCCATCTTCCTTAATCTTCCGGTATACACTTTTCTATTTTGGATTCTACTGTTCATATTTATTCAGCATTTTGGATTGCTTTATTTCCATCCTCCCTATGCAGTTACTTGGAGGAAGTTATCATGCTGCTATCAAATTACAAATAAAGTCAGGATATTGGATCACAGCCTTCATAATCCATCAGACATTGCAATTCAGAGAAAGCTCTGTAGGACCAGCTTGAAAGATGAGGCAGAATCCAAACACTAATAAAATGTTTCCTAGAGGAGCTGGTGGGATTTGGAGGCACATAACCCACAACACTGTTCACAACCTTTTCAACTGGCTGCGTCTGCTGCACCACTCATGGTTAAAACTCTCGTGCCATGCTTAGGTGCACACCGTGCTGTGCAAGAGCATGCTGAGCGCAGAATCAGGCCCACTGTGTGCCACTGAGTAAACCTAATGTCTCACTTACGTTATGTAGTTCTTTTGATAGGCTTGACAAATTACATCTTAATTTCTGCTTCAGATTAATAAAGCAAGACTGATCTCTCTGGAAATAAAACATCTATGAAACTAAAGGAAACATGCAATAAATAGCAATACAAGCTTTCCTCCCCCATAAATCCTCCCCGTTTTCCTATTTAGCTCCTACAGCACCACAAGTTAGTAAATCTCAATATGAGATAAGCAGCAAGTCATCGCCACCATTGCATGTGCAAGTGAAAACTGAGGTCCAGTTGGTAAGAAGGCTCAGATCGGTAGCAGGCAAGAGACTAAAAGGAAAACCCTTGTCAGAGTAATGCCTTCTCCTTAAAATTCATGGGGTGAAATCGTGTCAGCATGACTTAGTCTTGGCCATCTCACCTGGCTATTAAAGAAAATTTCTTGGAGAACGACCTCCAGAATGGGCCTATGTTCTCCTCTTATCTGTTACAGGAGGTCAGAGATTGTATACGAATACTTCCTGAACGGGAACAAAATGGTACAGGCAGGGTCATCCTCGATGTTCTGAACCAGAAAGTCGCAAATCTTATTCCAGCCACTACTTAAGACAGTGAGGACACCGAATACATTCTAGAAGGGGGCTAAAACATTGTTTTGGCAGAACTAAATGTTAGCAGACATGAGGATAACAGCAATGCCTGTAAAATGTAAAGGAGTAGGACCAACTCACCCACACAAGATGCAGTCATAAAGCCAGAGAAGTCATGCATTTCTCTGAATTACAGTCAGATAGCCCAGCAGATAATGTGTAATATTGTCAGTTCAGAGAAAGATAGAATTTTTGGCCAAACAGTTCTGTTTACTCATCACTTCCATGAGCTCATTGTTCATGCAAACCTCTCAGTTACTTTAAAAAATGAAAGCAAGCACAGGAGCGAGCTACTCAGATCCTGGATAGAGGAAAATATTCAAGTGGTTTAGAAGTGAGCAGAGAGTAGAATTTTAAAAAGGCTGATTATTGCTTCAGCAAGTTTTACGGAAGTGAAAATACATCACAAATGGGACAGATCAGCCTTTTTTGAAGGAAATGGATATTGCTTTTAAAAAGCATATCAAGACCTCTTGCAGGCAGGCAGCATTTGTCTGAGATGAAAGATGTCTATCTGCAGGCACTCAGATCCCTGCAAGAAATGTTTGTGGGTTTTGCAGTCACACTGAGGGGAAGAATTCAAGGCTTAAGAAGGGCAGAAGTGACTTTCTGAAAAAGGCACATGGGATATGTAGGCTGAGGTGTTGCAGGGGAACCAAATCTCAGAGCCTCCCTGCTGATTTTCCGGATGTTAGAAACAAGGCTGGTGGGACTTTATAAAATGCCCACTGGTTTAAAAGCGCTGTTTGGGAAAGCATCAAAAGATTTGGACAAAAGTCAGCGTCTGCAGAACCAGAATCTGAAGAGTAACATCTCAAAGGGCAGCAAAACAGATACCAAAAAAAGAGAAAAAAGACAGGTACTTGCATGGTGAGTAGATCCACCTACAAGGCCAACCTGCAGGCACAGGATGACCAACTGAGCTCCTCTTAGATGATCAGCACGGTGCTAACAAGGCCAGCACTTGTTTCTTGCCAGGGCTGGTGGCTGGATGATGTCTTTGTCACTCCCACTTCCGAACCATTTTTTTGTTTTCTAAAAAGTGTAGCAAATGTCCTGCCCGTTCCCATCCTCAGGATGGAGGAACGATACAGATCTCAATCTCTCTCCAGAAATGGTTTCTAGCATTGATTCTTCCAAGTCTTGCTTTGAAATGGCAACATGAACCTTCAAATATTAGTTTTAAAAATTTGTTCTTTTCCAGTGGCAGATGAGGTTCTACACAGAAGAGGAAACACTGAAATTTCACCTTTTTAGCATTTTACCTATCACTCCTTCCAATGAAAAGGAACAAAGCAATCAAATATTCTTTGCAGTACTTGTAAACTCAGCACCTAACCAAGGTACCAGTGCACAAACAAGGACTGACCAGGAAAAAAAAAAAAAAGGCAAAACTCACTTGTCTTGTTTCACTGGGGAAATAAATTATGAAGTAATAAACAAAATAGATGGTTGGAAGTCATTACAGTTACATGCTATGGCATCTTTTTTTCCTCTGAAAAACGGAAACTAGATTTTCAAATCAGTTGTACAACTGATAATTTGCAATGTTGTTCCAGTGAGTCTGCAAAACCGCTTTTATCATAAATATATTATTTTTTTTCTTAGAGCATTCCATCAACAATGCTAATAAAATAGGCAGGCAAAGAAAGGCAGATGAATAGAAGGAGAGAGAAGGAGGGGGGAGAGAGAGGAAAAGGGGAAGAAGAGGGGGAAAGCAAGGGAAAGAAGGGGAACAGAAAGAAGGCCAAAGTAGCTATCTAGCTTCAGGGAAGTCAAATAATCCTGAGTTAAGTAGTAAGCAGTGTGTATAGGGATCAGGATGCATATATGTTTGGAACATAAATAGAAAGAACAAAATAGAACATATTTCAGGGAAAGAGAGAATCGGAGAATGAGGAGAGAAGAGCCAGGAAGTAATATAGTATTTTTTTTCATTACGATAGGACCAAATCTAAAGGCCCTATATCAGTGAAGGAGGCAGTTAGAATACTACAGAATGGATATAAAATCCGTAAAATATATGTAGCATTATTCAAAATGTATTTTCAAGCAGAATAGTAACTGCATATCTTCTAGCTCTGGCTATAATATTAGGGTTTAGACAAAGTATGCTGGGGAGCTAACCAAAAGGAAGGAAATGGAGAAATGCCCAGCATATTTCAAGGACTAACAGGAATGTCATCAGCAAACAAGGACAGTAAAGCCCAACAGATGATGCTACAGTAAGGCTATTTGCAACTACTCTCCCATCCCAGAAATGCCTAAATATGATGCAGTCTCATGACTTCCCAAATTTTCCAAATCTGTTCCACATACTGACTCTAACCCACTCTCCTGCCTCCATTCCTCCACACTGTCCTCTCTTCAGCTTTCCCCAAATTTGGCTTCATAAAAAAACCCAAAACAACAAACCCAAACAAAATGAGAATAGAGCAAGGTTTGGCCTGAACAATCTCCTCAGCTTTGGGTTCTCCCAGAGCTTCTGCCTCCCCTCAGGACTTTACTGAGCAGAGCATTACGTCCTGAATTCCTCAAATGAAGAGTCTCTTCCTGGAGTGGCATTAGTAAGTCATCTTCAGGACTCGTTTAGCACTCCTTGCAGGACCAACCCCAGGTAATAAAGCTGGTCCCCAAACACATGGAGAGTTATTCCTGGGGTACAGGAGAGAATATCTTGCATGTCTTATTTTCTTCCTCAAATAACTAAGGAGTACAGTTCAGCCAACTTCTCCCTTGCTGATCAGTGCTTTAGCTTTACTTTGCAAGTAGTTGTTCTGAGATTAGCGTGCAATGTATTAATTGATCACCCTCACAAGAGCTGCCATCAGGTCCTGCAGGTAACCTTTCAGCAAGCAACCTTGTAAGCACAAACTCCCAAAGAGGAAATGGGCCAAACGCAAGTAACGCATCAGGGCATGAGCTGTACCGTTACCTTCTTTCAGTTATTAGGTTTTGAAATGAATGCTCATATCATCTGCATACCACTGTGTCCTTCAGCCAGCCCACCCCAAAAGAGCTAAGAAATGTTATGGAATGACACAGAGACTAAGCTGGATTTGATATTAAGATGCGGTGCTCAAGAACTAGAGTTTCAACAAGAAAAAGATAACCCCATTGTGAAATCAAACAGCTTTACCTTCACACTGAAACAGTGCCGTGAATATGTAACCGTAGGGAAAATGTTCATTCAAAACCAGTAATATTTAATTTTTTAAAACCGCAGATGCACTTGCTAAAGCCACATAAATTGTGATTTTTCAGTCATAGATCTTCACCAATTGCAAACCCACATGTGTTTGGTTCTCAGATAAACTGCTGTTTTCCCCTCCCAAACCCATGGACTCTTTCCAATCATGTCATCAGTAACAGGAGGACTTAATAGCTTGAATAATCTACACCAGGCAATACAGTCATCAGACATCCCCAAAAGACAACCAGAGTTCACTGGTATCGGGACCAATGCAACCACCCTCAAATTACAACTTCTCCACATCATCTCTGTGTGAGTGCCTAGCATCACCATCTGTACTCATCCACATGAGGGAAACAGGTATAAAAGAGCTTCTGAAGGGACAGGCAGGCACTTCTAGTGCTGGTGCCAAGCCACACACAGAAAAACAAACCTACTGCAATGGAGCTGAGCAAAGGTAGAAATGGCCAACAGCTTAGTAAAGAGAGGGTAAGTTATGTCAAAGCTCAGTGAGATATGATGTCCAGGGAAAACCGCAGCACTGTTTACACAGCTGCATTCTCAGTAACTTTTGATGAGCCACGTTGTGTAAATAGCTATTACATCGGCAGTGCATTTACTTAAAATCTGGAAATTCGAGGCTGGACAGCTACAGTGGGTATTAGTTATGTGGTTGCTATTCTGCTGCGCTGGAGCACACAATCACATTTCTCATGAAGAAAGAGGACCTATGGGAAAGGCCACGTGCAGCATCTGTTCCAAGTGAGGTGTTGCTGAACTCTGTGCTTCATCACGCTGCTAATTCAAAACCAAAATAATGAGCTCAGGGAATGTCTGGTTATTCATTGCCTCTTGCCATTTACACACAGGATACACAAGTAACTCTGTGAGGACTGTTCTAATACATCTGGCCCAGCCACAAGTAGAAAGGAAGAAGCCAACTACTTGACAATTTTAGCCCAGTCTGGCATTAACGAACAACCTTAATGAACTTTGGGTAAATATTTCAGTACTTCAGCATTCATTAGTCAAGTCCCAATCACAGTGTGTGGAATCTGCAGTTGCCACAGCAGCTGCAGGCTAATGCAGATATAGACTGTTCTGGTTTTAAAGTAGTTCTTAGTATCCAACCACCACGTGCTGCAAAGCTCACCTGAAGGGCAAGATGCATAACCCAGCTCTGAGCTCCATGATGCCATGGGTAAGCTAGCTGAAAGCTATCTTTTGTAGTCCTGAAGTGCACCACAATACAACCTTGTACATGAGTTCAGTTTGACAGCAGATCCACATCCTTGCTGTGGGTAGAATATGATGCAGGGTCTACTAATATGGGGACTTCCCAAAGCAGCAATGTGAGAGGAATACTCTGACAACTGAACGAAATCTAACATTTGAAATCACAAGCACTTACAGCGTGTCCTGCTTTGAGTTGGAACAGAACTCATTCTGTTTAGAGATTTCACTTTCCAGCTCAGTCTCCTCTAAGCGACGGCACTTTCTGAAGTTAACGGCGTGTTTGTGCAGACAGTGTCTGCTTCTGGAGGTGATCACGCTGGATGTGTACAGTTCCTACCAGGGACTGGTGTGCAGAAAGGCTCTGGCTTGTCCTTGCTCCTGTGCAGACCAAGGTCACTGCTCAATCCTGTGTGCCACGGTGGGGGTGCAGTAAGTGAGGGGCTGCTCCTGCGGGGAGGAGCGGACAGGACAGGTGACCTACACTGACCAGCAAGGTGTTCCGCTCCATGGACGTCATATTCGGTGTAAAGGTGAGGGTCTCTCTCTCTTGCCTTCCTCTTCAATGGCCAACACCTGAGGAGGACTCTGTCCGTTCTGCCTTCAATCCCAATCCGTGCATTCCTGAATCCAGTTCCAGAATCCAGCTCCTGCATCCGGTTCCCATCTGCCACAGAGTCCAGTCTGGGCCTTCCCCAGTGCCTGCCCACAGCATCAGCGGTGATGATGATGTGGTTGCCACCAGGGTGGCTGGGTTCGGTATTGGTTTGGTATATATTTGTATCTATTTCATTTTCTTGTTATTATTCTCATTAAAGCAGTTTTAGTTTTCTTTTCCAATCCATAAGACTATTTTCCTCACTCCTTTTTTCTTTCCCCTCTTCGGGAAGGGAAGCGTTCGCCATTCATCTAGTGGCCAGCCCTGCTCTAACCCTTGACACAGCAGAAGTCTGTACCGTTACTCCTGAAAGCTGGAATATGGCAAATGACAGGAATATGACAGTGCTTTTGTTCCATCTATGAGAGTTTCGAGTTATGACTGTCAACTAGATTCACTGAACAGCTTATATGTAAACATAAGCTGGATGCATTGGCATAATAAACAGTCAATCAATAACAGTGAAAGGACAGATTAATAAAAGTTGCTTCTGTCAGAGGACAAATTGAGGACATCAGAGAAGATGAAATTCTATGAATACAATTGCTTCCTGTGAATAGTAACATTCAGCTCTTGTTCTGATTAGATGGAATTGGTTCAGATGAGCATCAAAAACTTCTGAATGCTTTTCTCAAACTGCTGAGGCTTGTAAAAAATGCACCGCACCAATGCCAGAAAAAGACAACAAAGCAAAACACCAAAAACTCACAAAACAATTGTGAAAGAATCCATGGGATTTTGCAGCCGTCCTTATCTGCCCCATTTGTGCCTTCCAAGTTTTCTTATCTGCTCAGTAAATTTGTATCACAGGGTACCTTCAAACTCTGAATAGGTTTGGACGAGTAAGATGTGCATGGCTTTGCCTCATGTGACTCTAAGAAAAATAGCTAGTCAATCAAGCCCAGATTCTAAACTCTTTACTGCAGGCAGAGACGATGATATATGGGATGGAAAAAACCTAAAACTTGATTTTTCTAAAAGCAGCATGAGCTAGCCACATTGGCCGTTCGAAAAAATCTTGTTCTGACTTGTAGTGCTGAACAAATTTGATGGACTAGTCACCTGCTGAGAACTGATACAGAGTACTGAATTACTGTATTGGACATTCCCCTGAACACAATGCATTATATTAAAAGATATAAATGTCCTAATTTAGAAGGTAGCTCTCTGGCAATGTTCGTAAAGAAACAAGACTCTGATGCGCCCAGCTGCCTCGGTATTTAGGCACATGCACACATGAATAAAAATATCATCCGAGTCTTATCTGAAACATTTCCTTTACCCTATTGCTCTAGCAATCCATGTACTCCTCATGAAAGCAAAAGAAGAACATGTTAGTGGTTATCCTCCACCTGCTCAAAATGCAAAAAAATCCCCAAGTAGAGTTTGGAAAGCAATGGCAGAAGAGTTATGTCTTGTCTTTAGAAACAGAAGCCGGATATTAATAAGTGAATATCACCTAAACAGTCAAGCTGTCCCAAATGATAATCTGCTTCAACCAGGCGTCACAGAAATAATTAAGTACTTGCCTCGTTATTCTTTCTGTCTTCTATCCACAGGGAAGAAAATGGGTGCTGAGTGGGCTAAAGTCACTAACAGGAGCACAATACCCAGGGAAACAGTCAAAACAGCTTCTGATACTTCCAACCTCAGAATTGTTGCTGATGGCCCAAATAATGAATCTTCCTCACTCCTGCCATAAAGAAAGATGATTTCCTTCTTCGAGAGTGAAAACTCATCGAATGAACACCGAACAGCAACAGACGGAATACAAAACAGACTATTATATGCAGCATGTGGGTGCTACACTGAAAACCTTCTTTTTATACATCCTGAGGTCTGAGAATGCTTCCACGTTCAGGATTTGCAGGCATTGTTACACATTACGTACAGAAGTGCAGAGCCAGTGCTGCTGGATGAAGGCCGTAAGATAAGAAATAGCTCAGAAACAGCCAGGGATACACTGCTGCCCCTCTCTAACCCTAAGCCCATGCATCCTCCCACACTTCTAACTGCATCTTCGAGCCAGGTACAGGAAATACATATTCTCTACAGTGAGAAGAGTTATCAAACTTGAATTGAGACTTTACTTATTTTTAATATTTACTACTTTTCATTACAGGACTTCAAAGAACTTCAGTTACAAAGGTAGGCTTTACCAACAATCCCAGGACCAAAGAGGTTAGGCAAATTGGTCCACATCTATCAGCCTGCAAATTGCAAACTTGGTGACAGACTGCAGAGCCCTCATACCATCTAGGATCATCCTGAATGACATTTCTTTCCCCTACTTTGTCTTCTTTCCTCAGCATAATCTAGCTGCCCTCGAAATGCAAGATTACTGCTACTGTCTGCTTCATGAATATGGCAGAAATTAGGCAGAACAAACAGAAAATCAGAAGTGTCAAGGTGTAGAGCTCTTTAATCATCTCTTCCTAAGTGTAGACTTAGCCCATCATTTCTTGCAAGCTTCCAGACTGAAAAATTAAAGCATTCTGGTTCATTCCTCTGAAAAAGAAAGGGTTTCACAGCGTAAAAATTTTCAGTACTATTTTACTAATGAAACTGAATTGGTTTTCTTCACTGAGATTTCTTATGAAAACCAGAAAACATTTTCCCTATAACTTTAAATTACACCACTGGATACTACAGAGGTGGTTTCAGTCTTGGACTGGGAAAGAAACACAGAATTTTTGTTTCTGTCCAGCAATCTCTCTGCTGAGGGTCTCCTCTGTGTTCATTACAGCCTGTTCCTATTTGTTCTCTGCCATAAGGCACATGTAATAGCAAGTTGGCAGCAAAGATTTCTTTAAAAGAAATCTATCAAGTCTACGGTGGTACCATAAGACCACAGATACAGCATCTATATTTAGTAAAGAGGTGGGTGATCCAGACATGCAGACCTGTTAGCCTGACCCTGGAAGAATTCAGGGTTGAAAACTTGTTCTGGAGCATAAAAGATCGGGGGGCATGGAAAAAGGGTTGAAAGGTTTAGTAAAAGCTGCTGGATCTAATATCTCTATCTGGTAAAGTATTGGATTTTCTAAACAAGAGTAGTGCCTTATATTCTACCTGTGCAGAGAAAATATTTGAGACAGCACCATGGAGGGAATCTATGAGACTGGGAAATCTGAAGGTTAGTGGAGGAGCCAAGAGAGAACCAAGGGAGTAGCTAAAAGAAAAGTAGTGATAACTGTCTGTCCTGGAAGAGGAACTCATGATGAGAAATCTTCAGACCATTTGTATCTGCAAATATTGCAAGATACAAATTCTGTAGCTGATTTCCAGACTGAACTGAAACAACTGCATATTACAGCACTCTAAGGAGTGTTGAGAAAGGTACCTGCACACAGAAACAGAAACAGAGACTATGTCAGTGTTATTCACAATGACAGTAGCTCACCCTTCTGGGAAGAGGAGGAGGAACATAAAGGCTTAAATGAAAAATTGGATGCCTGGATAGAAGTACCAGGCTACAGAGAAAATGTCTGCATTGTCATACATTTAGTGATTAACAGTAATTATGAGCCAGAACGAGACATAAGACATGTCTGAGCCATCAGTCTGAGTACAGATCTGCTCTGGTGCGTTCCAGCAGGATGAGTTTGAACTGGGTCACATGCATGGCTATTAGTATGAACAGAAAGATGGAAAGGGACCAAATACCAAATAGAAATGGAGAGTGAAAGGATAGAGGAATGCTGTCTTTAATATGTCTGGAGATAAACAGCAGGAAAAAACAGTCCTTAAAACCAAACAGTTACTGACGTGTGGACAAACAAATACAAATCAATGTTAAGAAGTACACATGGAAAGGAAAACAAAGCTTCTGAACAGCAGAGGAACGAGGTTCAGCAATAGCCTTTTTGCAGTAGTAATGGGAAACAGGATAGGAATCTCAGCTACTTTTAAATGGGTTTATTTAAATCTTAAATGGCCTTATGACTGAGACTGTGGGGAAGCAAACATGGTGACCTAGTATACACCATTCCTCCTGCGTTAGGTTCGTCTTAGTTCTGCAAAGTAATGAATCTTCTCTCTTCTTTGAACAGAGCATCTCTTCTTCGTCATGAGAGACAAGACGATTGTTAGAGTCCTGTGTTAGTAATGTTACCTTTGGCCACTGCAATGGTTAATTGTAATCCCATCACATGGGGTCTGGTCTTGGATGGTTCTGAAGCCCTTCAATTCACATGAAAAACAACAGCATTGATGCAAGGGGCTTGTACTAAGAGGCTTCCTCTAACATAAGTTTATCTTTCAGAGAAACCCCATGTACACGACAAACATCTGAAAACTATTCAACTCTTAACAGCCACTCTGTCACTGCACAACTCTTCCTTTTATAAAGCATCTCGTTTTGCTGTAAATGTACTTGGACCTGCACAGAACAGCACACACAAGCAACCAAACAGCAAACCAAGCAAAAGGAAGCTGCTACTATTCAGGTGCTGTCATTCCTGCCTCGTGAACAAGTTGGCAGTGTCTTCTGAGTTTTCCACTAGGCTGTGAAAGAGGAGGAAAAGGCGGGGAAAATCCAGCAAAATGTGTTATTCTTATCACATCATAATCCTGGGCACGTACTGAAATCACCATAAAACATCAACAATCAGATTTTTTTTTTATTTAATTACCCTAACATAACTGGGAGAAGCTACTCTAGGATGGCACAGAGACTACCTCCACTGCAGGCAAAGGCTACAGAGACCTGCTGGCACAGCCAGAGACCTCACAGCTCTTAGCTTTGGTAAGCAGCTCAGTAGTCCCTTGGTAAGAGAACTTCAAACCAGACACCAAGTGCTTCTGCTGATGTAAAGGTAAGTCCCATCTGCTTTGAGAATCACAGTAGGAGCCAAAAACTGTTGTCATCTGTTGAGGCATTCAGTGAAGGGAGGAGATGTTCTAGACAAGTTGCAGCAAAGAATAAAATTCCGTGAACGTATTAGAAAACACCAAGCAGTGCGAAGAGACAATACTCACGTCTACCCAGGCCACAGTCCACTGGACGGGATGTCACAGGGACAAACAGTCCACAGAGGGAAGTCTAGGACTGCTTAAAGCCTTAGAGAGCCCATATGAGGCTCTCTGACAAGGCTGGTGCACAGATGTGGATAGTAGGAGCCCTGGAGTGTCAGACAAACATTTTTTTTGTGTTGTGGTTTAAAAATGGGCATGAGAAAGCACGTGCCGTTCATTGGGAAAAGGGAAAATATGGTATTATCCTGGGGGACCAAGGTTCAATTCTCTGATACAGGACTTGTTATGACTGATGGGCCTCTGGACTCTGTGAGTCTAGGCACCCAGAGGGTACAGGCTGGAGTTTTCTAAACATTATTTAAGGTTTTGAAAGTGGAGATGCCAACAATTAGGTCCCTATCTCCCCTACATTGTTAATGCAAAGATAAGTTTCTGGAAAGATTGTGAGGTACCCAGATGTTATGATATTAATAACATAGATTGACAGAAATTGGTCATCCTTTTTAACATGGCCTTGACAATTGGTAGATAACTGAGAGGTCTACACAAGGCCCACTTCATTTCAGATGAGAAGCAAGATGAAAAAGGTAAATCTTTGAGGTAATTGAATCACTCTAATCTTCCCTATTTATCCACATTTCTCTTTAGTACCTTCCATCTCCCACTACTGCTTGCTCAGACAATTATCATTGCAGGAAATAAACAAGATTTCAACCATGCAGTCCCTACTTGTAACCCCATCACAGCTGCAGTGAGGAACAGGCTGATGAATGAGGATAAATAGTGACAAGAAGCAGAGAGTATCCATTAACCTCTTCAACAAAGAACATCGAACGCTAGGTTTTTATTACGAAGAGAAGGACAGCTTAAGAGCTAGCACTCCTTCCTGCAAAATTTAATGAGATTGTGATCAACAGCCTTAGCATATTTATTCAACAATGACTAAATTAGCCAGTGCTTCTCCGAAAGAGAGTTCTTGGACTTCTTGTTTGTTCATAGTTCCCTGAAAATATCACCTTGACACTCAACAGAAGTAAAAAAAAATGCAACTTGAGAAAATATTCAAACAGAAATCAAGAAAAAGTAGGAAACATCATGTTACAGTTCTGGTCCCATTCTCCCCTTTGAGATGCTTACCTCCTCCCCTCATGCTTACCACACACAAGAAAGAGCTAGAAAAGTTTCAGGCAACAAAAGTCAACAAAAATGATTAGCCAAATGGCAGACCTGGAGAACTTAAATGGGCTAGAATTCTTCAGCCTGGAAAAGAGATGACTGAAGTGGTTTCTAATAAGGAAAAATAAAATTATGACTTGCAGATAAAAGGTGGTAATTATTTTTCATAAGTCAAAATCTAGAAGTTCACAGTAAAAGTCATCTGGCAACTTTTAAAACACAACTGTTTCTCAAGTGGTAGTTATTAAATTCTGACACTTAGGTCTACAAAATGTCATGGAAGTACAAAGGGTTCCAAAAGCAATGAGAAAGGTCGATTAGAAACTATTAAACAAGATGATGCTGACGAAACTTCCATCTCAGCAAGTTCCTCTGGTACAAGTTGCTGGAAATTGGAATATAGTAAAACCAAGGAATGCACCACTTTACACATGTTCCGTTCTTACATTTTTTTTACCTAATAATTTTTTTTAAGTTATGACCATTGGCAGATATCATAGGTTCCTTGCTCTGATACAGTATAATCACCCAATATTTGAATGGTGCCAGCTATTTTTGGAAGCTAGCAAGAATGATTACGCTCACTTATTGCACAAAACCAATGAATATTATAGAGCTGCACCATCAAAATTCTGCCTCAGTCTCAGATTTGTGGTACAGCTACTACATGGAGGATGTCATTACAAGACTGCAAATGATAGGAGTCACCAACTACTTTGCAGATTGTTGTCCTAGCTGGTTACCATTCCAAATCTTTACCTTACATCATTTCTGAATTTACTCAGATATTCACTCCTTTTACTACAGTCGTATATCTTGTACCAGCAAGAACAAGTGAAAAAGTCTCCAGTGTTACTTGTACAGTTAATAAGATCAGAAAGTGCAATGAGATTCATCCAAATGAAAGACCCCCTTCACACACAATCTTTTTTTTAAGTCATAGTACATAGCTGTTTCTAAAGATGTGTCACTGTCACTAAACTAGCTAAGGTTAAATACTAAGGGAATTCTGAAAATAATAATAACAGGAGGCAGAGTATTTTTAAGGCTTGTGGCTGAATTATCCCAGGAGAGAAAACAAAACATGACAAGCCACCAAAGTGTGCTGGCTTATCTAGCAGTTCATCCAGATGATAACGCTACACTATCTTTGCTGTTTGCTTTCATTTGTGCTTGTATGTCATGGTTTTAGCATTCATAAGATCATTCAGGCTTACAGAAGCCTCATGCAATATTAAAATGTTTATGCAACCCCTTTCTGTGCTTTAAGCAGCAACAACAAGTTCTGAGTGTGCAGAGAACAAGAAAAAATAGGTTCCACATCTCAGGAGAAAACCCTGCTCCAGTCAAACAATGGTCTCTGAGCCATCTTATGATTAATTAGAGCAGTGATTTTTGCGTCAATTAGCGCCATTTGCATTCCACCACTTTTCCTCTCTTGCCAAGTATTTCGAAGTTGTTTCTGGACTTCAGATACATCAATAAGCTAAAGAGCAAGCTTTTATTTCAAGAAATTGTCTCTTCAAAATAATTCTGTCTCTACAAGTAAAGCATTTAAGCTGTATATCACAAGACCAAGATTAAGACACATAAAAAAGCATGCCACTTTGGTCTAAGTGGTGTTTTACAGAACCACTTGATGCTTAATGAGATGTAAGTGACATAAGCAGCACACCTCAGAGAATCTGGACAAGACCTCCACTTCATTGTACCCTGGCTTAGCAGCATGAACTGCTTCACTGCAAACTATCATGAACACAGTAAAAAAAACCAAACAAACAAAAAACGAGAGAGAGAGAGATAAAAGGCAGAAAAGGGTTCTGCTTAGTGTGAAGGGACCCTGATGTTAAGAAGACCAGCTTTCTCAGATGCACAGCTGTAATGGGACCGTTTCAGAGGCATGGCGGGCTAAAACAAGAGAATATGGGATAAACAGAGCTCTACAGAAAAGTGGTGCACCTGTACTCTCTGGAGTACATGCCAGTGTCTGTACTCCTCACATACCCACTTGAAGTCTTGGATGACAATTCAGATGGAAGCAGCAGACCTTCATCCCATGCAGTTTTCATCAGCATATTACTTTTCTGGTCCTCTCCTCTACAGAAAAACTCCATTTACACTGTGTGCAAAGCTCAAGCTTTGGTTCCCAGGAAATGTCTGGGTCTTGCAATTAGCTGTAGTTTTGCCAGGGTAAAAAAGTCAAGCTTAGTCATAGGTTGCGGTTATGTGCCTGAGGAACTGTGTGATCCCATCTTCTCACTGTTGCATACCACTTAGCAGCATACTTTATCTACATGGTGAAGGTAGCTCTAACACCAGTCTGGGCGATAACCAAAAAATTCTTTCTTCACCTTCATTTCCATCAGCAACTTTTATGATGTTTTCTCATTAACTGTTAAGTTAAACATCTCACTATGTGTTGTCCATTAATGATTTAGAACTCAGATAAAGCCAGCTGAAAAATTCATGCTCTGCACTTGGTTTGACCACCCCTCACACAGCTGCTGACAGGCTTGGCTGGGGGCCCTCTGATGAGCACAATGAGCTGCATATGCACTAGCAAATGCCCTGCAGGTGCCCCTGGGCTGAGCAGCAATGCTCAAAAATGGCACTTTAACAAGGCACCAGAAGACTCTTTAATCCCATGTGCAGCTTTCTGAGGTGATCACGAGGAGGCTCCAATTACATTTTTTTCTTTTTAAATGACCTCAAAAAGGTTTTATTATCTAGAACAGCAGGGTTTGCATCCTTCAGTAACAGTCTGGAAAATATGAGTTTGCAAATGTCCTAATGATGTGGTCCTTGTTACAAATGCACATTAAAACATGGTCTTGAAACCCACGCGGTAACAGCTCTGCAGCCACGTAGCCAGCACTGAGCCCCCTGCTCTGAACCAGGCCACAATGTCAAGAATAGTCTGAGGTTTTCACACTTCCCAGCTAAGCATGGCCATTTTAACTCAGCCAGGCACTTCCCAGCAATATGCAGTCCAGCAAGCATTAGCACTGGTTGTTTGATCCAGTGATGAACACCATGTATCAACCAACCTATGTTATTGATTTCTTTTAACTTGTTTACTCTCAGAGATTCTCAAAAGTGATTCTTTTCTGAAAGACTTTGAAGGCTCTAAGCTTCACAACAGGGAAGAAAGAATGAAAAGCTTGACAAGACTCAATGCAGCATTCACTCAGTCTAACAAAAGAGCTATAGAAAACCAACACCTATAAATATCCAGCAGTGTTTTCCTCCTTGTTTATAGGCATATTATTACCTCATGTAATATCACAGACAGCTCAAAATCAGTCTAAATACACTTGTTCTATTATCATAGAGTCATAGAAAGGTTTGGTTTGGAAGGGACATTTAAAGTTCCTCTAGTTCCAACCCCCCTGCTATGGGCAGGAACACCTTCCACTCCAAAGCTCCATCCAACCTGGCCTTGAACACTTCCAGGTTTGGGGCATCCACAGCTTCTCTGGGAAACCTGTTCCAGTGCCTCACCACCCTCACAGTGAAGAATTTTTCCTAATATCTAATCTACATTTACCCTTTTTCACTTTGAAACCGCTCCCCCTTGTCCTATCACTACACTCCCTGATGAAGAGTCACAGAATCACAGAACCACAGAATCACAGAATCATTTGGTTGGAAAAGACCTTTAAGATCGAGTCCAGCTGTTCCCACTGCACTGCCAGGGTCCCTAAACCATGTCCCTCAGTGCCACATCTACACGTCTTTTAAACAGGGATGGGGACTCCACCACTTCCCTGGGCATCCTGTTTCAATGCTTCACAACCCTCTCTGTAAAGAAATTTTTCCTGATATCCAACCTAAATCTCCCCTGGTGCAACTTGAGGCTGTTTCCTTTAGTCCTATCACTTGTTACATGGGAGAAGACACTAACACCAACCTCACTACAACCTCCTTTCAGGTAGTTATAGAGGGTGATAAAGTCTCGCCTGAGCGTCCTTCTCTCCAGACTAAAGAAGCCCAGTTCCCTCAGCCACGACTCATAGGACTTGACTTGCTCACTAGACCCTTCACCAGCTTCCACCAGTCCCTTGCCATCCTTCTTGTAGGCCCCCTTTAAGTACTGAAAAGCTGCTATAAGGTCTCCCCAGAGCCTTCTCTTCTCCAGGCTGAACAACTCCAACCCTATCAGCCTGTCCTTATAATGGGAGGTGCTCCAGCCTCCCCAGTCATCTTTGTGACCCTCCTCCGGACCTGCCTGAGCAGCTCCATGTCTTTCTTATGCTGAGAACCCCAGAGCTGAACACAGCATTTCAGGGGTCTCACAAGAGTGGAGAAAAGGGAGAGAATAATCTCCCTTGACCTGCAGGTCATGCTTCTTCTGATGCAACCCAGGATACTACAATTGGCTTTCTGGACTGCATGTGCACATTGCTAGATCATGCTGAGCTTCTCATCTACCAACACCCCGAAGTCCTCCTCAGGTCTGCTCTCAAACCATTCTCCATCCACCCCGTATTTGTGCTTGGGATTGCTTCAACCCATGTGCAGGACCTCGCACTTGGCCTTGTTGAACTTCATGAGGCTTGCGCAGGCTCACCTCTCAAGCCTATCAAGGTCCAGAGGGACCACAACTTTTCGAGCACCACCATGTAGCCAATTCCTTATCCACCAAGTGGTCCTTCTGTCAAATCCCTGTCTCTTCGATTCAGGGACAAGGATGTTGTGCAAGACATTGTCAAATGCTTCGCACAAGTCCAGGCAGATGATGGCAGTTGCTCTTCCCTTATCCACCAAGGCTGCAACCTCACTGTAGAAGGCCACCAAATTCGTCAGGCAAGTTTTGCCCTTAGTGAAGCCATGTCCTTATTTTCCCTGTGCCTTAACATCATTTCCAGGAGGATCTGCTCCATGATCTTGCTGGTCACAGAGGTGATACTGACTGTCCTGTACTTTCCCTTTTTAAAAATGGGTGTTATGTTTCCCCTTTTCCAGTAAGCAGGAACTTCATTGGACTGCCTCGGTTAAGTTATCACCTCAGCAATTTCCTTTTAAAAAACCCCACAGCACAAAACTCCCAATCTGCTCCTTCCAGAAAGATTTGCTGCCTTCTCATTCTTTTTTCTGCTTCACCATTTTCTAACTTGCACATCTCTCCTCTGTTCAGATTAATGTTATGTGAGTAATTGAATTCCCAGTTCTGCTATAGAAGTGGGAGAGCATGTGTGTGTCACTGAAGGGAAGTTGCTGTGGGAAAGAGGGTGCAATCTTTTTGTGTCCAATATCCCTTGCTCTTATCCAGGTCTTAAGTTCATCAGAGACCTGATTCCCAAGTAAGTTACAAGGCCTTATGAGGTGAGTCGCCTTCAGTTTCTCCTGCTGGAGTTGTCCCTTTTTGTACAAAATGCTTGAACATTTGTGGCTGGTCCAATGGAGAGAAGATGATGCAGTGACCTTCTGGAGACACATCTCACCTGGCAGGTGGAACAGCAGAGCTCCAGCTCTTGCTGAAATGAATATTCAAAAGGATTCCACAAAATGGAGCAGCATCTGTTAGGGATGCAAAGAGTCCTGCCTCCCCCACTGAATGAAGCACTGCTTGATGGCTTAGGTGCTCTCCTAAGCGATATGAGTTATGAGTCCAAACTCCTTCAGGCAGAGAAGGAAATTAAACCTGGAATTTCTGCACCCTGGGTGACCGCTCTAATCAGTTGGTTAAAAACACAAAAGAAAACCACTGGCCATTTTTATAAATTTAATTCCTGATACTTTTTTACAGTTACAACTATTAAGTTCATATATCGAGAATTTATAAATAGTTCCAAGAAAGAATAGATTTCTTTCTTCATTGAAGAAATTATTCCAGAGAGGTGTAGTCAAAGAAGAACAGTGAGCTATAATTTAGACTGTGACTTCTTCATGGCAAGGCTGAATGAACTATTCTCTTTAACCAATGCTGAAGACCAGTGGCGTCAGGATCTTAAACATCCTCAGGCAACACCCTCAAGGAAAGAATTAACTATTTATTTTATCAGTTTACACTCAAACAATTAGAGAGTTATCAGATAAAACTCACTATCAATGCAAAAGACACTAGGAAATCTTGTTAACAGGGACCCCGCAGCATCTCACAGTCCCTGTGAAGTGCTGTGACCACAACCCACATGTTTGCAAGTATCTGCAGCTGGGACCTCTGCAAGCACCTCTCCTGCACTGCAGCCACTCTTGCTGAACTACCTCATTTGGAGCTGTGTCAAATATCTCCAGATGATGTAGTATGGTGCTGCACAGATGGTCCCCAATGGACCAGACAGCATTTTGGGGTTCTCAGTCTTCAACTGAATTGCCTCAGTAGGATTTATGTGGAATGCAGATGCCCAGGAACTTTTGTGGATTTGAGCCCAGAAAATCTTGAAATGTATCAATATAAGTTGATAATAATATATAAGAGAGTTCACATTTCTGAGGTGGAAGGTAATTGTCCATTCAGCTACCTCCTTCCTTCCCAGCTCATTAGAACCACCCAAAGGATATTGAAGTTGTGGCAACTTCAATTAAGGTGTGCAAAATACAGCCTTGTAAATTCAAACTCATCTTGAAAATCAGAGAGAAAGAAAAAAAGAAGAAAGCCCACACGAACAGTTTGCCCAATCAAATACAATGAATTCAGCTCTAGAACATATTTTAGCCTTTTTTAAGTTTAAAACAAAATACATCAGAATGGTAAATATCTTGTCTGCTTTTTAAAAGCTAGAAAATCAAATATCTTCCGCTGGTGAATTTGTCATATTTGATTTGAAAAGCACTGATTTTTCTCTTCTGTGTTTCATTTCTAAATGAATATATACAATGTAAATGAATTGATGCAATATATACAGCCTCCTTTCAAAGAGGGCCATTTGTCAATGGTACATTAGCTAAGTTCTAAGCTGCGAGCACAACTGACACAAAAAAAGAACTGCAATATAAAACTATACGCAGCTCATTGCAGATGCTGAAACCTGTTAATGACATATTAGCAAGTTACAGAGGATACAATGCAGTATTTTTGGGAAGCATGTGACCGAAGTATACATGTGTGTACATGAGTGCAGCATCTTCTTTAAAGTGGTATTTACTTCCTCGAATGCTTAAGAAAATTTTCTGAGTATTGGCCAGCTCTTCTCCCTATTTCTTCCCGGCTCTTTGACAGGAGCTGGCTGAAAAAAGCAGGAGGAGTGAAGAAATGAGGAAGATTTTCTACTCCCTTACATAAAAATGGAAATGAAAAGTCTTTTTTGAAGATCTGGCTGAAGTAGGTATGATTCCAAATTGGAAACACTGCCACAGCAGCTCACAGCCACCACAGCTGAAGCAAGTTGCTCTGCGCCCATTGCTGCAGTCCAGCCCCCACAGTGCACTAACCACCTGAGTCAGGCAAACCCGGGTATTGTTGATACCCCTGGCTGAGATGAACCACGAAGGGTATAGCTGAGTTGATGCCAACCCCACAGGGGAGCTCACTTCTCCCAACACTCACAGGCAAGCATTCAAGTCCACACATTTTTGAAAGCTTGTGATTTTAAACCCAAATACTGGAGGCTGGTTTTGCTCTGCTTTACTTTTCCCCCCTTTGCCACGTGAAGGAGAGACTGTCTTTTCACAAAAACTCAACAGTTCCCTGTCAATTCTAATAGTGGATTTTTTTTTTTTAAGAAGAGATATCAAATACTGTAAAGCTTGCAGTAAAATTTCAGGAGTTGGCAAAAGCGTAGCTGTAATTATAAAGGGTTATTACTCTCTGTGAAGTTGCAGAATATTTATATATGGGTGGCATCCATCAGTTAGAAACCAACAGACCGGACACCCCAGCACCCAGACGCTTGCCAGAGCAGGGCCAGGCAGCACACCAGCCTCACTGGCAGCATCAGCGCCTGCCAGTTTGAGCGCCTGATAACATGGCAACATGTACAGCACTTAACTGGTGTCGGTGCAGCTTTGCTCATGATTGCTGGTGCAACAACAGCCCAGAACACAAGAAGTTTTAGCTGTATGGATTACAAGGGTGGAGAAGATCTAGTCTTCCCATAAATTATATTTGTGATTTAACACCGTAAGACTCTTGGGAATTTTTTTTTTTTTGCATGCCATCTATCCAAATTTTCAATAGTGCAACAGTTTCTCATGAAACAATGGCTGTAATACCACGATTAAGCTGTTTCTCTATATGATAAAAGCGAGACAGCTACAGCTCAAAGTTGAGATCAGTTTTAACTTGAGCCAGTATTAACTTTTAAGAGAATGTGTCATGTTTTAGCCATATATTTAGACATGTAGTTGGCTTAGTTATGGATTAGTTACAGAGAACTTAGATGGTCTTTAAGCACACAAGAAGAGCAGGTACTAGAGCACATTCAGATCTCTAGAAAGTAGGGTCTGAATTACAATTAGAGGTATCTATCTAATCAAGAACATGTCTTAATATCCTAATTATACAGTCTCAGCAGCTGGATGAAATATGACATATTGATAACCACTGACCAAGCAATTTTAAAGGTTGGCCTAACATTTTCGTATTCCTCAAAGGTGGAGAGAAAAGTGCTTTACATTTCCGAATAATGAAGAAGGGATGAAAATAGTGATCATGACTGACTAATGTCTATTTGCCAAATAAATCTGTGTAGCTGATACTTTTATAAACAAATGCTTACTCCACTCCTATAAAGTCTTTCCACACACTGGACAGTTTCTGTAACCTGGCTCAAATTACCTTTGGATTAGAAATATCATTTTGAAATCTCCTATGGAAACCTATCTGCAGCTAGATCTTGGTTTTGATTCCCTGGAGGAAATCTGCCACCTTAACGTAGCAAACGCCATGCTACATGTTCTGAAACTCTACCTGCTGGGCATTTCTGGTCGGGACAAACTGGCATTGGTTTAGCGGTGGCAGTCCTCAGGGCTGAACTTCTGCTTAAAGATAATATTAGATGCCATCTCTTACTATTTTTTTTAATTTAAATAATTTACATACCAGTGAGTATAACTGAGAAAAGCCCATTAATAACCTGCACCTAGACAAAAACCAACACATAAATAGAAAAGCATCCTCTGAGCCAGTTTCCAGTCTCAGACTTCAAGACTGAACAGCTAAACCATGGAGTTAGCCATCAGGGGAATGAGCAGATAGTGCTGAAGTTCAAGCTGAGGGAGCAGGTCACGGGAGAGAAGAGGGGACAGTTTGCTGCCTCACTCCCCTTTTGTGCTCTTTTGCAGATTTCTAACCATGCATTTCCCATGTTAAAAAGAAAATCAGAGATAAGAAAGGAAAAAAAAAAAGAGTATTCAACTACTGGGAAAATAGTCCTTAGAGGGGGCGGCAATAAATAATACCTGAAAATAATTGGGTTTTTTATTAAAAAACAATTGGGACTGAGGGAACAGGAGATTCAGCTGAGGTGTGATTTAAACTCAGCACCTAGAATAATAGGCAAAAAAATATATAGATAACAAACACAGGTCTAATGTCCAAACTACCTCATGTATGTGGGTCCAGGCCTTGATTTGTCAGAGGACTAAATGTCCTGTGTTGTGTGAGCTCCGGGGGGATATCTGAAGGGCCTAAGTTTTTACAACCCCATGCTCTCCCTGTTCTTGGAGCTCATCCCTCACTTGGTGCCTGCCCTGCTCCTGGTGATGCCTGTGCCAAGACCTGGCACAGCCTTCAGCACATGGGTCTGGGGTGTACTTCATGAGATCTGAGACATTATTTGTGACAAAGAGATTTTCGTTCTCTAAGTATACCAGCCCTAAAGGACCAATACTGGCCATTTTGCTGGCACAAACACACTCCTGTAAAGGTAGTTTACTCTAGTTCAGGAAAGAAAGCAAGCTCCACATCACGTTTTGTCTATGTGCCACATGCATAACGCTGTCTGCTCCACTGTTTGGATTGCCGTGACCGTGTGCCAGAGCCACCAACGTCCAGAGTCATCGCCAGTCACCTCCAGCTATTTTGGCGTCCTGTTGCCATACGGTTGACTGTGTGAACGCTCACACAATGCAATACAGTATCCAGGTTTGGGCCATGTGACAAAGCTTTGATTTACACACTGATAAGCAATTGTACTAGACTTCATCTATTAGATCACAGATGGAGATGCATTTAATGCGCTAATAGTCTCATTACCCACTCATTTCAAACGTGAGCATTATACACTTAGAGTATTTGGGGCTCTGGATTTCAGAAGATATCCTTGATTAAGAGCCAACTTTTAATTAATTAGCAGACATCCAAGCACAACATCCTTGAACTTTTGGGAGAATTAGCATAAGAGAGCCAAGCAATTAGTTGGTGCATTTCAGAAGCAGACAAGACAAGAGTGCATGAAAGGAGGAAAAAAAACATTTTTCTGAAGAGATAAAAAGATATAAACCCTATTCCATGAAAGAAAAAAGAAGAGAAAAGAAGAGAACAGAAGAGAACAGAAGAGAACAGAAGAGAACAGAAGAGAACAGAAGAGAACAGAAGAGAACAGAAGAGAACAGAAGAGAACAGAAGAGAACAGAAGAGAAAAGAAGAGAAAAAAAAAGGAAAAAAAAAAGAAAAAAAATCCACTCTAAAAGTATTGGTTCTAATTCCATCAACATTTCCTTCTTAACCTCCAGGGTATTCTGTGCCTTTTGAATTTTTGCTAAATAATCAAAGTGCTAGTGTTGTCTCAAGAGCAGTTGGCTTGGCAGTTCAGGCCAGCTCCAACAGACTCTCATGCAGCCTTCCTTGCAGTCATCTCTCAGCAAAAGGTGCAGTAGGACCTCACTGGTGAGGGTGAATTTCCTTCCCCCCCAACCCCAATTCTAGCTGAACCAGAGATCCCATGAGATCAGATGACAACATGATTGTGCAATTAAGAGTACTGACAGGGAAGTCTGCTTTACAAAGCCACACTCAGGAATGAATCCTAGGTAAACCACTTAGCCGTAGTCTACACATTTATATAATCTGCCTACCTAACAGAACTGTAATGAGGATTCATTAATTTTTCAACTGTGTTGAGATCCTTGAATGAAAGCAGGAACTTTTCCTTGCAATACTTTAACCTTGCTAATTCCAGACTGGCTCAAAAATGAGGAAACACAGGACCCAAAGCAAAAAAAGCCCAATAAGTATTCAAATCTCAGAAGGAGAGTGCATCAATTTAACCTGGGGGAAGACCTGGGTTTCAGCCATATTTTATACAGTCTGAAATGAAAAAGGAAAATGACATGTTCCATTCCCATTCTAGGCCACTTCTAGTGAAATTTTGTAACATCTCTTGATATTAAATACTTCAGACTAGGAGAATCCATTTAAATCCATCTTTTCCAAGACCATACTATTCTCAAGGGTTACCACTTGGATGCATTTAAGGAAACCACCCCTCAGAAGGTTATTTCATGCTCAGAATGGAAAGGAGGATGAAGATCTCACTGCTTCTTTGAAATGTATAACGTCACTGGATCTACCAGATTATGACACACTCAAATCCTATTTGTAATCCATGGCCTGACATTAGTTCAAGAGATAACAGTGAGTCTCTTTGAACTAAAAATTTATTGAAGACAACTTCTGCATGGTGTAGTATCCAGCATGTTTTTGTGACACAGTCCTGACTCTTAATTCTTTCCCTTCATGGTTTCTGGGAGCTCTAAAGCTCTAATAATTTGCTTTTACCAAAATCTTTGTCACTCTGGGCATGGAAAATGACCTCCTAATATATGTACATTCAGTCCCATCTTACTCAAATCCCAGGTTTTATGTATTGCTTTTCAGAAGTAGCTTTTGATGTAAAATCGTAAAAGCATTTAAGCAAATTATGTGTTCAATTCCCACTATATATCAAACAGAACTTCAGTGCATCCCTTTTTCTAGTAAGCTCCTAATCTAAATTTTGAGTCATATGCAAATAGTGAAAATCAAAAGAAACTTAGCTGTTCAGAAAAAGCCTACGTTCCTCACATGACAGTTAAGCTTCCTAAAACAGAAGACTGGGGGGAAATAACACATTCTGAGTAGCTTGCAAAAAGCAAAATCCGAAATGCTCACACAAGAGTGCACATTCAAGCACCAGCGTATGTTGTTCATCTTTGCATGCACAGGTAGCCTGGGCTGCAATTACATCTTTTGTTGTTGTTGACACAACTTCATTTGCCATTTTTCTAATAAATGCATACAGAACCATGTTCTTCATGCCTCCTTAATCCCAGTTTAGACCGGAACCACAGTGCGGATGTAGAAGCAGGAAGTCATTGTTGTTTTTTGACTTTCAGAGAAATGTGGTTATGGCATTTCATTTACTATGCAGAAGGATACATGGTCTGTCAATGAAAGGGTGAAAAGCCAGTTTTCATTCCAACTGCTTTGGGGTTCCTATTTTTTATTCAGGTTGAAAAGTTACACAGAACATCTCTTTGGACTTTTCCCCCATCTGGAGGAATTTCCTCGACTATCTTCTGGCTAGCCACACATAATCCTCAATATCTTGGACTGTGTCCTGCACAGAGTCAAATTTTTCAATAATTCTGTGTAACTTGACAAAAATCTCACACTTCAAAAAATTACAATGTTATAGCCACCAGAGACAATGGGACACAGGGCCTTTTGACGGCTTACTTAAGAGCACACCACTGGGCAACTGCAGACTCACAGGCCCCTCCTTAAGACAATAACACAAGACCTGACCAGATATTTCTTACTTACTTAGCCTGACCTTCCAGAATGATTGATCATCAAGTTGCCACAAGATCAATAAGACCTCAGTATTTGACTCAAGAATGCAACTACCCACCAGTAGGATTAAGTCTCTTTCACATGCAGAATGAGGAGCCGCTGCAGCAGCTGTTTAAGTAACAAAAAAGGCAGTCTATGCGTTCAAGGGGCTGCACTTGTTCATCTTCTTCCAAAAAAAGATCATACAGAATGATCCATCTTCATATAGGTCACGTAACTATCAAGATGTCCAAATATACATCAAATGAGAAAGACATGTCCCTTGCTCATGAATAAAGAACATTTTAGAAAAAAATTCAAAACATGGGCCATAGTTATGCAAGCCAGGCTAAATAAATAAATTAATTAAAGAAAACAAGGACACTCTAAAGGAAGTGTCTTCTACTGGGAGACAGACTTAGCTTTAACTTCAAGAAGCTCTGTAGAAGTTTATCTTATACAGCTGATTATCTCAATCTCCAGAGACTTGAACCCATTTTAGGCCACGTATATGTGCTTCAATAGAAAAAAAAAAGAAGAAGAAAGAAAAGAAGGCAGCAGAGGCGAACGTTCAGTTGCCTTCTGTGCAGTAGTTGTATCAAATACAAGTCACAATAGGATATTGGAATGATAATTTTATACATTATAATGTCCATGTGCATATAAACACATGTCCCCTAGGACCTTCTTTACTTCTGTCGATACTTTAGAAATTATTCATCTGATTAATGAATTATACACTGAATTTATACATTAATGCCTAATACTTAGGCCCAAATAATTCCTGGACTAATATATTATTTAAAAGCACGTAGGAAGATTAGAAACTGGGTTAATTTAATATTATCTAGCTTAGGGCTCCAATTTTCTTGAAGACAAATTCAGTACATGAACAGGCAATGGGACATGTGAGGACATAAACTTTCAGATGCTTCAGTTGTTAGAGCTGTTTAAACAGATTATCTACATAAAATGGAGACTACAGCAGAAGTCATGTTTCAAAATGGTAAACTAAGAACTAAAAACTAAAAGCTCCTGAGACACATTTAATGAAGTTTTGAATATCCAGAATAGATTAATATTATCTGAAATAGGAAGAAGCTACATCCCTGGCTGCAGTGACCTTTTAGATCCTTTACTCTTAGAAACAGCAGAAGCGGTCCATAGCCTCATACTTCGTGGCAAATGCAGTGTCAGATCTAGCTCAACAAAAAAGGGGGGGGAAAATCACTTTGTGTCACAGTTACATGCAGGACACACTGACACGTAGGCATACACACCACAAAAATCACTTCCCTTCTGAAGAAACTATTTCTGGTTCCTGCAGTTCAAGGGTGCAATTTTCAGAAAATTGTATCAGATGAAAGCCCAACTTCTTTTTCTAAACCAGACTATTTGATTGATTTTAACCTCATTAGTATCTGCAGAGGTCCTTAAGAGAGATGTTTTTACACTTTCACTTCATTCCAACCTTAAAAAAACCACACACACAAAACCAAGCAAACATTAGGGACTGATTAAATTGATGCTGTTAAATTCATTGGCTCCATCTCAGATATATTTTCCTAAAATAGATACAGATCAACTATGTTCAAAGATTCAGCAATCACCACGTGATAGTGAAATTTGACATATAGTTTATATAGGTTTTGCAGATTTTACTTATTAAACAGGCAATCCCTTTTAATCAAGACATTGATTTAAAATTGCTGCAAGCCTTTTGCAGTTCCAAAGGATGGCTCTGTAAAACTTTTCCTAGTGTTTTATTTATACTCTTGTAAGTAGCGAGACTTTGCTGTTGCTGAGATTGCCCAACAGTCCTTCCATCTCAATGCTAGCTCCATCTTCCCCAACTCAAAAGAGTGCAGCAAGTTGGTTATCTATTTCTTTAGAATTCAAGTTTTCCCATAATAAAATACCTTAATGTGCTTATTTTTGAGAGAGGATAAGATGTCCTAGCTGAAACATTACTCAAAAAGAGTCTTTGGCAGATGATCAGCATGGAGAATTCTCTTTTCTGAGGCTTTAAAGGCTGAAAATTGTAAGCAATCAAAGGACATTGTAAGTGGAAAGTTTTGGGCAATGTTTTCTACAGGCACTGGAATCTGGGCTCCTATAATATTACAGTGCTATGAGATGCCTGTTCACAATACTGCATTTAAATTAATCCTTTCAATAGCTTTTACACCATGCCTTTTAGTACATGGTATGTTTTACACCATTATCATGGACTAAAATGTGGTATTAGTGGTTCCATACTCTGTATTCATTCAGGAGTAACTACTCCATACCCACAACATACTGCACTTATACAGTGTCTCGATTATTTCAATACATTGCCGGCTTTCAAGGGAAGACGCTCTTCCCTGGAGGCACTGCTCAAAAACAGTTGAATGTATAGACCAACAAGAACAGCTCCAAGGAGAGATAATCAACTCTAAAGTGAGGTCGATGAACCACTGAATACATTTACTTGATAATTGCTGCGTGAGAGGAACTCTTTTCCACCTCAGAGTTTCACAATTGCACCACATCTTACATCTTTCTCAAATACATTCTGAAGTTTCACAAGCTCTGCATTTTAGGACACTGCCACACAAAAGGAGCAGGGAAAGGCTTATCCCAGCATTTACTGTACAGCCAACCATAAATATTTGGAATTCAGCTGCCCCTAAGTGAGAAAAACGTAGAGACTATTAAATAGAAATCAATGGTCATGCTTCACATATTACTTGATGTTTTACTTTTTCCAGGGCTTTGGTTATAAAATGTAGCATAGAATGAGCAGATGTGCATCTCCCGCTTCATGACATTGTTTTCTGCTTTGCTGCCTTCCCCATTCCTTGCCCTCTTGCATTGCATCCTAGGGTAAAGCAGATGAATTTCTGCAGGGAGACGGTGCAGTCGCCATGTTTCTCTTTTGCTGGACAGCAGCGCTGCGTCCACACTAACCACGTTCCAGAAAAGTACATATAGACAGGAAACAAACTGCATGGTATGAGCTTAAATCCAGACTAGATCAGGGATACTTAGAAGCAAGTGACTTCTGATAGTTGCCAAGTGGTGTATTCAATATCTAACACCAGGTTGAGCGAAAAGTGTAACAGTCAGTTGTTCACTCCCCAAGACCGTCACCACCACAGCTTGTAACCTCCATAGCAGGCTCAGCAGAGCCAAAGACTGTGTGAGCTAAGGGTGGTTCAATTCCTTGTTGCTCCTAAAAATGGTCCTATAAAAGCAAGAATGAGGCCTCAGAGACAGTAGCTGGTCATACCACCCTCTGTGTTACAGCTCTGTGAAAGGAGCCCAGGATTTAGGAACTTAAGGTGCATCAGAGCTTTTGAAAATTATATTCCGTGCTCTGTGACTGAGACAAGTGAATGGCCAATATGAACATTTTACAAACATCCCAAGCAGTGAAATACGTTTACCAGCTTCTGGACTCCTGTTTTGAATCTGATGCATGCAATCACCACTGATCTGGAAATGCAGTAATTTGTTAGAGCTATATACAGAGTTTCACTCAGCTGATACAGAAAGGGGGATATGAGCAAAGGGAATGAAAGAATATTTTATAGAAAACAATACTCCAGATGCATCCAGAACAGCCATCCGGGAGACATATAAAACCATGACATACGGAATGGAGTTTTTGTGTTTCTCCCAAAGAAAGTAAAAATACAATACAACTTATAATTAGTACAAAGAGAAATGAGGTTAAATGCACAGTCATATATTGCCAGAATGATTCTAACAGGCTGAATGAAAAAAGCTTATGTAGGCACAATTTCAGCTAGCAGAAATATGCGATATTTATCTGAGTGACAAGACAGTGAGAATGACAGAACCACTAAATTCACATGCAGGTTTCTAAAATTAATTTTTGTTCACATAACGAACTGCCAGATTGACAACATTGACTCTATAGACTTTAGAGTCACACACTTCTGTCATCCTATGTTGTTCTTATTCTCTTAAATACAACAACTATTTTTTCTTGCCCCAAACATAATATTTTCATTATTTTCACTGATCAGGTGAATCTTTGGCTAGGGGACCTTCCTGATGGAAATATTTTAGGGGGGAAGGAGGGAGGATAAGAAGCACAAGATTATTTACATAAGTGCATTGCAATTAGTTCTCCTTAATTATGCATGCAGCTGGCTCTATTTTAAGACATGCCATTACACTGCGCACACAAGCACTAAGGGTATCTGTCACTCCGTGTGTCAGTCCTTTAACATTCTCACCCACCTGCCTGCAAATCACTAGCCGCAACTAAAAAGAAGCAGCCAGGCTTATGGCCACCTGCCATTCATCAGCGTTGTCACAGTACTGCTTGTGTCTCTCTTCATATTTCTCTCAAGTCAAGCCTTGTTTTGCACTGTATTCAAAAACACAGGTCAATTTGCTCTTTACTACTAAGTTACTCCATGAAATTCTCACTCACTATCAAACCAGGCAGCCTTATTTTTGAAAACACAATCACACATATCTGTCAGCTAAAACCAAGTTGAATTAGTGCAAAAAATATACACTGTTGTGTTTATATTAATTGACACCGGTTTAAGATGAACCTATGTTAAACTCAGTTTTAATCTCCTCTCAAACGACGCTGCTGTGTGTTTTACTTTTCTTCCGGGTGAAGATTCGATTTTTTTGCCCCAGATGTTTTGTCCAGGTATATATCAAGGAAGTGTTTTGTTTGTCCAGGCTTTTAGAGCATGGGAGAACCTTATCTTTGGTAGAAGGTACTCATCCTGTTGCACCAGTGCTATGTGAAGATGCTCAGGAGAATCAGGATCTTTCCACAAATGCAAGGCAGCACCTGGAAACCTCTGCATCCACAGCACAAGGGCACATACCACAGCCATAAAATACAAACGCAGTCAGTCTGAAGCTTACCAATAAGCCCTGGCTCTACTATCTCCCCAGAACAGAAAAGAAACAAAAAATGAGATAGAAATTCTCATTCCTACCTGGCAGTCCAGCACCTCACTCCTGCACTATCACATCTGCTCATAAATCTTTTTACCCAGATGCCTGCAGTGTTCACTGCCTCCTGCCCAACTCCTGCAACTTCTTTGGGACAAAATATAAGGACATTGCTCTCCTGGCCTCAGTGCTGCAGAGTGGTCATGACGACCCAACATGAAACTGTGGAGAACGATTAATAATCTAGTAAGAGTTAGATACACCTAATATAATTCAAATAATGGGCTATTTCCTAACCTGATACCCTATAAACCATCTAGCTAGAAGCCAGGGTCTTTTCACATGGAATTCCTACGTCTGGACTCGGTTTTTTGGCATTTGCAGTACTACCCATTCCCACCTTGCTAGAAATATCCTCTCTCTGGGAAATGAGCTTGCATGACAGTCTCACACATATTAACAGCAAGGCAGCATCACTACCTTCTCTCCTCTTCTTTCCACTTCTCCTCTCTTTGCCTGCCTTTTCCCAAAGAAGGAAAGAAACAGTAACCAAGCTGGCAAATTGAGTCAGACCTCACCAGAGCTAAGTATCTACGCTGTAGCAATTGAAAAATGGCCTCCATCAGCAGTCATTTACTTGGTGGGACTAGTTTTCAAAGCACTGTGAAATCCCATTACGGTGGGTAGAAAAAGGCCACTGGGCTTTCACAAACTGTCCTTTCTTATCACTGAAGCTTATTTTAAATTTTGAATATCGTTGAAATTTGTGTTTCATTTAAACTATGGTGTATGAAGCTATGATCTCAACTTCTAATGAGTCAATGATGAAAATGACAAAACACATTAGGTTCTTAGATTGCACTAAATTATCAGTACCTGCCTACCCAACCACATGGTAGGCATTATATAGAATGCTAAAATCAGCATTTTATTTGGTAACACATAAAACAAAAATTATTTCACTTAGTTTTGAATTTTGCCTTGCAACTCTGCTATGAAAAGTGTTCTGCCTGCCTTTGGTATTGTATCCTACAGAGAAACATGGGGAAAAGACTGATAATGTATCCACCCAGTAAAAAATTAGTTTTGATCACACCATAAATTGTTAAAACCACCCATGTACCACATAGGTCAATAATTGCTATGGCATTCACCATTGAAAGTCATTCATTGACGTAAAATATCTAAGGGGTTGCAGAAAAACAATACACAGACTCATCAAACACCTTGTTCTAACAGCTATTGTTGAAGCAAAGGATATAGGCTATTAGAGTTCAGTAGATTATGAAGCCACCCAAAATCCACTCATTCATAGAGATAAGATTTATTGGATTGGTTGGACACATTCCCCCGTTCTTTTAAGGTATTTCATAATGACACTGACAGATGGAAGGCTTGAACGCCTGGCTCCTTAGCCCATAACACTGCCAATACCCCAAAATTTATCAAAATGACAATTCAAAGCTATTTGCCCCTAGTTATTATAGAAGGGTCAGTTGGATTTTACACAACTCATCTTAAATGATTGATGAAAGACACTGGAAAGACAGTCAGCATTGCCTTCCAGGTATTTGCTCCAAGCTGAAATGCTAGACACACCTCAAAATGCAAAACACATTTTTTAAAAGTTACTGATAAAACACAGGGCTTGGGGAAGCATCACTATTTTTGGCTAAGAATAATAAACTATTTCTATTCCTGTGAAATGTATGTTTATCTGAAAGGATGTTTGAGGAGGAAACAGAAGAGGGGTCGGTTACAGATGAAGGTTAGACTAGAGTCAGAGAAGCATTCAATGCTAAGGTCTTGCAAACAATTCAGACCAGCAAAACAAAGTGGTGAATATCTTGCTAGATGCATTTTTCTCTAAAGATCTGGACTGGAAACATATTTATAAAAAGGACAACATCGGAAAATATTTTGGCCATATGCAATATATAAGGTAACACTTGAGGCCACTGGAGTACTCTCTTTTATACCCTTTGTACAATGTCAAAAAGGCCACAGGAGAAAGAAATGAGTCCTTTTCCTGAGATTTTTCTCTACTTTCTCAATAAAGGCCCAAGTAGAATGCCAGCAGTTATATGATGAATTATACCACCACAGAAGAACACAACCCAACTCAAAGGAGAAAATAGTAAAGCAACATTTGTACTTTCACAGCCTGACTTGCCAGGCTGCTCCTAGGAGGCAAAGGTCTGCAACAGAGCTGGAAGCCACCTCTGTTTGCATTCCCAGCAACAGCACGGAGCTGAAAAGAAACAGCAGTTTCCTACGGCTTCTGCTGGGGGTTTTTTGGGGTTTTGGTATGTGTTTTTTGTTTGTTTGTTTGTTTGGTGGGGTCTTGTTTTTTGTGGTTTGTTTTTTTTTTTAATATACAGACAAGGATAAATTTCACAAAGAAATTAGCTATCTCAATCAACTTCTTGAAGCTAATCCCGATACAGGACACTTCTTGTCTCCATCACTTATACTCTCAGCAATGCCTATTCAAAAAACCACAAACTACTTTACAAACAGCAGAAAGCCCTGAGGTCACTTTTACCTACTTTCCTGCAATGCAAAATCTTCAAAATTCATTTCATATTTTCCATGATAATTTTGTGATCTCTTTTGATGCTGAAAATGTTATTTTCTTTTCTTTCCTAGGAGGAACTGCATTTTTAATCAAGCTTCCCAGAAAGAGCTTTTGCTGATCTTAATGCAAAAAGAAATCTCCAAAAAAAATATAACCAGGAAATGTTACTTCAGAATGACAGAGTTTATTCGACAGAGCAGAAGATTAAATGGCTTAGGTCCTTAAATTCTCTCTTCTCTACAGACCACAGAAGAGTGTTTGGAAATCTGAACACTGAAATACAGTTATGTCTAGGGACTGCTTGGCTTCTACTGCACATCACAGGAACATCTGGAGAGAAGCAATTAGAGCACAAACAGCTGCAATGCCTCCGCTTGCTAATCTGAATTGTTTCATTGTCACCTCATGCTCCCTCACAGAGTGCTGCATCCACTGAGTGACCTGCATTTTATAACTCAGTTCTCAACTGTGTTGCATTATCACACGAATTATTCAACAGCAGCGCGTGTTCGCTGGCCTGTTAACAGAGCGGGCAGGTGTCACTGGGCTGACCTGCTGTCCCTGAGTGAGTCAGATACTAGTCCTGTGTCACAAGCAGATACCCAAGCTGTGCCCTAAAGCAGTTAGAGAACTCATGCATGAATCAGGATTCGATGATCTTGTCAAAAAATTTGTCACTCTCCTAATGAGAGACACTGCTTTATTCTGCTGATGCGCATAGTGGGCAATCATGTATGCAGAGTACCATAAATTTGAGCATGGTATTCCAAGCAGAGATGCTCGAATTGCTGGCATTCACAAAAAGCCAGAATAATACAGTTAAGAACATGTATCACAGGGTAACGCAGGGTAACACAGCGCAGCTCAAGCTGCCCTAAAAAAGCCTGGCCAAATCCTATTTGATGATGTCTGCTGTCACAGATCACAGCATCACAGAATGGTTGAGGCTGGAAGGGACTTCTGGACCTGTCTAAGAATTGCAACGACAAAATTCATTAAAGTTTTTGGTGTGGCAAGGAACTGACCTGCAGCTCCTAAGACAAACTGTAGAGCTAGAAAAGAAAGCCATGATCTTCAGGTACCGCTCTGTTGACGCTTTATTACAGACATAAAGGTCCAATTGGGGCACAAGAGCTTTAGTGACCTGGGGAAGCTCACTTGCCAGGGCATAGGCCTACAGCAGCACCACTGGCAATGCCACCCATCATCAGCTATCGCCTGGCAGGTGCACCAGGCTGTAACTCACCACTGGTTTTAAGTGGGGTAGCGGCATGCACTTATCAGCACTAACTGATAAATTACATCACACCCCAAAAACAGGGAGGAGAAGAACAAACTGAACTATGTGAAGTGTTCTAAGATTAAAGAAGACAGAAGGTTAGAGTTTTTTATCTTCCCTGCAGTATCAAAGATGTTCCCAGTGACACACATTACAGCACAACCTATTCCGCGTAACCCCTCAGGAGAAAGCCAAATTTGCTTCTACTCCCTACCACTTCAGCGAGACTGCCAGGCTTGTTGATGTTGTTACCTTACTGAAAAATTAGGACTGTGAAAGACTATGGAACTGCTACAAAGCTTCACTTTCCACCACTCTCAACTCTAGCAATCTGTCATCTTCTTGGGTGTCAGTCTTACTTGTTTTGACCTCCTCAACATCTCCAATTATGAACAGTTTTAAAAACTGTATTTCAAGGAAAATGGTTAACAGGTGATATCTTAGTTATTTAATACGTTAGAAAGTATCTTCTGTTATTGAATAGCACAGGAATAAGCACGAATACTGGTGAAAAATGGAGTCCCTCACTATTGAGACATCAGTTTAAAGAACAAATGATCATGGCTGATTGTGAAACACTAAAGTTGCCCTTACCACTCTCCACTTCATTTTCCATTTAGCCAGCAAGAAGTTGATAAGAACGTAGTTTATCACCTTGCTGTGGAACCTCCCTTAGGTTTGTCACAGTTTTAGTGCTACTGAGAGGAACTGCAGCATGCTGCTTTTACAGAGTGCATTGAGAGAACAGTTACTTGTTCAGAAACGCAATATTGAAAATGGGACTTGGAACGGAACCTTTGCAGGAAGTCACATCAAGGCAGATCTGCATAGGACCAAGTCATGATGCTGTCAGTCACAGCCACAGCCACTTCCACCACAATCAGCCTCAATGGAGGAAGAGATTCCTGTTTGCTGTAGTACAGAATCATAACATGGCATTTAGCTTGCTCAGATAGAAAGAAAAAGGCCTTAACAGAGAAGCTTCTGGTAAAAACTGACAAACAAGTTTGCCTGGAAAATAAAGCCCAACTGATCTCTGCATTTAAGGCAGGTAAGATTCAGGTCACTACAGCTGAACTTGCCAGTCTGCAGCTCCACGTTTGGCTCTGATCCAGATGGCCCTTTACCTGATACTTTTTAGTGAGGTGATTTTCAAAGCTGAGCCTTCATGAAACTGTAGCTCTAAAAGCCAAGCACCCTCCCTGCCCTTGGGTACACACTGAACGGAACAGCTGAAAGTCCCTGTGTGTGACCCCAGCAATCTGTACCAACAATAGATGATATGGAGAGACAAGAGATCCCTGTGTTTTACCCAGAGAAAATAGAACTACTTCCAGACCTTCCAGGATTCTGTTCTCAAGAGACACAATGATTGTTCCAGGATAATGGAAGTGTCCATGAGGATCTGGAGACAGGCTTTAATGAAGCAGTGACAAGGCTTGGGATGTCAATGAGGAGGCTCTAGAGAGCGAACCGTGTTCTCAAAGCTACCTTGAAAGCAAGGCTTTCATTGCTAGGCTAGGGACATGCCTAGAGCAGCTTAAAAATCACCGAATAAAGCTTTTCTTCTTAAAGCATCAGCATGAAAATCCTGAGGCAGAATACAAGTTTGTACTGGCTAAGATAGCTCACAATGCACCCATGAGAGAAGTCTTGGTCTTTCCATGAAATCAAAACTATGAATAAAACAGATGTTTCCCAGGATGTTACTCCAAAGGAACAACTGATGAATCAGTTAAGAGACTAGGAAAAAAATATTTCTTAATTATTTTATCTTGATCTAACACAGGAGATCAAAAGGCACTTTCATGTTAGTTGCAAACTAGTTTGGGTAAGAGTTTTCTTTATGTTTTAGGTACTATGCCTGCTCTTCCTTCTGGTAATTCTGTTGATGTTACTTTAATATGATCTAGTCTCACCTTCATATTATTTTTCCTTTCCTTGAGCACTTTAACCTGGACTCTGCTCTACCATCCCCAAGTGCTTCTGAGTAAAGGGATGAGAGTGACGATAAAAGGCATGATAAGAGACAAGATCATACCTCAGCTCTTTATCTTTGCAAATGGGTTTGACTATAACAGCTACTTTGGAAGAAATCTTAGAGGCAGGAACAAGGCATTTTCTCTCCCTTCTTGAGTAAAAAATGGTGTTCTCCATTCAGATGGACATCTCAAGTTAGTTGACTTATTGTTTTCAGAAAGGATATTGCCTCATTTCCACTGTTCCAATCCTTCTACCCTATTTTTTAAAATAACTTCTTTTCAAACTTTTAAGTGACAAAAGTGTATTTGAAATAATGTTAGTATCACATACTGAAAACTTTTTCATGGAGCAGAAAGGGCAAATTTGTGAACCTTTTTAATTTCAAGCCTAGGATACCATGTAAAAGTGCCCTATCACAGAGACATGACCACAGTAGCACAGGCAGGGTGAAAAGGGGAAGGGTGCTTATCCTCAGACAGGAGACCCACCTGGTCTGTCTGTGCTGTACAGCACCTTGGGATAAATCAAACATAATTTCTTTTTAAGTAAAGGTAAAAAACTTTAAGCTAGGTCTTCAGAGATGCAATGCTTAATAAATGGTGGATGCAATATTTTTAAGAGGTGAGTATCAGAACCTTCCATCTCTTTAGGCATATTCTGATATGCCTGAGAAGTGCTTTTCTCCTGTCACTGGACTCTGGAGAGCTGAAGCTTCTCCCTTTGCTTGCATTAGGATGCTCTTATTCCTTCATTTTCTTTATTGGGCTGATGCTTCCCTTGCTTGCATTCAACTCAAAACCCAGACACAGGATGCCAAAGGACTAAGAGTTGGCTACAGCAAGAGGTAGCCACCCATGGGTAAACACCCATGCTACAATGCAAGAGTTTATGCTCCAGAGCCCCTTCCACAAAACAGTAAGAATTCAAGAACAAGGGCTCTCAGCATCTCACGTGTTCATTTGGCCTGTATAAGGACCCCACAGACAATGCTGGTTTGGTCACTAAACTTATCACCAATGTCTTCTTCTGCTTACCATCTAGACTAAGTGCTGACAAAAAATGTCAAATTGAAAAGAAGTTCTATTGCTTATCTTTTGACACAAAATATGAGGTGTGCTGCATCTCCCTGTGCACTTAGAGCAGATGGCCTGATAGCAGAGAGCAGGAAAGGTGGTTCTTGCCCAGCCTGGCCATACTTGAAAGCAGAAGAATAAAGTACATGTAGAATGGGAAGATGCCATTGGCTCCAGTACACTTAGGATCATACCTCCCATGAAACTCCAGTCGAAGGCCTTCAAAAAAACCTGGAAATTATGACTGCACAGAAGAGAAACCCTTGCCAATGCTACAGCCTCAATCTGACGCTTGTCTCCCCTCAGTTTGATCATTCTTATGGGATGACAGTCATTGCTTTCTCCACAGGACACTATACTTCAAACCAAAGTAATATACTGCCTTCAGTTACACTAATGCAATCCCCTTTGATTTATTTCTTCTACCATTTCAGTCAACGTCCCAGCGAGTCATCTACTTACCAGCTGCACATCTGCTTGACAGCTTTAGGGATCTTTCTGAAGCAATAAGTCCTGAATGTCTTTCTAGGGTCTCATGCTCCAGCTCTTTACTGTTTAGAGAATATTGCTCTATTTATTCTCAGCTTCATAGTCCTCTTAATGTTTATCTACCAGCACTGCCATCTTTCAAGCCACGGTACTTACAGATAAGGCCTCCTGCATCTGATTACTGGTCCAGTTATTATTTGCTGGTTTGTCCTCTATATTTAGATGTATTTTACATGTTTGCTGGCTTCATTTCCACACACTATTATCCTTGTCGGAGAGAGAGAATAACAGTTGCAGTCATAACAATGATCCTGTAGCCAGCTCCTCTAACATTTTGCTAATTCTGCTCCCTGCTCATACCCCCTTAGTCATGATATTCAGAGTTAATAAAGGCTTGCAACTTACAGTGGAAGGGAAAGATGAGCTACATATTCACCTGTTGGGGTTTTCTTATTATTTCCAATAAAAATCCTGTGATATTTGTTGTCTTTTAAACTTGATATTTCTACTAGTAATAAAATACATCTTTAAATTTTTATTAACTATCTAATTGAGGGGACCTAGGAGGGTTTTTTTAATCATGTTTCACTTGCATGATTTGTCTAGGGTCATGGGTTTTCACCTCCACATGAAAATCTGGCTAGATGAGATCCAAGGAGGATCTCACTGACTTCAGTGTCAACCTTACACCAAGTGCTCAGTGAGATACTTAAAAGAATTGTATTTTGGTTGCAAAATAAATCCTGCAGTGCTCAGACCACAGCCTCATCCTGGTTTTCTTATTGGCTTACACCTTCTAGGACAAAAAGAAATTCCTAGGTTTCCTTCAACAACCCTATCACCAGCTTGACAGATAGCCCTTAGACAATCCGACCCCTCAGCGTACCAGTGCACTCAGTTGCGGGTGAAGTGAAAATTACAGTGCGTTTGTCTTGCAGCTGTTCTCTGTTTCCTACATAGGAAGGGGCTCTACAAACACACAGCATTACTGTCTGCAGAGGGAACCTGACTGTCCAGCTCCTCAAGACTCGATCCAATCTGCCGTTCCCTGTTTTCAAGCCTGAACTGTGTCTTTCATTACACTAAAGGTCTCCCTTCCCATTAATCTTGTTGAGCAGCTCTCCTCTCCAAGCTCTGCTGCCCACAATTTGTGATTCCTTATTGTTGAGCATCCATCACACATAAAATCAGTCCTAAGCACCCCATTACTCACATATTTAGAGATGTCAAAGCAAGGCCTTCATGCAGCTCTCAGAGCACTTTAGAATTCCCTTCTGCTTTTCCATCTAAAAGGCAAAAAGGACACAAGCAGACAGCATCTTATGTCAACTTACCAGGAAGGTAGATTTCCTTATGCAGAAACTTATGAGGAGGAGCAAGGCAAAAAAGGCAACTATATAGTACAGTTGCAGTTAATAATGCATGAACATCATAAGGTTCAGCTAAGCAAGGACCCAGTCCTGGGTCCTTCAGGTGACTTTTTTAGTGCAAATACAATAGGAGAATTTTCCATGATAACCCTGTACAGAAACGAAGGTGAGTTTCCTTTCTCATATTGTAATTTATGTTAGACCACTGTGCACAGCACTTCAGAACTTAAAACTACCAGAGCTTTCTTCTGCTCCATCTGGTCTTCAGTTCAGTTCAGGGACTATCTCCATAAACAGTTATGACATGTATATACAACTATGTCCCAACAAGATCAGGGAAACTGGGAAAATTCTGAACAAAAAGTCACTAATAGGGGGTGTCTAAAGAAGTTTCATACATTCAAGAACTTCCATTATTGGGATAAGCCTCAGAGGAAGTTGTGGAGCCCCACTCTAAATAGCATCTCTGAAAACCTTGAATTCACACTTATCATTAAAAGGGAAAGGATGATCAATTGGTCTTCAGGATCTACCCACAAATGGATTCCTTTTCCCAGCACAAGATTGCTGTAGCTCATTCATTCGCTCATTTGTTCATTCATCAAATCCTGAAGTTGCGCAAGCAGACTCTGTAAACAAAAACTCCTCTCCAGCAAACTCCCACTGTGCTAGCAATCGCAAGTAGCAAGCATATGAACACCCTGCAGAGAAGCAGAGGCAAATAGCTCATCGATATTTCTTTTTCCTCTCACCAGTACAGTTGATACTGCTTTACAACTGATGTAAAATGATAGGTTACATTGGTAATAAACCTCAATACATTAAGTCTCCATACAGACTGGTTGCTGAAGGCTTAATATCAGTCATAATTATTATCCATAAAATGTTATTGAATCAGATCTTAAAAGTTAATGCTGCTTTGTTTCAGGAGATAAAGGACAGTAGGCTGGCAAGGCAGAGAAGGCAACATTGGGCTTTTGACCAATCTTTGTGTGATTTAAAATCTTAACTGCAAACGGGACTTGGAATTTCAAGTATTATCCAAAATCCTAAGCAGAGCTGGCACAAGCAGAGTCCTGTGGCAAGAGTGATTACTCGGAGGATGCTTTATCTTTGAACTTGATACCACTGCCCAGATGGAGGATGTAACTCTTGTTTTGAACCCGGGAGTGGTGAATGCTGCCTTTTTAAGACAGTGTTGCACCTCAGACTGTAACATGGACTTAGTAGGTAAATCAACCCAGCACTGAGGGGCTTTCCTAGGCTGCAACCTCCCACCATCCATTTGACCCCTTGCTGCTCACAGGATCACCTTCAAAAATGGACATTTGCCTTCACAGCCCTCACATTAATACATATCTGCAAAGCAGGTGCCCTGAGAGAAGGCATCAGGCAACTGGTTAATGAAGCACGTAAGCTGCCTTTACATTTACAGCTAATAAAGACTGATCTCGTCCCTGTCCACAAACATTTTATTCAGCTTTCCACACTCACAATATCACTAATTCAGCTCTCTCTTTCCCTTTTCATAGTACAGTATTGCAACAGTCTGAAGCCATTATTCATCTCTACGAAGAGCCAAGAGGAAGAAACATGATAGCTGAGAAGGAGCAGTGTGTGTCTTCCCTGCCATGGCCATAGTGCTTCCCAGCAGGAAAGACCTTGGGTCCTATATAAAATAAGCCTTGTCTCCTCCTGTCCTTGGTTACTCAGCAAATACTTACCATTATATGAACACCCCAACACCCTGTAAAGTGAGGAGAAACTTTTAAGGTTGATCACAGTCCCTGGTCCTTTAAAAACAAAGGGAAGCAGACTCTGACTTGTGTGCCAGCTCTCAAGACAATCCTGACTAGATTCACTCTCCGCCTCTGTAATGCATCTGTTTTGCAAAGCAACCATTACATTTGGAAGCTTTAAGAAATACGACATTTTTGAAATCTAAAGAGTATGCCAAGTAAATCATGCAGAAGAGTAATAGGAAATACTTGCAGGGAGACCTATTCTGAGTCATCTACACATAGATAAGACAGAGAACTCCCTTCCTTAAAGATTTTATTAACCTTTTGCTGATGGAAGGAGATTACTGATTGAGAGCTAGATGAGGTCAGTCCAGCAATTATATTTTGAATCCTCTTCAAGTAAGGCTCTTGTATGATGTAAGAAAAATGTTGAAAAAATGAATTGTTGCTTAAACTGTTTTAGAAGAATAGTTAACCTATAACAACTAATCTGGCCTCCTCTCCAGCCCTGAAAAGTAATCCTTTCTCATTAGTTTCAAGTTTAATTTCATCAATAATGAAATGTCTCTCCAAAATAACCATTGCATTATGCACGCTAATGCTGGCATATACCACCCTACAAACAGAAAGGCCACTGGGCGATGCCCGAAGATAGGGAGAGCCTTGGCAGATCACAGATACTCCCAAAACCAAAAAGCAAGTTGTAAAAAGTGTGGAATGTGACAAAACCAGATTTATTTGAAAGACAAGTGTCGTAAACACAGTGTGGAACAGAGGAGACTCAAAGGTGGTTTTGCCAGTAACTGCTGCAATATTTCCAGTGAGTTACTGAGTCTCCCAACTCTAATTTCTTGTTCTTTCTTGGTCTTTTTGCTGAAGCACAGAGAGACATCACTATTTAGTATATTCTATATGAGAAAATTGTATTCAGCACTTGCAGTCTAACATAATCAAATAATGCTTTTTCTATCCCCTGCTTCTATGATGTCTCTGTAAAATAGATATAATAATGCTTAGCATTGTCACCAGGGTGATAAGGTTTAAAGTACTTCGAGAATCTAACATGAAAGGGGCTATAAAAAGCCCAGACATTCTGATGCATCTGAGATAGCACATTACTTAACGGGCCAGTAGCAACAGCAGGCGAATGCCAATGTACAAGCTGTAGTTAGAGGTGCGCTGCAACTTGCAGAGCTCTCAAGGATCAGCACAGATTTGTAATAGGTGAAGTCACAGATATTCAGCTGCATGTTACAGGCACTACAGCGACTGCTTTCAGAAGAACTATGCGAGCTTTCAAAACTGAGCTGGAAAGAAATCTTCAATAACCTAGAAGTCCTAGAAAGAGTATGACATATGGAGAAACATCATTTCTTATACGCCTACTGACGCAAATAATTCAGTAGGCACTTAGACTAGTATTGCCTCTTCCTAAGAGACATCACGAAATACAAAGCACAAGAATCCACACACAGCCATATCATACTGTATTCCCACTCTCATCACTACAATATCCGTGCTTTTTCCCTCTACACTCACCACCAAGTGTTCTCTGCTTACACAGAACCATCTTCTTTCCTTTTGCCCAGCTTGTAACTCAGAGATAGAGTCATGGTTTTCTTTCATAGCAAGGTTTTGTAAGATAAGAGACTTGCTTGTCAGTAAGAAAATGGGGAGAAGCTTGCAGAAAGAGCCTGCACCTCTTTCTTCACAATGCACTGCTACAGGGGAAATCCCAGCCCAGAATGGATTCAGAATACCCCTTTGTTCAGGCAGCAAAGGTAGTTCTTCTGCCTTGATGTAAGCATTAGACTACCAGTGAAAGACTTCTGAGACTTTTAAACAGAACTGAAGAGTTGTTAGAGAGAAGTTATAAAAGGGATGCCCCATATTTCTAGTATCTTCACTTTGCCATCTGTAATCCAGGAAGAAACAGGCAGGCCACTGGAGTTTTGAACAACCTCAAATCCACCATTCTGAAACAATTTCTGATACCTTAAGAGGGAAACCATGAAGGATGAACTTTTTCCCACTGTCTCCACATTTTCCATTCCTAGGGCAGCCAGTGCTCGGTTTGCTCAGCAACCCATGAGCCAAAAGCAACCAAGACTTTCAGCTCCTCACAGCAAAGGAAATGGTGCCCAGCCACAGCTGCTGAATGCGCCTGGCCAGCTGACCATGGGCAGAGGAACCACAGCCTATCCCAGCCTCCCTCACTTTTCATGGGGCTACAAAGCCTTAACAAAGCATTCCAATTGCAAACCTAGATTTGACAATTTGGCTTCAAAACAGCTGGTGTTTTAATAGCCAAAGGGAGTGCTCATAATTTTTCAAAAAAAGCCAGAAACTCAGGCTCTTGTAGCATCAAACAAAACTGATGCCATTTTTAAGTTTCAGAAGGTCGCTGTTGCTGAAGTGAAGGAAGTAGCAGTCCTATGGTCAGCGCTGCAGAGATGGGAATAGATCAACATGGTAGGCTGTTTCAGCTTCTCCCTTAGAAATTTGAGAGATCCGACTGCACCCTATTGTCTTAGCTGAGGTTCTCAGAGTAAAAGCACTAGTAACCCACAAAAATTAGCACCTTCTACCAAAGGAATCAAAAAGCAGTCAAAGCTACCCTTGCTTTACAAAGGAAGGATCTGCCACGAAGGAAAGTATTTCACACCACATGACACCAGTGGCGGAGCTCTGTATACACAACCCCTCTTCTGAGCCCAGTTCCTCATGTGATTCTCTCCTCCTTGGTGCTCACTCTGTGCCACAGTCACTGATGACAGACCCAATACTGCAAGGTAATTAAGCTGGAAGTCAAAGCAGAACTTGATTCTTGCAGCTACCCTTGCAGCTACCTACTGAAGTTCCTCAGCAAAATGAAAAATAAATGCAAAATATCAACTGATACGCTGTTTTCAACCCACAAGAATCAAACCAATAGGATTAGGACCTATTTTTCCATGCTCGAGTCCATCTCTGTACAAGAGTTTACCATTTTTTTCATAATGCCTGTTGTTAGAAACTTGTCTCAAATCTGTTTGGAGCTGGCCACAAGCTCTTCCTACTGGATACAGCTAGAACATTTCAACCACGTTATAGATCCTACACAACTAACAAGTGAAGATGATTCCCCTTCACTACAACTGACATAGTTTATAGCTTCTGCAAAAAGAGGTATCTAAGTCCTATCTGTGCTGTCACAGGGAATTTCTGAGTAGCCATGCTAAGCAGGATAGTGACAACCATGAAGCTACTCGATTGCCTCAGTCGTAAATCAAAATACTCATGTAAATTAGACTTTAGTCTCAAAATGTGTTTCTTGCCTAAATATTTAAACACATAAATAACCTCCAGCCATTCCAGCTTGTCATTTTAAGCTTTCTGACATTTATTGTTCACAAGAAAAGAAAGGTCAGACTTATCAAATCTGCATTTATGCTTCCATGACATTTTTCTCCAACCAAATTTTTCTGAATTAGGGAAGCAAGACAAATGTGGCACATTTCATAAAGGACCTTTCTCAGCTCAGCACTGCTGTCTCCCGCAGCCCCACTGAGCTCAGAAGTGGCTTCTCAGAAAACAGATGCTGTGGCTCAGTGGATAGAAAGAGATTTGGAACGCAGGCAACCTGAATTGCTGTTTGCTGTTAGGTAAATCACTCATGCCAAAAAAAGGAGATCTCCTAGTCTCAGTAGTCTAGTTCTGGGTAGCCCAAGTGGATGCTTCGGTATGAGAATGAAAGACAGGAAATGTCCAGGCACAGTGTGGAATTTGCTGCCACTTGGGAAGAAAATCACGACTTTAACTCCCCAAACACCATTACCTCAACTGAGTTAGTACTGATCTATTGAAAATGTGATACTTGCTTTACTGTGGGAATTTGGGAATTCTGTAAGCGCTAAACCGTCAATCTCCCCTCACTTGTTCTACTTTTTTTTTTGGCTAATTCACAACACAGATTTTATTTCCTATCGTGGTAATGTTCATGTGAGATGTGCAGTGAACCAAATGACCGGATTACTTAGGATATAATTCAATCAAACGCTACAAAACTGCCTTCAATTTTGAAGAATGTCTCTGCATTTGTATAATAAAGCACTTAAGTCTCCCAGTGCACTTCTTTGCTGTAGGTATTTATTCTCTGTTTTTAAGGATGCAGAAATAAAAGCACAGCAAGTTTAAAGAAAACATCTTTTTTAAATGTGCCATAAATGTTCATTCAAATAAAAAAAATAAACATATAAACTGCTACTCGTGCCCCTTTTGGTGTTTGTTTATGGATATTTTACTGAACACGCTCATGAATAAGAACATTCATAAGAACAATGAGCCTGAAGTAAACAAAATTTGCAGAAAAACCCAGCTAGAAATCGTAAACACATTGTGCACGGACATCAAAGACCAGCACCTCTGCATAACTCTGGTCCAAGTAAAACTATGTGGAAAAGTGATCACGGCATGTGTTTCATGAAGCACTCAGACTAAGCATCATTTCTAACATTATCTGCCAGATAACTGGCAACAAATTTACAAAGCCCTAAATGTTTGGGGTCAGCATGGAAATAATGAACAAGGCACCAGCACTCAAGAGAGTCATATGCTGTGACCTCTCTTGGTGCTGATGGAGTAGGAAAGTGGCTTGGACAGGAACAGGCAGGACAGCAGCAGGATCAAGAATCATGTTGCTCCCGAAGCCAGGCAAACCCATCACTAGGCAATTGGTTTCCTCTTCAAGACGCATTTACAGTTCAAGAAGCAGCACTGTGCGCTGACTAAATCCACATTTCTGGAGAGTGCTAGTGGCTGGAGTTCTAGAGGGAGGTGCTACAGACCTAATACGCAGGGCAGGAAGGATTCAGAAAGATGCTCCTAAGCACACTTAGGATTCACTGTGATTAGCAACTGGTAATAAGCATGAAGTGCGCTGGCACCCACGATACCCCAAGGTAGAAAAGGAAAACCTCAGTTTGCACTACTTCATGTCTAGAGTAAGCTCAAGTGCACTCAGGCCCATATTTAAGCTTTGACTGGTAAAGCTGGCCTGATAGCCAAGGCAAAGTGCAAAACCACTTGCACTACAATGCAAACCTTCCAGAAGCCCTACTGCAATGCCCCAGTCTTATTCACCAAGTTTCACCTCTAATTTATCAAAACAGCAAGATCAGATCTCAGGTGTTGCATAGCGGTTGAGGACGAGAGAAGAACAGAAAGCAACTGGAAAGTGACTGACGTCTTTTACCATTCTCTTCTGCTCAGTATGGCACAACTCCAAACTTCTTTGAAAGCAGAAAAACAAAACCAAAATATAACAAAAGAAAAAAGTAACTAAGAGGACCTTGATTAAATGCTGGTACCTCTAAAATATGGGGAAAGATTCTGTGGACTTTAGTACAGTCAGGTTTCAGCTTGGGGCTCTGATCTTCATTTACAGAATGTCCACTTTCAAAATCATATTTTCATGTAGTCTGAAATTCTTTCTGATCTTTAGGCAAAGGGTGCCAACCGCAAATGAGTTCAGGTGCCTGGTAGCAGTACCCTAAAGATGTAAAGCTTAATTGCCTAGGCATTATAATATCAATGGTATGTACTGAATGCAGAGAGTTTCAGGGAGAATACATGCGGCAAGTTAATAAAATTTTAGATGAAGGCCACAGTGCGGGAGTAGTATTTCGCCTAGCCAGAGGATGAAAAGTTATGCATTGCTATTTAAAAAATGTAATTGGAATGTTAAATCTATTTCATGAATGAAAGTACATTGACCTTTAGAGGGAGGAATGACTCATTTTCATCCCTGTATGCTCCTTTTTAACATACGCTTCCCACCTTTGCATATGTAAGCAGCAATTAGTTTTCATGGGAAGTTATTTTATGGCCATTTCAGCTTACTAAACTTCCTGAGTAAACTCACAAGCAACCTATTGAGCAACATTTGTGGCTCAGGTGCCCTACAGTGAGTGGACTGGGACCTTAATGTGAAAAAAATCCAAATGCCAATGCAGGGTTAGGGTGCAAGGGCTCTGGATCACTATGGAGCCCGTATGAGCGTAGAGCACTTACCTGGGACTAACCCAGACCCATGTCTACCCAGGCCATATTACCTGTGGGATGGATTTGCCAAGAAGACTCCCACAAGACCTCTGCACAACACATGCTATCTGATCTGATCATGGAAGTCTTGGGAATAATTTTAGCCTAGCAGCAGAGGATCAGTCACACAAGGGGTGCTCAGTGCTGATGCTCAGGCAGTTCTTTCATTGGCAGTCTCTATACAGAGAAAAATTTTGATTTTTTCCCAAGAAAGCTCAATAAGCTGTCCAGAGAGTACACTGCTACAGAGACTCCCTGTGTTTTGACACTATATAGCAAATCCTGTAAGATCAGAACTAAAACTAGCCAGGACTCTTCTGACAGAAAGGTTTGCTGGCTGTTCAGTTCCCATGGCAATGTACTAGTTTTGATTGAACTTTTTTTCAAAAAGGTTTCCTTGGAGGTAGGGTGAAATTTCCAGTCAAAAACCAAAGATGAGAGCAAAGTCAACAGCAACCTGGTAGTTGGGAGGTTTGCCTAAAATATGGGAGAACTGCATCACTGTGATCCTCTTCAAGCTTGCCTCTCCCTTCCTTTGCATTTTTTCTTGCGTTTTTCTACAGAAATGATTGAAATTGTTTTGACGTTTTTAGCCCCTCAGAAGCACTGGGGGACAGAGAAGCCAATATTAATTCTGAGAACATTTCCAAGAGAGGAAAATTCTCTCTTACCCTATTTTGAAAAGGCCAAACTGACACAGAAACAGTAGATGTGCTGAGGACCACAGCTTTTCTAAATGAAAGTTTTTTCTTGCAGGATGCTGTTCCCACAAGGATGAGTGAGAGAAACCTGGTATTGAGAGTATTTGCAGAGAGCCCTGTAGAAATTCCTGTGAACTGTATGGTTTGTCTGTTAAATAACAGCAGGCCAGTAAGTACATCCTTTACTAATTGTTCAGTAACACACTGAGACAAATTGCTTTACGCTTTCTGCAAACATGCTGTTAAAAAGGGAGAAGGTTCACTCCAGTTAAATATCTTTGAGCCAGTATCAGAGAGTACAACAATTAAAGAGAACAAAGCATTATTTACAGGACTCTGTCATCACACTTAAGGTCAATGGGAATTCATCCCCTTGCAATTTTTTCTCACCCTAAAATATAATTCATTCCCATTCACACGGAGGATAATTTGGCAAAAATAATTTAGCAAGGTAATTATATCTTTTCCTGGGAAGTGCTGCAATTCTGGGCATCTCCAGCAGAGGAGAAGAAAAAAAAAAAAAAGGGAAAAAAAAAATCTGCCAACATAAGTGAAGCAGCTTTACGCTGTTGATGGGAGGATTGTGTTGTTTAAAATCCATTTCCAATTAGCTTAACCAAGGAAGGAAAGGCTCACTTGCCTTAGGAAGGGCTTTAGTTAAGCCTCGCACACATTAGCTGCAATCGTGTTAATAATTGCTGGAATCTGCACTCTTATGGGCTGGTGGATGCTGTTCCTGCTGTTATCACTGTGTCAGCACATCCTGCTGTCAGCAGGGCTACACGGCACAAATTTGAGCAAGGCAGTGACACATGGCATTCACCTAGGCAGCACCTTTGCAAAGCAGAAAGGAAGGATTTTTAATGTTTTTAAACAAACCCATGTTACAAATCCAGTGCAAAGCCATGTAACAGTATACCTACACTAAAGTGTCACTGCTGAAAAAGCAGCGATGCAATTTTATAGTGACACAATGCTAGCATGCTAGCAACCTTGGTCCAAGAAGAGACCAGGATTTTTACAGGAGCTTATGAACAGCTGCTAGCAGAAGTTATTACCGTGACATAGGTAAACGAGGTACATATTCATCCCCTCTGCTCTTTCTTTTCTTGCATCCCCTGTGATTTGACTTTGCATGACTCTGTTGCAGTCAGAACAGCAGAGCCTTGTCTCCAGCATGATTTTACAGGGGCACAGCTAACTACTGCTTATCTACCTGGAAAAAAACCACACATTTCTTCTTAACAGACAATATCCAGAGCCTGTGGGGTTTACTAACTTTGGTTAAAGCTCCATCTGCAGTGTACTCACAAGATCAGAGCACCTGTTAGTCCACTTGTACACCCTTCACCCAGGTTTAAACCACACCTTCATCCTCAAAGAGGACAAATGCATGCCCTCCAGCTCCCTTACTCCCTTATAAGCACTGGAGTAAAGATGGCATTAGAAGCTAAGGCTGTATCTTCACTGCCAAAGTGGGAGATCTGTAAAGCAAAATAACTGCCACTCACAACAAAAGACGGTGGGTTTTGGTGTCTTCAATTTTTACTAATTAGTCTTTCTTTACTGCAACGTCGCAAGGCAAGACCTGCTGGAAGGTGGGAGGTGGGGTGTGTTGGCCTCACCTAGCCACCTTGTGGCAGACAGTACCTCTGCGGTATCCCTGCCGGCACTGACACAGGAACAGCTAGCCCAGGTATCTCACTTCAGCCGCAAGCCTAAGAGTGACTCACACCCAGCCTGCTCTGACAGCCTGCTTTGATTTTCATTTCAGGCAGCAAGGAATGAGATGGGTTCAGTGCGAAGTTATTCAGATTGCTGGCCCAGCTTTTCAAATGAGCATCAAAAATCAGTTGCTCTGACTTTGTATTCAAAGCCCAGTACTGACTTGTTTCACCTCTTGTGAATTTTCTTCAGTATATTCTGTGGACCATTAAGTAGGTGGCTACTCAGGGACACACCATTGACTTCTAGACAGCTTCATAAAAGCTACCTAACTTAACTCACTGTGACAAATTATTGGGCCCTGCAGTCCTCTAGGTATTATATTCTTTTAGTGGGAGAGTCTGAATCAGAGCTTGTGATAAAGGTACAATGCACACACAGAATGGAAATCTCTCTTGATCACTGGTCCAAAGCAAGAGACTCCATTTGAAGTAACGGAGCTGCCCCACACCCTGACTGCAAACCGCTGCCGCCCAGAAGCAAAATTTTAAGCCAGGCTCTCTTCACACAAGTACCAGTGCGACATAAGCCTCCTCAGATGTACCAACTTCTTGTCTGACTGTAGTGATAATAGTGCAGTTCATTAAGGATCCTCCGTAGTTTAAAAGGGAAATTAACTCAGTTTCAGACACATGAAATTCACAGGAAAACCTGCTTCTTGCAGGTTTGTCTGTTAGCCATTACCAGATACGTTTAAAGTAGAGTAGTAATACTGATACCAATAGCCCGTAACATTAGTGTACAAATTTGCTGGTCAGCCCCGGCTTTGGAAATGTTTGTGCTGTTCCCTGAAGTCTGCCTGCACATAACCTTGGAATCACTTGCAGCACTTGGAGGAAGCTCCCCTTTTTAAGATGGTATTTTCAAATTCCAAAGAACCTGATCTCCCTGTCCTTAAACTAATGACACTTTAACCTCTGGGTCTCGCTTGCGTCTGTCTGGCACAAACGAACTCTTGGCATTTCGTAAAAATCCCTCAGCGCTTTCAAGCAGTTCTCCTGGCACCACAAAAGCCCCTCGATACATTTTGCCACCGGTATACCACAGTCCTTAAGGACAAGCCGCCACCGCTCAGGGGAGCTGCGCTTCCGCAGTCGCCGGGGTCGCAGTGACCAGGGCTACGCGGAGGGGCTGGACGGTGTCCCGGCGGAGACCGCGCACCGTACCGCCGCGGCTCCGCGCACGCTGCGGCGGGGGACTCCGCGGCGGCGCACGCAACGGGGGCTCGGCGAGAGCGGGCGAGGGGCGCTGCCCGGCGCACTGCGCGGCATGCAACGCACGGCTCACCTGCCGCCGAGACGTGGAAGAGGAGGCGAGGGCGGGCGGCGCGGATGGCCGCCGACAGCCCGCGCTCGCTGCCCGGGAGGGCGCCGCGGCGCTCGGGCATCAGCCGCACCCGCAGCCGCCCGTCGCCGGCGCGGAGCCACCAGGCGAAGAGCTCGGTGAGGTTGAACTCCAGCTGCGCCCCGCCGGAGCCCGGCGGCGGTTCTCCGGTGCAGCCGTCCCGCAGGCTGCTCTCGCCCACCTCCAGCACCAGCTGCTTGGCGCGCCGCAGCCGCCGCCCGGCCGCGGAGGGCCCGCCGGGGGGGGGCGGGCGGCGCGGCCCGCGGCAGCCCCCCGCGGGCGGCGCGGAGTAGAGGCGCGCAGTCCAGCCGCAGGCGGCACCGCGCCGCGGCGCGCCCCGGCGGGCCCAGCACCAGCTCCCGCACGTAGGTGCGAAACAGCGAGGGCACGACGAAGTCCACCGCCAGGCTCCTCCTCTGCAGCCGGGAGAGGCCGGGGCTCTCCCGCGGCCCCGCCGCGCCCGGGGCCAAGCTCAGGGCGAGGCAGGCGGCGGCCAGGAGGCGGGCGGGCAACCTGCCCCTGCCATGACCCGCCTGGCCGCAGCGGCCGGCAGCGCGCCGCGGGGCCCCGCGCCCCGTCCTGCGCCCGCGGGGCTGGCGGCCACGGAGCGGCGCCGGGGAGCGCTGCGCCGGGCTGGTCCGTCCGGGGAGCGCAATGCTGGGCCGGGCCGCTGCGGAGGCCGGTCCGTCCGGGGCCGCCGCCAGGCCGGTCCGCCCGGAGCCGCCGCTGCGCGGGCTTTGCCGGCTCCAACTACCCGCCACAACGCTGGCATTACCCAGCGAGCGCTGACATCACGCCCGAGCCCGCCCGCCAGCAGCCAATGCCGTCCCCGGCAGCCGTCATTATGCAAATGTACCGGGGCGGGGCGGGCGGAGGCCGGGCGCGCGGCGCGGGGGATGTGGGGGGCGCATTCATTGAGAAAAAAATGGCCCGGCGGCCCCGGCCACCCCGGTGTCCCGGTCGGGGGGGCACCGTCCCCGGGTCGAGGGACGCACGGTTCTCCGGGCCGGGGGTGGGGGGAAGCGCGGTCCCCAGGTAACGGACTGCGGGACGCACTGTCCCTGGTACGGGGCTGGGGGAGCGGCCGTTTGCGACCCGCAGGGGCTCTGGGAAGGGCAGGGCTGGAGCCGCACCTCCACATGGCCCGGTGGGACCGGGGACGGGCTCTGATCCCCGACTCCGGCCGCTGCCTGCGTGTGATGAGGGGCTCTGGGGTCCCGTTCCCCGCCTCTTCTCTCTGTCTCTGTGCAGGCAATGATGGACAGAGCTGTTCGTTTTGCTCCCATCCTTTCCTTCCCTCCCCTCTGTCTTTCCTTCCTCCCATCCTTCCTTTTCCTCCCATCCTTCTCTTTCTTCCCTTCTTCCCTTCCCATACCTTTCTTTACTGGCTTCCTTCCTGACCTCCTTAAAGGCTGACGTCCCCAAAACAACCCTGGACGCCTTTCCTCTGTAGGAAAAAAAAAAAAAAAAGTGAGAATTAGGGAGGGAGGAATCTTAGAGCAGAATCACTCTAAAAAACTGAACAAAATTCTTCCATTTCAGAATGAAAACAACAGCCTTAAGAAGGGTTCATGCAACAATTTCCCCTTTTTACCTTTAATAAATACAATATAATTACTGTAATTACATTAGTGCTATGCCTTAGGATAGCTAATCATAACTCATTCATGTTTCTGGAAGTTGCCTATATGAATTAATGACTTATTATTATCTCTTTAGTTTGATACTTAATGCATGTATATTTTTATAATCCAGGTCTACTTTAACTATATAATCATTAGAGTGCAATTATTCTGTCATGCGCTTATTCTTCCACTTATATCAAATGAATGTAATATACAGACACTGTGGAGCAGAACCACAGCGTAATGCCTCTAACTGTAGTGCCAAAGAGTGTAATTGCAGGCATGACGCTGGAAAGGGACCGAGATATTTTCTGTGCAGAAGAGTTGAGGAAGGAACTTCAGGGCAGTCCCCGAAGGGGACTTTTGTGCCTCACGCAGGTGTGCTAATTCAACTCGATCCAAGATGGCAGTGTTGCCCCAACTGATGCTAACGGGCCTTGGATGTTTTCCCCCAGCTCTTCTCATTTCACAGTCCATTAGATTCACTTGCCTAATATGTGAACCCTAATCCTTCACTTTCCAGCTTTAGCAATACTTTGAGGCTTGGTCTTCCTTCAGAGTTAGAAGAGGAAGACGACTGGAACAGAGTGAAATATGTACAAGTGTTCTGTAAGATAAGATCCACCACAGAAGTATTTAAAATTGATCCTTGTGCTGAGCTCAGATTCGTCACTGGAAAAAAAATGTTAATGGACTGAATTAATGATGGGCCACTGGTCTTTTCATTCAGCCTCTTCATTTACTCTAGTGGATAGTCACAGAAGAATGCACCTGCCCTCTTCACCACATTATTTTGGACTATCATCTTACGCCGCCCAAGTATCACATGCTAGTGAGGAGAATGACAATTATTGCAGAAAAAAGGTATGCTAGGCACAGGCAATGTTCCTAAAAATCTCTACAAACAGTTTATTGTGGGCTCTTTTTATTCTTGCACAGAACAGAACAGATTTCCATCAAATCAAGTTGCTGCTGTGGGACTTCTTCAGGTTTTGCTTCTCAGTATTTCCTCTGGAACGCAATCAATTCGAGCCTAATGCTGGGCTCATTTCGGTGATTGGTTAGTCTCCCCTTGACTGCAACTGGGTAGACCCAGGACGCAGTTCAGATTTTCAACTCACAGACTAGGAATAGAACAATTTAATTAATTCCTTTAAGCTAAGATAGACCTCTTGCTAAGATAGACCATGTCTTTACAACTTTACTCTTTATCTTGGAAATTATACAGGTATCTCACTGACCTTCATCTTAACTGGGAAGTCAAAGGTGGCCCCAGTGATAAGTCAGGCTGGCATGACTAGAAACTTAGCTGTCTGTTCTCTCCTCAGAAGGAGATAAAAAATGTGTGGTGGTACACTGCAGCCATCTCCCACGCTCCCCAGTCATACTTGTGGGTGCTGTCACCTGAAGTCACTCTCTTTTCAGCCTCTGCCTTCTCTACCATGTTTGCCAAAAAAGCTGTTGAGCAGAAGACGGTTTCATAACATGCCTAACCTAGGAATAAGGGAATTTGTTTCTGGTCGCTGTCACTGGTGTGGGTGCTGTACAGACCCAGGTGGCTCTGCCACCTTTTGGGGGGATGTTCCCCTGGGACAATATGGAAAAAGTCCTGAGATGCCTGGGGACAAGACGGAGGGTGGTCTTTGCCTGCAGTTAGGTGGGGGTGCAGTCCTGCATTCCTAAAGCACCCATGGCACTGAATGAAATAATCTGATAGAGCTTGGGAAAAAAAGGAAGGTTCTGTGACTCCTGCAACTACCAGGCTGTTACTTAACAGTCCCAAGGAAATTAGGTAGTGCAACAAAGTATGCAGATGTGTACTTTTCCCACTGTATTACCTTGTTTCATTCCCATGAAACACAAGAAGGTTAGAGCTGAAAACTGAAATTAAGAGGTGACTTTATTAATAGGCTTTAAATGAAATGGCAACAGCTGTTAATACATTGAAAGAGAAGAAGTGAAAATGGACCCATTAATGAACGAAGAGAGGCAAAGAAATCAATGTGGGATCTCCAGTCATTGAGTTGCTTGCCTGCCTTTTTATCTCCTTTTATAATTGGTCTTTAACAGAAGAGCGATATGGACATTTGGGAAGGAATAGAAGCCTGGCCAATACCACCACTAATGAAGGCCAGGTAAGGAAATACTTTGTTCAGCTTGGTGATAGGTTGGGATCAGCAGATCTGGACAATGTGCTTCCCAGGTTTTTAATTTAGCTAATGAATTGACTCTGTCACTGGCAATTAATTTGAAAAGGGAGTAAAACGATGGAAGTCTCAAAGGATGAGGAGGGGGGATTAAATACAGTGCTAACCTTTAAGATGGAGGAAAAAAGTCACATTGGTAGGTCTACAGTTCAGCGCCAGCAAATAGTGAAAGAGAACGCGCCAGGCAGGGGACTTCAGTGGCAGCATATTGATGTGCAAGAGCTGAGGGTGTGACACTGCGGAAGGTGCATTCTGCTGATAAAAGACTCACACCCTCAAACATTAAAAAATTTATGCCAGGAGAACTGTATTACCTATTGGGGCTCTAATTGCCACTGTGTGAATGTTGGAAAAGACCCAGTAAATTTCACATACCCACATTTTAGCAAACCTTTGCCAGCACTTCGTGAGAAATATTACTAGGGTAATAGAGCTGAGCCAATGTCATGCAGTCTCAGAATCAGTCAGAAGACTATTGGAAACTGGAGTGCTGTGAGCGGAAGATGGGTATATAATAGACTGAGCAAGCATCAGAAATGGCATGTTTTAACATTTCTGCTTGTACTGAGCTGGGAATGTAACAGTGTCAGCTCCTTAGGCAGCACTGCCTTGGGGAGGCTTCACCACAGTCAAATGTGGAGGTGTAATTGGACAGGCGTGTGAGAGTGTCAGCAATGCAAAAGGAGGGAACTGAGGAACTAAGCCAAGCTATCAACAAGGAGATGGTATTTAAAAGCAGTGGTTTTCAGCTAGATTTTTGAAGAAATAGCGACTACTGAGCATAAGCATTCCTGATGGTGTACAGAGCAGAGAGAGATACCATTTATGTTTTCTGCCTCTCACTGAGTTCCGTGTACAAGTCATCTGTTATTTGTACATTGGGGATGTGTTAGATCCAAGGTGCAGTGGCAAGGCCGCAAAGCCAAGTGTCTGTGCACGACAAATATTTCAAAGAGAGAGCTGAGATTTTCTGTGTCTAGACACGTCAGCTGAGCAGAAGAATACAGAGGGAACGGCAATGGGATATGGCGATGTGCATTTTGTTTGGGTCTGTGTAGGAAGAGAGCAGACTTCATGGAGAAACAACCATAGTCCCTCCACGCAGTATGGTCTTGCTTCTTAAGCTTGCTGAGCTCAACTGCCTGACAGGCATGTTAGACCAATGGGATCCTGCTGGCAGCACAACCTTCACTTTCATAAATCTTCTCTCACTAGGGTTAGCAGAACAATTGCTGATCAATTTGCATCCGATTTAGGAAGGCAATGGGTTGATTTCCTTACTCTCTGCCTTGCTGCTCAGAGTCCCAGGAAGAGCGAGGACTTTGATCCAGAGCTTGTAATTGAGGAGTCAGATCTGAAAGCTGTAAATCTCAACTGTACTGACTTCAATGAAGCTTCTTTGAATTTACACTAATGAGGCAGAAAGTAGATTCTGGCTTTTGCTCATCACTTTGTAATCGCTCTGGCTCCCTGAGACTAAGGCAGTGAATCAACAATGCTCATTATTTCATTTGCTGCTTGCTTAAGCTACCTGCTCTGCTTTGACTATTGAGTGTTTCTAAAGTAGCCTTCCATTTGCCAGGATAAAGCATAATAGCCTCCTTATTACCTTCTTTTTTTGCATCTTGCTCATCATGTCAATTAGCGTGTTTGCATTTTAACAGAGATCTTGCCTGAAAGCATTCTGGCTGCCAATGTCACAATTACTGTTTCTTTCTGTTGGACCAATTATAGGTGATAATGTACTATTTGACAGTGTTTGTGTTCTAATTAAAGCCTGATTGCAATTTGGTGCTCGATTCCAGCCAAGCTGCTTCTTTTATATTGGGTATCCCCTAGTCACAGCTTTTTACACATCCCCTGGATTATACATGGAAAATAAAAATAGATGAGTCATCATTTGTACAAAATATTTTCTCACATCCATCCAGATTCATCTTCTGTTTTCTTATTGAATACTCCAAGCATTTTTTCTTATTCGGTGAGAATCTTTATCAAGGACAGAGCATGCCACAGATAAAAGCAGGATGGAGCTTTTGAATGACAAGTTTAATCCATCACTTAATGCCCACACTTCCAAGTGTCAGCCACAAACCACCGATTGTTAATATCACCCAGCACTAAGGTACATCAGTACAACAGTTTTGCCCATTCAGAAAAACAAACAAATCAATGCTGAAAATGTGTCAGGCTATAAAACAGGAAAAAACACCCTATAAAGCAGGTCTGGGGACAAAAATGGAGGAAGATTAATTACTGTGTTTATAATAAGGGAAAATGCCATTCTCATTTCCAAACAAGAGGTATCTGTTCTCATCTTACTTTTAGCGCTGTGTAAAACAGCATGGGGACATTTGACAGCATTACCTTTCCTGCAGTTCTGCTTGCCTCTCCTTGCATAAATGCAGAGGTCTGCTTCTAAATCTGCACCTGAGTTCACATCCTTTTGGATGCTGGTATGCACAAGAGAGGTTATAAAGCATACGGGTAAGAGCAGAGCAGGGTGGAAGCTAGTACGCATCACGTTTGTGCAGTCTGTGTGGTGATTTTCAAACCGTGTAGGATCAAACACATCACCAATGAAGTGTGGTTTCTTCCCTGATCACCGGAATGAGCAATATACAGGCACAAATGTGAACTTGCCTTGCTTCAGTGCCCTGAAGTGAATTGTGCTTACAAGAGGGAAAAGGCCAATTTTATGGCATTTGAAGTGATGGCTGAAATTTCAAAAGCAGCCAAGCTAGCTATGTTCCTATTTCACACATACCAAAGGACCTTGTAGAGGAACTCTGTATCTGGGAAGCAGTTTCTCCAAGAGGACTCAGTTGACCACATTAATTCAAAGGAGTTCTACTGGGAAATCAAAAATATTTCAGCATAGTGTAATGTGCTCAGTGAGAAACCTGGTCCTCAACTGACTGATACAAACCACAGTTCCCAGAAACAAGGCCTCACTGAAAAGCGGTTGGTGTGGCTTGCTTTCACACTGGCCAGAGCTCTTGCTGCCCAGGTGCTCATTAGGCAGCTCCCAGTTGGGTCTTGTTTTCTCCCAAATACATTTATCTGAATAGACTGCAGAACCAACGGAGTTCTGTCTCCGAACCTTTGCAGAGAAGAGCAACCTGTAGCTCAGCTTATCAGAATCCCCAGGTCTAGTGCTAATCGCTTTATAGCTTAAAAGGATTTTCCCAGTAGGTGCTCTGGGCTTACAATTTACTTCTCCAGGGTTTTAGTTAAACGTATGGCTAAAACATACAGACATGCTTATGCAAAGATTTGGAAGCACAATCACTTCTTATTTTAAGTGCTGACGTATGTAAGGAAATAATAAAATACAGTGTACATTTCTCTGCCTCCATTCCCTTACTGCTGTCACAGGTTCCCAGGCTTTTGAGGTGCTCAGGAATCCTCTTGAGGTCATGGCTTTTCCTGACAGAACCTGTCTCCCTTGTGTAGCTATATCCCTTCTCCCTCAGCCAGTCCCCCTCTTAAGGGGGGCGTACTGCCATCCTCTTTCCTGTCCAGACTTCATGTGCCAGAAATTCTTCTGAAGTTTGTCCAGGTTATCATGCTCTATGGCTTTCTAGGCTCCTGTATGGTCTTTCTGAATCATGTGTCTGGGACTTCTACTCTTTGAACGCCAGACAGTAGCCAAGCTACACTGGAATGCATTTCACATAAACCCCAAGCACTTGTGGTTTTGCTGCTTCAGAGCATCGGCCAGACTGCCTCCTTAGTACACAGATGTACTCACCCCAGAACTGCTGGGAATAAAATATTTCAGGTCTGCTTTCTAGGCCTATGGCGTGGCACATCAGTGGCTTTTGAAACAATTTCTGGATTCCTCTTAAATCTCACTCTCTGGAAACGGAAGAAGTTCACTAAGGCTTTTCGGGTTATCGAGTTAGGATCTAGGTCACAGCTTATCTTATTGCAAATGGAGTGAAAATGACCTTTTCTGAGAGGCGTCCTGGGACCTTAAATTCAGGCAGGTGTATACATCTAATCATTTTGTTTAATGTTTGTTGTGTTACCACAGAAGCACGATTTTTCCCATTTCAAAGGAAAAAGTAGTCACAGCTCTTCACCTTCTGTCTGAGAGGCTAATTTAATGCTGAGTCAAGCACTGAGAGAGAAATAATGAACAGTAAGTGCATATGCAAGAGGCTTTAGGGAGTGGACTTCTCAGTCCACTGACAAACTGATATTTAGGGCTGACAGCAAAATCAGCAAACTGCTTAATGAAGACGAACCCACCGCACTTAGGGGTTGCTTTTCCTCATTAATTTCCTAAGGTAATACTTCCCCAAAACTCAATGACTGCCCAAGAGCGGACAGCTGTGAAGTCTCCCTAAGCTGTTGGGGTTGGTGGCGGGTAGGGTCAGGAATTCCTGGCATTGCGTGTCTGTGTGACAGATGTGTCACATACCCATTTGCCTTTGCTCTAAACTTTCCAGGTTGGATAAAAAGGCCAGTAATACTTAACTGCAGAAGACTTTCTTTCATATCTGAAAGATGAAATGCAGTGCAGGCACATTTGGAACATGTTTGTGATACTCAGTAGTGACTGCAATGCCTAACTTTACACGGGAAAATGTTGGCTGAGGGCCTAATTTTCATTTTCGTACAGAATGAGCAAACGCCTTTCCCATTAGCTTCAGTGAGATTGTTGCTCGGCATCTGTGAGGTGTTACTCTGTGCTTGCAGATGTTGCTGATGTCAGCTTTAGACAGGCTACAAACCACAGGAGAGTTTTTTTAATTAAAAAAAAAGATGGAATGACCTCGTAATAAACAAAATATTTCATTTCATTGTAAATCCAGAAAAAACCAAAATTCTGTATATTGCAGAGTGCAATGGAAACTGTCCTCAAGAGTCCTCTTCACATGCCTGCCAATTTTAATGAAGCAGTTGGTGTCAGATAATATCCAGTGTAGATAATAGGTTGAAGAAACCAGAGATCTGTTTCACCATTTCTCTTGGTGCAGCATGGCTACGAAATCCCACCATCCTAATTTGGTAATGTTTCACAGCTGCTTTGGGATTTATAAAGGAGGAGCCATGCTATCAGAGTCACAGAACTCCAAGCTAAGGAAGCTCAGCAGCTCTCTTCCTTGAAGCACTGGTGATGCTGAGGACTGAAGGAAGACCACGCACTTCTGGAATAATATATGAGAAATATACCCTGCCCTCATCCCTAGATTACTAATCCTCCCTTCTTGGCAAGATTTTTCTCCTTGGATATTTACAAAAATGAAACTCATTGCCTGTGTACCAAGGTTTACTGAAATTTGAGAGGAACTGAGATAAGTCTGCCAGTCACTATTATTAGCCTGAAGCAGCTTTTTGTTAATATCTTGAAGGTCTTAGCTTACAGAAGCCCTTTAAATCATTCATGGAGACATGCAGACATACTTGTAATTGCTTCTGGTTTTCAAGTAGGTACTGACATTCGAAGTTCAGACAGTGTGCATCCTTTCTCTGCAGTAACCTATAGGAATTCAGCGATCCCTTCTGGTCCTCTGTTCCTATGGCAAACAAAACGATAGGACATAAAACAAATGTCAAATTTAAAAATATTTCAGGTAATGGAGAAAAAAAATCCCCACTTAATCAAGAACAGGCTCTTTTAAAAAAAGTTCTGCAGCTCTGTATGAAGATATTCTTAGTGATTAAAGAGGGTGTTTTATAAGAGCTGCATAGCCAGGCTAGTATTCTGTCTGGAATGTCCCTTTTAGTCATCTTTCTATTCCATATGAAACTTTAATACTAACAAGCATAAACAAGCTAGGGTAAACCTTGAATTTACTGTTATTAATAGGTTACAATCTGCTGCAATATCATCCCATGTCTCTCCAGGCAATTAAAGTTGTTTCTTGCTTTTAAAGAAGCTTTAATGGGTGCAGCCAATGGACCATCTATTATCATGAATGAACTCAATTACTATCTTGGTCACGATCAATATTTGCTTACACCAAGTTAGGAAAAATACTGAAAGCTTATAGAGTGGTTAAATGGCTGCTGATGTTAAGACAGCAGGAAAGCCTGAGAGCATTGCAAAATGTACCCTTAAATAAGTGCAGTTTGTCTTGATATTTCTGAAGTCATCCAGGAAATAAGTGCTGATGATGATCTTTTCTGACACTGGTACTGCGAATTTGCATCGAAGAGATAAAGGCTTCCTAAATCTCTCAGTGGGGGAAGGTTAAAAATTAACTCACCATTCCCCCAGTAAGATGAATAATGTGTTCTAAGAAGCAAATTCACTACAAAATGCTCTGCAAATTAGCCAAGCAGATGTACATTCATGTTCACACATGTGACTGGCCTAGGTGAAAGAGCCACTACTAGATAATACCTCTGGGCTATTGCCAACCAGCTCTGCAAGAGCTTAGCAGAGGAATACTGCATCCCAGCAGGGTGACTTTGCTTCCCCTGCGAAGGCAGCACACTGGGGCCAGAGGAATTCATAGTCTTATAACGGGCTAAAGTGCAAGTTTCATCAGAAGCACATCAATAGCACCCCAAAGGAGTGGTCTGCATCATCCCCATATGATGACTTTAATCATTCCAGAGGGAAGCTACTTGGAGATTCGATTGTTGGAGGGGGAGTCCGGAGTTTCTAACTGTATGTTACATTTTCTCTGATTGAGTCACTTAATTTCTACTTTGGTTTTCTGTTTTAAAAACTGGCTTTGTACTCTGGGAATTGAAAGGTGGCTAGGAAGAAAGAGGTTGAAAGAGTAGGTGAAACTAGCAAAAGAGGTCCCAGACATTAGGGTAGTTGGTTTCCTTGTTCATTTGTCTTTTTTTGTTTGTTTGTTTGTTTTTAAGTTAAGGCTACCTTCAGGGCAAGTTGGAATGTTATTTTGTCCTGGAAGATCCTCAATGGGAGAGCCTGAAAATGTCAACCTTTTCCAGGTTTTACTGGCTTTCCTACATGATTAAGGTTATCTTTGCTTTAGCACAGCCATGAAAGGCTGCCATATATTTCAAAACAGGCTAGGAGACAATTAATTTTTTTGGGCCCTTCTTGGACGATGTCCCAGAGTATCCATAGGGCCTGCCAGGCAAGCCATCAGCAAAGGATTACAGATTTTGATGGAGAGGTTTGTTGATGGTCTATTGCCTACATTGCGATAGAAACATTCTGGCCAGGTGAAAGGAAGACAAGAGCTTCCCATTAATCATTTACACTTCACAGCTGAATTGTTAAATAACAATGGGTCAGTCATTTAATCTTACTGAATCTTAATCGTCTGTCTTGGAAATGAGCTGAGATCACTCTCGTGTACATGGGATATAGTTGAGAGACCATTACAAGTACTAATTTGTATCATACTTTGCAAAGATATGAGAGGTTATGCCTGGGCCTGGTTTCAGTTACACTGAGTCCACTGAAGCAGCATGAAGGGTATCGTCAAGGACGGAGCTTTGGGTTTTCCTCCATGAATTTGTCTAGTGGTTTTTTGAATGCAGGTAGCACTTTGTCCAGATTGCTTTAGGTATGTCAAAAGGTTTAACTGGATTCAAAGGGTGATAAAACAAATTAATGTTACAAAAATGCATCAAGGTCTACTAAAAAGAAACTTTTGGGCTTCCCCCCAAAACCTTAGACATCAGCTTTGGGGGCAAGTAAGTGTGATCCCAGTAGACTGTTCTGCAGGTCTTCTGAGGCTTATTGGCAACCCTGAGGATCAAGAGCAGTAGCCTTCAAAAAGTTATTTGATTTATGCAGGCCTGAAACAAACAAGCAAACAAAGGAGAATAGTTTTCCAGTATGAAATATTCCCTTATTCCCCTCGTCCGTTTCCTCCCGTCAATCATTTTCAATCAAATAAAATGTCAGGTTGGTTTTAGTTTGGTTTTGTTCATCCTTCTATTTCAAAACTTAAGTGTAAATGTTTTAATGAAGCATTGGCCTTTGGGAAACAGCAAATGCACAATTTTAGCCTTCACTCAGAAATGTCTGTTTCTAACAAATTTAGTGTCAACATCGGTTCATAATCAGATTTTGACAGACCTAAATCTGCATTTTTCAACAAGTGCAATATTCAAACAGAAAAGTGTCCAGCTCTGAACTGGCACCACAGTTAGAGCAGCTGCTCTCCTGTGTACAGCCTCACGAAGAATGAGGTCTGTTCTCCCTTTTCCCAAACGTTTAGCATAACGAAGGGATCGAATTCTGTCATCATTATCTGCATCAAACTTCAGTACAACTAGTGTGAAGAAGTTCATTTTCACAAGCCAGTGCAGACTCTGGCCAAGCAGAATGCTCACACAGTTTATTAGAAGTGCTGGGAGGTTCTTGAACATTTTTTAACCACTGCATTCAGTATTCGGCTTGACTCTATTAAACGCTTGGATGGATATCCAAGCAAGAAAACAAAAAAATCCTATTGAAACAAGAAATAATGATATTTGAATCACATGTCGAATTGCACCATTTCACTGTATCCTTCCCCGATTGCTTTATAATCTTAAAAAAAAATTAAAAACCCAGATGGAAAACTGCTTCCCTACGTAATTATTTCTGTTACTACCCCCGACAAATGATCACACACTTTTCTTACATATTTGCTTCTTTAAAATAATTTAAGCTTCTGTTGCATTCTGCACTTGGTCCAAAAGAGACCATAAAGAGACTGCCCTTGGCAGGAAAGATTGTTTGCTTTCCTCATGCCCTAATCCAGAGAGGTGCAGAGCAAGCTCAGCCCCTTCTGAAGTAAGTTGAGACAAGGCCCCTGGCGATTAGGGCTTCTGAGACTGTTTTATTTCCATTGACTTCAGACTTGTAAGTCTTTGTTTTTCATCCTTCTCTAAAGTTATTTTAATTAAAACAAAACAAGTCAGAAAATCCCACATTTTAGCAAAGCAAGGTTCCCAAATAGCCTTGTCTCTTCGTGTTTGCTTCCTAGGTCCTCTTAGGAGTTAGGCCTCCAATTTAAAAGCATGTTGTATTCATGTGAAGGGAGAATGGAAATTTCCACTCTGCAAATTTTCACTAGCATATTTCTGCTGGGAACTGCTCTGCATAAAAGAACAAATTTGCCATAGAAGAAAGGATAACTTCTGTCTTCCTAATACACGTATCCTTTGACATCCAAGCAAATTGCACAGAACTAACATGCTACCCATGTGGAAAACTGTTGCTTCTATCCCAGTGCTGGATGACTAGGAGTTGTTGGTGTGATACAGTGGTGAAAAGCTCTTCTGATTCTAGGGCGCATCAGGCCAGGCTTTGTCAGTGGAGACAGAGAAATACCATTTACAGTGTCGGTAAGGCCTCGTTTCAGATACTGCAGTTCCTGTCACCTCCGTTCAAAAAAGGTAAGTTGAAATTAGAAGGGGGACAGAGAAGGATTTTAAAGATGAGTTCAGGAACAGAAGATCTATCTGACAAAAAGACATAAAAAGAGTTCAGCTTGTCTGGCCTAGAAAAAGGAGGCTAGAGACGGGAGGTAACAACTCTTTATAGATAGATACATCGAGAAATAATATTGGGGAGGGAGAAGAATTATTTAACCTAAAGGATAATGCTGGAACAAGATCAAATGGATTTATATTGGTCATGAATAAATTTAGGCTAGAAATTGGGGGAAGGTTTCCAGCCATTGAAAGAATGACATTCTGGAATAGCCTTTCAAATAGACTATGATGGGCAAAGAACTTCAATTTAAACTTGTGATATGAGTCCTTGAATAACCAGGAGGGTTTGAAAAAAAAAAAAACCACTTAATCAACTATTTGTTGAAGGTGTTGCTTACACAATAGATTTACATAAAATTTATTCCATGCTCTGGAGCTTCTACTGATTACCTGCCAGGGATAAGAAGAATCTTTTTCTACTTCATATATAATTTTGCTTCTCGGGCTTTTTTCCCTTTTTTCTTTTGCCCTGAAGGAATTAGTCACAGAGGAAGAGAAGAAGTAGATGCACAGGCATTCCTCCAAGTATTAAAATCTTCTGGGTGGATATGTTATTGTCCATGTACCTGGGTTTCCACTGACTGCCAGATCTGATGTCAGGAGGTAATTTCCTCTTAGTTCAGCTTTTTACTGAAGGGCATAGACTTGTCTGCCAGTTAAGACTACCTGAGAATTTAATTTAACATATCCTGAATATTATTATATCAAAAATATTATTGACAAAGTCAATCTCTTGCTTCATTTCTGTCATAGATGATGGCTGCAGCTGAAAGGCTTTGACAACAGTCTGAAATTCATGACAGGGTGTGAAAAGTGTTCTGTGTTGGGCAAGGGCTGGTGGAGTAAGGCCAAGCAGCTGTTCCACAGAGCACAGGATGACACACCAGGATGCAGGCCTTCCAGACTTGGATTAACTGTGAGTCTCAACACTTTGAAACACAAAGGGTGGTAAAGCATTGCTGTTGCTACAAGATTGCCTCTTACCCAGCATTTGTTTTATCCTCTTTGTTTTAGCCAGAGAACATGTCTTGATGTGCAGTGCTGTTTCCTATTCCTTGCATCAAAAACTGAATCAAAATGCTAAGGGCTTTCAGTATGGTGAGACATGGAAAGAGGCAGCGTTTTGTCAAGGCTGTAATCATACTGCATCATCACTAGCCAACCGTGCATTTCCCCTCCAAGATCAGCTGTAGGTACGTAGTGCACAGGGAGTGCACATCCATACCTTAGGGTCAGTTTTCCGTAGCATTTTCCTGCCAGCAATTTTATAAGGCAGTTGGACTCATTTTCCAGCCCAGCACCGTCATGCTGAAGCTTCTCGCAAGGGAGAGTTTTAAATAAAGCTTAGGCAAAACTCAATCCTGCCTTTTCCTCTGAAAAAAAAAAAACCGTAGCCTTTCTGACCATTCTGGATTATTCTGCCAACTCTGGACTATTGCCACCCTCTCCTTCCCTCTAACCTGACCTGTGTCAGGACCTGACATGAAAGACCATTTCCCTCCTACAATCTGTTCATGGCTTCCTACAGCTCACTCACTGGTCATTTGTTTGATCCGCTAATTGTACAGGGCCAGCTGGCTCCCAGGTCCCTGGTCCATGCTGGGGCAGCACGCTGTTACACTATTCCTGTAGCCCATGAAGCCCATGTGCTTTGGAGCTGATGTTAACATTAACAATTTGAAGTGCTCTAATTCTTTACTCTTTCCTTTATGTATGACAGAAGGAAGCCCACTTGGTCTGCAGATCTGCTTGGCCCTGCAGGTTGTGCTTACATCAGTTGCCCATTGTCTTCAGTACAGACATGCCTTAGTAAGTAAAGGTTAAGTCTTTGAATTAAAGGATTAAGTCTTTGAATTCTGACTGTCATGCAAACTCCATCTCTCAACTGCTTTAGAGAAACCAGTAGTGTGGCTTCAGGGAAAAAAAAGAGCAGGAAGACAAAAGTAAAGGGGAAGGGAGGAGTTTTCAGCTGAGATTTGAAATGAGATGGAAAGCCAATGAAGCAGAGAAATACAGACAAGCCTGTTCCAGATAGCAGGAGGCGTAGAGGAGAAGTTTCTTATCCCACCTCTGGCCAGATTGCGCAGAGGGACAGAGAACAAGTGAAACTTGATGAAATTAAAGGGCATTACATGTAGGAAGAAAAAACAACCCACGCTTCTCTGCACACGATGCAGTCAACCTGTAGAATATACTGCGGAGAAAGTCATAGAGTTAAATGCTAAGGTTGGATTTTTCTAAGAGTTTGATCATTGTGTGACTATTAGTAACAATGCAGAGCAGTGCCAGGTAACTTAAAGGTAATCAAATTTCAAAGCTCCCTAGGATAAGCCATCCCCCACCAGGGTCAGCAAGACATGCTATGCTTTGGATGTGAATGCTCAAACAAAATTCTACCATTAACTGGGAGCATTACAGGGATGTGTTGCCATCTGCAAGAACCGAATACTGATGCCTTCTGGAGACCAGGCACTTGCTACGCTGACCACTGCTTATGCTGTTTCTCTGTAACCTTGGTGCTATTTGTGCCCATCAGGTATGCTGTTCCTGTTCATCTGGGTGCTCAAATCTGAGTGTTTCTTCCTTTGTATAGTCAGGAAAAAAGTGAAGTGATGTGCATCCTTATCCACACTCCTGGAGGATTACTGAAGGTCAAAGCTAGAATAACCAGCATTTACTTCAGGCAGGGTTGCTGTTATCTGAGCAGTTCAATTAAGATGAGGCTGAAAGGAAAGCAGCTGGGGCTTTAAAAGCTCTCATCTCTCAACAAGCCCATCTTCATGCCCCATACTTTTTATCTGCTTGCCTCCTGTTTTCAGAGAGCCCTGGGATTCCCCAAAATGCATTCAATATATTGGGACCTTCAGTTACTGCCCTCCCTTCTTCCCTCCGCCTTTTCTTACAGGGGTCTTTGGGATGTTTCAGGAATTTAACAGGTTGAAATGAACTGAAACAACAAAAATTACATCAATTTCATTTGGAAAAAAAAAAAGCATAATTTTTTAAGAGGTGGTAGGGAAATTCCTTCTCTCCCTTTTTAATCTGCTACATTCATTAGTTACCAGAACATTCTCTGCTCACATCAAACTTTGCATCTGCATTTGACTACCCACAAGACCAGATGCCAGGGAGTCCTTCCTGATTTCTGCAGGCTGAATGCTCCTGACATGCACAGGCGGCACTGGGCTCAGCGTGAACTGTAGCGTAACAGCTACACGCCATCTGGTGAGGGGCATCACAGCACTGGTGACCAGCACTGAAAAAAACACAGTAGTTAAATCATTTATGCAGGAAGTGAGGGATGAGGGTTCATTAGAAACATGCTTAGAAAGAAACTTGAGTTTGGGTAGCAGGCTTGGATAAAGCACTCCTGTCTCTGTTGAAGCCATCCCCTGTGCCATAAAAAATGCTAAATTCATATGCCATAAAAAAAAGGAAAGAGAGAGAATCACCAGGGGAATGAGTGGAAGAGTACTGGATGAGTTGCAGGTCAATGGAGCAGGGGAGCAGGAGCATATGCTGCTGGTGTGGAGTGGGCATGAGGGACACTCACATTCTGCCTGCATCCTCCATTACCAGCTGGAAGCACAGGTGAGAAACACAAGGGACTTCCTATTGTGTGCTTATTTCAATTGCTACCTCTTTGCTTCCAGAAGCCGCAGAGCTAAAGGCTGTGAATCACATTCTGGCGTACTCTAACTGGGCCAGGCTCTTCACTTAAAAAGAAAAAACTCATTACCAACAATCTGCTTCTGAGGACAAAAAGACCAGCTTGCTAGTGAGGGACTAAGTGGAGCCCATTCCATCTGAAAAGACAATTCCACACCGTCCCACTGTTCATTTAAAGTCTCCTGTAATAGTCACCGTTTAGTCTATTAAAAGTCAGAACACAATATTTATTCCTGTTGTCCAAAGTGTGGCCCCAAAGATTTTGATGGTAACATTATTTTTATTCCATGTAATGGAAAAGGAGATGCCCTTTAGGTGAGATATGAGGAATTACAGAGTCTAGATTGTATCATCTACCGTGGTCTTCCCATTTGGCTTGGGAGCCATATAACAACATAGACCAAAGTCCAGAACTTAGGTTTTGGAAGAGAGGGAGAGTTTTATCTGTTTGCCACTCTAGTTAGGTTTCCTTTACTAATTGGGCCTCCTTGCCCAGAAACAAGACCAAAAATCATCCATGGGAGAAAATTCCCCAATGCAAACTAACAAAACAACCATAAAAAGAGGTCTTGTTTTATGACATGCTCCATTGGTATTGCAGCATTCTGCCTATGTGGGCATATTTTCTAACACATTATGCAAAAACAAGTCAGGGAAGATGCTGAGGATTGTAATTTTCTAATTTAATTCTGCCATTTCCAGTAATGGAAAGCCATACTATGGCTATTTATCTTCATAAGTGACAGATGCATTTCATTAAAACTTCCTTAAATAATTTCTCATGGCACTTGAAGGAGGAAAGAAAAGGAGTGAGAAGATATCTATTTTGTAAGCACATACGCATCGATGTTTTGAGAGCTGTTCAATGTGCAAATGATCTATGACATCGCATTAAAGAGGTCAGTAAAAAGACATTTGTCTGGTGTTTTTTGAAATGTTGATGCCTGTTGAACACATCATGAAACGATCTGACATTGACTGTTGTGGGATGAAAATACGCCAATAGTATCACTGTACAGTGATATAATGACTGCCACTTGGGAGAATCCCAAAACTTGGTGTAATGCTATGACAGGCAGAAGTCCCTCCAGATATGCTGAAATGCTGCCATGTAGGAGCAGGAGGAGGCAGCAGGTGTAGAGCAAGTGACTCTGCAGAATAATTTGGCCAAGAAGTTATGATTGCTGTATTCAGTTGAAACTGCGTTTAAATAAGCAAAGTTTCCGGGTAGGTGAATATTCACCTTATTTTCTTTCTGAGCCAGACAACTGATAGTGGAGCAATAAAACCTCTTTTGAAGAAATCTGCATCACGGGCTGATGCAATTCTGAAGGGTGGACATTCTGTGTAAAGTCCTAGTCCAGGTCTCGGCATATAGGAGTTGCAAGGAAGCAATGAAAGCATTAAAGAGGGGAGAGCTGCAGGTGAGATGATGTACCATTTTTCTGTTGTCCTTATATTCCATGCAGCTTAGAAAAGCTTGAAGTCTTGCAGCACTTCCTAGATGGTCATTAGGTCAAGGAAAATTGCCAGCACGTCTAAATCATTCTCCTCACCCATTCAGTAAGACCATACAGAAGAAGATGGGACGGAGAGGTTTAGAAGTAGCACTGTAATTATGTGCTCCTCAGTTTCCCATTTAGAGTAACTTTTTAACTTAGGAGGTTGGAAAAAGGGGACAGAATGGCAAAGACAACCTTGCCCAAACTTCTGTCTCATGAGCCTTTCACCTGGTCTAGCAACTGCTGCTCAACAGTGCTGGCAAAAAGGCCAGTGGCTAGGTTAGCCATTGAGAAAGAATTCACCTCTAGAACAAGGGAGTACTTTTCCATACACTGGTGGTATGGATGGAGAAGTTTTCATGATCTGTAGACAATGCTGTTTTTACTCCAGGGTCCCCTTGTTAAGGCTCCAGAGCTGTCAACTGAGCTGGAAGAGTGCCTGCAGTCCCTGTTGCCATCCCCTGGGCACTCTGTCTATTTGGCCTCAGCACCTTTTCCTGACTCCACATTTGCTCTCAGCTCACTGAGCCAATAAACCCCAGTGAATAAGCTATTAAAGAAATGCTACTCTCTTTTTGGTTCCTGAATCTCACAATCTCTTCTCTCTGTTATTCTAAACTACTCACTGAACACACTCCATTTGTTACTCTTTCCCAGTGCAGTTTGTTGACAAAAAGGTCACGGTGAGTACTAGAGCAGTGTAAATCAGCACGGGCTAGACAGCTGGTCTTCTTCGTACACTGACTTGAAGAAACACTAACTCTCTGACCAGAAAAAGTCACCTTCGTAATGGAAACATTAGCAAATGACCCAAAGCTTGCTTCCTCCAGTGTGCTTAGAAGATGTTTCCATAAGTAGAGAGCTCTTGGAGCTTTTCAGAAGGGCAAATGCGCTGGGTTCAGAGAAGCATCACCCAGGGCTTGATAGCAAAGCCCACACTTTGCAGACAGGGTCTACCTCCTCCTTTCAGCCAACCTGGAACGTGCTATGAATGTCAGGGCACCCACTGCCCAATACCCTTTGTACTTCATCAGGAATCTACCTCCTTTGAAAACTCCAGCTCTAAAGATATTTTATATCACGGTCATTCCCATGATCTATTTCCCAGTCCACTGGGCCTCTCAAATATAGGACCCCAATCAGCAGTAGGAGTTTAGCGTGTAAATTGGGGTCAGCACACATAAGACTCACCCCTCCTCCCACTGTTCATTAAGTCAGTCTTTATTCATGTATTACGGCAATGTTGTATGAGAAGGTGAGGCAGAATTCCTGCAGGCCTCTTCCCTTGTTGTTTCCTGGTGTTATTACCACTGATGCTTAGTCATGCCAAATTCACGACAGTTTTCATTGAGTCATGATGGCAAATGGCTCCAGTTGGCCCTGGCTGCAGGCGGATGAGACTATCTATTTGGGCAGAGATCACTAGTGCAGAGGAAGTCATGCAGAGAGCGACTCAGGGGAGCTAGGCTGGCAACAGGAGCTGATGTTGTCAGCTCATAAATAAACCCAAACTTTGGAGGAGGCTGAGCTTTCTTACTCATGCTCTGGTGTTCAGAGCATGACTCAACTCCTTCGCACCACACAGCACTCAGAGGCCAGCCTCACAGAAAGTCTTTCATCTGCAGCATTTCAGCTGTGCCATTCCTGCCACCGCCTCTGCTTTTCCCCTTGTGATTCTGTGCAGGTGAGTAGTTAGTAGTTCAGTGCTTCTGTGGAATGGCTTAACAGTTACCGAAAAGCAGAAGTCAAGGAGGGAAGGAAAAATTTCTCTTGCAGTTAATCACTGGCCATGCTGTGGGACTCATCAAACTTTGAGGAAGTAATTGAAGCTATTTGCACTTGTGGAAAATGGGAAAGACAAAAGTACAGGAAATTGCTTCTTGTTTTGCTCTTGGCGCCACAGCTATGATTACTCTCATGTTGGATGAGATTCCTTTAGAAGAAATGGCTTCCAGCTAAAGGATAAAGAGACTGGTTGGATTTTGTTTAGTTTGTGTGTTTTGAAAAATCCTTTTCATGCTTCCTCTGATGCATAAAGACAATCTCGGTGCATGTAAAACCACCCCCCTAGAAAATGAGGAACTGTAAGGCTCAGCTGAACACACTGCTCTGGCAGCTTCACCTGTCAGACATTTAAAAGTGAGGAGGGTTAACCAGAGCTCTTAGTGGATCTGAGACACACTACAGAAAGAACATTTTTGGTCAGAAATTGTTCTTGTATGTACAAATGTAACTTTGTAATAGAAATGACAGATCTGCACTTTTGCTGAGTGTTTGGAACAGCCAGTAACAGAGACTTCAGTAAGGTTCTCCATCAGATGAGGCATATGCAGCAAATACAATAAACAGACTGTCCTGAGCATCAGGTCTCTGAATGAACAGACTGGTCCACCCTCCCAGCACAGTGGATCTCCAAGATGGCCTGAGATCCCTCTGAACACACCCGCAGACCATATTTCCTGGAACGGCCCTTGGAGGTCACTGTAGCAGCAATCTCTCCCAAGACCAAATTCCGTAATAGGCAACCACAAGACTGGAACTGTGCAGGGAATAAGGGCTTTCTGAGAACTACTTCCATTCAACCTAAGCATGCCAAGAATTTAGCTTGATACCTCTATCCTGATTCCCATATACTCACTGTGAACTGCCTCCCTTGTGAGGTACAGGTTCATGCAGCAGTACTTAAAATTGTCCTGAAGAAAATCAGAGTACTTCACAAACCTCCATGGACATGAAAAACATCTCTTGACAGCCCTTCTGTGGCTTCAGCAGAATATAGCAACATTGAAATGAGTGGCAATATACTAGATCAGATCTTCAGATGACATGTCAGTGCGGTACCATGGTCTTCAAGCCATTTAAAATCTACATGGGTAGGAGTAGCATGCACAAGGAGAGATGTCAAAGTTCTATTTCTCTTTGCCCTTTGTTATTTTATTATCACTGTCGTAGACCCACAGTCCTCCTTTCTATGTCATCCATCACAAGAACAAAAATCTCGAGTCAATTTGTAGTACATGATACATTTTACTTGTGATTGTGTATATGACGCCAGCTGTAATGGTCCCATCCACAATGACAAGTAATTGGGTTACTACTGTTGGATGGAGTTTTCTTTTCCAGAATGATATGTATAGTTTTTACATCTGCAGAGAAGCAAGGGAAGAACCAGCAAAGGAAACAGAAGATCAGGGTTTTTTAGTTCTTGCATAATTTTAACAAGATTTAAATTTTTACTTCCACTGGAGTTGGACCTAGCCAAGTGATGTACTCATTGAATGCTATGGGCATGAGCAATGTAGCAATTGAAATATTTAATCAGATACTGAAATGAACCTTGTACGAGTGTCCAAACCATTTCACAATAAAGTGAATGACAGCACCTCAAAGCAGTGATAGAAGCACAAAATGACCACTAGACAGGTTCAAGGCAAGAAAATTAGCCTGATTTTTTTGTTAAGATATTATATGATTTTAAATTTATGTGGGAAATAAAATAAATCCCTGTAATAACAGTGCGCTGGGTTCTGACATTTTCTGACCATCAGTAGAATCGAGAGTCACAGGGATTTGTCAGATGGCACGTGAGAAAATGCAAAGTATGGTGGCAAATATGACGTGAAGGTAGGAGTTAAGTCCTGCTTTTATCTATGCTATGCAGACTCCTGGTAGAAACCACTTTTGGATGATCACTAGGGTATATGAGATCAGGATTTTACACCTTGACTCACCTTTCAAGGCATGCCATTGCCTATGATGTTTTAAGGGCATCCATGGAGATATACACATAATGTTTCCATGATGATATATGTGGAAACAGCTGCTCTGAAACCTGCACCCACTTGCGTCAGTTCAAGGGTTGGCTCTGATTCTGGGGTTTGTTTCTTTCTTCCTTTATCTATATTGTTCTTTTAAGATGTTCATTGCATATAACTGATGGAGTTAAGGTGTTTGTTTTCACCTCTGCAGGGCCTATTTTTAAAAGTCATTCTGTCACTCTCACATTCACTGCCCTTGCCCTCCCTCTTCCTTCTTACTCTGTTAAATCAGGCTCCATTTTTCCTACAATTGCTTCGCACAGCCTCGCATTCTGCATATTGACCTTTCATATGCCGCCGTTTGGATCACCACCTCTATCCATTACATTAGCAACACACAATTACACCCTCAAGGTAGACTCAAGTGCAGATCCTACCTCTGCATAAATACCTTAATGAACGGAAAGATGCTGATCTATGTCTGAAGTATGTTTTCGGCTCACGTACTTGAGAAGGAGGACTCTGCAGAGACTTGAAACTGTGGGTAGTGATGGAAGCATTTTCCAAATGTTTCTGTTCCACCAGAGTGCCCTCTGTATGGTGCCATTCTCTGAAGTGCCCATGCATTATATTTTTTCTAGAGTATATTGCCAAAGCCACACCCAGTTGTCACAGGAGGGCTGTCACACGTAGTGAGCTCAGATTGGTTGCTGTGAGGACATGGCATTTTCAAAAGAAATGTTCTTGGTGACTTATTTGATCAATTTTGCCTTTGGTATGAACCACCATCCTGAAATGCTGTAGTTTGGTGATATCTGTTGCTGTTTTGGGAGTGTGATGTGGCCATTAAAATACTGTCCTTGTTTGTATCTATGCCTTTTTTTTTTCCTTTTTTTTCTTTTTTCTTTTCTTTTTTCTTTCAGAATTCAACATGCATGTTTCTGTGAACAAGCAACATCAGAACGGAAGCAACTCTGGCCTCTCTCCAACAAAAGCACAATCAGACAATGAAAGATGTCAGCTCTGACATATGAAAGAATTTGCCCCATGGCTACATGGGTAATAAACATAGAGCTGTGTGGAACATGATCTGTCATGGTTTAACTCTACCAGCAATAAGCATCCTTTTGCACTCATTACAGCAAGGCTTATTTCAACCTTGTCCCTCAATAGAAAAGAGTTTCTTCACTGAGATCTTCTTGAGGAGGAGAGATGCTGGGTCAATGAATGACTGCATTGGTGGATCTTCAATCAGCCTATGGCCCTGCTGGCAAACATATGCAGCTTCCCAATGGAGGCAGGTCTTCCTCAGAGCTAGCGCTGTTGATAACAAGGCTTTCAAGAGAGAGGGAACTTCAAATATGCAGTGCCTTTATGCCCTGCTTGAAAGAACTAACTGCAGCAAAAACTAGACATGCTCACAACATGGGCTCTGTCAGGATAAACATGATTGAAACTCTGCAAAGCTTTTGGAAGTGGGAGAATGTGGCATTTCCCTGTATATCATGCAGAAAGGAGAGATGTCGCACAGACATTTGGAAGCTTAGGTCAGTATTATCATCCAAGGATTAAAGTTCAATTAATTCACCTACTTTTTCCTAATTAATTAGAGAAAACTGCTTGCTTTACAAAAAGCTGAGCAACAAGGCAACCCACAGCTGAGAGTTTCTACACAGTTTTATCCCACCGCAAACAGGGCTTGACATTCTTTTTCCTTTGCTTGAAGGGTTTGCAGTGCCGCACAGGTAGCGACACTACTGCTGGTACAGGAATCTCCACAGCTGCCCTCCCTCCAGTTGGTGGTGTGCTGCTCCAGCCACATCCTCATAGCAAATGTTAACTCAACAGCCAAGTCACAAATCTGGGATGAAGAGCTTTTTTACAGAAAAATGCAGTGTCATGACATAACCTAGGCTATTAGTGAAGTCTGAATGCATTGAGAACAATTATTTATGACTGGCAAAAAGGAAAAAAGAAAAGAATGAGAGGATAAATTGCTACTTTGATTTCGACATTTTCTAATATAAATTCTTTTATTTCTCATCCAATGGGATCTTTCAAGGCCAAATTCAGTCACACTTACTTTTCAAAAGTTAAACAAAGGAGTCTTCCTGCAACACACAACTGAAGCTCAAAAATAAAGCCTCTTGGTCAGGTTTCACTCTGGGTCAACTCAGCTAGATACAATTTCCCTGTCTCACTCATGCTATTGCAGAACAGAGAATAAACTCTTTGCACAGCTCAGCCATTACAACATGCTTCCACGTTTAGCCTGCTCAAGAAGCAGGTGCTGGTGGAAAGTACAATGTTCACAACCAGCACGTGTTCACATGGACACACTGTTAATGCAGAACATTAAAACACACAATAAAAATATTTATGCAGAAGTTGAACAATGGGCTGTGAGCTCTCAGCATATAATTCTGTTTCCAGTGCAATAAGCAATTTTTCATATGCTTTGGCAAATTTTCCCCTAATTAAAAGAACAAGTAGGTACCTACTAATAATATATGTAGATAAATTAGAGCAATCATCTACTCCTCCATTCAAAAACTATCCAGAAATTATGAGGACTTTGGTGGGATGCAGATGGGTCCCTTATAGCAAAGGTCATAAGCAGTCTGGAGGACTCAGGATTCAAAATTTACACATTTATGAAAATTTGCAACTCTTGGCCAGTTTTGTTCAGTTGCAGTAACAGGCATGCAGAGCAGGTAGAGGAAAACCATCACCACATGCATGGTGGTCACTGTTTCATACTAAATGACTTATTCAATCCACTGTGTCTTCCTGTCACATTTTTTCTTTCACCTCCTGAAAACTGGCCTCTCTTTGTCTGGCTCCACTCCTCATACTTCATATAATCTCCAGAAAAGGGTCTGGGAATGTCAACAGAATTAATGTTAAGGTTTCCCCTTAATATCAGCAAAAGCTGTGAGCAAGGGGATCTGCTCATTGATGGCTGCAGGTTTCTGAGATTCTTGTCTGACTCCACAAGGCAACCTCGACTGTCCAACACTCAATCTGTGTCTAAGTGGAGAATCATGGCTCTTTGAAGGACACCTTCCTTGCCTTGAAGGACACCGTCATTGGGAACGTTTGGGATCTTGATTGGATTCCTATCCAAATCTATCCAGACATTTGCGAACTATCGTGCAATTCTGGTATAAAAAAGTTCTCTCTTCACCTTGAATAGCAGCTAAGCACATTGTCTAGTGGAAGCCTGCTCTCTTCACTTCCACAGGTGTCTACTTTCTGTCATCTTTAATGTACAAGGTCTGGATGTTTCCCTACATTGATATCAAATAGGATGCAGGGCTGTTCAACAAAAGAATGAGATGAACTGAAAAGCCTATTCTTCTCTAACTACAGGTTTGCACCTTTCTGGCTCACACTGTGGCTCTCCCCTGCCTCCCCATTCCCCATGCCCCATCCCTTAAGCACAGTTAATCCATGTTGGATCCCAAGAGCTGGGCACTGTGACATCTTTTCACCAGGAAACTGCTGGTGACTGCTACTGCGCCCTGATGTTTGATCCCAGGCCTCCCACACATGGCCAGATACAGGAGGCTCAGTACCTTGGAGGCCAGAATGGTAAGACATACATATCCCTGATACGAATGCAGGAGGCATGAGTCAGGCATGAGCAAGACCCAGATTACTGTGAATAACACACCATCTGAGCAATATACGCTTAATGATGGTCAGAGAGTCAGTGCAGCTCTCACATTAAAACAACTAACATTTCTATTTTCCAGGATCCACAGTAATACTGTGCCATTTAATAATTTGCTCTACAGCCTGTAAAAATCACCATTCTTTTGGCTGTCTATAGCTTTAAAAATTGGCATTCTTCTCAAAAGAAAAGATAATCTTTCCACTTGTAATTTCCATCAGTGAAACTATCCAATCTCCTGCTTAACACGTCTCTTCTCACTTCAAGATCTCATAGTTATCATCAACAAATAGGTTGTATCTTGCTGAACATATAGGAAAATTGAGGCAGCACCTCTGCTTTTCCCACTCCGAACATTTGATCAAAACAGAATCAGGAGGAGATCCACATACTCGCTCCACTTCAACCTCTGAAGAGCACTGCTTGCTTGCCTGTACACATTAGAGATGCAGAGGTCTTTGCACAGATTGAATTTAGACATTTACAACACGCGTCCACTACTCTAGCAACACCCATAGGTGGCTTTACATGTGGCAGTACAATGGACAAAGTCCCTTGTTTATAGGATATTGAAAGAGTTGACTTTGCTCTTCCAGTAACTCCACGTAAGACTTCATATGTCAAAAGGAAACTCTGAAATGAAATTAAATCACCACAGTACCATATGCCACACTCTGCCTAGGCACAGCAAGAGTAAGTTAAATTCACTATTGCAGCTGCCAGAGTAAATTTGTTTGCTTTTATTGGTATATGGCTCAGTTTTAATATTTTTCTAAGACAGTTCTTGATAATTCTATGGGTAGATAGAAAACATATCAAGGAAGAGTTGGTCAGTTCCTTCCAACCAGTCTAGTAAGCCTATTCTGGGTATAAAGGGAGGCAGAACAAAAGTCAGAGCATCCAAATCTACTTTGGAATGGAATACTCCTAACCTTTCTGCCCTGGACAGATTTTCTCATTAGTGAGAGAAAGCATTATTCAGGGAGTAGTGTACAAAAGCCAAAAGTTCTGAATTCCTATCCTAGGCTGGAATATTGCCTGTGGTGATCTGCAGTAGCTTCTCCCATAGCCTCAATTTGTTGGACCACAAAATAACAAATAACTATTTCCCTACAGCACACATGCAGTAAGGCCTTATCAAACTTTCAATAAAGTACTTGGTGATTCTGGGATGAGAATATAATGCAGGACTAGATGCTACTAATCATATGTGGAACTGCTCCGATGCCAAAGTAATTAGTCTTGCACCAGTGGAAGAAGTCTCCTAAAACTTCTGGAATGAAGAAGGAAAGAAAAAGGAAAGCAGAAGAAAGGATGGATCTGCCCTTAGACGTCAGTTGCACAGATGACCTTAGATATCAGTTGCAGAGATGACCTTAGTTCTCACATTTCCTAACCTCACATTTGTGTGACATTGCACATCAGCAATATGAGTGGCTTCTTGTGAATAGCACCTTTATTTATTGCTGCTGAATTCATTTGGCTTTAAGAAATAAAGCTCTGTTACTGCTGGTAATATTGGTCTGTTCTCTACATTATCTTACATCTTTGAACTAAACCCAGTCACCACTTCTTTCTCAGCAAGTGATATAGAGCACTATGCTTTGGTTCACAGGGCTGCAAAGTGTCATCTGGTCTTTTTTAACAGTCACCATACAAAACGAATGGAGCAGACTTTGCCGCGACTGCTGGGTTTTGTAGATCTCTCAAAACAAGCCATATATGAAATATTTGTGACATTACATATCTGTGGTACCATGTCAAACATGAGTGTTTCCATTTCTGTAGGCTAACCCCTATTCCCTCCTCCTACAATTTCACAGCAGTCCCTAAAGCTCTTGCTCCCATCCTGAGGGACTCTGTGCAAGCTGGGTATGTCTATTAGATGGAGTTAATTCCTTTCAAGCTCCTTCTGTGTGTGGCTGTGACTGACAGAGCCGGGTGCTGTTTGCAAGTGTCAGTGGAGCATGACCTCAAGTTAATACATTGAATGATGAAAGAAAAGATTCATTCAGCACGTGAACTCTATGCTGAGATTAGCCAGAAGTACTGAGCACATACAAATCGCTGTTTTGTCAGCACAGCGCTTGGCGGAGTTTTTAAATATTCCAGCTATTCTAAGCCATCATCCTCACGGCTGGGGCAACTAAAAAAGAGGAGAATCAAAATAGCATTTCCAATCCAAACACCATTGTTTTAGATAAGAGATTTGGACCTGGATGCTCAGAGCGCTGCATGATCTCTTGGCAGCTGCAGCCCTCAGTTTGATGTGCAAGGACTTGCAGTAACATGCACAGAACTGTTCGCAAATCTCAGAGAAGGGACGACAAGATATGTAGCTTTTCAGTGGTAGATGTCACTTTAACTCCAGCCTGGCCAGGAGCAATTGGAAGTTACAAGGATCTCCACAGTCTGCCTGGCCACTTGTGCTAATTGCTCTCATTTCAGTTGCCTGTGGACATAAGTTGGTCTTCCAGATGCCATCTCCACATCTGGTGTTAGCAGAGCAGTCAGGGGCCACATAGGCCATGGTAGGTGACCTCTCCTCTCACCCAAGCAGTTCTGTCTGGAGCTGAGTCTCTGTCTGTCTGGGGGGTACTGCCTGCATTAGCGTTCAGGGTGTAGACCTTATCTGTAGTTGTCTAAAACTTTAGAAGGTTGGGGAAAACCCGAGGAGAGTATCAGTGATATTTTTTGCAATTTCTCCCCAGCTATATAGTTGGTCCTTTCTTAGAATTTAAAAAGCAGCAGAACTGTTAGTAGAGGGATTGGAAGAAATAGAGTTTCCCTCCCTCCTCTGACTAGTTCTAGTGGTAACTATCAGCAGAGGCAGGATTGCAGAGAAGATATCAAATCTCTTTCTAGCTGTGCTTCCTATTGCTGACTTTGACAACTACATCCATTTAGGGTCAGACTCTATTGTACATTGCTGCTTTGAAACCAGCAGGCATTTGGGGCAGACAATAAATGCAGAATTTAGAGTATAATAACCTCAGTACTTTCAGTGCAGAGAATCCACTGTTCACCTCTCCCTGCTGCTGGCCTCCCTCATGCATGGTTCCCTTGCCTTTGTATCTGACCCCGTGTTCAAAAACCTCTGCATCATCTGTTCCTCTTGCAGACTTAACTGAATGAGCTTCTTCTCTCTATTTCCATTGTCATCTATCCGTTTTTTTAGTCCTTTAAAATAGCAAGATCCAAAGTGTTCCTGCCTTTCTTAAAGGTGATTAAACCCTAAGGCAACACTTACTTCCTTCTCTTGTTCCTCTTCTGACTCCCCTTTCATAGCTGCCTCAGGGAAAGGGACGTACAAAAATCTGCTTGAGAGGCAGAGGACAGTAGATGCCTTCTTTTGTGGAGGCAGCAATATCTGTCCTGGGGTTGCTGCGGGCCATTAAACCTAACACACAGAGATCTTGGGGCTTCCTTCTGTTAATAAACTTTGCTTTTTTGTTACTAACCAGCAGCAGTAGCTCTTAAGAAAAAGACAGATTTTGCTGAAGCCTATTGCTCTTTTAATAGAGAGATTTCACAAGCAGGTACAGTTTAGACCACCAAATTATTGGCAACGCTTTTGTGCAAGATCTGGTTTTCCACCAGCAACCCCCATCATGTGCTGACCCAACCCAGAGCTGTTTGGTTTAAAAGACATGGACTGCAGCTTAAGCTGATACAAAAAGTATCGCAGCTGAAATTGGCCAGTTTGTCATTCTCTATTTGCTTTTTCTCTCTATTTGTTCATCTGCTCTGCCCTCTCACATGGTTGCTCTCTGGTTTTCATGTGGGTCACTTACAGTGCTAAGAAGTAACCAAGGAGAGAAAGGAGAGGGCATCTGTATTAACATATGCAGAATTATATACCATGTACTTATATACTACTACTTGTCAAGCACTTGCTCTTATGATGTGCTTTCATTCGCTTGCTGTTGTGGGCAACGTCATTAGTTTGTAAGGATGTACATACACAGAAGACCCATGCTTGCCGCTGAAAGAATGGGGTCAAACTGCCCGTGAACAGCAGAGTTGAGTCAGCAGTACAAAATTGTAATTTAAAAAAAAAAGGTAAAAAAAGGACCAGGCAGTACTTCCTAGAGAGCTCTGCAAGCTCGCTGGGACCCTCTTAATAGCCTTGCAAATGTTGTGAATGGTGTGCAGGCAGTTGCCACTAAACGGTGCAAATGGGAGAACTTCAGCAACTCACCATCTTTCCAGCGCCTCAGGACTGGAAAATACTGAGCCCACGATTCAGTGGTAAACTAGACTTGCTCTGCCACCTCCTGGCTGTATCCGATACTGAACAGAATTTAAGATGTTAAACAGCCTACTTAGTATCTTACTTCTTTTTGGGTCATGGGCTTGATCTAAAAGCTCACTCATATGACCAAGCTTCAGCATAGCCCTGGAAAGTATATACAGAATGAATGGAGACAGCGACAATGCCTTTTGGACCATAAATATAAAAGAAAAGCTTTGCCCTGAACTTACACTGCACTCTACATGTGTTTTAAAATACAATGAAAACATCATTAGAATTCTTTCTATGCCTGGTTCCTGTACAGACATGTTTTATTACAGTTTCTCACCTTAAAGGGGAGGGAGATCACTGCCTCTAGAGGTATCCCTGGTGCTGTAGTTGTCAGACTTTGTCCTCTGAAATGTTTAGGAATACCTGCTTCTTTATTGCCCTGTGGAAAGGAAGTTCTGTAAGCATATAAAAAAGGACTATACACTTGTTTGTTTAGTAACATGGGACTATAATATGGAAAAAAGCATCTAGTTAATATTCTTCTTCTTTCCTTCCTAACTTGCAATGTCTAGCAATATTTCCTACTAATGTTGGTGCAGGGATGGAGATAGATACTGACTTTCATCTCTGGACAGAATTCTGCCTTTACTGCTCATAAACTGCTCCAAGAGAATAATAATAATATGATGTCATGATTTATATGCACAATATAGTTTTTTACATTTTTAAACCATTTAAAATAGTATTTGCTTTTCACTTATTTATCTGAGCTTCTACTCAATAGAAAGTCATAGAAAATCTCATGGAGGTTGTAAGCCTAAGGACATATAACCTTTGGCAATATGAGTCCACAGGTAAAGAGGGAATGTGGGTTTCAAGCTCTTGTTGCTCCAAGTTTGCCCTTTAATTATCAGTGTACAGCCCCCCCCGCCTTATTCTACATTTATTAAGGGCTCTGACAGTCCACTGAGTGATATTACCCTTTAGAAAGATTTCTCAGAAAATGTAAACCTAGACGAAAGCAACAGCGACTGCATTTTGAAACCTACATTACCTTTGCTCTGCAGCTGAGTAACATCAAATTTACCTGGTAGGAGCATATTCTTTCCTTGGTTTACATTTGTGTGAAGAAGTGATGTATTTTTAATGAGATTTATTTTCATGACATGAACTGCATTAAAGATAAACTAAATGGGCTGTTCAAGAGTAGAACTAGCTTTCTCATATTTGTTTCCTTTCATTAACCCATATAGTATGTTAATTTTGGATTAAGCCCTGTCTTATGCCATCTATGCGATCAGTCATGCTTCCATAAAATCTTCGATCACCTCATTTTCTGCATGTCTGTTAACCCTTTGAAGACATAGCTCACAGAAAAAAATTAGAAGGGCACTTTGCTTTAATCTTCTACTACAAAAATACAGTAACTTTTTTTCTATTTTGTCTCAAGTGAAATGGCAATTGTTAAAATCTTCAGCTGGACAGAAATTTGTATTTCCAGATGGGTTTACTTTAAGTACTTAGTAATTTATTGGAATTATCAAGTCATTTCCCATGTTAATCAGAAGTAAATGATATTATATGAAACCCTAGTGACCTCCAAATGGAACTGAAACCTCTTAGGTCCTCAGTGCAGATCTCTGCCACATGTGCTAATAAGTAATTGGTAGCAGCAGACATCTGTTATCCTCCACAGGGATCAGGTGTATGAGGGAGAAACCCAATCAACAAACTTGAGGGATGTAGGATACATACTTCATCACCAGATAATGCAGATATTTGCCAACAAACAAAGAAACATGGAGTCTCAAGAAAGCCTTGGATTGTTTCAATGCCAGATGAGAAAGAACAGACATGAGGCTGTATAAATGCTGGTTCTGCTTTCTCTCTGCTTATTTTCCTTCCTCACAGCTCCTTCCTTCCTATAATATCAAGACTCCAACTTTTGCTCTTATCTGCTTTGGCTGCCCGCTGGACTGGCTCCCCACTCCTTACCCTGCAGTGCTCCACTCTCCACAGGAGAAGCTGCCAGCTCTGGGTTGCAGCATGGAGCCGCACACAGGCAGATGAGCTGGCCGGGAGAAGCTGAAGGGCTGGAGGATGCTCACTGCAGGTGTCCCCAGCCAGGAATCTAACTGCCAAATTCTAACAAGCTTCTGCTGAGGATGTCCAAATTAAAATTAGTCAGAGATTATGATTTGGCTGATTCATATTTTCCTGGAGACAGTGAAAGGGGCTTACTTGATACCAAAAATGCCTTTTTCTGTAAAGCCTGGAAGAAATAAGAATTCTAAGTCAAAGTATTTTAAGATTTTTAACCAGGTCAACCTCTTGCCATACTCTCATTTTCATGTGCAATTGAACAATATTAGATAAAATTTTCCGAAGTCTGGCTGACATGAGCTGTGAAGAAAGGGTGCCTAGAAAGGTAGTGTTATAAAACATTTGAGATATGTCTGCAGCATCTTCCTTCTACCACAGTACTACAGAGCCTAATCACATCTCATTGCAGTAATGGCAACATTCCCCTTGCCCTCAATCCCAAAGCACAAAGTACAGGAGAGGCATCTTGAACCTCTTTCTTGACTCCAACAGTCACACCAGAAAAAAATTCCAGAGCAAAGCACAATATACATCTTACCCAAAGGATGTAAAATCTAGGCCTGGACACAGACTTGGAATGGGGATTCTCTGTGCTGTTAAAGTGCCAGCACAGCCCTGGCACAGGTCTGGTCTGGGTCAGCCAGCACTCTTCCAGACAAAGCCTGCATGTGGTTTGGGGGATGACAAAGACTGCAAGTTGTTCACAATACGCAGTCTGGATGCCACTACCTGCTTGTGGAGGCTGAGCGAGTTTAGCTGTGCCTTGCCAGCTGTTTACTAGTTTGTTGACTACCTTGTTTGTTTACTACCTTGCCAGTTTGTTTACTAGTAGACAGAGTTTCAAACAGGCTCATAACTCCAAAAAATGACTGTGATCACCCAGGGAGATGGAGTTACTCCCCACTTACTTCCCCTTTCCATTTATCATCAAAGAAATAGGCCAGTGGTACTCTGGTTGTTGAACTTGCAAAGTAAGGCAGTTAAACTACTTATTTGGAACAAGAGTTTTTAAAATTACAGCAAAAGAGTAAGGAGGAAGGTCATTTTTATACCCATAGTAAGAGACCAAAAAGATAGCATATCAAGCACATTTTGGCAGGAGATGAAGCCAAGGATCATTACTTGGAGGATTCAATAAATGTCATTAGAATCTATACTTTTTCCCACATTGTTCTTATTATGACATCTTGGCAAAGTGCTAAGAACTATTTATAAGGAAAAGGTTATGGACTCTGGCAGATAGGAGCAGATAGGATAACAAGAGCTTGAACTTGAGGAACATCATCTGCCAAATCAAAAAAAAAAAAAAAGAGCTTTTGGAGCTAGTGAGGAAAGATCAAAGAGAACTAACATGGCAAGTAACAACTGCAAAGGTAAGGATGACAGAAGAGGTTTTTAAATTGTGTGCAAGGGTCCAAGCATCATAATGGGAGCACAGTCAGAAACAGGAGAATTCTAAAATGATCCCAAGCAAGGGAAAAGCATAGGCAGAACGTCAAGGAACTTTACAAAGAGATAGAGAATCATTTATCAGAGCTGAGGAGTGAAAATACTTAAATCAATGCCATCCAGAAATGAATTAAAATCCCTGAGTTCTAGTCCAGAGGGAAACTTTAAAGCTAGAGTTTGGAAAGCAAACATGGTTCAGTCCGTCATTCTTTCTCTTTGAATCCAGTGACATAGGTGGTGCTGAAGCCTTGTGAACCTGTAACGAGAAAGATAAACAAACCTATCACTGATGATAATGTAAAGCAGGTGCCTAACTCAAGGCTGCAAAACTTGGGGGATCTGACAAGCACTTAGAAAAATACACCAGAAAATTCTTCTGACAGATAACTGCAGACCCCTTCAATTAGGACAGTTTTAAGGCCTACTGCAGAAGCAACAGAATTGATTAAATTAAGAAAAAAAAAAAGTGTCAAGAAAGAAAGATGCTGTTCTGAGAATAGAAGCAAAAGCATATTCCTGTGTTTAGATCATTCAATTAAGTTAGCTGTGTGGATTAACCTTGCAGGGAGGTGTGACATGAGCCTGCAGCCAGCTCCAAGAATTAATACTGTGTCCAAATGCAAATCTTGAGGAGCAATTATGCAAAGCTCTTACTAGGCAAGTTTGGGGGGGAAACCTTAAAAATAAATTGTAAAGAACAGCCTGACCAGAAATGAGGCAGCACTGTGTGGAATATCAATTGCTGTGCCAGGGGAAAGAAATTAAAGAAATGTGCTAAGAATGTCAACTACAACCCTGCTGTGAAACACTGAAGTTCCCCAGAGCATGCAGTGAGAGCAGCTAGCACCATAAGCCATGAATTCATGCACTCAGCCCTTCCTATGGCCAAAGAGAAGAGCTGGGCATCAGAGACACATGCTCCAGGCCTGGGAGAACATCCTCACCTACAGGAGAGATCAGGGTCACTTCCAGAGCATGTCTTGGAGGTTCAACCTCTCACAGCTACACAACGTACTATCAAAAACAAATGGGTCACTCTGTATCCCTGATTTTGCTTAGGAATAAAGATCAAGCTCTCTCTTCAGACATCTTTAGCAAGTCTGGATCGGGTGAAATGGATTCCTAGATACAGGCAGAGGGCTTTTGTGGAGTTCTGCACATACAGAAAACTCTGAGTCCCAAACCCTATGGTAACGTGTGGTCAGTCACTGATCAGCTTTCTGACATTCATTTGCTCAGGATAAAAGAAGCAACCTTGCTTCTTTGTTAACTTTGAGTCCTACAGCAATGTGGCTTCTTGTAATGATCAGGCAGGCTCAGGTCCTTTTGGTGGTGCACCTTGATCCACTCAGAGGAGAATAACAACCTTTACAACTGCCTAATTTTCACAATTTTCATGGACCAATTTTTGGCCGTGGGGTAGATTAGTGCACTCAATAGACTGCCAAAATGTATGTTGTTTGACCATTATCCCTGAACACAGAAACAGTCCAGTGAGCCCCCTCCTTCTGCCTATGCTCAATATTCCCTATCTACTGCCTGTCCCAAGTTTGAAGAAGGGTGGTCTGGTAAGCTCCCAGCACCAGTAAGAACAGCAGCCAGGACAACAATATCAGCCCAGATGCTTTCTGGACTGGAGAATCACAAAATCAAAAGAGAAGAACAACCTGGTCTTTCATCAGTTACTGCTGTCTGTTTTGAAGATGGTCCTTTCAGACAGGGTGATGTGACAGGCTGCCTGTGATCCCAACCTGTGTGCTGTGTGTATTCGAGAAGCACTACCCAAACTTGTCTTCAGTGTCAGCTGTGCAGCCTCTCTGCAGCAGTGCACTAGTAATGAGAGAGTGTGGCCACATACTGCATATGGAAGCAGGGACCAGGAAACACGGTTGCTCTCTACTGCATATTCTGTTGATCTCAGGCACTAAAGGACCTGCCTCTTCTCCAGCACCTCAGTTTTGCATTTCGGAAGCAGGGGAACTAGTGCTCGTATTCCTTTGAAGAACGCGTTGCCTGTGATGAGGTTAAGAGAGAACAAGACATAGATACTCCTGCTGTAGCTAAACACATGCAAACCTCCTTCCCAGTGCTGTATTGACATAAAATATACAGTTGTAAACTCTGTAACCTCACGAACTAGCACAGTATAAGATTAGAGGCACCACCATAACTCTGCTCCCTTGCGTGTGTGCATCACAACACATCTCCGATGACACGATTATATACCGCTTCTAAAATAATATAATATCAGGCAGTTTTGTTCTACGGCCTTATTTATTACTTCTGAGTCTGTTGTCTCTATTTAATCTTTTCCTGCCTGGAAGAACATCACTCCATCAGTGAATCAGCATCTCCAGAGAGGAAAGGAAATGGAGCCACGTTCATAATATACAGCAAATCGCTGTCTTAACACTCAGTTAATGTTCCATAGTGGATTAAGAATTATTGTCCTAGTATTTCAGCTTAGTCCAGATTTAGTGCCCCAGTGGAAGAATTAAGGAGTAGATGAAACAGTGCATGTAAAGCTACTTTCCAGAGCAATAGAAGAGCATGTTGCCATCACAGTCACTAAGGCAGGTATGTAAAAATCAAGGAGCTGTCACAAAGCGTTTCCCTTTTCACAAAAGCTTGAGTAAGGGGAGAAAAATGCATTTGGATACCACAACAGATTTCAGTGGTATTGCTGGAAAGCAAACAAAGATAAGCTGTTTGAACAAAATTATTTTAATGAGTGCAATTATAGACAGAAATATGACTGGTGCCTCCATGGTCCTTGTGTTGTTCTGCATCATCCTGCTAGGTACTGCCTGGATTGGCCACAAGAGAGACTTGACAGCAGCTGACACACATGTTCTAAACCTTTACTCACAAAAGATTCTCCCAAGAGGTGAGGTCTTCAGTGAGGATCTAAATTGCAGAGGGATTTTCTTTAAAATTCCTTTCTCTATCCAAGGAATATTCCTGCAGCTCCCTATCTGGCCACTGCTCTCCTTTTCTCTTCTCTGCCTTTGATGTGCAGTGATGACAAACCTCTGAGGTTTGTGATGACTAAGGGTTGTTGACGCGTGTGTATTCTGATGGGATCGGAACTGTAAAACCCAGGAAGAAATGCCCCTTTGGAGCGTCATATGATCCTCCCTCTCCTTGCAGCTTCAAATATCAGCTGTGCAACCGTGAGCTCACACATCTGACTCACTGCTTCTAATCTACTTCCCTCTACTCAGCCTTGCTTTGGCAATATTGCCACCCCCACGTCTCTTGCTGACTAAGCACCAAGTGAATTAAATCCTGATCTTTCTCTTTGACTGTCTCCTCTTGTGCTCTTCATTTTTTTATAACTAAGATGCTGCTATGTCCCTTTTCCTTCAGGTAAGTAGCCAGACAGCTCCAGTTGCTCTCTCTACTCTTTTGCACATTAGGCTATACCTAAATACCAAAAATTCATCTTCTGCAATGTTTCATAAGACTCGGCACAGATCCTGATTTTACCCACTTTTACCTTCTGCCTGATGTTGTCTTCTCCCGTTCCAGCCTCTCTGACACTGCAGCCAACCCAAAGAACAGCTCCCAGATCAAGCTCATATCCTGCATAACGATCTTACCATCAACGCTCACTTTTGCTTTCTCATCCTTGATTTCTCACTACCTTATTTTCTACACATACCTGAGTTCCACAGTGCCTTTATCAACCTGCTTATCTGTGACATTTACTTTGCTGTTCTCCTCTCCATTCTGAAAGTGCTGGCTCTGAGGCCTAAGTATGACATGTTTGTCACTTTATCCTCTTCCTTTCTCTCATGCTGCCATGACATAAGTGACTATTTTTTTTTTTTTTTTGGACCTGGCAGATCAGTGACACTCCACTTGCCCAGTAGAGCTGTCTCTGTCCCAAGAGCCATGCACAATGACACATTATTACTCCATCCTCCTTCAAATTCCTCTTTAAAACTTATTTCACTTAAAGACAGACAGACATCATAACACCAGAATAACCAAAATACACAATGCCGTTGGGCTTGCTGAGGGAACTACAACCATGCATTTCTTTCTTGTACTGCTAAAAAAAAAAATCCTCTCAGTAACAGAAAGGGAGACGATAAATGGTATTACCAGGCTCGGCACAATATACAGAGACTCAGAAAGAAACCTCAAGGTTTTAAGTTCATTCTGAACTCATTGTCTCTTCACTGAACTATACAATGTCTACATTGAAAACACCACTACTAGCTTCGTTACCACCAGCCATTTTACATGCCCATTCCTGGGAGAAACGTGGGGCTGCTGGTTCCACTGGAATACATGAGACATTTTCCACTGACCCTGTGCAAGCTAAATGGACCCTGTTCACTGACCCTGTGTCTCCTTCTAATCTGGCTTAGAGAAGGATGAAGGGAATGCAGTTTACTCACTACACTAAAATGGGGTTTATTCCCAGAGACCTAGGAATGGCCAAGGCCCATAATGTCTTCCTGTTACTACATCAGAGTCAATTCCTAGTACCATCATGTAGGCCATCACTTTGACATTGGTTCCTCACGTTGCTACTCAGTGCAACTCATGCTATTATCTCACAGGTCTGACCTTGACTGGAAAGCGGGCTGGTAAATGCCTTTACAGAAACTGTAAATAGTTTGATTTGGGAAGAATAGGAATAGAGTGCTTGTGCTACTAGCTCAAGTCAATCATAAATAATTTCTGCTCTTCGTTTTCCATGCTAGTCCATGCCTCATGCCAGGAAATTGGGGGGCATTATTCCCTGACAGGGAGGTAGATAAAGCTGCTAGTGTAGAAGAATTAAGAGGACTCTTATGAGATCTCTGGCCTATATTTTCCATCCTCAGTGTTCTGTGATTCATCTAATTAAGGTACACAGCCTTGGAAAACAAGAGGCAATTTGGAACTTCTACTCATTAGCTGGGTATGAATGGGATTTTTTTTTCCTCTTGACAGTCTTCATTTTATCTGCGGCAGTTCTTCATGACTCAGACTCCAGAAGGGCTCATGATTGTGTGGGTTGCCTCTGGCAAGGCAAGTAGCTTGAAAGTGTCTGTCTGTCTGACTTTTACTGCTCTTTGAAAACAAACACTGAAAAGCCTATTCCCTGTGTGGCTGACCCAGCTGACATGTCTCGCCTGCTTGTTAGGATACAAGATGATTAATCTTCTTCTACATAGTTCAGTACTTAAACCATATGTGAAGGGGGCACAAGGGCTTTCAGATAAAGCAGGGATAAAAAAAAGAGACTTGTTTTACGCTTAATGAAGAAATAATTTCCTTAAGAACAAAAAGCTCCTCGCAGCCAGTGCTTATAAATTGCTTAATTGGAAATACACATAACAGTCCTATGAGGATTATCTGAGTGCTTCTGGCTGGAATTAGAGTCAGGAAAGAAAAGTTATTTTAGAAATACTAATAAAACAGGAGGTTGTGAAGGCTTCTGGGATATATACAGCTGTTTTATTTTACGTTTTGCATATAAAGCTGATTTTTAACTGATTTGTTATTCGTTTGCAAGCTCTGCTGATTAGCCTTGAGGCAAAGAAGAGTGAAAATAAAGGGACAGACCCCCAAATCAGGGGCAGCATGTCCATAAAGCTATAGTGATCTTTGTTTGCTGAGGCTGTCAGGCCTGCCACCACTGTCTAGGGAGCTACTTGAGCTTTAATCAAACGCACAACAAACACAGCTAAAGCCATCTTTGGCAGTACCTTTCCTTCCTCCCGACAGCTATCAAGCCCCTCAGCAATCCTTTGCTGTCTGACGGAGATGATCACGCTCACAGGCAGGCTCCTTGCCTGGCCGCAGTGGAAATGCCTTCCTCCAGGTCCTGCCACCATCAGCCTCACCAGCCTCCTCTTCAGAAAGGGGGAAATGGCTCTTGTAGCTCCACCACCTCCGGTTCCTCTGCCTGCTGAGCTTTTTTCCGCAGACAATAGTGCACCAGTGGGCTGCCTCTTTGCTGAATACAAACACAGAGCCCCGCAGCTGCCCGCTGCCACCTTCAGCCACCACAGCTTTCCTGTCCCTCAGAGACAGCACAGACGAGAGGATGGGAAATGGATGGCTGCTCTTCAGGGCTGAAACTCATCTCTGTCCAGCCACCCGCACCAGACCCGTGCAAAACAATTTTCTTTGTTTATAGCTCTTCGTCTAAACCCCAGCTGCAGGGTCAGCTTCTAGGGTACCTGAGGCCCTTCTGGTGCTGGAATAAACACCAAATCTTCGGTGGCTGACAGCAGAAGCACCTGCACCACCTCACTGTAACCGGTTTTGCTTATTTGGTTTTGGTTTGGACACTGCGTCCCAAAGGCAGGCCATCATCATCATCATCGACCGGCCATGGCGAGGGGCGGACGGCCGCGCTCGCCTCAGGGACTCGGGTCCTCCCCTCACGGCGGGCAACGGCCGCGCCTTCCCGCCGAAAGGGCCGCGCGCCACCTGGCGGCCGGGAGCGGCCTGCTCAGCCTTGCGCTGGGAAATACCAGAGGAGTCGCGAAAAACAAACAAACAAACAAACAGAAAGCCAAGCCAATTTCAGTCAGTGGAAATGATCATGGGTAGCAGCTGCACAGGTGTGAGACGTTGTTTTTACTTCTTCACGAGCCGCAGCCAACAAGCCAGGGCGGGCCTGGGGCAAGGGAGGGCTGCTCCAACCCCCTTCTGTTCTTATCCTGCCTTGCCCAGCTGAGTCTCCTTCATTTTGTGAGTTTTAATCTTTATTTTCTCTTCAAATAAAAGCATTTGAGCTCAAAAGCCCCACGGGGCTCTTGCAATCCTGACGATGAAGAGAGGCGGACGAAAAGGTCTAGGTGGACCCAGGTCAAGGCTGTGGTGATTTGAAGACGGACGGCGAAAACGCAGGGAGCCACGTAGCAAGTCAGACAATAGCTGGGCAAAACAGGGCTTTCGGCAGCGCTGCAGGAACGAAAGAAGAAGACAAAACCATTTGAAATGTAAAACTTAAACGCAGGGCTTTCCTTTTAAAATAGACTCTTTTTTTCTTGCTTTTAGCTGGTGAGAGAATATTCGTTAGCAGCTCTCCCGAGTTCAGCAGTCTTTGGATTTTATCAAGGATGGTATAAAGGTCCACACGGGGAATAAAAACAATAGCTACTACAAACTAAAGCTGCAGTTGCCTATTTAAAGTTTGACCTGATCTTTCTAAAGGCAAGGAGTTGCCTTCCTGAATCTTAGAGCAGCGACACTCAGAGGTCCAGCAAGGAGGCTTGGCAACAGCACCAAAACCGGGCAAGCTGGCACCAGCACTGGACTGGGACATTGTTTGTCCCCAGTGTTACTTGTGGAGTCCTGCCTGGCTGAGGCAGGGTCTTTTTGCCCAGACAGCAAAAGAGAGAGCAAGAAAAACAAGTAAGACTCATGCAGATTCTTCTCTTTCACATCAGCCATGATCCTCACATGTTATTTGATGCTGTACATCATGTGCAGTAATTATTAGAGCTTTAAATTAGGATGTTAATTACCCCCACCCCCTGCCCACCCCCTGCCAAGGCAGCAGGGGCAAAGGCTTAGGCCAATGGAAGGTGCTCCCTAGGTCTAAACATCTGCAAAAGGGAACAGGATGGACTGGTCTGGATTTGGACCTTGTCATTTAATTGATGTTTTATACTTGAATGGATTATGATGATGTGTGTTGGGGTAAAACTGAGACATTTTGAAACCTGATTCATGTTTTTCAAAGAACACAAAGCACAGATCTGCTCCTAGAATCTGCTAATTCTGCAAAAGGAGAGCTGGGAAATTTTGTGGGAAAGCTACCCTCAGCCTTCCTCATCCCAAATTTGGGTTACTAACCGTACCTTACACCTTCCTGAAGATCACCAGATCTGAATGACATGGTCTAAGTAAGTGTGTGGATTTCTGAGTGCTCAGGGAACACACCTTCAAGCAGAAACTTAATTTAGGCAGTGCTCTTTCTTCCTATCATTTTTGCTTTCCTTTCATTAAATCCCAAATTATGCATGGAATGTAATTTTATCTCTGTCTCTCACCATGTAGGGCTCTGCTGGCTGGTACAGAAGAAAGGCAAAGCCTGTAGCTATCACTGAAGCTCAGTTCTACCCACGGAAGGAGTCCAATAAAAACCATTTGATCAAGCAATCAACTATATTGGTGAGAAGTTTAGTGTCTGAAAATATATGCATTGAAGCTGAAAATAGCATCTCTCTAAGATCTGTAAACTCAGAAAAAGAGACTGCTTACAGTGTCGCTGCCTAACTCCTTCCAGGCAGAAGAACAGAGATTATTGTCCTGGTGCTGCTCACTTTCAGCTTCAGTCAAAGCCTCAAAATCAGAAGAGACTTTTAAAAAATATCATCTAGATTTCCCCTGCAAACTCAAGACAATGTTCTTTAAGCTGTGATAGGAGTTGCTCCAGAGGGACTGTTATTACCTCTTTGATAGAAACCCTATAAGTACTTCATTAACCGGGCTTAGTTATGTTTGGTATCATGTACACATAATGCAATAATGTTCTTCAGAAAGTTTTCGAATGAGGTCAGTAAAGAGAGACAGAAGTAGAAAAGGCATCCCAACCTGTATGTGTCCCAGTACCAGAGACAGATGTGTATAGAATAAGGATTTCAGGTCTGTATGTGCACTGCTATATTTTACAAGACTAAAATCCAGCTTTTCAATTCTTGAAAATGAGGTATTGAGCTGCTCTGCCGACTTCCATCCCACATGGGTCAACACTTCCACGCTGGAGAAGATGCTCTTCAGAAATTATAAAAATCTGCAGGTCCTTCGGATGGACAATGCTTATTAATTCTGATGGCTCCAGTCAGAACAGGTGTTCCTGCAAAATGTACTTTCATAAAAATTGAACTGTATGTAAATGACTTCTCTAACTTAAAAGGAGAGAGGATAAAGGAGAGATGCAGTGAATATAATGTATTTGGATTCTCAAAAGGCTGTTGGCAAGGTTCCACTCCAAAGGATATTAAAGAAATGAAGCTGTCATGGGAACTCATGAACTATTTCAAGGAGTGAAAGCTGGTTACAGCATGGCAAAGGGTGGGATTTAATGACTGGCACGGAGAAGAGCCAGCAGTGGGGTCCCCCAGGGATCAGTGCTGGAATCAGTGTTGTTTCCTATATAACCAATGACTGGAGAAAGGAGTGAAGAGTGCTAGCTCAGTGTTTGCAGTGGTACTGGTCTATTTCAAGTGTGCAAACATCACACAGACAGCAAAGGACACCTGAAGGATCCTACTAAACTGAGTGGGCAAAAAAGTGGCAGATGAGCTTCAGTGCAGATAAATGTAACTTGCTGCCATAGGATGTTGTGGATATGACTGTATCAACAGGCTCAAAAAAGCACTAGACAAATTTGGGACATCAGGTCAAAAGATGAATACTAAAGGACTGCGCAAGGGTGTACACTCTAACATCCCCAATCCAACAGCTGTGGGCACTGAGGGAGTAAGAAGGGAATGGGCTGCAGAACGTGGCCAGGCAGAGGTGCTCTCCTTGCCTGGCCTCTCCTTTCGCCCCTGCTGGAGACACAGCATGGTGCTGGGTGGTCCCAGCAGCGTGGGGTTTATGTCCCTATTTTGTCACAATTTTTGGTACAAGAAAATCTGAATGAAGAGTTTCAGCTATCAGAATAGTTTGCCTCGATAAAGAAAACTTTGACTTTGTCTTTTGTATTTTTTTATTGTGTTATTATTGAGGAATGCATGGTATTTTCATTATTTTGTAGTCCTTTAACACTACAATATATGATAAAATATAAAAAATAAAAAGCAAAATATTACATTATAAAAATTCTTCTATTCTTTAAGCAATATTTTTCTTTATCTGTCTCAGTTTTCTTCTTTGTAAAACTGAGTCCATACCAATTTTGATATTTTGATTTTTCATTCTGAATCAGAATTGAAGCACATTTTGCATTATTGTCATATTTGGTGGGATAGAAACATCAATTTCCAGGCAGCCTTAGTGATTATTTCCTTTTCTACTGCTTGTCAGCCTCTTTTTCTCCTGTTTCAGAAACCTTTACTGTTGTAAGGATAACAAGTCTGCTCTGCCTAAGGAGACAGTTAAGGTATTTCTTATGTGCACATCAGTACAGCATGACAGAGGTGGGGCTTGGATCAGCGTTACTAGAGATCTCTCCTGTTTAATCTTGCATCAAAGAACAAGATCTTCTACTGCTGAAGATAAAAGCAACCTTGGAAAGGAGCAATACCACCTGCCTGGTTGCTCACTCCCGTTACCAGAGCCCCTGTCGCCTTGGTGGCACTGACACTGGTGTGACAGCACTGTGACCCAGCTTTGCTGGGGCTTGCATGGTCAAGGACAGGAGTAGGTAGAAGGCAGGCACCAGCTGGGTGGACCTCTGTCTCTGAGCTGCTTATGCCAGTGCCTGTTTACTCCAGCTTGAAGAATTCATGGCAATATCACTCCATATGACAGAAAGATCATCTGATCTACTGCCATACCACCAACATCCGCCTTTGATGTCGTCAGCCAACATAATAAAATAGGAGGCATTACTTTTGGAGTGGCCCTCATAGATGTCGGCCAGAGTGTGGGCAGTGAGAGCATTCTATTGCCTTGGTTTTGAGACTGGTACCTGATGCTCTCTGTGAGCCTGATGCCAAGCTCCAGAAGAAAGTAGCAAGGGGTGGTTTCTGTGCTTTTGTGCTTCTCGTAGCTTGTACTGTGATTTGGGATTCTCCAGGATCTTTTTTCTATTTCTGTTTATCTGTAGGATCTGCTTCCCAGAAGGGATCTTGTCATACTGCCTCTGTGAATCCTTCTCTTCCCTTCTTTTCTCCCAGGTTTTGTTTTGTGAGTCTGACAACTCTGTGATAATCATTCCTCCTCCTCACAGCTCTGCACAGGAATCTGCCCATCTGATGGCGTGGGTGGGCATAGCTGGTGTACAGAGCACAGCTATCTTCTCTCTGTATGTATTCATGATGTTCAGCAGAGGCCTTCCCACTAGCAATAAACCTCTGCTTCCAGAAGGTCCACAGCAAAATACGAACACACTTTACTAGACCTGAAACTGGGACCCAGTCTGAAGGATTATGACAGATCCTCCAGTTCAAGTGGCCTTTGAGAATCACCCCTAGAGAAACCTGGCTTCTTGGCTTCAGAGTGGCTTCTGAAGTGCCACAGACAACTGTGGACATCTTGGCAACTGGATCCCAAGAGCTGCACACAGTCATCCATACCATCAGCTGAGTGTGGTGGTGCAGCAAAACGCAGTGTGTGCTCCTAGAAGGTGTTGCTGCTAGGCTGGCCAGGCAGATGTGGGCTAGTACGGGACATGCCAAACCTATCAGCTGCATTTGGGGTGACTCAAAGCAACTGAAGTGTGGGCAGGATTTCAGTCAATGCGTCATCTGCTTCTGACAGTGCTTCCCCACGCACAAGGGAATATACCCTTTAAATTTCTCTCTCTATTTAAATGCCTGTCTTGCTGCTTGCTGGTGCGTGGGCTACAACTAACTACAGTTGTAAAAAATCTGATACCTAGGTGAGACTGGCTCTGAGGGATGCGTCAGCTCAGGGCTCCCTCAGCCTCCAGAGGGAGTTGCCCTGATGGTCAGCCTCAGCAGAGCTGCCAGGGCATGAGAGAAATTAAATCAGATTCTCATTCTCAAATACAGGAAAGGTGGAAGCAAATGGGCCAGAAAACTTACATCTTTGGGGATCACATTCTTATGGTGTCACAGTGAGGCTAAATCTCCCTCTATGAAGGCAAGGAGATAGTCTTGGACTTCTTTAAAGGAGATCCATGAAACAATTCCCCTCTCTGCATTCTTCCATTATACCAATAACATGCAAGCACAGGCTAAAGTACTAACTCCCTTGGTTGTAGCTTGTATGTGCTAGCGTGCAATAAGGAGGTCTGTGAGTACACTTGGTGGTGGAGTCCAAGCCCTGTGATCGTCATCATTATCAAAAACAGCTACCCATCACCTGGAACATTTTGGATAGCTGTTTTTGGCAGGCAGTAGAGGAGCTATGCGGTCCCTGTTTGTGCACAGAAGCCGGTGGATCATTACCCCAAGGAAAGCACAGCAGATGTGAGGTGCATGTCTGCCCGAGGATCTTCAGCAGCAGCTGAGCCTACAGGGGAAGCTGGAGTTGGTGCTGGAAGCCTTACCAGGCCATCTTTCCATACAGCAAAAATCCTTAGGAAGGAAATGCGCTCATTGATGGCATACAAACCAGACAAAGAAGGGAGGCTGCTGGCACCATTACATTCACTGGAAACAGTTTTGTCATAAGCTGCCACAAGCTGAATACAAATCTAAAAAATTAAGATCTCCAAACCCAATTACCATTCACCCCTGTTGAGCCCCGTCTTCTGACTCATCACCACCTTGCAGCAGATCTGTGAAATGTGGGTTCACCTCATCACTTGGGGTCATCCTCTTGACAACACAGCCAGCTATTGCAAGCCTGTGAAGGAAAACATTATCTTCCTCAGATCACATTTTTGGAGGTCATGGCTCAGCAGGCAGAATGAAATCATCAAACACCAAGATGAGCCAAAGCAAAAGCAATAAGGTACTGGTGGGTGGTTTTGACCAACTGGCTAATAAAAGACACGTAAAGTTTATACTGCAAGTTTATTATAGTAATACAATCAGATTAAATGATTTTCACAGCTAATATACCTAATTACAGCAGGGTGTATATATATATATATATTATTCCTGGCACATTACAATCTTTTCATTTTTAATCATGCAGTGAGAAATGTACAAACACAATTATATGGAATGTTGGGTTTTTTTTTTTTCCTAAAAAAGAGAAACCAAAATTACAAAAGTATGGCTTTATAAGAAAGTCGTATCATACAATGAACATTCATTTGTACTTGGGCATGGCAACATTCAGTCTTAATCAGTGAACAACAGCATCTGTCACTGTCATGCTGATTCCAAAAAAGCCATGGGAACAGGGAAGAGGGAAATGCCCATTGGTTAGAGAGATGGAAAATATATATCCACACACATTCAAAGTACGAAAAATGTAAAAAGTTTTCAGGGATTAAGCATCACATTTGTTCATATGCTGAAGTCAGGGTTATGGAGCCTTGAAAAACGTAAGTGCACAAATATTTTCTGTTTTCCTTTAGACCAACAAACATCAGGAGTGATAAAATTGACTTTAAAAGTGTTACTTCAGGTGTAAAGAGATGTAACTGAGGTCAGAATCTGGCCTGTCCTTCCTGCTAATGGTGCTGCAGAAATAGACAGAAGCATAGGGTTAGGAAGTCATGGGTGGCTGAATTTCGCTGGCAGCCCAGATAAAAGAAAGATAAAGAAGTATGTTTAACAGATTTTATTTAAATAAAAAAACAGATTTGAGAATAAAATGCGGCCACTATCACAAACCCTTAGCTGGATGATTGTGGTCGTTGGCGAGCAGAAGCCCTTGTGCTTGGTGTTCGGGGTAAACCACCCATCCCAAGAGCAAAGCTGCTGCCTCTTTAGAAGAGAAGAAATGTCCTTACCTGTTAGCAGCACAGAGCTTGGGACACACACTTATCTCGTGGAAAGGCTGCTTTCTTAAGGCATTGGTCACTGATGTGCACAAGTACTGGAGCATGTCAGTCAGCTACGAGTTTCACCAGGAGAGGGCAGACAGAGACACAGACACACGTGCACACATGCACCCACGCGTATATACACACAAAACTCAGACCCTTACAATGCTACTCCTCAAAATTGAAATAAAAAAGATGTAACCTGCAGAGCCAACCTGTAGTCCAAAGATTAGCAAAGACTTCACCCTCTCCCTTTTTGCTCTTGCTTTTATTTTTTTTCTCAAGTTCAGAAATACAGATCTTAGCTACACTCTCTCAGTATGTATATATGCAAAATGTAAATGTCACTACACAGCACCTAGCACCCTTTTTGACTGACAAAGTCACTAACATATTTGTCATGCAAGCATAGGGGTTTTTCAAGACTACAGACTGTCAGGTTGCAGGAAGTGTGGAAAGTATTTTGAGTGATGACCTGGCTTGGAAAGAATGGAGAAAAATAATCATCACGGGCAGGGCTGAGGTAGATTTGTCCGTATCTGATGTAATGTCCTCTCACTGAGCAGGAGGCCAAATGGGAACTCAGACTAACAGGCAGGTCACCACATGATAAGCAAACCAGGTTTAGAGAGAAGATTCCTCCATTCCAGCAGAAGGACACCCTGTCCGGTACTCTTATCACTACAGGTGATGCGAAGAGTTGTCACCACAATGCTAATGGCGCTAAACTCTGGCCCACCAGGACCGCACACGGAGGTCCGACAGTAGCTCAGCAGCTGAGGGCCAGCTGGTGCTTGAACTCTTGTTAAAATGGTCAGGAAAAGGAGGAATGAGAAGGCAGTGGAGTGATCTTCCCGGTGCAGGTAGCTGCCTGTTGCACACTGGACTGAGCACACCAGTTTTATCATGTTGGCCAACAACGGGCCAGCAACTTTCTTCCAGACTGTGGTATCAGACTCAGATATGACCTGGAACCTGATTTTCTTGAGCAGTTGCTGAGAATCCACCTCTTAGCCTCTGTCTGGGCCAATGGATAGAGCGTAGCCTCCCACATGCACAAATGCATCCTGCTCCCCACTACAAATCGACCCATAAAGCCAGAAGTGCCTGAACCCTGACCTTTGCAATGATCCACAACTAATACAGCCACCAAGAGATCTCTGCACTATTTTAGACCTGCTTGCTCCCAGTGGGTTGCTCTGGCTCTCTTGGTACAGCCCCCTGCCTCATCAGAGTGTGCTACCTCATTAATGCCAAGAATCCCTACCTGCCTCCTTTGATTTGTAAGTCAAACTACTTTCCCCTCCCTCCTGTCTTTTCCGAAACTCTTCATAGCACTGAAACTCATGGTTTCGAGCCAGTGCAATAACAGTTGATGATTTCCCTTCCCTCCTTCCCTGAGATCTCTGCTCCCAGGGCCTAATTACTATTCTAATAATATCCATCACTAGCCTCCTCCGCCTCTCACCCACCAACATCCGGATGAAATACTGCATTGCTGCCGGGGACAAACCCAATCCTGCTCCTCTGGACTCCAGGGGTGCCACAGGGGCCGTGCTCTGCATAGTTCCTCCCATCAGCTTTAGGCAGCAAGTGCCTGCTTTCTTCTCTTCTCAGCTGGGGATTTCTGGGGGCTGCCGAGCTGGGGAGCACACAGGGCTCGGCAGAGGCAGCTCAGCCACTGCTTACAATGCAAATCTGCCTTGGGCTCTGCTTTGCTTCCCAAGCTGTGACAGCCTCCGCCTGCCGCAGAGGCTGCTGAGCGAGCAGCCGCTCTGCAAAACCCTCGCCCAAGACTGACTCTGAATTTCTCCGCCACCGTTCACACCCTCCCCCATCGCCACACAAGGAGGAATAGACACAGATGGAGAAAGACATGCAAGTCCCCAGGGATGGGGTAGAAGGACACTGCAGCACCAGGGATGAGGGAATTCAGGAGAAGAGTTAACACCTTCGTGGCCTGCATGCCACTTTTAGGGCTGGGCTGACATTTTCTCCATCTCACAAGCAAACCTGCATCTTCACCCAGCGCAGCGCGGGTGACACCGGCACTGACGTGCTTCCACTGCACGTGGGAAGGGAGGTCTGGGAGAAGCATTCCAGTGTCTCCAAAAGGATGTTCCAGTTGGCTGTGTCCAGCACATTGGGCAGCCCTGCAGGAAATCTCTGCCTGGCCATGGCTGGCATCACCAGTGTCCTGGCACATGGAAAGTACCCTGCGCACAGGGAAACCAAGGGGAAGTGCTCCCTGTGCTGATGGCAAAAAGGGCGCAGCTCCAGCACATCTGCCTTGGCACAGGCAGGGAATTAGCCAGACGAGACATGAGCCATTTTTGCACAGATCAATTAAGATGTGAACACACATCCTTTCTCAGCCAGAGACTTGCTTAAAAGGGGCTTATGCCCCACAGCCAGGGAGAGCATGACCAGTGCCTTGAAGAGACAGGGCTTTGCCTGGGCAGCGAGGAACAGAGCTCTCCAGAAACCAGGGCAGCCTCAGCCCTGCTTTCTGCAAGCACACCCTGCCTGCAGTGCCCAGGGGAGTCAATGGGAACTTCTTGTCTTTTCCAGGATCAGGCCCTCTGTCTGGACCTGGGTGGCAAAAACACTCCAATTGACAACAACTTTTAACAGAACATCATACCCCAGCCTAGGATAACTAGCAAATATTGGTGGCTCTGAGACCCACTGGGAAATCAAATTAGGAAGCTCTTGTGGAGGTACATTCAGCGGTAACACACAAGTTAAGGAGCAAAAATGTCACCTGTGAAGGACAGAGCTCCCACTGGCTCTGCTCTGACTTCCACTCGTTTACTGGACAGCACGGAAAACGGTTCCTTCCCCATTGCACAAGCCTGTAGAGGCATCAAGGCTGGGACTGCCTTTAACCCCCTCGCTCCCAGGTGAGACAGGATGCTATTCTGCCGATCTCTATTCCCCCTCCTCCCCTCCACCCCAAATACGCACTCATTGCCCTCCTCTGAACCCTGAACTCATGCCCTCCATGTTATGACCTGCTGTAAAGTAACTCAGTAAAATCAGGGACCCTGCAAGACTGTCTCTACATCCCTGCAGCATCAGCCGTGGACTTTTTGGTTAGTACCAGATGATGCTAGGTCATTGTTAGGAAGAAAACCTAATGTTTGAACCCTGTTGGTATGGGATGGTATTTTTCCCAGCTCTGGCTGAACACAGACCCATAGTTACACCATTTGAAAATCCCACAGGGCACATAGTTCCTTTTTACACAGGTAGGTTACACAGGATACAGTTATCATATTGGGAATTCAGATACACTGATACCAGCCCACAGCTAAGAAATCAAATCTAACACAGTCTAGACTACAATTAACCCTTCACATGCACAACAAAACAGAAAACAAAGAAGGCTTTTGCCTTTAAAAGTGCCGTGCCTGCAGTAAATTAGAAAAGACATTTAAAATCTTGTCACAAAATGTTGGATTTTCCAGCATTGCCTAATAGGTTAAGTACTAAAATCACACTAAAAAGCAGAGGGTGGTGGATGACCAGCTCCCCTAAGTTGCCTTTGAAAATCCAAGACCCAGCGAATAAAGTCAAGGAAAAACATTTACCACATTTTTTGTTGGTAGCTTTTTGCCATAGGATGGTAAGGGCTTTAGTGCCTGAGGTATAGGTAGTTCCTGGATGCTTTTAGGGAAGTGGGAGGGGGGAAGAGTCTGGAGAATAGTTTGCATAGCTTGCAGATATAAAGAAGCAGGTGTGTTCCCCACCAGGCTGTTGAATTTCTCTTCCCCCAGCAAAGCTGTCCAGTGGTCCGGATGCTCCTGCAGAACTTTCCGCATCTTAAACTGTGGGTTGGGCATGAAGAGCAAGAGGTAGTCGAGGCAGAGCTTCTTTGATGCCACATTGACTTTGGAGTCCCACATCTGCTCCAGGATGACGTCCAGCGGGGTAAGCCCTTTACTGTCCTCTATCCTGGGAGAAGCTCCATTCCCAAGGAGGATAAGGACTGTCTCTGACCTCAGCAGTTCACAGGCAAGGTGCAGGGGGGTTTTCCCATCTTCCAGATGAAAGCAGCCAGTCCTATTGATGTAGGAGTTCAAGCTGGGGAGCTTGTGTGCAATTTTGATGATCAGCCCCAAGATATCTCTCCTGTCATATGTGACCGCCATGGCCAAATGAGGAGCAGAGGATGGGCAATAGCAGAAGTGTTCCCCAGGCACCTTGAGAGCCTCCTCTGGAAAATGAGACAGCAGATACTGAGCATAAGGCAGGTGGTTATGCACCACTGCATAGAGAAGGGCTTCTGAAGGTGAGTAGGTTCTTAGGCTGGCATTTTCCTCCCAGTAAAAATATTCCATAGTCCTCATGTCTTCCAGCATCCACACAGGCTTGTGATCTCTCACAGCCTGGTAGAACATATAGGATAAGAACTTGCAGTGCCTGCTCTGATCATCCTGCAGGCTGGCCTGGTTACCGGCCATGGCTCAGCAAATAAAGAGCAGCTCCACGTAAAATCACTCCAGACTGTAAGAAGTGTGCACTTGGAATGCAGATCCTGATGCTGCTGCAACCTTCAGGCTGTCATTGCTGCCTGGACTGCACTAGCTGGAATGCATGGGCTGATCATCTCCACCCATTCATTGTTTTTCCCCTCACTGCAGTGGTTTTGTTTAGGTAAGCACAATCCCACAGGCTCAGTTAACCCATGCCATGCAAGCAGATGGTTAGGAAGTACATCCCGCTCTGCGCGTGGCACAGGTTACTGGAACGCTGTCAGACTGCGAGTGATTTTATACATACACAGCTAGAGAGGAGAGAGGGAGAGACTAAAATTAGCTTGAGAGGTGAGGCGGATTTCTGTCTGCATTTCATGTCTAACCAGATTAGCTCATACATTGCAGTAAGTGCAATAGTAATATTCGTCTTTTTTATATATATTGCTCTCACGCGCTTAGCTCATTATAGAGTAAAAAATATGTAGTGGTGTAAAATGCTCCACAGCTGATAATACACACGATTATATTCTCAGGAAATCAAGAGATTGGTAGCTGCAGCATTAGGAAGGGATCCCTATTTTATAAATAATGGTATGGCTAGCCACTTAGGAGACGCTGATGTTAATGGATTGTCAATAAGGCGTTCATGATTTTTAAGATCCCAGCGTTAATCTCTGCAGAGGAAAGAGTCAAACGGTATGTGGAGTAACTATGCCTGGAGTCATAAAGCGTACTGCTAGGTTTAAACCCCTGCCTTTGTTTAGCAAGAAAATATCTGAGGTGCCTCTCTACTGCCCACCAAGTACACAAACAAAAGGTTAATGGCCCAAGCCCACTGGCGGATGGAGAGCTTTGATCTAAGCATTTCTCAGATGTCATGCTCCAGGACTGGGGTCAGAGCCAGTTGCAATGGGTGGATGTGGGATTAAGCAATCAGACTTGTGCAATGCTCTGGTAAGACACTGGAAACCAAGGCCTACAGGCTTGAGGGGATAGTGCCTGTTGGATGAAGCAGAAGGACCTGACCAAAATTAAACTCACAGAAAAGAAATGAACTAAGCACCCTCTATGGCAACTTGTGTTTAAGGAAGAAGGGCTTCCATGAATCTTATGAATCAACAGATTGCAGTAAGATGGTATCGGACCTTCTTGATAGGAAAACAGAGAAATACAGCAAATCAAGAATTCTTTTTTCATTTAGCAAGGTGACAAGCATATATCCAGTATATTCAAACTAGAGAGTATTCAAGTATCTGAACATCTCCAAATGATGTCTGGGGTCATCCAAAGAGAAAAACAAAGCCATTCTTAAAACTGGGTCTAGATCTAGCACATCTTCCAAAGTTCTGAATGTTCAAGTCCGTACCCCAAACATTTAATTTTAGGAACAGTTTTCATGTGGTTGGAATAAACAAGTATATGTCCAGTTTTTGCCCACCATTACTGTGGTTATGCATGGAAATGCTGCTACATTTGCACATGGTATTACCTGACTTGTACACATGGTTGTAATAAAGCATGTGCATGCTCAGGGCCACAAGGAGGTTCCCACTGACTCCAGCATGCTCTGGATCAGGCATCAGTCGAGCACTTGGAGACACACATTTTGGTTCTCTCGTTGCTAACACAAAGCATCTGAAATTTAGACTTAAGAGGTCAGAAGAGAGGCAAATTAGTATTTAAGTGGCTAGGCTCTTCTGTCCAAAGCTCTCATGGGGCTTTTCCTACTAGTGAATCATGACTATACCCTAGGAATTACATGGATTTTGTTATTTCCATGAGACAGGTATAGGAAAACACACATACACACTTTATAGTTTTACAGAGCAGATCATGGCTGGGGCTGGGCACTGAACCAGGCTGTGTCTTTGCCAAGGGGTTATAGCCATTAAGCAACCCTCACCTGCTACAGGTGTGAAGATAAGGCTCCCCAGGGAAGTGGTCACTGCACCAAGCCTGTCAGAGTTCAAGAAGCAGATTGTCAGAGCTCAAGGAGCACCTGGACAATGCTTTTAGTCATATGGTTTAGTTTTAGGTAGTCCTGTGAGGAGCAGGGAGTTAAAACTTAGCGCAGAGAAACATGAAAGTCAAGAGAAAAATATTCTGCAAGTATCTCCAAGGAAGAAGGAAGCCAAAATACCAGAATCAGGAATGGCCACCAGGCTTCTGGCAATCACCAGGTCCAGGATGTCCAGGACATGAAAACATCTGTAATTACAGATTACCTTGTAATTACAGGTTACACTGTAATTCTGCCCAGGAAGCCCAGCATAAAACTAGAGGAGTCCTTTGCATGGTTTGTGTGGTGTTAGGTGGCATAGGTATGCCTGCCATGGTGGCTCCTGTCCTTGGCCTGCTTTGTTTTTTGCAGGAAATGCTGGAGCTGAGGTCACATGTTTGATGGCAATACATCTCTTCTGAATTGTATTAGAAGCATAATGCATCTGTAAAACATAGATCCACTAGAAATGAAAGACCTTAATGTGGAAAGCTTTACTGAGGAACTGGAAGAAGATTAGGAGTTTGGGAGTTTCTGTTTATTTCTTTGAATTTTAATTTTTGGCTAAAAGTAACATATCCTAACTCATAAGGTATTTGTTGTGGCTTCCCTCTTGGCCAAAGTGCCACCTAGAAGGTGTAAAGAATCAGTTTTGACTCAGAGAGAGAGTGTCCAAGGAGCTGGAAACACTTTTGATGGGTGAAGCTTAAAAAAAAAAGTTGAATTTACCCAAAATACCATTTACCATTTCAGCTGAGACCAAAGAGCTCTTTAGACCTCTCCTGGGCAGATGCGTTTTTAACATTTTGATGGCGACTTCTGCTCATAAAGTGACTTGGTTACTGTGAGCCTTTGAGAAATATAGTGTGCTTCTGAGTTATTCAGGAATCTTCTTACGTTGTTATGCTCAAAATATTGTTTCTGGGCAAAAGGGAAAGGTACCTTATACATAAACACAAGAATTTATTGTTAGTATAACTGGAATCTTAGCACTCCAATAAAAAAATCATTATTAGTTCAAGTCTAAAAATAAATAATACTCCTATGCAGAAAAAGTTCCAATAATAGTAATAATAATAATAATTGTTAGGCACACACTTCTTAGCTTCTATGCCTATTCCTGGTGTTATGCTCCCCCTGCCCTTGCTCCTCTGGATCCAAACGTTGTGGTGTCATTCTGGTAGTGGCGTTACAGGGAGTCATCAGCATTTGGAGTCCTTCAGTGGGAAGAATGTGAGGTTGATGGTGATGGTTTCTTCTTCCTCACTCTTCTGGGTGTCAGTTTTATGATTGTTAACGTGCTTTTACACCTTGTTTTTTCTTCATTGGATTGAAACTTGATTTTACATCCTGTGCCCCATCTCTTACTATCCCATGCCCATACTCCTTTGCACTGCATCCTGTGCCTCTGCTTCTCAAGACCTCTGCTGTCATACCAGTCCTATGATTAACTCTATAAACTATAGCATGTTAAGTCGTAGTCATGAACACCTCATGGTTCACAGAAGAGCTACTTGTTACTGCTATCTGTATAAAACTATGGTTGTACCATTCAGTGCCAACCAAAGTAAAATAAATCAGCCATAACCACCTGGTCAGAAGGAAAACAATAAACAAATAAAATTTAAACAAAGCGGCAGGCAGGTCAATAAAAGTCCAGGCAAAGCAAGCCTGACAAGCCTCATCCTGAGCCTTGGCAACCTCAGTACAAAACCTGTGGCCTGTTCCTAGGAGCGGCTGTACTGTACTGCAGGGACAGAGGGTTTCCATGGGTCCTGTTTCTGAAATAAACTGAAGCCAAAAGGCTCTGCATACAGCATGCTGCTGAGAACATGGCTTACGCTTACCATCCTTTCTTGGTCATCTCTTCCTCCTGCCACCGGTATAAAAACAGAGGGAACAATGAGGAGCAATGAGGGGTCAAGAGTGGATGAAGATACCTTCTGAAACAGACAAAAACCAACAGCAGGTTTGGGTCACTGGGACTGAGGATAAATCCCATGTTTGGCTGGAAGTGGGGCTTTCACGTTTGTTGTTTCACTGGCTGATGGGAATGACACATTGCCTTACTTTAAGGAAAAAACAGCATGCAGTCTAGGGGCTAATTTGAGCTAAGCTCAGCTACTTCCCACCATTTTTTTGCCTGGGCACGCACATGAAAAACTTTAAGGAAGAAGCTGTTTGGGAGACAGAAGAGCAAATGGATTTGGGGAAGATTGGGGCCGTCTCCAGCATCCTACATCAAAAACTCCACTGAGATGTTACTTGCTCCCTTTCTGCCTTTCTTCAGTGATCTTTATTGGCATCTGTTTGCAGGCACAACTGGTGCCAATTCCTCTATGCCCTTTGCACAGGATGATCTAGCCAGGACGTACAAAGAATTAAAGCAATTGCCCATGCACAAAGCAAGAGAGTTGCAGGAACCTGATCTCTTGATTCAGAGACATGCTGGTTTTCAATATCCTGTCTGCTGGTTGTAGAGAGCATGAAGGGTTTCCTTTATAGCTGGCTACACTCTTAACAGCTCTAATTCATCCAGCTGACTAAACAAGGCTTTGAGATGGCAGAAAAATCTACAGTCTGTCCTGGATTGCCGAATATTTCACTTCTGCTTGCAGGATTCAAACAGCAAATGAAACAATCTCTGACTATATGGCTAGAGGCCGGAAATGAAAATAAGCAGAGGTTTAGCAGCTCGGAAAGCATTTGAATTAGATGTAATGGGACCAGCTGATGTGTTTTATGCCAAACAAATCAACCCCTAGATGGTTATTTAACTGCAGGAGTTTGGAAGTGAAAGATACCTTCCTAAAATACAAGTCGTGCACTATTTGTAAGAGGGAGTCATCTAAAGATAAATGGATTTGGCTCAGGACAAAGAGGGAGCAGGGCCAGGAGACGAGTCAGGAGCAGGACCCAAGTGAGAAGGCAGACTTGCAGAGTGAACTTTCTCAGAGTGCTGGAGAAGACACGGAGCAATGAGGTCCCCCAGTGTTCTGAACATGGGTATGGGATCCAGGGCCCAAATAAGCTATTTGGCTTATTGAACTCTGTCTTCAGGGAAGCTGCTCTGTGAGCAGCTGGTGGGATTGCCAAGAGCCTGGGGACTGTCAGGTGCTGCAGGCTGGTCAGGGCAGAATCCCTACCAGCATGAATCAAATGCTTTTCTCTGTCAGCTCCCAGAGAGGGACTGCCCATTTCTAAAGACAGGCACTCAGAAAACACCGGAATAACTCCAAAGGAAGGATGTTTCTAACCTCACTGAATGCCAGACGTCTCTTCAAATACAGGTTAGATTGAGTAGTATGCTCATGTCTGGAGGATGAGAAGTCGGCTCAGTTTAATCAGCTAGGAAAACAACAAGGCTCATTTTATTCCATTTTTTGAAAATGCTTTGAGACCTGATTGCACAGAGCCTGCATGCCAAAAATCCTGGTGTCTCCCATTTCTCTGAGCCCATTTGTTTCAGTTCCCAACTCCTGTGCTAATTTAAGACTACATCTCTCAAAGACAGTACATAAATAGACAGATTACCATGCCTCTTCCAGAAAGTAACCTGTCAGCTGAGCTCTGTTTAAAGAACAGAAAGCCCTTGCAGACAGTCTGTGCCTACAGATACGCTGAACCAGATGCTGTTTTTCCAGTGAATGGCTGAGACTGTGAGACAGTCTTATATTGTTCGACGTCTTTGCTCCTTGCGATGATTACGGGTATCGGTGCCTGTTTTAATGTAGCTCAATGTAAATGTCAAGGCTGACAAAATCTGAGGAAGCTTTCAGGAAGGCATGAATACATTTCATTTTCAAAACTGATGAAAAGCAATGCTTTTTTACACAACCCATAATTAACCTGGGGATATTGCTACAGAATATCATTGAGGCTAAATGCTTTACAGTCTCCAAAGTAAGATTTTTTTTTCTGTAACTATTAAGGTCTTTGTTCTGTCCATACGCAGCAGGTGACACTACAGCAGAACTGCAACTCCGAGCTGCAACCGCCATGTAGATGGGCAAGTAAATAAAAAACTATAGGTGTGTTATTCCTAACACAATGATGACAAATTTGTCTGAACCTTCTTAGTAGTTCTAGTGCTGTATTTGTATTGTGACCAAGAGCTTGTCAGGAAGTTAGCATCTGTGTATTTTTGTGTGGGAAATGCCAGTGCTATGAGACTATGCTGCTTTGCAGAATGTGTCTGTTTCATTGCATCTTTTGACAAAACTTAAGGTCCAAAAAGGGATAAACATTTTTCTAAATTATTTTTATTGAATCCATTACAAAAGAAGAATCCAGGTTGTAAGCAGCTCTGTTAAACCCCACAGTCTCCAAATTATAATCCTGTAATTAACTGCTGGAGGTTACTGAAAACAATCTTCAGCCTTAGTATCATTGTTAGAAAAGTCTTTGCAGTGTCTTCTGAAGCCTCAGAGACTGAGACTTCAAAGTTAATTCAGTTGTCAAGAGTGCTGTTTTCCAGGCCCTGCGTTTTGCTGTATCAGACAATAAACTTGATGCAAAGCCAAAGAAAACCACTTGCCACTATGTTCTCTGCAGTTTCCAGTAGATTTTTCTGCAATGGGTTTTTAATCTGGGGTAAGTGCACCATCCGAACAATAACAAACACTTCAGAAATACCTGAAAAATGTATTTGTCCAAGTAAGATTTCTCTGGACTTTATTATCTTCAATGCTTTGTTCAAAGAATTGTATAGGAATAGTGGATTCCCTAAACAGGGCACTTGTGGTAACTCAGCCAGTGACAAATTGCTTCCACTACCACGTATGATGAGCTCAGAGCCTGCTAACCTTCAGCTGGTCATCTGTTTTCTTTCTTCTTTATGGTTTAATGTATATGTGAAGCCAGCCAGTGAGAATTCGCTCAATAGCAGATGGATTACTAGCAAAATGAAAGCAGGAAATTCTGTAAAGCTGCTTCAAGGAGAATCATTGTGATGCTTCAGACATGCTTTGGTCATGGTGGTTTCCCATCAAGTCCGCTGAGGTACAGTGTTTGCTTGCACCGTGAACTTTCTGTGGGAGGGCTGCCTCAGCATTTGTCCATCAGCACCCAGGAAAATACCATCGTGGACACCTCGGAGCTGTCTGTCAATACAAATACTATAACTATCAGAAACCCTAAAGCAGCTGTTAGTGCATAACAACCTTCAGTGAGATCCTAGCTGACAGCTGTTGAATTGAACACTAAAGGAGAATTTAAAGATCTTCACAGTCAAAGACACTCTTTCACTGACTGAAGCCTCTGGCCCATATATTGAGTTGATTCAAGACAGGAAAATAAGTTCTATTTGTGCCTTATTAAACATACTGTAATATTCATCAATAATGCCCCAAAGGTTGTTGAATTGCTTCAGCATGCTGCAGGATTTAAGTTACTCCTATATTCTGTTTAAAAAGAGTCTTCTGCTCATCATGAGCATAACTGATGACAAGGAAAGAACTTTTACTATGAAGTAACCAAGGTGAGAGGCAGAAAGAAATCAGCTCAACTATCAGATCTTCACCAGAATTTAGAAGGATGGCTTAAATTTTCAATATACATGTCTGCTGGATGCCGGTTTTCTTCTGTTTTCTTTTTTGTTGCTTTTAGGAGAAAGCCTAGGAAGTAGAAGCTCTTTCCCTCCATAAAACGGAGTCTGCATAAACTCATGTTTACAGTCACCTTTCTGAGTGACTCATGCCAAACTGCCTTTGCAAATGCTTGTTCAAGGTTCTGAAATTAAACCAAAACATCAGTGTGGCCCTCTTTTCTTAACAGGATATGAGATAATTTGCAGAAGGAGAGATACTCCACTGGCAGCAAAATTCCTCCAGGTACCACGCTCATAATAACGCAGGCTAATGAAAGGCCATGGCCTATATTCACGTCCTGGGACTGCAAGCTCCCCCTTGCTCAGCAGTATGTGCTGCGGTTGACGCGTGTTGCACACCGAATATGGTTTCTCTCCTTTCTCTCCTTGTCTCAGGCTTTGCATTTCTGCACCAAGCTGTGGTCAGTGAATCAAAAATCCAGGCTCTGAGGGGCTAGGAGTTACACTGGGAGGATGCTGCTCTTCGTGGCATCATGGATGTTGGCAAAACCTCAGCAGATGCCTGAGGTGGCCCTCTCCTCGTTTTGCCTGGCAGTGATGTTGACAATGACAGACTACTCACAGGGAGCTGCCATCCAGTGCCATCCAGTCCCATTTGAGATGGGCTAAGGTTCCGAGACACAGAGCTGCTAGAAGGACCTATTGAAGCTCTTCACCTTTCCACAAAAGTAATTGGAGGTCAGGGAAAATAACCTGGAGCTTCTGAATTAGCACCTATGTTAGACACCTCATGTGGCTTCACACGCTTCAGTAGCCACCCTGTGTGACATGAGTGGGGACTCCTCCCTCATTTTAGAGCAGTAATTTCAGGGGTGTGTGTGGCACTGTGCTGTGCACACACCCGACCTTCTGAAGGTGTTCCCTGAGCACTGGAGCACTTGGGAATCATGCAGCCCCTTGAGTAAGGCTCCCAGCCAGGCTTCACTCCTGCCACCCCACAGCTCGGTCAGGCAGGTGACAACAGAGCTGGGACTCCTCGTTCTTGAGCAGCCTGGCTAAACCCTGGCTAAACCCTGGCAGCATCTAGGGATCTCCAAGAGTCTTGATGTTGGCAAGATGAAATATTGTTAATCTCTAAATGATATTTGAATTTGGAAATTTTGATCTTGATCTGGGGTCTGAAAATATCCTGAAAATAGAACCATCTTGGTGAAATAGAAATTATTCTCCCAGTTAGCTCCTGTTGTCAAGACTCACTCCTTCTCAAAATGAGGCCATCTATCATGAAGGCACGCATCTAACTTTAACCCAGATTGGAAATTGTTGGCTTGGAGGTTTGTAACTAAAATCCCAGCAACACCCCAACTGTTTTCAGGCTCACATTGAGGGGACGCATCTGCTCAAAGTAAAAAATTTGAATTTACATGATTCACACATCAACTCATTCTATGTAAAGATATGGTAAAAGCAATGCCAAAAAAAAAAAAAGCAGTCTGTGTGCCAGCAATGCCATGTTTACATTAAAGCCTGTCAAATACAGCCCTAAAAACACTACATAAATAGGTGGAAATATTGAATGTGCTGCTGCATCGTAAAATCGAAAGTGTTAAACTATTACATATGGCCAATATGCATTATCTTCCTCATCCATGAAAGTGAGGACTGCTCTTCATCAAGCAGAGGCATTGGCCTCCCCATTGGCTCCTGCAAGAGGAGGGGACTGTCATGAGCAAGCCTGCTCTGCAACTGGACCTGTCCTCTCACCACACAGCCCTGCTGGTCTGCTCTCCTATTTGGCAGCAAATGGTAAAAGAATGGTGTAACTATATATCATGGCCGGAAACTGATCTGGTTCCCTGTCTTGGGTATCTTGATAGATGTGGTAGAAGCCCCATTCCTGGAAGCATTCAAGGTCAGGTTGGACATGGTTCTGAACAACCCAATGAGGTTGAAGGTGTCCCTGCTCACTGCAGGGCGAGTTGGACTATATGACTTTAAAGGACCCTTCCAACCCAAACTATTCTATGATTCTACCCAATTTAAAGCATCTTGTGTGCATGATAGGTGTGTTCTGCTCACATGCTCAGGCTTGACTCTATCGCCAGATATCAAGTCAGGAAACACTTTTTTTTCCTCTGTTTTTTGCCTTACATAATATAAATTATGCTACACTATCCATTTCTTGGGACAATTTTGATTCATGTTTGTGATCATCCCGAACGCTGCTGCAGGGATCATTTTTCCCAGCTGATATCTGCGACTGCTTTTCTTGGATTCTCCCACTAGAGGGGCTCCCTCACTCCCTTTCGTCGACTTTGCAAACGTTCACTGCTCATCTCCTCAGCCTGTAAATCCCCATCCTTCTTACCACGGCCATTCAGCAGCAGGATATTGATATCTGTCCCTGATTGATTCAGGGAGGTCACTGCTTTCATCAGTTTCCTGAATTTTCAAGTGACCATCTTCATCTTTTTCTCCCACATAGACATGCCTGGGATGGTGAAGAGGAAATTCAATCCCCATGAGTGTCTCTAGGACTGGCTCATTTTTCCCTTCCAGATCCCTGCTTTAAACTCTCTTCCACTATTGTGCCTGGAAACAGCACTCAATAGAGGTTAGACTGCTGATACTACTGCCTCTCACACCACCCATTTTCATAGCACGTGCTTTCCTTTCTGTACATCTTGGTCTATCATCATGTCACAGGCTGTCTGGAGACAGGACTATCTATTATTCTGTGCTCAAACAACACCTAAGATGGTGGTCCTGGTGGGTGCCTGAGGTTCTTGGCACTACGCAGTAAGTCGCTTCCTGCCTGCAGGTCTCTCACGCTCGAGCAGCAGAACCAGCCAGCAGACATGAGGCAGATGGTGAGGGTCAGGAGGATGACCAGCACCCAGAGCCTTGCCTTGTGCCTTCTCACACCTATGCTGATGCATGCTCTTAGAAACCTCTCTAATCTACCCTACCAAGCTTTCCTCATCCCTTTTCCTGCCACCCTCCTCACTTCGTGGACCATGTGGCTTTGACCACTTTGTTCTGCCCATGTAACTTTTCCTAGAAAAACTCTGGGTGGGCACACAGCTGGGTGGGCAACACTGTAAAAGCAAAACCCTCTTTCCAAAACTGAAACTGGGTTTGAGAAGCAGGCTTAACAAATTTAACTGGCAGTTTAACCATCTGTATTTACTTATGTTTTTATTGTGTTTCTCACCCATGGGCAGTAGAAGAATTTGTCTGCTCACCTGCCTATATTCTGCTTAACATTCTCTTCCATTTTCTTGAAACAGTCTAGGCTGCAGTATGACCCCTTTTTTTAGGACATCATCTCTTTCCCGTGCAAAATCATAGCTGGGTAGATTTCAAGGAGCTGCTGTGTTGTCTGGGATTTATAGATGTGTGATTATCCCACTTCACAAAAAAAAAATTGATATTCCATACATGTACAGTCACACTGACTCTCTCATCAGTGGCTATTTTGCATCTCAGGTTCCTGCATACCCATGATAGCTGCATCTTATTGCTGCATAAAATACACACCAGGCAGCCAATGCTGTCTGCAAAGTGTGGACTCATCATACACAGGCTGTTGTTCTATTCATGAACATATGTCTGATGCTTCCCAGAAACTCTGCAGTTAAGGACACATGCTCTTATTGCCAGAGTAGTCCCTAAGGGCAAACACAATGGTACTTAGGGCAAATACTCCTGTTACACCTTACTTCCATGAGTTTAGTGAATTTTATGATGCATGTGTGGGCTGACACATGAATTTCACATCTTAGAAAGAGGGAAGACATTGCATACAGGGCAGATACCTTCAATGTATATTTAAGTGTTTTTCCTCTGCATTTCCTCTATAACTGAAAAGTTTTAACTACTTAATCTGTTTACAGTTTTCCAATAAGACCACTAACAAAGGCAAAATCAGCTAAGCTATGAAAATCAACCAGTAAATCTAAAATCTGTTTGTCAGCTGGCAGAAAACAAGAAGAAAACCAGTTCTTGATGACTGCCTAGTCTTTGACAAGCAGCGTGAGGGTGGCTCAACCTCTGCATGCCTCACCACATTCAAAGGTACTCCTGCAGAGTCAACACATTGAAAAAAGACAGAAAAAGCTCATCGCCTTCAAGAACCCACAAGGTGGTGCCATTCAATAATTTTAGGAGGAGAGAATCCACCAAGGCATTAGGGAAGAGAAGTCAAGATCCAGCTCCCCTTACGAATTACCACCTATTGCACCAGCAATTTACTTTTCTAAACCGTAGGGCAAGTATCGTCCCAACAGCAACTTGCACTCAATGAGTCCAAAGGATCACAACAAGGATTTCTGGCTGCTGCCTCATGTCTCCTCCAGCATCTTCCCTGTTGCAGGGTTGTGTCCACCTCCATGTAACTCTCCTCCATACGAGATGGCTCTGCAGCATAATAAATCTCACAGTCGAGGCTGCCTCCCTATCAGCATACCTCTATGTTAAATAGACATCACCTTTAACATCGTGGCCCCAAAATATGCAGTTTAGTTTGCTTTGGATAGGCTAATAGGCATGGGAAAAGTCCCTGGCAAAGGTAACTCACAGCCCCGTGATAACTCCACTTCCCATACTGAAGCTGCTTGTCCTTTCTTCATCATCATCTCTTGCTCACAGGACAAACTCTGTCCTCCCTGAGCGATAGACCCAGGGTAACTGAGTCAACAGAGTGAAGAGTGGGAACCCCTTGTTTCAGTATTAGCAGGACATCACCAGCTCTGGTCTGCATCAGTTTTCCCACTCACAAGGAGATGACCAGCTTATTTTCTAGTAGGTCTTGAATGAACAGAAGATTTTGAGGTCTTGGAGGCTTCGTGCCTCTGTCAGATTCAGAGATGTAGCTTAGAACCTCTTCCTCATACCCAGCCTGAATCCCTTTGCTCTAGTAAAGCTCCTCTTGAGATCAGGGTGAGGTTTTGTAGGGTTCAGCTGGTTGTTCCTAATCTGCAGGTTATCTCCTTCCCTTCAGATCCTGTTCTTTGCTGAAAGTCAAACTGCCTGCAAGATCAGGGACTTCTAAATCATGTAAACAGCATATGCAGACCAGACATTAAGATTGTTGCTTGAGGATGCATACTGACTGTCCTCATAAACACAAACATCAGATTAGCAGAGCAAGAAGCTAAAGCAATCCTTCTGAAAGAATTACAGCTCTCTTTTGCAGCTCTTTAACAGATTAAGTTCCTTTTTCCCCCAGTCCACTTAATCAGTGGCACTATTCATAATTCTAATAAAATTCAGGTGATAATCCAGCTGGGGACTTGATAGCACCTCTGCCTGTGGCCATTCTTGACTCTGTGGCCCAGAAGAAAATTGTATTAGCGTGTCTTTCAAAGACAAGGAATTAAAACTTCTGAACGTTGCTGTCTAAAGTGTGTCAGTAAATCCTATGTTTGCCATTAAGCAACTGCCAGAACAACGCAGGTAAATGAGCAGGAAAATGGCCTCTGTTACTCCTACTTGCTGTTTGCTGGTGGAGTGTCATAAAGAGAAGAAGGAAACAGTAGACTGGCGAGAGTCTCTAAAGCTGGCACTCAAATGAAGCATGAGGAGTCATGTGCTGCAGGGAACAAAGGGACAGAAAAGCTCGTGGATTTTTGTCCACTCTTTTATCACTTCCATAGAGATCTATAAAATCATGAAGGGAAAGGGGATGATAAATACTACACAATGGCTCATTGTGCTTCCTTGTATGAGAACAAGAAATGAAACTAGCAATTAGCAAGCTCTCCAGAAGCAGAAGGAAGTGGTTCTTCATACACTGTGCAAGAAATCTGTAAAACTCCTTGCCAGAGGAGATTGTAGATGCAAACCCTTCAGGGGTTCAAAAAGCAATTGACATCTTCATGAAGGAAAAGTACCCACGAGGAGCTTTTGACAGCAACTCCTCACTCAGGAAGCCTGTAAACTGCTGGGTAGGAGGGAGGCAGCCAGTGTTGAGAGAAGTTATTTATTCTGGACTGCTTGGTGGTGAAGAGACCACACCTGAGTTGCTGTGCCTGTCCTCGGTTCCCCTTTCCAGGTCATCCTCTCCCAAGGAGGATGTGGGGAAACTGGCAGGGCCCAGTGTTCAGGGCTGGTGGAGGGAGCTGGGCTTGCTCAGGCTGGAAAGAGGTGACTGAGAGATGAGCTAGTGTGGCCTGCAACCACCCAATGGAGAGACACAAAGACAGCAGATACTTCTTAGTAGTAGCAGATAATACAGATAATACAAGAGGTGGTGGCCACAGTTCACTGTTTGGGAGGCCCAGGTTGGACTTTAGGGAAGACATTTCCACCAGGAGACCTGCAGAGGGGACTTCCAGCCAATGTTGCCATGATTCTATGAGCATTAGTTTCAAAACTGAACACTTGCATTTTGCAGGACGCCCAAAAAGTGGTGGGGGCTTTCTGGGACAAAATCTCGAGAGAGACAATGTATCTAATAGGATAGCTGGGCACACCTCCTTCTTATTATCCCTTCTTTTGTACTGACACTATTACAGGTTTCCAGCAAGACAGTCTGTTATTTATGCACCTCATTAAAGGACCGTTCTCAGTGTCACTGGGATGACACTGTTCTTTGTTTGCATTTTAACAGAAGTGATACAGTCACATCATGTTCCAATAAATAGGCTGTGACCTCCAACAGTAGGTACGTGAGAGATTAATGAGCACCTGCTAGGAAGCTGGGTGCCTGTCAGCTCAGCCTCCCCTGGTCAGGCATTCACAGGCTATTTTGGGCCCCAGCCCACTCGCACCATAAATGAACTTGTCAAGCCATGGTGCTAAAGCAGCTCACTGTTCACAATATTAACATTATGTTCATAATGCAACTCTCTCATGCTAGCTGAGATGTGGACTCAGAGCAAAATGACCAACATGACCCCACATCTTCAAGGCAGATTGAAAACCTGAGCACAGGCTGGCTGGGGACTAGAAGTAGAGCTACCAGACAAGTGAACATGAGAGCAGCACGTTGTCAGCCTATGCGCTGCCAACTTCTCTTCAAGCATTTGGGCTTCCTGAGAAGGATTTCAACAGAGAATAGCAAGTGAGATCCGGGGGCGTGCTGGGGGAGCTCCTCCCAGTCACAGAGAGCATCATGAGACTCTGTTTACTGAGGAAAGTATAACAAGCGAGGGAAAAAGAGCAAAACAGTATGATACGAAGAGCTCGGTAATGAACATATGTAAGGTAAATCATATACAGTGGAAAGAGAAGACCATTTTTGTTTGATAAAAAAGAGAGCATCAAAGGAGATACAGAAGGAATAACACCACCCTCCCCTAGACCTCTTGCTGGGACAAATAAGCTCTACTATAGGGAGTTGCTCCTCACCTTTCGTGGAACATTTCTGTGGTTTGTCCATCCTTCAGCCTCACTCCTAGGGCTAAAAAAAGCTTGTAACTTCTTGGTGGTGATTTTGTGGACTCCTGTTGATTAGCAACTAGAAAATGACATATGTTCCCTTCACGGTCTGTTAGGATGGGACCTATTTCTGTCTGAAGTGTCTCAACCAGCTTCAGATAATGGTGTCCTGGAGATTAAATACTCCACAACCCTGGACCATCCCAGAGAGTTCTTTATATCCCTTCCTCAGCCTGACTGAATGCAATGTTAGAATACAGGAAAAGCAGGGAGCTTTTTAGAGCAGAACATTTATGGGAAAATATAGGGAAATGGGGAATCTCTCCCTGCTTCTGCCTCAACTGGTGCAGGATAGCTTTTGGCAAATTCAATAGCAAGCATTTTGTCCAGCCAGGTTTTATATTACCTACATTTATATTGTTTGAGATTACTCTACATTGCTCTGAGATCCTGTTGTGAGTGAACTTCCCTGGTATTACTCTTTCTCTGGATTCATTTCATGAGGACAGATGAGCTCAGCTTAAACAGTCTGCACTCAGAATTTGAAGACCTGATGATTTTGAACCTGAGGCTCCCCAGGCCAAGTAGCCCTGCTCTAGATCAAAAGTTAGATTTCCTTAATGTCCCGTGATGCTCAGATCTGAAGGCTTTGAGCCTGGTTCTACATTAATGTGTGATTTCTCTTTATTAATGCTCTCCTGTGCTAGCGCAGAAACTTTAATGGAGGAGCCACAGGCAACCACTTGCAGCCACAGTCCTGCTGTTTGAGGAGCAATCAATCAGAGAGCAGTGGAACATCACCTCCCGCATTCTGACAGGCAGGCTCTTCAAAATGTTTTCCAAGAAAATTATCTGAACAGAGTTCTGTAAAAATCTAATTCTAGCCCATTAACCAATAGCTTATAACCAGCCCAGAAAAAAACTTTAGGTATAATAGCCCTATGACAAATGTGCTAGCACTTAGTCAATTCATTTATCTATCCACTAAATGGATGTTTTAAACCCAAGAGCCTCACCTCTTTAACCTCCCTGGTTAATGTTTCCACATGACATGCCAAATGTACCCATTTTATAAAACCACATTTAAATTAGAGATGGGAAAAGTCTGGTGGGTCATCTTGGTTAAGCAGAATTGTTTCCTAAAGAATAATACTGAAATTGTATTAACAAAGCTTCAAGAGCTTTTTGACATGAAAAGGACTGATACTCATTCTCCATTTTCTCTAGCCTGCTTGCTTATTATCTGCATCTCAGCTCAGAGCTCTGGGTTTGTACTGAGGTACCCACTGTACAAAGATAGAAGAGAAAGATGGCCCATGTGCCAGCAACCCAAACTAATGTGAGATATAAGAAAACAGAGATGCTGCCTCACAGGGCAGCCATGCTTGAAGTCGTGGGTCAGAGCTCAGTTCCGTGCTTGGCAGCGTGTTTAGCACATGCCATCGGTCTAATTCTCACTGAGTTTTCCACAGAACTTATGAGAGGAGAATTTTAGGAAGCAATTTATAGGATGCTCTTGAAGGTGATGTCATGGAGTTTAAATGGAAGAGCTTCTTCACTGCATGGTGCAGAGTAGAAAGAACATCTGGTCCATGAGATGGTTGTCCTTTGCTAAATGGAGACATCCGGATTTTATGAAAAGATGCCACAAAGGGCCTTAGAGGGAAAGGTAAGAAATTTGGTTTTGTGATGCTGACAGAGGATTTTGCAAACCAGCAGCAGGGGGTGGTGATGGTGCAGGAGTAGTGTGGTCAATCCTTTTGTCCTCCTCAGTGCTCTGCTCTCTGCCCTCTCTGTCTTCACAGAATACCCTACCCAAGCGACTCGCACTCTCTCTGTTGAATATGCCTCAACAGACTGTTCTTTTGAGTAGCCTCTTAGATAGGCTCTGATGTTCCTACCCAAACTGTGAAGGCTTTGCCTTATTCTGAGTCAAACAAACAAACCCAGCAGACATAAGATTTGCTGCGCTGTGACAAACCATGCTATACTGTCCCAAACAGTGGCAAAAAAACCCCAGATGCTTGGGCAGGGCGTTAAGAGAATAAGAAGGTATTGGACGTCCAACTGCTATTATATGGATACTCTCTCTGCACTTGTTCTCATTACTACTTAGAGGAACAGAAAGGTGCAGAGATACGCAGGGATGAAGAGGGTAAATCATCCAACCTGATGTGACTATGAAAAAAGTTAGGGGTGTTGCAAAGAGTCTGGAAGTGCAGTTCTCTCAGCCTGTCCTACACTGTAGCCTCTCTGCTGCTTAATTTTTCATTAGCGTGTCAGAAATCCGTAAAAAGCTGGAATCAGGTGTGATCCCCATCCTGAACGTATTAGGGAAGTCCAAACATATTAGGGATATTCAAAATCATTGAGGCTGTCAGATTTACAAGCCAGGAAAGCCACTGGGACATAGGAGAGTAGCTCCTGAGAACTTGGCTAGTTGTAATCAAAGTCAAAGGCTGGATGCAGTTCAGGGAAGATGCAGATCAGAGAATGACAGTGGGACTATACCTGTTAGAAAGAAAATGTATCACAAATATTAGGTTTGCCTAGGAAGACTGTGGAATCCTTGCCATTTGAGCTATTTAAAATATGCTTAGGATGATCTAGAAATACTTGCTCTCTAGGAGGTGGAGGTTGGTGATATCCCGAGCGGGCTTCTGACCCTTCATTATCTGAGTCCCTGGTATCAAACACTAACTTTCTGTGGCAATAACGTCATTGAGAAAAGGAACTGGACTTTTTTGTTGTTTTTTTCTTTTCCTGGGGGTCTTAATACCCTGTGGGAGCTGATGCCACCAAAGCATCTTCATTGCGCTCTGCTGAGAGGATTTGTGGTCAGCCATTTGCATGCAAGCTGCTCTCACTAAACTTACACGGACAAATATTCACCTGCAGCAGAGCACAGGCAACTGTAGCTGCAGGCTGTAGCTCACCAGGCAAGCTGCAGGCAGCCTGGCTTTGGTCACCTGCTCATATCTGAGGTTAACACACAAGTAAGCAGTAACTTCCTAAAGGCTAAACTGTATTTGCAGAAAAGATCACTTTATCCCAGTCTCCGCTACGGACAGCTATAAAGTAATCCCTACAGACATCTGAAGGGTAAGCCTGCTTATCTGATGGTGTGAGGTCAGACAGAGGGACCGATAGAGGTATGTGCTTACAGTAAAAACTGTGATTGCTTTGCAAAAAGACATCCCTCAAAGAGTTTCTTCAAAATACTGTCAGGTAAAAATAAAGATTCTTGAGAAAATTAAGTTTTTAATAATACATCATCTCCTATCAGGATATGTTTAATCACCCAAACACAAAATAGCTGTGAGATATTTTCTTTGAGAGCTCAAGCTTATCAGATGTCATCTTGCAGGGTTAAGCTGATTAGTGCAATGGTCAGGAAGGAAACTCTTCCCATCAGGCACAGTTAGTACCCACTGGTAGCTGAGGTCTTACCCAGTTTCCATGGCTGGGCACACACTGTGGTGGACCCAGAGCCGAGCGTGGGCTGACAGGCCAGTCGGCACTCACGTCCAGTTGGCTGCTGCCTTTCTTAATTAAAGAGCTGGGTTATCCCTGTCTTCCCCTGCATCTCCACAGTGGGAAGTGCCCATTGTCCCACTCTCAAATTTGGCTGACCTTGGCCATTGGGTTCCAGATTTGCTGGGGAACAACCAAAGGGGAAACAGATGGACAAACAGCATGAGAGCGTAAGCTTCATTTCTTTAGAAAACCAGGCTAAACTGTCCTTCTTGGTTTAGAAGAGCAAATACGGACTTGCGTGTGCACAGCAACTGCTTGCTACAGCCTCGCCTCTTTTAGCTTAAAAGCCATGAAAGCCTTATGAAGTATTTCCATACCCACCACTCCTAGCCATGGCAACTGAATGGCTCTCCTCCATGAATTCCGATTCCATTGTCCAGAACTCTGCTACAGGGCATTTCCTGTCAGGTAGTGGACTTCCTTCTCTCCTCCTTCCCCACCATCCTCACCGGGTCTGAATCCAGCCCTGAATATCTCAGCTGCTGTGCTTCTCCATCACACAGAGGGATAGCCTCTCTGAGAAAGTAACTCAGTTGTAGCTGGAATACAACTGTGGATGATGTTGTAGCCAAGCACTGCACACATGTAACCATGGGTTACATGTAAGCACCACTGGTTTTTCCTCAATAATAAATATTGATAAAGTACATAATATGATAATTATGCAATAAACATTCACCACAATATCCCTGCAAAATGCCATAAAAAGAGGACTCTAAATTAATATCTCATTGTCCCAAAGCAGCTTGGGCTTCCTGCTGGATGTTAGCCCCTACCAGTCCCTAAACCCTGCAGATTCACCAACAGCATCCTGCTTTTGGAGTGGAGAACATTGGTCAGTAAGGCAAGGGCTGTAGGTTGAGAAGCTCCCAGGTTCACAGCAGCTTGTAAGGTGGAGTGGACTCAGTGGGAGAGGAAAACGCTTAAGAGCTACGGATTCTGCAGAACTTGTGTTATACTAAGGATTCCAGGTTTTAAGAGGATCCTTCAAAACAGCTGCTCTCCTGGCTCCCCGTAAGCAGTGTCCTGGCTGCCTGTTCCCTGTAGCGACTAATACATGTAGCCTGGAGCGTCCGTAGTTCTGCCTGTCCCCAACACAACTGCCTTCCAGTCTTGGACAGAGTGAGTTTTGGTGGTCTGAGCAGAGGTGAGGAACCGGAGTGCAGCCGTGAGTGGCTCATCCTCATGAGGACAGGAGCAGTCCTGTGACCAGCTGAAGGGATATGGCAAATTGGTTCATTATTTCTCTCCTATGTGCATGTGGAAGCAATGCAAACTCTGGCATAACCTTGGACCATGTTATTCATTAGAAGTCCCACCAAGTGATGGTGGGATTTGGCAGCCAGCCTGTTCCTTGGAGTGTTTCCTTCTTACAGCCACCATCATTTCATATTCCCTATAAGCATCTGCAAATTACCTTCCTTCAAATCCCAGCTTTAAACTCCTCTTTGCTGGGATACCAAAGAGAACTGCGGCTCACTCACTCCACAGCCTCTGTTGTGATCTGCCTTTATCTCATTCTCTCTTTTTTTCTTCCCTTTTTTCTTCCCTCACTGAAATAAAGGACACGAGATCTCAATATGATTCCTGAATGCTGTTTACTGCCAATCTGTGTGGTTTCCATTTCTATGCCTGCAAATACAAGCTACTGTTGGAGCCTGGTCTGAAAGAAAATATCCCAGCATATGGCTGGCTAATGCAGCAGGCTCAGCTCTTGTCTCTAAACCTTGTTTCCCAGCGCTTCTTCAGGGAATCAACACAATTAAAGTGCCAGGATATTTCACTGCACGTGGAGGATCTGCAGATCAACCTTCAGAAAAGTGGAAGCATGAAAAAGTAACTGTGACACCAAGAGCAGTTTACTATATGGTGCAGAGTGCAATTACCCTTTGGAATGGTTAAAACCCAGCACTAGGTAAGAGATACCTCAGTGACTCCTGTACCCTCTAATCCCTTTGCAAACAGCAGTTGATGGCGTTAGGATAAACATCTGCTGGAATATGAATGACAGCCACCAAATTCATATCTGAGTGCAAGACTTCTTCAGGGTTTCCCAAGTTTACGATCACTCTCAGACTCCAAGCCCTTTCCCTCGGACATTGATGCTGATCATGTTTCTTCAAGATGACATTTATTTTCTCTCTGGATGGTGAGTCTTGAGTTAGGATGATTTTCACTGGTATGACTGACAAGGTGACCAAGCCCTGCTCTGCAGGTTGCCCAGCTGATGAGATGGCTCAGGGGGCCTTGGCACAGCTCTTGAGCTGGCTCAAGTTGGCAGCCTCATGTTTTTGTGGCGGGAAGGCACCAGTCCTGCTCTGCAACAGCAAGGTTGAGCTGACAGCGTAGAATCCAACTCACAAGCCCAAACCAAGCCACCATTGTTTGATATCAGGACCCATAACCCAAGAAGCTGTAAATGTTTTTGGCTTTTTCTAAGAAAGTTCAGGTTTTCACATTTTAACTTGATCCAGGAGCTTCTCACAGAAAAAAACCCCACCAACCCAAAACAAACAGTCCCAAGGATAATGTGAACTGACAGCTCTCCTTTTGTCCCCCAAAATGCCACTCAATAATCTTCTGCCCCCTTGCCTAGAAGACTAATGCCATGTTGTCCTCATGGACCTTTTTTTGGCCAGTGTGCCACAAGCAGGTTTGACGTGACTGGAGATTGCAGCCTTTTATTGGAAATCAAATTAAAGCCCTGCCGAAGCCAGTAGTGACTAATCTGCTCAAATAATTACTTATGGGACAGATGACGATGATTTTCAGAACCCAATATTCCCCGCGAACCACTGTCACTGAAAACACTTTGAGAATTTGTCAGTGTGCCCTTCACGTAGGTCCCAGATTTCTTTGCTTCTTCCCTTTCCCATTCCAAACCAGTATCACCCTGTGTTTTTCAAAGACCATATTTTTAGCTCCTCTGAGAAGAAAAAAAGGGCTAATACTGTGAGATTTTTCCACTGTACAGGTAACAGAAATTATAGCATGCAGCTGGATTGCTCCCCTCAGATGGACCTGGCAATCATTCCCCTCCAACACTGTCTGCCAGTTAATTAAAAGCGCCGTCTCCCTGGAGGGCTGAACACACAGGGCCTTTCGGCCCATATTTTCCAGGTGGTTTAGTTCCACTGGTGGGATCACAATGGGGGCCACCGGCACAGATGCTGACTCCAGACAATGTCAGTCATGAGCTTGGGCTGAGAATCATTCCCCATTCAAAGTGAATCAGGCTGGGACAGAAAATGAAAGGGGGAAGGTTACATCCACAATAAAACGCAGCATCTAAAGATCAAATCTGTGCCTCAATGTCAGCACCAGGCTGAATTATTAAAGCTGAAATTATTTTCTAAGGCTAATTTTCCTTTCCTTGCTTCTGATAGTGGATCCTGCCTAGCAACAGAGGTGACCTCTCGAGGTTGCTTCTAGCAGCGTTTCACGTGGCTCTGTTTGCTTGCTGTCTGTGACTCCTTCCAGACAGACGAACAAGAATAGCCAGTTTCTCTTTCTCTTCTCGTGGGTATTATCCTCCGATCGCTATGTGACAGCCCTGCTTTGTGGCATTTGAGTTATAAACACTGTCAAGGAATATTTAAATCCCCCAGAAAACAATCCCTCTTTAAATAAAGATAAGTATCGATGATTCACTCCTTTTAAAAATAAGCACTTATCAGAATTCACACTGTTCGGGGTAGGAAAAGCTTCTGTTTGCCTCTAACAAAATCAGAGTCACTCTGTGACAGAAATGTCTGGTTTCCTTAAGGTTTTCTTTCCTTGGCTTCAAGAAAGGATAAAGCCCAGACCACTATGGTACCAGATAGTCCCAGCTGTTTTCTCTGCTTCTCTCTTCCAAATCAGGGTGGATTTAATCTAAGCTCTTAATTATAGACCCTATTCTAAAAACGGTTCCCTGCTAAAATAAGGTACCAATTATGCACAGCTCCTCTGTGGAATGGGGGCATGTGGTGAGTTAATCAGTTCCCTCACATCTGGTACAGCCCCTACTGCCTTGCAAATCCCTGCCTGCAGACTGCTCCTGCCTGGGAAGAGATTAACCCCTTTCTCACTACCGTCTGAACTGGTCTAAAAGCTATAAAGTATATTCAAAACTGCAACCTGAAATGTTTTGCCTTCAGCTCCCAGGTCCCAGTGAGGGCCTCAGAGGGCCAGCTCAAGGCTGAAAATAGGAAAGATGTGGAAAATGTCTGTGAACAAAGGTTGGAACTAATTTCCTTGACGCCTGCCAAAGTGCAAAGGCAGAGTGCAGTGCAGGTCCCGGGAGCCTGCAGTCACAGCAAGCGCAGGACACAGGAGAAATAAACTGCACCTACTCATCACATCTCTGCACATGCTTCTTCTGTACTTTGAAAGGATGTTTATCCCTGACTTCTTTGCCTGGATGTAACCCATTCATTTACCTCCCTTCTGCTTTGAAGTATGAGTTTGTATAGGAAAAAATGTTGAGATGGGTTTCTGCCATCATGCAGAGGCACTAAGGGTGATTTGCTTGTAGGACCAACAGCAAAGCCCTTGCACTCTGCCAGCCTGTTCTTGGCGTGGACTCATTTAAGCGCCTTGTGGAGACCTCCTTTCCTGTTCATCATAGCACAGGTGGCCTCCTCTTCCCTCACCACCACAGCTCAGTTTTGCAATGCTCGAACAGTTGTATGTAAAACTAACAGGAAGTAACAATAGGGAAATTATTTCCTATATTTGCCTTTTCACTTGACATATGCAAGTTTCTAGAAATGAGGACAAAGACCAGTGTTAGTTGGAAAGCTGAGTCCTGCTCAGCTGGTAGGAAAGAATTCCTCAGTGCTGTGGGTCTCAGTTTGAGAGCTGCTGTCATGAGCCAAAAATTGATTTCTAAACCACTCTGTCTCATGTTGGGTATTTATAATTCTACAGCTCTCTCCTAGAGAGGAGGGATCACATAGTTTAGATCAGGCTTAAATGACTCCACAAAAAGCAAAGCAGGGGACAATCAAGCACCCCATGTACAGTGAGAGGAACAATGAGTAGAAACTCCCAATTGCTGGTTTACTTGAGGCAAGAAAATCATTGGGTTATGATACTAGAGCGAGATATGCACACAAAGGCCTCTTTTATAAGGTGGTCTCCTGTCTAACATAGCGCCCAGGCTATTTTCAAATGGTTTATACACACGGTCATTTCAGCTCACTGTTTGCTCTGTTTGCTTACTTTAAGCAGCAGTGTCCAGACAAATTTTTCTAGGTTTCAGTTTAATTTATGTTTCTCAGCTTTGTCCCAGCGTTACCTAGAATTCTGTGTTCAACAGCTAACTCAGAGCTGCTGCTTGTCACTGCATACGTGCAAATGGAAGATCAGGTTGTGGGTGTGGGGCCAAAGAACTGAGAAACAGATAAAACAAACAAGCTGGGTAGCAGTAATTTAATAGCAAAGAGCAGGGCTAAGGATCATTTGCCCTCAAGGGTGATGAGTCAATACAGACAGAGCTATGCCACAAAAAGAAATCTCCCAGGTTACCCAGAATAGAAACCCCGAATAATGAAGTCTTGATTAACTTAAATTGATCATCTAGCAACCACCTCTTCTTCCATCCCAATTGTATTTGCTGGTGTTTTGCTCACAGGCATACGCAGTGAGTTGCTGCACGCTAACCTCCCGCTCCCCCCACCCATGAGATCCACCATGTCCATTTTTCAGCCGATAACCACAACTATTAGTAACCGTGAGCTAGCACAGATGCAAGTATGTGGGCTGCCCGTGGACGGCTCTATGGCAATTTAACGTGACTCAGGTATGCATCACTGTCCTAGAAGTCAGGGATGTAGGCAGGAGCATGATGCCTCATACGCTATCCATAGCCATTAACGGAGGCTTCAAAAACCAGGCGGGTAATTAACAACCACAGAAAACTCACCTGCCTGACACTGGTTCAGCTCTGCTTTCAGTTACTTATCAGGTGCTGAAGTGAATTTGCCAGGGAAAGCTTTTCCTGGTGTTTCAAACAGATTTTGACCTATTTATTTTTAATCCATTTCTTGGCTCTGTCATTTTGCTTTTCTGCCCCCAGTCCTGAGCTGTTCCATTTGTTTCATCAGCTCCTATTTCTTTTGTGTGTAACTGTCACTGGCTTTGTCTTGCTTGCTTGCTGTTTGGGGGGAAGGAGCACTGTATCGTTCTGTTCCTTTGGGAGCTACCCACAAGAAGTCTTCCAAACAGAAACACGTTTGCTCAGGACTTAGGTGACCTGGGAGAAGCAGCTCCCTTTGCTCACAGCACTTATGCTGTCTGCATGCTGTGAGGTTCTGAGTTTCCTTCTCAGCTTGAGGTGGCAAGAAAAAAGAAACAACCAGACAAACCCCAAATCCAGCTTTATCTGACAGGGGAGGGAAAGTACAGAAGGGGTCTGGGAGATTATTACTGAACTGGTGCTGGGGAGACACGAAAAGAACACACAGGTCAATTGAGTATCAAATTTAAAGCATCCCAGTCCTTGTGACATGCTTCTCCTTGACTTCATTTGTTCTCACTATCTAAAATTTGATTTCCCCAAAGTCAATTAGAAACTGCCAAGCATGTGTATGATTTTTTGGGTGAAAATCTGCAAGGAATTGGAATGAGATCAGACACGTTTCTCTTACTAACTGGTCAGATTTGAAACCCAAGATTCTACCAGATTAAGGTCAGTACATTTCCGTGGAGAAAGGTCATACTAATTTATAATAGCTGAATTTTTAAAACACAAGAATTAGGAAATGCCAACATAAGTGCCGTACTGTGAGAAGATCAAAATAGCCTATTCCTATGACTCACTTCCTCAGTGACCTGTGCCATTTTAACTCTAAAATACAGTTATGGCCCTGCGGGCACTAAAAGGCCTTAACTGCACTGAGCAGCCTCACCTGGGGCCTCCACCCCACCCCCTGCCCACAGGCTCCAGGGCTCCATTTAAGCTCTGGACTGAGCACTTGCTTGGTTGTGCCTGAGCTGTGTTGGAGGTGTACCTGTCTGCAGCTCTGCCTCTGGCCCTGTCTCTGGATGGACTGTGGAACCTCTGCTGTAGGTAGCCTTTCTCCTGGCTGAGTCCTTTGGGTGTATTCTACAGCTCAACTCTGGTTCTGTTTCTGTTGTTCCTGCATGGATTCTGGACCTGATTCATTGCTTGCTGTGTCTGAGGCTGTTCATGGACCCTGCTACCAGCATAAGGTTCCTGCTTGCCATGTTTAGGTCCTGTAGAACTGTGCTTCCCCACTGAGGGCAATGCTTGTGCTGGGATTGCCTCTGGCTGTTGGCTTGCCTGCCCTTTGGGAAGAGCAGGCCATTGCTGTTCCCTGGCAAATATTCTGGAGTTAAGCCTGCCTACATTTAAGTTACTGAAAGAAGCTAGTTCAGTCTAGCACCCTTTGCAAGGGGGTCCACTTACTTGTGGCACTTCATCTTCGCTCATGCTGAGCACACTTGCAAAAATGAGTCCCATGAGGAATGTATCTCCTTACAGTTTGCAGCTACTTCCTTTTATCTTTGGATTTACATGGGTCCCTTCTGTTGTCTGCTACAGGTTTCTTCATACCTATCTACTCACCTCGCTGGAGTTTGCTTTTTGAATGCTGTTGAGTAAGTCATGGGAGGTGGGAGGTGGCTGGTGGTGTAAATAGCATGGGTTAGGCATTCCCGTCATCTCTCCACATGGTATGAATTATGAGCCTGATAGTGTTCTAAGCTCTACTAAACCACAGGATATGCTTGGACATGCAGATGACCACATGTTCTCAGGGTTCCTTCCAGGCCTGCAGCATTAGCCTTTCTAACTGGCCTGTAAAGAAGTTATCTTGATAGCTCGCTAGAGACCAATTAGCATAGCCCATAAGAGAGCAGCTTTTCAATGGCATTGTGCCTGCAAGGGTGACATCTGAGGAAGCCCAACACCCAGCTCTCCTCCTGATGGTCACAGACTGTTTCACAGGTTTGCAGTCCTTACAGCAGGATTTTTCCATTAAATTAAATTTTGTCTTGCCATGCAGGTATCTTCCCTTTGCTATTCTCTTCATTGCTATATGGTGAGGCACTGGAACACACGTCGCCCAGAGAGGTTGCGGATGCCCCTTCCTGAAAGTGTTCAAGGTCAGGTTGGATGGGGCTCTGAGCAACTTGATCTTGTGAAAGGTGTCCCTGCCCGTGGCAGGGCAGTGGGATGAGATGACCTTTAGGGTCCCTCCCAACCCATTCTATGATTCATTTATCTGAACACAATGGGAGGAGGCTCAGCACACCTCTGCAGGTATACTATAGTCTTTCCTGCTCAGAACTTAGCATGAGGTGCAGACTGATTTTTCACATGGTTTTCGAGGGCTAAGATAATAGTATTAGACTGGTTAATTAGTTTGGTCTAATGAGGTCTTTTCAAATCAGTTGAGATTTAACAGGCATTTGTGAAAGTACATTTGCTTTTTGCTGGTTAGAGATTCATGAAGGGATGGTCAGTTTAACCTCCCACATTCCAGGCTAAGGCTGGGCTATGAGCTAGGTCCCTGTTGCCTAAGTCTCTCTGAAATGAATGGAAGTGAGGCACCTACAAGATGCCTTTTAAAATCTGTCTAAACACTGAAATAATAATACTACTTAGCTGTCACAGTAGCAGATGCCGAGAAGCTTGACTAATAATGATGTAACAACAGTAATGATGCAATAATCTTCCATGCTTTAATAGCAAGTCACTTTTTATTTGCTTTCTTCCTGCTGTGTGACTCCTCAAAACACATGGAGTGTCCAACTCTTCCCTTAAAGCCTTCCTTTCCAAGACCTAGCCTGCTGTGCCTGCCACCCTGTGCTCTGTTGGGTGTACAGGTCCCATATCAAGCTGTCATTGCTGCAGCTCAGCTTCCTGTACTGTTGATACCCTGTCACCTGCCTGTCATGTTTGTGGATGCATAATCATCTGTGAAGGCCATATGCCCCTTGTGTCATGTCCTGCAAATCTAGGAAGAAAGCTTGCTCACCTCTGTTCATGTGAGCAATCTGTATGTGTAGTCCCAGTGAAATAAAACTGAATCAGGCATGTTGTGGGTTGCTAACACATGCGCTGTTCTACAGTTTTGTGAGCCCATCCAAGTGTAAACCAGTAGTGCTCCTCACTTTTCTTGTTTTCACCTATTCACTGGCTTATGAGTGACTTGGGCTACCTTTACTAGCAAGTCCCTTGCTAGTCTAACTTGGAGCCTGTCCTGTGTTAGGCCAATCACATGTGCTGAAAAATTATATTACTTGCCATATAAGCAACTGACAACATGAAAACCCCCAAACACCCTTCCCTAGGGCTCTTGGCCAAACTGGAGCCTGGAGAGCACAACAAATGGAAGACTTTGCCTTGTGCTCCTGGGCTAATCCTGCCATTCGTCCTCTGGCAGGATGAGGGGGTTCCAGATCATTTGCTTTGCCTCTCTTGTATTCCTAATTTTTATCTCTGCAGCAAGAATTACACTGCTTACTCAGCAAAGTCCTTTAAAGCCTTTGTCTACATGATACTGTAACTACAAAGTCTAATCACTGTACCTTCTGAGGTAAGACCTCCAGATAGCTTTCAGGCTTTGTTACTATCGCACCTGGGAAGGAAAGAATAATTTCTCAGTTCTGTGGAAGTCTCAGAAATGCCATGGAATAAACCATGTATCATGTCTCCTAGTTTGTCCAGAGGCAAATACGTTATTGTTTACTCAGCTGTACAGCTGGTCTCTGAGTTGACAGCCCCCTCACAGACCTCTAAAGCATTTGCAGAAGGGGAGCTAGGCATTTTCTGTTTCATCAGGTGTGGGCTTCTTCACTAGCTTCACTTGTTTGAAACACACCGTGCTTTAAGTGAGGTGCTGCCACCCACATGTCTGGACACAACCAGATTTGAAGTCTGCCTTCTTGAGGTTTATCCATCCTGGAGATGAGTTTTAAAAGTGGACATATGCCTGCTCAGCTCTCCCAGTGTAACATGCACTCTGCCTTCACAAGAGTGTTTGACTACAACCAAGTATTAGATTGTCAAGAAGATCCCAAAACAAGCCTCTCCCTCACCATTTCAGTGGTAAGCATGAAGCTGCTGTTGGGTAGGCTTCCATATCCTGTTCCCTTCCTCTGCATGTCCTGTCTCCCCCTTTTATGGAAACCACTCATATCTTCCCCCAGGCTTTGCTTGCCTTTTGCTTTCTGCTCCTCTGAATTTAGCATCTTTGATAAATGGCTGTGGGTAGATATCTATGAACGAAACACAGCAGTAAGTCTAGAGTGAGGCTGGCTCTTTTCCTTTAAATAGGCTCACCTTTGACACCGAAAAGTGTGCCTCCTGAGCAGGGGGCAGTACTGTTAAAAACACGGATAGCAATACTGAGTCAGCTCCAAGACCTTCAAGGAAATGCTACGTTGACTGTAGCTGGGCAACACCAACCCAGCGCTCTAGGAACAGCAAATGAAAAGACTGACAATGCTACAGATTTTTTTCCTCCATTACTATTGTAATGGACCAGTTCCATCTTCTGTAAGTGCAACCAAAGAGAAACAGTTATGGGAATTCATCTTGGGCTCAGGTGTGTGTATGTATATATACTCCTAAGCTAGTAGATTCCTCTGATTATATTAACACCAGTGATCCAGTGTAGCCATTAAAGTATCCTATTCTGTACATGCTCTGAATGTCTCTGTGTGGGGCTCTTTCTAGCCCAATCTGTCTTTGTTCTCAGCCAGTGCTCACAAACAATAGGGACAGCACAGACTGTTTGATGAAGTCACGTGCATTGGAGTAGCTGCTTTTCCCCAAAACATTTTATCTCCTCTCCTGGTAGACAGCTGTTGCGATGCTTATCTGTGCCAAAGGAATGGTTCCAGCTTTACTTCTTCAGCTGAGGATAAAAGGTCACTTGAAATCACCTGCTGTGGTGATTTCACAGGGGAGTTGGCAGCTGGATCATTGCCTGCCCTGTCCAGCTGGGCCAATAGAGCACCCCTCCATTGCACCTTCTGTCCACTCAACTACGTGTGCATCAGACCAAGACTGTGTGTGCAGGAAGTGAGATAATGAGATGGCTGTTACCCATGTGTTGGGTATCTGATAAAACCTCATCCAAATAAAAGACTGATCACTAAAGTGATCTTGCAGACCGTTGCTGCTGTACAGCGATTTGTGAGACTGCTGCAGAGGGAAGCACAAGCACGCAGCTGTCATATAGGTAGCCCGCCCTCCAAGCCTCTTGTGATCTGAGCAGGGTCCGCTTTTCTAAACATTGTCCAAGAAGGAGGGATGAAGTGACCCTGTTCCTTATCAAGATAAGGTGGTTATGGGAGTCTGTATACAGAAGTAATAATCAGCTTGACCCTTTGCAGGAGACCACAACCTGAATGCTCTCCTTCTTTCAGGAATCATCGTCCACTGTGGAAGACTGAAAAAAGAAGGCCTAGCATGCAAAAAGCCTACAAGATCCCTGTCCCATCTTTGATACGCTTGTTTCACCACCCACCTACTTAGCATCTTGCTTTCTTTGCTTGGGGATGGCAGTGAGTCCTGCTCACTGCAATAGTGACTGGCTTCAGGGTGACTTGCATCCCTCTGCCAGACTCCCCGAGCTGCAGCATTCACAACGACTGACTCTTCGTTTCTGAAGAAGAGGGTTATGAATTACCTGGCATCAGGCCTGCTTACTGTCTCTGTTCCTGACATCTTAATAATGGCATGTAATTCTGAGTCCCGCTTTGGACATAAGGTTTTTTTTATATGACTCCTGAGTGCTTTGGGGATTTATACTTTTTAAAAAACACCTTTTAAAATCTGGCCAACAGTTCCTAGGTATAGTGACATATATAATGAGACCAGCTCTGTCATCATGGAGAGGGCATGGGGGAACCTCCTCATCACTGATCTTCACCCTCTGATGTTGAGAATAACTGTATGAATAAGTTCCCCTGGCAAAACACAACCATCTGAAAAAAGTATCTGTAAATGGCACTTGTACCTTTGTCAACTTTCAGGTAAGCCAAAAGCAATAGGTGTCAGGAAAAATTAAGGTGATTAATTTTTTTGTGTGTGTGTTGGAAGGCTTACTTTGTGAGAATGAAGCTGCAGACTGTACCATCTCCACTGAAAAACACATGCTACCTGTAGGCACTCTTAAATAACAAGAGTGGCTAGTGGGATGACTCCAGCCTTTGATGCGAGGCAAGGCTGAGGAGGTGTAAAGGGGGCATCTAGGAGTCAAGCGGCCCCTCGGAGAGATCACAGCCTGTAAGTCTAGCTCTGTATTCAGCTGCCTCCACTCTGCCACCAGAAGTCCTGGGCATAGGAGAAACAGCAGTGAAAAGTCCTGCTACACCACTGTCCCATCTCAGGTATGCCTGGTTTGGTAGGCTTAGCTTTGCCACACAGGAATGCACAAGCACACTGGAAAATTAACAGTGGTTCTAGAGACTGACAACCACTAAGCTGTAACATTTTCTCCTTAGAGAAGACCTGCACAAGCAGCCCCCAATGAATCCCCCTAATTCAATGGGACATACCTAAGTTCTGCTGAATTCCACTCAAGTTTTGTCAGAGATTTTAACTGTATCAATATGTTGGTTGTCTCAGTTTCACTGCACAATTCTTTTGAAGGTTGCAATTAATTCCTCAGACTCCAGTTTTCTCTGAAATGTTTCTATAGTGTTGTCATAATGCTGGAAAATGAAATTAGGTGGGCCTTACGAAGGCTCAGGGGTCTCCCCTGTCTCTGGTTCATTAAGTTCCAGATCTAACAAAAGCCTTTTCTGCTCAGTAGTGCTGCACGGAGCACTGCCTCCTCCAGTCATTTGAGCTATTCTGATATGAATCAGCTGTGGAAGAGGCCCAGGGTCTTGCCAAACCTGGCATAAGAAGTAAAGGAATAAAGTGCGCTGCATTTCCCTATGTCAGAGGAGGATTAATTCATGTTTTCAGGCTGCTTTGAAAATTAAAACTGGCATGTGGTACAATATTGCTATTCCTGTTTTTCACCCTGTAGCTGATATGTAGCACGGCCCTTACAAACTAATTGGAAATGGTGGTTTCACTGGAGCTGCTACAGCCTGCATGCTTTGTTCTAATAAACGTGCCCTCCCTCACCCTCCCCTGTCCCCCTTCCTCTAAGCTTCTCTGCAAGGGAAATAAAAACATCAGTTCCTGGCAACCATCTGTCAAGCACAGGCTAATCCACTCTCTGCTTGTCTCATGGTCAGTTTGGTTTCTTCTGATTGTAACAGCTACCTCTCTTATTGCTGAGATTTGAATTCTATTCATAGGTTTGGGCTTTGCTGTATTTCATGGTAATATTATTATGATGATTGCAATATTCAGTTGCACATTCCCTCTGCATGCCCGGACTGGAGAACAGAACTTCAGCAAACATGCAACCACCCAGTAAGGCTGGTAGCATTGCTCTCCCCATGTTAGAGAGGGAAAATGAGGCAAAAAAGGGAAAATGAGACTTACCCAGGGAACTGTCATCCCCATGTGGATGCCTCAGCAGCAGAGCTAAGCAGAGCTCACCGGTCCCTGGATAAGCGCCAGTCACTGACAATAACTACAGCACTGTTGGCTTTGCCTCTCTTTTTCCTCGTTTTGGCTTGTTACAGTGATCTCTATGGAAGCTTGGGAAGATTGATTAAGGCATGGACTTTCATACAGTTTCCTGAGGCGAGACTGAGCAGATCCCCAGGGACAAAGGTACACTGAGTACCTGAGGTACTCAGTGAGGTTCAACAGTAGATTGGGTCAACTGGCTAACAAACAGGCATGTTAGAACAGTTATTCCTCTATTGCTAGTGGTAAATGGGCGCCCCAGGCACGGTCTTTATGGCTTCCTTCTATATCCTTCATACTTCTGTTGTCCCCATGGCCATTAACCAAGAGGTGATTGCTGTCTGACAGACCGCTCCAATACTTTCACTTCCTTTGCATGAACTAAGAGAGGTTGATGACAGTTCAATGAAATGTTAATGCTCAGCTCTGTTCAGGATCAGTTCTGATTTTTGGAGGTCTGCCCAAAGCAAACAGTTCTTAGCGTATCAGTGTTGACCCATCACTGCCTGTTTACCCTCGTGCAGGTGGTTGTGTTACCCCTCTGTGTAGCTGTTTTCTGCTGGTAAAAGAATCCATGCAAGACACAAGCTGAAGAACAGCTGGGCCAGTAAGTATGCGTTGCCTGCCATACATTCACAGAGATGTCCCTTTGCCTTTGACGTGAATGACATAACAGCCCTGAGTCATTCCTCCTGCAATGACTGCAGCTCCTCAGGTGAGACCACACAGACAGACCCACAAATCACTGTACATGAAAAATACACTTTCTCTAAGATGGATGTGGTATTAGAACAAAAATCCTTAAAATGACATGGCTTGTCCCATAGCAGAAGGAAAAACCTCATTCTTTTGATGTCTTTCTCACAACCAACCACTCAAAAGGATTTTTTTCATTGTATTTTGGCCAAGACCACTATTTATTTGCCAAGGATGCAATCTGTGTGCAAGCACTGAGCCATTAAAATTGGCAGGGACTTGGTAATGCTCCTGACCATGGCCTCCTTCCCTGAACTTCATCTCCATCGTGGGTAACATTTAAGGTATTACGTAAATATTATCAACTTGAATGGCGTCAAATACTTCAAGTGGTATCAGTCACAGCTTCACGGAGGTGAGGATGTGGCTGACAGCCGGGTCAGCACCTATCCCTGCCTCGAACCCTCTCAGGGGCTGTGCTCTGTGAAGCTCACTGCCAGGGCAGGCCAAGGTCCTCGGGCACGCAGGAGCCTGGGGAAGAGAGCAGGCCTGGAGACAAGGCTCCCCTTCCTCTGAGCCAGGCCTAGGGTGATGCGCTCCCGAGGCGCACGGAGGCCTGCTCGGTACGCCACGCGTGGCTCCGCCGTTCGGCTCCCGCAGCAAGAGGTGGGCGCCTCCGACGGGGCCTCCAGGCAGGGCTGCTGAGGGAAGGGGGCCTGCGAGCAGACGGGGCAGCGGAGGGCACCGCGCTCGGTGCGGCGGCAGACAGGCGCCTGGTAGAGAGGACCTGACGGCCGGCGAAGGGCTGAGTGGTGTCGCTCGGCCCCAGCTCCTTGCCGAGCGTAGCCTCTGCGGTACCTGCACCTCCGACCCGCCGCCCTCCGCCTCCCGTTCCGGCCGGAGGCGACCGGGGGCGGGGCAGGCCGTGAGGCGAACGGGGCGGGGCCTCGGCAGCATTGATTGACGTGCGGCGGGGCGGGGCCGCGGGGGCGGAGCCGCGCCGCCGAGCCGGAGCGTCGGGCTGTGGAGGGCGGGGGGAAGAGACCGGGCACGGAGTCGGTGCCCCGCCGCTGCTCCCCTGTGCCAGGTAACCGGGCGGGGGCCACGCCGTGCCGTGCCGCGCTCTGCACCGCCCAGGGAGGCTGGGGTGGGCCGCGGTGTTTGGGGGGAGGTGGCGGCTGCCGCTCCGGGCCGCGGCACTGTGTCTCTCGGGCCGCGGCGGGGCCCGGGCAAGCCACTCCGCCGGTGCGGAGGAGGGCAGCACCGGCTCTGTCTGCCCTGCTGCGGCCCGACGCCGCGACAAAGCACCGGCCTTCCCACACCCCGTCCCTCCTCCGTCAGCGTCTCCCAGCGCCGCCCAGCCTTCCTGCCCGGCCCTCCGCTTAGGGCCGGCTCCAAGCACCCCCCCGCTGCGGCCACAACTTCCTTCCCCGGCCCGACACCGCCGGCGCCGGCTCTCCTTCCCAGCAGGGCGGTGGCAACTTTTCGGGCCGGTTCCTGTGTGGGGCCCCGGGCGGGGGATCGAGGAGTCGTGCCCGGGCCCCTCTCCCCGTCGTTCTCCCCGCACCGCAAGGCCAGAGGGAGAGCGGGAGTGGGGGCGGCGGGGCCGCCCGCGGGGGCAGTGGTCGGCCCGGCGCCCCTCACGGCGGCGGCAGCGTTAGGGCCTCCCGTCAGCTGTTTCCTCCTGTTGTTGTCAAGTTGCCTGCGCTGCCGGCAGCGCCCGGCGGCGGCGCCGGGGGCCGAGCCGGCGGCGGGTTGGCTGCGCGCGCCCCCGTGACGGCGCTCAGCTGGGGCCCGCCCCCGCGCGGGGCTTTGTGTGGAGCGGCGGCGCGGGGGCAACGGCCGCGGCGCGCGCGGCCCGACCGCGCACGCGTGGGCCGGGGGTGGGGATTGCCGCCCCCGCCCACGTCAAGCTCGGCGTGACCCCCGTGGGCCCCGGCCGGTGGCAGCGGCCGCTGCTCGGGGGTGCGCGTCGCCTCCACCGGGGTCGGCTCGGGGCGCGGCGCAGGCCGGCGTGGCCGTGGAGGGTTACGCGGTGTTGAACAGCCCCGCGGCGCAGGCCGGTGCCGCCGCTCGCAGAGCGTGGGTCAGCCCACGCCGCCCCACGGCGGACCTGTCGATAGGGCCGGTGTGCCGGCTGCGCTGCCCGGTAGGGCAGGTAGCAGTGCCGCTTGACGCATCTCTCTTCTCCCTGCCCGGTTAGAAGGTGCTGCTTGTTCACCGCAGCTCGAAGACTTGCTGCTGGCCGAAGCAGCCCTGAGTAGACGCCGCGTCCCTGCCTGATGGGTGACTCGCTCGGGCAGCCGGTTGTCAGAAATCCAGCGGTGGTTGTTAGCTGCTTATGGAGGTGCTCATGGCTGTTCCAGCAATGAGCCAGCGTCGCCTGTCAGCTCTTAGGTTGGGTTTTGCCTGTGAAAGTATGGATTCCCAGGGAACTGAAATACTTGGCAAGTGCCTTTTCACTCTGGAAAAGGCTCTAGTCAAAGCAAAAAGGAATGCAGAGACTTGTCATCTGTCTGTTCATTTGTTACTCTGTGTACAAACCTCAGCTGTACTGTGCAAGCAGATACAGATGAGATTAATCCAACATGCTTATTTAAGAATAAAGGCTCTGTTTTGGAATAATATAGTGGTAGAATTTAATACATTTTTTGCCTTTGTTTTCTTTAAACAATGGACACGGATAGGTTGAAGGAGTAACAAAGCAAGTACACAAGTCTTGTGAGAGAGAAACAGGGCATGACGCTTCCCAGCGTGGCAGGTGTCGCAGAGCAACTCTTGGTGTCAGCCGCTAATGGCAGTGGATTAACCATCAGCATAACTAGTGTTTGCGACTGATGGCAGAAAGTGAGGGAACCTGCTCTGTGGTTGTAAAGGTTCCCTCATGCGGCCGGTTCAGCTGTGTATAATAGCTACGTGTAATCGCTTTATGTATAGACTTATTCCGGAGAGCCGAATTCAAACAGTGCTTGTGACAAACGAAACTGTCCATTTTAAGTGCTGCTCTCTTTTTCTAATGTTAGTCTTTAGAAATATTATTTGGAGGCTTCTGTCATCTGCTACTTTCACTTCTGTAGCTGTGGAAGTACTGAACTTATAGAATGCAGATCTCATTGTTTATATATAGATTTGAATAACAATGAGTGAGTTTCAGATGTGGCTGCCAAGTGTGTGAGGACAAAAGAAATTGCACCTCAAAGTCCGATAGAGAAGATAACACACAGATGAGATTTGTTACTTGACATCTGACAGACTGAGAGTTGAACATATGCATATAAGTAAATAAATGTATAGGTATAATTTCCTCTGCTGGTAGAAATCACAAGCTTGAAGTAGTGTTGTCCAGGTTAGGTCATCGTCTCTTTTTTGTTTACTATCATCTGACCTATGTTGAAATCTTGAGTTGCTCAGCTCCTGCTGACATATGTAATTCCCCTTAAGCAAGATTTAACTTAAAAATATCGTGTTGACTGTGTACAGGAAATGCCTGTACACTGTGGGTGTTTGGTAGCAAGGCTTTCTTTAATTTTGGAGCCTTTACCTGCATTTAGGAGTTTCCTAGTTAATATCAAAATTCCTTGGTGAGATGCACTTAGGATATCAGCACCCTTTCTGCCAGCTGGATGTAGTTTGTATGGAGGGTTGGATGATCATTCTCTTTTCACCATTTCTTTAAAGTTTGTTTATTTGATTATTTTTTTCTCACTCATGAAACCAGGGCTGTGTTTGGGTGAAGATTTATATCACTTCAGCACTAAAAGTAATGTAAACAGAAAATCTGAATGAGTTAAGTTCTGAAAGTTGCAAATGGATTAGTAAGCAAAAGTTGTCTTATCTGTTTAATTAGTGTAAGAATAAATTTATTACAAAACCAGAAAATACAGCTTTCTTAAAAACTGTTGAGGAATTAAGAGAGGAAAAGGTGATCTTTTTCTCCTCTTAGGAAAGGGAAAGGTGAGACAGGAAGGGAGGGGGAAAAAGAAACAAGGAGGCAGGAATAGTTGCTGCTGTTGGATTCTTTGTGTAGTAGTGGGAAAGAAAATTAATCTGAGTCTGATACAATTTTATACTTTTATATGTAATCTAGCAAGAGTATTGTGAGGGTGTAAGTTACTGTGTGGGAAATGCTGAGATATGGGGGCTGTATTAGGAACAAGCACCCACCTGTATGGCTCTGCTGTCTGTACGCTTGATGCAAACTATCCAGTGTGTTTCCACACACCAATATAATGTTACGTTAACATATTTAGTTGCCCTATCTCAACACTAAGCTTTTGCCCCACCTAGAGAAAAAAACCAGTTTTCAGTAGAAAATTACAGTACCATAGGTTGTACAAACGCGGTTTTGTCCTGCAAGACAGCCTATTCCAGCAGGTGCTGGCCATGCATCTGAGCACTGCTTTTGGTACTTTGCCAAAGCCTCTTCGGTTGTTTGACTGTGGTAACTTCCTTGCACAGTTTGCTGCAGCAGCTGGATGGTTCTACTGAGCACAGCGTACTGTTCCAGTTCACTTTCTTACTTCACATTTGGTTACGCGGTGTGTTCTGATAACAAATCCTGCACATAGGCAGAGGCCAGAGGCTGGGCCCTGCTTACTTCAAGAGTCAAGAAGTCAGTGGAAGACAGTTGAATCTCAGACCTTGGAAGAGACTGACCACATGTCTGTTTTCAGAGGCACCCCTACTTGTGAGCAACAGGAACCAGGGAAGGTAAGGACCAAGTTTGGGTTTTTTTTTTTCCTTACCTGGTGATTCTTTAATGTGTGGTTTGTGTAGCTGTGCTAAATATTCTTTTTCTTCTTATGTCCATCTCTGAGATGAGAAGAGGAAGCCTAAGCCTGGTTCCTGAGCTGTAAAAGTGATGTTTAAGCCTAGTTTCAGAGTAAGTACATCTTGAGAATGTTTTACTGTGCCTTAGGGGAATGCACCATCCCTTTTCAAGGGGGAGAGAGTGCTTGTTGGCTCACCATACAATGGAAAATGTTTTTAGACTGTGAAATGGTGAAAGAGAGACTGTCATAGTTGTTCGGGGTTTTTTTCCTTTAACTAGCAGCTGTTTTCTGTTGTAGATCCAAGATGCAGTAGATGGTGCTGAAGCAACACTGAGGCTCCTGCAATATCTGCAGTCCAGTGGGTATATAGAAAGTGCCTGCTGGCTCTCCTAAACGTTGACGATCCTTTATCTTCAAGAGATGCACTCTGGGACAAAAAACCACTAACTGTTAGTTTTAAAAATGTTAATAAATAATTCTTTCTGCTACTTTTTTGTTCTCCATTGCTTCTGAAGGTAGACAGATTAGGTCGTACAAATACCAACCAAGTAGTGCTTCAGGTGGTTTCAGCTTTGTGTGCAGACAGTGGTCAGATATAAGCTGTTGAACATCAGTTCTTTGACAGCTGTCCCTCAGTGTTGCCAAAATCAACCGTGAAAGACAGTTGGAAGTTTGGGAGCATACTGCTCTAGGAATACGTATTACAGCCCACAGCCACCGTGCTTGTGTTTCCTGTCTGTCCGTGCCTCACTGGGAGAAGCTTGCAGGCAGGAAATATTTCGCAGTATGACTAGGGAGTTCTGTCAAGGTTTGTACTGACAGCCAGCTTCTAGCTAAGGAATAAGAGCTATCTATCATGGATTGTTCTGCTAAAGGTCCTTTCAAGAATGCAGGTTGATAGTGGTGGTCAGGGTGCCAACTAATGACACAGTGGCGTCATCTCTCAGTTTGAAGAAGTACCTGTGTCTTTGAACGGTGTAATTTGACAAGTGGTAGATCCTTCATATCCCATTAGCAAAAGTATATAAACCTTTTTTATGTTGGAGCCATTATTTTAATATCACCACTTGTGTTTGGTAATTTGCAAGAGGGCAGGATCACTAGGACTTCGTCACTGACACGTACCCAACAACGAATGCTTAGCTGACTTTAAAGATTTTCATCTTTAAAGTCATGGGCCAAAAAAATCTCTGTTCTTTCTTCAGCGTTTTGTCTTGTGAAAAACCAAGATTTTCCTGTCCACCACTTCAGAAAATTCTGCTAGTAGCATGGTGGAATTGGTGTGATACGGTAGTGTCACTTCCTGGGGTGGCGAATAGCAATAGGGAACTTGCCTGGCTCTCTGAACCCAGGAAAGTTATTTTCACTGTTTTTTAAGTGTAGAGAACAGATGAATAGGCAACTGTAGTTCTTGCATTTTCCTCTTTCTAGTCAGGATCTTAAGCTTTAGGAATGCTTTAACGTTTCACAATTCTTTGGCTTCTCTTCATTTAAGAGAGCCCTCCCACTGCCTATAAAAGCTGCCTATAAGTGGCTTTTTTCAGATCATTTATGTATGTGTGAACATAGACACCCACACCTTTTACATGGAAAGTAAAAACTATAGGAAAAAAAATTACACCGTTACCTTGGGTGACTTGGTACACACCACTTCTGTGGGTAAGGGATGTGAGCCTGAGAGCAATGAAAAATTGCTTTGCCTTGTTCCGTTGTGCTTCTGTTTTTCCCAGTGTACCATGACAACACCCTCAGGATTCAGGATCCTTACATAAGGAGAGAACAGTCTTTATCCACAGCAAGTACCTTCTGAATTGGTCTTGTAAGTGAATACTATAGTTCTAGCTTGGGGGAAAAAAACGGAGGGAAGAGTGTGAAATGATTCTAAGGTAAAATTAACTTCTCTACCTTATATGAGAGGAAAAGGCAAAAGTTCCTGGTTAGCTTATTTAGAAAATTCATGATCAAATGTGGCATTTAAAGGCTGCCTTACTAGCAGTCGCTTTGTAATGTTTTTTCTGCTTTTTTCCTACTATGAGCAGTGTATAAAGAGTAATGTGAGGTCACTAGTCTTAATTCAGCTGGACCCTTACGAACTCATTGAAATCCTGTAGCAATGAAAACGGAGAGTTAATGATAGTTGTAGTGCTGTCTGTTGTGACTGAAATCTACCGGGGGGCTGTTTAGAGATTATTTTAAACATTAGACATTTTAGGGTTCCATTATTTTATCAGTTTCTTAAAAAAAACCCCATACTCTAACCTGTTTTGACTGTTATAACGCTGATTGTAGAATTTGATTTTCTAAATTTTTTAATGTGTGTTTTTTACAAATTTCTTTCAAGAATACATGTTTTCTTATGCACTGTATTCTGAAGAAAATTGTTCTGGTATCAGTTGGTTTTTAGATTCTGCTGTAACTTTAGTCTGAAGTCTCACAGCCTTGTGCTACCATCAAATTAATCTCACTTTGTCTTTCTGTTGGGACCCAAGTCTTACTGGAAGTTTCTTTCTCATTTAGATACTTGATGAGGTTACTTTCATCTTTTGGGGTGATACAAATAATTGAAGATTTTAGGCCTTGTATTACTAGACAGGTTTTTCAGCTCTAAGACTTCAAACATATTTATTTATGCATTTATTTTAATTTTTGATATCATCAGGACTCAACTCTTCAGTCCATGCGTAATGGCGTATCCAGAAGAACTACATATATTTGGTGCTTTGACTTCTAACCTGCTTGTAAGAATTACACTTGTGCTGTCTTCTGATGTATTTACTTAGTGACTGTGGGTTACTGCTTTTCTGTGTGCAGTAACATGAATCATGTTTTTAGGTAGGTGATAGGTTTGCATTTTAAGTGTTCCGATGCATTTTTTTCAAAGTGTCATGCTTTGCAAGGTTAGTCTGTGTAATGATCTGTTCAAGTCACTTCAAGCTTAGTGTTTGTGTTGCTCTTGGTAAAAGAGAGGGATGATTTTGGATTTGGTTTATGTTAGCTTCTAAAAAGACTGTCAGGGTGAGCGTTGTGTTTACCCTGAAAGAAATACCCCTTTGGATGTTAATTCCACACTTAAAATAACTTACGAGTGGTTAATTGTTTTTAATCCATAGTACAATCAACACAAAAATAACATTATCCAAAATTAGTAAGGATGGCATGTGGAGCTAGGCCAAGTGCCTTATGGCATATCTGTCACAATTGCTTTTATTGCTCGTATTTGTGGGTTTCTTCTGGTTGGAGGCTTTGACTGATACTTGTTTATTAACACTTGCTGTCTGTTGATTTTCCTTCGTGCTGTCACTATTCACATTTTAATTTTTCTTTTGCCCTCGCTTGCTAGGAAAGATAAAGGCATATTAAAAAAAGTATAATGCTTAGAGAAACTGAAGGAAAATGCTTCCTGTATTTTGAGTGGAGTCACAAGGAGTCGCACCCCTATACTCAGCTAAGTCTTGGAAATATTTTTGTCAAACTCAAGACCTGTTTTATTTATCCTTTCAAGAAGACAAGTGGGTATTGTATCACCTTTAAAGGAAAGAGTCATTCCATTGCTTTGAATTTTTGTATCCTTCAGATAGGATACAGAAGACTAGTAGTGATTTGAAAAACCTGAATGTAAAGGAACTTGTGCTAAAATCACTCAGTTCAATACTAGGAACCCTTTTTATTGCCACACATTTTAAGATAGCAAAGTGGTCAAATAAAGCAATTGAAAAAAACCATCATGTCAGTGACTTATGATTTTTACATGTAAAAATGGTATTTAAATTTTTCTGCGTGCAAGTGCATGTTTTAGTCTGTTCACTTTGTGCATGTCAAGAGTAAGCTTTAAGAAACCGATCCCCTAAAACTTGAAATGGGTTTAATTTAGGTATTTGTGCTTCTTAAAGGCATTTGACGTAGAACATTCAACTTGATGAGTATAAAATTTGATTAATTCCTCTATGAATGGCACACTGTCTCCTGCTTGGAAAAGTAAAACCCCCACAACTTTAACACTGCAGTGTGTCAGATTTACTGTGCATTGCTGGGCATGACAAAAGCAGAGACAATACTCTTTTCTGATGGCACACCTGAAGCATAAGTGGAGATATATTTAACTTGTTTAACCATAGGTGTTTAGTCATAAAACTTCTGCAGCTGAAATGGGAATTACATCATCATTTAATTCCTTTGTCATGTTATCTCATCCTTTGTGATTTAAATTTTCAGCTGTCTGATATGTTCTGTGCCTACTCACTGGTTAACTTTGAGTAATTTATGTTGGTTGGTATGAAGTTGATGAGATACTTTAATTTTCTTAAGCAATAAAGAGCTTTATTCATCAGGTACTGCAGATCTGCTGCTGTGAACTTCCTAAGCTCTCTTTTTCTGCTCATTGGAGTTGCTCAGGTATTTTAGTGATGATGCTTTGGAAATAGCTTGGGTAAATGACACAGTATTTTGTATTTAGATGAGACAGCTTTAAACATTTGTATATAAAACTGTCAGGTGTAAAGACTGAGTGGATTGTTTATTATGTGAAATAGCATCCAAACCTTTCCTGTGTTGTTATGTATATGGAACCAGTAAGTGTCAAGTCCAATACAAGACTAAAGCATCCTGGATGGTGGTGGTGTGTGGCTGCATGTCACAAGTTATGCAGAGCTGAGGGGAAGTGACAAAATAAACTATATTTTAAAAAGGGGGGTGGGGTGGTGACTTGGGAAAATTAAACTATAATTGTCTTGGTGACTCAATGTACTTCTCAGTGCTTCATTTCCCAGTGCTGACTAAGATGAGTGAGTTGTTGGGAATATACTGGAATGGAATTTCAGTACTGTATTAAAGAGGAAAAGAAAAAAATAGGAAAAAAGTGGAAGCTTTTGAGTTTATGAACTGTAGGGTCCAGTAGTGGTCTGCGAGTGTCGGAACTGTATTTTAAAGGTTTCAGTTCATGTTTTGCTCATTTAATGTCATTAGTTTGTATCTAGGTGTGTCATTGGAAAGATGGCGACTTTGGGCTTTGGGTAGGAACTTGTCTTGATGAGGAAGGATAAATACAGTCTAAAAGATCAGCAATTCACGTATGAAAGAACTTCTGCAATCATTAGCTGAATTGGCTTGCAGAATATTCTGCCATATATATGGGGTGTTTTGGGGTTTTATTTTTTTGCTGCAATGCTTTTTTTTTTTTTTACATGTAGATCATCTTTCTTTTTTTGCTTTCAGGTCTTGAGTATAAACTTACGTAAGTTCTAAAAATGGGAAGAATTTTTCTGGATCATATTGGTGGCACTCGCCTGTTCTCCTGTGCAAACTGCGACACGATTCTGACCAATCGTTCTGAGCTCATCTCCACTCGTTTTACAGGGGCCACGGGAAGAGCCTTTCTTTTTAACAAGGTTGGTAAGAAGCTGAGGGGGAACTATTTGCTTTTGAAAAATGAGTTTCTGGGATATGAACCTGTCATCAAAACTAAAAAACTTCTTGGCTAAAGTGTTGTGCAATTAGTTTTTTAATTTTTATTTTGTTCTATTCAACTGTCTCTGAAGTCGAATTAGGCATTTAATATTGATGGCAAGCTATCTAAATTTCTGAAATACTAAAAGACTATAAAGAGGATTATGTGTGTAGAGGCATCAAGCCAAAATACATGGAGTTTTAACTTTGGAGACTTTGTAATATGACCCCCAACTTCATTGTTAGAGTGTCTTATGTCTATGAAAGAATTCCAAAGGCATTTGCACTTCTATTCACTTAAAAAAAAAAGTCCACGTAATATTCTGTTTAATTTCTAGACCACATTTAAGAACAGTATTTTGACAACTTTAGGATACCACAATCTCTTTTACAGTCGCTAATACTCTGGGTTAGTTTAATTTTTTTTCCTGATCAAATTTGATTTAATTCAACAGTCTCAGAAAGTCATAACTCTGAGTGAATTGTAGCATTATTTATTAACCCTTCCATATGGAGGAAGGGACTCCATATAGAGTCCATTAGACTATTGAAAAAACAGTCATGTAATCTTTGGTGTGTTTTGGTTTGGGCTTTTTCTTGAAAGCCATTTGGCCATTGTCAAAGTTGGTAGAGGCATCAGTAAAGTCTTCACTGTGCTTGGCCTTGGGATTTCTGGTATGCTGAATCCTGTCAGTAGAATTTATCTGTTAGTGTGAGGCTGCATAGCTATGAAAGAGCTGCGTGTCTGATTTCTTTCTCATCCAATAAGCACTGGATCCTGGGGTTCAAATTTTTCTCGTGTTACATAGTGGAGTTTAGTCACAGAAGTTTGATTTTTACATTTCTGCAGTCAGAAGCCTCACAGTGGAAGCAGAGAGAGCAAGCACAGTCAAGTGGAAAGTTGAGAGAGCAGTGCAGCCACATGGTTTAGAACCCTACCGCAGATTGGCAGTCTGGATATAGTTCTCATATCAACTTTTCAACAAATTATTAGTGGTGGGTCTGTGATGTTGCTGCCTGAACAAGTTAAAAGTATATTTTAAACTGCCGAGATAGCACACAAAAAACCATGAGTGTTAAACATTAATCTGCATTCTTGGCCATCGAGCCTTTCTTTTTCTTTCAAAAGCAGTCCCAAGATTTTTAAAGTAGTGCCTCTTTTATATTTTGTTCTGATTTCTGGGAATAAGTGATCACATCAGTTGCTAGAGATAGTTTACATATATTACCAGTAGATTAGTATCAACTAGTTTACAAGCTGTTCACCAGGAGATTCTTACCCAAAGTTGAGCCCAGTGCTATGCACTCTCCTATGTCTCATACTAGCATTTCATGTCTCTCAGTTAAACAGTGAAGGTTACACATCTCTGTCAAGCCCATCTTCAAAGCGTTACCTTCTCAAGCAGGAGATTTTCAAGGGCTGTCGACTTACTACACTGCAGTTTTCAGTTCATGTGCAGTGCTGCAGGCTCTTTGCTTTTCAAATGTTGATAGTCATGCACATTGTTACCAAGCTTCGCTCCAGGCAGACTAATCCTTTCTGTTCCCTGCCCTGTATATTTGTATCAGGTGGTAAATCTGCAATACAGTGAAGTTCAGGATCGGGTCATGCTCACTGGCCGCCACATGGTTCGAGACGTGAGCTGCAAGAACTGCAACAGCAAACTGGGTTGGATCTATGAATTTGCCACTGAAGACAGCCAGCGCTACAAGGAAGGCCGTGTTATCCTGGAAAGAGCGTTGGTCCGAGAGAGCGAAGGATTTGAGGAGCATGTTCCATCTGACAATTCCTGAAGAGACTTGAGTCTCTTCTCAGGTTCTCTTCAATTGAAACTCAAAAATAATAAAATCAACAAAAAAATCTGCTTACATACACTGTCACCTTAGCATCAGAGTCGGATTCATGGACTACAGTGGGAAAGATTGTGAGAGTAATTCAGATGGAACCTTCCTTTCTTTATTCCTTTTATATTTACTTTCCCTTCAGCAGCTGTTTGTAGAAGGAATGTTGTGCAGATGCTGTAACTTTTTCTCTCTTGCATTTACATCTGTTAGATTTGAGATTGTATCTTACAGATAGAGTGAGCTAAAAGGATAATATTTGGGGGATTTGTCTTTTGTTAGAGAGAAATTCAATGAGTTTTCTTAGTTTGCACAAACTGATGTCAGCATATATTATTTTAAAACTACGGATGTTTTTTAAAAAGTATATTCCAAGTTTTGGCTTAAGTTTTTAGTTGTTGGTTTTGGGGGTTTTTTTACCCAGTCTTTTCACCTGATTTGCTAGCTAAAGTAAAGAGATCCGAATTTGTGCCGAGTGCTAAAGGTTCAGTGTTGGTACAGCTTGGGCTGGCCCTTGTGCCATATTCTTGTTGAGGTTGATTGGTAGCACAGAGCCCATTCTTTCTTGTCATTCTTGACCCAAAGATGTCACCATTCCTTGTTTATTTGTGAAGTCCCATTCACCATGTAAACTGGTGTTGATTGGAAGCTATTCTTGAAATAGGGCAAAACTGCTTGGCTTTTTTTAACTTTAACTGATGTAACTTATAAGCATAGTAATAATATAAAATAATAGTTGTCTGTTTAGTCTTGCGTTGCTTACAAATCAAGCTGTGTTTGTAATGATAGGGATCCACTGAGAAACTACTGTTTCAGTAGTAATTTTTTTTTTTTGTTTCTCTACTAATCTCATTAAGTAGACAGGGAATTGCAAATCTTAATTCTCCTTCAAGTAGCTTTCTTTAAACCCAGAACTTCCTATGTTAAACACAGCTGCTGTGTAAAAGGAGAAGATTGCCAGCATGTTTGTTCATGCCTAGAGTTCTGCAATCTGCATCTCTTGAAAAGATTCACTTAAACAGCTTGTTTTCAAATGCTGCTTCTGGTGTTGAAACCTTTCTCTTTCAACTTTGTTGAACTTTTTTGTTGTGATGTTACATTTTTATCTTTCTGGGCAGCAGTACATGTCAGCCTAGTAGTAACTAGTGACTTGGATTCCTGCTTTCTTCTTGTAGAGGTCAGCTCTGTTAAAAACAGTGATCTTGCTTGCCTTTTTAGCGAAAATGCTCTTCATTAACTTAACTCAAGGGTGCCCAAACACTTTCATTGTGTCTTAAGCCATAAGATCTCAAGGGCTGAAATTTGAATGTTAGATATGTATGAGTCCTTATCGAAGATACAAGGTTTTATTTGTTTTGGGGTTTTTTTCTTACTGGATAAATTGTGGTCAACGTGAAATAAGTTACCCACAGACATACAAGAGGGGGAAAAATCCTCCACTCATCCAAACAGATCTGGGCTGTCACCTTTCGAATAACTTTTCTTCACTAGCCAGAGCTCCATGCAGAGTATTTTTCTTCATTTTTTTGGTTGCCATGTGGCAATTTGGACACCCCTGACTTGACTCTACTGTCTATTTCATGTAAATTTTATTATAGAATTATCACATAGAAGACAGAGTAGATCACATACCAGAGCTGTGCTTGAATCAAGCTGCTTAAACAATAGTGTACTTGTGCCTCAAATGAATCGGTTTTTGCACTGAGTACAGTAGTACCCCATTATCTTGTACTTCTGTCCCTCACAGACCCTAGAAGCCCCATTAGCATGGTTCTCTGCAGTACTTTTCTTGTACTTCTGACATTACAGTACAATAAAGTATGTTTTGTCCCGAATTGATTTTGCCATTCTTTTGAGTAATTTTCGTGGAGTCTGTCAACTGAATGACATAATCTGTCTTCTGTTCCCTCCATTCAGTAAGTCATTGCGTTCCTACAGCACAGTGACTAGCTGTTGATGAGCATCTCTTTCTGAATAGGTGGCAAAAGAGTGTACTGTTGATTTTGGAAGGTGCTAAGTAAAGCTTCATGCATACCACCTGAACACTTGAAAGCCTTCAATTTACTCCTGTTAAAGAGAAAACAAAAACTGGAGAATGCTCATTTAATGGAATTCTGGGTGCCAAACTCTTTCCTTGCATTTCAAAAGGCAGCAAGCAAAGTAAAACTCCAGCTTCTGCAAGAAATGCGAAGTTTTAGCTTATGAAATGGCTTGGGAATTGACGAATTGGAAATTAGTGTATCTGGAATTCTGTGACCCTTTTACTTTGAGTGCAGATGTTAGGGAGAAGCCTGCTGCTGGCAGCTGGTTAACTTTGTAAGCTGTAGCTGAAGAACTGAGGTGAAAGGATCATTACATTGGTGTGATGTAGTCTGAGGGGTTTATTCTAACACTGTAAGACCTCTTCATTTTGGTAGAATTTTGGTAGACTGTGAGATGTTACCCCATTGTCTGTGAACTGAAAAACACTATTGAGGTGAATTAATTCAAAGCCTGTGAGACTCAAGCAGGTCCACTGCAGCTTTAAAGCAGGCTTTGGATTGCTCTTTAGCCTACATGCTGTTGCCTTCTGTATCACCTTGATGGCTCTGTGGGTGAGTTTAGCCTCAAATTTTGACTGCTCTTCCTTGAGACGCTTTTGTGTGTGAATACAGATAACTTATCTGTAGGGAACAAGACGATTGGTTACAGTATGGCTGGCAACAGAGCAGACGTTGCTGTCTGGCGTTAAACATTACTTTGCAGTAGTGCAGCTGCCTTGGATTCCCAAGCAAGGCATGGCTGGCACAGCAAAATGTGCCAGTACCCTGAACTTGTGCCTGCTGTGATGGTGTGTCTGTGCTGTCTTAGGCAAAGAAGGTAGCAAGGAAATTACAGGGCACAACAGGCTCCACGGTGTGTTTATGGAGACCTCAGAATTTGTGCTCTTAGGCTGCAGCTTGGGCTAGCAGTGGTGCTATGACTTCAGCCTGGTGTTAGCTGTGTTACAGTTTACGTTACCCGCGCCGTGATCTCATCCCATAGCTGCAGTGTAGGAGTACCCAAAACTGAAGTACTTGATTAAAGCTGCTGACTACCATTTAGCAAAACACAGCTTTGGGAAGATGAAAGGATTGGATGGTGGCTTTTTGTGGATTGAAAAAGCATTTTAATTATGCTTTCTATGGATGTTCAGAACAACTTTTGAAATGGCTCTCTTAGAAAAGGCAGCATTACCCTGGCCTCTGGGGATGGCTATGGCAGGTGACACAGGCTTATTCTTTCAGGGCAAGCTTGTCTCCACAAGTTTCTGCCAGAGCTGTAGGAAATAAAGTCAGCAGATCACCAGTGGATTAACAGGTAAGGAACCAGTGAAGCTGCAGTTCAGGACACAATTGCCAGGTATAAGAACGAGGTGAATGGGAAGGTTTTGGCATTGATGTGAGAAAAGGCTATCTGATTAATCAACCCAGTTAGAGGAGAATGCTTAGCTGTGATGTTGCAGTACCATTCTGCAAAAGCGAGAAATGGTGTGTTGTGTTCCCTTCTTGGGCCTGCCTTCACTTCTTTAACAAAGCAATAATAAATTAAAAAAAATCCAGTGAAGCTCGGTCTCCTGTGGATCTTGAGGGCTTTATGGACTCCCTGATGCCTGGGCAGAGATGAAATGCTTCAGACTTTGTAGTTTGCTTGGGGCACTGATTACGATCGCTCTCCAATCTGGGTCCTGTTTTTTCAAGACTTTAAAGGACTAAGCAATTTTGATGCCCCTCTTTTCAAAATCTGGAGTTAAAATTGCCCAATAACTTCAAAAGATCGCTTTGAGTGGTGAGGTGGTATGACCTGATGGACAATGTTGCTGTGTAAGCCTTTTCTTCTTTCAGGAAATCTGAAATACTATGGACAAAGAGAATGAGCTCTACTTGTCGCATCAACAACTATATGGCAAAAACGTGGAACAGCTTCTAAGAAGCCTAATTTTGACTGTGTGGAGCTGTTACTAGTCTCACAGTTACTCCCCTCGCCACCTCTCTCTGGTGTAAGGATTTCTGGTACATGTAGGAAATTGAAAGGGAAGAAATCTCCCGTTTGCCTTCCAGCCTTTTGTTTGTTTACTAATAGGGTGGTTATTTGAATGGATTTCTGTGACGCTAGAAAAACTGCTGGCAGTATTTCACTAGGTAAGGCCCTTCTGGCAGGGTATTGGTGACATTATCATCTCTCTCGTCCTCAAGTCTAGGCAGGGGTTGTTTGAGAATGATAATGTGACTGGGCACCCTGCTCTGGGTAGAGGTGATGTGAGGGAAGACCTCATTCACCCTGTTCACAGGACACTTCCATTCCATTGCCATGCTATGTCTCTTTCCATCTGATGTTATAGTACTTAGCTTAAGGTTGCATTGGAGATCCTCCTTTTAAAAAGGGGGTGACTGTGAGACAGCAGTCAGTGCCTCTTTAAGCATTTCTCTCTCAAGGACCTGAAATACCTACAGTTTGGTACAGGCTGCTCTGTTGCTCAGTTGGAAGGGACAGCTGTGTTCCTGTTTGGCTTGTTACTGCAAAAATAAACCCTGGCAGTTGTCTAAGAAAGGGCCAGAATATCTGTGCAATGGGAGGCAGGTGACGGAAGAGAAACCCAGATAAACGAGGAATGAAAACATTTGTGTGTGTGAGAGAGAGGAGAATTCAAGTCTTTCTAAACCAGATTAATTCACTCAGAAGTGGCAGAGGTGGGAGAAATTGTGAGCTCAGCTTGTACCTTTTCTTCATGATTGTGTGGGTTCAGGGAAGTGGAAATCACTTGGGTGTTGTCGAGGTCGAAGGTCCCCTGATAATCTGAGGAAGAGACTGAATGTAAGCACTTCTGCTTCTTTTGAGAAACCTTAGTGCATGTCCTCGCTCTAAGACTCTGATGACTGGAAGCGCAAACCAGAGCTAAATTTCTGGTCTCTTGTTTGGGTGAAGGCGACTGGAAAGTATTTGTCCTAAGTAAGCTCTGTTTTGTTCTCACTATCTGAAGCATTTAACACTATCAGAAACTGGTGTTTCTTACAGAAGTAAAAATAGGAGAAGGAACAAAAAGCTAGGGCCTTAATTTGCATTTCCTAAATGTCTAATGGGGTAGATGGGAGAGAGAAGGGTGTTCAGACCTTACATCTGACTCTGCCCATGAGACGTGTGCTTGCCTGATCAGGATCCAGTGCTGTTTCCCTCTAGGACTCAGAGATGTTTTGATACGTGTTTTTGCTTTGTCCTTTTTTGAAGCATTTGATTTGACTGCTGTAAACATTTACAAGTGTTTGAAACAGGATGTTTATGGAATTACAACAGCCTGCATGCCCATGGTTGTTTGCAGACTAATGGCAGAAGGTTGCAGTAGATGCAGTTGGTGAAATAGGGAGACCACTTTCCTCCTAGGGGAACGCAAAGCAGAAGGGCTAGCTCATTCAAGAGTGCTTAGCCAAAAAACTGCCTGGTGGCTTTCATCTGCCCTTACAGACTGCCTATAACAGTCCCCTGTCCTTGGAATAGTTCAAAGACTATTATTCAAAGCCCAACTACATGGCGAGTACAGAAGGAAGAAGAGGATGTTTGTTACTTTTTGGGGGTAGATCTTTGCTCATGTACACACCGTCAAGAAGATGAGATGCTCTGAGTGAGGTGGTGAGAACTCTGGTGCATCCCACGGACAGGATGCAGAAACAGCCTCTGTGGCTATGCTGCTGATGGTATTTGGCCAGCAGGTGTTTCTCTCCATCCTACCCTTTTTTTATTAGGTTTGGTCTGGAAATTCATGTGCAGGATGCTTTAGTCTACTCTGCAACCACCCGTGCCACCAACTAGAGCAAGTTGCTTAGGCTTCCTTAGGGCAATCTTTATGCTTCAGGGTGTAGGGGGAAAGTAAAACTCCTTAGCTCAGCCAGCACCCATAGATGTATGTGGTGAAATGCACAAAAAAAAACCCCAAAACAAACCCCATAACTGCATGAATCTGTAGTGGTTGCTGCACCTTCCCTACAGAATTAGCATAGTTTAAGGATTTGGGGAAATGCCTGCTTTTGGCAATGTTAGAGGGTCACTTCTATATCATTGTAGTATTTGTCCAGCAATGGATTGTCTAGTCTCTCTGCTGAGAGGGATTAGCTGAGTGATGTACTCAATAAGCCTCCATTCTAGGGATGAAGTTTCTCAGCACGATTTCTTATTGCAGCCAAAGTACATTAGAGATACGATTTAGGTCACAAAAGTAGAACACTTTAAAAATGCCAGATTTCCAATGGATTGGGTAGCACATGGTTATTCTGTCCCTGCATACGTGCACCCTGGGGGTGAAAGTGGTCCGTGATTACAGAGTAAGGATGTCACCATCATCACCCTTCTGGATGCCTGGAGATGGTGAATTTCCTGTCCCATATAGGACTTTGGAGGAAGAGATGGGAAGGTGAAAATTACTCTCTATTTCCTTCCCAGACTGCTTCTGGAAACTTTGGCTGCCTGTCAAAACAAACCTGAGGCACCAAAAACCTATGGATTGAACTGGTACAACCTCCATCCCACCATTCCTAACTCTGGATGGTTGACTTTTTAACAATTTCGTTTCTAATTTGGATATCAACATTCTAATGTGCATTTAAATGGCAAAAGTAAAAGAAACTCAGATTAAGCATTTGTAATTGTCGGCTTCTTCATGACTAGGATCTGAACTGGGAGCCCCATTTCGTGCAGTAACCTTTCCTACTTAAGCTCCAAGGCTGACTGCTACTTCACCAGCAGCTGGAGGAAGCTTTTCATCAAAGAAGGCTGAGCCAGATATGAGATCTAGACTTGAGAGGTTTTCATTTGATATAAGGCCTCAGCATGGGATAGGGAACATTTTCAGTGTGTATGCTGGTTCTGGTTAGGTTGAGGGGGTTGGGGTTTTGTTTTGGTTTTGTTTGGGGTTTGTTTTTTCCCCCTCTGATGCCTGGAGATAGTGAATTTCCTGTCCCATATAGGACTTCGGAGGAAGAGATGGGAAGGTGAAAATTACTATTTCCTTCCCAGACTGCTTCTGGAAACTTTGGCTGCCTGTCAAAACAAACCTGAGGTACCAAAAACCAGTTTTTAACACTCAGTCCTGTGCAGATTTAGGACAAAAATTTCCAATGTTTGTATGAAACCAAAAATAAACGTGAAAGCTATTTCCCCTATAAAACTCACTTCAGCTGCATTGGTATTATTATGTCCAAATGCTGAAGGAGAAGCTGGTGGAAGTCTGCCACAGGGAGGCAGGCAGAGAATGATGCTCTGGCAGAGGTTTTGCAGTTACTTGCTGGCAGTGTTGATGCTTAGATATCAGCTCCAGGTGCCTTGGGAAAGGTGATAGTCATCACTGGCTCCTTTACCTGTCTCCTGCTTTTCTACTTATCTCCCTGTTCTCTGCAGCCCCATTGTGCTTTGTGCTTCTTTCTGCAGTCGGTGCTTTTGTCATCTCCCCACATTGCCATTTGTTCCTCTCTCTCCTTCCTGCCCTGCTCCTTGCATCCCTACTGAGTTTTCAGCAAGTGACCTTGTTCCTCCCAGCATGGCCTCAAGGCTGCAGTTCTCTCAGCTCTTCACTGCAGGTTCCTCCTCACCCCTGCACTGTGACAGCAATGCTGGTGGCGTGGCCATATGGTGAACTGGTGCAGGGAGGCAGAAAGGCTGTTGGTCTGATTCACTGGGCTGTCACGCAAACAGCTCATGCAGCCTTGCTAGCAGACTGCTGGGGGTGATGCAAAGAGCAGCCAAGGCTTACTTGCTCTGGCACTACCTCTGAAACCAGGCTTTTATCCCTGTCCCTACTGTGCTGCCAGGGAGGCATGAAGAACACAGACACAAGTGATCTTTCTGTTCTCAATTCCTGCTCTGGTGGCACAGATGCTCAGGGTGTGGAGAAGGGTCTCTGTCTCTTTTGCACGGGGCTGGTGCCCATGTGCACAAGGAACATCCCTCTGCAGACATGCAGACAATGGGCAAAAGGCATGGCTGGTGTGACGACCCTACCAAATTTCAAGGCTGGCTCCAAAGTATTGTGTTACAAAAAAATTCTAAGTAATTGGACTCTTTGTTTTAAATGGGCAAAGTTATGTTCAAACCCTGAGCCTTGTTTTTAGAAATACCCACCATTTCTCGATGAACTATTCTAGAACATAATAACCTATCCTGAAGCAGACCTCCAGCATGGAAAACTTCAACCCCAGTGTTTAATGCTTGGTAAGTAAAATCATAACCATCCGAAAACAGAGCTGTGAATTGGGAAGTGCCAAGCAGCTTTAATTTAGTCACTTTTGCACAGACACCTCAGTTTGCCAGAAAAGAAAGGAGAGCCCAGCTGCCAACAAGTGCATCAATTTGGACAGAGGAACGGAAAACAGTATTTTTGCCTTTTGTTTATTATGCTTTGGTATCTTTTCAGGATGCATTCATACATACAAATTTTTCCTTGTCTTAAATGGGTAGCTGCATAAAATTTAGCATGGTTTTGTCCATTTTTTAACACAGTAAAATTGCTTACAATATTATCTTAGAAATGCCTTAGTTCAGTGACCTTTTCCAGCACTGAGTAGCTGCCAAATAATCAGTGCTTGAAAGACTTTGAACCTGATTATTCTCTCCTTTACAATTGTTTCTTTTTTTTTCCTTATCATCAGCTGACTTCATTGGAGCTACTCATTCCCTACAGGCTTAGTCTGAGTCGAATATATATATAGAGTATATATTTCCTGTATATATACTGATATGTATACATATATATAGCAATTTTGTAAAATAGAAATGAAATCATAGTAGCTGGTGGGTTTTGGTTTTACTTGACATTATGCACATGTGCTGAGATTGCTAGTCTCCTGAGCATACTCATAAGCATCTTTCCCTAAAGAACACCTCTGCAGATGTTCCTTAGAGATTGTGGTACTGCTATAAATCCCTAGCAGTTAAGGACCAGACCAAAATCTTGTTATAAGAACAGGAAACCTTTTTTTTAATTTGGTCGGAACAAAATATGATCCATGGTTGAAGTCCAAGGACAGGTAGCTCGGTGAAACGCATGCTCTAAAACCTCTCAGCTTAGGCTTGACACTGTAACATTAGGCGAAGCAGTGCCCTTTCCTAATACCAGCGTAACAGGTGCTCTGTTGTTGGAAGGCTGTAGCACACACAGTTTTCCATGCCATATGCCACGTGCTGCACATGTTTATATTTGACAGGTGAGAATAATACCACTAGCATTTTTATTAAAGGTTTTAACCTAAAGACTTAAAGGCCTTTTATAAACAAAGAAGCTGAGTATGACTACTCTCTTGCATATGGATGCTCAGAGACTTTAGATGATTTACCAGGAGCCTACACTACAGTTCTGAGGTCTTACAGCTTCTAAGTCTGGGAGTGCATTGACCCTGAGTAAACTCTCTATCCACTGATGTTGGATTGCTGGCCTGCGGTGGCAGGGAAGTGCTGCTTGTGGAGGCACACTGAGGATGTGTAACCTGAGGGTAACAGTCAGCAATGTTATATTTTCCCAAATATTAACTCAGTTGTGCCTTATGGCAAGGCTTAGTCTGCTGCAGAATTAAAATGACAGCAAGCAATGAAATGGTGTGATTTTTCAGTCACCTTTCAGAGAGTGATTCCTTTTAAGTCCTCATAGATAACAAATTCGGTGATCTGCATCTTCATTCTTCTCTGCCTTGCTCCTGTCTTTTGATTCCATCTGTTCATCACAAGCTGAACGGTTCTTTATCATGACATTCTGCCAAATCACCCCATCCTCTTCTTGAAGAACTTTTGCTCACTGTTCTTCCCATCCACTCTGACCTTCACTCCCATCACATACTTTCTTGGTTGGCCTTGGCTGCTCTCTGCATCCTCTTTCTACTTCACCATATCTTTGAGGTTTCTCACTAGATCAAGTGGTGTCCAGAGCTCTTACTGACTCCTTTCTTTCTATGTTGCAGGTAGGATTAGTGTGAAATGTGCCAGAGACTTGAACAAAGGTCCTCTCAGTAGGCATTCTACCTCTGCTTTGAAACTGAGCCCGGAGGTCTTTAAGATTAATGTAGGATCATTTCCATCGCTCCCTCCACAAATGCAGTACTTCTGACTAGGCTGCTGCCTCTGTGTTTTGAATGTATCTGATTACCATCCCCAGCTTACCTTTAATAAAATCCCAAGCTGAACTGGCTGCAGCTGGTGGGGTGTGATGGAGGTGACAAAATTAATTTAAAGGAGGAGACACAAGCAGTGACAGGGACCTCCTTCATAGAGATACCATTATTTTCCTCCCTCAGCCTAAGAAACAATAGAAAAAGAGAATGCTGCAGCTAGGCATTGCAGTATGTGTCCATAGATGGTGGATTGCCTCACATATTCCCCTTGACACTTTTCTTATAAAGCGGTATTTTGTGCTCCTCTGATATTTGATGTGGCCAGATCCCAGAGGGGAATGCCAGCCACTGTCAAATTTCTGCTGCGTGTGTTGTTTTGTTTGTGTGTCCATGTGAGATAAATTCAGCTTCTCTGCAAAGTGCCAGTGTTCCACTCATCTGCTCTATTTTAAATTTTTTTTGTTGTTAAGAAAATGCTGTAACAATCCCTTCCAACATCACCTGTGAGCAAATCCTTACAGGGTGGTCTAAATCCAGCTCAGTGCCAACTGATCTCCTGGAGGCATCAGCATCCCACCTCCTCTTCATCAGCTTTATGGTGAGATGTGCCTATTGTAATAATCAATGTTTTTGTCTGAAAAATGTTAATGGCAGGGTATATACCACTTGTCATCCATATCAAGCCTATTTTTTTAATGAAGAGCTCTTTTCTGACAGCATAAGGGATTCTGGGAAGTTTCGCGATCCAGAAATGTGAGGAGTAAAACCCTGAAGCAAAATTTGGCAGCCTGCAAATTATTTATTACCTGGAAGCCAAAGAAGAGCAGACTTTCACTCAATCCCTGCAGCCTGGAGATGCGATCCTGCCTGCTTGCTGAGCCTTTGCCAGGTCTCCCTGCCTAACTTTTCGCTGAGAGGGGTGGGCACTCTGCCCTTACTGGGGAAAACCTGTCTCTGCTAAGTGTACCAGGGCCTCAAGACAAACGTACGTCCTTAAAAGCTTCCCCCCTGAAAATTGTCATTTTACTTTCCTGGTAGATCAAAGCTGCTAACAAAGATGATTGGATTTGTCCTCACAGAACGACTTCAGACCTCCTTCCCAAGGAGGCTGCAGTTGTAATTTGTGATTAAAGTACTCCTGGCTGAACCAGAGGTCCATGGAATTGCAGGGGGATGAGAATTTGTGACTGACTAGAAGGATATATAATATCTGATTATAATCTTTGGGGTAAAATACATCTGTGTCGCTTCAAGTTCTTAGAACAGATCTCAAGTCCGCATTTGTTTCCTTCCAAAATAAAACTTGGGTCGGGTTTTTCCCGTAGCTATGCTACAGCACTGTTTATTGCAACATCAAGCTTTGGGACTCAAGCTTTGAGTCTCGTGTTTGTTGAAGAGGTATTTATAGGAAATCTAAAGCAACTTCATTTCCCCAGGGTTCCGCTCCGAGGATGTCAGATTCAGAGCTTTCTGAGGAAGCCACTGCCTTAAAATAGGCTAAGAGAATTCCTATTGTTCAGGTGACATAATGAGGGTGAGATGCAAACACAGAGGGAAGCAGTAGCTGGTATGTTTTGACTGATTCTTTTTTTCCCTGACTTTTTTTTTTTTTTTTCCTTAAGTATTATGTTTTATCGGGAAGAATAGGGGAAGATCTGTGTCCAGTTTCTGGCTGGTGAAGTTGGGATGCACAGCCTGCACAGAGGGTGAACGTGACTTAACACCTACAGCTGACAGGATCTGATTTAGACATTTTCTCCATCTCTGCAGAGGGCTGCACTGCAGTATTAAACATTAGTGCCTGATTAATTCCCCCCTCTCCCTTTCTCAAAGGAGAGGAGGAACAAGCAGAAGTTAATAGCTTGTGGCCAGTGCATTCACTGTAGCTTTGTAAGCGCTGAATTTAAGTCCTTGCCCCAAAATGTGAGGGTAGGTTCTGATACAAAACCAGGTCCCCTTTGCAGACCATAAGCATTGCACTGTGGGGAAAGGGAGCTGCTGTAAGCATCACCTCGACCACAAATTCTGCTGAGGACCACAGGAACACATCTCGGTCAAGCTTCACTGAACCCAGCACATCCTCTCAGACTGAGTGAGTCTGTGTTTACCAGTATCAGGCTAAATTTCGATGTTGAAAATCCTACTTGCCTCAAGGGGAGTCAGAAGGAGGGCAGCTGGTACCGCCCTGGAAATGAAACGGCCTCAGGTCTATGCCTTCGCCTACAATCCCCTTCCAACAAGGTCATTTTACTTTTTGTCCTTTAAGTTACCCCCATCCTGTGTGAAATAAGAAGGCTATGAAAGACCTAGGAGTTAGTCTGTCAAAAGTATTATTTTGTCAACTAAAGAAGCCATGGCAACATAAAGCTACAACACAGTTTCCATCACAAGACTAGCTTGAGTCAGTTACTGCCTTTGAAACATCTGTGGTGTGGGCTAAAAGTAGACTTTTCTACCAGAATTGAAGTACATTGAAGGAGTCACAAAAAATAGCCCAAAATAGGTGAAGGATGGGGTAGGGAGAAACAAGAGTGCAACAACAGTTATGAAATGCCTCAACAGTTTTCTTGCTGTTGTTGTTGCTGTTCTTTTTCCAGCCTGACTGATGAGTGTACTGGATTCGTTGAATCGTGATATAGTGAACAGAATCACTGTTGAGACTCTTTTTGTCAATTTTCTTAATACTAACCACGCTCCTGCAAGAAATTACCTGCAGCTGGGGATTTATACCACTGTGTGCTTCTGTGGGGACTGGGAAGTTGTAGGAGTCTTCCCTAAGGGCTTTATCCAGATGTGTACAGTTCCTATTTGGCCTTCATCCTATGTTATGCTAACTTCTATCCTCCCTGCATTCCTCCCTGTTCTAGGAATTCCAGTCTAGAGATCAGAAATGTGGGATTAAGATCACCAGTTGATGTTTTACCTGGAAAAATGCAAATATATGTCCTGGAGGGTGAAAAAATTACTTCTCTGTGAGAGAGATTTGGGACATCTGAAATAGCTGAGATGCAGTGGGGAATGCTTTGGACATCACTTTGTGATGTGACTTGCAAAAATGGGCCAGTTTGGGGCACACCTGTCTGAAGGCAGCACGGCCTTGGACACATCACGCTTGCTTGGATCTGTAAACTGCACAAAGGATTTTTATTAAAGAAACGCATTTCTACAATGCTTTTCACTTGATTATCTCAGAGTGCTTTAGTGGGCTCAGAAGATGCTGGGCAACAATCCACGCAGAAGCTGTGCTGTAAATCGTGCAGCATTTCTTTCTATGGAAGTCATCTTTTCTTACTCCCTTTTTATTCAGACATCAAAAGGAAAAGGGCAAGATGGCAAAGGTAAAGGCTGAGGCTCCCACCCAATATTTTTCTCTATCATTTTTGCCAAAGAAAAGAAGAAAGGAAACAAACACCACTGCACATAACTAATCTTTCTTTTTCCTTACCTGCTTCTAGACACACTTTCATTGGTTCTCTTCCATTAGGCAGAAAGTACTGAAATGATTTATCTGTCAGACCTAACAGACAATATTGTAATTGTACTATTCTTTTAATAGATACTTTGACTCCTGAAAGCTTTGAATCAAAACCTTTATTTCAGGTTTCTTAGTCAAAGGCCATCTGAGATAATGAGCAAGAAGAAGGAAGTGTGAATGTTTTATGGGTCAGGTGTGCAGGGGTGTCTGATATACTTCGTGCTTTTAAGATATGCCAGAAAATCTAATCCCAAGGCCAGGAAGGCAACCCAGCAAGGAGAGGAATTTGGATGATAAAGTATCCACACAAATTGATGACTGCTGTAGTTAGGGCGAGCATTAAGGGGAGTTTAAAGCCCCCTTAAAGAGAAATAAAGGCTCTGCAGTGTTGTTAGATCTGAGGAATGGAGCAACAAGCAAAGTACACTGGGGGACGGGTTTCCGTGCAGCCTTGAATGAGGATGTGGAATCCTTGTGGCTCCTGTACGCACATGCCAGTGCTGTGTCTGTGCCAGGATGGCTGGGCTCATCCCCGCTCGTGCCCACGCAGCCATACATAGTAGGTGCTGCTGTTTCCGTGCTCAACACGGGGAATTGAGGGCCAGGTTTGCAGGGTGCAGCGAGCATCTTCTGCTTTCACAGAGGCAAGTGAGAGGCATGGGTACCTGCTTGCTCAAAAATCAGGGCCTTTTTGTTTTGGGGCCTTGCCTTTTGTTTTGGTACAGGAGTGTTTGGAGATGTTCCTGTGAAACGGGTAATTTCTTCTTGGTTTTGTAATGTTTTAGATTAAAATCTCCCCCATGTTCTCCCTCCTCCCCTTTCCCCCAAACTGTAGTCTCCTGTCTCCATAAGGAGCGTACCTGGCCTTGGCTGGTGGGTCACCTGTCCGTCCACCCCCAGGACATTAACCTGATGAAACTCCAGGGATGCAGAGCTGATGGAAATTGTGTGGGGGACCTTGAACAAGAAGGTGTCAGTCACCAAGGTAAAGCCAATCTTTTCAAATCCTTTCCTTGGCAGGCAAGATAGGAACAGTCTCTGAGTGTGGCTGGTAGTGGGTGGTTCATGGTGCTGTGCTGGCTGCACCACGCAATGCTCCAGCCCTGGGTGACTCTCCTCAGGGCTGGCAGCACTGTCGGGAGGGATGAGTTTGCTCACAGAGGGAAGTCAGGAATTTTGTTAGAAGCTTTTTAAACATGCAAGTATTGGATATGTGATGCAGCAGCTGAGTCTCACCGTGTGAAGCCTGCATCACCAGTTGTCTTGCTGAAACAAGGCCGGGCTGGAAGGACCGCTCCCTGCCCCCCATCTCAGCTGATAGCAGCTTTCTGTTCCCGTGTAAGGGGCAGTCTCCCTGCACATAAAGAACAACCGTTGGAGGACTGTGGAAGTGGAAATACTAGGGCATCAGTAGCCTTGATTTTACCTTCACCCTGTCCCTGAAACAGTAATCACTGCGTAACCTTCCTGAAAAACTAGTTCCTGTGCTGAAGAAAGCAGAATCCAGGCTGGCCATAAGTGGTCCTGTAGCCTTGTGTGTGTAACAGAAGTGTACAACGTGCACCGTGTTATCTGTCTTTTGCATAACATCTCTGAGAGAATAGGAAACCTCTACCCACTCTGCAGGCACAGCGCTCACAGCAGCAGAGCCAGTTTCTCTGCTGCTCAGTCTTCTCTCCTGTAGCTATTGTACATAAATAAGTGGCTGCTCTACTGACTTGACCCACATGTGCTCTGACTACTCCGTGATGGGACAGAGGAGCCAGCAGCTTGCACTGAGTTTGAACAACATTTTCTACATCTTAAAACACCTGAGATACAATGCTCCATAGTGGGGCTGTTGGTGTCAGAGATGGGGCTTGTGCCCACTGTTGTCAAGTACCTGTGAGGTTGTGCTTTGGAAATCAGGCATTTCACTGATTTACGTGTACCATGAGGAGAAAACTTGTTTAATCATATGTTGAGGGAGTGGCAGCACTACAGGGAAAAGGCCAAGAAGGCCTGAGCTGAATGCTGTAGCCTGGAAAGACAATGAAGGGTGGCACTCGACCAGACCCAGTTTTCTGAGGTTACTGTTGGATGCTCATCTTTCTCTCCATCATTATTCCAGCTTAGCACATATCACCCTCACAGAAGTCAGGCTTGCTTTACCACAGTTTGTCTCATTTATGTTGGCTAGACAATCACAATTTGTATGAGAAGACACACGATTTATTGTTAGTCTACTTAAAAACTTTAACAGTCTGCTCAGAGTCCTCATCAATCTACTTACAATGATGCTGACAATCATAAACAAGAGAGAAAGGGGATAAAAGAAAACAACGCTTAACACACCGGTGTTAGAACTAACACACACACACACAGAGCACATAAGCCGCTGCAGCTTTCCCCACATTATGATCACCCCTCTGCTGCCCGGGCACCGGATTCAGAGGCGCTGGCTGTCCTCCAGAAGAAGGTGGGAGAGCTGCAGGTGGCATAGACCCACCAAGTCCTTTGCCCCCAGCAGTGTGATGCCAATGGTGAGCCCTTCCATCTGCCTCTCCAGGGTGGTGGTAGTGGAGTTTCCACCTCCTCCTCTGCTACAGTCCACCTGGGGCTGTCTTCACTCCGTTTCTAAGGCTCTCCCCGCCGTGCTCCTTGATCCTCGGTCCCCAGAGCTGGGTCCATCCGCACTGACCCTCCAGGCAGAGCTGTGCATACCTTGCAGACCTGCTCCTCGCCCTCCTTGCTGCCCGCCCCGTGAACAGTGTTTCCCAAACCCAAGGTCATACTCTCTGTTGAGGCAGCAGTCGCCCACGGGGGAGTAGTTCATAGTGCCGGGGCTGCCGGTATCACCCAGTGCGGGGGGTTTCAAGGCCCCACTGCCCTCCCCTGCCTGCCCCCACACGCTGTGTTTTCGTCCCAGCTCAGGGAACAATTGCTGTGCCTGCGGCTGCTCCGGATGAGCTGCAGAAATACAGCCAAGGCACGCTGCTGGGGGCCTTTCAGCACCCCTTGGACCAGGCAAAGCAAAACCGGAGCGCAGACGGGTGAGCGCCCTGGCTCGTTTGGCAGTTGCTGTTGCAGCTACAGAGCTCACATGAAGCTCCCCGCATGGCAAGTCCCCACAAAAGCAAGGTTGATGAACCTCTATATTAGGTTTTCCAGTGTTAGTACGCAGCCCGTGGCCTGTTTCTGGCAGTGGCAAGACCATACGTCATGTGCTATAGGCATACAGACCCTCTTCCGATAGCCACACACGAGTCCAGCAAGGATGTTGCAAACCCTCCTTTGGCTCAAGGCTCCTCACCAGGACCGAGCAGGTCATCTTCTCGAAGGCATCTGCTCTTTCCTATCTGGTCTTGCCTCGTGTGGGTCTGAGGGTGGCCTGGAGGTCTTGGCTTTGGTGTAGAGACTTGGTTTACTTAATATTGTATTTTATAGCCAGGATAATTTGCACAATTAACCAAACTCTTACAGTTCCCAGCATTACAATTCTAGGCTGTACAGCCTAATTAAAAATTTCAGTAGCTGATGGCAGTCCTGCCGAGGAGGGATTTACACCAAGAATGATGGCTGGCATCTTTTATTGCAGTTGTTGTGAGAGCAACTTGCTCACTCATGTCATGTACTGCAAACCTTGCTTTGGTGGCTTGTTTTACTGCCTGTGGGACTGCAAATGTTACAAGTGGATGCTCTGTTATCTGCAACAACTGCTCTAAACCTAAACAAAACGTTACTAGGCTTCGCTTAGTACACAGTTTAAAAGTTTCCAGTGATTTTAGTGCCACTTCTAAAAGCATTGTGTAATTAAAATCACACATTTAAATTAAAGTTACATTACACGCACATGCATTATCAGACAACTTAGGCATGCAGAGGTGATTTCCGGATGCTGGGTATACACACAAACACAGCTGGATCCCACGTAAGTGATTACAGACCCACTAGAAACCAAAGGATACATTTCATACTCACATCTGGCTAAACTCTGTTCTAAACTGATTGAAAACTGATGTCTTTTTGTCTGCAATTTGAATGTGTAAGTGCCTCCTGCTTGCTGCTGTCCTTCCAAAGAGGCAGCTGGGAGCACTCCATCATGCTGGGCTGCCCATCATTGCTGGTGTCCAGCAGGAGAGTGTCTGAGATAAGAGGTGTAAGTTTCTAAAATCACCTACTCATCCCCTCCATAACAAAATTAAGTTTTTCATCAGCCCAATACATGATTACATATCATACATGTATGTAGTGCTTTGGTATCGCCATCACTGGGGACCTTCAGTTTTCTACCCATCCCAGCACTATTGATTTATATATAGGTGCTCTAAATTATACTCCAAACCGTGCTATGCAGTTGTCCTAGTGTTGCAAACTACACTAACAGTGCATATATATTTAAGTATAACTTAACGCTACTAGAAATTTCTACACTTAATTTGTTCATCTTTGCTTCTCATAGTACTCAAAACACTATGTTGCAGGTACACAAAGTCACAGCCATGTGTTTTCTGTGTTACGTACACAGGCATTGCATCGTTTGCTGGTGATTTATTAATCATGATTGCTATTGATAATAGGAGATATGTCCATCCTCATTAAGGGAAACGGGGTTTCTCTTGTTTGGAGATGGTGACCCCTTTAAATAGGGTCCATTTTTTAACTTGTCACCAGTTTGTTTACAGTTTTCTCTTGTTTGAACTTCAACAACAGCAACTGATCTTAAAAAAAAATCATATATTTCCCTTTATCTATGCATATATGATAATAAAGCAAAATAAAAAAAAAAAAGAAAATGCTAAGCAACACACAATTAATAATATCCATAATTTGGAATGGCTACTTATTCTTCTGTGCTACCTATGGAAGACAAAAATAGCAAAGATTGTTATTAACAGTTATCTTAGTTAACCAAGGTAGATCTTTTACACCCATAGGACTTTCTGATGGTATTAAGGATCTAATAAACTGCGTCTTTGAATATTTTTATACAATTTGTTAGCTTATGTTCTTAAACAGCTTCTCACCGATCCTCCATCGTATTTGTTTGCCATTGGTTCCATCTCTTCTCTGTAACAGAAGAACTTTATATTTTAATTTAAAATCTATTACATTAATGCATACTCTTTACCATGATCAGTCTCAAGTCTTTTTTGATTTTTTTTATTTTACCTTTTCTTCACTCTAAGAAAAAATGCTGGTGTTAACACATCAACTAGAATCATGTATTACAGGCTTAACTTTTTGCTTTCAGCGTGAACTCTGTCTCAAGTAAATTAGAACATTTTATCATTAACTACCCTCCCCTTTATATATACATACATAATCTGCCATTTTTCCAGCTTCTAACTTTTTACGTACTGGTAGCACTTAGTTAGCATCCCACTCTTTCAATCCTTTTGTTTTTGTTTTTGATACCGCTCCTAAATATCTTTCCTGCCCATACTTCCACATGCTTACGTGAAAACACACTACTGAATTTAACAATCCTAATGCTGAGGGTGAACTGCTTAATTTGCGTTGATATCTTTTGAACTTGCCCTGCTTCTACCTCCTGATTTTGCTGCTTTGCCGCTGGTGATAGGCAGGTATTATTTTTGAAAACGGTGCGCTTTTTTCCTATTTTTAAAGTCCGAACCCTTCCGGAGAGCCTATAGAAGAGGCAGAAAGAAGATGCTATTTTTTCCCCTTGCTTCACCCTCAGGGTTTATACCGTGCTGGGACTCCTGTAACCTTCCTTGCACAGTCCTTCATACGTACAGCTCGTTCTCAGTCCTGCTCACACATGCTGCAGCCTAGTTGGTATCGCAGCCTGGACTCGCTCCAGTGTCTTATCGGTCCTTAAAGCCTTCTGCTTTTTTCCCAAAACAGCCTCTGCTAACTTGGCCTGAGCAGCATTGGTATCCCTGTTCTACTTGCGGTGAAACAGGCACCAGGGTGGCTGTGGCGGAGCTAAAGCAGCCTCTGCTCACTGCAGCCCTGGCTGCTCTTGCTGGAAAAGTAAAATTCTCATTCTTTGTTTCTCGTGTAAAAATAAGCAAGCAAGCAAGCAAGCAAACCCCTTAATGCCTCACTCCTCCTGCGTTTTCTCCACCAGAGGAGCATTCTTAATTCGCATCGGACGCAGCCGGCACTCAGTGCCCTGGCTTTGTATGTGACACAGGTGATGCCTTGTGGGCTCTGCTCCTGGTCCCCCAGTGCTCCCAGCGTGGGAGCCTTCCCCAGTGGTCCAGTTCGGGACTGACCACGAGCCCGAGGAAGGGGGACACCAGCTGCCCTAGACCACGATGGGGAGGGCAGAGGCCTGGGGCCCGCTTTCCTCTCTTCTCCTGCTGATCTCCAACAGTCGATCCAGCAAAACCCTGGTGGGAGCGTTATCCCAGCGGGCCATATCTTCGCCGTGCTTCCGAAGCTGCTTCCATATGTCCACTCGCATTGTGCTTAACTCCCTCTTGGCCACGGTATTTTGTACCACGGCTTGAGGAGCTGCACTGGGCTGCCACTGCCTCTTGCCTGGCCACCGTCCTTTCCTCCCGTTCCTCAAGAAGGGCGTCTGGAGGGTTGCACTGGTGGAAGCAGTGGTCTGCAGCACCTCTGGGTCCCACTTCTCCCCGGGGTTTTCCCTTCCTCTGCTTCCTCCTCTTCCCCTGAAGACCGCTCCATCCTCCCTTGCCCAGGCACTCCCTGCCAACTGCTTGCTCCTTCCCTGGGCACTCCCTGCTTTGAACTGGTGTGGAGCTGGGTCAGCAGCGGTTGTTTCCCCTCTCATAACTTCATCTGCCAGTGGCTGCACGTTTTCCTGGCTTCTCCCCTCTGCTCCTCCACCTTCCCTTTTCACAGCCACCTGAGCACTGGTAAGCGGAAGGGGTTTTACTTTAAACCTTTCCGGCATCTCAAAAACTAGTGAACGTGGACTTGCTGTCTCACACTCCTCTACGGAGGCGCTGCCATCTGGATTAGACCATCTTTTTCCATCCCAGCACTCCTCACCTCCTTGGTAGGCTGTTTCCGTAAGGGCCATGACCATGCTGTGCTTCGCCCCTAACGCTGCTTTTAACTTTTCCATCTTGGCCTCGCAGGCTCGGTGGTCTGTGCTCCTCTCTTTTAGGATCTGTATTTTTTGCAGTAATACTCGGATTGATCCTTGCACCTCCTCCACAGCTTTCGTACTGACAGCTAGTTTTTCTTTCAATGCCTGATTTTCATTCAAAATGGCCTTTTTTTGCTCACACACCTCTTGATACTGGAGAACACTTCGCATTTGCTCCGCAGCCACAACTCCTTCTCGAGTTTTACCCTCCTCTATTTTAAGTTGCTGAGCCTTTATTTCTGCTTTCAGCTTGTTGTTCTCATCCCTTAGGTTCTGAATTTCTACCTGGGCTGTCTGTTTTTCTTCAGCTAAATTTTTGGCCACTATCCACACAGCCCATGCTCCTGCACATTTTAAGGATTTTCGGGAGAAGAGTTTAGACTTAGCTGTCTCTTTTAATTTGGCAAACTCTAGGTCTGCCTGCTGGATACTTCTGCAACAGTTCGGACCCCAGGGGTTTGGTCCCCATTGCATAACCCAGTTCGCCAGCTCTGACATCTTTTTGGCTCCCCTAAAGGTATTTTGGCTTTTACAGAAAGGGCTCCTTCCAAACTGCAACTGAAGCAGGCTGAGAGGAGATCGCAGAGGCTCACCCAAGTTTGGGCTGCTCCTCTGTTGTTTTTCTAGTGTATCTCGTCCCTCCAGAAGGCTTCCTCAACCTAGAAATCCCCCAAGCAGGGATTTCTGATTTAGCTCTTCTCACAGACAAGGCAGAGGGCTTTTGTTCTTCAGTCCAGGGATGCTTAGAGGCATCCCTTGAGCACTTCTCCTTTTAGGCAGAAGGCAGAGGGCTTTCCCTCCTGCTGGATTTCCCACTTCAAGATTTTCAACAAGTCTTTAAAGGAGCGCCTGTGTTGTCTCCCAAAACTGGGTGCTTTGCTTCAAGCAAGACACTTGCTGGGGCTGTGGGAACACAGGGCAGCCTTGTTGCTGGTTGTCCCTGGCTGCCACAGGATGGCACCCGAAAAAAGCTCTCCCAGAAGGGATGGTCACAAAAATGCCCTAAGGGCTCCCAGGAGGTCTGCTGCCTTCTCCCCCAGTTTGATGCACCACAACTCGTGCCTTTATGTGGACTAGAGAAACTGGCCTTACACAGGAGAATCTGCTGTTTGACTATTCAAAAGTCCTAACACTCTGATCAAAGAGTCCCCATCAACCCACTTACAATGCTAGACAATGTTATCTAGAATATTACAGACAAAGGGGATAAAGGGGAAAAAAATCCCCTATCAGTATCCAAACCACCCCCTCCCTTAGCCTCTGCAGCTGCCCCTGGGTTATGCTCACCGCTTCGCTGCCTGGGGAGGGCTGCAGGCGTCTTGGTCCCCAAGTCCTTCACCTCCAAGCAGCGCAAAGCTGATGGTGGGGCCCCTCTGTCTGCCTCTCCAGGGTGGTGGTAGTGGAGTTTCCACCTCCTGCTCTGCTACAGTCCACCTGGGGCTGTCTTCACTCCGTTTCTAAGGCTCTCCCCGCCGTGCTCCTTGATCCTCGGTCCCCAGAGCTGGGTCCATCCACACTGACCCTCCAGGCAGAGCTGTGCGCACCTTGCAGACCTGCTCCTCGCCCTCCTTGCTGCCCGCCCCGTGAACAGTGTTTCCCAAACCCAAGGTCATACTCTCTGTTGAGGCAGCAGTCGCCCACGGGGGAGTAGTTCATAGTGCCGGGGCTGCCGGTATCACCCAGTGCGGGGGGTTTCAAGGCCCCACTGCCCTCCCCTGCCTGCCCCCACACGCTGTGTTTTCGTCCCAGCTCAGGGAACAATTGCTGTGCCTGCGGCTGCTCCGGAGGAGCTGCAGAAATACAGCCAAGGCACGCTGCTGGGGGCCTTTCAGCACCCCTTGGACCAGGCAAAGCAAAACCGGAGCGCAGACGGGTGAGCGCCCTGGCTCATTTGACAGTTGCTGTTGCAGCTACAGAGCTCACATGAAGCTCCCCGCATGGCAAGTCCCACAAAAGCAAGGTTGATGAACCTCCGTGGCCAGCCTCTGGCAGTGGCGAGACCCTATTTTGTGAGCTGCAGGGATGCACTATCCCACCATCATCCTTCTGTTGTCCCCCAAACCCCTGTGCTTTGCTATAACAGCTGTAGGAATAGAGGAGTGAAGGCTTTGTGCGTTGTCCTGACCAAAAGACCATGACTGATGCTCCTCAGCATTTTCACCAGGAGCTGCAAGGAGAGCAGGGGGTCTTTGGGTGCTCGATAAGACTGCGGGTGATTGATGGCCCAACCTGCCCCACAGCCAAAGTAATCCATCAGGCAGTGCTGGCAGCAAGCACGATCTCGGATCAATACTTTGAGAGACATCTGAAGCTGTGTAAACTAGAAAACGTAACAGTATTAAAGCTGTGTGACAAGACAGCTAATTTTTAATTATTTCTAAGTCCTTTCTAATTTCTACTTCATTTTGAATATTTAAAAGCACTTCTAAATGTATTTCACGAGTTTCAATAACAACCTGGTGACTGGATGTGGCATTATAGCAATTTATAATCACCTCCTAAAATGGAGTTCTAAATTAATCTTTCTACATCTCATTAGTTTAGCTATCAGAGATCTTTTACAAGATAATTGGCTTTCAGTGGCTTTAATTTAATTTAATTTATTAATATCTTACATTTATATTTCATAGGTGCTGTTTTAATTATTGAACTGATACATCTCAGAAACATAATTCTGTTACACAGCATCAAACTTTTGCTTTTAGGGCTCTAGAGCTTTTAAAAGATATTTTAACGATAAATAATAGTCTTTGTTTGTATTTGCCTTTAGAGTGGATGTCAATTTACTTTTGCCTCAGGTTCTCACAAAGGAAAATCAGATCTTATTTTGCAACATCCTGTTCTGCAGATGAGGCTGGCCTTATCCTGAAACTCAAACTTGTTCCAGCTTTACAGTGCTGTAAAACAAGGGGAGGCAGCAGAATTAAAAAGAATGTGTAATAAATAGCTAATTCATGCCTGACGGGCATTTAAGTAAACAGTTTCAGTGGGCAGCAGAGGTAGGGAAGCCCAGCCCCTTGGGGGGTTGTGTCCCACAGCTGAGGTCCCTGGTGCTGATGCTGTCCTGCTTGAAGCTTCCCTTACAGCCAAGAGCATCCATGCCCACCCCACCAGGTGCCTGGACCCACACCACTAGCTGGGTCTGGGCGTTCCCCCACCAGCTCCTTTGCTAATTAACCTGCAGGAACCTCGTATTTTGGAGCCTTCCAGCCCTCTGTAAACTTGAGCCAAAATGAACCAGACCAGGAGGTTCCCGATTTGGTGAGGACAGACGGACAAGCAGACTGTGTAACTGACCCCAAGAACTTCCTTCAGAAACCAACCTAAAAATACGTCCTCTCCTAGAGCAGAATAGCAGCGTAGAAACACCTGACAGTAAATGTGATTATAATTGATGCTTAATGAATAATCCAGGGTAGTTTTAATATTTTAGCTTCATAGAATACCTTTCATCCCCAGGAGCTAGAGACATTTATAAAAGGTGTACTGGTACCCTGCATGCTCTGCTTCCGTCATCAAAATCACCATTTCACGGGGACCAGTTACACGACTGGTTGCCCTACACAGCGGCACGGAGGGGCTGGTACCACTGTCCTGCTCCGGGACCTGCTCAGAGGGCAAAAAAGCCCCCGCAGAGCCCCCCGGGCACCGATTCCTCCGTTTCACCCACGCACCTGCGTGTCCTTCCCGACACAGGAGGCAGGAGCACACCCAGCCGGCCAGCGCCCTGCCCTCCGGCAGGGACACGGGGGACACCAAAGCAGCAGGGCGCCGCAGCGCGCACAGCCCCGCGGGGGCCGGTGCGGGGGCCGGTGCGGGGGCCGGGGCCGGTGCGGGGGCCGGGGCCGGGCTGCGCCCCGCACGCCCCTCCGCAGCCGGCCGGGCTCCGCACGGGAGGCGGAGGAAAAGAAGCCCGATAGCCCCCTCTGCTGTCAGGAAACACCACGGCAGAGGCTCCCGGCACCCCTGGCGGCTTCTTCCCCTTCCTCAAGGTTGGGAGGGGAGGGAACAAAACAAAACCCCCCCCAAAAACCCAACCTGGCAGGTCATTCACCCTGCCTGAACGCAACCAGCTGGACTCCTTTTTCCAGCTAAAGCATAAAAAAAGTCGGTGCCGGGGAGAGGAGGAACAACCATTGCAATCGTCCGCTTGTTTCAGCAGCACCCGAAGTCCCTGGCCCCTGGGTCAAGCCAGTCTGGGGTTTGCAGACACATGCTGCTGCTGCTGCTGCTGCTGCTGCTGCTGCTGCTGCTGCTGCTGCTGCTGCCTCTGCTTAGGCTGTTCCTTGAGTTTGAGGGCTCCTGTGCTGTGATCACTGTTGTGCCACCCGGGCGGGTGATGACAGGTAAACTTGCTGGTAGGGAAGGGGTTGAGGGTGAGAAGAAGGAAATGAAAATTAACACATAAAGGTTATTGTTCCTTAATAAACTCCCTTCTTCCCCATTCCCCAAAGAGACAAGCTGCTGCTGTGCCATGTTGTTCTGCAACCGCAGCTTCTGCCAAATCCCGTTACTCTTGGCAAATCGTGACCTCTTCAGACATGAGGCTAGTTCTCTGACCCCGGGCTTTGCCTGCTGAGGATGACAGGCAGGAGGGCATAAAAAAGGGCAGATGAGTTCCTGTTATATTATCATGTTGATTTTGGCCAGTTCCACATAGTGGCCTTTTGTGTTTTAGAACCATTTCAAAATTTTAAAATAACTTTAATGGTAAAAAAATGCCATGAGTCTTTTTTCCTTCCATCTCCACTCCAAACACTCCAGGCTGGCTTTGCTCTTTCTTGTAAAGCCTGCTGCAGCCAGGAATTTTTTGATAATGTGGATGCTCTTGGCATCACCCCTAAGCCATGAGGGATGCCATCCACGTGCAATATGCAGGGCTTGGGCGTCAGGATGAGCGAGTACCTCGGTGAGCCTTGGGGAGCTCCACTGAGCTCATGGAGCTGCAGCCACTGCAGGCCAGGCTGGGACACCTTTCCCTTCTCCAGGAAGCTCTCACCATGGCTCACCCACAGTTCAAGGCTCTTTCTTGATGGCTTTTTATCAGAACTGCACAAATAATAAAATCCTCCTCCTATTAATCAAATCAGAAAGAAGGTCAACTTGGTTCACTTTAGATCAATCTGAAGCGAACGTTTCTGGTGGTTTGGTTTTCTCAGCGAAATGAAAAATCTTGCCCATAGGACGCTGGCTGAAGCCAGCCAGGAGGGCTTCGTAGTACTTGGTTTTAACCCTGCTATCTGCAGCGCTGCTGTAACCATCTGCTGACTTAGGGTGGCATTTGCAAACATTCTTCCTTAGTCCAAACCAACCTTATTTTAGTGGTCCCACCATACCCCCGAGCACAGCAGGGATGCCCGAGTGTCACCCAGGGTCAGCTCGTGACTTTGGCACCATGTGCTCTTGCCCCAGACAGACAGAAAGGTGAATGGATGAATTCTAGACAGCTAGGAAAGTTCTCTTCCAAAAATACACTGGAAATGCTCAGCTGCCACCCAGCTCTAGCTGTTCACAAGCGAGGAACAAGGGGTCCAGAACATGAGTGGAGGGCTGGTTCTGGCCTCGTATGCTTCTGGCCCTGTAATGTGAGCCTTTTCGAGCAGCCTGCCAAGAGGCAGGGCAGTTCGTGTGAAAAAGGAAAAGAAAGGTCCCAGTAGGTGCACTTTGGTTAGGGACTGGGCTAGGGATCTCGCTACCTTTTGGAAGTCAGAAGCATTGGAAATGAAAATACCTTCTTCCTAACAGCCTGCAATATCCCCTGCAGCCAGAGCCTTCATCCCAGGACCCCTGCCTAAGGGATGTTAAAATTCCTACTGATTTCAACGGGATTGGGTTTTCAAGCCACTTAACCATTTGCCTGCATGTCTCTGCGTTGCTGCCTGTCACTCGTGTGCTGCAGCAGGACTCTCCAGGCTCTGGGACAGCATATTCTCAGCTGTACCAAAGGAGAGTACAGCGTGTTTTGTCCTTGCAAAAGGTTTTTATAAATGGTTTAGTTTCAAGAGAGCCCAATTAGATCTGGGAACTCTTGCAACGAGTTTGTTCCTAATTATGGCTCAGAGACCTTGCAGTGGTCAAAAGACAAATGGATGACAAAGAAAGAAGCAAACAACAGCGGGCATTTCCATGGTGTCCTCTTTGCTGTTTATTAAGCTGTGTCCTGTCCCATACCGAGTACTTCAAGCACTTCACTTTTCACTTCCAAGACTGTCAGATTTCTCTTCCTACGTTCCCATGACTTTCGGTTAGGACGCTGAGTACACTACCTGCCAAAGGCACCATCTTGTTGCCTCTGGGAGCCAAGAAATTTGGAAAACTAACATTGCTGCACCTGAAACTGCCCTGCGGCGATGCTGCCAAGTAGCGGCTTTCGATCTCCTTCCAAAGTCCTCAGGAGATCAGTCCTCACCAACGACTTCTAGCTAAACAAGCTAATGAAACCCTCGGGACATCAGACTGGCAGATGCTTTTTAATGGGACCTGACTGTCGAGTCCCGAGAGTGGCCTGGTTTCTTGGGGATTACATTCAGCCTTATTTCAACTTTCATCTCAGCTGAACGTGGTCACTGAAGTCAAGTCAGTTCTCGGAGGGGACGGACTCTCCATGTGCCATCTCTCATACTGAAAACCACCTGGGTGCTCTCTGCAGGTGATCGTTCCTGCCAGTGCTGGTGCTGGCCCTGGGCTGCCTTTCTGCAGGTCAAAGTAAGACACTTCCCTTGTCTCATTTTCCCCAGCTATAAAAATACACCTATGGATGGGATTCTCATTAACAACAACGTCATTAAATCGTGTCTTCGTCTTTGCTGCTCTGTTTGCAGTGACTCCTACTGTAATTTTTGGGTCAAACAGGAGCCAGTGCTCAACGACCACAGTCCTGGCTCTCCCCCACCCTGAATGCTGCTCTGCCCAAGGCAGAGGGAAGGACTCTCTAGTTGATGACTGAGAGATACGGGGTCCCTGAGCCAAATCCTCTTTCCAGTTAAAGCAACAGCAAACCGGCTGCTGATTGCCTGCCAGCTGTAAGCAGTGGTTTTTTTCCTTTGTCCTGTCTCAGCAGCCTCGGTGTAGGTGCAAGGCTGGGTTGGGCTGGTCTCCCCGCTCCTCATCTTCCAAGCCCCTGTGCCACTGCGCTCACGTGTTGTGCCCAGGAGCAGGTGACAGCTCACTTAATGCCGACTGGCAGGTGACCACTGGAAATGCAGCACGGGTCACGTCTCTCCAAGCCAGGCTCAGCCTAAGTCTCCCAAGATGCGTCACTAAGACTCTTAGGGCTAAATCCCTCCTGCTAAGTGCAGACAGCAGCAGCCCTGCAGCAGAGATGCGCTTGGCCCCCCGCTTGTTTTCCCAGATGCACCCCACTCAGCTGCTGCTGCTCTCAGAGTTCCTAACTCGGCTTGTCAAATGGCTTGTTGCGAGCTCTTCTTAACCAGGACTTTACCTTTCAGGAGCCCACAGCAACTGGAAAGATTGTACCTTTCCATACCCAAGAGCAAGGTGTGCATCTGGAGAGTGAAACCCTGCCAGGCTGCCCATTGTCGGAGGGATGCAGCCATCCAGCAGCTTCGAGGTGGCCATGATCTAGGGAGCCTTGCTTAGAGAAACTGTCTCTTGCACAACAGCAGGGCTTCACACCACCCCAGACGCAGTTGAGTGCTGCTCCCTGCCTCTTACAGGCTAGGAAAAGGAGAAGGGATGGTGATCTGGCTGGCTTCTGGGCAGACTGGGGGTACAGCCTGGCTGTGCCCTGCCTGTGCCGAAGGCAGGCACTCGCAGGGGTTCAGGCTGGCATTTGGGTGGCAATTTCCCATGGCGCCTCTTTTGCAAAAAGGCCAACACTAGCCAGGCACCTCTCCCCAGGCTGGTGTTTCAGACCAACTGTCCCCATGTGAACCCAGCTGTCTCCCAGCTCTGTGGCTCTTATTTCTTGCCAGTCAGGTCCCAGTCACCAGGTCGGCTCATGCTCATCTCTCCCCCTCTCCTGGGATCCTGCCTCAACTAAACTGGTCTCACCGGTCTCCATCTGGATTTCCTGCCTGTCTGAGGCAGGTTGTCACACATGTCCTGGGCAGACTTATTTCTGTACCCTTCCCTTGCACCCTGCATTGGGGAGTCATGTGTCGTTCCAGAGCAGAGGCAGAGCACCCTGTCCCCTGGCAAGGCAAGAAACAGCACCTCTCTCCAGGGCGAGAGTGATGTCTGCTCCTTTCTTTCCCCATGAGAAGATAGGCACAACACCCACCCTTCTGCCCCAGGGTGGAGCAGACACCTGCAGAGTATTGCCATGCTACCGTCATTGGTGTAACAAAGGACCTTGTTTCCCACAGACGGTGGCTTCAGAAACACTTGGTAATTAGTGCCAGAGACAGCGAAGAGCTTTGCAGGAAGGTTGAGAGCATTCCCGAAACTACTCATTAAATCTCTGGTTCCTTGGAGCTGAGCAGCTGCCTGGTGGCTTCCCACGCAGGGCAGGGGCAGGCAGGGGACTGGGGTGCACCAGCCCCTGCCCACCCTCCTGCCCACAGCCCGGCCACCATGCTTAGCCCTCTGCCTTGCAGCAGGGTGTTCTGTCTCCTCCCTCGAGGAGCTGTGTCCTTTTCAGGCTGAAGATGTCCATGTGGTCAGTGCCTGGTGGCTGCATCATCCCCAGCCAGGTGGGTGCTGGGCTTTGCTCCCCTCCCCCTCAGGAGCCTTTGTGGTGGTGGGGAATGTGCCCAGACCCAGCACTCCGTAGCTTTGCGAACGAGACAGGCGTGTTTGCTGGGTGGCCTGGAGACTGTGTGGGAAGATGTGATAAAAGCCGTGCTTGCTTTTCTCCAGATGGCTCCATCGTTAAAAACGCTGATGCTCTGCTCGGTCATGGCTTCATTTCTGGGTGCACACAAGGAGGGTCTGGAGCAGAAGAGGCCATTCAACTCTACGAAAAGGTTTCATACAAATGTTCTTCAGTTCTCTGGGGAAATAAGTGTCTAAACCCAGCCTATAGAAGTTACAGCTGTTGGACACTGCTGAAATGCCTGTGCTTGAGACCAGCTGGGTGGACATTATTGCAGTTAGGGCATTGTTTTAAGTTACTTGGAGGTGGGTTGGTCCCATCTGGAGAGGAAGAAGCAAAGGGCGGATCTAACTCCTGTTGTCCACTACCTATGGGGTGTTGGCGAGAAGGCGGAAACAGACTCTTCTTGGAGTTCTGATTAGAAAGAAAGAAAAATGTTCACCATGGGGATGGTGAGTCCCTGAAACCAGTGCCTGGGGAGGCAGTGGGATCCCTGCTCATAGCTCAGCTGGACCAGCCCTCAGCAACCTGCTCCAGCTTTGCAGGTCAGGCCAGCTCCAAGCAGGGGCTGGACAGGAGACCCTGGACCAGGTCCCTTCTGCCCAAAGCTGCTTTGTGATTCTGTGATCCACATCCATGTCCATGACATATTTCCAAGATTAACCTGAGAGTTTACTGATGCACCACATCACCGAGGCTGCTACAGGCTCATGCCAATGCGGCAGTGTTAGGGGACCCCTCGGGCTCCCTAAAACAACACCCTAAACCAGCCTCAGCCCCATAGGATCTCAGTCTCCACCACCTCTGCAAGTCCCCCAGGCAGCCACAGCTTAGAGCACACCAGGAGAAGCACGCGACTTTCAGGCAAGATGTTTTGGTCTGTCTCACAGGTAGGTTTGTCAGCCAAGGTGTCTGACATGAACCTTGAGCTGTGTTAGAGGTTTATCTCCTCCTTTCCAGATAGAGAGATGACAGCAGAGAATCTCTGTGGTTTGGGGACTTTTCAGTTCTGTTTCTGTTACACAGATGAATATGAGAAACTGGCAGACAGCTGGTGCGCAGTGCTGGACCCAGCTGTGTATAAAAATATACTGTTCCATCCAACTCCACATAATAAACACATTAAAAAGGGATGAGGTGTGTCTCCAACCGTCTCCAAGGCTTTACGTGGGCCAAGATGCATTTTTTTTGTTGTTGTTTTTACAACAAATGGAAGTAGAGCAGTGGGCTGATTTCAGGGAAGAGAAAGGAGTGGGAGGCGGAATATCACATCCTATTTCCTCTTTTAAACACTTGGCAAGGGAACGAACTTTCCATTCCCATCTGGCACAAGCAGACTAAACACAGGTTCCTTTCTGATAGCCATCTGCACTCTTCTGCTACCTTTTCCCATCAGTCTTCTGCAGGCAAAATGCAAACTTGAGCACTATTTAAAGAGACTTGAACTTGGGGAGTGTAATCAAATGATCCCTTTTAGTTACCTTCTTTCCAAGTCACCGAGCAGTGAGCGCCAAGCCAAACAATAACCCCGCTTAATCAACAGGCTCAGGACATGAAAGCAACCCCATTTCCTATTTGTGAATGCACAGATGTTGTTTATCTTGGATCTCCCCTTGTTGGTCCCCCAGGATTAAATCACAGACCTTTAGGTGGAGTGTGTGTGATTGCTTTTCAATCGAAGCAGCCTGGAGCAAAGCTTGGCCAGCCCTGCTGCTGCACCGTCCTCCTTCCCATCTCCCTAACAGTGGGTCTGTCTGCTGGTCCAAGGTCTCCCTACAAGAAGTGGGGCGTATTGTGGCCCCTGGGAGTGTCAGCTCCAGAAACACTTGTTGCCACATGCCGAGTTATCTCTGCAAGGACATGCACCAGGCACACCCTCAGGAAGGTGAGGCTGATATCTCTCAAGACACAGGCACTAGCGAGGCTGGGTCAACCCAAGCACTGATAAGGGAGAGGAGCTTCCTTGCAGATGTGGACGTGGGCACCTGACTCCTCTGCAGCTACGTGTTTATCCAGCTAGTCCCACCTTGCAAGCCCAATGTGATTTTAGCCAGGTCAGGGAACACCAAGTTTCAAGTGAGGTGCTGGTTTTGGTGGTAGCGCATTAGCTAATACTGCCGTGAGAAAGACCATCCTCAGTCAGGCCCTTATCCCATCCCTTGCTTCCAAGCACTGCAACTGAACCACAGGTTTTGACCATGTCCAACATACTCCAGTGAATCTGTTGCCTCCAGCTGTGAGCAGGCTTGGCCCCCACGTGTCCTGCAGTGGTGAGACTCTGTGGTCCATGGCCAGGTAAGTAGGATAATTCCTCCTCCATACAAACCAAGATGCTCTGAAGGTCCAGGGGCAATTACCACCTGATGCCAGCTCCAGCTACCTCACTCAGTCCCGGCAAGGGTGGCTGTTAGTTCTCCTGCCTGCTTATGTAGCCTTTCACTTCAAGTGGAGAAGGCCATCCTTGTCCTTCCCCATGCCTGTCAAAGTGCTATAGAGCCTGGCTAGCGTGGCCTGATCAGCAAACCCTCCCTTAGTGGTGGCTGTGCATCACAGAGGAGTTGGTGATGCTCATGCATGGGGTTCACAGAGCATTTTGAGAGGCTGCTTGTGGAATGAATGCCACTTCTCACAGCATCAGTTGTGACTACACTTGCAACCTGCTTCCTCGGCTGTCAAGTGCTCGTTTTTTGGGGGGAGGAGGGAGACATGATGATAGTTTTCCATATTGCAGAGACACCCCAACTGCAAGACAAAGCTGGTGGTGGCTGCGGCTGTGTTTGGAAAGACACCTTCCCACCCACAAACCCGCTGGCACCGTCTGCCTACTAAATGGGAGTCCCCTCCACCAAACCAGCACACAGGCTTTCTCCATAGCTGCAAAATGCCGAGCAGCATACGGTGTGACATGTCGGTCCTGTACCCGAAGATAAATAGGTACGTACACCCACCCAGGACCAGGCTGCGGCTGCTTCCCATGGAGACGATGGCGTGGGGATGCTGCAGGGCTGTGCATTCCCGGCAGAGAGCGTGTCCGCACATGCCGCCGGTGAGTGCAGACAGCTTCGCACACAAGGAAGAGGAGGAGAAGGAGGAAAGCTGTGGATCCAGAACTCTGCAGCCAGCCACCTTCCCTGTTCACCAACCAGGGCTGCCTGACACTGGTCCAGAATGACTCGAAGACATGGGTGAGCATCAGCATGTGCCACTGGTGCAGCTCTGGAGGCATTTTTCCCCTAATACATTTTCTGCAGGAGTTTCAGTGCCCAGGTTTCAGTGGCAGGTTAAGGGGCTGCTCCCACCTATGGGCACAGGGTAGGATGGGGGTCACCGTGTGTCCTAGGTACCATCAGCAGCTGGGAGCAGTGACCACAGTGGGGCAAATGGGTTGGGTTTTCCCCTGGTGAACTTGTACTGAGGTCAGTAGATGTAGACGAGCAGAGAATTTGTCTCTTCTTCAGCAGCATAACTGAGCTGGCTGATTACAATTTTTCAACAGTAGTGACAGATTTAAGATAAAGCCTGTCCCTTCCCCTGGGTGCTGACCAGCCAATGCAGCTGCTAGAGGACAGTAGCCATTGGGCTGCTTCCTGCCATGAAGACTACCCAGAGCAGTATAAAACTAACCGCAGCGACCCTCGCTGGAGGCCTTGCTGGAAGAAGGGCTTATGTGGTGAAGACTGTGTTCCACCCAACTTCTGTAACCATATGGGATGTGAGGAGCTGGCGCCAGAGTCCTGCTACATCATTATTCTGGGTGGAGGGTCATGAAGCAGGGAGTGAGATGCTTCACTGGGAGCAGGAACACTCGTCCCTGTTGGAGCCAGGTTCCAGCCTTTGGAAGGGGAGGGAAGAGCTGCTGCTAAGTAGGTGCAGGACTGCAGAGCTGAGCTACTTTAGCTATTCATTTCTCGAGTCCCCAAAGAAGCAATTACTGCATCGATCCCCATCTTAGTGAGCTCGCGAGGCAGAAGGCAAAAGGATAACTAGCCACTGCTCTTAAGTAGGAAGCTGAGGATTTCATGGGATTACTGCTTGCTCCTTGACAGATGTAGATCTTTTTAGGTCAGAGTTAAGATCAGTGCTGAGCATCATGGTTTGGTTTAATAGGCACCAGTAAGAACCCTTCACCAAGACCAGGATGGAACAGGCTCATGACCATACAGGACCACGCTGGCTCTTGCACACATGCAGATGCAGGAGAGAGCGGGAAGACAAGCATGGCCAAGACCTGTGCAGTCAGAGTCCCTCTCTCTCGAGTGCCAGGATCTGCTCTGACTGTACCATGAATGCAGGGGAGCTGAATGCCATTGAGGAGTCAGTTCTCCCAGTGCATCCTGGTTCAGGTGTCCTCTGCTCCTCACCTGCACTATGGCTGTAGCTCTTATCCAACAACCAGTGGAGCTTGGGGCTCAGGGCAGGGTGAGCAACTATCTTCCTAACTTCATTAAACTTTCAGTACTGATTTTCTCTCCTCAGTTGTTTCAACTCTTCTTAACGAAGCTAACCCTGATGGGGGAAATCCTGGGGGCTGCTTGCACCTGCCAGTTCAGCTTCTCCCCCACATTGTGGTGGGTACGCGATGGTTTACCTGCATGTAAAGCAGCCAAAGCTAGAGCATTGGCTCAGTTTTATTGGGACAGATGTGCCTGACATTGATAACATTAGTCCTCTTTCTGTGCAAAAACAGTATTACTGGTGTAAAAGCTGCTTTGTGCTATTATAGCAGGAGCCACAGCAGAGAGCCGCATTGCTTTAATTATGGCAGCAGGGCCAAACAAGCACAAGAGCAGAGAGGAGAACCTATAGAAGCAATAAATTCCCCTTGTCAGCTCCTGTGTTTTCGTGCTTTCTTGATGCTTGGATTTACAAGTTGCCACTCTCCCTCTTAGGCAGGGGACTCGCCTCTGTGTTTCTCAGGCTCCCACTGTCTCCCTGGTGCTAGAAAGTGACCTGCCAGAAAGTGGGAAGGGCTGGTGTTGCCTCCTGGGTCAACTCTTCTCGGGGAACTGCTCATCTGATCAAATTAAAAAAGGGAAATAAATACCAGCGGGACACCCTCTTAAAAAAATAAACCTGCTAATAAATAAAACCCTAGTGTAATGTAAAGGTGAAATGCAGTGATTCAGGAAAGCATTCAATTTTTTAAATGAAAATATTTTCCATAAACCAATTCCAGCCAAAATGTATTTCACTTCCCCTGACAGAATATAAATATTAACCCAGACGCTCTTTGTTCTTAATGTGTCCTTTTGTATTGGCATGATCCTGAGCCATGCTGAGAGCTTGCATCTCCTGCTGGCTTCCTTGCGGACGCTGGGTCCTTGGCGCACCTCCAGAGCAGACCAGCGAGGACGCCTTCTCCTCCCCTGAAAGTGGGGCTCTGCTGCTCATCCACACTTGGAGCAGATTTCCTGCGAGCGCTGTCAGGGTTCAGCAGGATGAAGATTACACCTCCTTTTGCAGGAACCTGAAGGAGGTGCTAGTGCAACATCTAAGTCATGTAAGGTCTCCATCAAACCCCCACACCCGGGGTTTCAAGCCCACTCCTCTGCTGCTCAGTGGACTTTACCTGATTGCAAACTGGCTGTGAAACTGCTCTTCTGGTGGGAGCAGTGAGCAAGGGAGTGGGCAAGGGAAGAGTAAAGATGGTGCTTGTTTCAGCCTCTTGGCTGTTGGCTCCAAGAAAAAAACAAACCTCAAGCAATCGCTAGCTTTTAACAACACAGAAAGGGGGGCATGGACTGGTTTATGCTCCTCCCTCTGCCCCTCTCCCCTTCCTTCATGATTTTTATGCTGTGTCCACACAGAAAGTCAGGGAAGGGCTTTGCAGACATCACCTTCCCCTTGTCTCCACCATGGAGACCAGCCCCAAGTGACAGATGTGCCCAGGAAGCCCATGTGGGGGCACAGTCAGGATCAGGCACAGGGTGAAACACTGGCCAGGATAGACATGGGGCCAACAAGCTGTGCCATCTTAAACAACAAAGAATAAAAACAAGGAAAACCATGGAGAAATCAGGGACCTCATATTTTAGGTTTCTCATTCCAGAGATGTAACTGTGTTCTCTGTCCTTTCCTCCCCTCTTTTGCTGCCCCCTCCGCTCTCCTCCCGGTTATCTACAGCAGCTGTCACTGCACGACCAAAGGCTCCAACGCAGTACAGCCTTTAAGCACAAACTTAATTATCAGGACAAGCTTAAGGGCTTTGCTGCATCGGGCCTGCAGAGCTGGATGGAAACCTGCTGAGCCACCCTGGGCCAGCCTCACCAGAGGGCTGGGGGCTCGGCTCCACCACAGCCCCTTCCTTCCTGGGGGATCAGTGTAAAATAAAACCAGAGGCGACCTTGCAAAAGCAGATTCAATTCCCGACCCCTTAGCAGCCCATCTGGGTCTGTAGGATTAAACCCCTCCATCCTGCCAGCCATACCCATCCTTCTCCCTTCTTGACATGGGACACGAACCCCATTTTTCTTCTCTGCTCCCCAACCTGCCTCGTGACCAGGCATGCGGGGCAGGATGGCTGTGCCTTGAGTGGCTTATTCTTCTCAAGCACCATCTGGAAGTCACTGTGAAATGCGATGCTGTGCGGAAAGCGGCTGGAAAGTATGACACCGTGAGAGCCTATTTTTTTCCGATGAAATAAATAGACTGTGCACCACAAGCGCCCAGAGGACAGGGTTCGTGCAGGGTCAGGCACAGGTAGGGCCGTGCAGGGACAGCCCGTAGTTTGTTTGAGCAGCAGTCACTGACTCTTAGCAAGCTTTTGCTGGGCAGAGCCTATGGGACAGGCTCTGCTGATCCTACCAAGGTGGCAGGCTGCGGGTGGCAGTGGTTTCAATCTGTCCCTAGTGTCCCCTGGCATGCAAACTATTTATGGGGGGGGCGGGATGGAAGATGGGGGTGCAAAGCAAGCTACTGCATGCTCCATGGCAGCTCCCACGTGTGCAAGTACCAGGAATCAGAGACAGCCTGACCACTGCTGCCCTCTCGGCTGAGGAGGGGGGTTTTAATGTCCTGGGTGCTGGCAGGGGTGTCAGGCGAGCTGGAGCTTGAGGCCTGGCTCTGATATGGTTGTGGCGATGGCCTGGATTCAACTATTTCAAAGGGCACCAGCCAGTCAAATCGAGCCCCAAATTTAAATTTGTTAAAATAACTTTTTGCAAAACATTAGGATGGAGAGAAATGTTTCCATAGTTTTGTTTTTAAATTCCAAGTGGGAAGAGTTTATTTTTTCACTAGGAAACTTTCCCCATAGGATTTGCGGCACTGGCTGGGAGACAAGAGCCAGCGAGCTCCACTCCCAAACGGAGATGACCCCAGGCGTGACCCTGTGCTGGTCACGTCGCCTCGCACAGCCTTATTTACCCCCTCAGCAAAAGAGAGGTGGCAACACGCATGGCTGCAGAGGGTCTGGGATGCCAGCGCTGCTGCAGGGATGCTCAGCCCCATGGCTATCATGCAGTTAGCCCCTGTGGCTTTTGGATCTAAATCTAGACAAGTAGTATGATTTTATTTGCATGTCTGAAGGTAAATGCCATGAAAACTCTTACACTGCAAGCAGGTTAGGGGGAAACCTGGGGAAATGACCCCCTCAGTCATTTTATTTCTCCTTGGCTCTGGTTATGCACAAGTGCCTCCTGTGGGGATAGCGATGGTCTGTTCTTTACCGGCATGCTGCTCCTGCTAGATTGCAGCCGATTCATAACGTACGAGTGAATGACTGTTATCTCTTGTTTGTCTTCTGTGCTTTATACTGTCCTGAAAAACAAAATATTACAGAGATTTATAAAATTAACAGAAGAGGAAAAAAAAAAAAAGCCATGAGGGCTCATCTGGTTTCAATCAGCTCAGCGCCCTGGAAATCAGTTTACCCCAGCTGAGAGTCCAAGTGCTGCTGCTGCCGTCCCCAGGTAGTCCCTGTGTTTAATGCCAAAACATGAAGCAGTGAAACAGGGGTCTGGTGAGCACCTGAGATGAGGAAAAAAGTGGAAATCAGGGTGGGCTGGGCTTCACTTACTAGAACTAGCTGAAAAGAAAAGGAAAAAAAAATGGCAATCTGAAGTGCTTGCATCTTGCCCCCGTCACTGAGGCAGAGGAAGAGCACAGTGGTTCATTCTGATTTGCAGTTAAATATTTTGATCTGATCCCATTTTATTCTCTCCTCCTGTGTACTGCTTCACGGCTGTGGAACCACGGATGGCAGGAAGCTCCATTTGCTTTGCCCCCTGAGACGGGTGAGAATTTGGCCTTTTAGGATCTGGGATGTAATGAAAACTGATTGCTTGGACATGTGGATTTCTAAGGCAGTGGCTCAGAAGCTCAAGAGTTAATGGGTCTCCCTCATTTTCAGCTCAAACGTTGATATAAAGGCTTATCTACCAGAGAAGCTTGTTCTCATTAAGGTAGAGCTGCCGATGAAGAGTACAACAGCTTTTCCTGCTCCTCCTCTATAGCCCCAGGTTTTCATACGTGGCTGGGGCGAGCCAAGAAGGTGGCACAGCTGGTATAGGACAAGCAGGAAGGATACCTCCCCAGACTTATAGAACATCCCCCATCCTTGGGATACCTGAATACCTTCACAAAGACTTCCCGCAAGGGAAGAGCCAAAGGCGCAGTATTCTGGGTACACACCTCACCCAAGAAATATTACACTTCTTGGGGGGGTTTAAGCTGTGCCTGATCCAGCAAAGCACCCAAGCGCAGTTGATGGAAATCACAGGAGGTGTCCCTTTTCTTTCAAAAGGACTATTAACGTGCTTATAGTTAATCACATGAATAAATCTCACAGTGGCTTAGAGCCAAAGCGAGCAATAAAAGCACCGATCCCCAGGCCTCCTGATGGGAATTGGCCAGGGCTGGGGCTGATGTTCTCACCAAGTCACTGGGAATTAAGCTGTGCCCTCAGCACATACATCTCTGTTTTGGTTTTTTTTTTTTTTTCCCCAAAAACGCTGTTATCTAGGTAGAACCTTAAAACCATCTGCTGGTGCCATCCAGGATAACAAGGCAGGTGTCCAGAGGACATGGGTAAAGAGCTTTTCTGAGCTGCTTTTTCTCAGTGGTGGGTGGATGAAGGGGAGGGTGAACCTCAGTTCTGTCCCTAGGCCTCCTTCAGGGGCTTGGGGGTATCGAGAATTAGATATTTAAAGGAACATGCTTTCCAGGAAGGGGGAAACCTTGGACATCAAGCCCTGCCAAGTGTAGGAGAGCCTTTAGAGAGATAACTTGATGCGCCTGGTGCAAGGGGGACTTGGCAGGGGAACGTGGGGGTGTTGTTGGGTTTTTGTATGGACGAGACTAGGAAATCCATAGCAAGTATGTATATGTCTGAGGGAGACAGGCGGGCTTGCTCCTGATGAAACACCCCAGGCAACTGAGTATGGCCCCATCTCGCGTCCCATGTTTCAGCTGGATACAGCGGGAGACGAGAGCATTTGGAGTGGATTGGCACTGCCTGAAGCAGCACCCTGCCCCTCCTTCTCTCAGAGCAGCCTCCCAGCTCCTGCATGTACCATCAGGCACCAACTTAGGCGGTTCAGCTTCCAAAAAGTCTTTTAAAAGTCAAGCCTTTGTCTTCTTTTAGGGCAGAAATTACCAAAGCCAGTAAGGACAAGCACGTGTGTCCCAGCCTATGCAGCAGGGAGAGCAGGACCTGGTGGCCAGGCCAGGGACAGCAGGGGAGCCATTTCCCCAGTGCTTTGGAGAATTGGTTGTCTTCTTACTCCTCTTCCCAGCTCCAAACTTCGTTGTCAGGAGGCTTGGCGGGGACAAAGGGACTGTGTGCACCGAGTCCACCCTGCTCCTCCCTCCCATTAGGCTTGTGGAAGGTTACTGGTGGCTGTCTGCAGAGAGTTCACCCGCACCCGCCCGAACTTCCACGCGTCCGCAGGGGCTAGATCAGCTCCTTGTGATTCATTTTAATCTGGCACAACGCAGCAGCTTGCTGAAGCCTGATGTAAAACACCCACATACGCTCCCATTATATAATAAGAATCTAAGGAGATTAAATTATGCAGTCTGAGGAAACACATGCATGTATGTATGTACACATTTTTACACGGTCTGGGGGCTGGCTTAGTGGGGCCAAGGGTAAAGCTTCCCTTCGGAAAGACTGAACTTGCACTTGTTAGCACTTAGACATTGGGGCAAATAATCCCTATATGCCTGCGCATAGACACGTATATGAAGTGCTGCAGCAGCTGTATGCTCTGCGTTTGAAGGTGTGACACAGTCACTGCAAAAAATGTTTGTAGTTAGGTGCTTGCTTACCCACTTTGCTGGCAAAGTCAGAGCAGCAGCATGGAGCAACAGGTGGAACCAACCCAGTCCCTCCGCTAAACTTCACCTGCCAGCGTACAGCAAGATACCACTGACTCGGTGAGAGGGGAAAGCAGTCCCGCAAACCACCGAGCACCTCTCAGCAGCCGTGGAGCTCCTGGCCCATCCTGTGGCCAAGAGCAGTGCCCAGAGGGCACCTGCCCTGGGGCACAGCCCAGTCTTTAGGAGGCCGCCTGAGCACCATCAGCAGACCCATGCCCACAGTCAGGACCTCAGTGGCATCTGGGGGTGCCCACACCTTCCCCCCAAAGACACGTTTTGCTCTACAGCAGTTTGGTGTTGGGAAGGCAGGAAACGTGCTTCATCCCCAGGCAGCGAATGGACTCGCCTCCTCCTCCTCCTGTGTCTTCCCGTTACTGATTCCCGCCGGTTTGCTGCGCACAGCTCGGCCCCGCGAAGCTTCTCACCCTGCTTCTGCTCCAGCCGGAGGTGCTGGGCACAGGAGGCGCTCAGAGCGGCGGGGCTGGGCGGCCGCTGCCACTTGTCTGGGCCATGAGCGGGTGCCGGAGCCCGCCCCGGCTGCGGCAGCTCACGCTGTGGCTTAGCCCCCGGCCCGCCTGGGCCTCCCCCCGCCATCAGCGCCAGAAAGGGGTTTCGCCAGCCGCAGATGAAACCCATCCGCGGCCGGGGCGCTGCTCGGTGCGCCCAGCGCCGGGTCCTGGCGGGGCCGCACCCCACCTCGGCCCGCGCAGCCGAGGGAATAACAACGAACCCACCTCCCCGCACCGGGAGCGGTCGGGCCGGGCCGGGCCGGGCCGGGCCGGGCTGGGCCGGGCCCGCCACCGCCTCCCGCTCGCGAGACGAGGCGCTCGGGGACGGGGACGGGGACGCGCACCCCCTCTACCCCCGCCCCACTAAGGCGGCGCGCGCCGAAGCCATTCATGAAAACGGTGACGTCAAGCGGGGAGGCGGGACTCCGGCCAGCCCCGCCCCCAGGAGCCATTTAAGGCGTCGCGGCGGCACCCGCCGGGCTCAGACGGGAGGCGGCGTGGTCGGGCGTTCGGTGTTAGCGCGCTGAGTTGTATCGCGTCGTCCTGCAGCGTCTGCCGGTGCCGCTCAGCCGTTCTGCTCGTGGGGCAGCGCCGTGCGCTTGGGTGCCCCTTCCGCCACCCCCTCACCCCCGAGGGCGCGGGGGCAGCCTCCGCCGGGACTTCATGTCTGTGCTGTGTCCCCTGCCCTGGTGAGTGGGCGCTTCCCGCGGAGGGGTGCCGGTTGAGGGGGGACAGGATCGCGGCCCGCGGGCGGGAGGAGGAGAAGGCGGCGGCTCCCTCACCCCAGCGAGCTGCTGCCGTGGCCCGTGGGGGATTTGAAGCGAGCCCCGCTATGCCGCGGCGGCGTGTGCCCCGGGAGGAGGCGGTGCAGCGGGGCGGTGGGAAGCCCCGGGACGTGATTTTTCCGCACGCGGCCGAGCACTAGCGGGATGAGCTGCGAACTGTGGGAATTCACTTTCTTGAGCTGGAAATGCCATTAAGGCTGGAAAAGCAGAGCTGGAACTGGCGCCGTGCGCTCCGCTGGTGTGGAAGTCCCTGAGGTTGTAAAATAAGTCAGTAGGAGCTAAAGCACACTAGTTAAAAAAAAAAAAGGGGGCAACAGAAAGCCCCAGCGCTTGCACTTATTTGCTCTGATTTTTCAGTTTCCCCCCTTAGGGGGCAGAGCTGGAGGAAGCGGAGTTCCAAGGGACCCGCTGCTGTTGCAGCCTCCCGAGGTGTTCTTGGGCTGTGCTCATGGGCGAAAAGTCAGGGAGTTGTTCCCAGGGACAAGGGATGCAGCGCCGGTTTACGAGGTACTGAGTTTTTTCCACCCCCTTCCGAGGGCGGGTGGCAGGAAGGAAAGGAGCAGAAATAGCCTGCCGACAGCCTCTTCTGCTTGCTTTTCTTTCCCGATGCCACTTAAACCTTGCTTAGCCCTTCTGGAGCCCCTCGGATCATTTGAATGCTGTCTTTTGTCTCTAGCTCTGATTATCTGAGATCAGCTGAAATGACTGAAGTGATGATGAACACCCCAGCTATGGATGAGATTGGGCTAAGCCCCCGCAAAGATGGCCTGTCGTACCAGGTAAGTGCTTTGCTGGCTGCTTAAGCAGTAATCCCCTATGGAATTGCCTGGGCTGGACTGCAAACTCAGTCTAATGTACCTTTCCATAGTCTGACCTAATAGCAGGTCTTGTGTAGCTGTAGTGAGAATAGTCAACAGACTGGAATGCTTGCTTGGCAGGAGCCAAATGTCTAAAATATCACTTGGTATCAGACCAGATTGGCAAAGGACTTGGTTGTTTCTGAAGTGATTGAGCCCCCTCTCATTCAGTGTGGGCTCAGTGGGAAATCGCTTAAAGAAGGGTTCACACCACTCACCGGGCTGAGAGGACTCCTGAGATCTTTGTAACGCAGCATACAAATTATCTGCCTAGAGCAGGAGGAGGGAGTTGTTTATGTGGCACTTTTTTGGATCTATTTCTTGGTTTTCCTCACTGATGGCCCCATATGAGAGGGTTAACAGTCTACTGCAAGATACAGTGAGGCCAGAGACAGCCTGAACAAGCTGTGAAATGTCACAGGAGATAGCACTGCTTGAAGGCATGAGCTGCATTCATTCTGAAAGTTGTGACCAATGTAACTAGCTGTTAACCTTTAGATCAGTGACTGGTGTGAAGAGGTGGTCTTAGAAATGAGTTAGAACCTTCATCCTTTAGACTCAATACCCCTTTCATTTCCTAGCTGATAGTTACTTAAAGGGTGAGTCGTGCCTCTTAGCCTACTAGATCAGACTCTAGATCAAGCCTCCAGGAGACTTGTTGATGAGATTCGACATGGACACCGAGTGCATGCAGTTGACATGCATCTGATCTGTGTGTTGGGTGACTCTTACTAGCAGATCCTGGGTTTTTCTTTTGCAGATGTTACACAACCTGCACAGAGGCAGTTTTTCTAAATGTGCATTCAAATGAGGTGTGCTGTTGTATGCTCGCATATTTACATCTGAAAAATGAGCTACGAGGCAGTAACGGTGCACTGAAGCATGAAATCAACTGAACTTTGGGCTATGGCTGAGGCCTCCAACAGAAGCCAAAGCCATGGGGAGGAAAAAGGGATGCATTGCTTTTTTTGGTCGGAATTCTCAATCTGAGTAGTGCAAGTTGTTTGGTTTATTGCCTGTATGTGGAAATAGCTGTGCTGTGCTTCAGTGCTGGAGTTAGTGGAAAGCATACGGCCTCTCCTTCCTCTCCTGTAGATGGAGTGTACAGCAATGAGAGCAATGAAAAAACCTGAAGCAATGAAACTAGCCTGCTTGGGATGTTCAGTTGTCTTTACGGGTCACCATGAAGAGGCTTAACCCAGTCAGGTCAAATACCTCTATTTACCTATCAAATTTTCTGATGAGAGGCAGAATCTAGGTGCCCTCCTTGTTCTAACAGTTGCTTCAGTGAGGTTATTCCGTCGGTGCTAATGACCTTGAGAAGTCTGCTTGAGCCAACTGGGGAACAGGCCTGTTCAGTTTTCAGTAGAACATCGGAACGCAAAGTTGTATAATTCATAAATGCTGATAACTCATCTCTATGCAGAACTTTTGCAACTGGATCTCTTCTCTGTAGAGGTCTAGTCATAGATGACTTCTTTCAAATGCCTCTGAGAGCTGAGAAATGCCTGCCAGTACTTCACCTTGATGGAAGCCAAACTGATGGCAACAAGGGTTGAGGTGTTGAAATGAAAGATACTGCTGGTGTACTAGTGATGTGTGGGCTGTGTATGAGGTCTGCCTCTAAATCAGGTTAGTGTAAAGAGGATTGAGGAGCAGGGTCCAGCTTTCTTCCTTTGTCTACTAGGCTGAGAATGTTATAATGTAAATCAAGGTAAGTTGAAAGCATCCTTAAAGGGTCGAAAACTCAGGTTAGAACAGCAAGGACAAATCTAATGCAAATCACACCACGAACTCTCTGCTCTACCTCAGACTTCAGCACTTTGTGCTGCATCTTGCTGATGGAGAGAGTTTGGTACATGGAAAATTGTATGCTAGTCTTGAGGGCTGTAGTGCAATAACTTAAAACCAGACAGGGCTAATGGAGCATGACTGCTCCTACACTGAGGCTTGTTGTTCTAAGCTGCAACATCTTCCTCAATTCAAGTGCAGAGTCAGGCACTTATGGTGTGAGTGTAACAGCCCTTGGCTAGCAATGGGAGGCAAAAAAAAAAAAGTGGAGCTGAAAGTGGGAGAGGCAAGCTTTTAGTTTCAAAAGTTTCTCTTGTTCTAGTAGTAGAATTTGGATTTATTTTACTGCAGAGATGATCTCAAACCAAGGTTGAGATCAGGCTGTGTAGAGTTGGGACTGCCTGGGAGTTGGCCGTAGGAAGTTAGCTGTGAGCCTGGGGACTGCTGCTGCCACCACCATATGTAGTCATGAAACTGTCTGGACCAGAGGAGATAGTACAGAAGCTTTGCTGGAACTGTGAAACGCATCAATATGTGCTGCAGAAAGTCTTGTCCTACCAACAGTACTGTTTCAAAGTATTTTTGCCTTTCCTTGGAAGTAAACTGAGGAAGCAAATAAACTCATACCTGCAGTATAAACTTCAGCAATCCGATTCCTCTGTTGTGTGGAGTTCTCTGAACTTCAGGGCTCCTGTCTCACTAGTTAGGGAGGGAACTGGGCTTGTTGACTTTTCCCTTCTGCCTTCTCCACCTCCTTGCCTCTGCTCCTGTTCTGGACCATCTGCTGTCTAGGCATCAGCTGAACGTGTGCCCTCCCCTGGTGAAGCTTCCTGGCCTTTGGTGGGCTGGCCATCAGTGCTCTTTAAGCAATGATGTGAAAATTCAGACTGCAGAAGTCCTATCAGTGATACCTGAGTTGCCTGTGTAGGCTTAGTAATTTGTACAGTCGCACTTGAACAATGTGCTTTCTTAGCATAGAAATATCTTTTTCCAGTTAATATGGAAAATGCTTGTAAGCTAATGTGCTAATTTTAAAAACCCTTCTAAAGCAGCTTTTATTACTGTGTTTGTGATGTGAAGCTGCTCTCTGAGCCCCCTGAAGATGGCTCAGCCAACAGATCTAAAGGGCCTGAGCAGAAGTGAATGGTGAAATTGGGGCATGAGTCTCAGAACAGGATGGCATAGACAAAACAAGATGCAGCTGAAGAGATGATGTCATGCTGGGTCTTGTGCCTGCAGTGAAGAGCTATTTCTAGATCTTTAATAGATGTCCCATAATTCCCATGGGACTTACTAAACAAAAAACCTTGTTGAAATGCAGCTGATGGCTCAAGATGCCCCTGCTACGAACAGATGTGCCTATGGAGGGCTTCACGCACTTCCTGCCTGGCAGTCTCTGGTGAGCTGGGCCATTTTCACTGCCAGCCAGAGCTAATGTACTGCTTGCTATTTTCCAACCCCTAAATATACCTGTTCTCCAAAAAGCCTCATCAGCACTCTGCCAGCTTGTCCTCTGATGCCATCTCATAGCAGCACAAATGATGCTATTGAAACCGAAGCTGAATTAATGATTTTGTGGAGCTGTTGTCAAAACAGGGCCTTGACCTGAGTCCTGCCTTGCTTCTTAGAAGTGGAATGAGGGCTGAGCACAAGTGAAAACACTTTGCCCAAAGTGTTTATTTTGAGCAAATGCTGTGTCCTGAGTTGAGTGTGCTACTTTGCTGCAGACCAGCTGGCTTGCTGGTCCTGTGGGACCTTAGGCTCCCTTTTAGGAGATTGGCCTGGGGATGCTAAGCTTCCCTCATGCCATCAGCTGGGGTTTGGTTGTCATGGGAAGCTTGAGCTCTTTAAGTCATGATCACATCATGCTGGGATCTGTCTAGGTCAATCACAGCCACAGCTAGCTGTGAATCGTGTCAAACTGACTGAATTAGGTAAATAGGCTTAATGCTCTGTCCAGTGTCTATGGTGAAATATTGGGATGTCTGTCTTGTTGGGGAAATAATTTTTAGTGAATACAACACCTCTTCACCAGCACCAGTGAAGAACTGACTTTCCCAAGGAGTGCTGGTGCTTGGTATTGAGAGGTTTGAGCTGCATCCACTGCATCCCCCAAACGGAACTGGGAGACCAAGGTGTTACTGACCAAGGGGCTGATGGCAAAGGGTGTAAATTGAGCTGCTTCTGTAATTGTCATGTTTGCTTGTAAGGTGTGTCATGTCTGTGCAGCCTTGATTTGTGCAGAGGAAGTCCTGCATTAGGGCTGGTGCTCACTACTGCAGGAGGTTTTGAGCCTAAGCTGCAAAATGGTGGTGGTAGCGAGGGAGTTTAGGATAAGTTGTTCACACAGCGTATCTGATACGTGGTTACCTGACATGATTAGTAGGCTAAGTCAATGTGTTTTCCAGGGTCTGGGACCTTAAATGAAGACATAAGCAGGATATGGGATAAACAGAGCTAAAACTAATCATGTTCACAGCCATGCTGTGCAAGAAAGTGTTCCTCTGAAATGCCCGCTGAAGACGGCAGCTATTCAGAACATCTCAGTGCGTGTTTTTTCCTCCCTACTTCACGCCTTGTTAGTCTGATGGAAAACTGTTATGATGTATGAAGTTTCCCTGCCACTGTCACTCAAGACAGGCCAATCTGTCTGTGACTGGGCAGTTGTCATAGTTCATATACCTGAGTCACCGGCTGATGTGTGCATGCTCGATGGAGCTTGGTTTTGAATCGTGACTACTGTGTGAGTAAATGTATGTATTAGCACTGCTGCTTAGAGCTGGAAAATTCCTCCAAAGAGGACACTGAGAGATGATTTAAATATTTCCCGAAATGAGCTTGCCATGCTTCTCAATGGCAGTAAAGTTCTATTTTAAGAACTTAAATGCTGATTTGGTATTTGGAATATTGGCTTGATAGTGCTGAAGAGGCACAAAACTTATCGCTCATCCTGCCAGTACTAAAAAACTATGTGTACATTGGGGTGTATCCTGTACCCAAAGTGGCTAGCAAAGCTTTCCCCCAAAACAGTAACTTAATTTGGAAAGACCTCACTGCCTTAGTCTCCCTGTAAGATAATTGAAATAGTTTTCAGCCCCATGGGAGGGGAGACAAGCATTTTAACTATGGGAGTTGGTATGGAGTACACATGTGGAAGTTGTGTTGAATTTCCAACTGTCACTTGGATTATGGTAGTGCTGAGCTCTTAGCTGTTTGACATCTCTCCTGCTTTTGGTGTTTCTCCATGCCTGTGAATGCTGAGAGAGGGTATGAGCCTCCCCAGGGCAATGAAAACTTTCCATTCTTGTTGCCAAGACTTCGTTCAAGGATAGTAGAGCTAGATCATCTGAAACAGAGGCAAACGGGATCTTTCTAAAATAATTTCAGGCTTTTGTTTCAAGTTCTGCTTTTCACTGCCCTTTCCAACTAGCTGCAAGGCAAGAGTTTGGTTGATTTATATGTGATCTGGACCACTCTGAGGAGAGCAGTTCCCAAAAGGTAATCTGGAGAGGCCTGTGAAAAGCAATCTTGCTGCAAGTGAGAAGCTGTGTTGAGTAGCGTAAGAAGCAATATATGTCTTCTGTGGGCTCTAGAGGTGTTGGAGGTATCTCTCCATGAGCCAGGAGTTGGGGCTCAGCTATAGAATGGGGATGCTCTGTGGAAGCAGTTGCAGCCCATCGTGCTGTATTGTGCAAGTGAGGAGGAGGAAGACACTTTTGAATTGCTGCTAAATTTGGGCTTAGATAGTGTTCACAGCCAGTTGGTGGTTGTCACTTGTCCCCCATCAAGTGACCAGATCACCCAGAAGTAAACATCTGCTTCAGTTGTGTGCAAGGTGGCTCCCTCTGATAAATGAGAAGTTAATGTCTTGCTGCTCTGCTCTTTGGGTGGTGAGGAGATGCAAAGTCTTCCTCCCACATGCCTGAGCTGGGTACTGTGAGCAGAAAGGCTTGTAGGTATGTTTTGTTAGGCAAGCTGTCCTAGCTGCTGTGTAAAAGGGTGCAGAGCTCACGGGTCAGAGCTGAGCTGCTGCGTTCCCAGTGCGGACCTTGCTGCATGTTTTTGAGTTTATTCCCATTGTCTAAATCTGAAATGGGACCAGATTAGGCGTATGGGAACAACAAATCCAGGGTGGCACTACTGGTGTGGGACAGCAGAAAGCTGGTGCTTGCTTATCTTTTTTTGTGAAGAGTCTGTCTGTCCCACTCTGGAATGCGAAGGCCAGTTGGGGTACCTTTTCCACCTGGCTTCCCCAGATGTGCAAACAGTCTTTATCTGAAACTGTTTTTCCTTCAGTCCCTGTGCTTGGCCTGCTGTGTCACCGCGCTTGTCACATGCGAGGAAATCTGCCTTTGTGTACTTTTTCCATTGACTGTCCGCACCCCTTGAAAGTGCAGTTGCAACATCTCACTTCATGCTGCCTCAACGATTAAAAAGCATGACTTAGTGGAAAAAATCCTGACCTTCTTGGGTTCGGTCTGTCCTGCAGCTGTTTGAGATAAGATTGTGCTAGGGTTTTTTTTATTAAAAAAGCTGCACACCACATTTCAGGGATATTTGTTTGTAAGGAAATGACTACTACTTAGTTTCTGGAAAAAAAAAAATTCTGGCATACTGTTTTCAAAGAAATGGCTCCAATTTGACCTAATGTGCTTAAAATGATAGCAGCCAAAGGTTAGTTTAATTATTATACTGCTATTTTTCTTGCACAGGAGGCTATTTTCATGACATTATCAGCTTATGTAACCTCCTGAACCACACTTCTTTTTCCATTGCAACCCTCTAAACCATGTAATGTCAAGGGTGGTTTTTTTCCTCTCTGAAGTTTAGATAATGAATTGATGCTCAAGAGCCACTAAGTGTACTTCCAGTAATGCACTATGTTGTCTGAAACTGCCTTTGTCCAAGCAGAAGCCGCAAAACTCCAAGAAACAGTTAGTCTCACTTGTTCTGGGACTAACTAACAGCAAGTAGCTCATGCTGCAATGCCTGTGATAGCGTGGCCGTATTCAAGGGTCTTACTTGTTCTTGTGCACCTTGAAAGCGTATATGGATGCTGCAGCGGGAGCTGGGCTCTGGCACCACTCTCTCTAGGAGTGAGATGGATGTGTGCAAACAGCCCCTCTGTTGCGTATTGCCTTGCCTGGCTTTGCATTAAATAGCAACCTGATGGCTTCCTCTGGTTGGTAACCTGGTTGCCACAAAGCTTTGGATGCAAGGGAGAAATGTGGTTGAACAGTAGAAGACAATGTTGACAAGGATGTGATGGTGTAGTTTGTAGTTGCTAGGCTGAAGAACAAGTTGAGAGGATGTTGTTCCCCTTGGGGCTTGGGCCAGGGCTTCCCAAGGTGGCGAGTACCTGCATGATTGGCATTAGGAGAAGGATGTTTCATGGTTAATGTTCAGGGCTCCTGGATGGGGAAGCTGCTTTAGTAACTAGAACCAAAAAGATCAAAGCAGATCAGATCTTGCACTCAAACTGAGGCATCCATGAGCAGTGTGTCTGTCTGACACTGGCAGTGCTGTTCCCTGCAAGGATGTTCTTACGACTAGCTTGAATGCAGCTGATGTGCAAAGAAAAACACAGTGCCTGACTCCTCAACCCATTTACAACCTTGAAGGGGAAAATTCATTTTGTCATTATCTTCTTTGAGGTGTTTAAATACAACTGTAATGTGGAATGGGCACTCTGATCAAATTGTTTTAAATAAACAGGTGGTAATTGTTTAATCTTCTGGTTACCAATCAGGGGATCTCATGTGGCAACTGGTTCATGTCACCCAGGATTTCTCTTCTGGATGAGCTGAGGTTTGAACTGTTCCCCTAGCAGGGCATCCCTATAAGTAACAGCAACCTTTTCTGTTCACATTGCAATTGAGTCATGCAAAGCTCTGGCTAACACTGTGCTGCAGTGGCAGTTTCTCCTGTGCCTATGTCTTTGCCTTAGTTCCTAGTAGGATCAAAATGTGCATCCCAGTGGCACTGCCAATGAGTACGAGGTCTGTTGCAGTGCGTGAGCTTGTGCATCCATGTGATAAGCTATGGGTGACAGGGAAGGGGTAAGGTACTGCTCTGTGCACATTGTGGGGGCTGAAGATAAGGGGGTATTCATATTCCTTGCACAAGGAGTATGGTGCGTAATTGCTGGCTATGGCATAGGTGCCTCCTGCCCAAAGAAATATGGTCCCGTCTCCAACCCCTCCAGCAGGAGTGTCCTCCTGCTGAGTTTCACTGCTGATGTACGGTAGCTGTGGCATGCAGAACACTGCCAAAATTATCTCTAAAATGCGGCTGAGCTTTTTTCAGTCTGGTGCTGTGGACCTGGAGCAATACCAGATGCAGGCCCTTGCTGCAAAGGTCTGGACTGCTCTAGCACTGGGTTGTCATGTGCCTCTGCTCCCTTCTAGGAGCGGATCCTGGAGCACAAGCCTGTTCTTGTGTGTGGCTTGACCAGCAGCAGGAAGTGAGATCTCAGATTCTCTGCTCAAGATAGCTCAGTGTGTAAACTCAGGAGCATTAATGCAAAAGCAGCAGGGGTGAGGCATTTGGGTAAATATCCGAAAGGGCAGATGCCTGTTTGCTGAGCACTATTCAAGCAAGTGTGTGCTTTGGAAGCCTCTTGGGCAGTGCTCATTTCCAGTACTTGGAGGTTAGAGAAGCTTATTTACAAGTTCAAGGGTCTTCCCATCACTCAGTGGTTTACTCTGTGTCCAGACTAGTCTGCCCTGAAGACCCAAGCGTCTTGAGTTGGGTTTTGGCTAAGATTGCTTGAATGCCACCCCTCTCACATGCTGTTTCTTGGCTCTTTCAGATCTTCCCTGATCCCTCAGACTTTGACCGTTACTGTAAGCTAAAGGACCGCCTGCCCTCAATCGTGGTGGAGCCGACAGAGGGTGATGTGGAGAGCGGTGAGCTGAGATGGCCACCTGAAGAGTTCCTTGTGCAGGAGGAGGAGGAGGAGGAAGAGGAGGAAGAAAACTGTGAAGATGCAAAGAAGGACAACAAGGAGCAATAAATGGCATCTGAGGAAAGGCAAGGGACTGTACCCTTCTGAAGGAAGAACCACACTTCTTTTGAAAGTCTTTTTTTTAAAAAAAAGACAAATTCAATTTTGCACCTGCAAGATCTTAGTTTTTTTGTATTCTCTGTGTTGAGAACTGAAGCCCTTGGTGTCACCAGACCTCCTGAGGAAGGAAGGAAGTAACGCAGAGAAATGTTTGCTGTTCTCTGAGATCATTATCTGTATTTTTCTGAGGCGGAGGCAGCAGTGAAATTCCAAGCCCATGGCAGAGGGTGACCATGTGAGGACTGCTGGAGGGGGGAGCTTGGGGAGCAGGAGGAAAGTCAGAGTTGGCAGCATTTGGCCAGAAGCTGCCTCCAGCTAAAAGCATGAGAACAGAACTGTAATCTCTCAGATTTGCCTTTCTTACAGCTTCCATTTTGTGTTGGGGGGCATGGAAGGGTGTAGCAAAGCATGGCTAAATGCTCTACTGATGAAGGGCCTGTAGCTCTCCCCGGTTCGGCACCTCCTAGGGTAACATGAGTGTCCATAGGAGTAGTTGGGTTTCTTGCTCTTGCTGTTGAGCCTGTTTTCCAGCCCCTTTTCCCAAAGCTGTTTTCTCCCCTTGTTTGCCTTTAGACTCTTCAATGCTGAACAGCTGTAATTTGCAGGATAATGTTAGGCTGCTGCTTGTCATCTCTACTGCAAGGTCCTAGCGTATCTTGCAGATGGCTAGCATGAGGTAATGCACCATTGGATATAAAGATGCTTCTGTCTGCAGCAAGATCTCATGTAGGTTTGAACACCTCAGATTTTTTTTTCCCTCCTGCTTGCCAAGGCTGCTGTTGGTTGGTCTTGTCTTGTGCAGCACCCAGAGCCAGAAGGTGGCAGTTATGCCTCCTTTCCTTGGGGTACTTGAGGCTTTAGAGTTTCATGTCCCAAACTCACTGGTCAATGGGCTTTAGAGGGCTGGTGTGGAGGATCTTCTCCAGCTTTGCACTGCAGGGCCACCTTAGTGTAGAACAGGCTAGAAGGGGTGTGCATGGTGGGGAGTGCTGCCAGGCCTGGATGTAATCCAAAGACAAAACACGAGATCTAGTGTGGATCACCAGTGGGAAAGGGGGTTTTGCAGAAGGGGTCTGCTGGGAGGTGATTAGCCCAGGTGCCCTGAGACAAGATGTGTTTCTGCTTCATAGTAAGGGTGAAACATTCGTGGGTGTTTAATGAAGTGCAAGACTGGCTTTTGCAGTCTGTGGTTGTGTCTTCTTCACCATATCCTGCTTAAAGGAGAAGTCATCTGTCTCCTTTTGAGGAGGAGGATGGTCTGCTGCCAGACAGGGTAACCTGCTGCTTTCCTGAAAAGTCATGATCTTGCAGCTTTGGGGACCAGTTTGGGAGCCAGTCGGTCTTGGGGTAGGATGAGAATAGTTACCACGTAAACCAAATGTGGGATCACAGAGGAGAAAAAGAAATGTAAAGGCCTTAACCAGACTTTCATAATAATCCCAGTTTCAGCCCCCTTTGCTTATAACTGGTTCCATTTTTAAAACCTATTTGGACATGTGTGTATTTGTATTTTTAATACCTCATGAGTAGTTAAACGCTGGTGGGGGTTGGGAACTGCTTTTAACAATATTGGCAGAATTGTTTTAGTCTTGTCTTGCTTGTGTTTAAACATAATGGCAATAATTTATCAGCTCTGCATAACTGTTTCAGACAGATAGGAGTTTGGAGATGAAATAGTGTGAAGCAGGAGAAATCCAGAGTTCCTGCACTGCAGCTGGTTTCTGGTCCAGCAATGCAGACCCAGTTATACATGCTCCCTGCCTGTCTTGGTGGATGGGTGATCACTGAACAGTCATGATGTGGTGATACCATTTTCTCTAGCGATGGATTCAGCTGTTGTATCTGTAACACTTGTTCTAGTCTTGCTGTCTTACTGGAATGAGCTTGTACACCTGCATACCAGCCAGTCATTTTATTTCTAAGTGTTATTCTCTATTGGTCTCTACTGTCTGTACCACCAAGTCAAAGCTGTATATCAAAGATATTACCATGTGGGCAGCAATGAGATGGCAATCCTTGGACTTCAGACCTGCTGTCTGCCCTAAAGACTTGCATATTTCTGTCTGCATCTTTTTTTGGAAGTATTGTGTATATTTCTATTTGTTGTTGAACGTATCTAAAGAACAAAGCACTCCAGTAAATCTCCTCCTGTTGTATGATATACATTCTATATTTCTGTAATTCTTTTTTGAGCCTCAGGGAGAAGCTAGCATTTTTTTCAAACTACATTTTTGTCACTGTGACAGTTGTAAATAAAGTTTGAAAATGCTTTCCAAACATACTGGCTTTGTTCTTGCTGCCAAAGTGGGTTGGGATGGTCAGCCATCCAGATGGTGGCTTGTCCTTGTGTTTAAGGTCTGAGGTGTGCTGACTTGCAAGGCTGATGCAAGTATCTGAAGACTCTTGTCTCAACTGAGGGTATTCTATGAACACGGAGTCACTTATTTCATGCATGTGGCAGACCTCAGAACATGTAAGCCTAAATCAGCTTAGTGTGAGGGGCAGCATCTTTGTCCTCCATCTTCCTACAATTGTTTATTGCCATGTGAAAGGCTGCTGCAAAGTGGAGCTTCAGCTTGGTCCTGAAAAATCTGTATTTATATCTATAATTACTTATGTCTAACCCTTTACATAACCTTACAGAGCATGAAGTCAGGGACAATGGAGGCTATTCACAGCTGCTCTTGGAACTAATGCAGTACCTGTGTATGTTCCCTGTGTGTGCTCTTACCCTGCCCTAAGCAACAGGCATGAAGCCTTACCATGCTGTGTGCTGTTAGGGTCTCAGCTGAGCTATCTGGGGTTGTCTGCTTTGGCTGTTTTGGGTCTAGAGGTCAGCTTCTCTTGAGCAGTTGGTCATACCTTGCCCCAGACTGATGGCTGTGCGCTACAGCTTGCAGTGCTGCCAGAGGAAGACTTGGATGAAATGGCATTTCTGTCTGCAATTCTGAACTTGCTTGATACCAAGGCAGTGTCCTGGGTGTAGAAATCTGATCCGGATTCTGTAATTCAATTGGTGTTCTTAATGGGATGAAATTTTCCACTAAAACCAGGTGATATGAAGCAAATGCCCTGGGATTCCCCTATCTTTCAGATACATAGAGAGATGTTTCTGTGATTTGGCGAGTAACAGACTCTAATCTTACCTATGCGAACAAGCTGGGCTGAGGCCAGAGCATTATGTTCACATGAGACTGGTTTAAGTACACTTAACTAATGACCCTCACATTTAACACTTGGACTGAGGGCATGCTCAACATGAGCCCCACAGTTCAAAGATAAATTAATATTATGCTGAGCCCTTGTGGATTTTTTTTTTATGCCATGGAAACAAATGCAATGTTGAAGCTTGCCTTTCCTTTTCTTCAACTGACCTCTAGCTAAGGTGCCTTGATTTCTTCTCCTCCTCAGGCATGGAGTTTCTTTCCTTGTAGAAGCTGCTGCAGCATTTCCAAGCTGAAGTGCTGGTCTGAAATCGGTGAAGATGTTTGGTTCTGCCCCAGAATGTTTCTGTTTAAAGTACAGTGCTGGTTAGGGAAACTGCAGATGAACTGAACTTGTTTGCTACTTCCATGTGCTTCCCATGAACAGGTTTTTCAGGCTCATGTCAGAATGAAGCCACTCACTTTGTCTCCTGATGCATCATGCTATTTTGGGACCAGACTAGAAGGGTGGGGCTCACTCTGCCTGGGGGTATGCCTTATCAGCCTGGAGCAGTGATGGCAGAAAGGGGGCTCTTTCCTGGTCCTCAGCTCCAGCTATTAAACTGGAACTTGCATCCAGAAGTGAAAATGGGCTTGCTGCTGGATAGGTGACTTTGAGTCATCCCAGGAACTTGTTGGGTAGCATAAGGACCTTTGCTCATACAGCAGTATTTCTTCTTCTGGCTCTCATTTAAACTTGAGGCATGTGTGTTCCTCAAAGTTTTGCTCTGTAGTTGCAACCAATGACACAGCAAGCTGTGTTTTGCTGCCCTGCTTAGTTCAGCCTTAATTTGCTCTCATTTGTTGTTTTTTTGGTGTGTATCCACTTCTGATTGGTTTCATCAAAGCACGCAGTTAGTTTAAACACATGGATGAACTTTGGCATCTGGCTTTGCCTACATTTGGGTGCAGCTAGGTGGAATTTTTGCTCTGCAGGAGTGCAAAGATAATTCACCATCACAGGGGATGCACAGAGGGAGCAGTCACCCCTGGATGCAGGTCCCCTTAGTGCAGGTCCAAGTCCTGCTCTGGTGTAACCATGCACCTCCTTACTGTTGCGAGCACAGGAGAACCAATGTTATCTTCTAGCTGCCAGGTGAGCTGTCTCCTTTCCATTCTTGTCCGTGTAGGAAGTTCCCAGCAGCTGTGAACATGGAGTTTCTTCCCTGTGCTGTTGATCTGCTTCGAGATGCCTTGAAGCACAATCAAAACCAAACCAAAATTCCCCCAGTCACCTAGAACAAACCAAGGTACGTGAGGAGCAATGGCCTGTAGTGCATGTGCTCTGAGCTCTCAAAAAAGCAATTGTGGGCAGCAGGCATCTCTATATAAACAAGAGCAATTACTAGCCTTAAATCCTTGCTTGAGGAGAAAAGTTCTGGCTGTTTCATGGTTCAAATGATGTCTTTTTCCTTATGTTTAGATAGAAAAGGAACAGTTTTAGGAAAGCAAAGATCTGGGCCTGGACCCGAGAGAAGCACTGCAGAGTTTATGTGCTGTCCGATGCCTCCACCGTCAGTTGCGTCTGTATAGAAGCATCTGTGCTTCTAGGAGCATGTCACAAGTACGTGTCTACCCATCTTGCTGCGAGATCGTTGCTGCTGTGTTTCAGGGTCTCCTGGTGAAAAGCTGCATTGAAGGGTGGGCGGGTACCACCGTGACCCATTTAGGGTTTCTTTGCCCAGGTACGCTCAGGCAGTGGTGAAGCATGCTGGGGCTCCCTGCGGCAGAAGGGTTGTGTGTGAAGCTTTGGGGCATCCCTTGAGCTGCAGCTCTGCCCAGGCCCTCCTGGAGGCTAGCAGTGGCGATAGCATGGCAGAATCAGCTTTTCAGCCACTCTTGTTTAAAAGGTGTCTCTTTTCTATAGCTCCAGCCATCATCCACCTTCAGAAAGGGCTGTGCAAGCCCAACTGGAGAGCAGTTCTGCTGAAGCAAGCTCAAACTGGTCATAACAAAAATGAAAGCTTGTGAGCATTGTTTTTATGGTGGGAGGGTGGGGAGATGTTTCAGGCGCAACACCTAGAGGGGAAGTGAGTGCAAAGTAACCTGCTTCATCCAGAAAATGCCTAGGACTGGTGGTAGAGCCATGTGTGGCTGTGGTGGTGAGCAGAGCTAAAAAAAAGGAGAGCAGTTGTGAAGTGAGAAAGGGCACCATGGGTGGCTGCTAGCTAGGGGCAGAAAGAGCAGGAGGATGGGGTTGTAAAGTGTGATAGTGGTGGGCTGTGCTGCTGAAGGTCCTTTGTGGCTCCATGGTTTCATGCCTGAAGGGCAGGATGTGCAGTCAGGATGTACCCTGGGGCACCCATCCTGCTCTGCAGCTCCTTATGTTTGCTTGGTGGAAGTTCATCTGGAGGAAGAGGAGACTGGGGCTGTGCTGATGGCCATGGCATGAGCTCAAAGCCTGGGGCAGCTACTTGTAATACCCTTGTGAAGTTTGGGTGCAAGAACTGGAGACAGACCAGCTGGTGAAAAGCTTCAGAGCCTGAAAATGTCTTCAAGTACCACAAGCCATAACCCTTGCTAGTGATACGCCATCAACAGAAATTACTTTGGTGGGGCTGGTGTGTGGATAAATCCACTGATGGGACTCCGGTGCCATCCCAGGAGATGTGGATTATTGCTGCATGGGGCTGGTGAAAAGCCTTGGGAGATGAACTGGTCTCCATGGTGTAGGAGAGAGCAACAGCCTTTATCCTCTGGTCTCACCTTTCCTATAATGACTTTAAAAGGGGAAGGAATCAGCTCAAGGCAAGAGAAGTGGGGGTTTGTTGTTGTTCCAAATCAGACTTTATCCTGTCAATGAAGAGGTTTTTCTCCCAACCCTCATTATCAGCCCTGGGAGAGGTTTGTTGTGCTTTTTCCAAGTTAAAGAAACAAAAAAACTTCAGCCCCTTACTTGAGATGTGAGACCTGTATACTTTGCCCACTGAAGACAGCCAAGGTAGGTCAAGAAAAGGGGGAAGACAGCAGTGGCTGGAGGGGTGAACCCCTGCCCATCACAATGGGCGGCATTCACAACTAAGGCATAACAAAGTCAAACCCACTGTTTTTGAGAGCCCTGAGGGGTGGGAAGACAGAGCGGGGAGAGAAGCCGCAAAGGAAATATGCATTGAGTACTTGTTCACTGCCAGAGCTGTAACCGCGCAGGGTTACCGTAGCAGCGACCATCAGCTTCATCTGATAAAAATAAGCAAGGAAGTCAAGTGTACGAGAAGGAGAGGATGTCAGAAGTCAAGCATGAAAATGTCACAGCAGCTTTGCTTTTGTTTTCAATACTTCCTTCTTTATTCTGCCCTCGGCTGGCTCAGGAGCCCAGGTATTTCCTTCTCCATCAGTCCCAGAGCGTGTCCTGCCGTGAAGCACCTCTCTACCAAACATCCCCCTGACCCAGGTGCCTTCGTGGCCACATGCTGGTGTGCACAACACCCTGCCGTACCTGCTGGGAGCCGCATGCACGCAGCCCACAGCTCTGCGGCAAGCTGCAGAGGTGGAGCAGCAACCGCGCGCCTTGGCTTGCTACAGCGAGGCAGCTCTCCGGTTCCGCTGGGGTCACGTTGGCTGATGCCTTAGGTTCTGGCCTACAAAGGTAGTGATCAATACAAGGGAAAACATGGGAATGAAATCCCAGAGTGGTCACTGCCACGTAACACCCTGCTCCTGCTGTGCTACCTGCTGGGAGCAGCTCGGCTGGGGCGAGGAGAGAGTTTGCTCCAGCTGTGCTGGGGGATGTAGAAAGGGCAGCTGTATTACAGGAGTTTTAAACTCTTCCCTCAGGTTCTCTGAGCTCAGAAGCATGAGCCGGGCGGGTTACAATCAGCTCAACAAATATTTGTCAAGCACAAGCCTTCCTGAGTGGTGTTTGACAACTCTTTTCCACTGCGGTTGTTGCCAGCGCTGTGGCTGTCAAGCCTGCTCTGGACGCTGCCTGCGGGGGTGAGGACCGACCCCGCTTCAGCGAGAGCTGCGGTGGGATTTCCCCCAGGTTAGAACGGCAGCTGTTTGGTGGCTGCGCCCCACAGGGTGGGGGTGAGCTGGCTGAAGTTGGGTGGTCGGGCAAGCTGCGGAGGTGGAGCTGCTCACCATGCACCCTCGGGTGGGGAAACCCTTTCCGAGAGGACTATGCGTGTGGGTGTATGTGGGATTTTGCCTCTCAGCCCCCTCCAACCCTCCCCTGCTCCGGCACCCACACCTTGCTTTGCTTTCAGCATAACCTTTTAAGTAATTGGCACATTCTGACATTGAATTGGTGGGGTTAATGGGGTAATGCTGCAGCTGATGGGGTATGGCATACCCTCAAAAGAGGGGGAGACAGAGGGGGCTTTAGAGTAGGGTCTGGTGCATAAACTTGCTCGGACTATGGGATGGAGGGGAGGCTTTGTCAGTCCCCACCAGGCTCAGCTGATCCGTGCTGGGGTTATTATGCCCTGCACCCAAGAACAAAGGGACTTTGTAGTGTTCAATCTCATGACCTGTCTATCCATGGGACGCTCAGCTGAGCTGAAAAGGGATTTGCCAAAATCCACAGCACTCAGATGCCAGTTCCTGGCTGGGTCTGTTGTGGGTGCCTGTGTGCAGTGGAGGGGAGAGCCTGTGGGTGTTCATTCGTATGAAACAGAGGAGAGTGTGTTTCATGCCACCGCGCACCCCACCGGCACTCCTGGGTGGGCACCTGGGCTGTCCTGGCCCCTCTGAGCTGCCCCGTAGATGCCTGCTGCAGCATTTCAGTCTGCATCCTGCCCCATGTGCTCCTCTCCACCCAGCATCCTTTCTAGTTTTTCCTGGTAGCAGCCCAAAAGATTTCTCCTGGGCCTCCTTCTATTTCTGCCTTGCTTGATCTGAGCAGCTAAACCTCTGTAACTATTACTGACCTCTGTAAAATATGATTTGTGATTTGCCATAGCTTGCATGAAGTATAATATTTAACTTCAGTGAGTATTTGGTGCTTTATAGGGATTTACCATCAGTGACTTTCCATGCCTTTCTTTTCCAACTAACCTCAGGCATTTGTCTACAGGGGAGGTTCCTGGGGTGATGAAACAGCAGTCAGCTTTGAGGAAACCTGATTAGAAGAAATCTCCAGAGCCATTGCTGTTGGGAGAGATGGTTTACTTGGCTGAGTTTCACCCAGGGAGTCAGGAAAAAGCTCTCAGATACAGATCCTGTGATGCCACCTCCCACCCTGGCACTGGGCTAGTCATGGTGAACTGCCTCCATTGTAATTAAAGCCTGGGTGTCTAGCCTGAGATAATTGTTTAGTCTCCTCCCGTACTTCACGGAAGGAGATAAACACCTCCAGAAGGTGATTCATTTTAACAGCCTATCTGGAAGGAATGACTTCTTGGAGGTTCTCTGGCTCTCACCAGCAAGAAGATGTAGATAACCATGTACTTTGCATGCCTGACTCTCAGGTAGCTGAAGCTAGATAAGCTGAACCTCACCCACACTTTCTTTTGTGCTTTTGCCTTGTTGGGTTTGCCCCTTCACATGTCAATGCCTCCATTTCTAAAGTGTAAAAAGATCCATACATCCATGGTCAGCCATTCTGCGTGTGCCCAGTGCATTGAGTTTGCTGTAAAAATCACGTTCATTGATAGCCACAAAAAACCCCAAACCACCAGGGTGTCAGTTACATGACGTGACGCAACAGGGTGAAAAAAACCCCTATGGGGAACAGGAGGAGTGAGGAAAACACAGCAAAAGGGTGCAAGGAAAACTGTGGAGGTAGAAGGAGGGGTTGTAGGGGCAAAGCACAAACAGCTTGTGCCACCTGTGTGCTGCTTGCACTGGCTTAACTTGAGGAAGGAGGGGAGGGAGGACAGCAGAACTGGCCTCTGCCTCCTGTCCAGGTCCAGTTCAGGAGCATGTTCATTCCCACTCACAGCTGCCCAGCCCACGGACATCCTGTTGACTGCAACTGTGCTGATATTCAGGCATATGCTGGAGATGCTACCCAATGTAGGCAAGAGCTTTCCCGAAGGGTGGCCACATAGCACGGAGCTCCCTGTAGCCTTGAAAACTTGTGGTTTAAATAGCATTGGTCTCCCTCATTTTCAGAAGTGTATCCGCAATTAGCTAGAGAGGTTCACAAACCCTTGAACTTCATGAGGCTCGTCCCACCTGAGCTGAGAAGGTTAAATACACGCCCCATCTTTTATCTCCAGCCCAGCTGTAGGGCCTGGTCCTGTCGCTCTCTCACTCGCATATACGTGGTTTCCCTCCCAGAGAAACCTTTGGCTGTAGATGGGTCTTGCGCAGTACTGCTATCTTTTTGCATGCATCGGAGCTTCACCGTAACAAACCGCAGACAAGCACCACCTACTTATCAGGAATCACCCGAATTATTCAGGAAGAGTTGTTCTTTCCACTCTAATTTTTCATATTAAAATGTTGTGGGCTTAACTATTTCTCTTGAGCATTTTTCTGTTCCCACACATGCCAGTCCAAGTAACCTCAGTGATGGTTCACCCATACAGGTTGGCTGGACTAGAGTCTTCCCATGGATTTCAAGGGGATGCTGATCTTTCAACCTTCTCTGCTGCGGTCTTGCAACCAGCCTGTCCCACTAGGGAAGAAAATACGGGGTCCACCAGTGTGCTAGAGGAAGCAGCATCTTCCCCTGTCACCTCACAAAACGCAGGTGCCGTAACACCCTTGAAACCTTTTGTAGGCTGAACGCCCATGAGTGGTGGTAAGTAGCAGATTGTCATTCGCCCTTCATCTGGCGACAGATGCAGCACGGTTTGGTGATGTACGGGTAGTGAAACGCTTTGTTAGCAGATGAAACCACCATAAAAGCACGGTAGGAGAAGCATCATTAGTGAGGATGGTATTTTCACTTTGCATTTGTCGATGCCTGCCTGGCCGTAACTAGAAAGAGAAGTGAGAAAATTATGCCTCTGAAGTTTTATTTCATGTCTTGCATGCTATTTTCCATGCTATATAAAGGCCCAGTCTGGAGATGCATCAATGCTCAAGTGCTTAAAACGAAGATGTGCAGGAGGGCTTGCAGGTTTAGGACCTATTTTCCTCACTTGGCTGCATCAGCCCTCCGGACAAAAGCACGCCTTGGGAAATGACTGCCAAAGCTTTGCCCGTGGCCAAAATGCAGCGGAGGACTGACGGGAGGACGGGTTACTGACAGGAGCTGATAACAAGCTGACTTTGCTAATTACTGTTTTTAAAGTCCAAAGTCATTGGAAAAAATGAGTAAAGTTACCTTTTGCGCACCGATGACAAGAAGAAAGTGCGCTGGAATGTCTGAGTCACTGCTCTGAGCACTCTTAATTACACAGAGGTAGGGATTTCATATACTGCCTTACGTACCACAGATGTGCGGAGAGGCTTGGAGAAGCCTGGTGGCTGTCGTTACGTGTGCTGTTTAGCAGGAGATTTGAGGCTGGGTGAGATGACCCAGTGGACTGCAGTTAAAGGGGGCTGGTCTGTCTTTTTTTGGTTTGGGTTTTGTTTCTTTGTTTTGTGGGGTCTTTCTGTTTGTTTTGCTTTTCTGGTTTGGATTTTCATTTGTTTGTTTGTTTTGGGTTTTTTTTGTAGGTGATTATATTTGTGTTATAGAAATGGGAGCAAAGTCTGAAACAAGCAAACTGCAGTAGTAGGCAATGATTTTCTTCCAGCCCTGATGCACGGCACAGCACACACAGGAGCGTGGCTCACCCAGCCAGCCGCTTCGTGCGAGCACACACTCACACACGATGCGCTTTCTACCCCGTGCCTGCACGGTGTCTGGCTTGACTCCTGCCATGGTGCTTGGTCCCTTGGGAGTAACTAACACGGATAATAATTTTGCTTTGTGTGTGTTCCAACCCCTTGCTGGCAGCCAGAGTGGCACATGGAAACCAACTGCTGGTCCAAACTTCCCAGACGGAGTTGAGGCGCTCACACAAGTTAGGGCATGGCTGATCCCTGCTGACGGTGAGCCCTCAGCGAGGGAAGGTGGACCTGGGGAGGTCTGTCCAGTGTCCTGGTGCATCTGGGTGGTGCGTGCTAGAGGTACAGCCGCATCTGCAAGAGGATGCTGCTCTGGTAGGTCCTAGACCATATCTGCCAGCCCTGGGTAGGTGCCTCAGGCACCCAAAGGCATCTCTGAAGGCAGTAGGTGCCTATGCATAGGCTCCCACGTACCTTTTTGGCCATCATGTGGGCTTCCTGAGCAATCCCAGGGCCACAAGCATGTGAGCTCTGCTATGAGCCAAGTTCCCTACAGGGCACGTGGACCAGGAGCTGGAAAGCCAGCACTGAGAGGTGTAGAGATGCCCTTCCACCTCCTGGGATGCTGGTCCCAAGGCTGTGGGCAGAGTTCAATACCAAAGGCAGTGCCAGCCCCCGTAATTGGGCATGCTGATAGTCCTTTTCCTGGATTACCTTTGCACCCATGTGACTGAGCTTTCCCAACAAAGCACGCGAGCAATTAAGGAGCTGAGGCCTCATTAAAAAAATAACCACACGACTGGGCTTGTGACAAGCAGCTGGTGCCTCCAGCACAATTACCCGATAAGCGTAAGGCTTTGGAAAAACCCAGCATGGAAAGGGTTAGGAGCTCAGTTGCGTAATTCCTTTAGTAAGTTGTTTTGTCATAAGCCATGTCATAAACAGGCAGGAGTGGGGGCAGGAGGACGGGAAGGAGGAGGAGGAGGATGATGAGGATGGAAGGCTCCACAGGCTGAGGACGGTGTAGGTTGTTCGCTGGGTGGTGACTAATGTCATTATCTATTTTTTTCTCCTTTGAAGTGGTAATGTTTCATCTGTGGTTTGGCCTCTTTATCCTTTTGTTCAAAACATGCCTGTTGCCTTTTCCTTCACATCCCCATTGCCCCCCTCCCTTGAGATGGGAGGGGTGCAAGCGGCATCTCCCAGGCTCCCCAAGGGTGAGGATGTGCAGCTCCATGCGGTGGACTAGGGGCAAGGGGAGGTATCCATCTAGGAAGAAAAAGAGCAGTTTATGAGTTTTGGACTGCAGGTTTGTATCTCCTTCAGCAGAGCCAGCAGCATCTGCAGCAAGGACCTCAACCCCTCCCGCTTCACTGCCACCAAAATTTTCCCAGCCCACAAGCAGACATGTCAAGAGAGGCCAATGTTGCATTGCAGTGAGGGTTTGCAATTTATATAGTGTAACCTCGCATGAAAATAATGCCCGTTGGATGGACTGACTTTCTGCTAGCCCCGGCTACTAGGAAACACAGCAGCAGGGACCTTGTGCCTCCCCAGCTCCCAGGACAGAGAGTGGCCGATGACCAGAGCTGCCAATTACCGTGGGGAGCTGAAGACACAGGCACCTAGTTACTTGTGTGGTGGCCAAGACCCATCAAGTGCATTAGGTAAGCCGGTGTCCCAGGGTGCTTGATTTAGTGCTCTTGGGCCTGGCTTTCCACCACACCAGGGTTTTTTTTAGAGCATTTGTATTTTCCATGCTATGGCAGGGATGGTGCCTGCTTATTAGTGTCACCATCACCCCAAGAGGGGAGAGATGCACTCAGGCATGGGTACCAGCAGGAGGGCTGGAAGGACCTTGGCTGAGCTCCTGCTTTCCAAAGAATTCCTAGGAGACCAAGGGACAGGGGGAGGGCAGCATCACCTGGTAGCGATTGCACATGCAGGGACACGCCTGTGCGTGTGGGAGCATCTCAGCCTCTTGTGTTTGCACCCACAGGTGTCTGCACACATGTATGTGTGGATGTTCAGCTAGCTCGTTGTGAGACGTGTTTTTTGCCATGGTACACAGCCTTGGAAGGATGTGTGAACATGTGCGCGTGGGGTCACAGGTCTTCCTACTGCTCCCCAGGGTGTACTGGAGCAAGGCAGGCCTGGTTTCTCTTGGGGAAAAAAATCTAACCAGCCTGAATGATACAAGAAATGACCTGAAACATAGAGCTGAGACACAGTGAAGCATAAAAAAAAAATAATAGGAGCTTTCTGGCAATGGCACTCTGGGGCCTGGGTTGTTTTATAGTAGCAAGTCAGTGCCATGAAACGGGCAAGGAGAGAGGGAAGAGAGCCCCTCTCCCAGCTCCTGCCTACTCCTTCCCTTTTGGGAAGGCTTTGCTTTTATATGTTACAGCCACACTTTTCCCCTAGCTGTGTCCCCAAGCTCTGAGTGTTTCACTCTTCTCTTGGAGGGGGTCAGGGAGAGGGTTGACCTGTGAGCCTGGATGCAGAAGTTCAGCCTCAGCAATGCAGCCGCAGCTCTTCCTGCTTCTGGAGGGATAATTAATCCCCGGAGGTGGCTGCTGGATGCTGTTTTGGGGAACCAGTTTACAAGTCAGGGACTAGACCATTAAGGAGCAGCTGTTGGAGACGGCTGGGGGTGCAGAAAGGGAGTAAGACTTCAATTTAAATGAGCATTCAAATCTTGGGGCTGGAGCGGCTTGGGAGAAGGGAATGGAGGGGGGATCTAATTGTCTAAATAAGTGCTGTCCAACCTCTGCCTTGTGCCAGCCACCCCACACCTCACCTCCACCCCCACTCCGCCCCCACCCTGCCCTGTAACAGTCTCCTTACCATGATGCAGAAGGGAAAAAAAAAAAGACTAAAAAGAGAATGGGGAAATTCTTGAGATTCTTTCCAATGGAAAAAATGTCCCCACTTATCACTCAGTGTCAACAGCGGCAGACACCTCTGTTCAATCACCCAAAAGGTAACCTAAAGCCTCTGCTTCCACCTCCCCACATGCACGCAAGCGGGATCATTGACTTGGACACCTCTCCATCAGCCAGGCAGGGCTGTGGCCAGCCTTTGAAGGTGAGCTCAAAGGTGGCAAAGCTGGCAGCATCTCACAGTCAGGAAATGCCTGCAGCTTGGCTGCCAGTGTGAGACGTTATCATGCATTCCTTAATTAGACTGTCACCTACTTATCCCTCCCTCCTCCTCATCCTCCCTCCAACTCTTGCTTCATCGAGGGCAGGGGTAAGCTGTGGCACTCGCTATTTTCCCAGCTGGCCAGCCTACACGGGAAGCTCAGGAAGGAGGATGAAGAATGCAGCACAATGTGGTGGGTAAGCACTGGGAAACCGAGCACACACTTCACCCAGTTTGGGGATGCATGGAGTCTATAATCTGCAGTGAAGCGATGCTCTGTGAGTGGCAGCGTTATTTGCTCTCATGGTGCCACGGCATGGCTCCTCATGCTGGCTCACCTGAGCCACGTGCTGCCCATCTTCACCTGCCGGGAACACCAAGCACTTCAGGTACTTGCTGCATGGAGATTTCTTGGTCAACCCATCAAAGCTTCTGCTCTTTCCACTGCCCAGGCCACTACTCTCATTGCCAAGCAACACACAGGAAACAGAGGTGAGGCCCTAAACAGACTTTCCCCCATTCCTTTCCCACCTTCTCTCAAGTTCTTGTCCATGAAAAATACCGAAGTTCTGGGGGAGAGGACCTCCAAACGTTACAGCAGCCTTGTGTTTTCCAGGTGCTATGCAGTGCTAAGGTGTTGATAGGAAGCCACTACCCCATGACAGCCTGGTCAGGGGAACACCTACTTCCCCTCCCTCAGTCCTCACCCATTTCCTGTGTGATCTTGAGCAAGCTGCTTATCTTCTACTTTAATTTCTTAATTAACGCTTGATTTCAGATTGATTCCTACACGTGAAGAACGGAAATAATAATACTGATTCATAGAGCATGCAGAAATACCCTGCACGTGAACTCATAGAGATGGTCAATGATTAGTGAGCACAGAATCATAGAATGTTTTGGGTCGGAAGGAACCTTTAAAGGTCATCTAGTCCAGCCTCTCTCCAATGAACATACATCACCAGACCCCACTGAACATGTATCCATCGTGTTAGCTTCGTTATTTCTAATGTTGCTGCCCTTCTTTTGGCTTGGTTAGTGATAATGCTACTGAGATGTTTTCTAAATAGTCCTTAAACAAAAAAAAAATATCTTTTGCAGTTGTTAGGAGTTAATTTGTCGTGCTAAGAAGATACGTCTTGGTTAAGGTCCATGCATCCCATGACATCTGAGCCACCAGAATGGAAATGTTGGCTCATACCTGCCTCTAAGACCTGGTTCATCCTGGCTGATGCTCATTACCTGAAGTACTTGGGGTGTCTACTCACTCTCAGCACCTCTAACAGCGATGCAGATGCTTCAGGGGAGGATGTATAAATTTGATGGGTTGAAATGTTCTCTAAAAGGGGAGTCTTTTCCCAGCACAGGTTTAACTGTTTAAAATGGGACTCTTCAGGTCCAGCCCCAGCACTCAGCCAAAGGAGGAGTCCTGTTTTTTTTTTTTTTTTGCTAAGAGAGTTGAAAATGGTGAGAGCTTTAGCTAGCATTGCTGTATCATTTAGAGAAGTGATTTTTTCTCTCATGTTATCTAATGTTTTTCCCCAAATCCATCCACTAAGCAGCGTCCGCTAAGCGCTGCATAATTCAGCATCATTTGGTGCCTGTAATGCTACAATTACTGTTCAAGGCTCATTTGCTTCAAGGTCTTCAGGCTGTAAAGTTATGGGAGTGTGGTTAGTTGATTTTCAGGAATGTCTACTCACTGGCAGGGGCTGGAAAAGGAAGGAACCGAAAAGAAATGCGTGCAAATTCAATGACATAGCAGGAACCTTAGAGACATTTCAACACAGCGATACCCACAGGCAAAGAAATTGTAATTGTTCAGGGGAAATACGGCCTTGCCAACTCCTATGATTTTTATCAGGAGTCTCGTAATTTCCAGAGTGTCCTTAAAAGCCCAGCTGCTGGAGTCATCCCATTGTCGGGGAATATCAGCTTCCTTTTAAATGAAAACGAATGTTTCTAGCCCTTCTTTTTTTTTTTTTCTTTCTTTTTTCCAGAGAAAACCTTGAGAAAGTAAAATACGCTGAAGGTTCAGAAATTATATGAAGAGAAAATCCGGATCATATTAAAAACAAGCAGAAAACCAACAAAAAAAGCATGATCAAAACAATGCTCAGTTAGTGGTTTGTTTTTTTTTTAAACTCAGCGCTAAAACCAAACCTATCACCATTTTTGTCTGGACCCCTGATTTGCAGACACTTGTGCTTGGCTGTCCCAGCCTTGTGCCCCTGCCTCGCAAAGGCTCAGGCAGCCTTTGGTGACTCCTGGGTGGGACAGGAGGAGATGCTGAGGCTTCACCCTTGCTCTTTTCCTTTATCTTCTGCCCGTTTTCACCTGTGACTTGTAGTTCTCCAGCTCTCAGAGTCATTGTCACCCCTAAATGTGTGTGCCCTGACACGAATGCTTGATGCTTTGCTACTGGCCACATTAACTACTTGTGTATTGTCTTTGGGCAATACCCGCTTAGGTATTCCCCACTGTCTGGCACAGCAAGCCCTTACAGTGTAGATGGTGGTGGCATCTGTCATGGCTTGCTGTCTTGCATCCCTTCCACCTCTCTGTGCCCACCCAACATTGCTCTGCTCCCTGAAGGCACTGCTCTCCTCCGTGTTTCCATCCAAGTTCACATCTAACAGGGATAACTTGGCACGTGAGATGCCTGTGTTCTCTGGCCTCAACTGGCACCTGGCTGCCCACTCAACTTTCCTCATCGTGACCATTGTCCCATCCCCAGGGCCCTTGTGGTAGTAAGATCTGCTCCCCTGGGTGCAGGGTGCGTGGGATGGCTGATGGAGCTTCACCAGAGCTGGTGAGAATTTGATGAGACCTGAGGAGGGGAGGAGCAGGCTTCTATGGGTGGTGTGGACAGTTTTTTAAGAGCTAAGGTAGTGAGTGGTGTGGAAAGTTGGCTTTGCCTTCTGTCACGGCTGCAAAGTTAAGACCATGGTAAGCACAGGGGAAGGTGGAGGGATGGTAGTGCCCTGGCGTTGTGTGGTAACAAGGTCAGATGAGCAGATGATTGAAAAACAGCTGCAAAGGCATGGATATGCTTGCAGGGTAGCCGGGCCCTTAATTATGTGAGTAATCATCCTGAGCGGGCTTGTGCAGATACAAGTGATGAGTAAGTGCTGCAGGATCATGTTTGCAAGAGGAGCATAGGCTTGAGGGCCAGCCAAAGCCTGCACGTACACATAGAGGAGAGGCAAGGGAGGGAGAAAGGCAGGTGAGCAGCGGGGGGAGAAGAGGAGAGAAGACTGTCTTGACCAAAGGACATTACCTGCCTTTCCTAGGAGGGTCGTAATAAAGACCCGAGGTGGGATGGGGGTGGGATGCCCAAACTGAAGGTGAAGGAACTATCATTTTTATTAAGCAATGCACCTTTCCATTCAGAAAATGGCACTGGCCTTTTTTGATAGAGGCTGTGAGTCTTTACATCACCTTTCAGTAGTACTGTGAGTCTGTCCTCTCATTCCTCAGAGTGGTCACCTGAGCAAGGATGGAGAGAAATATAGCCAGGGATGGGGAAACTTCACTTTTTTAGAAGCTTCACTCAGTAGTGGGTCAGCACCCAAAGGTTTCAGCTCTTATTTTGAGCATGTTTGGACTTATCTGGGCCTCCTGGCTCCTGGAGACAGAAATAAGCTTTGTCACAGCATTTGTTCTGCTTCAGACAGACTCATGACAATGCAAGCCCAATGCTGCTTTTCTCCAGCTCTCTGAAGTAGCCCTTTGGCTAACCAAGAAGCCTCGCCATGTGTGGAAGCTGGTGACTTTACTCTTTTCCTGGTGAGCTGTTGGCTGTCACAGAGGGAGGTATGTGTACGGTGCTCTCTCCATAACTTTGCTGCTGGTCCAACATACAACCCTCAAAAGTCCAGAATGGATTTTGCTTTTTTGGCATGTGGAAGTGTGAAGTGTTGCAGTTCTGCGGGCCACTTACAGAGCTGTATCTGTTGTGACATGAGGAACTGTTCAACGTGAAAACAAGGTCCTGCAGCCTGAGCCCTCTTCTGCACCACCTTTGTGCCAGTGGCTCTGTGAACAGGGAGCGCTGTGCGAGAAGGACTCCTGCACCCCTCATGCAGTGCTGAGCTGTGATTCCCTTTGCTCTTCATATTTCAGTGAAGTCTCTGTCTCACTGCCTGCAGGATTCTGCCAAGGTTTGGATTCATAACGTTGCCAAAATGTCTTGCTGAAATCAAAGAGTGAAAATATTTCTGTTTCTGAAAGGACACACATCGCTGCTGACAAGGAGTGAACTCTCTCTTTCCATAGACAAAACCCCAAATGTCTCTTCTGGCTCTGAGTGGATATTAGCTTCAGCCTAAGGAAAACAGCAACAAATCAGGAAAGCAGAGTTTCCTGCCGAAAGCCCAATGTTTGTCTGTCCAGTAACTGAGTGCTAACTCCAGGAATAAACCAGCTGCGATCCTTGCACACAGCCAGTTGTCCTGGAATTTAAAGAGGAAATGAAATGGGGAAAGGAAACAAGCAAACAAAAAATTAAATATTAGAACATCATGTGTAAAACCATGCCAAAGGTATAGAGAAACGGAAGTTCTCGTTCAAAGAAGAGTTACACGATTGCTCGATAGGTCAGCAAATACTGCAGGCAAAATTCTGGGTTCTCTGAAGTTGAGTGTCAAGATTTCTGGATCTCTCTCACAGACCAAGCTGTGCATGTGTACTTCATTTTGCCTGAAATGCTTAGTCTGCTTCCATGCTGTTCATGGGAGAGACTGAGTCCCGATCCATGGAAAAACAGTGCCCAAGTTGCAACCAGCACTAAGTCCAGGTGGTCCCACAAGTACAAATTCAGAGAGCCTTCAAAAAGCTAGGAAAAAGGGGTCAGCAAGAGAGTTTCCACTACTGATTGAGTCGAAACAGCGTTTCACTTATGTGGGAACTTGCACAGCCCCCATTATTTTATCAACTTTGTGCTTCATCAGCTTTACTGTGCTCATTTTTGTGCAGACCTAGGAGGTGCAGGTCTCTCCTGGCACAGGTGAAGAATATAATCAGAGAGATTTACTAGCATCCCTTAGCCTGGCTGGTCTTGCCTATAAAAGTCTTTGTCTTCAGCTGTGGCTTAGTACTGATAGAATTCTCCTGGTGTGTCTCTCTGCTGTCTCTGCCTCTTCCTCCCAATCAGCAGTAAAGTGGCTTCCTCTGTACTTGGTAGGGACGCTGTGCAACACTGAAGAGCAAAATCCTGAGGTAACCTCCAAAATGGCTTTTAGTCATGGTGGGCTGCTTCTCGCTGAGGGTTCACGTGTGCGCAGCAGTTGCTCCTAGCTTCCCTTGCCGCCCCTCCTTAACTCTCACATCCTGTGTTCCCCTCTCCTCCCCAAATTCCCTCTGTGAGACTCCTGGTTTCTTCTCTCTCTTGACCTCTGCTTTGCTGTGCATCTCTGCTGGGGTGTGTGACCTGGGCAGGGTAGGCTGAAGGGCTCTGCTGTTTCCTCCTCGGGGCCCTGTTGGCATGCCCTCCCTCTGCAGGAGGCTCCTCTCCTTGCCCGTGGTGAAGGCGCTGGGTCTCTTTGTGGCGTGATGGTGACTTGTGCGCATCAGAAAATGTAATGGCTCTGGAGAAGGCATTGCTTAGGACCAGCTGAGAAGCTGACATCCCTCACAAGGCTTTAAACCTCCTGTCACTGGGCCTACAAGGACTTTGGAGTCCATTTGCATCTTCTAGATTGCCAGAGAATAAAAACTCCTGTGGTCCTTTTTGCCTTTTCTTTTTTTGCTGGCTATGTGACTGCCCCTTTCTGCGTGGCTCCCGTGGCAAGAGGTGAGAGACAGGAGACACTTCACCGTGCCTTTTGCTTTGCCTCCCTACAAAGTGCCACCGCTGGCAGGGACCGGCGGCTGGGGTAGCCTGCTGGGATGCTTTGCTCGCTCTTCCTCTCTCCCGGCAGCCTCCTGACTACATGGGAACAATGGGATGACGTGACCGGACTCCTGTAAAGACTAATTCCCCTTTGAGACCATCACACCGAACAGGAAGCGCGAACAGCCCCAGAATAGAAATTCAGTCCTAGCTCTGCTCCTCAGCAGAGGCTGCTCCCAAATAACGCTGCCTGCCAGAGCTCTGCTCGCACGGCCAAGCCACGCTGCCCCTCACAGTGTTCCCTGGGCCCGGTGCTTTGATTAGATCATGCTCATGAGGAGGTCATCTCCCCCCTAGGACTGGTTTTGGGATGTGTCTTGCCCTGGTGAGCTGGACATGGCAAGTGATGTTTCCTATAAGGACGGAGATGCGGTGAGAGAATGGCAGGAGCCTTGGAAAGCTGAAGCAGAAGGTGACACTGGTTTTGAGGACAGATCATGAGGGCAAGCATCACATTGACCTGCCAATAACCTACTCTCCCAAAACTAATTTTTACTTTTGCACTGAAGAGTGGGGTGTTAGTATGTGAACCTGCAATTGCTGCTGGGCTGTTGTTCCTTCTGTAACATGTTTACTGGGACGTCTGTTGAAATCAATAGCCCATTAGGAGGTGCCTTGTAAGGAGTGAAGTGTTGATCCAAGTGAGGATGCACCCCAGGTGGATGGTTTAGGTGTGTCAGCTGGATTGCAGGACCTCTGCTAAAGCAAAACTTTGAGGCTTGCGCCCTTTAAACTGCCCTGAGCATTCAGAGAAATCCCCTTGCTCCCTTGGCTTGTCCTCCACGTTTGGTGTATCTGCAGTTCCTGTGAGGGGGCACATGGCATGTAAATGAGACTTCACTCATGGTGACCTGCTGCTCCTTATCCTGCAGTCCAGCAGAGATGTGACAGTGCTGGATTTTGGATGTTATAAGATTAACTGGTGCTGAGTGCTTGCTGGTCATTGGTACAGAGACAACACCGTGCAGGTCAGTGGTGCTGAGCAGGTGCAGAAGCGTGGTGGTGCAGCATGGTATCGCACATAGGCTTTGACTGGCTTTCTGTAGGTGAGGATAATGGGTCTCTATCTCTTAAACTGAGCTGTATGGAGCATATCCTAGTCTGTGCAGTAACCAAGTCCCTTCTGCTGGAAGCGTTCAAGTTACACCACCACTTATTCTCAGCTTTTTGCCCACAGTGCTACTGATAACGCATGTTTCCAGCTTCCATCATGCACAAGGTTAAACATGACATCTCCTGAAATGCTGCATGTCGTCTTCCCTGTGCCCTCAAGGTGACAGGCTATGAGCAGATCTGCTGAGGAGGAAAAAACCACTTAAAGACAGGGAAATATGTTTTCACACTCTGTTTCCAAGCTGAGATTGGAGGAGAAAAAGAGCAGGGACCGAGCGTCTGTGTAGCGTGGTGATCTGTCAAGAGCTGTGGCAGCTGGGAGCTGCATGGCTCACAAGGCTGGGTAATGGGCTATGAAAGTCCTTCACCTCTGGGTTCACAGTGTTCATCCAGGCACTGGCCAGCAGTGAGAGAGGATGGTTGCTGTGGCAGAGCTGCTCAGTGGTGTCTGAAAATAAAAGGGCTCACAACTGCTCTGACAAGCCCTCTTTCTGCTGTGGCTTCTAACAGGTGCTCAGGAAACAAAGAGCTGGCTTTGGCAAGACCATTGTTGCCTCATTGGAAATTACTGGGAGAAATGGCTCAAATGAGACCAGCTGATATTTGGGCACACGAATGTTTTCTCATCTGTTTGTTCCCAGATGAGGAAATGTGTGTGCTCAAATCACAAGAACTGAAGAGATGGGCTGGACATCCAGTAACTGGATGGGCTAGCAAGATGAGAAGTAAACGGGACTGTGTTCAACATGGGTAGACCAAACCTTGTCAGCAGTAGCTGGGAGCCTGGAGAATTGTCTGAGATTACAACTAAGTCCTTGATGGTCCCTTCCTGGGAAAAGGAAAAGGATGACTCATTGAAACCACATGCTCTTGTTCTTGGTACCTTATCAAAATGTCACTGTGCCAGAGCCTGAAGAAATTTGCACCCAAGACAAAGAACTTTCTATCCAAAGGGCTAACTGACTTAAAGTTCAGAAAAGGAGCGGTATAAAAAACATTTGCTGTTCAGGAGAGCACTGGGAGTGCTGGGAAAGGTGGCATATGCTTTTTGGTGACTTTGCAGGTGTCAACAGTGTCAAGGTGTAAACCTGCCTGGGTAAGGCTGCAGTTTGCTGGAGGTGGTGAAAATGCTAAAAGGTTGATGCAAAGTGTGACTGCCTCAGCGGCTGTGGACAAGGAGTGAAATAATTGGCCTGACCTCGGGATACGTGTCAGACAGGCTTGTACGCAAACACTGGCTGGTTTCAAGAGACATCAGTAAAAAATGTTCAAAAGACCCACTGAAGGAAAATCCCCAGGAGGGTGCTCTGTAGCCCTCAGAGGCTGGGAGAGTAGTTAACTCCACGCCTCATTGGTAAGATCGGCCCAAACAGGGCTTTGCAGGAAGACTGATGACAATTTTTAGGAAAGAGGTTCAGGAAGAAGACCCATTAGGTGGAGAGAGCTGATGTAGAAAGACAGATTAGCGGTAATAACAAGCTTGGCAAATATATTCCAGGGAGATCTTGAGAGACTGCCGCGCTTTGCCCTTCCTATTTTAGGCACCTTGGCAACGCGGTGGCAAGGAACTTTAAGCATTGCCTTAAAATGTGAGTGTATGACCCTGCTCTGGCTAAACTTGCTTGATTTTAGAATAGGTCACTGTTGTGATGTGGGTTCACCCAGCTCAAGTAGTGGGCGAAAAAATGGTGGGCAAAAAAGCACCACCCAGCTGCTAGTTCACTCCTACCCCACCCCGGTGGGATGATGAGGAGAAAACACAGCAAAAGGCTCCAGGGTTGAGACAAAGGACAGGCAGGGCACACTCACCAGTTATGGCCACAGGCAAAAGACAGATGACTTGGGGAAAACAAAATCAATTTAATTTAAACAAAACCACCACCAATTCACTAACTGAATCAGAGTAGGACAGTAATAAATACAACTGGATCTTAAATAAATACACCTTCCTCCCTGCTCCCTTCTTCCCGGGCCCAGCTCTGCTACCTCCTCCCCTCCCAGGGGGGCAGCAAATGGGGGTTGCAGTCAGCCCAAGACCATTCCATGTTGTTCCTGCCACTTCCTCCTCCTCAAGGGGAAAACTCCTCACAGTCCTCCCCCGCAGCAACACAGCATTCCTCCCACAGGAGACAGTCTTCCACTAACTTCTCCAACTAGCCGATGTCCCTTCCATAAGTTGCAGACCTCCCAGTGACAGACTGCTCCAGTGCAGGCTCCCCTCAGAGCCGTGGACTTCTTCAGGAGCTGTCTCCTGCTCCAGCACGGGGTCCTCCACAGGCTGCAGACGGGAGTCTTCTCCACCATTGATCCTTAAGGGCTGCAAGGGCTCAGCCTGACGTCTCACCATGGTCTGAAGGTGAATGGCTACTCTGGTGTGCCTTCCCGGTCCATCCTCACTGACCTGGGCGTCCATGCGATTGACTTGGCCTTGGCCTGAGGCAGGTCTGACATGGAGCTGGGGGAGCTCACTGAAGCTTCTTGCAGAATCCATTCCAGCAGCCCCCTCCCTTGCTAACAGAACCCCGGCAGACGCAAACCCAACACAGTCACCATGCTACAATGTAGTGTAAAATTAAACTGGTGGTGTCTGGCTCAGGATCCTTGTACTGTGTGTGAGACAGACGTGGAGAAAACCTGGCATTCAGAAGCTCTCTAAGCTGGACGAGATAGCAAAGCACGGCTGCAACCTGGCTTTACAGCACCATCAGTGGTGATGGACATCAGGGCGTGCAGGTTAAGGGAGTGAAGTGTTGCAGCCAGAGCGAGCCGATGAGGCTGGAAGCACACAGAGATGGTGAAGGACAGGGAGGGATGGCTGACCTCTGCATTCCGTGTGTGCGTTTGCTGCTGGTGCTGCTGATACCTGGCTGTGCTGCACAGCACAGGGCCGGAGGGAAGTGATGGGATGCCCAACCTGTTGTGTGGGTGCAGGAGGCGGTCGCACCTCTGATGCTGGGACTGGGGGGCTGCTGTGAGCTGATGTCATGGACTAAAATCCTTTTGTCAGGGATCAGGGGAGGGGCTGGGGGCGTTGAGTTTACCTCAACATCCCATGCCAGCTCCCCAGCTCTCCCTGGGGCTTTCTGAGCCTATGCATCGCATTATTGCAGTGACCTTTCTTGAATTGCTTTGGGCTCGCTATCAGCACAGTCTACCCCTCTCTATATTGAAAATGGGATTACTTTCTACTTTCCACCTCAGGAGGCAAATTGGAGTCCACAGAGCAGGATTTAAGCTGTTAAGGCATTTCTATTAATTAGTCTCCTTTCCAGCAAACTCCCTGGAAGCAGAAAAGGCAGAGAGGTAAGAGGCAAAGCCCCTCATCTCTGGGGTGAGTACTGCCAGAGTTGTCGAGGGTTTGGTGGGTTTTTTTTTCCAGTTTATTCTGCTTCTGAGGTAATGTCCCATGGCGGGAGAGCAGGATTTAGCAAACAAAGCCCTGTGAAAAGGGAGAGACAGAAATAGAAAGGCTGTGAATATAGAAGCCCCAGGCAGTGTCTTCCTCTGCCTGGAAGAAGCTTTCCTTACTAAAAAAGCCACCCTCTGACTGGCTCTCTGATGGCCCCAAGCAGTCAGAGGAAAGCAAGGCCATCAGAGAGGCAATTTTTTCTTGAGGCACATTAAAGACCTATTCATAAAAGAAGCAGCAGGAGGGAAGGTGGGGAAGGAAGGAGGAGGAAAACAAAGGGAAGTTGTAGCCAGCCCCTCTTTCACTCTGTGAAAATAGACTTGGTATTAACCCTTTAACAGTGCTTTGAGCATCCTCAAGCCCTGAAAATCTGCTAATTGGTCCACAGGCTTGTATAAGGGTAAGAGGAAGATGGGAACTGAGTTCTGAAGGTTTTGGCGGATTATCCATTACCGCTCTACTGTTTCTTACCCATCCTGGCAGGCAGCGTGATTCCCAGCAGGCGTATCCCTGCAAAGGACAGGTCTTCTGGAGGGGAGGACTTCAAAGCTGTTTCAAGGAGACTGGAAACTCTCCTACCTTTGAGTTTTGTTTCAAACGAGAAACTTACCTGCTGGTTTGAGCTTTCTGGTCCGACCCAGGAGCATTCAATGAAACTGGCTCTTTCAGCGAGAAACCCGTGAAAACTTGGCACAGGGACCAATTTGGACGGTGTTTTGCCAAAGAAATGCTCTGCTTGTGGTTGATCTTTATAAATAGAAATGCTGTGACCAAGGAGAATGTTCCTGGGACATAACTTTGAATGGCTGAAAGGAGGCAAATCTCACTGGGAAGGAAGCCTGAGCTGGCAGTATAAGTCTACCAAATGTCACATGCCCATGTTAAGGGTATGTACATGAAGTTCTCTCTGGAGGGAGTGTGAGAAGTATTAAGGGGTGAAAAAAGATCACGAGGCAGAGGGAGTTCTGGTTTTTATAAGATGTTACTCGGTGTAGTTAAGTGGTGCCCACAGAAGACAATATTCTGCAATATTCCTGTGTCACTTCACATCTTGTTTTTTTAAATAAATATTTTGTATTTGTTTGGGGAAGTAATAGAAATTCATAGGAAACATGAAAAAGCTGGTCTCAAACAGATTTCCAGAAGTTTTCCCAAGAACAGGTTTTGATTTTGCAGGTAGCAGCAGTCAGTCACACAGTCACAGCACGTGTGTGCCTTATACCATCCCAGCGCCTTCTCTGTTAATATCCTTCAGCTGAATTATGACTTAACATCAGATATGAAAGGGATACAACCATGCTTTTTGTGCCTTAGGTGGCCCAACTGGCTTCAGTGGGACTGCCCCACAGCAGCAGCAATACCTGTGTTCCCAGAGAAAGGTTTGTTTGGAGCTGCAAACTCCAAGCACAACTCCTCTTCCTCACTGACCCCCTCCCAACTCTCGTGGCTCTGCTGTATCTGAAGCAGAAGCTACAATTGTGTCTCGATTCCGTACGTGCACACCAGCGAGGCTCCAGTGGGGGATACCGTACCTGACAAGGAGCAGGCATGGGGCAAACAAACCAAGCAGCTCCTGCAGAATGTGGAGTTCATTCCTCCTGTGCAAGTGGCTTGCTCCATAGTTCGATGCACTGGTTTTACATTTCTTCTGGATAGTTTTCAACAGGAAGTCACTGGGTAATTCAAGACCTGAAATAAGGGACATCTGAAAGGCATACGAACGCATACAATGCCTGTTGGGGTGCTCCAGAAGTTGCTAACTTGCACCTAAAGCATATCAGGAATGTGTGTGGAAGCTAAACACAGAGATTCTCAGGGTGATGGTGTTGTTGAGGAAGGGTTAAGGAGAAACAATGTGATAAACTGGGCAAGGGGAAACTTAGGCTGAATACCAGGAAAACATTTCTTCACGCTAAGGTCACTTGGGCTGCAACAGGGGGAAGTGGCAGCTCGCCGGGCTGCCTTCTCCAGGCGCAGGGTGGCTGCAGGGTTGGGGATGCTGCGTGAAGAGTGATTGGGTTCTGCGGAGATGCAGGCTGCCTGGTGTGTGTTTTCTGCCTCATGAGCATGTCTGGAAAGAGGAATGTCTGAATGTTTGTGCCCCTGAGGGTTTTTACTGCAGCCCAGCAGCAGCATTGGGATCTGAAATAACAAAGAAGGAAAACCAGGCCGTAAGGAAAAGGAGTGGCCTTAAAGGAATTCATTGCAAACGTTTCCCTGAATAGACAACAATCACTGCCCAGAAATATCTGCAAAGAGACGTGTGAAAGGGACACCTTTGGCCATGAATCAGGCCGATTAAGGATCCCTGTGGAGCAAAGCAAGATGGTAGGCTGGGGTTATGCTCAGATTTGGCACTACGGGTGCCTACGGCAGTTTCGGCTGTACCACTTCTCTGCAAGCCCTACCCTGGTCAGGTCAGCACGTCTGGAGAAAATCGTGCCTCTCTGCAGCCTGATTTTCTGTCATGGTTGAAGTAAAACATGTTGGTCCAAGTTGTAACTAGATAACCATAGGCTGCAATGTGGGTGTGCAACAGTGAGCTATTGTGTGCAGATAGGAGTGAGTTTCTCTGTCTGAGAGGAGAGTGGATCTAGATAAAAAACACATAGAATAAATACAGACTCCTGGAGGAATTATTTTCTTCATTTAACTTTTGTGAGTATTCAGCCCTTTGTGCTGAAGACAGCTTACGACACGTGAGTAAAGGGAAACGAGGCTCCAATGAGACACTGGACTATGTCCTAGCTTTTCTCTACTGCACATTCCTACAAAAAATATCTTTGGAAAACGGAGTTTCCTCTTGCTCTTAGAGTTTATGCAGTATATATTTGGGTGAAGAATTTTGTCAGCCTTAGAAGGGTATCTGAGTGGAGAGGGTCTTTGTGCACCAAAGCCTGACTTTAGCCTTCTGAAAGGTTGCTGTTGCAGCCCAGAGCAGAGATGGCTGACATCGAAATTAATTCTGCCATAATTCAGCTACCAGTCAGCTCACTCAGTTGTGCCCCTGAGCTCGTGTAAGAGGCACCCTAGATACTAGAAATCCTCTTGAATTCTTCTTAGTTCTTAGTTGCTAATTCAAGTATCAACCGAAGCCGCACAAACAGAAAATGCAAAGACCAACATTCGTTACTTGAAGAAGTGACCGGGGAGAATCGCTCAAGGTGTACTTACACACCTGTGCAGTGTGAATGAGACCACTGAGCCGTTGCCATTACCAGGAGAACTGTAACCAGGAAAACTCAGGGAACCTTCCAGTTATTTCGGTCCTTTTCTGAAGCTCTCAGAAGAGGCGGCTAGGTGGGAAAGGGATTTATCACCGAGTCTGAAGGTATTGGCATCTGGTTTTGTTCTGGGCTGGGTATAAAATGCCTGAGGACAGTTAGTATTTGAAGGCTACTTTGCTGTATGAAATTGTGTGGTCGAGGCTTGGTGTTGTCCCACTCCCTGATCTAACAGGTCTTCTTTAATTCAGCTTTAGTAAAGATTTTGCTTCCTGAAAAGGTGTAGGGGGAACTCGAGCCTCCTTCCTCTCTGCAGAATCAGAAGGGTGAAGAACTGGTTGGGGTTGTTCACTGTCAGGACTAGTAGTGGCATCATTTCTACACTGTCTGGGGGGGCATGGTTCTTTGGTTAGTCCTTGGCTTGGCCTTCCCAGTCTCACTGGTGATGTTGAGACCACAAATCTATCAGCACCTGGATGCTCCCAGCTGGCAACTGGGCAGCTCTTCAGTGACACTAACTGGTGGCCATGGGTGATAAGCATGTCTTTTGTTAAAGACTACTTCCCAGCACTAAGAAATACAAAGTGGGTGTCATTGGCAGGCTAAAACGCAGCGCTTCCATATGGATATGCTGGCACTGCTGCGAGACTGCTACAGGGGCGTGAGCCAAGAACAGCATAACCGATATCAGAAGGGATTGTGCTGGCTGAGAAAGCATTAGGGCAAACGTCGGTTTTGCATTTTCTGCCACTAGTTACACCAGGGCAATGATATGAGTGGTGAGGCACTGGATAGAGTCTGCCCAACCTGCCAGACTCTCCTACCCTCCCAGTGACTGAAAAGAAATGATGCGGTTAACGAACAGGAGAAAGTCAGGGTGGCGAGATATACCTGTCGTCTTAGCTGGTGGCAGAGTGTGGATAAATGATGGCAGGGTAAAACAGCTGGTCCTGGCTGAAGAAGGCGTTCTGGGGCAGCCTGGGAAAGCAGGCATTGTTTGGCTGGACGCTGCACTATGTGATCATCACTTTGCTTCCTTGCTGGAAATCTTCCTCCTGCTTGCAGGTCTTCCCTCCATGTTGTAGTTTCCTCCCCATGCTGTAGTAATTCTGCTTGGGTGAGACAGAACCTGTTTTGCATTTAACAGCAGAGGAACTCCACCAAACACTGTTAAAACTGGGATGCAATACACTTGTTCTGTAACAGTGAGTGGGTGGCTGTGAGACGCTCAGGGGCTGCTAAAGATGCTTGAGGAGAGTAAATATGGATAGGAAATACCTACCCAAACAGAACTAAGAGCAGAGACCTAAACTACGGTAGTAAGATGAGCGAGTACAAAAAAAAAAAAACAACTTAGCGATATTGCACAAAGTTTAAAGCTTTGGCCTCACCATTCTGGAAGCCCCTCATGGGGTCTGTAGGGAGAGGGAGCCCTAGGAAAGGGGGCTGAATGTCTTGAACCAAAATGCCCAGCAGGATGGAGACCCATGTCCCAGAGCGGCCAGCTCCTAAACCTGGTGGAAATGATCTCCAGCGCCCTGTCAGCTGGGGAAAGCAACCACTGCAGCAGGATTACTGCAGAGCTTGAGATTTGCAAGGGAATGACCGCATTTTATTTTGCTTCTCGTTCCTTTTTAAGTCAGAGCAAAGTTGTTCCTCCCTCCTCAAACCAACCAGGCTGAAGTTCCAGTTTAGTTTGCACCCACAAAACCACGCTGACTCTGTGTGCTGAATTTAGCCTTTGGTCCGAAAACCCATGTTAGTCAAGACACCTCAGTTCTGGGTTTGGCCAGCCGCTCTGAATGTACGCTCAATGCAGCCCTGGAAAGTGGGGGAGGAGAAGTTTCTGCAGCCTTGCTTTTTGTCCCTTCAGGTTTCACAGCTCAGTTTGGCTTTCCTATTCTAGCAAATAGCATGGTAAATGGCAGTGTGGGTTTCAGCCAAGGTCCATTATGTGACAGAAAGCATGATGCTACAGCTGAGAACAAGAGTTCAGGGTTTCAGAGACCCTACCACAGGCTATTTCATCCCAGGGATTTTTTTTTTTTTACGGGAAAGCCTGGTGGGTTTTTTTGTTTGATTTCTGATATCTACTTCCCCACTAAGCCGGTGCATGGAGAACTTGGTCCCTGCAGCGTGCACTGGTGCGGAGTGAGCGCAGATGCTCCTTTCCAGAGCCAGCTTTGTCTGGAAGCAGCGCTGAGTTTCCTGCATGGTGTGGTGAAGGAGCCCATCCACAAGCAGTGCACTGGAGGCTGCAGGGCAGAGACAATCCTAGCCTCGGCTAGGCTGTGCTCAACCGCAGCCACCAAGCTCTGCTGGACGATGGCTGAGCAAGGGGAATCACACAGTGCTTTGGCAGCAGACCTCTGAGCTCTGTGGTACTGTCCTGTCTGCTTGCCCCAGGGCGTCCTCCTCCTGTGCCCCAGACAACAGAGCGTTAACCAGAGGAGCAAAGTGGCTGTGGCATCTCTGAAACACTTTCTACCGCCATGTGCTTCAAAAAGCTGTGGTCCTCTTCGGCTTTGCAGTGTGGCAGGTGATGTTGAGCGAGGAAAGCTGAATTCAGACAAGTAACTGTATTTAAGCATTTGGGAAAGAAGTTTTGGGTATCAGTTTATAACTGATAAAACTGAGATTTCCTTGTCCTGATTTTTTTCAGAGATGCTGAGCATGTGGGGTCCCTGTCTGAGTGTACCTGTAGCATGGGCATTTGCTGCTCTCAGGATCAGGGCATTTATGTGTTGGGCTAGGAGCCTGGACACCACAGCTCCTAGATCCAGCAGCATACCCTGGAAACCTTCCTACAGTAGTTCGAAGCATAAAACTAAAGGTGGGAGGAAAAGCGACTGTTCTCAGTCCTGTTCTCTGCTATGTTTTCTAGGCCTTTGAAGGGCTGTGAAACTCAGAACAAGGGAGTCTGGAACTCTGGGTGACCAGTGTTCAAAATATTCCTCACACTGGCGTAATTCCTTCCACAGTTATGGATGTCTGGGTAACTGGATGAAGGAAATACAAACTTCCTGCACTGCAAGAAGGATGGGCTTACAGGTTTTGAAGGAGGACTGGGTTGATTGGGAGGTTGGGTTGGCCTGAAGTCTCCCTCTGCCACAGACTTTTAGTACAACCACAAACAAAACCACTTAATTTCTGGCCCTGCTGAATGCAGTGTCAAAACTCTGGCTACTGCAGGGAATTCAGCTAAAGAGTTAAATTACTATATATTTGTTGATTCCTCATAGGAAATGACATCTGGTTTTGGACCCGAGGTCTGCGCAAGCTTGTGTTTCTGATGCTGGGCAGCAGTGAGAGATTGGGCGTAAGGACACAGCGAACAAGGCACGTGTAGGACAATCACTTACGAATTTTTTTTCATAACGTGCTTGCTATCATCTCAGCAAATCAGGCATCTGAGTCATTCTGTTCTCTCTGTCTCTTCTTGGTTATCTCTTTGCTCCTGGTGAAAAGCTGAACCGCAGCACGGCCAGCGCAGTGTTTCAAGCCTCCTTGCCTCTGCCTGCCTTCCAGCGTGGTAAGCAGCGTTATCACAAGCTCGAGTGAAGAGCCCTCCCTAGGCTCTCAATCAGATGCTTTCAGAACAAGCCCCGAGTTCCTGGGAGTATTTAAAGCAGCTCACAGGAAGGTGGGTTTTTTTTTTTTTTTTCAGCTCTGCATTGACATTCCTGAGTTATCAACCTCCAGAGCTTGTTGCTTGCGTAGGAAGGAGAGCCGTGAATGGTCCAGGCATGTGATGTTCCACTCATTTAACCCTATCTCTTATCAGCACACACAAGGCTGCTGTGCTGCTGTCTTGTGGAGAGCTTTTCCATTGCCATTAGCAGCTTCTTTCTGCTCCTGAAGCTGCTTTTTGTTTAATATATACCCAGCCCGTTCCCCTCCCAGAGGTACTCATCCATCTGTAACTACAGCCACCTCATTTTCCTTGAAATCCCTTTCGCCCTCCCTGCTCCTGCAAGCCCAGGACAGGCTATTCCAGCTTGCTTCAGGGGTACTTGGGCAGTGTTCTTCCCCACCTAAGTTTTGGAAAGAGCCTTCTCTGAGTCAGTGAGAGCAGTAGGTGGGTGCTTCAGAGGATGCTGATGGGCAGGGGGACTGGTGGTGCGGGGAGCAGTGCCCTGCAGCCAAAAATCACCCCCATACGTACCCCCTGAGTGAGATGAAAGCACAGGCAATATGCAGGTAGATAGCTTTAGGAAATCATGTCTTTACAGGACATGGGGATCAAACAATCACTCCGAGGGCCAAACTTTGTCTCGTGCACCGGTTGCAGCTTGATTATGATGACTGAGGCCATGTAAAGACAACCAGGCCATAAAAAAAAAAAAACCCACAACAACTCTGGAATTCGCTTAAGAGATTAGATAAGCTGACAGAAATGCAGAAGATAATTGTTTACACATGCACACAGACACATATACCAGGAAGAAAATTATTTTCCAAAAATAGCTGCTTACTTTTTATTTATAGCTTCCCCCCCCCCCCCTTCTGAGATGAAGCAGAGCATTTACATAAGGAGCAAGGAGATCTGATGATGAATAACCATTTCTTGTGCAGACCAAAGTCCTCATTAGCCCTGCCAGCAGGGATAGATGTCTGCGCCTAGCACAGCACCAGAATTAGCAAGTGTCATTTAACTGTCTGAAGTCTTTCACCAGCAGTAGAAAATCCCCTGGAAGTTCAGTGGGTTTTTTTTTCAAAGCATCTAAATGATAACAGGCCTGACTTACTCGGTATAAAAAGTCTCACGGGACAGAACCAAAGGCTTAGCTTGTGCATGGGGCCATGCTGCCATCTGAGTTTTACAGAGGGAGGCACCGAGGCACGTTTGGCCATCTCCCGAAGGCCTTTCTCTAGACCTCTGTGGATCTCTGCATAAGGCACTGACCCGAGATCACTCAGAGAATTTTGGGCAGAGCAGAGAAGTGATGATGTTGCCTTGCCAAGTCATCTCTCTGTGCTGCTCTGAGACCAGAGCATGGTCCTGTGGGGGACTTGCTTCCTTCCAGTGCTTACTTTGCTAAAATAAAGCAGCTGTTAGCCACGTAGCTGCCTTTCCTGTCCCAGGAGCTTACAACATCTCGTGCTGCCCTTACCTGGCAGGACATCCTTCCTCATCACCTGGGGTCACAATGCCATTGCTTTGCAAAAAGGACTTTGCAGCTGGCAGGTAAGGCCGTTGCTGAACACAGTCTGGTTTCAGAGCTGCTTCAGTTGCCTGTGGACACCTGAAGGTAATCTTGCTTTCTGCTCCAGCAATGCTACCATATTTCCTTGTGGTGGAAGTGCTTGTGGTGTCCAGAGCGCTGGACTGTGGTCTTGGAGGATGATGAATGCAGGAGGAGGCTGGTTGCAATGAGGAAGCCTTGCTCTCTGCCGGGTGCACGGAACTTTTGGCAGATGCCACCACCAGGAAGAGGATTATGGCAGAAAGGGCATGGCTGTTACAGTGAGTTTTAGAAACGTGTTCTTCTGCTTTGTGTGCATGTATTTTTAGTCTGGTAGAGTAGAGAACTAAACTTTGAACAAAAATAGCCATCTACTTACATAACATCCTTGCTTACAAAACTCCCACAGCCTAAGCTCTCCGGAGGCTTCTGGAGCAGAGGGCTGTCAATCACATCGAAGCCATGACTCAGGCTCATACGCACATCTCAGCAATGCAAAGTCAAGATTTGCAATGTTTACACAGGATATGCTGCACAAGGCATGCGATGGCAAATGCAAAGCAGCATCCTAGCTCCACTGTCTCAAAGATGAGGCAATGCGTTGACCTGAGCAGAGAGATGCAGAGAGGGCAGCCCTTCCCCTTTTTTCCCACTTCCCCATGACAGGGCAGGGGGAAGAAAAGATAAAGAAAAGGTTTTCTTTCTGTGGGTTCCTGGGTTTTATTTTCTTGTACAGTAGGCAGTCCAGACGCTGAGCCCTTGCTCTCTGTTGCCTTGCAGTGGGAGTTGTTGGCCATCTGATACAGCTCAGCTCCCTGCATCCCTGCTGCTGCTGTGATTAGCAGTCCTAGCCAAGAAGCCTGGAAGCTGAAGAGGTTTGGAGTCACAGCTTTCTCCTTGACCTTCTGCCTAGAACAGAGGCACGCTCATGCTGTGGGGAAAATTACCCAGTCATAGCCGGGGCTTCATTTACTCCGGTGATAAACAGAGGAGTGTAGTGTCAAGGGTGTTCATTCTTTCCATTTGCACTTTGAACACGTGTGGTTAGAGATTAGTAATGTGTCATCCTTTCTTGATCCTGTTTTCTCTTGGCAGCCATGCTGTACGTGGATGAGCCTGGGCAAGTAGGTGATACTAGTTTGCTTGCCAAAAGTAACATTGCGTTGTGATAGCACGCGTTAACTCTAAAGGACCAATTCTGCTGAACATGCTTATTTTCCTGAGACACCAAGGTGGAATGGGTTTCGGTTAAAAATAACAGACCTCCCCATGCTGAGCCTAAGCATTTCTTCCTGGGAAGCCATTTTTAACCACAGATAGTCACCAGATGCAGTGGTTATCGGGGAGATCAGAGCTGGAAGGCCAACATGGGGATAGGCTGAATTCTTTCCTTTTGCTATCAGACCTTCTCAAGTGGAACACCTTCTTGGTCATCCTCTAGTGCGAGGGGAAACGTCTGTTCAGGGTGAATATATGGGAACCATCAGGTCAGTGAGAGATGTGTGGTGGCATGTGTACGTGTGCACGCTTGGGAACAAACATTTACTGTGACGCTGATGGATTCTGAGAAAGCCAGGGCTGTCCGCCATGTCTCGAAATAGCTCATGAAAACAGGCGGCCTTATGCTGCTTCCATACTCTGCAATGGAGATGTACAGCCCTGAAATGTAATTTGTTATGCAATTTATCGAAATAGTTATCCTCCAGGGGATTTAGAGCCCTAGTGAGGAGAGACAAGGAAAAATTAGGGACTAGCTTTCTTTAGTGAGATAAATAGTAAATTGTTTTCTGAATGCCTTGGAGTGATTTTATTGGGAGTCTTATTCGACCTCCGAATACAGTGGTGCATTTATAGAACAGCTATTTTTATCTTAGCTATGTGGAAGGTGGTGCTAAAACATCCGTATTGTTAGTGACCATGAAGAGAGAGAGAGTATCTTCCAGTTCCCTGTCTTTTGATCAGCATCAGCTTTGGATGCTGTTGTAGGTCAGGTCTCCCTTGTCTTTCTCATAGACATTCTCACACGCATCACATATAAGGATGCATATATGGTCTACGGTCATATACGTCAGGGAAAAAGCATAGTCTAGCAGATTGGGCACTAGACATTTGCTTTCTACACTATTTTTTCCCAGTACTTCAGTCTGGGTGTACAGCTTGCCCACAGACTCAATGCTCTGACACCAAAACGTGGGGAGCCCTTCCCTGTGTCCCAGGTGTGTTGTGATGCTAGGATCCACATCTGCTTTGGAGGTGCCCTCAGGTGGCCCTTATCTCTCCTATAGCAAGGCTGAGCTATGTTGCATGCAGGTACCATCATTTGCTTCCTGCTTGCTTTGGACTCAGCCACCAGCCTGACATACCTCCTGTTGGCAGTTTCTACCTCCAGGTAATTTCTTTTTTTTTTTTTTTTTTTTAATTTATTTAGAGAAGTTCAGACATTTCTGAAAAATAAAGGTAGTGAAAATGCAGTGGTTTTCCCCAGTTAAAATTCTGGCAAGCTTCTTCTAGAGTAACTCTAATATTCATGCTGCTGGGAATTATGAAATTTATTTCGGCATGGTCTGTGTGCCAGCCTAGTACATCTAGGTTGTGTTATGTCAAACTTTTCGGGGGGAAGTAATTTGCATATGCTCATCTGGATTTTACAGAGAAATTCCCAGAAGACTTTATATGCTTTAAGCAAGTTCAAGCCAGGGTCTGAGTACGACTTTGGCAGCTGGCAGGTCCGTGTCCAAACACCTGAGCTGGAGACAAGAAGACTTTCTTCCTGTGCTGTTAGTGTTCACCCTGCCAGTACACAGAGATCAAACAAAAATCCCTGGGAATATTAATAGATCTGTCTTCAGAGCACAGTCTGAGTATGGTACAATAAAAAGGCAAATGGAGGGGTGTAAAATGAAATCCTGAATTCTCATTCACTGAGTGATCACGATCCAGCATAGAAACTCAATGTGGGAGGGGGAAATAGTCTGCAGTCACGTAGTCGATGATTGTGTGGTACTACCTACACAGTGAGTTAAGGAGCACACTCCCCAGAGTTTCACTGTATAGCCTAGGCAAAAGGAGTTGTCTGTCAGTGTGGGCTGCTATGAATAACACGGCATGCGCATCCCCCAGAGATGTGTACAACACATCCTCTTTAGGGTGGCTCCTGTATTTTAGTGGATGTGGGAATTTGCACGTACAGAGACACATATATTTCCAAAAGCTGTTCCTGCTGGTATGTGTGTGAGAGGAGTGTGTATGGGTAGGTTTATACGTGTCCCTGTACCACCTGGTAGTCTCTGCTGAATATTCTCGAAGACCCCTGTTTTGTCCAAGTCCCACTGTAGTTGCTTAAATCCATTCTGCAAGCTCCCTTGATACCTCATTGTTGGAGGAATCAAACCCCAAAGGCCTTTGGAAGCTCTTATTGAGCACTGCCTCCTGTAGCTCTTCTCTAACACTAGGGTTTTTTCGGCACAATTCACTGTTTCCATGGCCTGGATAGAGTCCAGGATCCAAGAAGGTTTTGCTGTTGATTTTTACAGGACCGAGATATTGTCATAGGTGTTTGACATCACTGCTGTGGCTGTGCAACTTGACATTTCTGCCTAGAGAGGCTGTAGGAATAAAGTGAACCTCTTTACCCCAAAGGCTTTTCCCCACTCATCTAGCACTCAAACTGTCTGAGAGGACTTTCTGTCCCTGCACAACCGTCTTTCCTAGCATGTTCAAAGTATTAAAAGAGGTCAGATTTTCATGCACAAGCAAGTCACAGACAGATCCGATCCCTAGCACTTCATTACAAACAGAAGAACTGAACTAGCAAGGAAATGTAATTCTCTTACCCTCATTGAGCGATACCTTGGCTAGTGGAGGGCCAGGTACCATCAAAAGTGGCATGTGATGCACAACCAGTATCTTCTTTTTTTAAAGCTCCATGTAACCGAATGAGCTTTTCTCAGCAGAGGAAAGGCAGATACGTGCTGAGTCTTGTTGGTACCCACATTGCCACATGTTCCTAACTTTTTATAGAAACACTCTTGAATCTCTGGGTGTGAGTTGGTTTTGCTTATTTTTTCATCTGTGAGGATTTATCCCACCAGTTGGTCTAATCAGCTCCCCAAATTTAGTGATCATGGGAACTTGTGAGAACCAAAAAAGAAAAATGCTCAGGACATCCAGGCTATTAATAAAAGCGAGTGTTGCAGAGCCCCGTATAAGCTTGCTGCATCAAGGACACAGAATTAGCTGCCTCAACCATTTTGGCTCTTCTACCCAACGGAGCGCGTCCATCTCATGTTGAAGTTGCAACATTTCAGCATCATTCTGAGCAAGAGGAGCTGGTGCAAACCCGCCCGAAGGTCGCGGCTATGGCACAGCCTCCCTCCGGCCAAACACCTTGGAGCACCCAGTGGCACCTTTCCCATGGAGGCAGCAGGCTCGCAGGTAATTTCGGCATGGCTACAGCTGGCTTTGGAGAAACTCAGCCTGCAAACAAGTCTGGGTCTCTTCCACATTTATCCATGAACACGCACGCTGCTTTAATCCAGCACCAAGGTTCCTTCTTCTTCATAACGTACTTGCAGCATTGATTTCCAGTCTTTGCACTATGGGAGCAATAACTAACCACGCTGTAATATTTTCCATTGCATATTTAACTTTGTATGCGTGGCACATCATTGCCAAAGCTTTTATTTTCAACCCTGCAGCCTGAGAAACGCGTGCATGAGGTACATCTTTAGCGAAGGAACCCCTTCAAAGTGATGCCTTCTCCGCTACAATTTTAAAGATCAGCACACGAACAAATTGCTGCACTTCTGACAGAGCGTTGCTATAAATATAGGAAGAGCATGTTTTCCTGCGATCCACAACTTCCAGTCAGATCCCAGCCCCCACCCGCTGCTTCCCTCGGTATTGTGCTGATGCCAAATCAGCAAATGTTCAGAGCAACAGGATAGGCCACAGCTGTAAAGCAGCAATGGCATCTTTGTATGTTGGGTTTGGTGTTTTTTTCTTCCTAGTGTGAAAGACCGGAGTAGTGCAACACTGAAACTGTATTGGCTAGGATAATAAATGGATCAGACAAATATAGCTGGGCATATGCTGAGCGTGGGTATGGGGTTTTAATTTCCCTTCTTCAAACCAAGATCTATAATAAGATGTTTCCTGGCTTGTGTGTGAGTGTTTTTGATAGCTTCGGTTTTTTTCTTTCTGGACACTTCTGGATGTGGCTGTACTAGCCAAGCACTGCACAGTAGCCACAGTGAATATTGTTTTACAGCTCTGAGCTGAGAGTACAGTAGGTGCCATAAACTATCCTGCAAGTCTGCTCTGTCAACGGGTGAGCACATTAACAGCCTTTCTTTGCAAACTGAAGCAGCATCAGAGATGGCAGAGGAAAGAGGTTTTCTTTGCAGGAGAAAAGCACATTTCTCTGCAGCTGGATGGTGGCTGTCAGAGCAAGGGAGGGTGTGCTTTTATTTTTTCTGCCTCTGCAGTCATAACAGGTAGTGGGGTTGCTCCTTGATCTTCTCCCTCACCAATCCCAAATCCAGTCCAGCCCAGTTCCCAGCTCTTCTCTGGGTGTCAGCAGATCCCGTGGCCATACAGCAAACAGAAGCCGCTGCAGGATTAAGGGGCAGGAGGAGCTGGTAAGAAGAAAGCTTCCCACAGTGTCGTGCATACACATTCCAGCAGCAGTTCGAGCCATGGACTTGCCTGAAACCACTCTCCACACAAGCTTTGCTCAGTCTGTACTGCACCCTTCATCTCTTAAGCCGAGCTAATCCAGACTGATATTCACCATCCTTGTCCCCCATTACAAAGGCAGGGCACCCAGAGCATCACGCCGTACAGCAGCTCGGAGCTCTGCTGCCGGCCAGGTTTCTCCACTGTTGCAAGTGCCGGTACATCACATACGGATGAAGCAGGGCCTTGGGGCTGGAGTGAGTTATGTGTGGTGACCACTCCTTGCACTGGACTTTAAAGTACCAGCCAGGGGAGGTAGCTTATTCAAAGCCCTACAAAATGCATGTACTTGCTTAAAATCCCATCTTCAGGTATCATTTGAGTGACGGATCTCACCTTTCCCTTAAAGAAAATGATCACATATCCAGCCTTAGCAGCTTTGAGCTAGGTGGTTCAGAAACCTGAAGGTGTATGCAAGGTACGCTCTTACTTTAACCCACAAGATTTATTTTTAAAGCCAGCGTCATATTTGGGAGAGGCCTGAATTGCAGCTGTCTTCAGACTGGAGCCAGTTCCCATGTCTCAGGTAGGACATTTCTAAGCCTCCTGCATAATGCTTGAACTTTAATATGATATGAGTCAGCATTGTAATGATGTTATGAAAAAGGCAAAAGTACTAGGAATGTGGTCTACAAGAATAGATCAAACTAGCTGGACCTATTGAGACTGAAAGAAGAGAAAGCTGAGGGAAGAACATGTCTCCAGGGCACAACAGGTCATCCAAGAGAGGGAGACATTTCTGCTGTCATATTAAGACACTTGCATCCCACCTCTGAGGATTCAAGTACCAGAACATCCCTGTTTGAAAAGGGATGACAGAACAGCAGTGGAGCATTAGCCCCTGCTCTGAAAGATTTCAGTGGGGAAATATTTTATTTCTTCTGTACCTTTGCTCCTCAACTCAGAAATGGGAACATCACCATGGTTCTGCCTATGCATGTTACCAGACGAAGTAATCAGGTGTATTTCAGGGCCTCATCCATCTCTCTGATATGTAAGTTGATAGCTCTGAGTGGATGCAGAGTTGGGACTCAGAAATGGCTTTAGGAAAAACCGAGGATAAGTGTGGGCTCTCCCACGGGTGGAGAAGGACACCACCCCGATCAGCTGCGGCTGTTTTCTTCTGCAGGCAATAACGCACATTCCCCCGGACCTCTGAAGCAGATAACAGGGGACAAGGGAAGAAAATAGGACCCAAACCAAGCATTTCTATAGGGATACAATTCCCTCCTGTGTCTTAAATACCCGCCCTCATTATGCTTTTGCCATTTCATACCCAGTGTGATCCCAGCTCTTTGCAGGGTGTGTGTGTCAGGCAGTATGTCTGGAATCAGCTGGACAAAGGGGGTCTGTTTCCCTCTTCCCTCTGTTTCCAGCCTGGCCGTGCTCAGCTGCTGGGACAAGGAGAGCTGGGAGCAACTGCGGGGGCAGCTGCGCCGCTGAGGAGCACACGCCTTCTGCTCGGCTTCGGCCAGGACTACCCTGCCACCAGTCCTAGTGCCGTGCCACCGACTGAGGCTCTGGGCTCAGCTGCCCATCCGTTCAGGCTGCCTGCAGTCATGGCCGTAATGCCCATGGCTGGGGAGAGCACTGCTGACAGACAGGTGGCTCAGCGGTGTACGCTGAAAAGGGTTGCCCCTTATAGAAGGGACTTTCCCTCAAAGCTCCCTGGGCTGGCTAACCTACGTGGTGTTTCACTGAGAGCTCTCAGCCGCTCAGCCTGCGCTGTGACTGAAGCTGCAGAGGCAAAATTCACATTATCCTGCAATATACTGAGACTTTGTCTCTGTTTCTCAGACCTGTTGGGTGCCTGGGCTACCAGTGCTTGCATTTCACTTTTGGGCTGAAATGTCCCATGGCCAGCCTGCTGTCAGGAGCATATTCTGCCTGCGCTCAGCCGATGTATCACAACCTCGGTATTGCATCTGTCCTCATTTTTTACCCTAGACCAGGCGGAAGGGCTGGGATGGCTTCCTGGCGGGAGTGAATCCTGGGCTGCAGGTGCATCCTTGTCCTGGCATAAAAGGCTGGAGGCACATGGCTGTAGCAGAGCCTCAGCTGGGGTGTGCCAACATACCCTGCCTGCAGGGAGAGCACACCTCATTGCCTCAGCAGGCACCCTGGCAACAGGCTTTTGCTCACAAATTTAGTCATAGTGTTTGTGTTCTCTTTTCCCAGGTGTTGCCAACACATCCAGGCATCCCTTTGCAACAGCAGACCAAGGCCCAGGCGTTGTGCGCATCTCCCAGGTCACACAGTATCTCACAGATGGCTCTGTCCATGCAGTCCGTGTTGGGCTCCATCTCTTCCTACGGATGTGGTGCAAACCAGGAGTTAAGACTGCATGACACTTGCTAAGGAATGCAGAGATACCTCTGTTTTGTGAGGGTGCTTAGGAAATTCTTCCTGTTTGAATCAACCCACAGCTGGCTGCTTTCCTCCTGTGCTGAGCGATCGTTTCCCATTTGTCTTGATTCCAGCTTTGCAGACGTGCGTGGACACCTCACACTGGTCTGAGATCAGCAACAAGACCATTGCCCCAGCAAAAGCCTGCATGCCAAACGTCTTACATAAACAATAATTAGCATTGTGATTGCTTCTGCTGCTGCTGCGGAATGGCCCCCTCTCGGCATGCCCATCATGGCTTTCCCCCAGGGGACCTTTTGGTTTTCCAGGAGGTTGCAAAGCTTTGATTGCACACCAAGAAAGTGGGACGTGGCACATAACCACCCATAAACCCTTTCGATGCTGACACCAAGCAAGATCGAAACTTGCTGCTGATGGTACAGCAGAGCACAAGGCAGCGTTCATGGTGCATGGTGCATGGTGCATGGTGCTCCACGAGCCCCAAGGGAGATGTGAGATGTTTTCCCTGTCCTTGGAGCAAGTGGGCTTGGCAGCACCATCCTTCCTCTCAAGCTGTGGTGGGAGAAGGGGTTAATTCACCGTTGACACTGAGTGCTGAAGTGTTTCATCTGGCAGCTGGTGCCAGGTGGCAATATACTTTCAACAGAAAGATATTCTGTAAAATGGAGTGGTGACCCAAGGAGGTGTAATTAGCTCTGCTGTCACATAGGAAAGAACAGGTTTGTACAGATTATTTCCAATTTCTAGCAACACCTGCTCACTTGCTTCAACCAGATTTCTCAAATAGGAACTAATTAGCACTTCCTTGGAAGCCCAGCTCTCTCCAGGCAATGGCGATACTCCTTCTGCAGGGGGGCACATTAATTACCATATCAGGAAAAGCTGATGGAAGCAGGAAACCATCTTCATGCCTAAAACTAATTAAAGGAGAAGGCAGAGCTCCCTAGACCTGGACTCCCTTGCTTATGCAAGGGGTGAGGGCTGTGCGGTGAGTTTCCTTCTCTGCATCCTTGAATGAAAATGGTATTTTGCAGCTGCGTGATTTCTGAGGGCTGCGGGTGAGGGCCACATGGTTCTTCTTGCCCCAGGGTCTGAGCCCAGCAGCTCAGGGCAGTGCTCATGTCGATGCAGCAGCGGCACAGAGCTGACCCTGACCACTAGGGTGGCTCAGGACTGCAAGGAGCCCTTGTACTGTCTGTTACATGGTAACTACAGTTTGGGAGTTAATGGTTTTAATCAATGCCTCTGTTGGCAGAGCACCAATCTAACCAACCTCTTCTTAAAGCAGAGGGTTGTGATGAAGTTAATGAAGTCTCCCAGTATCCTGGGAAATGGATGAGCGGTGTTACGGTGCTGCAGGTGAGTGTGCCAAGGCACAGGGTGTGTGACTGGCCAGGGCAGTCCTTCCTCCTCAACAATCCTTCATTCCTGCTACTCACCACCAGCTCTGCTGAAGCTTTACAGCAAAGAAGCTCCTGCTGAAAGAAAACCTTCTGCTTTCTCCTCCTGCGTGAAGGGTTGAGGTGTAGTCATCTGTCCCCAGCCCTTGCTCCGTGACACATTCCTGGAGGTGTTTCTCTTTCCTTTCAACACCCTTATCCATGAAATCCATCCTCTTTTGACAGCTGCAGTTTTGTGGAAAATGTGCCTTTTGAGGATGTGATTTGTACTGAACTGTCTCCCTTAGGGTCTGCCATACACTGTCCGCAGAGCACAAGGTGAGAAGGCACAGTCTCACCTTCCCCACGTTTGAGGCCATGCAACCACACCTCATCACTCATGCAGTGAGTCTGTTAGCTTGGTCTTTGGGTGAAACACCTCTTCCAGGCAGCTCTCCAAGCTGGCTTTGACCGTCTCAAAAGATGGAGACCCTGCTGTTTCCTCTGGCGTTTGCCTCTGACTCTCAAACTTGCACTCTTGCTGTGTTTCTGACTTAGTTTATCCAGCTTTGGTCTACAGCTTTTACTTTTTGCTCTCCCTCTTTCTGACAGAGTCTTTTAGTGCCTGGAGTTATGTGCTCGGGCACTGTCATTGAATCCACCATCTCGGTAAGATACATGGCTCTGGATGCCTCCCTGTAGGCATCTTCTCCAGCTCTGGAGCTGCTTTTGTGGCCTGCTTCTGCCCTCTTCTCAATTTTACCTTGTCTTTTTGCAACCAGGGGCATGAGGACACAGATGCTGTGTTTTAGCTCCAGGTTAAAAACTCTTTTGAGTGTATATGCAAGGATCTTCTTAACACTTTGTATTACGGCATTGCTTACTGTTCGTCTGCTATTTCCCTGCATCTCCTTCTCTGTTTTCCTCTCCTACCCATAGCACACTGAGCTCTTGAACACTGAAAGGAGCAGAAAAGGCACAATTTCAAAACTCATTTATGGAAACCAATTTTTTCCCCTACCTAATATATGTGGAACTCGCCACCTTAAAACAAAGGTGAGGTCAAGCAGGGAAAATGTACACCAAGACATCTACAGGAATAACCTTTTTTTTTTTTTTCTTAAGAGTTTTCAGAGAGCTGTAAGTCCTTAGACCCTCTGGCAGTCTTAACTCATGGGGGCTTCTGAGAAGTTCTGGCTCAGGAAGGTTGTTCGGTGTGGGCTGTGCAGTGAAACATCTGGCAGTGCTGACTGCCAGGCCAAGGTAGGGAAGGAAAACGACCAACAGCCTGGGCCAGCAAGGCAGCTCCTACGTATCTGTGCGTGTTGTCAGGTCCCTTGGAGAGAGATGTGTAACCTTCCAGAGAACAGAAATCCCTATTCCCCAACTGACCTAGTTTATTTCCACACCTCATTTAACATGCCTTATAGTATTTTATAGACTCGCTTCTGTAACGCAACGTTGAGCTATTATTTAATGAAACGATCCCCAACAGGGACCTTAGGAGAGCTAATTGTACATAAAAGCTTTGGGGGTTGGGGTGGTGGGAAGATTCCACAAATGCTTTAAATACAGAATTTTGCTTCTCTTTAATATCTATTTATTTCTTTATTAATAGCCTCGATTCAGTTGGAATTCTGCAGACACACATCAGCAGTGGTATTGATGAAATCTCTGGTGCCAGTGCAAACCGGGAGCATAATCAGGCCCAGAGAAGTAGTGTTTTAATTTTTCTATGACCATTTTGCCCGCTGGGACTTTATTTTAATGGCATTGGTAGATGTATGAAAAAACAGTTGCAGGAGACTTCTAAGGGGGGAGAAATTCAAGGAAGTCCCTTTATCAGTGGGTCTGAAAGTTTGGATACGTTTTGAGGCAGCTCTATTTGAGGTCTCTCTGTGGATATCTGTCCACACCCGTAGGAGCAGGAGGCTTGGCCATGGATCAAGCAGTGCTAGAGGGAACCCCGTTCCAAGAAAGGAACACGTGTTTATTATTTTTTCCTGCCTTTTTCTCAGCAAAAAATTTGCAAAATAAGTATGATCCATTGTTTTTTGATGACCACTTGAATGCTTTATAAAGATGTGATCAAGCAGTATTTTATTATTATTATTTATATTCTTTATTATTATATCCAATATCTCAGCAGACTTGCAAGCGTTACAGCAGACCCCAGGGAGGTCTGGTGTGTTGGCACAACTTGTAAAGGATCACTTACTGTCATCCATCATGACTTTGCATTGGGGAGCAGGGAATGAAATGGAGCAAACCTCACTCTCCAGGACCTGGATGACAAAGAAACTTAAGGAGCACCGAAGTACTATTGATGATATGAAGTAGAAGAGGACGTACAAGTTCTGCTTCTTGTCCCACGGAGGCTTTTTAGCATGCCAATCACCATGAAATGAGGACTTCCAGTATGGGCTGATGAGTAGTTACTTTTTCTGCTGCTGCTGAAGCCACTGGAAAAATCTGATTGATCCAGGATATCACGTCACAGCCTAATTCTCCTTTCTGCAAACACCCATATGCTCATGTTTAGTGCTTAACAAAAGGTAAGCTCCAGTCAATGGGAAAATGGGCTTAAGAGCTTTATGCCCTTTCTTAAGTGCTTTGCTGGGTCCGTCCCCATGCAATGTGTCAAGCACCCATTAGTCTCATCTTTTATCGTTGTAATATAGACAGCTCCTCAGAAATAACCCTTTCCACACAAAGGTGGGGTGTGCATATGCTCTTCCTAATAACGACATGTGTTTGGGTGATGTTCTGGCTTTCTGCTCTGAGGAAATAAAGGGAGGGGAACATGATGGTCTTGGAGCAGGTACAAAGCTTTCAGACGTCCGGCTCTGATGAAGTTGCAGCAAGTATCTCTCTTTGTGTTGCAGGGCCTGACAGCCCAGTGAAATAAAGAAGAATAAAGCGAACTGTATGACAATGGAAAATGCTGAGCTCCCTGAGTAATTAAACATTGTGTAAGGCGGTCGCATGCTTGCAAGGATTATTAATACAGTCACGTTTGCATTATATAAAGGGTAATTAAAACGCAGCCTGCTTACCATTGATTACACCCTTTGCCCGGCATTCGTAGCAATGGGTGCACAGCCAGGCAGCAAAGGTGGCTCGGGAGGCGACGACTGCCAGCAAAAGGAGAGGCGGTGGGGGACAAGATGCCTGAGACCATGGGACCACAGCTGTGCTGTGGCTTTGGAGAAACCCCAGACAAATCACCCTGCAGAATGTGTCCTCTCCCTGACAGCAGGGGCAGGAAGGTGCCTTCTCCTCCGCCGGTGCCACAGCCACCAAAGCTTGCCTACAAGACACCCTTTTGGGATCTGGCGAACGTGGGGAGTGGTGGGTTTATAAGCAGCTCTCAGTAGAAAGCTAAGCTGGCTGTGGATTACAGATGAGTGCACCAGAAGTGACGTTGCCAGGGTGCCCTAAGGAAGCTGGGAGGTGACGGATGTCTACACAGAGGGAGGTCACTGGCTACAGCGCAGCCAAGAGCTGCCCTTGGCAGACTGCTCTGGTTTTGCCAGCCCTGCTCCCTGTGGACAGACATCCAAGCCCCGCGGGTACCACACGATGCTCTCAGGAGCATGGGGTGGCGCAGATCTGTTAAGAGCAGTTTCCTGAGGTGGTGCGGAGCAGACCCAGGCTGCAGATGTCAGCCAGCCCCCTCACGATTCCCAAAGCCCAGTTTCGTTAACAATGAGGCATTAAAGAAGGGAGCGGGCCTGGCTGTGGCTTTCTGGCAGCACCACCTGAAAGATGAAGGGCAGCTTCACTTGTATGATGCTGCACAGGAACGTGCATGCCAAGAGGGGTCTGAAGTTATGTGCTAATTGTGGAGGTTGCGGGGAGCATTTTCCACTAGTTCTCACAGCAGGGAGAGGCGAGGTGCCCAGACCAAGGAGAAAGGACCCTACACTCCCTGATGTCAGCTCCTGTGAGCCCTTGAACACCTGGTTTGCATTTTCCATTGCATAAGGCACCTTTTGGTGCTGAAGAGGGGTTCCAGCAGAGCTGGGGAGGATTGGTCTCCTCGGGATGCTCTGCTTTTTGGAGCTCTGCGCTGTCTGCTCCTGGCAGGGCTTGCAAAGGAAACGCCGTAAACCCGTGTACGAGGCTGTAGGGATGCTGTGAGCACACCGTGTCTATGTTCCTGATTATTTCTCTGTGTTCCTGATTATTTCCCTGGGACTCCTGTCCTTGGTGAGAGGGCGCTTCTGAGGCAGCGGCAAAGGCAGTGCCTCCGAGGAAGCTGGAGCTAAAAGTACACAGGAGAATGAGCTGGACCTGCTGTTTTCTCCATGGAAACACGATTGGCACTCAGCTGTTAGGCCCAGCAAATCCAATTATGGCTGTAGACAGAAATGCGTTTAAAAAAAAAAAAAAGCCAAGATGGTGTAAATGAAAATATAACCGAGTGCTTCAGAAGTCTTGGGGTTATTTCTTTGTTTTTTACAGTTCCAACTACATACCAACTACATACCTTACCCCTTGGGGCTGTGAGTGTTGAATGATGTTTCCCATGGTGGGCATCCCTGCCCTGCGGTGGCAAATGCTGGCTGGCCCTAGCACTAGATCTTTCCTAGATCAGCTAAATTATGGGGCTGGACAGGCAGCAAGCACCAAACATCTTAAGAGTAACTTTCCATGCAATGGGCCTGAATAACCAAAGCCTGAGCTCCCGGAGATGGCAACTGGGAGGCTGTAGCCCCCACTCCTGCCCCAACAGCCCTCCAGTGGCATGTGGGAAATTGCTTTTAAATACAAATTCGTGTTCCTTGCAATTCAGGGGACCCTTCTTAAAGACACTCAGAGAAATGCCGTGAGGTGGGAAGCCACAACCTGAGTTTGAAAATCCTGGTTGCAGATGGATGTTTGGCCTGAATAGCCACCAGAAGTTTTCTCCCTGTGTTTTTATCATTCCCCATCCCCACAGGTGATGTGTTCTCTGTTGGGTTGGGAGTGAAAATTTCTTGCAGCTAAATAGCTGCAACTGGAATGCGAACACAGCACTTTTCAAAAAAAAAAACCCCAGTCAAATTAAGATCAAAAGCTCCCCTGACCTCAGCCCTGTCCTTGATGCAGTGTTTTAGCCCACGTAGCCTCCTCCATGCAGACCTAGGTAGCACTGCCAGCACCTCCCGCTCCCCAGACCGCTGAGCCAGGCAGCGGAATGCCGCCTTTTCTCACTTGCAGGTCGTGGGGAGGAATCTGCCAGCAAAGCCACAGACTTCAAAACCCCCTTTTTTCTGTCCGTGAAAGGAATTAATTGCTTTAACTGCGCACGTTGTGGCAGGTACAGTTTAGTATCTTTTTAATTGGCACCTCATCTGCACCTTCTGCATTCCCTCATGACTGGTTTGAGGTCTTTTTTTCCTGTTTAGTCCCTGGGTGGCAAATCTATGGAGAAATCAGGAGATATGGATGGCTTTTCTAATGCTGCTGCTGCCTTTGCTTGACTGGCTTTCAGACGCTTATCTAAAATATGGTTCAGTTTCCCCAGCTGTAAAATGGAGGTTGTTGCTTAATCCCCTTTAAAAACTGCTCTGAGAGCTTGGGGTAGAAACCAGCCAGCGGGCTCCAAGTTGAGTAAGTTTCTATTTTTCAAAGCTGTGACAGTTTTCTCTTAATTCTGTGCTTTGAAATAGAGAGAAGTATGCAAATGTTCAACTTTTTTGGGGGCGTGGTGGTTTTTAAAAGCTCTATAATTTTGGTATGGTGGAAAACTTAAAAATAAATTCTTCCCACAATATTTTAGCCTTGCACTGGACCAAATCTTGATGGAAGCAATATTGCTGTTGGTTATAATTGTTGGGCTTCTGCCTTTCTCTGTTGTGGAAACCACGTATCAGGGTTAGTTGTAGGGTCTCATCTCAGCCATACTGCGCTTTCTCATCTCGGTTATTCCCGACTGAAAGCAATAAAACATCTCGTATCCAAAAGGATACATTTCAGGCTCTTTGGGGAGAAAATAACACCCCGTGGTGAGAAGCAGGTCCCTCTGTAGAGGAGCGTGCTGGCACAGGTAGCCAGGCATGCTCCTATGCATGGAAATGCAGAGAGGAATCACCCAGATTTTCCGGGGGGATTCCATCCCCCAAAACCAAGCCCATTGGAGGAGTTATCCAGCCCATCTTCACAGCAGCGGGCAGGTCTGGGTGTCATTGCATGGGTTCAGGGAGAGGTGTATCAGCCCCTGAATCGCCAATGACCTTCGCAGATCCTGGGCAGATGATGCTCCACTCTGCTTTGCCGGCAGCTGGAGCAACCCACAGCCCAGAGCAGCGGGGTGCGCATTCCTGGGACTGTCCCCGTCCTGCCCCGGTGGTGGGCTGGAAGGAGACACCCTGTCGCGTGGCCACAGGAGATTCGCCGATTACGCAGGTGGCCCCATGCAGGTAGTTTTGCTTAATGGTATTAAACAGAGGATGATAACGTTGCCTCGGGGATCAAGTGGTGAGCGTTGTACAGCATGACCTGCAGCAGCAGTGTGAGTCTTCAGAGAGGCCCTGGATGTCCGGGGACCCAGCCGGTAGGGGACATTTCCTGGGGAAGGAGGCTAATGCCCTGGAACAGGTGGGCTGCTAGCAATAAACCCCACCTATTCCAAGGTGTGCAGCCCCTCTGTTTCAGCCCAAGGACTTAATTTCATTTTACAACATTTTAACTACTATTTTGGGGCAATCTCTGAACATACCGAAGCCATTTATCCCCCTCCATCTCCTCTTGCCCAGACTCATCATCAGCCCAAGGCCACCTCTGAATGTGCCAAAGCCATCCAGCCCCCTCCATCTCATCTTGCCACTGCTTTCCACTGCTGCCACCACTGAAAATGAGCTCCACAGTTAAAAACAACTGGTTCAGAGGCGGCTATGTGTCTGCGGCTGCATGTGTCTGGGGCGGGGGGAACCAAATATCAAATAACAAATCAGTGAGGCGGTATTGGGATCTGCTTGCTGGCACGTGGGCGGAGGGGAGAAGGACAATGTGCCCACCAGCAGTTGCTGGCTCGGCTCTGGTGACACTGTCGGCTTGTCCTGTGTCCTCTCCAAAAGGCTGGCCCCTGCAGGGGTGGGAGCCAGAGCTGCCTGCCGACCCCCTCCAGGGCAGCCAGGCTTTGGGTGGTGCATGGTGCATCCAGCTACAGTAAGAAGTTGCTATAAGGGGGAAGTTATAGTATATATATAAATACACATATAAATAAAAGTGTAGTACCTAAAGTGTGGATCATCTCCATTGTCAGTCCAGCAAATGGCAGTTTCAGACACTTTAAATCCTTAAATAAGCTGCTCCCTTAACTTCTGGGAAGGCAGCACAAATTTTGGGCGGGTTTATGTCGGAAGGGAGGGCTGATGAACTTTTGATGAACCAGGGCTGGAAGCAGACAGTCTCTGCTATTGAATCAGCCCCGTGTAAGGCTGGCCTCATTAATGAATGTCAGAGACCCCGCCTGAATCAGGGGTTTCAGGCCTCTGCTTTTTCTCTTTTAATTGCATTTTCCAGAGTTCACAGGCCAGAGTAAGCAGGGAAATTTGTGATGGGTCAGAAATGGCTGTGGTTTGGAAAGAATTTCAGGCATCCTTCATGTGACCTCCTCCTCCTCCTCCTTGCACACAATTGTTGCTTTTAAAAGAAGCAGCGATAATGGGGGACCAGGGGATCTGATCTGCCTTGCAGAAATCTTGCCCTCAGACCTGCCATTTGCAACTCCCTTCTTTGATCCGCAGGCAGGGAGCTGTCAGTGCTGTGCGGGGGGATGTCCGAGGGCAGGGGGCTGGCAGCCAGGCACCCCTCGCCTCAGTTCCCTGCCGGAGCGGATGAGCCAGAGCCGACAGCAGCAATGAGGCACTTTACAGTAGCAGCTTCAGCTACAGCTCCTCTGCCGTCAGCGGCGGTTTGGAGTTGATCTGGAGCTGAGTCAAGGCTTGCAAGACCCTGCAGTGGATGGGACTCGCTCCTTAACAGCCTGTTTGAAGACGAGGGGAAAACTCCCCTGTGCTCCCTTGCTGACTCAGCTGGCCCAGGCAGCTGCTCTCGTTAATCTTGAATAAGCCAATTAAGGCTGCACGTTAGGAATGCCTCTCAGCTGAAGGTTTGCTTGAATACAGCCTGCAAGGTTGAATTCATAGTGCCCCAAATTCCAGCAGAGCCTCTCTTACCTGGAGGGTCAGTTGTGTGCCCTCAGCTCCTCCCATGCTATGGGCAGGGTGTGATTTAATTGAATCAAACCCGTCAGGGGGTGAATGGCAGCCCTGGGTTGCCCAAGGGCCAGTGGGTCTGGAGCATAGCGGAGATGAAAGCAGCGCTGGTTTGACCACCACTAGGTAAGTCCTGATACAGCTTCCATGTCTCAGTTTCCCCATCTGCAAAACCAGTGATGCTCGTGAAATGTGCAGGACATCCCAGGGCATCCTGCGATGAATGTGTGGTGGTTGTAGCGCCAGGTCAAATCGAGTGTGTGTCTCTGGAGGGGACATGTGACATGATATCACCATGCAAGAGGGCCAGACTGCTGGGCTTTTGAGCGTTCCCTCTGACAGCCTCGTGGTGTGATCTCTCTGTGAAGTGTTTTTAGGCTTCCTGATGAAAAGCTGAAGCAAGGCGGCGTCAGCTCCAGCTGACTGCCTTGTGCTTCCTGACATAAGCGTGGTAGGAAATTTGACCCAGCGTGAACAGGCAATGGTTATCCCTGCAAAACTCCAGGACAAATTGCCTTCCTCAGGCCTGAGACCCAATGCCAGGGCTGGTGGCAGCTCATCTTTACCTGCGATTCCCAGGCTTCAAAAACCTGCTCTAATTAGATCTGAGAGGCAAGATGATATGTAGGAGCCCAGATCCCTACTTAAATGTTGCACTGCAAGATAGGAGGTTGTTTGCAAGAGAAGGAGGGATGGGCATTGTTTTCCCTCTTTTTTTTTTTTTTTTGGTTATTTTAATTGTAAGAAGAAAAGCTCCCTTCAAAGAATACCTCCCTGTGAATTTATAGTCCTCCAACCCAGTACTTTATGATCTCAACAAGAAGCTCATAAAAATGAATGTTTGGAGAGGGGGAGGAAAAGAAAAAAGTATAAAAGAGGCACCAGCAAGTCTCAGCTGAAAACCTAGAGCGAGGTTTCCTAAGGTGAGAGTTCCTTAGAACTGTAGAAGGAGCTGGACCTGCTCAGGATGGGAGGGTGATTTTATAGGATACCTTGGACTGGGGCTCTTCTCCATGTCGGTGGCTCAGGAGGCTAGGCAGCGAGATCCTCTCAGCATAGGGGCATCCTGCGAAAGCCGGGGTGGGGTGGGGAGACAACGGGCTTTGCTTCACTTGATGGCAAAATCCTGGACCCAAGAGGGGTCTCAGGGAGTCTGTGAGGAGATCACCCAACTAGGAGATGGAGTGACTCGCTTGGAGGAGGTGTGGGTCTCTGGGCTGTGAGCACTTGTATTGTGGCAGGGGTGTATGTGAAAAGCTCAGGGCTTGGCACTTCTGTGGGGATTCAGGAAAATAGATTTGGTTTCTGAACCCTTTCTAGTTCCCCAAGATCCAAGAGAGCATGGTGCCCAGCAGAAGGCCCTGTCCTGGACAGGGACAGGCTCTCCACTGCCTGTGTGTGGCAGAGATGTTGCACCTTAAAGACCCTGAAGGCTAGGAACAGCAGGGCAGTACACACTAAAAACCATGGAAATGCTTAGAACCTGGTATCCCGTAGTCTCAGTTTCCATGTGAGGGAGGGGGAGTTATTTTTAAATTTTTTTTTTTTTTTCTCTCATCCGCACCCCTAATGACTGTATTTAAGGAGCGGTTTTTACATGTTCTGGTTCAGCAGCCTCTGAGCACCTTCCCCTTGTGTGCTGCTGGAAACGAGCAGGCTTTGCTCTGCAAAAGACCTCTCAGTGGGTCTGGTCTCCTGAGTGCACCCTGGCCACGCAGCTCAGCTCACTGTGCTCCAGGGAACTTCAGCACCACAGCTGCCGGGTTTCTACTGTCTAGAAAAAATCAGGGCTCCTTTCAGGCACCTTAATGCCAGCTGGGAACATCGGTCTGATCCTCTGCCCTTTAACCTCGCATGGCCAGTGTTCCTGTGGCCACATTTCTGTGCTGGATTCGGGAGTCCCGGGGTGTCTCCATGAAAGCAGATAAGCCGTAACCAAACCCACCTGGGTTCACCTGTGCCCTTCAGGGTTCTGCCTGCCTTTACAGCTTCTGGGCTGTTCCCACCTTCTCAGTCCCCTTTTCAAATTGCGAACCTCATCACCCAGCACAATCAGTATGGGCTGGGTAAAACCAAGCCCAGCTTTTCCTCCGTCCCCCCCATCTCCCGCGTATGAGGAGCTCATTTTACCCCTTTTGCTTCAGGGGTTTGCTGGAAGCTTGGAGAGATGCTTGCCTGCTCTGATCGGCTAAGGGGAGGTCTAATGCGTGCCTAGGACCTCTGGGTGCACACCAACTGTCCTGCTGGAGCCGGCAGCAGGAAGGGGTGGCCCGCAAACCATGGCAGCGGCGCTCGCCACTCTCCAGAGCTGCTCTTTGAAGGCCATGCAAGGATATTGTCCCTAAAGGGGCATTAAGGGCTTGCTCCTGACATAAAAGTATTTCCTCTCCTGCTTTCCAAGAGTAACTTTCACAATTTGTGCTGTGGAAATGGGGAAAGTGCAATATTTCACTTACACTTGCTGAAATTTGCTCAGTCTTTCCAAAATAAGAAATTTACCTCCTGGCCAAGGACCAGAATGGAAAATTTAAGAAGAGTAAATATTTCTGAGCGTGTGTGGGTAGTGGTTTTGATTTTGTGTTTGGTTTTTTTTTTTTAAAGTTGCAGGGGGTGGGTGCCCTTTCTCCCTGACTCCTTGTGGTGCTGCAATGGGATGGCCCCATTTTGGGAGGCGCAAGCTGACGTGATTCCGCTTGGTTTCCCCCACTCCTGACTCGGGGGCTATGACAGAAACCCTGGGGATGATAGCCTGTGTAATTCGGGCCGTGCATACACTGGGATAGGTGAGCTTGGGCGCAGCAGGGAGGCTGGGTGAGCTATGGCTGATACCCTCTGTGCCCTTGCACGCATGTATGCAGGTGTGCACGCGTACAGAGCCACAGAGATGAGTGCTCTTCTCTGCACGGCACCCATATGCATATAGGAAAAAAGAAACCTGCTTTTATAGGCTTTATCTGCTCTCTTATGCAGGCAAGTCCTCAGAAATGTTAATTACTGAGTGTAAGCTGTTGGGAAATGACTGCACAAGTCCATCCATTTGCTGGTAGGCTCATTTCCCCAGCATCCTTCCACCCCTGCATTTTAGAAAGGAAACGGATTTATTATGAGGCAGTGCTGTGGAAAAAGCTGCCTTAGAGAAACACGCTAGATAAGCTGGGAAAGGCTTGAGTCATGGAGCTTTTTGTGGGCTAATAGAATAAAACTGCTCCACAAAAACATTATCGTTGGGGAACATGGGCTGAAAAGGGAATGATTCATGTGAAATAAGGGATGTGTCTGCATTTCATATGAATCAGTGCTATGCAAAGTGGAAGAGGGCTGGAGCAAGATGAGCACCCAAGACCTGCCCTTAAGCATGGAAAAGATTAAGCACCTTTATTAAAGACCTCGGCAGGAGGTAGTAAGGACGGTGAGATAGCCTTGGGAAAACCACAGGACGGAGATTCCCCAGGGCTAACGCGAAAGCCGTGTTAGAAGCCTGGATGATTGCTGATAGAGTTATGATTAAGGACAAGCAGGCAGAATTTCCCGTGATATTCCATGCAAGCTGAAACAAATCTCTTCACCTCTCCGCACCTACACTACCTCATCTAGGAACTTGAGAAAACAAACCCCTGCCGAAAAGGAGCTTTCTGGGCTAAATGCAGTTCACTGGGAGCCACTGCTTCAGAGGAGACTTCGTGGAAGAGATTGGGGAGGAGGGAATCTGTGACCTTTTTTCTCTCTTTCTTAAGGAGAAATTATCCCCCTCCACTAGTGAATGTTTCACAGGCAGCAGAACTTGTGCTCCTAATTCAAGAAGGGCTTTTGAAACCCACCCCTAATTTCTTCCCTGATGTTGCCACTGGCTGAGGTGATGGAGGAGAAGCGGATTTGGCTTTTGTGGCATCTTTGCTTTCTTTCTGCCTTGGTGAAGACCCCATGGTAGCGCTGTGGTTATCCAGTGATGCATGTAAGCTGCAGACCCCAGGGGACCAAAGGGGCCAAAAAGCCGCTGTGTTTCTTGCTGTACCTTTGAACATGCATCTGTATATCATGGCGGGGCTGCTCCTGCCTCTGAGAGTCCCCTGAGATACCGTATTACTGTATTTGAACCAAGACTTTCTGTCACACGCTATATTTAGGCTGTGGATTTGCATTGTTAACTTGCAGGTCTTAATGAGCAGGGGGCTTGCTTGTGGCACCGAGTGCTCGGCTCTTGTGGGCTGCGGCAGCCTTCGAGCGGAGGTCCCTGTGGTGCCTCACTTCTTGGAAGTAGCACAGATGCAATGCCACCAGGCAGGGCTGGGGCTGTCGGGTGCTCGGGAGAATCCCTGGTTGCCAGGACTACCCCTCCCCTGCACACTCATGGTTTAACCTGCTTTGCAGGGTCTCTTGCTAAAACAAAGTGGTCTGGGTGACAAAATGGAAAAACTGGTCATCAGTGATTCACAGATAGATCCTAAAAATATATGGCTATTGTTTCTTTTCTTATGACCCAGCTGGGATGAGTTGTTTTATAGAGGAAGCACGAAGATAAACAAACAATCCCAGCAAGCGATGGTGAAGGCTGTGGTCCAATTTTTTTCAGCTGCCTGAATTTGACTCCTGGACCTCCTTTGCCATCAGGTTCCACCTCTCCAGCTCCCTCTGAGCAGGAGGGCTGGGAAAGGTGGCTGAGGATGTCCCTGTTGAATGCCAAGCTGGGATACTGAATGTAGGGACATGCTGGGGTGCTCAGGCCATGACATTTCTCCTCACCAGGTCACTGATTCAGCTGCGGGCCATCGGGGCTGGGGAAATGATGGGGAAACTCCCATGCTGGCGTGGTCTTGTGAGCAGGAAGCTGCTGTGGATGGGAGATCCCACTGGTGGGTGTCATCAATCTGGATGTGGTCTTTTTGCAGCACCTGGAAGTCCTCCAGTGCTGCTAGCAACATCTGATGAGACATTCATGTGAAATGATCTTGCTGACCCCAGCCTGGCTCTACAGCTCCCACCTTCTGCGCTCGTGGAGATATTCCTGCCTGGTTCAAGCTGAGCCACCTCCTTCTTCCCAGCTCCCAGCATGGCTATCACCCTGCTTAGTAGCTTAACCCTGTCACCTCTAGCATGGCTTTCTGAGCATAGGGAGGAAGCACAGCACTCATTAAGCTAAAAAACCAAACCCAAACAGGTTGCAGGTGACGTGAACTTGTGAACACCAAGATACAAACCACTGCTTGGGAGGAAGCTCCTTTTAGCAGTAGGTTGATCCATAACAGCTCATTTCAAGTTTGGTGATGGGGTATTTTGGTACCATCTTTGACCTACTGGTTCCATTCAGAGAGGACACGGGTCCCTCATGTAATCACACATACCTGCATTTGTACACATTTCCTAAACCACAGCGAGTGATTTGGCTCAGAGCCTCGCATGGCCTTGATTTATTCTCCTGACATTATACAAAATAAGAAAAATATGGAGTGAGGCAGCACTGCTTCTCAGTAATCAGCTCCGCAGCTGGTGTGAATCAACCCAGCTCCCGGCTTTTTGTGGAATTACACCCTTTGCACACCAGAAATGGTGCGACCCCTCACATGAGGGGATCCTCTAAAACCTGTCTCACTGTCAGACCTTGCACAAGGATCCAGCCAGCGATATTTAATTTTGCAAGCACCATATACAGGCATGGCTTTGTGGGTTTTGTTTTTTTTTTTTTTTTGGCAAGTTGGCTGTCCTTAGCAGAGCAGGAACGGGACAAGCAGGAACAGCACATCTGTCTCAGGGATGCCCCAGTGCCACTCTGCTGTCTGGGAGGCACTGGAGGGAATCTCTGGTCAGCTCTAGTCTTGGTGTTTTCTCTCCAGCAGTTGCTTAATCACACTGGCTTTATCTCCCCTGCTGGAATTCTTTTGGAGTGATGGGGAAAGAAGTCTGTGCAATAACCTCAGCCCCTCTGCTCCAGGCACGTCTGAGCCCAGAGCCAGAGTATGGTCAGTGGTTTCCTGATGCATCACACCACACCTTTCAATCAGAGCACCTCCAAGCCCTGTGGGTTTGCCAGCCCAGAGCCTGGCTCTGCTGCTGAAGCAGATGCTCTTGAGCTTGGTTCATACCAGTGAATTTAGGATGCAGGCTGCCTGGGGGTTGCCCATGTACCTCATTGTGTTTGGACAGGAGTACCCAGGATCTGACAGGTTTGCCCTTAGCCCTCAATAAGCCTAACAGAAAACTCAAGTATATCATTGTATAGACATTGGTGAGTCTGTAATGTAGTTTTCATTTTGTCATGTGAAAAAGAACCTGCTATTCTGAATTATTTTTAATAACAAGGTTTGCTGCTTCAGCAGGTTGGCAGTCTACATGCTAGGTCAGGCTGAGCTGCTGGGCAAGACATGTCTGACCCCTCCAGCACAGCCTAAGCCTTTGTCACATAGCCTCCTCGTCTGGTAATCTCCAATGCATTTCAGCTCTTCCTAAAGACTGACATGTCACACCCTTCTAATGGCATCTGGATCACTATCACCTTCCCCGCAGCTTCAGACACTGTAGGGGTTGATGATGTCACCTGATCACTGGCTGGAGCAGCATGATGTGCCCTGAGTGTGCTGCTAGGTTGAGGTTAGCATAGGGAGGGAAAACTCAGGGGGCTGGGAACACCTCTCATGGTCCCTGTCCAAGGACCCCAATCAGCCTTCAGCACCTCCTGCCCTGGTCCACCCCTGCCAGGGCTGGAAGTGCAAGGTAGGCTTGGGGAGCCAGTCATGGGTGGGAGAAGATAGGGGAATGATGGCTTCCTGACATGGAACTTAGGTGTCTTGGACAGTGTGGGTGCCTCAGGGAAGGAGGCTGATGGGTCTGTGTCTCTCCAGATCACAGGGAACAGGGGTCCCTTTCCATCAAGCACCATTATGGTGGATTTGAGGTGAAAATGAGCCAGAGTTCTTCACCAAAAGGCACAGGAAGTGGCTGCACTCACTCAGCATTTGATTCCAGCCCTTCTCCTGTCTCTGGCTCCCTGCTCCTTCCACTGAGCACCTGGAAATGGCTGACTAATGAAGATGTGCAGATGGTCATCACCTTCTGCATTATGCAGCACGTGGCTAAAAATAGCCAAGGTTGCCAGCCCAGGCCCAGCTCTGCTGGGAAAGATTTGTGGGACAGAGTCAAGAAGAGATTTGTACGCTGGTGCCATGGCAACATATCTCAAAATGAGAGTGGCGGGACAGTGGCAGCGTGGTGATGCTCCACTAGCGAACAGGATGACCCTGGAGAAGCGGGCAGTGGCAAGGTGGACCATTGTTCCTACTGGTTGCTTGCAGGAGTCCCTTCCACAACACCCCTCCCTAACCTGCAGCCATCAGCTTCTGGCCAGCCAAAAAGACACTTGTGAAGAAAGATAGACTAAAATAAGGAAAATGTGCCTTGTTTCATTTGCATTTAGGTGGCAAAGATAATGATAATCCAGGAATTACCAGTGAAGGTGATATGGGTAAAATTACAGCAGAGAGTGAGCTGTATTTCTTTGTTGTAGCCTTATAATCTGAAGTGCTTATACTTCTCTTTTTTTTTGGGGAGCTTCCGCTGTTCTGCTCATTTTTAGGTTAGCCATATGCTGCCTGTTGGGTGTAGTGCTCCAGGTTCTTGTTGGAGGAAAACTCAAGTAGGCTGAAGTTTCACTAGAAGATGGAGCTCACTGAGAGTGTTATAAATGCTGTCCAAACCAAAGAGAGCAAAGGTCCATCCTCAGCTCTTTGATGATGACAAACAGCAGAGCCATGTTGTGCTATGTTGTCTCATGATGTCTGCGAACTGATGGGTAAAGCTTCACTGTTTAATGGGAAGGAAAAGGAGACGGGAACTGAACTGAGATAAACAATTCTGGTACTTCTGTAAATATTTTTTCTGCAAAGGGTTGAGGAGTAGGAGGTTGGTATTGTTCTTCACTCCAAGTGACCTTAAAAAAAAATACATCAACTTTTGCTTGCAAAATGTTGTTGGATGCATCTTTGATTTCCACTCTGTTTTCACCTGAGGGAACAAGCTGAACATCCTGGACCTTATTTTCACGTGTGACATGACATATCTCAATTTTCAGAGGATGCTTATGAATTTTTTTTCAGGAGCTTAGAGGTTTTTCATACTCTTCGCTCCCAATACTTTAGATGGCATCGTTTGAAATGGGCCCAGCATCAGGGCATCTCAGGCCCCTTTGAAACCTCACTGTGGATACCGAAAACCAAAATCGCCAGCTCTGCAAAAGCACCTTCACCCTTGCTCTAGGGTGACTTATGCGTATGGGCTTTTACTGAGATGGCCATGGGTATTTGGTCTGCTCGTTTGAGTAAGGGAAGTGGTGTAGGGAAACTGAAGTGGAAACGGGTACAGCCCCAAATGTTTGGGTACAGGAGAGGAATTGAAGCGTAGCCACGTTTTGCAGAAGTCTCTCTCCATCTGTGCTTGCGCTCAGCGCTGTGAGTCCTGTGCAGAGAGGTGCTCTCCTCTGTGGAGCTGGGTCCAAGTCATAGGTTGGAAACTGCGACTTTTGAGGCTGGTGAGCTTGGTTCAGTTGAATGAAAACATAGAAGCCATTCAGGAAAAACACGAGACAGACTTGTGTTCAAATTTTATGTGCAAAGTCTCAGATTTTTTTTTGAGTTTGGGTATGCTGAATTTTCTTTTAGGCAGGAACATTTGTCAGTAAAGCTGAAGAAAAGTCCCCACTTTGTTCTGTCAACCTCTTTTATGGGAAAGTTAAACAAATGTGCTGCATAGAGACAGCCCTGTCTCTGAGGAGGGACCTCCCCTGTCTCAGAGTGTGCTCTTGGGTGTGTGTCCCACTTCCCCGTTTGGGACCAAGCAGGAAAGATAGAAGGGGAAGCACAATAAAAACAATCAAATCAAATATAGTCATGAAGTATAGTCATCAGCATTTCTTCTGGGACTGGGCATCCCCAAACTCCCATTCTGATGCCAGAGCAGATTTAACAAGATGCGTTAAATGATAAGCTGCCTGAAATGAAAAGCCTCTGTCCCTGGTGTAATGAGCACTGCAAGAAAAAACATGCTGTGAGGATCAGGCACGTTCAGGATTCAGATGGGTCTCCAGCAGCTCTCTCTCTTAAGCTGCTGCTTGAGAGAGTTTCTGCATACAGCCCTCGAGAAAAACACTCATGGAGGTGCAGTTTCCATCAGCTAAAGTAGATCATACTTGTTTTGACCTAGGAAATGCTGCTTTCCCACAGTCCACGACCAGACACAGCAACTTGGTCCAGCTTTGCATCTTTCCCTGTGTATTTGGGTGACTGAAGCATGGCTCAGACCTGGTGTTACCCTGGAGCAGCAGCACAGCACCTCCCTGAGCTTTCTCACTTGTGTTTTCCCCTGCTGGATGGCCTCTAACAAAGCAGACCTCATTCCCACAAAATCCAGATTTTTCCCTGTGATACCAGCCTCTTTCCTTTTATAACAGGGACCTGTTGAGATAGGAAATGTGTGTGAAGTTGTGCCCAGGACCTCAGGCAGGGCAGGCGAGGAGCTGTGTTGCCCTAACAGGAACCCACAGGAAAGGTGACAGAACAGGCAGAGCACCTACAGCCCACCCTGCCTTCACAGGGATCATCCATCACAGTAACTGTGATGTGCAAGTATTTACCGGGCATGGCTTTGGCTGCTCATCGAGCTAGTGGCTCGACGGGGTAGCTGCAAGCCATGGCCTTCTGGTGCTCCCTCCACAGAGGCTCTGCGACCACCCACGCCTCACCCATGGGTGCTCCTCAACCAAGGCAGTCCACCTGCGGATGATCTGCATGCTCTCCTCCTTGCTCCAAGCTGGCCTTGCACAGACACCTTCCCCGGCCAGAGGTCTATGAGGCTCATTTCCAGCTCTAAGGCCAGCGATGGGGCTGGGGTGCTTTTCACCCTTCCCACAGAGACATGCCCCACAGAAGGTGCAGCTCTAAAACCTCTGTTCTTCGCAAAGCATCACTGCAGACATTGCTCCACCACTCTACTATGAGGCTGTTACTGGGGTGAAAATGTCCACTGTCCAGTTCTTGGGAGCAGCTGCTATTTCCGTCTGGATTTCAAGCCACGGCCGCCCCGCAGAGGGAGCACACAGAGCCCCGACACCAGTGGCCGCGGTGCTGGGTGCTGTGCTCGGCGCGGGCAGGAGCAAGGCAGCTGCTGCAGCTATCAGAAGCTATCATTAGTCTTCAGCCAGGGTGGCTGCGAGACAAGAAAGTGATTAGGAAATGGGAGGGTGAGTGATAAGTCATCTATCAAATGGGCTTATTAACCTAAATGTGTCAAAGAAGTTCCCACTGAAAAGATAATTTTTTTTTTTTAATTTGAGCTGATTTAAAGATGGAGAAAGATAAAAATAAAATTAGAAATTATTATGCTGTTTATCAAAGCTTCAGCTACTATGTGTTTATTTGTTCCCCTGCCTCCAGCTAGAAAACAGCTAGCAGTAGAAAAGGGTTGACTGGGACTGCATGGAGAACAGGGTGAAGAGAGTCACTTTTCACAGAAAACTCTCATTCCAGGAATCATTAGGTGCTTTCTAAGAGACTAACACCGCCGCACCGCTCTCTGCCTGCCTCTTGCTTTCTCTGCCTGCATGGTCTCTTGCAGGCAGATGTATTTGCACTGCCTGTGCCCAGAGCTGGGAGGATGTGAGACAGCTCAGACTGAAAGCCACGTAGCCGTGGTTTGCTTGGTTCCCATCCAGCTGCTTGGCGTTCCGAACGAGCGTGCGTGTGTCTGTCAGCAAGGACTGCAGATAAAGCCTTGTTGCCTTTCAGTGGCACGGAGATATGATATGAGACCTATAGCTCTGCTAGGAAAACGCATCCAGCTCTGGGAGCAGCTCCGACAGACAAGTACCGGTTAAGCTTGCAGTCTCGCTAAGGTAAGATGCTGCTGCCCACCCTGCTGAGATGACCACATCTAGAGCAGATGACGCAGCTGAGCGCAGTCTGTGCGTACGATGCTGTTGCAGCAGTGACTCAGTACACTGATATTAGCTTAAAGCAGGAGGAGGGTGCCTGTGTAATGAGGACATGATGGAGAGCAGTGGCTGAGGGGATGGTACCAGCTCTGTGCACATGTACATTTTTCCAGCTACACCTCCACTTGCTGAAGAAATTACTGCATCTGGTTGCACATCACTGACATCCTCTAAATATTTTGATTCCTTTAGATCTGCTTATGGTGTGGCTATCTGCAAAGGATCCCCAGCAATTTGAACCACATTGGTGTAAATAGCCGAATTCTTGGGGTTTTTTTTTGCAAGCAGGACGTCTTTTGAGAGCAATGGCTTAGGCAGCATTCCTCAGTGAGCAGATCTGAGATGGTGATAACCTCCAGTGGGGAGGTTGTGAAGAGCAGTCATAGTTGGACTAGCTGCTGTTTGGCTGCATGTATGCAGCACGCAACTTGGACCAGGCTGACTCCCATTACCTCAGCGCTGCAGTACAGATGGCACCTCCAGCCCCAGGACCTCAGGGCAAGACTCTGGAGAGCAGTCAGTGATGTCTTCCTCTCGTGCCCACACTGCTGGTGGCTGCACCTCACCATGACCTGATGAGAGTGGTTGGCCTCATAAACCCAGGTACAACCGCCTGTGCAATCTCGCAGGAAAGGGTTGTTAGCCATTTATCAAGGCCAATCAATTTCTCCCCTAAAGAAAATCATAGGCCCTTTAAAGCAACAATGCAAAATGAGCAGAAGAGACAGCAGTGAACCACCTACCTCCAGGAAGCACGACCAGAAGCGTGAGAACGTTAATAGGAGCGGTGTGCTGCTTTTCACACGCACGGTGTCTGCTGTACAAAACTAAACGAGATGACAGTTCCACATTTGATTTTATTTCTTCTCACTTTAAAACATCCTGGATAAGAGTCTTTATACTGAGGTGTCTCAGTGTGTGTGATATTGAATAAAAACAGTGGATTTTGAGGTCTGATGTGTCACATCAGTAATTTCCCACAGCCAGAACTCCCTAAATTAAGATCTGCGTCTGGATGTAATGTTCTCAAATTAATTTCTACTTGGAATCTAAAAATTTAGTTTGGCAATTATAGGGAGGTTTTTAAGATGGCACATCTAAGTAGAGGAAATCCTCTCCTAAACTTGAAGGATATTCATATTTGGGGTCTTAATTTCAGCCCAGTTCTTGTTTCAGATCTCTCTGGACAGGACAAGTGCATAATTTTTTGTCTCTTAGGAGAAGAAAACGCAGAAGCTTCTACTCTGGGGTGATTCTTTCCCCCCCCTCCATCAGACTTTATTCTGTATAACACACTTATTTGAAGTCAATCAGCCTTCTGCTTTCAGTGGCAACCAGGACCTGCTGCCTCACTCTCGGGAGCAGGTGGCTTGTGGTCCCTATCCATCATGTAGGATGCCTCTGTATGGCCACTGTCACTGTTCTTCCTCCTGTGGAAACTGTGTGCCCTACAAGGTGCATGTGGGAGAGGGGTTGTGCTCCATCTGTGGAGGTCAGGACTGTGCAGAGTTGACTGCTATCAGGGCTGAACCCTTGCTTCAAAGTCACAAGGTGGTGAGAAATAAACAGTGCTGGATCATTCCAGCCCAGTGCAACAATTTACTGTGAAACCAAGGAAGAGAATGAACCACAAAGCTGGAAAGGCTGGAGCCAATTCCTGTTGTACTCCTTGAAAATTCATTCCTTCCCCAAGCAGCAAAAAATAACCCAGCTCTTCCACTCCCTCCGACAAACTCCGATCATTTTTACAAGCAAATACCAAAAGCAAATAAAAATATTTTGGAGGTCCTGAAATGTTGATTCACTTCATGTTCCAGCCATAAAGGAAATAAAGGGCTAGAGATCAAAACTGTTTTCATGGTCTTGTCTAAAATGGGAGGAGAAATCATGGCAACTCAAACGTGTTTACATAAACTTTGCCTCTAGTTTTGGGTTTATGCCTGGCTACCATGTTACTCTATGGGTGTTATTTTCTGTCAGCAGTAGAGGCATGATTGCTGTTGGTCTTCTGCTGGCTAAGGCCTCTTTGTCCAACCTTGACAAGACCAAGAAAGACCTGACCTAGGTTTGCCAGAAAAGGAAGCCTCTCAGGCTTTTCAGAGCTGAGCTCTGCTAGGTGCTGCCATGGATATGGGTGCTTGTCGGAGCTTGGTTTGATATTTGAACTGTCTCGTTGGCTGTATCTGGTCTTGAAGGCAGCATGCCCCAAGGTTTCCCAGACCACAGGGCTATGTAATGGCTGGTGTCAGCACTGCTGGAGGCAGCATCCCTCTGGAGCAGCCTGGCTGCATCCACGCTGCACAGCTCTTGGCTTAGGTCTTTCCTGGGCCATGAGTTATGGATGGCCTTGACACATCATTATTACTTTTCTGTGGGTTTCTTTTTTTTTTTTCTTTTTTTCCCAATACCTTGAAGAAATGTGTGTGTGTGTGGGTGTGTTGTAACCAGACAGGCTGGTGCTTTCATAACGTGATGCTAATGGTATGTGTTGTATGCTCTGGTTTATTGTGTGCGAATATTAAGAAGGGTTTAGTGTGGAGGGTTCCAGACAAGCACTGAAGGACTATCTGAGGAGAAGGGACCAAAACTGGGGCCTTCCATACCTGCACTGCCTGCCTCATGGGAAATGTGGCATGACAGTCCCATTTGCTGTGCTTGTTTTTCCTCTGGAAGAAAGTACTTTGAGCAAACTAGGAACAAACAGATCACCCAGAGAGGTGAGTCCCCATCCCTGGAAACACTCAAGGTCAGATTGGATGGGGCTCTGAGCAGCCTGATCTAGTTGAAGATGTCTCTGATCACTGCAGGGGGGGTTGGACTAGATGACTTTAAAGGTCCCTTCTAAACCAAACTATTCTCTGATTCTATCCATATGTGTTAGGGATGAGCGTAGTCTTAGGGCCTGGGACAGAGGAAGGAAACTAAGCTCTCTGTCAGTATAGACACACTTATTTATATTTTAAGCCAGTATTGTATTAGAGGGTTTCCACAAAAGGGAAAATATTAGATTAGTCATTTGAATTCAGTGACCCTGCTGGAAGAATTCAGCAAGAGGAAAGGAGGAGGAAGTGACTTATTCCTCCTGAAAAGGTAGTGCGGTGAAATATAGTGTGAAGTTCAGCAGTGGTAAATATAGCTAAATCAATTGAGTTTAGTTCATATCCTGAGAGCCATAAACGTACACAGGTGAAATTTTATGAGCTTTTAAAAAGAACTTTATGAGCTTAGAGGGAGATGCAGTATAATTTGAAACTAGCAATGGAAAAATAATGTAATATGGATTGTGGTATACCTAGAAAAACCTGTTAACCTACAGAAGGACCATAAAGCACAAGAGAGGAGAAGAGACCTAGGGATCGCTTCTATTAGTCTCCAGGACCTTGATCCAAACCTCTTTCAAAGCTGTATATCCATTGAAATTACTCTTTGGGCAGGCCAGGGGTCTAAAGGACTAGTGCGCCGGTGTCTCAAAGGAAAAAAGTGAAGAGGGAAATGAGCAAGTCTTTGCTAAGCTCAGTCTAACTGGTTTTCTTCCTGGGGACTAGAGGTTGCCCCTCTGCATGCTTGATAAGAAGCAACATGTCCTGGTTTTGCTGGAAGAGAATCCCAGGCCAGCCGTGGTCCGCAGTCCCGAGGCAGCCAGAGCAGCTGACCCGAGCTGGCTCATGGGTGTATCCCGCACCATAAACGACACGCTCATTACAAAGGGTGAGGTTTGCTGAGGACAGGAGGGCCTCCTGCTTGGGCTCCTCTTCCTTCTCCCCATCCCTGGAGAGGCTTGCTTACCATTCTGCTCCTGAGGACTGCCTTCCTGTTTATTGTGGCCACTGTACATTCACTGGGCTGAGTATAACTTTGTGTACTTTATATTGGCATTCGGTATTTGTCTGGCTCTTTCATTGAATCCATTTTCATTTCAATCTGTAGGTGTCTCATCCTTTACCCCATCCTCTTTGGCTGGGCAGGGGTCATCAGGTGATAGAGCAACTGCTATAGTTTAGCCCTGGATATGGGCTAAACATAGACACAGTGTTCTAAGACGTTTAAAGACACCTGGTCTTGTGTAAGAAGGGTGGCCTGTAACCTCACCTGAGACATTTGAATACTAAAATAAGTGTCTCCAGAAGCTCTTCTTTTATGAGTAAATTAAATGCCCTTAAGAGCAGAGGACTGATAGCAGCAGAGGAAGGCTCAGAGTTCTGCAGGTTCCCTCATATGACTCTGGCATCTAAGAGATCAGGACAGATGTTCCCCTGACCACTGACCCCTCCTGGGTTCCTGCTGAGCTCTGCTAATGCCTAGAGCTGTCAGTGATACCTCCTGCTCTGTGCCGTGTTTCAGCAGAGCTTATCAGTTCCTCTGGATCACAAGTCAGGCTGAGGAGGTCTTTGGGGAGGGGAGCTCAGCTGTGGCTTAGCTCAGTGACAGGCTGGTCAGCTGTGCCATCAGCTTCTGTTCAGCCAGAGGCCATGATGAGATAGGGCTGAGAGCCATCCCTGATAGTTGCCAAGCTGACTGATCCATTTTAAGTAGCAGCATTTCCACAATATGCTCAAATAACCCAACGTTATGGGTGAGTGGGATGTTATGTGAGTGGGTTGCTTTGATTTGGTGAGATCCTGCTTACTCCTGACAGCGCTTCCTTAGACCTCTTACTCTTTTAAGTGTGGTAAGGCAGGCTGTGCCCTAGAGAGTTGCACATCAAAGGAGAAGTCTTTGCAACTAACCAACCCAGTCTGGTTCAAAGTCAGACATTTAGGAATGAATTTTCAGCAGACTGCTAGATCTAGAGCAGTAATTAGGGCAAGAGTCTATTGTTGACCACTTCTTACAGGCAAGAATTTGTGCTAGAACAGGAGTAGCCATCCAGCACTGCATTTCAGACAGTCTTATGAAGCAAAGGCTTTATTCCAAATAAAACATTTCCCCATGTCACTAATCAGATCTGGCTTTGATAGGGAAGTCATCAACAGAATCCTCATATGTTGCTAATATCTAAACTTTGCCTTCCTCAGTTGTGTTTGGTTATATATATTTAAAGCTCCTCTTGTTAATGCACCAAGTATGCCTAAGCAATTAACAGGAGATTTTGTTTGATTACGGCTTACTAGAAAGTCTCCAGAGAAGTTAGTGCTCATTACTCAGTGAGCAGCCCTTTCAGCCATGAATGGTGACCTTGACAGAAGGTCCTGGAGACCATGGAATTAATTGAGAAAGTTTTAATAAAGGCTGGTGCATGGAAAAAAAAAAAATCCATACAACTAGTCCATTGTTTGCTGGTGATGATACGTTTGGCAGATACCTATCCCATTACAAACTCAGACACTGAGTTCATTGCCAAGCTGTGCTTTCAGGGTAGATCTGATGACACGTTAGAGAAAGGCAGCTTTGGAAATTGTTCTTTGATATATTCTGAAAGATCTTTGCAGTTTTGACAAAAGTGTAGGATTGCTTAATTGGAGTCTGTTGTATTTAGCCAGATGCTTTCTTGGAATACATGGCATCATAGTTATAGACGTGGTTGTAAGCACATTCACTAACTCATGTGGCCTGAATGAGTTTTCTTAATGAAAAAAATAGCCTTATACATTGATTCCATTAGCTCTCGTTCCTGCAGTTGTAGTTTGCCATTTGTGAATGCTCTGACAACTCTCTATGTCTTTGAAGTCATTGAGCCTAAAAAAGGGGGCAGAGGAGATACGTTAGCCTGGTCATAACTTCCTACTCAGGCATGACTAAGCTCCAGGCAAGACTTGGAGCTCCTTAGATACACTGTGGAAGTACAAAGGGTTAGAGTGCACAAATGGTGTATGTGGGGTGGCTTTCCACAGCGATTGCATTATGTGCCAGCAAATGAAGCGATGTGTATTATCAGGTGCCAATTTTGCCCAAAGTGAAAGTACACTCACTGAAAATAAAGACTGAAAGGAGTCTTCATGCCATAACTCTTTTTCCTCTGTATCAGAGTATGTTGAAGAGACTGCAGTATTATCTCTCCTTGTGAAGACGTAATTAAGCAGTTACATCAATATATCTTCAGAGATCCCGGCCTCTGTAATTACAGGACTGTGTCTTCTTGAAACACATAGATTATGACTGTGGGGAACCCTGAGCAGTCCTAGGGGACTTAAGGTTTTAATCAAAGCCCACTGAAGTCTTTAGGCTTCTTTGTACTGACTTGGATGGGTTTTACGTTGAGCTCTTGGAATCCAGCAAGTTTAGGCAAATAGGCATGAGTAACAAGCTGTTTCTCAAAAGCTTATTTTGTCATCAACAGAAAAAACATGCTGCAGATGCTCAAGATGCACAAGTCAAGTAATTCAAGTAGCTTCTTTTTTTTTCCTTAAAAATACTGAAACTTTGAGGGTTCTATCAACTTCAGGCGAAGCTGTCCCCACTTTCCCATCTCTCTTCTGACTGAAAAATACTTTTTTTCATAGTTTAAGGTAAAATGAGATGCACTGTTAGCACAGTGCAGGAAGATTTACTCCAAAGGGGATAAAAACCTGAAAATGTGGGCTAGACTGGAAGCCAGCATGTAACTGGCAAGTAAGCAGTCTGCTTCTATAGTGTGGGTTCAAAGTTATCTTCTGGTTGGGCTTTTACACTTGTTTTTGTTAACATTCTCCTCAAACAACACCAACGGGCTAGAGAGAAGCCAAAATTTCCTGCCTGAACACCTGCAACCTTTGGATCTGGAAGCAAACGGGGGTGTTGGCACCAGCTCTGTCTTGACGTGATGGATGAGTCCGCAGTCAGGTCAGCGTCTGAGCCTGGTGCTGAACTTTGTCTTTTAGGAAAGGCCAGCTCTTCCCTGCCGTCCCACCACGTGCCGGGCGGTGGGATGAGCCAGGCGACAGGGACAAAGCGTCACACAGCACAATGAAGAGTGTTAATATGAGTAATTATTGCAGTATGTCACTGTGCTATTTTAAGGCTGCTCGCTGCATGCCAAAGAGTGCTCTGGGCAGGGTTTTCATTACAAAATCTTGCCAAAGCACTTCCTGAGGGGATCGTGATAAATATAGATAGCAGAGAGCTGGTCTGAAACCACTGCAGCAAATAGCAGCGGTGCACATGCCTTAGGGTCCTCAAGGCTCATAAAGCAGAAGATACTTGAGTTGGCTGAGGTCCCCGAATAATTTGGCTGACTCCAGTGAGGGATTTTCAGGTAGCCTTTTGATACGGTATATAAGACACCCTGGGGAACTGGCTCCCAGCTCTCTCTACCAGTGCTGTGGGGGTCACTTTTATTTCTGGCCCTTGATTAATCATGATGGAGCCCCGTCAGATGCTTCAGGCCAAGCGCTTTTCTGTTTTGTTACACAGCTCCATTGTTGACCATCTGTATAACATTGCTTCTTGCATCGTGTCAAGGCAAAAAAATAAAGAACAAAGGAAGAATGTCTGGCTGTTTATAAACTCTCCCTTTATAGTGGGATGATTCCCAGTTGCACATGTACATGAGCAGCACTGCTTATAGTTTTGCAAGCAGCTTTATGTTCTCCTCCCTGTCCCGGGGGCTGCCAGAGGTGCCTAACCCAGCTGTTGTATCTGCAGTGTTGTCTAAGGACTACTGAGTGACCCTGACTGTTCATCAACTGTACGATAGGCTGCCGTGCTGTTTGATACCTGCGTGATAATGAGCAGAGCCATGGTGGGACAGCTGGTGAGACAGTGCTCGCTAGCTCCAAAAGTTTAAGCTGCCTTCTTCATCTTAGAAGTCCTCTTGTGAGGTGTATCTCTTCTTAGCAATATTGTTTCTTCTGCTATGAAACCTGATTGTTATTACTCCTGCTCCTCTGATTTGAATGGAATTGCACTAAAGAATAAAATCCCGTAAAGCTTTAAAACACCAAACACGCTAAAAGACAAAAAGCTCCCTAAACAGATGAAAATGTTATCCTCCGAATATTTTTTCCTGTCATAAAAAGAACATAGTGGTTGCTAAAATTCAACATCCTGGAGGTTAAAGTCTTCTGCTCGCCAGCTGGAAGAGGTGGCAGCCTAGAAAGTCTCCCATGTGGCTCCACCAATGCTCTTGGCCTTCAGCAAGAGGGGCACATGGCAGTGCTAGTTGACAAGGTGACCCAGCATGTCTATAGCTGTCTTCCAAAAACAGCAAATCCAAAACAGGGCTCTGGTTTGGAGCCAAGGTCCATCTGGTGGACATATTCAAAAGACATGTAGCTGTGGCACTTAGGGACATGGTTTAGTGGTGGAGTTGACAGTTAATGGTTGGACTCGATGATCTTAAAGATCTTTTCCAACCCAAACAATTCTATGATCTCCCAAGGATGCCAGACCTTGACTTTCTATTCAGGACATTGAAATTAATGACTGCATTGAAGTGTCTGTACGTGAGGGTCACCTTGCCTGGCCCAGTCAGTCTAGTAGCCCTGATGTTTTTGCAGGCGGTATCACTGGAAACCAGTGACCACATGTGCGCAGCAAAGGCTGTGATGGCTTTGGCCTCTCTGAAGCAAAATGGCATGCCTCATGCAACGGCAGTGCATTTCGTAAAGGCTGATTTTCACCACCAGTCCAGCTGGGCAACAGTCAAGGTGTCAGGAGATGTTTTGTGTCTCAGTCAGGTAGTGGAATTGGAGGGAAGGTGTCCCCTTGGTGATGTGGGAGTGGAGACATGATGGACTGTACTACATCTGCTTGGAAACCTGCAGCCCTTCCTTCTAGCTCTGCCTCTGGGTCCTGGTGTAACTTGTTTCTCCATGTCTTTGTTGGTTGTGGGCTGTTGCCGGAGTGTGAAATCAATGTTCTGCGTGCTTGTCCTGGGTTTCTGCTCCTGCTTGGCACAAGTGTACCCTCTGATGAGCCCTCTCACTACAGACCTGGTGACCAAGACTGTTGTGGAGTCTAACTTTAGAAAGTCTCATGCATTTCTAAAGTTGAATGTTGATTTACTTTGAAACTTGCTCATCTATGTCTACTGGACTTTTCCACTGAATGTTCCTCCAAGAGAAGCCTTTGAGTCTTCTCTCCATCTTGGCCTCGTAAGTGACTTCATCTCTCTCAGCAGAATCAAGTTTAACAGATGAAGTTATGAGCAGTTGGGGAAGCTAATTAGTGGGGCCACTCCTCCTGGAATCCAAAAGCTCCATCCATTCAGAGACAGCAAAATGCCCCTTCTGTAATAATTCCCTGCTGTATTTTCCCTTCTCTCCTCATTTCCTCTAATGTCCTGGTTCCTGAAGCCACCTGAGAGAGAGCTCCAGGACATGCCCTGTGGGCTCCTTTCTGCCATCCACCTTCTCCCATTCCCCATCCTGGCTAGGCACATGATTCATCACCTCCACACCAGGGAGGTGTGCACCATGGAGGCTCTCCCTGGAGCGGGCACAGGGAATGGAAACGTAGCAGCAAGTTAAAACTTCCCATAGCTTCCAATGGGAGTGTCATGTGTTTCACATGCTTTTCCAGAAAATACCTGTGTGCTTTGAAAAAAGTATTGCCATGGTGGCTCTGAATGCTTGAGCAGAAGTAAAATACTGGCAGCTTACTGAAAGGGGTGATTGTGCATCAGCTGCAAATCAGCTTTGGTGTCTGTATCTAGGAGACCTCATAGCTCCGTGGGCTGCAGGAGGAAAGACACAAACTTCATAGTTATTTTCAGCTCTTTTTCCTTTAAGGGGTAAGGCTATCAAACTCAAAATTGCTTGTACTAGATAAGGGATGTGTGTATCTGTGGTTACTGACTTGTATTATTTATTTTATCATTCATTATAAGAAACCTGGATCAAAGCCAAAGCCCGTTCTGTTAGCTCCTGTATAATTACATTGGTCAAAAAAAAAAAAAAAGCACCCCCCAACTGTCTTGTTAAAGTATGCTCATAGTTTTGGCACAGGGTAATGCAGACAAGGTACCTAGTAGTAAGTGTGAACAAAAGTGCAGGAAAGGGTGTTCTAGTAAGGTGATGCCTCTTTGCAGCACCTGCATTGCTTTGGTTCTAAAGACTAACAAGCGGCTTTGCAAAGGGAAAATGTCTACTCCAGCAGTTCTGCTCCTCTGCAGAGAACTCCCTGTACCTGCTGGGAGAGCTGGATCAGTTGACTGCTACCTGCTCTATTTAATCATCTGTTTTTGTGAGTGCTGAGAGCTGGAAAACAGGAATAGCAACATGTTTAGAGGTCTGATCCTTTCTCATGACCCACAAGGACTGTTTCCACCGCTCATTCCAAAGAGAGAGTTGCAGGTAGCGGAAGTGGAAAAAGTTATGAGGAAAGATAGCTGTGAAGGTTTGGTTTGGACATGTTCATCCAAGCTAAAAACAAAGATTATTTCCACTTCCTGCCTTCATTGTCCCACACAGCAAACTGACCTGCAGTCGCATGTGAAGACATGCTTTTGACATACCTCTCTGTAATGCATGAGACAAGTCAGGTGGGAAGGGAAGATTTGGGGTTCCCACCTTTTTTCCACCCTAACCCTTTCCTGTTCTCTTAGCTCCCTTCTCCTCTCCAACACGTACCTTGACTCCTCTGCACTGTGCTTTAAAGGAGCTGTTTGAACATGATGGGTTGTTCTAAGCCCCACAAGTTACCACCTCTTAGCCACAGCTATAAAAAACAATGCCAGCCGTGGCAGAGAACATGCACCAAAGCGTAGCTCCTGAGACCTGTTACACTAGTGTCATTCCTATTTCACTTCTGTTTCATCCCTTGGTTTCACACAAATGGACTGATGCGGGGGTGGACCAGGTCTCGGGGTGCAGTGAACTGGTTTTGGTGAGAAACCCTGACTTTGCCACGGGATGCTGGTGACCTTCAGACTTGCATAGTTGCTAGGGCTATGGCCATCTGTGACTGAGAAGAAAAGCTTCTTGAATAGAAAATTCCAATCATTGACCTCATCAGGACAAAATTCATATTTTGTGGGGGGAAAAAAAACAACAGTGGAGAGCTGCAATTGGGAGGAACAACCTTGAACTGTGACCAAATGGGAATTGGAAAAACCTGGAAGTTGCAAATGAATGTCACATTTTTCCCTTAGACAAAATGTAGTATTGTCCCTAGAGGCTGGTGATTTGTCTTTACTTCACAAAGCTTACAGCAGCAGACCTCAGAGCTGCATGTTTTAACATTTTGATTTGTAGTGCCCACAAATTTCCCAGCAGCACTGCTTTCATAGCAAATCCAAGCCTCCTGCCAGCACACTCACTTCTCTTAGTGCCCTGTTCTGGATCCCCTGGAGCTTCTCCAAGACCCTTATGGCCTGCAAGCAAGAGGGTAAACACCTCAATCCTCCCGCTCTGAAGCGGCATCCCAGTTTGAGGTTTCTTTTGGAACTTGAATAGACCACATGGAGCTTTGGATTATATTGGAGAACGTGGTGCTCTGCCTCCACCATCACCTGCCTAGGAGAGCAACATATTTCTTAAGAGCAGCAAGTAGGGAAGCAACAGCTGCTGTCACAGCTCAGTATCCTGAAGACTCCCCGGGGCCAAGAGCTCCTCCCTAAGCAGAACACAAACTATGCTTGAAATGCCTTTTTTTTTTTTTTAATTAAAAAATACCGTTCCGATCCGCCTTTGCCACAGCACAGATTCCCTAAAGGCTGAGCAGTTTCTATCCAACTGAAACACATGTTCAACGACAAGAACATCCCCCAGCAGTTATTTAAGCAAAACGCCTAGTTGGTCTGTTGGTGTGGGAACTGACTTGGCGCAGATGAGCCTGGAACTTGTCTGAGAGATCAGGGTCCACTTGCCACATCACTGTGACCTTCAGGAGGTGATACTGGCTTGGTCACAGCCACTCATTTCTCTCCACCATGCTGACACAGAGCCAAGCACAGCACAGGACAGTTTCCCCAAAGCCATGTAGATCCTGCTGCTGGGGACAACTAGTTTGAAACCTCATACACAACCAGTTTAACCAAGACACTTCTTGTCTGAGAGTGCTGGTCACTGACAACGAAGGTGAGCTCCCATGGAAACCATTCCGGTAGCTTGCCGGGGGTCCTTGCCTGAGCGATATAACTTCTCAGTGTGCTATTTTCCCCAATTGTGAAATAAGTAAAAACTCTGAGGTGTTGTCTGACAAAAAGCTGTAAAAATCTGAGGAACTTTGACTCCCTCTGCTCCAAAAACTCAGAATAACCCACTTAAATTAACTATATTGCATTTCAAGGGTTAGTCAATATTTTTTTACCTACAGGAACATATTAAACACCATATACATGCTATGGAGTGTTACCTTCTTTTTTTCTCACTTGCAATTCTTTAGATTTTTTTTTTTTCCCCTTCTCTCTCTTTTCTCCTTCTCTCCCCTTTTGGCTAGTGGTATGCATAGAGAAGATATACACAGGGCAGAAGAGTAATGCAGAACACGCAGATAATTTCAGCTCTTCGTCTACTGGGGCGACCCATGTGAAGTTTGTAGGCAAGCACTGGTTCCCTAAACCTTGGAGAAATTTAGAGTTCGAGTTGCTGCTTAACTCTTAGAACTGCAGGATCACCCAATAAGCAGACTGATTCCAGAATTATGCTCTCAGAAACATCCTCATTGCAATTAACTTTTAGACCAGAGTGTGAAAGCAGTGGGTAACTTTTTTCCCTTCCTCATCTCACTTCAGAAAATCATTGTCAAAAGTCATACCAACAACCAAACCTGAGATTAACCTACAGCTCCTGTCCCGTGCTGTTTGAAGGCATCACTTCTTTTGATCTCTGGACGCAACAGCCTGGCTATAGTCCATGTGTTTTGTTCTACAGCATCAGAAACCAATGAGCGCTTTGTTCAGCACAGTGGTGGTAAAGGTCAAAGTTGAAGCAAATCTGGCTTTGTTGGTTGTGGAAGCACTGGCCAGGGGCGAGGTTTCTCACAGGGGCAGGAGGAGATGGCTGTACAAAGCAACGTTAAGTCCTGGATGGCTCTGGCAGTCCGGCCAGTGCAGCGTTCAGCTCCGTGGCTACCACTGCTGCATGGAAACTACAAAGACCACACTTCCAGATAGATGGGTATCTTTCCAGTCATTAGGTAACTAACCTTGCTAGCACCCTTTAGAGACTGAGAGAAGGACACAGCACCGAATACACATACCCTGACATACACATTTGACAGAGGAGAGATTCTGCCAGAAAATTCCTCAGCGGTTTCAACTTGCATGCCTGAAGCTAAGTATCTGCACCTGTACTGAAGGACTCCGTACTCAACCAGCAGCCTCTTTATCAGAAGTCCTGAGTACCCATCACTTTTGTTGTCTTCAATAAGAGCTAAATGTTCCTAAAAATAATCAAAGGAAGTCAGACTAGGGGAACAACGAAACGTGCGCATTCAGTGGCCAGCATGCAGTGCTGCCACACGCCCTGCTCACCCGACAGGCCAGTGTACAAGCCTTGAGGGACTCTGCAGCTCGTGCAGTTGGAGAGAGGCTGAAGCTCATTGCCTGTGGATGCACATTGTTGGGGTCTCGGTTCAGCACGTTCTCACTGCGCCTTGGCAGTCTGCTCTGCCTGCAGACATGCATTGATTGTGGTGGCCAAAGGCTTTGTCTTCCCTTATGGGGTTTTGGTAGAAAAGTCTGCAATGTTTTTCCCAGTGACAATAGGCTTTCCTGGTATAGTCAACCTGCTTCATCATCTTGCACAGTCACGTGCATTGGGTGAGCTTGGCATTAGCTGCACTTTCAGATCTTTTTTCTACAGCTGTGCTTTCCCTTTCCATTGATATGTTATCACAGCCTTTCGCCCCTCTGCCGTGAGCTCTGCCTTCTGCAGTCTGGTCCTTGGCTAATCAAGGGAGACAGCCTTCTTGTTGTTACTGTTGAAGCTGCAATAAATAGCATATCCATTTCTCCATTTATCTGCTTTTTGAAATCCAGCCTGTAATGCCAGCAATAATTACTCTGTTTCCATATTTAGAGATCATCAGCACCTCATGAATATAAAATTGTACCGTTATTATCTCTGTACAATATGGGCCAGTCTCCTATCAGTGTAAACATTTATAACAGTGTTTATCGGTAGGGCTGCTAGAGATCCCAAAATAGACAAGACTGAACAGGAGTCTGCCATTATTTGTTTACGAGGGAAGGCAGGGAGAGAGGCAGAAGAGCCAGCTGAAGGTCTGACAGCAGAGAGCCCATCTACCACCAGTGTGGGAAGGTTGGTTCACAAGGAGCTCTACCTGGTGGGACCATTGGGAGCAAGTGCAGAGCCTTTGCTGAGCCCAAGCACCATCCTAAATCCTCAGCGCTGGGCTGCCATCTGTGCAAATATCCTGCCCAGCAAGCAAATTCCTTTGAATGCTTCCTTGGGGTTTGTGGTTAGTCTCTTTCCTTGACCAGGAGAAGGTGATATTTAAAGCTCCAGTTTGACCGGTTTGGTAAATCATAGAAACTTAATTTCCAAATTATGGATTCAACTAATTTTACTGTCAGTATTATCCCATCAAGGGGAAATGGTTGATGTCTCCTGTGCCAGAGAACGGCTGTGTCTGAAGGCGTTTGCCCCCGCCGCCAGGCAGTGTTTGCTGTTGGCTTGAAATGAAACTGTGCTCTGAGCTCAGGCAAATGGCAGGATACACAGACAGGAGGGTGGTGAGATACTGCTGGTAAATGTTAAGGGCATGGGTGAATGCCAATGGGTTTTTACACTCACTTGTTTGGAGTCTTTTTTGTTTTGACGGATGTGCCACATTGCATTGAGAAGGGCTGAGCTAAACCTGAGCTGAAGCTGAAGCTCAGTGGATGTGGCTGCCTCTTAAGAGACCTTTTCCCCACTCTGAATCTCCAGCTAAGGAGTCTCACAGGGAATGGTGCCTCTCCATCATCATCTTTCAGAGCTGTCAGGATGCTTCAGCAGTTCGGCTGTTGGCATGGTTTTCCAACCCTTGCTTGCCCTGATGTGGCCCCAGTCGTGTATACTGTTTTCCATCTGGATTCATACCTCCCTACTGCAAAGGCTTTACTGACATTAATAACTGCAATGCTTAATCAAATCACCTTTTTCTTTCCCTCGCATTTCCCTAGAATTATTGCTCTTGAGTGTTTACTTTGCAACCCTGTTGCCACCTGGGCATGGCTAGGCAGAGCCACCTCCTGGCAGGACAGTAAGCCAAGCTCTCGATCTGCTGGCCCAGTACTTGCCTCTACACAAACATCTGCCCACTATCAATGACGAGTCCCCAGCCTGCTGACTGAGAACAGGGTGACATCTCAGTACCTAACTTTTTCCACCCAAAAAGGGTGTAGCTATGCTTCACAATCACTATTTTGTAGAGAGGGAGTGATAATGTGCAGGGAAGAGAGAATCGTGGCAGCTTCATTACCAGCGCTTGGAAGGAGCTAGGCAGGAGAGACTGTGCAATGCAAGGTGGGCAGGTGAGCTGCTTGGGCTGGTGGGACTGAGGAAAATGGTAAAACCTTGTGAACACAGTTGATGCTGTGGAATTGCAGGTCCTATTATCCCATAGCATTTTACCCCAAGTCATCCGCATATACACACCCAAGCACGCCCTTTAGTTTCTGGCCGAAAACACTTTAGTAACACCAAAACTGGCCCCAGCATTGTATTTTCTGCTCTGGATAGAAAAAAAAGTGAGTGAGTAAAGCTGGCTTCTTATCAATTCCTCATCCCTGAAAAAGCTTTAATACACCCACCTGACAGTTTCTGTCCTAGCTAGTTTCTAGAATCAGCTCTCTTTTCAGAGAAACCTCTGCCAGAAGAGGACATGACTAAGCAAGAGAGGAAGCTCAAATGTAGCAAAATGTGAGCGAAACAGAAAATAATCACTGAGTAAACTAGTACTTCTCTGCTCAGCAGGGAAAACAAATCTAGATTATTCTCTGCAGCTTTGCAGAGACCTCGCTGGCTCTCGCACAGCTGGCCGGGAGAGGCAAGCAGTGTACAGAACAGGAGTTAAGGGCTCCGGGGCTGTACAAGGCACCTAGTGCTCTCATCTCTTTCACAAGGGGATGCGTCCTGCTGACGAGAGAACTCTCGTACACATGTTTATGCTGCGAGAAAGCTGTCTATGTTTGGTTTGGAAAAGGTACATTTGCTTAACAAAAACCTGAATTTATCCCTGTAATCCTTCCCTGCATCTCCATGGCCAGATTGGAGCAGCCTGTGGAAAAAATTCCTGTCTATTTTCAGAAATAGATAAAAGCATTCAGATTACAGGGTACAAATCTCAGCTCGAAACGGCTGGAAAAATCCATTCAGCGCCACTGTCACTGACCCCTGCGACCTCTCCGAGTAATGAATTTCAGTCGCCTGTGCCTCTTCCTCATGCTGCCTCGTTCTCCTCCCGCCGCTGCCGCCACTGCTGGAACCGCCTGCGCTCCCAGCATCTGCAAAATGTCAGCCTTGCATCCCACTGTTTATCCCACAGGGAGCAGAGAGGGAGGCGTTATGTGAAAGAGCGGAGTTTGCGGAAATTATTATTGATCTCACTGCTTGAGACCGTTAGTGGGATCTTTTCAGTCTGGCGTTCATGTGGCTCACAAATTTTGGCAGAGCGCTGGTGTGCCAAGGAAGAAGGGTTCTTTGCCCCCATAATAACAATGCCAGGAATCCGCCTCATTGCCCGCACTCATCTCAGGGCTGTGCTCGTTGCCATGCCGGGAGCTGGGTATAGTGTCGTCCCTTCTGCTGCTGGGAGCTCCCAAAGCAAATGAGCCTTTAAGCATCACTTATTAGTTCATGAGATTGAAGATTCGATGGAGGAGATTACTGCTCATTTAGAGGGATTGTGAGCTTTAGGTAGCCCCCGAGACTTGATGAATTCCTGCTCATGGTGGATTAGATGCCCTGTTAGCAAGCGAAATATTAAACACGACTGCAGCAAGCTTACATCTCACTCATATTTTGCTTATGGATTATAGGGTGAGTCTTCATAATTAATACCAAGGAAGAAGGCATCCAGATGGACCACGGCTTTGAAAGATTAACCTTTTTTTAGTTTAAAACTTTGTTTTTCTTTCTCTTTTGTTCAGAGCAGACCTGGGATGCTGATAGCTTTCTGCCTAGCTCAAAAAAGTGTCTAACAGAAATCCTGTGGTCCTCCCTTGGGATTCACCCAGCTGAAAATCCACCGTGCTTGTGTCTCCTCTGACAAAACTGGGCCAAATCGTGGGAGGTTCTGAGCAACCCACTTGGGAGCGGAGGGTGCTTCAGACATCTTTCCTTCTTTTTCAGGACGAAGAGCAGGATATGAAAATCTAAAGAAGCAGTGCGTGGCAAAAAGAGATGTTGAAGGATTGCCTGCTCTGATGATGACTACATGGTTCAGGACGATAGCACTCCTGGGTGTTGCTCCTAGCCCTGCCAACCAGCAAGGACCTGGGGGAATCAGCTCACTTCACTAGGAAACTTAAAAAACGCCCACTTTGCAACAGTGACAGGAGGCTTAATTTTTATGTATCATCTAGTGGATACAGAGAGGTGTAGGACTGAGCATGCTGCTAGTGAAGTACGTGAACAGAGGACAAGCTCCTGACTACACCCGTGGGGTATTTCGTTCTTAAATGGCTTGAAAATACTTCAACATCTTTGATTGGAATACTTGCTATACAAGCACAGATCATGCGCCTATGTGTGTGTATGTTCAGGGCTGGATTTATGTCTGTAGACATACGCATGCGTGTGTACTTGCATGCTCATCCTTTGAAATCCAAACACAGCTCAGTGCACACACAAGTGAAGAAAAGTGGAGGGTGTGTGCGTGTATATATATATCTATATATACCGTGTATGTTGAGTACAAGTGCCAAAATACACTGGAAAGCCCAACATGCATATTACACTCTGCCTCCAAGTCTAATGCTAAGATCAGAATTTGTTTTATCCCACTGCCTTATTTTTAAGGCCTAGAGAAATACTCACACTAGCCAAAATAATCTGACTCTTGAGCGTGCTTCAGTATTTTCCACATTTTTCAACCAGCTGTCAGATGAAACTTACAGCGTTTGTAAACGGCTGTTGAAATTTTTAAAAAAGCTAGAATCGCCCCATCTTAAAAAAATGCAAAATTGCTCTTCTGTTAAGATATTGTAGACCTTTTTCTTATCATGTCCTACAAAGCCTACATTGTTATTGAAAACAGTATATCTGAAGCAAAGGGTATCAATTCATTATTTCAGATAATGGTACACAAACAGGGGTAGCATAGGAAAGGCCCTTATTGCCTATAAAGGTTAATGTAATTCCCCGTAACGTAGTCATGAAGGGATACATATTGATTCAAGGTTACTGGATCTACATATGTGGAATACAGGCCGAATACATAAGCATAAACTATACCTATATATAAAAATCAAGGCGTTCATTAGAAAGTGGAACAAAATTGCAGGTTGTAACAAATTTATTTTAAATATCCACAAAAGATCTGGAGGTGTTTCCATTGCGATCCTGAGTCTGAGAACTATAATAGTGCCTTCTCCAAGTAAGAACCTAACCTGTTAAGAGAAAATGAATGTGGAAATTCAGAGGAAGAGTCTACTCTGTTTCATTTGGGAGATAAAATAAGCCTGTGATATCCTGTTCGTTCACCAGGGAATCATACTTGTCATTGGATTGTTACAGCTAGCCAGAATACAGGTATTTATATATTCTGTATGATCCAACCGCTTAAAATTGCTTTTGACTGTTGACTTCAGCAGACATGAATAAGAGAAATTAATAGGACCGCTGCTATCCAGGCTGTTCCCGTGGTGTGTAATGACCCCAGAAATCTCTCCCATGTATGTCATTCCCATCCATTCCAAGAGTTCCCGGGGCAATGTGCAAACCCTACAGCAGAGAGGTCACTGCAGCCACCGCTGCCGAGCTCCCCCAGCACCTGCTGCCAGCTGATGGCTGCTCAACAGGAAACAGCTACATGGCACAGGCGGCTCCTAGGGCCATTTGGATGGGTGCCTTCTGGAAAAAAGAGGGGAAAATAAGGGGGAAAAAAAGAGAGAAAAGAACAGAACTAAAATTAAATGCTTCAGTATGGGTGGGAAAGATGAGTCCTGTTCCATGCTGAAGCTATCCAGACAGACTGTCTTACCTCTGTCCGCAGCACACGATGTGTTTGGACAGCCAGGAGGATGGCTGGATGTGTTATCCAAACACTGAGTAACACTCTTCACTGCTCCATTGTGACACTGACCAGTCAACACAGCTTTCCCTGGGCATCAGCCCAGGAGGGCTGATGTTGGAGGCAGAGATGAGTGAACCTTCCTGGATGAATGCACATAGACAATTCTTGTTGCCTCTTTGCTGCTGTTTGGACTATCTCTGACTTTTCCAAGCAGTCTTCTCCTTCAGTCCTGACTCCTGTCCTGCTGCTTCTTGCTCTGGAGTCAAGGCCATGTATTGTTTTAAAGGGAGATTTCACGAAGGAGAAAGCATCCCACTTTTCTCCTGGGGAAGGTAAGTTTAAAGGGTCTCAGAGGGATTCTTTCAAGTTTTGTGATTATGTTGCTAGGTTTAGGATAAATTAGTCAGGCAAAAGGCTGTAACATGAAGAACCTGGAAAACATTCAAATCTCTCACACTTAACACTTTCCATATACACTTTCTCAATAATTTCTATCTCCACAGCTTCAACTCTAACAGTAACGCTTAGTTTTGAACTTAGCTGAATGCAGCAAAGAATCCAGCCTAGAGCTACCTGAACTAGTACTCAGCCCTTGGGTACTTCCGTAAACACCGAATAGACCCAGTGAGACAGAATGAAAGAGGAGAGCAATAGATTCTGTAATTAAAAAGCTGTCAGTCTTTAAAGTTGACTAAACGAGTTACAACATCTAAGCCTTTCAGACTGAAGAGCAACATATACATCTTCAGCACCAAATCATTTACAAGCAACGGCAAATGATGGCACAAATGCAGAAATACCTCTCATGGTAAATACTGCCTTGGGCACAACCTAGCCAGCATGAAGCAGCAGCCTCCAAATAGTTTGAAATTACAGTACTGGGCAGAGCAGGTTACAGCAACCCAACAGACAGGAGAGGTGAGGTTCCCACCTCCAAACCAGGATGATGTAACCTCCCAGTCATGCACAACTGAGAAGATAAAACAGTTTTGTAAACCACAGTTATTCCTTTCCAGCCACCTGAGACACAGAAGCATTAAGGACCTTTGTGCTGAGGACATACTGACGTGGACACCTGACTTTTATGATAGCATCTTGGAGGAAGCAGCAACACAGTTGCATGGGAAAGGAAAGTGGCCTGTCCTTCTCATACCTCGATTGCTTTAATGACATGCCATAAAGCGGGCTGGAATAGTGCTTCTTCCTCCACCTCTGCCTGTAGAATCTACAACGAGGTAAGAGTCTAGTAAGAGTAAGTGCAGTGCAAGTGGGTAGACGACATTCCAATGCCAGTTTGGTGACAACTGGACATGGGTTGATGGAAGTCCGCTGCTTAAACTTCTGCCATGCAGCTCCACGCCACATGGCCTGATTCATTCCAAGGGTGGTGTGGACCATCAGTGCGTGTTATCACCAGGTCTTTGGGGGATTGTGCAGGCAGCTGAGAACATTTCTATCCGTAGCACTGGCAGCAAAGTTGCGGTCCTCCATCGCTGCCTTGGGTAGGACTGCTCACTGATCCTGACCCTAGGTGGGGTGCTGGAGCTATGGGACTCTCCCTGGGGGACCTTTTCATTAGAGAGAGTGAAAGAAGGAATGTGGACCCCTGCCAACAGATCTGAAAAAGAGGAGTCTTTTGCTCATTAGCTGGATATATATTGCCATTGCTGGCTTTGCCTGGCTTTATGACTGCACTCCCTCTTGCCCAATAAAGATCTGGGAATGCAAGTGAGTGGTGGAAATCCATCTCTTTAAGAGCTCTTGGGGAGGGTATGTTTAGTTTTCTCAGGTTTCTAAGTGGAGATTGGAATTTAGTCCTTTATCAAGAGGGGCCATGGGTATATTAAATCCAGATATTTTCTCTGCTGTTAACCACCTGGCAGAAAGGCTACGCTAATTACATCAGAAGTATTTTCTCAAATTTTCCTTCTTCTATTAAGAGCATGAGACTTATGTCAGAAGAATCAGTGTGACCACTGGGATGTGCAACCTGTCTTACCCACGTCTCAGTTCTCAGATTAACCAGACGACAGAGAGACTCTCGTCTAACGACCCGATCCTCTTACTGCAGAGCTCCAGGTCTGTATGTATGGGGCAGTGAGTTGACAGGCACGGCTTGGTAGGAGCAATGAAAACAATTTTTATGCTGTGCAAATGGCTCTCTACCTTCCTCCTAATGCTCAAGAGATGTTTCTTGGGGTTGCCATTGAGAAAATGATGGGAATGGTGAAGCGGACATTGGCTTGGTCCAGAAAGGGAGGAAGAGAAAGGAACAAGAGGTGGGAGAGTTGTCATGTTTATGAAACTAAAGATGAGCCTTCATATTCTCCAACAAATCTGTGCCCCTCTACCGAATGCCACAGTGTGGCTAGCCATCATCTGGTAGTACCACTCACACACACTGGAGTGTTTGGCCTTTTATTACTTTTCCTTGTGTCGTAGTTTGTATTTTTTTTTTTTTTGCTACAGTGCCTCAAAACTTGGACATGTTAAGCTGTGGGTCAGGCTTCGGTGGAAACTTACAGTGCTAGGATTTTCCTGGAAAGTAGCAGTGTTAATTTTTATCGCCATCCACAAACACATTGCCCAGAAGTGACAGTGACAAAACCAGTTTTTGATAGAAATCATTGTCGTGCTCAAAAGAGGGAAGAACAATAAAAAGTCACAGTTAAAAAGGGAGAAAAGTAAAACGTGATTTGACCTCGTTCTTTCAAGATGAGACTCAGGCCTGAAACTGCATTGTGGGCTGAAACTCTTACACTTAATGAGAGATCTTCTGACATGCTCCCACCAGATGCTTCTGTAGACTGGAAATGAGCAACAGGGTAGAAATACAGTATTTTCTTACATGATGCAACAAGATGTTGTACTTCCTGGCCACATATAAAATTAATTTACAATGGAAACATGCCAGAAATGCCTGAGGGTAACACTAGCCATAACAGAACACTGAGAGTCTTTTTTTTTTTTTCTTCCCCTCCAGCATTGAATAATGGGACTGAATGTCATTTTTCTTAAAACAACACCAGGATGGGTGGCTGGAGAATGAGATCAATGTTCCATGTTTCACAGGGCACATAGGGAAAAAGTTACTGTGTAATCAGAACTCATATGCACATATGTCCTCTGTCACACTAGCTCTTGAGGTTATTTATTGCAACTGACACCTACAGTGATGACATTATGAAATTAATATTATTACTACGAATAATTGCATCATTTTCTCTGATTCTAGTTATTTTTGTTTTCTGCTAACACACACATGTCAATGTTATTCATCTCTGGAGTGACTGGAAACATTTCACAGTGTTTGCAGTGGACAGTTCTAACATCCTCTAAGCAACGGGGAAAAATACACCTTGACTGTTTTTGGCCTTGAATATATGCAACAGATTTGCAAAATATTTAAGCATGGGGCTACTAGGTCTCTGTCAAGATCACCATAACCTATCAAAACACTCTCACTGATTTCATTAGACTTTATATTACACTGAAAAGAGCAGAGCAATCAGAGCTGCCTGTTAGTACAAAGAACCGAAAAGAGGGATAGCCAATCTTGTAATGCATGTACAATAGAAAATTGACCTGCACTGAGACCTGTGTGTCTCAGAGAGCTGAACAGCAGTGCTGAGCGTTAGGTGATGAAGAGCCATGCAGTGAGAGGGGCAGATTCAGGTGCTGGTTACAACAGAGCGCATCTCCCTCTCGGCATAAGCAACGCTTTACACTTTACACAGGGAACAGGAAAAACCACCACTGGGGAGTAAGTTGAGAGACCTGGAAGATCTTAATGCCTTAGTTAAAGCTCTTTGCCTCAGTGTCAGCTCTTCCACACTGATGCACATATGCTTTCCTAACCACAATGCTATCCAAAGCCTCCATCTTGGCTAGCATTTCATCATTCACACTCCAGGAATTATCATTTCCTCTAGACACGCTGACAAAGCTCATTGTTTATTGCTCGCAGCATGTCAGAACTGCTGGTTTTGCTTTAGATTGCAAGATGTTTGGAAAGCCGCATGCTTTTTCTGAAGCCGGCTCAGTCCCCTCTTTGCCAGCTTCAGCTGCTGTGTTCGCTTTTGCCCAGAATGACGGATCCTGTCCACAATGAGCCAGAGCAGAGGAGAGCATCAGCTTGAGACTGACCAAACAACTGGATTCCATGTAATCATGGCCAAATTCTTCCTGGCAGCCTCATGTACAGTCTTTCCAGGTGGTGCTTTTCTACCTTGCTCCCCTCTGAACCCATGGATAAGCCTGTCTGAGGATGAGCCAGGGAGGGTGCTCTGGAGATGTGCCATTCCCCGCCCCCCAACTCAGGGGAGGTTCTTCCTGGCCCTTCCTGGCATCTGTATTGCCCATGAAAGGGTTATAATAGGAAAGGGGGCCATGCAACGGTTCTGTGATCTAGGTCTCCTTGTCCAGAAACTGGGCCAACACCTGGCTGCTCACTGACCTGCTGCAACATTGCAGTCACGAATGGTTGCTAAACGTCATGGCTGGAGAAGTGTAGATCATTATGTATTAGTTGCTGCATTTCATATTACAAGACACACATTTTTACATAAGTCCCTGAGATTTAACTAACACAGAAAACACAGGACTAGTCCTACAAATCTGTACAACGTTACCTCTGGCTGCATGGCTGAGCTCTCATTTCAGTCCAGGAGGACCAGGAGGTGAGTTTTTGACAAAGGCTCAATTTCTGTCTTGCAGGAAAAGCCCTGATCCACATAATCTGATCTCCCCAGCTAAAATGTCTCCCAGATGACCTGTCCTGCTCACAGAAGTACTGCAGGAAGGAGAGAGGACACACAGCACAGGAACTGGCTGGAGATCCTGAACATGAGCTGAAGCCACTCAAAGGCAGGCAGGGAGTTCTCCTGCCTGCCCAGGGTCAACAAATGGCCCAGGAGGAAAGAGGGCAGATGCACGCGATGAGCAGAGGCACAGCAGCTGGAATGGACTAAGATCTGTAAGTCCAGAACAGCGCAGCTAGGGGTTGTCCTTAGCACATGAGCTGTTCGTGGCCAGGGGTGAGCACTCCTCATTCCATGGGGTTGATGTGCTTGAAGGCACAGGACACATCCTCCACAGAAGGGACGTTCCTCAGCATTCAGAGATTGCTCCCAAGGTTGGCTTGCTCCTCGCATGGTAACCCTGAAGGGACTTGTCCAGCCCAGGGAGGTAGTAAGGAGAGGCTGTGGGTTTGTTATCACTGGGAAATCAGTAAGTGGTTTGAACATTTTTTTTGGAGGGCGGAAAACTTCTGAGGGTGACTGGCAGTAACGACAGACAGCAGCTTGATCACAAAGGCCATAGGTAGGTGCATACTACAGAGAGCCCTGCCTTTCCTCCCTCCCCATCAGCACCTCACTCTGTCTCTCTTTGCTGTCTTGGCCTGACAAGCCTTTGTAGATGTGACCTGTCTCTTGGAGCTTGTTATTCCATGTTTTGTTTGCACCCTCTGTCCAAGTGATTAAACAAAAGACATCTTTTTATTATTGTTGTTGTTTTTACTGGGCAATTGCTATGTCCTTTATTAGGGCTTTGCTTTTCCTGTGAGCAATAATCTCTGGAAACTTGGATAAGATCCTTTGGCTCACACTAGAAAAGGTAATAAAATCCTGAGAACCCAAAATGCTTCTCTGCTGTTTTCACCAAAACATCTTTTCCCACCTTGAAAAATGTGCTTCTCTGTTCTGATTTGTTTCCTGATTTAGGGCAAAATTCTTCCAAACCTGTCAGCTTTCCTCCTGTCCAGCAGACCCAGGCATTTGAAAGGCTGTGATCAAGTGCTCAGAGGGCTTCACAGACCTTATTTCTGTTCTCCACCACACTTCTGACTCTCCCTACAGTTACAAGGAAACCACTTATTTCCTCATTGCTCCGAGTTCTCCATCTGCCACCTTATGATACAATATTTACTTACCTTTTCAAAGCATTTTAAATCTCCATAGGAATGCATTATAAAAGTGCATTAGTGTTATTACTACTCTCCATTGTGTAACTTTGAGAAATGGCTTATGTAAGGTTGGCTCTTTTGTCCCCTTTCTGATCCCCATCCATTGTCCTGGTGCTGCTGCCTCCTCCTGCGACAGCCATGATTAAGCTTTGGTTTCCCAGTATCTCCCTCAGGCTCCTACCCAGACCTTGGGTAATAACCATCCAGTCTCCTCTGCGTCGGTCCAGAGATCATCAGCTTTGGATTCAAAGGTCCTGCTGCTTCTCTCTCTCTCTCTCTCTTTGCCTGCGTTAGAGTCCCAACATATGTTTTCAGAGGCTGCAGAATGACTTGTACAATCTCAAGACCCTTTTTCTGGCATCTCTAAAGCACCCCACTGACAACAAACTTAGATATTCCGTTATAACTGTGACATGAGTTTTATCTGGAGAACATTTGTAACATTTTACCCCCACACTCTCTCTGGCTCAGCTTTCACACACCGCTTATAGTACTACCACAGAGGCAGACAAGCAGTAATCTGAAGTGGAATGCATTCAGATGGTATGGTGGGAAGACTGAAGCTCCCGATGAGAATGACATAGCTGAATGCCACAGATGTGCTACTGTGACCTGCTTTCTCTGCCACGGTATTTTTCTCTTTAGTAGGTAAGTTAAATTGTTTTGTTGCTTTTGTTGTCTGTTATGCCAAAACACCTATTTTCAGTGAGATAAAAGGCTATCAAAACAGCAGGTATTTGAACTAACAGCACCATAGGAGCTTTCACTAAATGGGCTGACGACAGGAATCTGAAGGGTGCGAACTAGTGAGACTCCACTGTGCTCTTCCTCATTTTCCCTTCCTCCTTTCCCAAAGGATATTGGTCCACATCCTTACGATTTGACATGAAACAGCTGCCAGGATTCATGCCAGAGATGACAGCATTTCAGAAACAAGCAAATGTACTGCTGTATTGCTGCCAGATACTGACCTCCTGTGTATTAGCCTTGGCTTTTCAAACGGTTCCATTGGACTTTGACGATGCAGCTCCAGTCTGACCACAGCGTAACAGACATCTGAACCCACTCCACTATTTTTTGGCATTCAAAAAATGTAAAGTATGTGTCTTATAACAATGTACCCGTACATTCTGCCATTCTGTTAACTCCTGTCATACGGGCTCGCTTGCTCTCTCATAGCCAATTATTTAGACAAGAACTGGTGACTAATAGAAGCAATTTGTAGGAAACACGCTGTTCCCAAGTGGCCAACAGCAAATTGCTAATGAGTGACATTAGAATGACCGTTCTCCAAAGCAGAATACTTGAAAGCTGACTGTGCACAGCACTGATCACATTTAACAACAAAACAGTCTCCCCACCCCTGATACAGGTACCTGCCATTTATCCTGGCTACTGCTTGCTCCTTCCACCGGTAACTCTGTAAGAGCAATTACACCGAAATGTAACAACCACAGATTTGTTTACACAAACATGAAATGTGATTTAAAACACTGCGGTAATGTGACCTTATAAACTTGATGGATAAAATATTAAAAATACGAAGGCACTATAGGGAGCAATTCTGCACTGTTCAGGAGATGGATCATAGGGCTTAATAGATCGTTTCCATCTCTGAAATTTCTGAGTCATGATGAATGGAATTTCTTAGTATTTGAAACAAGAGAGGGGCACGTTTAAAGAGACTGGAGAGGACTGCAGTGTAAAATCTTTGCACTATAAAAAAGGCAGCCTTGGTTTTTATTGCCCCTGCGGGGAGTCGCCTGTGAACCAAACAGCAACTAAATCAAATAAACATTTCTGAATTAAATCCATCTTTTCTTTAGCTTTGGGGAGTTTAAAAAAACCCAGTAATTTATTGAATTGCCTTTTATGGTTATACCTGCAGATGCCTTTTGAATTTGATAGCAAAAACATTTAAACTCACAGTGTTTCCCAAATCAGCTAAATCCATTATATCACCTGTGCCAGTTACTATATTTGTAGGGCAGTAAACAGTAGCCTTTATTGTTTGCTGTTCATGGGGCTGTGCATAAGAACGAGCTTAGTCTGTCTCCAGAGGTATACACCTACCTTACTGGCACCAGAAATATTATACCAGCTTAAATCAGTGCGAGCTTTCCATGCTGTCACTGCCCCCCTTGTTTTGATTTGGTGACAGTGATCTCGACTCACTGCTGTGCTGATACCCTTTGAGTCAAGGCCCCTTCTCTACTTCTGCTGTTTCTGAGAAAAATTAACAAGTGCCGTTTAGGCATGTTCTGAACAATTAGCAAACTTCCACACCCAAGAGCGTGTGTGGGCTTGGGTATCTGGTTTCCTTTGCAAGCAAATGGTGAGGTGAAAATCCTTATCTCGAATCCTCCAGAAAAGTAGGAGAATGAAGGTGAGAGGGTGAATGATCCAGACATCAAGTAACTCAGCTCTTCTCACAGGCAGTGAAATTTGCTTAGAAAACCCAAGAGAGAAGAAATCCAGGTGGATGCGGAGTCCTGCAGTTTCGGCAAATGAACTATATGAGGAGTGTTAGGGCAGAGCACGGGGATTAGGGCAGAGCCAGCCTACAGGGTTTTAGGAGGAAACCCTGATGATGCTATCTGCACTGCTCTCTGGGCTGAAGGTCTTTGGGGAGAGCATCTCGTGACCTCCCACTTATGATGCCTTCTCCTCTTCTTCCTAGTCCTTCAATTTACCATTTTATAACATATCTGGGGCTAATTCTGCAATTGTTTACACAGCATAGGCTCATTAGGAAAGCATTTAACACATTCTGATGTGATTTAGAGGGTGGAAATAACCGTGTGAACAGCAGGCTCTTGGTAGACCCATAAGTAGCTTGTGGGTCACAATTTGAAGACCTTTTGACGCAAGCACAGTCCAGGCAATTTATCAAGGAGAGCTCCTAGAAAGCCTCCTTGTTCAAGTGACTGAGGCTTTTGCAAGGAACAGGAGAACACAAGTTTTCTTTCTGCTGGTTTTGGCAGTTCTAGGGAGGTGTGACAGACAGCTTAAAGATATTTTCCATATTGCTTATCTTGTCTTTCCCTTTGAGTGCCATGGTCTATCATTTCCCTCAGCACAGACAAAGGCCCCAAGGGGACTTAGTCTATAAGTAAAACACAGAACTAAGCAATAGTGATTAAAAACCAAAATGTTTTAGGCACACTGCTGTTGTTAGCATCACAAATGCTTCCCCTCTTCTGTGCCTTCCCTCTTCTTAGCGGCGTGTTATGAGCTCTATGATACCACTTGTCATCCAGGTGAGCTATGCCAACACAGGATGGATGGAAGAGTCCCACTGCAAATTGTATCACTAAAAACATTTTGTAAAGCCTACCCCAGCTATAGCCAAAATATTCCCTTTGCCTGTGTTACTATCAACATCTTAAATTCTTCATTACATACATTTCCAAGTCCTGTCAGTGGATGGATGGCAGCTTGTCTCATTTCCCGTTTTCACTTTCTATTTCTTGGGTGCTACCATAACTAGAAAGTCTGAATAATTTTTAATTTCACCTCCTTCCAAAAAGGTTTTCATTGATTCAACCCTCTACCGCCCCACCCCCAGTGTAGTCAATGCTTTATTTTTTCAGCCTGTTTTTCCACATGAATATTGCTTATACGGCCATGCTGGCTTTCAGTCTGGCTGCAAGTCCCCCTCCAATAGCTTTTGAACGTTTTTGACGAATTTCACTCAAATATGATGGAAGGGCAGTAGTCTCAGTGATGTGCCCACAAGGTCTGTTAATACAGCTGTCACACCAGTGGAGCGAGAACTACATTCATGTTCCCACTGAGCAAACATTTTTTCTCTTGGCAACTGGTACTCAGTGGCCAACCCACACCTACCGCTTCTTGCTTTGTGGGGCTGTCGTCTGTGATGTGGGGAGGAGACACAATTAATCCAGCGGGGACAGAGGTGGGCTGAGGGATACAGGGAGCAAGTAAAACAGACCTTACTGCTTCCAGCTCTCCCCACAGGAATTGTTTTGTGGCTAAATCAAATCTATATTGTTTTATTTCAAACATGTTGAAAGCTTGACTTCAGCTTCAAATGGCATTATTTTTGTGGAGGTAAAGCCAGTACCTTAATATTATTTTAACAAAGCCCTCTGAAATGCACATGCATTTCCAGTCAGCCAGATTCTTATTTTTTGCTGAATACTGAACATTCTTTTCTTCCCCTCGCTGTTGTCTTTGGCTGTAGAAATCGTACTTTCCACTTCACAAAAACTGTAGGGGCATTATGAATGCCTGTATTTTTCTTGAGCTGACTTTTTGCTTTCTAACAAAACTGTTACACTAACTCACCTCACGCAAGTTCAGCATTAAGAATATGATTGTGAAGCACAAGGTGCTTATCTACTTTGCCTGTGTAGTTGTAACTGAAAATTGAATTCTCCTTTGTATTTTCTAATACAGTGCCATGGTGAATGGTTGAAAAGATGTCAGGTTCTTCTCCAGTCGGCTGCATGTCAATGTGATAGACAAAACAATTTCTCTGCAAACAGTACAAAATTGCTTTGGGGTCCTTAAGGAAAACAGGAACACAATTACTCATTATTATCTGTCTTAGCAAATTGTTTTCTCCACAGTTTTAAGTAAAGTATCTTATCTGCAAGTTTGTATAGCCAGGTGTTGGCATTGTAAGGAGAGCTGCATAGTGTTTCACATTTTCTAATCAAATTATGAACCTTGATTACGATCTCCTGACAGCACTCTCAGGAAGAACAGTGTCATTATTCCTACTATACTGATAGGAAGAGTGAAGCAATTTGTTCTTGCCAAGGCGGAGAGACCCCTTATTTGCACCGCACCCTCAGTAAGTGACTGATAGCATGCTGAATCAATGCTAATGAAATCCATGTGCCTAATTCCATTAGACATAAACTGTTGACCAATTCTGGGGCTAAGTCTGGATCCAGCCACATCTAGACTCCTCTCTGAGAAGGAGTTTAGAAAGCAAGGGGGCTCCATTCTGAACCTTGTGACTCAACGGGAGGGTCTCCTTTACCCTTTTGTGTCTCTGATCTCTGTGTAAACCTCTCTAGATCAATTCTAACTCGATTTTCCTTTGTGTGTTTCTTCCACGTAGTAAGTAATAGAGTGAACCTTCCAATCGAACTTTGTTAACTCACACTTTTACAAATTCACAGTAAAATCACTTTTGCTAATCCCTTTGATGGTGATTCTTTAAGTGACCTTAGTCACTAATTCGTGACACCCTGGAAGTGGCAGAGTGAGCTGCAGTAAGATTCTGGCCCGCGTATTGGTGCTCAGAGATACACGCTAGAGTATCAAAGCGCCTTACTTAGCTACAAACCCTTCTTCAAGATTTTAGTAACCCATTTTAGCACAGTTTTCTTCCATACAGAGAGCTTCAACGTGATTAGCCATATTCATTTTTGCCCATTACCAACAGTTTATCAAACTGATGAAAAGAGCCGAGACTTCCCTGCATTACAAATACCAAAAGCCACACGTAGGTATGACATGACTACAGTTTCACCTCTCCCACCTTCCTATACAACAGCGTGCAATAATTTGGGAGCAGCTTTCCATTAAGCACTCCAGGGTTGTGCCAGGAGGCCTGTTGCAGAGGCCATCCCTGCAGATGCCTTGTTTCTATTCAGACTTTTGAGGCTGCCCAGGAGCCTGGCCATGAGTCAACGGCTGACAGCCCAAGACGCAGGTTCCTCCCGGAGCCATCCTGCCTATCTTATTTCTTTCAGCCTTAGCTTTTGCACTCAGTTACTTAAAAATCTGCAGATTGCCTTCCTCTTGTCCTTATTTTCAGGAGGCACCAGTGAGGATTAATTTCAGCTACCTTTAACTATCTGATCAGCGAGAGTGCTACCAAAGCCAGCCATTTCATCTCCCCTTGCACTGAACTTAGACATCCATTTTAGGGTGGAATGGGTCAATTTTTGGAGCTGCCTGGAGGGCGAGCAGTGGGAATCTTGATGACTACGTCTGCCTAAATGCCTGGTTTACAGTTAGCACAAGTCAGGTGAGGTGAATCACCCACAAACAGCCTCCTGACACAAGCGACAGTGCAATCTAATAGGGGGTTGTCTTGATCTCTCAGCAAAGTCGTTTTGAAGGGTTTAGGATGCTATTAATACTTTTACTTAAGACCTTGTCCAGACCAGTTCTGAGATTGTGCAAGGCCTTTGGGAAACCTGTTCCAATGCTTGACCATCCTCATTTTGAAGAATTCCTTAATATCTAATTGGGATTTCTCTTGCTGCAACATGGGACCAATGCTTCTCATCTGTTTCCTGAGCAACTCTCAGAAGAGTCTGGCTCCACTTTCTCAAAAACCTTCCACCAGTGGAAGACAACATCTAAGTCCCCCCCGTAGCCCCTACTTCTCCAGGCTGAATGAGCAAACGAGATCCCCCAAAAGGGGATGACAATGGAATTGCTAACATTTTAATGACTTTTGGGATGAGATTCCCAGAAGGCTCATTCCCTCATTTTTTTTTTATTTCAAGTGTTGGCCAAAATGATGACTGATTCCCAGCTCCACAAAGGTAGTTACTAAGGGAATGAATTCTCACTGAATGATGGTAGGCACTTCCGAAGAGCCGGTGTTGTCCTCAAAACTAACTGCAGTAGAAAAGAGGCATCTCACCAGCGGAGTGGCTTTGGGGCAATATATCCCAAAATGGGCATGGGGTCAGGCTTTGTCCTGGTATTTGTACCTTGCAGGAGCTTTGCAGCGGGCCATGTTTGCCGTGCACGTGGAATTGTTGTGGGGTCACAGCCGGTGTCGCTTTGGTCCTCATCCAGCAGCACTGGTCAGGCAGGCATGGTCTCAATGTGGTTTTACGCAAGCATAAAACTTTACACAAAACCTCCTGAAGTTTTACTTCTTGGACTGGAGGTTTCACCTGATTTGTTTACCTTTTAAAAACATATACGTGGAAAAAGTACGACAAGGTTAACCGTGTCAACAGTGCGTGGCCCTAAAGCACGGTGCAATAAGGGCTCAAAATACTGCCAGTTTCAGAGAGAGTTAAGAGGACCCATCTTCTTCTCGTGGCAGTGGAAATCATGCCACGATCGCTCTCCGCTTCTCTCACATCCAATTTTGTGACAAAATAACAGTAATAGGGTTCCCCCTTGGTACAGCACTGTTGCTTTTGGGGGAGAGGAGGACGAGGGTAGCGGGGCTGAGCCCCGGGGCGGCGGACAGGGCCTGCTGCTCCCGGGCCCACGGCCCCTTCACCCACCCGGTCGCCCCCTAGGCCTGTCACCCACAGGGAGTGGGTGTGGGCGCAAGGAGCGGCGGGGCGCGGTGGTGGCTGCCGCCCCTTTAAGGGAGGACGGGGGTCAGGAGCGGTGCCATGGCAACGGCTTGACGGCCGTGACCGGAAGTGATTGGGGGGTCAGAGGCCGCCGGTGGCAGCGGGAACATGGCGGCGCTGGCGGCCCTGGCGACGCTGGGCGCTGGCGGCGGCGCGGCCGCGCTCGCCGGGGCAGCGGCTCCCTGAGGGGGACGGGGAGCCTCCTCTCGCCGCGGCGCTGCCCCGTCTCAGGTGAGGGCATGCGCCACGGGTACTTCGGCGGCGGGACGGGCCGCGGCGCTGGCTGCGGGCTGACCCCCGCGGCGCGGTGGGGCTGACCAGCGGCTCCGCGTTTTCGCCGCTGGCCAGGCCTTGCCGGTTTTTTCTCGCCTGCCGGACTCTGACCTGCCTCACGTTTCTCCCCAGGCATGGTCGCCGCGCTGTAGGAGGGCTGGGAGCCGCGGCGATGCCAGACGAGGAGCCGCTGGAGAAGAGCGCTTGAGCTTGTCTGGGGATACGTTCAGTGTGTGTGAAACGTGTACGTTACCCGAAACCTTGGTTTCAGTACTGCTATTTTTATTACACCTAGAGGAGTAAACGGAGGCTTGTTGTTATAATCTCATTATCTTTCCATTTGGGGAAAGTGGAGTCTCCTGTTAAGACTTGCATATGCACAGAAGTCAGTCAGTATTAGCCGACTGTAGCTGGGTGGATTTCCCTGTTTCCTGTGTCTGTTGCCACTTCCCCGTTGGCATTGGTGTGTACGCTGCTGTCTCGGCTAGATTTGCCCCGTGGCAAAGCTAAACTTTGACCAAAATGGTCTCCTGTGTAAGAAGTGCAGGGTGAGTATTGGAACAAGGCACGTAACTTTTCACAACCAGGCTGTTCAGAACATAACTGCGGCTGTAAAAAGCTGTGTACTGAAAATAAATACTGGAGTTAAACCATGCTTGCAGCTTCCCACTGGTGCTTATGTGTATGCCTTGAGATACAGTACTTGGTTGTCACTAGACTTTTTTAAATTTCTGTTTATACTAGTGGATGGAGTGGACTATGCTTGCATAGCGGGTAGCGTGTTTTGCTTATTGATTGCTAAATATTGCCATATCTCATTTACTTCATAGTAGCTGTCTCTTGTTTTGAAGACACCACCCACTTTCTGCTTTTGGACCCTAGGACTTGTCAGTAGCAGTTACCACAGCAATATTTTAATGTTTCTCAAGCATAAACTTATTCCACTGTAACACTGAGATTAACAGATGGTCTTTTTTTTTTCCCCCCCTCGCCTCTTACTTTCCAAATGGGGAAAGTAGGGTAAAAAAATGAGAAAAGCCAAAGTATGTCTTAAATTGAACATGGAAATGAGTTGGTTGAACTCTGAAATGAGTTGGTTGACTTCGTAATCAGATTTTATAGTATTGTCTAATATTCTGAATGCCAGGCTTCAGTGACAGTTGTAATATCTGACTCCTCAGCAAATCGAGGTACAATTTAACAGTGTGAATACATAGTTTGTTCAGAGTGTGGGCTGGAGCTGAAGAATGTGGTCTCACTCGTTCTCCATCACTACTAGTCTCTTTGTAGTGGATTTTGTGGTTGAATAGTTGCAGGGACAGTTGATCTAACGGTTTTATGGGGATGGCTTTCTGTCAGATGGAAGCTGTTCTAGTGAGTGTTTGCTCTGATACAAATGAAGGCTGTTTCTCCTTCTGCAGTAATGTAAACCTGCTGTGGGTTAAGTATAGTGTGAAACTGCTTTGAGAAACCAAATCTCAGATTGGTCATTCAGAAAATCAGGATTACACTTAAATCTTCTGAAAAGTTTGGATTAAAGAAAGTCAGTCGTGTAGAGAATATGTGGTAAGAGTGAATGGGGTGTAAGTAAGCCTGTGAAGGAACTCTCCCATCGTTCCAGAGTCTTTTCTCCACTTCTTCCCAAAGAGCTTCTGTGCTTAAAAAGGGAAGTCTCTTGCAAAGCTTTATTTAGACCTCAGAGTCTGGTCCACCATGAGCACCCAGTGAAGCAGGAATCTTGAAGGAGAAAGAGTGCTATATCCTACTCTAAAAGCCAGACTGAAGTTGCACAGGGAAACCTTGATTCTGGTATGTTCCAGCTCCTCAGTAATGATGGGTTTTGCTTTCAAGGAGTTCCCTACCCTCCTCACAGAAGCAATCTGAAAAGAAAATTGGAAGTGTAATGAGGTGTCATCTTCACATCCGCCTGAGGTTTTAGCAATGTTAGGGTTACTTGATTCAGCAAATCCTTTCTCCGGTTGCTCAGTTGGCAGACTGTCGGGCATCTCATCCGTTGCTGCAGTCTCTGCTTCAGCACCTTTTTTTTTTTTTTTTTCAATAAAGCCAGGCTAGATTCTTAATCACCTGACCTGTCTCAAGTGCAAATCCTCTCATCCTTTTGCTGGCTTTCTATTAGATTCTGTCCAAGACTTCTCTCTGTAGAGTTTCTGTCTCTTCATTTTTGTTTAGACAGGTTCATTTATGTACTTTCTTTCCCGTCACTTGTCCTGTCCTTCAGTGTGCTGCTGCCCCCTCCGAAACACACCTTTTCCTTTTCTTGGTTGCTTCCTCTAGCTTCTTGGGATATGCAGATTCTTTGTCTCAGTTTATACCTTCCTCCTACCTGGTCATCGTTTACCAATGATCTTTGTTTTCCTCTGTCCTCCTTTCTTTCCTTTTTTCATTCTTGTCTTGTTCAAGGTGGTCCCTTCCTTGTTTACCTTGTTTCTTCAGGTTGTGTTGCTGAGAACACACAGACAAGATTCCTCATGTTCTGCATGTGGTATTGAGTTCCATAATCTGGTTTAACGTTTTATTAGCTGTGGACTGAGGAGAGCTGGCTTGGTTGTGTTGCCAGAGAGAGGAGAATGGAACCTTTAGAGAGTTGACTTTTTGGAACAGGTCCCCACTGAGTTTGGGCAGAGGCTTGCAGTTTGGTTTTATGTGCCTTTTCATTGACCTGTCCAAAAAGTAAATTGCTCCTGAAAGACAGTTCTGCTTTATAAAGTCCATTGTTGCTGCAGGGCACAGTGAGTTGTGAGCGAGCAATGTTAGCAGACTTCTTCAAACGTAGATAAAATGTCTCTTCTTTTTCTCGTAGCTGAACTAGTTTGCTTGTGAACTTGTTTTGCTGTAATAAACTTAACTTTCTTAATTTTATTTGGTTTTATTAGAGTTTCTTACATGCTTAGGCATTCAAAACTGGGGGATTCTTTACTCATCAGGATAAAATTAATTGCTCCACTAGGTTGACACACTTCTTCCATGAGTTTGAGAAAATGAATTTGCCTTTAATCTCATAGCAGCCTTAGTTTTTGGGATTTCCCCCCCGGCCCCCGGGGATTCCTTGAAACAAAACTATTTTTTTCATCTTGCTGCTTTTAAATGTGCCTTTCCAAGACTTTGAATCTGTGATACTTAAAATCCCATGACTTTGAGGGTTTTTTTTGTGGGGCATCCTTTGGCATAATACTTTCTGTTTATGTTATTTTAGGTATCAAGGGAGTAGGTATTGCTTTCATTCCAAGGGTTTCAAAAGGTGTTGCTTAATCTCAAGTGCTTTCTCAATGTGTTTATGGTGGTTTTGTTGCTTTTAAGACATCCAGCATATCTCATGGTTGGAAGAAATGTATCTATTTGCTCTTCTCTTTTGGTAGTAGTTTCAGAGATGCCATGAAGGCTAATGACTAGACTACCTGATGAGTCTATTTGAAACAGTTATGTGGATCACCAGACATTGCTTGTAGAAAGAGAATTAATTTTTCTTGAAAGTGCTCTAGTGTTCTATAAAATATTGTTTGAATCATGGAAGTGTTCCTATAAACTAGACACGCTCACAGTTCCTGGGTGCTTTAATATATTAATGATAGATGTTTTTGTACTCCTTGCCAAATCAGTGAAATGATGGAGCTGGTTGTAGTCAGAAGAGTCAAAAGATAACCAAACATCCAGGCTTTTACAGAAGAACAAAAATAAACCACACTAAGGCCATTAATTTTGTTTGCTAAATCAAAGACAAGCAATAGTAGGCAGTGCAGGTACTGACAAGTATACACTATTGTGATTTTTAAACAGAAATGGAGTTACTTTGATTTCCTGAAATCTTGTTAGTTGCATCAAACTGGTAATGGTTGTCGCCGATGGAGATTTAACTTACTGTTCAAAGTAACTGCAATTTGTTATGGTTATACATGAAATGAACCTACAGATCTGAGGTTAATGCTTTTTTCCTTTTAACTTTGCATAGTCAGTATCATAATGATTCCACCTGAATATAAACAGGTCCTGGTTTCACTGAGATAGAATCGTATAATCAATTTTCTGTTTAGGAAAGCTGCGTTTTTGAAAAGACTGCAGTACCTGATTTGGGGATAACAAAGTTGATAAGACACTTTATTTTTGCTTTTGGTGAGTGATGGTATGTGTGTCTCCATAGTGATCAAGGTCTTCAGCAGCTTTGAGTCAGCCAGGTGCTAAAGCTCGAAGTAGCGAAAGCCAAGCTGACTCAAGGTGGCCAACAGAAGTGTTCCATACCATGAACATCACGCTCACTATAAATTAGGAAGTTTACTGGGGACGATCTCTTCTACTGATGGCCACCATCTCTGGAGGGTCTCGCCCATCATTCTGCTTCTGAGGCTCACTCTCCTGCAGGCTGTGACCCTTGCATTTTGCTGGAGCTATGGTGCTGACAGCACTTGACATCCAGCATTCACTGCTGGGAATGTGCAGCTCGCTGCCTCTACCTGGGCTGAGTATCACTGTGTACTTCCTATTAGTATTAATATTAGTGCGTCTGTTATTATTTTATTAAATCTGTTTCCATTCTGACCCATGGATGTCCTTTCCTTTTCCTGATTCCCTTTCCTGGGGCAGGGTGTGTGTATGTCATTGGGTGATAGAACAACTGGCTAAACGAAGACAAAATGTTAGGTGTGAAGTAACAGAAAATACGCCATAAGACCCTTCATATACATTAGGAAGACCCTCTCTGGTGTTTGAAGATAAAAATGTTACCATCTTGCTATGTACGAGAGCTTGCATGAAATGCGTCGTGTGGCTACTTGATGCAGTTTTAACATAGATAAAAGTGCTGAGAATCCTCTGTTCTGCTTGATCAGCTCTTGGAGAGACAGAAGCAGTGAAGATTAAACCCACCTCCCCCCTTTTTTTTTCCTCAGAGAAAATTCTTTGTGTAAGTAATTAATTCCACATCACTTAGTAATTTTGCTCTTAGGTTTCATTGTAGTTGCTCTTATCTAGTGTTGGTATTGATTCCTAACGCTGATTTCCCCTGTCTCCACACAAGCAATGTTCTACAGCCTGCATTTGTTCAGAGAAGTATTAGCATTATGTGTTTGAATTCAGAAGATAATTGCATATCTTGCAAATTACCCAATGCCTGTTTCATCTTGAAACATTTAGAAATCCATTTTAGTTTCTCGTAATTATAATGTTTTAGTCAGACAGAAATCTAAACTTAGGACAGCACTTTGGCAGTGATATGCTTGTTTTTCTAAAATGAGCACAGTTTCTGTGGTTAAATTTTCCTTTCATTTAAATATAGATTTTAATCAGTGTAGGCCAAAGTTTTCCAACCATGTTTAAAATTAGCTTGAGCCATATTTTAGAAAGTATGTTCTCCTAATGTGATTCAACTTATGTAGAAAAATATATGCAGAAATTAATGTTTTTAAGCTGATTAATGCTTTTGAAGTGTTTTTCTAATTTATTTGTAAAAAATTTTTATAGACTCCCTCAAATATGGCTTGATACTAGTAGTCTCTTTGTAATAAATACCACTGAAAGCACTTCATGCTGTGCTTCTGAAATATGAAAGGTAGCTCTTCAGAAGGAAACTGTAAATTCCGCTCAGCAAGAAGTACATGACATCAAAACAAAGTAAAATCCTTGCTGTTCTTCCAGACTTCCATGCAAGTGTTGTTTTGGAGATTACTGAAGTTTTCATTGGTCATCTTGTACTTCTGTAGGCAGGGTGTAGTTACTGTTTTCAGTTGGTAAGCTGCAGTTGTAAACAGATGAATAGCAAATGTTAAGCTTTTTTTAGAGGATATTCAGCATTGTATGTGCACAGAAGCGGAAGTGGGAATGAGTCTGAAATGGATCTATCAAGTGGTTATTAAAACTCCTTGAATTACTGCTAAACTTTTGATAGTTTCAGTTTCTAGAAAAGTATTAAAAAATACCAAGCAAAAGACCCCTAAAACTGTTACCAGTCTTACATTCCACTTTTTTTTTTTTTCCCAAATGCAGGAAAAAAGGTGTTTGCCATACTCTGAAAGTTTGCCAGTTGGCAGAGTGTTCAGAGATCAAGAGAGCCAACCTGTCAGCTGACTTCTCTTCAGGTAGACTTTTTCTACTGATCACAGGTAGGGTGAGATGCTTTCACAGAGAAATGTGAGGACGAATAAGAGTAAGATGAGTTGTGTGGATTTCCATTATGTGGAATGAGGTGCGGTTTTATGTGAGATGTGCTAGTTAGCTTTGACACGCTGCTTAGTGAAAACGATGTCCGAAAGAAGTACTGTCCCGCTTTGGACATGGAACTGTGAGAAATCTGTCAGTTTTTCAGATGCTTTCTTTTTTTATTCAGATGTCAGAAGGACTAGATCCTTCTAGTTTTTAATACTTAATCTCACAGTAATCATGCATCTGTTCAGCTGATCAATTCCCTTTGCTATCAAGATCATGTTTGTTACTATGATTCCGTGACTTATCTGCTGGAATGTGAAGAACATTGGTGTTGAAAGAGCTGATAGTACTGTAGCAGTAGTAAGCAATAGCAAGTTTATCAATGACTGGTAAAGCTTACCTTTTTTCCAGTTGCTGCAGCTTATGCTGTTACTTTTAAGAAACTTAAGTGGAACAAACACTTTTAATTTCACTCAACAATTTTTTTCTCATAAATAGGACTCTTACCCAGAATTCATGTGGTACAGTGGGAATTTCTCAAGCATTCAGTTCACTGAATAGTGGTTACATGTGTTGTGCTTATTGAAAAACAACTTTTAACTCTTCTGGTAAGATAAAGCCAGGAGACAGTGGTGACCACATGCTGGTCTGTGGAAGTTTTTTTTTTTTTCAAAGTGAACCAAACTGCAAACTGGCTTCCAGCTTTCAGGCTATGATCAGAACTTGGAGCTTGTTCCTAGTTCTGCTGTGCAAATTTTTTAGATTGCATATCAGCTGGAGTTGGGGGCCATGTGCTCTAGGGAAGTCATCAGTAGGTCGTTTAACAAAGCCAAGGAAATCTAGAAAAGGTTTCTCAAAGACCAAAACAAGTAGAAGAAATACTTACCTATTAAATCTCTCTTGGAAGTCAGTCCTTTTTTTTTTTTTTTTTTTTTTTTTTTTTTTTTTAAACTCTCCACTCATGAAAAAACTCTTGAGTACAATGTTTCAGAAAGTGTGAGCTAATACACTCATGCCAAGGTTATTGAGCCAATCTGTAGAGTCTGGTGAGGTAAGGCTAATCGTTTCCTTTCAGCCTCCTGCACAGACAGTAGCTTTCTTCTGGTCATCCTTCAGTGCGAAAACACCATTAAACCTGTTAAATTAACTAGTGAATTCCCTTAAAAAGAAAACAGTCTTAGGAATTTTGTTCAAGGTCTCTTGCCCTGGTCAGTAGATCTGTCCTTAGGACAAGTAAAAATGATACACTGCCAGTGAACTAATTATGTGTAATTCGTCATCAGATAGTGGAAACAATATTCTGGGAACTGGCATGCATTGCACGTTTGGAAAGGAGGTGTCTGGTTTGTCTGTCTAGAAAGATGGAAAGTAATATTCTGGGTGTGTTTGGTCTTTCTAAACTTCGTTTTAGGAAACAACTGGTCTTAACTGTATTTTGTGCTTTCTCCATGAGACAGATAGATTTTGCACTAGAGTTTCCTTAGAAAAATACTTGTGCATCAATGTGATTTACAGGAAGTGTTTTGAAAGTGACAAAGGGTATGTGTCTCCCAAATTGTGGCTTTGCTCAGAGAAGTGTGTTCTTTTATTGGGAACATCAGGTCTAAATTTTCATTTGAATACCAAGTTATAAATAAAATACTGACTGTTACCCACTATTTCCAGTGCTTGCATGGGCCTACTGTTCATTATGAAAGGGATACTTCATTATTTTGTCATAAATGGTTGTTTCTTTAGATACCAATTTCCAAAATTTACTTAGAACAGTCCTTTTTGTAAAAACTTTCTTTGCACAATGGTTTTTTTTTTTTTACTTATGTTCTAAAAAAAGGTATGCATTGTACTCACTCTATCTCAGTCCTACGCTGAAGAAAGAATCTTGGTTTCTTTCCTAAATATTGAGAAACATTTAGTTTTGCACCTCTGTTGGATGCAGGGTTAGATGTTGAATGAACAACACGTCTCATTTAGATTTTGACAGTGAATAAAAGAGCTGTGTGTTTATCTTGTCTCCCACCTTAGTAGTTTTTTAATGACAGATGTCTGCAAGAATTCAAGAGTTAAACGACTGTATTTCTTTTGTGTCTGTTATTATTGCAGAAGGTCATTGAAGGACCTTGAGAGTTGACTGATCTGTAAAATTGAGACATATGGTAGTATGGAAATTAAATATAGGCAGAAGCAAATGGGGCTTGAGTGGTCACAGTAGGGATATTGCTAAAAGGATTGTTGACAATACAGGAATACATATTATCTTATGTCTGAAAGGAAAAAAGCTAAAATTACAGAGTTTTTGTTGAAGTAATTGCAGTAGGCTAGTCTGCTGAAGAGCAATGTGACATGATATGCAGCACCCTTGTGCAGTAGAATTATCTTTGAAAATATACTAATAGCAGTTATTTTTAATTAAAGAACGAACTTAGAGGATTTAGTGAGCTTTAATTGTGTCAGTCACGTGTTAGTAAGATTTTCTTAAGATCTTCTCTCTGTGCCTTTGCAGCTTGACAGACCATCAGCCTTCCACAACAGCACTATGCCCCTGAAGTGGCTATAGCAAATAGTCACTTCCCTTTTTTTTTTTTAAAGGAAGCTTTAAGTTATTCCCGTGTTGCCTGTGGCCCCAAGTGTATTCAGGTTCTTACTCATTTTACATGTAGGCAGTGGCAAATATGGCTGTTTTTTTTTAACTTTAGGTAAGGCATCTGTAAAGATCTGCTAAGTAAACTAGAATGGATTATGACAAAACCTTAAAATTCAGGGAAGCTGGTAGCTTTGGATTTCTGTGCAACATATTCTTTCTGCACAGTATTAACACAGATGATAATGTTTACTACAAGTATCACAAAATGACGTATTGGATAGGAGATACCCCAAAAATGGAAAATAAGCTGCAAAATGTTGTTGTACATAATGTTCCCCAGGCTGCAGAATACTTTGGAAATTTTCAGCAGTACTGAAAATGATCTGTTCTGACAGGAGAGTGATATTTTAATGAGTGCTTATAGCATGACAAGAGGAAAGAAAGTATCAGCAGGTATTTCTTCATCATTTAAAGACTGCTGTTACTGCTGTAGCTCTCCAACCATTTAGCTAAGGCTTTACAACCTTTACATGGCCTATGTATTACAGGCTGTAGAGGCTGTACAGGCAAATGCCTTTGTTTGGCCTCAATATCCTTTGAGGGTGCCACTTCTAAGGATTTTTGCATGTGGGACCTGCATGCAACTGGTGCACGTCTTAAGAATTTGGGATTTGGTGTTAGTATGGAGGAGTATCTCGCCCTTAGGAGTTGCGTCTTCTGTGAGACCTCAGTGACTGCCCTTCTCTTGAGAATGGCAGAAAAGCACACCGCAGCCTATTTCATTATCTTGAATGATTTTAATGTTTAGAGTGAAGTTATCAAGAAATTTCACTTTTGGTTTGGGAGCTATTTGATACAGAACCAAAAATCTCTTGTTTACTAGATGATTGCTTTTCTTAACATCTCTCCCATAAGCTGAACCTTTCTAAGAGCTCTTAGATTTTTACCAGGCATATACTGAAGAGCTAGAACTTAAAAGTGAAGCTCATGTTGGAATGAGAGCTGGAGAGAAGCAAAGTTGTGGGCAAGTGTTTTTTCATTTTCCAAATGTTAAGTTTCAGCCACATTAATAATATTTCTACAAAAACATTATTGGTCTAACTTAATGCAAAACTCTAGGACTGTTATATCCCACATGGCATGAAACATTCCTGCTTTTTTTTCCCCCCTGGTGTTTAACTTCTTACACAGAAAGGAAATGAATTTTAGAAAGAATGTCATACATAAACCATTTGAGACATTCTCTGTTAAGGAAATACCAGCTGTCAAGAAAGATGCATCCAATGTTGAGTTATACTAAAAACATCGTAAAGGAAATATTTGTCAAGGAAAAGTGGATTAATTAAAACATTTTAACTATTTTTGCTCTGGAACAAGGAAGAAGGGTAGGGACATTCCATATAAGCCTCTTCTGAATGCAGCCATTTTTAAAAAGCAGCCATTTATTTTCTCAGATGGAATGTGGCTTAAGTAAGTTGTTCCTTAATGTGGAATAAAGAAATTTTCTCACTACAATGTGGCTAGCAGAAAAAAATAAAAAGACTTGGAGTCATTACACTTTATTACCTTGAAATTCTATAAGCTTGCTTTCATTGATTCTTCTTGATGGAAAGAACTTATATCAAAGAGTAAATAGGTTAAATTTTAGGATTTTCATATTGATGTTTTTATTTGAAATTCAGTTCTTTTATGAGAAATTAATAGCACTAGGAGGCATTATTTTGCTTCTGTAGAGGAAAAGAGTGAAGTGCACATAAAAAGGTACCTGGATCAGGCATGTGAAGCATTAAATATGATAGGATTTACTCTTTCTTTAATCCAGTCTATCCTGCAGGCTTTAAGGAGTTAGACACTGATTATGCAGATTTACTGTAATGGTTTGAAACATAAGCTTTTGGTTTAATTACCACTTTGCTCTTTTTCCCATTAATCTGTAGATGCTATCAGATCTACCCTGAAACATAGCAAGTACAGAAACAGTTACGTCTGTTACCTTTCTAGATAAAGCTCCAATTTTCATTTATTTATTTGCAGGGGTTGAAGGGGATGCTGAGATGGCATGGTTGTTGAACCTACTTAAATGCTGAGTTTTTGATTTAGAAAAGCATAATTATTGTATATGGGAACGTTAAGTCTTCCTCTGTTGAAGCTATCCTACCTTTTCATTATAATTATTTTCTGGAAATTAATGCAGATCAAAGTGTTTTCTTTCATTCCTTGAAAATACTAAAATTACATTTCTCCAGTTACATGATTGCTATTAGAGACGAGCAACTGTTGTTACCCAAAAATCTCTTTGTACTAGGCTCGTGATCTTAGACTGTGTTAAAATATCAACAGAAACTTAAGTACCAAATGATATATGGACTAAATTTTTTTAATGTCACCCACATCTCCACATTTGAATCGACAGTCTGCAATTCCATTAACACATGACCTTTTTTCCTCTTAAGCTTACTGTTCGGGACACCTTGCATTTTAGGAATGCCTTAAAGATTTAAGGAATGCTGTCTTTAGAACCCATTTTACTTGTTGGACATGCTTGATGTTGTAAGCTGTAGTGAATAAAGGACTGAAGAAGATGGTTGTCTGAAGGTTTCTTTGGTTAAATGCCACTCTGAAGAACTGGATTTTGCTTCTTGCTTGACAAGCAAGACACATAATGTTGTTATTACTGATAACTAATTGTGATCCTTGTATTGAATATTACGGTGTCAGGCTGGATACCTCTGAAATAAAGAATGCAGAGCTTTCACAGCTGCAACCGGAGCTAATAGCAACTGTGAATTGTGCTTGTGATGTACTGCACAGTGATAAATATAAAAGAAAAATTAGCCTGGAACATTCCTGATTAGGCAGACAGAATTCATATACTTTATGCTGTGGATCTTGAGTTATAAAAATATAAACATATTAATGTATTTCATCTGCTGTGAAAATAAATAACTGATATAGAACCCTTTCAGGGAGTAGTATAATGCGCATAATACAGAGGAAAAAGAAAAACATGGTTTTTTTGTTCTAGGATTTTAATATCAGGCTAATTTTAGCACTGTACTATGAGAGGGGGGTAAAAGAAATACAAAGTAATTTCTCCCTGTGAATCCTGCTGTCAGAGTATGTGCATTGGATGTGGCAGGGTTCCTGTTCGAAAAAACAATCAAACCAGACAGGAAGGAACAGCCTTTATCATTTCTGTGCGTTTGACTGTGCAGCTTCAATATCCCAAATGTTTTTTTGAGTGTAACAGTGTGCTGGGTGCTGCAGAATGCCCCTGATCTTTTATCTGTGAAAGTAGCAAACAGTAATTATGCTGCGGATGACCCCTTACGAAAGGTTATGTTCTCCCTTGTGTGTATTCTGGTGGTGCTGTACCTGACCTAAATGCTTTTCAGGCTGAAACTACCTATTGTATGTTAGACTTCCACAGAATCACTTCATCTGTAGTCTGAGACTATACTTCACTGGCGATCTCTTTTATTGTATGCAAAATGATAGATGTCTGAGATCGATGCTGACTCCAAGAGAAGTAACTAGACTGAGTTCCTGAATATAGTACCAAGACCACTAATTTTGTCAGGGCTAGGAAAAAAAAAATCTGTCAGTATTCCAAGTTATTTCTACAAAGCAGTTAACAATCATAAATGATTCTGCAGTTTGACGGAATTATGCAGATCCTACTTTATGCCTCTCACATAAATCTTGCTTTTGTCCAAAGTGAAATAGTTCTTTATGTATTTACATATGCATGATTGAGCATATGGTTATCATTCCAAGGAGAAGTAAGAGGAAAATAGCCTCTTCTAGTATGTCAGTTCACATTCTGAGATTTTCTTTATAGTAACTTGTGTGAAAATTGTATCAGCCATCTACAATCACTTTTTTTCCAATTTCAGCCTTTGCAGTCAAAATGAAGGTTGTTGATCGGGTTGCTTGTCTTCTGAGAAATTAATACCGAACCACTATGCATTGATTGACTTTTACTAATTGTCTGATTGGTGACAAACAAGTTTGCCCACTATTTGTTGGCTTTTACAGAGAACCTAAGCCTGAAAATGTACTTGAATTATTTGATCTAAATATATCTTAGTCTTTTCTGATATTTAGAATGAGGCAAAGCTTATTTGATGAACAGGCAGACATCTTTACAGGTGGATAACTTGGAGAGATGCATTTTGAATTAGGTGTGGAGCTTGGGGTTTTAGTTTTATCCAAGTTTACCTTATTTGATGGCCAGTTAAATCTTTTCTTCAGGTTTTGATCAAGGTCACAGTAATGATCTTTACAGGTACATCTGATTAAAAAATACAGTTAATGTCCTGAATTCCCTGGTAGTGAGAAATAACACTCCTCTATGTGCTTTTAAATTTTTTTTTTGGAAAAAAGTTTTCACTACAAAGGATATTTCTGTTATCTGTCTTGCATAACAGAAAGTGACTAAATTATCAAAATTATAACAACTTTACAAAAATTGGTAAATTAATGTTTGTTAACGAGGCATCTTGTGGCTTTGAGCTGATTCTTAATGTAGAAGAACCTACATTTAGTTAAAAAGGGTCAGTTATGATATATCTTGATGGAATTTTCCATCTATATGCTTGATATCTTTATCTGACAGTATAGAAGCAAGAGATGGGAAGTTATAAAGATAAATGACTTGTCTACATTAAGTGTTACGGGACAACAGGTAGATCGAGTCCCATTATGCAGACAGCCATTTTGAAATTTTAAATTCCTAGCATTCCTGAACAACTGGAGGAGAATCCTTTTCTGATATTCCTTCTAAAAGGAATTATTATTTATTTTTGTTGTAGTTCAGTCTAAGAATTTTAGTGAAGTCTCAGGAAATTATTACATTTTTCCGTAGTGACTAATGCAGTCAAACCTGATTTGAAGCTTAAAATCTGTTACCAGTAAAGAAGGTTTATGCTATTAGTGGTTTTAGATCACTTTAAATTTATTATTTTCAGCACATAACCTAAAGTCCCACTGGTATAAGTCATAAGCTATTTAGCTATACACCTTTATTGTATTTTTTAGATAGAGAATCCTGGAAGAGCAATCTTGTGCAAAGCTAGTTTTGCCAGTTTTTCTTTGTTCGGTTCATTACACTTGCGTTGATGCTTTTTCATTTCCAAACCCCTTCAAAGTTTTCAGTTTACCAACATTTTGAGATGCAGAAAGTGATTGGTCTGAGCATCTTTGTGCTGTATGGTTTGAAGATAAGATGTGTCTGTAGCAACTGCCAAACTGAAGCCCAAAACGATGCCAGGATGTTTATGCTGTGTTCACTAGAATGACTTCCTCTACTTGATTTCTTGCTCTGTCACTATTAATCTCTTTGTTCTTTGCTACAATGTTAGTTATTAAAAATTCTGATGTCCTAAGAAATGCTTATCAAATAACTTCTCGTTCTGTCTATTATATCCTTCAGCAGAAAGGTTGGACCAGATGACCTCCAGAGGTCCCTTCCAACCTCAGCCAGTCCGCGTGATTCTGATATGCGAATGTCATACAGTCTTTATTGGTTCGAGATCACCCACAGGTGATGCTGAGGAGAAGATGATTTTCCTTAAAACAAAAGATACCTTGTTTATTCCTTTAAAGCTCTCAGCAGCTTCAGAGGAGACAACCAGTTAAAGTAAGTTGCAGAATATGGAGTGTTATTTGGGAAACAAGGTTCCTTTCCTCTTAAGTCTTAGGAAGCGTGTGAATTGAGAACTGAAGCGGTAGTTTTAGTTGCTGTTAGAGCAACTTAAATGTACTTTGTAACTAAGCCGCCGTAGGAAAATAATTTTCTTTCCTGAGGGAGGAAATATAGAAGCACTTGCTGTGTGCTCTGTTTTGCTGTAGGCTGTTGCTCCTCTTGTGTAATGGTCTTGCACTAGAAGGGAGAGAAGTGCTTTAAACACAGGAAAATGTGGTTGTTAAGCCACAAAAAAAAAAAAAAAGGTTTCAAGAGCATGCATAGTGTCAAACCCCATTTATCACATTCTTGATTTTGCTTTCATTTTGAGAGTGACAGTTTAAAGAAAATGATGATAAATGTGACTTTCCTGTAGGTGACGGAAATCTGCTTGTCATTTTTGTAATGAAAATGCTCCTATTTTGAAAAGCTTGTTTATTTTCACAAGTTTGGAGTGGCTCTGAATTCAGTGACTTCAAAACGTGCCTGTACTTTTTAATTGGCCTTCTTCACACACTTTGTTGTTAAATGAAACATTTTTATTGGCACAAAAATATTTGCCCCACCTATTTTCATTTGCTAGTGGTGGGAATTGTAATACTAAAAGCTTTTTAAAATATATGAAGTGAGTTCTGGGGTCATTCCTCACCTGTTGTTTATTTTGGTTTATGCAAGAACAGCAAGAAATAATCAAGTCAGTGAAGTTCTGTCATCTAAGTAGTGGTTTTGGAGGCTAATATCACTGTATCCTGCAAGGTATAGATTTAGACAATTTACACATCAACAGGTTTGGTTAGCTTCTTCAAGGAAAACTTGGGACTTCTGAGATAATGAACAGTGAATGTCGGCAAGAAAGGTCACTTCTTAGCTTTAAAGTAACCTGGAGTACATTGTACTGAATTGTGGAGCAAAAGACTGTAAATACAGAAAATCTTTGATTAACTTCTCCTTTTCAAAGTGTCTTGACCTTTATTGAGTTCCCCTAGCTGACATTTTCAGAAGACTTTTAGTACTATTTCTTTTCATTATAAAGGGTTTATTTCTGTATTTGCTCCCACATATTTCATTGTCATCTTCTCTGCCATTTGATTTTCTTCAGCTACAACAGCGTCTACATTTCATATCAGCATGGTTACTGTAGTAGTGTAGTGATGTAGCCCCTTTTTTACATAAAATTCTAGAAATGTATTTCTGTAAGTAGACGTTATCTTGGTAAGCGAAAGAAAAGTAAAGCAAGCATGAGTGGAAAAAAAATAGCAACGCTAATAAGCACCTACAAAAACACTTGAAAGACAGCATAATATATTCAAATTAGGAGTAAATCACATAGGATTCACATCACATCTATTTTTAGTTTTGAAGTTATTAGCTGCGTTTTCTGTTTAAAGTTAATGATGTATTTAGTCAGACTTAATGCAAGTGAATCATAGTATTGCATTGTTATTGTATAAAATAGTGATTGTCAGTTGTGTTTCTTATATGCCTCATTTTTAGAGGGGGGAAAAAAAAGCTCTGCTCTGGAAGTTCCTCAGACATTTCATAGTCTGGGGTGGTGATGAATAAATTATACTATAAATAATGCAGGCAACAGGAATACATTTTTTTTTTTTTGTTAGACTAGACTTCTCCAGTTGGCATCTTTCTTTCCTATTTTTTTTACACCCCCTATGGTGCTAGCAATGTAGGCTGTATAAGATTACAGATTGTTTTTTTTTTTTTTAGGAGTCATTGCAGACTTGGTCTTCTTACAAGACTATTCATACTGGTTCTACTGTCTAAGCTGGTAGCTCCCAGTTCTTTAAAGGTCATGCCAGCGGTGCCTATTAGTACGGCTGTGTCCTTCCTTTCCCCAGTTCCTATCCTGCTGTTTGCTGCAGCAGGATGGGAACTTCTTCCAACAGTTAAAGGCTGATTAAGTCTTGGCAGTTGGCACCTTGAACAGCTGGCTAGCTCAACAAGATCTTCTGGCTTGGGGAGGCAGCTTCTCAAGAGCATCCCTTGCTCTGTACTAACTGTCTGAACATATCTCAGATGTAAGCTCTAATTTTCTTCTTATTGCTTTCTTCCGCTTTAATCCTGTGTTCCCTGAAGGCTTTAAGTTGTTTTACACAATCTGAGGTGCTGTTCACAGCTAACAGTGCTTTTTAGTAAGGTATTTGATAAAATGGGAAATTTTCCTTAGAACAAGACACAGAGTTTAGATTTTTAAATTGTATTTTAAAGATGCCAGGAGAGGGTGGAGGATGATGATGAGACTCACTGGTCATTGGCAGTTAAGAGGGTACAGGCTTTTAATCACCTGACTTCCAGCTGACTACTTGCTGCTGATGGTTGAGTGAAACTGAGAGTGGGATTTGTACCTTTGTTGCTTGAATGGGCAAGTTGTCTGGCTGCTGTCAGTCCTTTTCCTTTATGGGTTTGTATACTCCACAACAGTGAAGAAGTCTTTAAAGAGAACGGATAGAACAAAGGGATTAGGTCTGTTTGTACAGAAGACAAGATCAGCCTGCTGATGAGTGAGTAATGTTGAGGAGGGTATAAACTCATGTACTTTATGGCTTAAGATAAATGTTAACAGAGGCTAAGAATAAACTTGCCATCGCTGCCTACCGCAGGCTTTCTTCCTGCACTGTTTTATGAAGTACATGGTTCAGGACACTGTCAGACAGGGTGACTGGGTGGACTACAGCTGATTCAGTTTGGCAGTTTCTGTGTTTTTTCCACTGGTCATTTCTTTCTTCAACACCATACAAGATAACAAAGTCTTTTAGGTCAGGACACTGTAAATACTCATTCTCCATAAATGTTGTTCTGTTAAACACAAGTCGGATCTGAGTTTATAGAATCCTTTCTTTCTTCAGCCTGGGCACTATTCCAATTTTCTGAGGGCAAGCAGCCCAGCAAACACTCCGTCAGACAATTCCTCATCTTTCTCCTTTTTCCAGAATGAAAATCCAAAAATATGAGCAGTGGGGGCCAAAATAACAAAGGTAAAGTGGGTGTTGCCACTTCTTGCCTTTTCTTTTTTTGTAAATGTTCCTCTCCTTCCCTGTCCCAGAATAATAACAAAACTTCCCAAAGAATCCACAAAATAAACCAGACTACTTTTTGGCCTCTGATCTAATTCAGAGTAGGTGCCATAACAAAAATGCTAGAGAACAAGTACCGTACAGGGTATACTTTTTATCTGACTATTAAGGTTTTATTCCTCATCTGTGAAGGCTGCAGAAAATTCTAGGGCAATGGTGAGGTTTTTAATGATGCGCCACTGTTATTCTAGTTTCTAGAGTATTGATTAGGTTACTAATTGCTCTTCTTTTACTTGATAGTGAGGAATCTTAATTGGGACATGAGTGGAAGATACTGTAGTTAAGCACAGAATGGAGTGAAGTACTGTTATGAAGAACTGGAAAACCAGGGATACAAGCTCCAGAGAGAGTGGTCCTAGGCTAGAGGTTCTCTGATCCATGCCTGCTTGATCCTCCTCCAGCTTCAGTGACATGATCAGAAGTGGTAAATAGGGTAAGGTAGTGTGGTAGGCAGTGAAGTCCAGGAATTGCTGTTAAGCACTCCAGAGGTGGGATTAAAAACCAAGACTGTGCTGGCAGAATGAGTTAATGCAACTTGAAGTGCCAAAGACTGCTGCTGAGAAGCAGGATCAGAAACTAAGGTTGAATGACAGCAAGAGGGACGGGAAGCAGGTTTTCAGAGTAATAATCAGGATGTTATCTGCAGCTACAGAGTAGCTGTTTGTTTTTCTTTGATACCAGGTGTGTGTGGCAACCATTAATGAACTTCACAAGGTCAGTTCTTTGACTCATTGAATGCTGGTGGCTGGCTGCAGCTTGTCTGTCTTGAAATCACATGTGCTGCCATTTTCTACAGGTTGCTCTTATTTTAGTTGAAATTCTTGGGGTTACAATGAATTCACTATTGTGAGAGTTTAAAGAGAATTTTTTTCCTCCAAAGGTGTTTTATATCAATAAGTCATTGAACTTAATCATGTTCATATGTGTGATAGGAGAGAACAATTTCTTCATTGGTGGATTTGCTAGAAGTCCTGCTGCCTGGGTTTATGCATTCAGACTCTGAGACTGCTGCCTTTTGATGTGTCAGATCTACATGATTGATCTGCATAATGCAATGACTGTGTATGAACTGTGCTGTGACACATTCAAAGAGCTAATAATTGATTCCTTGAAACCATTTCTGGACGTGTGATTCATGTTGGGACTTGTGACCTCCCTAAGATGTTTTTTGAGGAGCCTAATTGTGGCTATTCTCCAAAGGGCAAGTATCTATGAAGTATTTCCAGGTCAATGACTGTCAGACTGGAATTCCCAATCCAGAGGAAACAGACACCCAAACTGAGACATAGTCTGGAATCTGAAGGCCATGTCTCTTTAAGAAAAGAGCTTCTCAGTTCCTGTGCTTCCGCTTCTATGTCCATTGCTAATATAATTTCTGGGTGTTTTTTTGTTATTGTTTTGATTTTTTTCGAGCTTTTTTTTAATTTCAGGGAGTGCAAAAGCTAGGAAATTTGATTCATCGAGTCCAGGCAATGTCTCATTGGAAGACTCCTGGAAAACCACACTTGTTCTAGAGGCAAACGTGATGTCATTTCAGTAGCAGTATCCCTTTTTAAGTCTCCTGGAAACAAATGTTTTGCCTGAGGACTCAGTTTTTTGTGTTCTGAATTCGTTCAAACACATTACCCTTCAGACTCTTATTTGTAAACTTTTCTTGAGAAAGCCTTTTCTTGAGCCCTGTTCAGACTCAGAACTGAATTTGAATGCTATTTAGAAGCTGCAAAGGTTTTAAGCTTGTGAATAGGTCAATGTTTTGAGCAGAGCACTGTGCTTCAGTCTTCTGAGAAGCTAGGAAGAGCAGTGTCCTTTAGAGCTTCCAGCTGGTATTTCCATCTGTTCTCCAAACTGTTGTGCTCTCCATAAAAAAATAAAGTATGTTGACCGGGAACAACAAAGCAGCTTGCTTTTCTTTCTTTAATTAGGTGATGACTTAAGATATTTACAGAGGAAAGAGGATAATGTGCTTAAGTAAAGCCACTTGACAGTAGGGGTGTTGAGGACCTCTCTTCATGTATAGGGATCTGTTTTCCCCTTCAGGATCTGAACAATCCCAAGTTTTTGGTTTCTCTAGTGCAAGAGCGAAGATAGAAGGCTGGCGCAGTGTCAGGGAGGGAACTAAGACGTAAATCCCAATGACATTATTGGGACTTTACACATTTGCTTTCCAGCTGATTGAAAACATAGCCATGAGAAGAACGTGCTTGGGAATTTTCCACCTGCCTGTTTGACGCATTACAAGAAAGAAACCATTCATTTCCTGACAGCATGTCTGAAAACTGGAAGTGGAATGGTTATTTAATGTGTTTGGGTTTTTTTGGCGATCTGATTCATAGTTTTTGAATGCTTACAGTTGCCAGTTCTTGATGCAATACATTTTTTTTCTATTATTTCATGAATAAAAAGATGCAACAGACTAATCTTCAGGGTGTCAGAGCACACTGTGGTCTATTCTCTGCTTTGTTCTCTCTCTAATAGCAGGATAACTAAAAGTATTTTGAGGCCTGTCCTCTTCCATCAAGCCTCTGGGAAAGAAGAAAGGGTGAGGGGAATGACTGAGCATGGAAAATTTTATGGAATTGCTCATGAGTTTCCCTTTCAATGTGAAATTTACCTGAAATTTTCCCCATGACTCATTTCCTTCTTGATTCCTTTTTAAGTCCATAGTTTGGGCTTTTTTTTTTTCCTCAAGACAAGTTAGGTAGCTTTTTCCTGCCCAGTGTGACGTGGATTTTGCAAAGGTATTTATTCAGTGTTGAACTTATTCTGTATCTTCTGAGTGCTTAGGCATGCAGTCTGATCTCCACAGGAACAGATGCCCTCTTTTCTCTTTACGGCTCCTGGGCAAAGACAGGAAGCAAAGAATGCACTTCTAAAGGAAACAAACACTAATCATATGTGTATTGTGTGAGGCTAGAGGTGGTGGGAAGTACTATGTTTTATTTTAGCAGATGTTTGTTGATGGTTGCAAAGGTCTTGGAATGACAGAAGGTCAATGAGGGAACTTGTTATGGTTTCATAGCTTCTGACTTGCAGTTTTCAGCTCATGTACAGCTGATGTACGCTCTTTCTGCTGGATATAGACTGCTCTAGAACTCATTCCCTGAAATGCCACCTCACATATTCTACAGTGGTTAGGGCAGCACTTCTCTAGATTGAAAATTGCATGACTAATTCCTTTTTACTGGAGAAATAGAAGTACTGTGCAGTGTGAGAGATGTAAAAGATTGATAGAATGACAGAGTCATTCACCAATCTATAGTAATTGCCACTAATAAAGTAAGTTCTATGGAATCCATAAATACTTTTATTTACTGTGAATACATCTAATGTGACCAAACTCTCGGACATGCTTAAAGCTCTACAGTATAGCTTTTCTTACAAGGGAAAAAAAAAATCAAGACACTCAGAGTTCTTCTAGTACCTGTAAGATACGGCTTACTTGTTTTGTAGAAATATCCACAATAATGTGTTCTTCTAGTGCAATTAAAGTTTTAGCATAACAATTCAATGCATCTGAAGCATTGTAAACCCTTGAAGATCTTGGCAGCATTTCTTGGAATATCTTATTCCATATGGGTTTGTATGATCTGTTCACCAAACTATTTGAATGCTCTTGCTGTGAATTAATGCCTTTTTTCCTCCTCTCCCTACCACTTTCCAGGGTACACATAAACTGTATTATTTAAAAGACCTGAGTCTTTTGAAAAAGCATGTCATCTCCCTAGTGAAACAAATGAAATTATTTAAATACTAAATGATTAATTTGTTGGAAAAGAAAGCATAAATACTAGAAGTAAAATTGCCTATAGAAGTTAATTCAGTTTTGATCGATACTTTGGTAGTACCTTTGATTTCTGTGAACACATACTAGTTTTTCTGTAACTACCTGTATCCTTTCTCTGAACTTACCAGCAACCAAATGGAGAGCTTGAATGAAGAATGTTGCTTACTCTTTACTGAGAAACTTACCTACCTGTCCTGCTCATAAGCAGTGCAGTCCTCCTAACGTTGCAAATCTCATGGTTAAACTTCTTTATCCTTTATGAAAAAGGAGCTTATTTTGTAGAGAAATGAAGCTGACTTCTTAGCTAGGCTCTTTCCATATCACTAATAGCATAATTTCTTCTGGTTGGATAAATTACTACATCTGAAACAAGTTTGGGGTATTTTAAAAGAAGTCTTAAGAATAAACTGGAACTGAAATCCAAAATAAGATTAAAAATAAAAAAAAAAAATAAACCTACCCCCACACACCCTCCCACCCCTGTATAACTAAAGAAATTTTCCCTGCATTAACTTACAGCCATTATGTCATAGGAACTTGCAGCTACTGAGAGAAAGTGGCAATTTCCTCAACTGTGACAAAGTTGGCTTAGTTCCTCTTTCTAAATTGAACGAGTTTTCTATCCAGGAGTAGGTAGATGTATTGCAGCTTACTTTCAGCTTAGGTGTATTTTTTGCGTTTCGACGTGTAAAGTGTAAATTCTTAGCTTGCTTTGAAGTGTCAGTACATCTCAGTGCTCATACATGCTTTTGAGGTGACTCAACCGGATAGGAACCCTGACCAAAGTCTTGCTACTGTGTTTTATTTTTACGATCCTGTGTTTGTGTTCTTGTCACTGAAAGTGTTTGTTGAAAGGCCAAGTTCTTGTAAATTAGATGCATGCTCAGAAGGTCGCTTCATAAACTAGGCAAACTAAATTTCTCAGCTTGGTCACTGCTTACTCTTTTGAGACAAATTTGTCTCTTCCTGACTCAGGAGAAAAGTTATCCAATGAATATAGTTGTCATGGCAAAAGGAAGAAAATTTTTGGAATCAACATGACACTTAAAATGTTCCCACTTTAATGACTGTACTAAATAGTCCATTAGTAAGGACTGGCAGCCTATTGCTAATGTATTATATGTATAAAGAGTGTGTATGGAGCAGGAGGTTGGGATACTCGTGGCAACATTAATCAATTACATCCTTGGGACTATTAGAGCATAGCGAGTAGAGAATTTTTCTGTCTGATGTGTTCTATCATCTGTAGGTTACTTCTTTAAAATTTATAATTTCTTTGGAAAACTGGCTAAGGGAAAATCCTAGTGGTCACGGTGATGCTTGCCCAGTGTGCATCTGGGCTAGGATGGTCTTTGAATACATCTGATTATATGGAAAATACAATCTGATCAAATTCAGTGGTGTTTGGCTGATCAAAATCAGTAGTGTTTGTAATGTGATTTACTTAGCTGTTCGTAGTATATTATTATGTTTGTTTATCTAAATGAAGTCTGAAGTTTCATGGTTAGCTGGCAATTATCTTTATGGAAACAAAATTATTAAATTGAAATATGGGTCAATAGCGTAACAATGAGAGATGTTAGGTATCCACATGCTGCTATTTTCAAACAGGGCAACCTTTTAGAAGGTTGTTCTAGACAAACCATCCTTGGTTAAGTGAACAGAACTGAATACCCTGCCATAAACATTGGATTAAATGATCTAATGTTACCTTCTGGCTTTAAACTTTGAGGAGGACAAGTCCATGACAACTAAAATACAATTTGAATCTCCCACAGTATTCTGGTGGCACTAATGGAAGAATATTCTTTTGTATGTTTCTGTCAGCAGGGACAAACTGAAAGAAAACTGAAGAGGGAGCTAATTTGCAGAAGCACTTAATTCTGCAAGCAGTTTTTTTTTTTTTTCATTGCTGAAGTTTGTTATGACTCTGGATGTTTAGTCACTTTTTGTATGTAAAGAAAAAAAATGGCAGTTTTCATTGTCACTTCTTATCCTTGTCATTGATCTCTGGAACAGCTCGGAAGAGCTACCCTTCATTATTTGCTGAGACTGTTCAAAACTCCAAGCTGTGTGGGTGTAGAGCAGTAGTTACTTATTTGTATAGGAAAACCTTTATTCATAGCAGGAAACTCTTCCAGGGCATACTGTACCTTGTTCCTTCCCTCACCTTTCTCAGAAGAAAAACCTGAAAAAGTATTGCCTGCATAGTAGCTTGCATTTGAAGGGTTCTAATGTCACAAAGATGAGGGGAGCGAGGCATCCCTGAGGATAAGTGTCTCTCTAGCTTTTCCTACTGGGATTACAAATTTTACACAGAACTCTAAAATGTTAACTCCCCTGTAGATCAAGCGTCCATGAAAATAAGCTGTGGGTATCTTTGCTGCCTCATAGCAAGAGAAAGGGGAGTTTTCTTTTGTGAAATTAGATTACAGGATCAGCCTACTGAGTGGAGCGAGATGGGATGGGGAATAATTCCAGTGACCCAACTTAAGGTACTTATGTAAATTCCCAAAATGAAATGAAGGAAATCCTTCTTTGATTGGTACTAGACTTGGCAAATTCAAAATTGCATAAGGTAGTTTTGATCCAGGATTTTAAAAAGTCTGTACTACTTTGCTGGTATGAAGCAGAAGGCAGTTAATTTCTTTTCAATTTAATCTTTTCCCTCGAAGATTTGGAAAAAATAAAATCCTAACCAAACCCTTACTCCAGAAACACAGTAATATTATTGTAATATACATACAAAAGATGTGAAAGCTGACTTAGAAGGCAATTCTTAAAATTACTTCAATTCTTCTGACTTCAGTATCTATTTAAGCTAAAACACTTGAAGAAACATGCTTCTATACATAAGCACGACTCTCTCTGGAAGCTGCTTGTGGTTTTATGTTTCATCACAATAATGGCAGCTTATACGTGCTGCCAAGAGACCATTACTTTTTCTCGTGCTCCGGCTGTTCCAGTGAGATACCTTTAGGGTGAGAAAATGCATATTTAACAAATCCTGTCATCTCTGCCTCTGCAGTGAGGGCGCTTTGTGTGAACTTCTTACCCCATTCCACCAAGCAGAATTGCTGATGTTTCTATGGAGCAAAGTTTAATCCAAAAAAAAAAAAAAAGATAGAACCAAATACTGGAGTCAGATGTGATTTACAAGGACAGGCTTTAAAAATGACTTATGTAAATATTAAAGATTATTTGATTGTAAATACTGTAGTATGGCTACAAAAAGTGTTTTACTTTCTATAAGGAAATCAATGGGACGGTTCATCTGAGGTTGCTAGAAACCTACTTAGAAAATAGTTTGTTCCATCATAATACCTTGATACTTTGAAATTTTTCTTTTTAACCCCAATGAGATTTTTTTCAAAGCACCAACTGCAGCTTTACCTCCACATCTTTTGCCTAATGGGAATATAAAAAAAGATCAGCCCTTGCTGGGACTAGTACTGAGCTGTGCATGTGCCATTTGACCAGCCAGCTGCTTCCAAACAGAATTTATATGGCTATCTTATTTCAGTGTACTCTTAATTTGTCATATGATTAAACTGGTGAGAGTGGGGGAGGATCTAAAAATGCTGGCTGTGGTGACAACTGCTAGATTCCCTTTTACAACAGAAACTAACGAAGGTGTCACTTTTTTTTTTCTCCTGTTCCCCAGTCTCTATAGCAAAAAAAACACCCAAATAAACAAATTGAAAGAGAACTTTGATTAAATAGTAAGTATGGGTAGTAATATATTTATTAAAAACTAAATTACTGTATGCATTGCCTATAAAACTTTTCTAAATACTGATGTAAAAGGCTGTTTACACTTTTAGATATATTAAATCCAGGGCAGAAGGAATGTGAAGACTTAAAGAATAGTTTCATGAACATTTATCTTCAGTATATTTTTCTGAATACTCTGTTGTAACATTCTCATCAATACATCAAAATTAATAATCAGATTTAATTGCTCAGTAATCTTTGACATCACTTAGTCCAATGATTGATTTCTCCTACCATATTACTTTAATAATATATCTGATTCCAAAAGAAGAGATCTTTTTAAAAAGTTGTTGTGGAAGCTTCTTTTCTTACTGAAATGGTTCAATAAAATGTTCAGCTATGGCTGAATTGGAAGGGAAACACATTATTGTAGTTTGTATCTATGTTGGAAAAAAATTTTCAATACAATAAATCTTAGCTGTTGTTGAAAACTCTGTGCTCAGCAGGAATCCATGTTTCCTCAAGTAATTTTCAAATTTTCTCCCTACTGCACTTTTGAGAACTTTTTTAGAACCAGCTTTACCCCTCCTTCAGTGGGTTACACAAGGGTTCTTGGGAAAGATGGATGATGGAAAACTCGGGCTCATATACGGCTGAGTCAGTGCAGTAATCTTCTGGGTTGTAATTGGCTTCAAATTGTCTTTGTCAGAAGGCGTGTTGTTTAGCCTTACTTAGCTGTAATACAGGGCTTTCCAATAGCTCTAGGCTTTCCCTTTGACTGAGTATGTTCCTTTATTCCCACTGCTGCGTTGTTTTGGTTCCTTCTGCCCTCTCTCTCTGTTAATCAGTGAATCTGTGAAACAGAAAGTTTCGAGTGTTAAGCAATTTTACATAAAATTAAAAATTTTATGTTTTAGCCTTAAATCTATGGGTTTAATCTGTTATTTGTGTTAATCCAGGTATAAAACTGATACTGAAAGAGCCTGGGATTTTTCTCACAGCACAGTTGTAGATACCACAGTAGAAATTGCAAAAATTTATCTTCTATTTAAACTATGAAAAATGAATTATTAATCTTTAAGTAAAACAATGTAATTCTCTGTGCATTTTTGTGGAGAGCTTTTAAGGCCATCTACATATTAAGAGCTATCCTCATGTGAAGACAGTGCTTTTATGTAAATTCACATCAAAATACATACAAGAAATCACATTTAGTGTTAAGAGTGGAGGCACTCATAAGTATCCATGTAGGTTCCCCAATGAAAGTCAAAATTAGGAGGTTTTAATTGTACAATCCTAGCTTGACTTTTTCAACGGTGTTACTGCTCAAGGTGGACCTGCTGAGGGGAGAAGTCAGAACTCTGAAGGGCAGGGCTCTTGCCTTGCTTGTCACTGGGGCTCTTATTTTAGTGCTATTATGGAGAATTATGTTTAAGACCCTGCTCAGTATGAGCTTGTGGTGGTTTTTCTTAACTTCAGCATGCCAGAAAGGGACTAATTTTCTTGAGGCTGTGGTGTTTGAATGCAAAGTGTCCCTGTATGTAAAGATATACTGTCTTTTGGTTATTTGAGAGTACTGAGAATTTCAGCAGTGTGTTTACATTCTTAAGATCCAGGGAGAAGCCTCAAACTGATGAGGAAGAGAGGGAAGTGGAATGTCAGAAGCATCTTTTTTTGACAAGTCCGTAATTTATAATTTCCACAATAAAAATAACACCTCCATAATGCCCTTTGAAATGAACCCATTAAAGGCACTTCAAGAGCTGCAACTAGATGAGAAAGCATGTACATCTTTCTATGTCCTTAGCCACTTGCCTAGGTACTTCTCTTACTGAAAAGCATATTTTACAGCTTGAAGATAAACTCTTCTAGATTCTGTTTCTGTGATACTAGTATGCTAATAAAAAATAGCAGATTCTTCCCAGAAATTCTGTGGATTTGTATAATTTTTTTTTCCTGAAAGGTCAGGGCACTTGTTAGAAGGGGAAACATATGCCAAGATGTGTTCGGACTTGGAAATAATTGAGAAAATGCTAGATCTTCATGGAAGAGAAATTAATGTGGTGAGAGAGGGGAGAGGAAGAAAAAAAAAAAGAATAAAAAAAACCTTATGATGAATTGCTAGATCATTGACTCTAAATCTGTCTGGCCCTAAAGAAAAGTCTAGATACAGCTGATGTTAAACATGTTTCATGACTATAGGAAGATTCCTGATTTAGATATTTCTGGTAGCATCACAGTCAAATCTGGACATATCATTCTTTTTTGGATAAAATATGTCTAGTGCAAAGATTAAGTCATTGCATTTCCTTTTAGATTCCTTTTTTATTGTTATTTCTTTATAGAAGGAGAGGGGATAGCAGTAAGTAACCTTCTCTAGACTGCCTACCTTCTCATCTGTCTCCTTATATTGTTTTGGTGTATGTCAGGGTACTCTATACCTCGTGGTAGTTTCCTTAACTATCCAAACAATTTTTTGCTTCAACAATTCTCCCTTTTTATTCCTTTCCCCTATCACTTTGCAGCTTTTAAGGCACTTTTGTAGCAACATCAGCAGTCCTAAGTGGGGTCTGAAAGTGGTCAGTTGGTCTGTAACAATGCCCTAAATGTGTGCTGGGAGGTTTTTTATCTGTGGCTCTTCTCAGGCTTTCCTTCTTTCCTCCCCTTTATTTCCTAATAGCTCTTGTTAAACTAGAGCATTGCTCACATCTGTAAAATCTAGTAGTCCCTGAATAGCTGTAAGGGTTTATTTCCCTGACTAGGTCACTCGGTGTTTGTAAGTATTTCATGGGTGCTTTACTCTTGGATTGTCTAGCATCTACGTGTCTGCCACAGCATGGCTGTCTAATGAATCTGCAACTGCCAAACGTATTTGCAGCTGACTTGAAACTCATTCTTGCTGTAACATTGACTGGGTCTTTGTGATGGGAAGTATATCATCTATTAAACCACTTTGAATTCTTTTTTATAAGCTCCTTTCAGTTTTGGCAAGCTTTATTAGAAACTGAGATTCTGTTTCAAATAGGCTACTCTTTTACATAATACAAAGCTAAAAAGCTGAAAATCTTTGTCTTAGATGTTGCTTTTTTCCGTTCATCTTCTGGCAGCTTAATAAAGTGTTGCATAAACACTGGCAGATAACTTCGCCGCTTGCCTCAGCATTGAATTACTTTATTTAGCTTCTTATACTGCTAATTTGTTGTAGGATAAAATGACCTTGCTAAATGGTTATGCAAAATGTTTTGTTGTTCATTTGTCAGTAGCACTAGGTCCTTTGCATCGAAATGCAGAACACTTTACAAGTAAGAATCAAACAGTCGCTCATATCTTCCTATGCGTTTGAGGGACCAAAGCCATTCAGCTTTAACAAGAAACATGAGTTGCTTTATTATACTGTATTGATAAAAGATTTTTTGCCTTTGAGAACACTTAAAGTTTGAAGCAAAATGTTGCGTGCTTTATAAAAACAGATTCAGTAGCCCTGAAACCAGAAGCAACATCTCTGCATCAGCCTGCTGCTGTGCATGGGCTGAGAATCCCTGCTGGGATACCGAGCTTCATGAGCTCGAGTGCTACTCGTGTACCTCGCCTGTGGGTCTTCCCAGGCAAAGCTTGCGTTGATGCACGGCACCACGCAGATGTGTGAGGGAAGAGCCAGTGAGACGTTAGAAATGGCTTTGAAGACCTGGATTGACTTGAAGCCCTGAGAATGTCTCTTTTGGAGTGCTGTCAGAAGAGAAGCTTTCCTTTGTAGCTGGTGGAAGGAAGGAATTACAGAGCTGAAAATGGGGTTAAAACTGAAGTTCTTAACACTTGTTTGTAATGTAATCTTAGAAATATCCAGGTATGCTGTTGACTGATCCTGCTGTTGAGCTATGCAAACGAAATTTGAAAACTGTTCTCTAGAAGGCTCCAAAAAACACAGCAGAACTTCATCTCTTACTGTAAGGTCTTGAAGACTAAATATTATTAGTTAATAGTGGGGCAGTAGTTTGGCAATATGTGGGGTTTGGCTATACTGCTTTCGGTTTCCATCTTCGCCAAAACATAACAGATTGAGAACAGGATTTCATGTCCAGAAATGGAACACATACAAATAAAACGGTTTCTGCTGCTTCTAGTGGGAACAAAATGTTTGTAAATTTTCTGCAGAACCACTGCATTTTTCCTCTTTTGCTTTGAAGCCTGCCAGGTAACCGATCTATCATTTCTGCTGCGCTTACCTTGGAAAGCAGCCAGTCTGTAAGCATAACTCATTAGAAAATGACAATTTATCTGGCTTTTAAAGTTATTATAAACATGCAATACTTGCTGATGTGTAACTATGCTTCAAAGTGCTATGTATTCCTGATACAAAGGCAGCCCTGCAGAACTCAAAAGTTCTCTAAAGTATGGAACTTTCCAATTAAGTGGCTAGAACATTTTTAATGTTATTTGCAAATTTTTTTTCTTGATATTTGTCTTGGAAATATGTTTTTAAAAAGCCTGCAGCAGTTGCACAGACTCAAAGGCTTGGCAGAGTTATAGGCAGTTGATAATAGCAATTTATCCGTATTATTATTTTTAAAAATATATAAAATAGTGCCATAAATTTGTTTATAGGCACCATTCTCCATCTCTCATAAGTACTGTTTAGCCAGAATGAGTTGCATAACAGAGAAATGAAGATAAGTCTCTAGTTTTTCTTTTCAGCCCTTTAATGATTCTGAGAGTTAATGAAATCCATAACCTGATCTTGCAGTTGATTCTAGATGGAGGCTCACTGGCTTCAGTAAGTTTGCTGTTGGGATTTTTAGCATGGGGCCTGCTGAAGATTTATGGCATGTAACATGCTATAAGGAAAGAAAATAGTTTAGCAATTGCCATTGTTTTAGAGGTGATAGTTATCATAGTATAAAAGATATTTTAAAAGCTGCTCTGGTTAAAAAAAAAAAAGCACAAAACCCAACTGCCCCCCGCCAAAACCACCACCAACAAAACCAAACCCACACTGTAATGTTACTTACCTAGAATGAAATTCATTTGTAGCAGAATGGAGAAGGCGGGACTATATGGGATAATATATTATGTTCTAAAACCAAGAGAGGTTTTTGTGAAGGATGGTCACAAATACAAACAATTTTCTCCAAGTTTGTTACCTTGCTTAAGGCCTCTGAAAGTCTGCTCTTATATCCTCCCCTTTTTATTTTCATAATTGCAGTCTTCAGAATAATAGGAGTTAGCAGAAATTCTCTGAGGTGCTGTTACTATCCTAGTGAAGGTCAGTGGTTTTCATAGCTTGTTGAACAGGCAGTTTGAATTTTGTTCATACACATCTCCTGTATCTCTTCTGAGTTGTTAACCCAAAGAAAAATTCTATCTTGGTGAGGGTAGAAAAGCTGTTAGAAGTTGTCATGGATGTATTCTTATGCAGAAGGGACTTGTGAGTTACTGTTCTGTAAGTAGGCTGAGAAAAGAGTTTATCTTGGCAATGGTGATCACAGCAAACTTTTTAGAACCTTGGGAATTCAACACTTCTTTAAACTGTACATTCAGGATCTCTTGCAGTGCTTATCAGTAGCTTGAAGAGCTTTCACTGTTCTCGTGATTTTGGTTCAATGCCAGTGGCAGAGATTTTAAGATACTCCACTGAATGCTCTACTAGTTTTGTCTTTGAGTAACTGTACTTCAGCATGGAGTCCTTAATATCTGTTCCCCAGCTGAGGATTTTATTGTGAAATAGGTGCTTCTGAAATTATAAATGCCACCCCTCGCCACCAAGAACAGCTACGAACTAAAGTGTTGGGGTGCTCTTATGCAGGGGGAAAAAATTGGCTGGTTGGTTGGTTTGTTTTTAATAATTTTCAGTAGCAGAGTTGGTCAGCTTTTTGGACTGTTGTAGACTTTTAAAACAGAGGACTTAGCTTTGCCAGCTGTCAACCACAGGTAGGTTTTTTTTTGTAAAGCAGGCTGGGCCTAAAGCTGACCTGCAGGTTTTACATAATATACCTAATAGAACTCCAGAAGTGACCACTACTCCATGTTTGTTGCAAGGTTATGGGATTTACTTATTTATTTATTTATTTATTTAAAGATGGGGGATGAAGGGGTATGGAGGGGAATACAACTGTTCTTCATCTGCCAAACCTATTTTTGATCACTTGTCACCCAGGGCACCCTTTTTATGATGGTTGCTGTTTAACACAGGCTTGTGGGGCCACAGTAACTTGAAGAATAGTACAGAGAACGACTATATGCATGGAAAGCCATGAAGAAGTAATTAAAAATTGTTTATGTCTGTGCAATATGCATAATAAAAAAAGGAGGCAATTTCTGGTAGAAAAAGCTCTTGTGAAGTTCTTTCTACAGCAGCTCAAATTTGTTAATTAATCTGGATCTTCTAAATATAGTAAGGAATAAAAGCAAGTTATTTTTCCATAAATCTTTTTTTTCATGAAGTATCTGTAACGGTTGCTTGATAGCCACTTAAAAATGATTTTAAATACCTTAGCTCATGCTCTTATTCATGCTTCATTGGTCTAACAGTTGTCTGGAGCAACAGTGGAAAGAGTACAGGTAAACAAGAGTGAAGAAGCTGCAGACTGATTTGATGTCTCATTTGATGTACCCTGACTGAATTATCTGTTTACAGTATCTACAGGCTGCACTGCAAAGAATCTCAGCCAGTTTTTTTGCGTTTGGAAAGACAGAGTTACTTGGAAGAGCAAATTAAATATTCTATTAAATTTTTAAATTGAATTATAATAGTCAGATTAAGCCCTGGCAAATAAAAGAGATAATAAAAGAGATAATAAATTGTAAGATGCAGCAATAATATTTTATTGGTAATATTTATGTAAATTACTCGTTAAGCATTGTACTTTTGTGCACATGTAAGCTAATATCTGCTATACTGTTAGAGAAGGTCAGGGATGTGGTTTGTGATGATAATTATCTTTTATTGCCCTGTTCTATATTGTTTTATGATACACATGTTAAATCTCTTGAAGGTTTTTAAATGCAATAACTGAATAAAAGGGAAGTAGTTTTAATGGCCAAGTGCCTGTTTCTTCACATGTTTTTTCTGTGGTAGTGATCTGTGCCGTATTAATATGTTCCTTAAAATACTGAAGTGCCCAAGAGAAGGATCAGAAATGAAATGTAGTACATGAAGAGGCCTGTGGAGACTGATGAAGGAAATAAAATTGAGTCAGTCTACACAAGCTTTCTGTTAAGCAATTTTCTCTTTAAAACACTGCATAGAAACTAGTTTCTTGCTCTGAGTGCAAGAATTGGTATAAATTCCCTTTGAAATGTTGTTACGCAAAAAAACCCTTAAAATGCTCACACAGAAAAGCCTGTTGATTCAGTGGGCTTGGAATGTTCTGCTAGAATGTGTCATTTCCAGAGCAACTCTGTCTGCCTGGCTGGTGTTTTATCACTTGCCCACCTGCTCGGAGGTTGCTGAGACCCCTGCGTTCTGTGTCTTGCACGCTGGGAAGGGTTGACCAGCTGCCTGTCTAGATGATTTTGTTTAGTGACCTTAAAAACTAGTGAACAACTAAAAGTTCCAGTCATTCATTTGGTGGCTTGTTTAAAGGACACCTGGGAAGCTGGCAATCTTTGTCCCCTCTGCCCACAGAGGGGGCAGAGTACAGTTAACTTCACCCAGATGAAAGTTTTTAAAAATTGCTGTGAAAATTGCATATTCTGACTTGGAAATTGTGTTTCAGAATGTAAAATTGAACACAGGAGCTGGAATTTCCAGCTCACCTCTTTCATTTGCCATGCTTAGAGGAAACGCAGAACTGAGTTAAGCCAGTTCTCAGTTAACTGCTGGCTTTCTTTGTACAACTGTTAGGCAAAAGGCATCACTGGCTGGCTGTGTGTGTTTCTACTTGATTTTGATAGAAGGTGAAGTTTACCTTTTCCACTGGTCATTGACTGAAAGAAGAAATAAACCTAGTATTCCCCATTCAGTTCTTGAAGACCAACGAAAAGTTTTATTGCCCATTCTGACTGAATGGAAACGTACTGACCGGTAATAATACAATGTTGGTTTATTGACACTAACGAGCATTTCTTTATTTTTCCAGTAGCGTAATAAAACCTGATTTGCTAACTGCATAATACTAAGTGCTTAAAAATCTCTCTAGTTATCAGGCACCTGGCTCTGTCAGGTAGTATTGCTTAATTCTGTACTGTAGATTAAACCTTGTTTTACCTTGAACATGAAAGAGGAGTTAACCTGTTTGTACAAGAACTTTGAATTAGCTAGGAACTATAAAGGAAACAGGAAGCATGTAGTGAAACTTCTAAACCTTTAATTTTAGAACTTTTATTTCTTGCCAGATAAACGTATTTTGCATCCTTTGCCCACTTACAAGCCATAGAAGCAGATGTGAAGAAAAACTAGTTTTGTTGTAGAGGATAGGCTGTTTAAAACCTTTTGAAATCATTATCATCATAAGCTGTGGTTTGTCTGTCATTCCAGCAGTACCTTGAGTAAAAGCATGGAGATAAGCAAAACAAGCCAAAATCTGATCACAGGAAGGTGCCTCTGCTTTATGTTACTATGCAAACACTTTGTTTGCTTAGAAGATTGAAATAATTTCATGAAAATATTCTCATAAAGATGAAGTTTACAGAAATGCAACGGTTTTGGAAAGTAATTTGCCATTGTAGCCAAGAATTATTAAAATTAACTGAAAAGTACAAATAAAAATTATATTTTAAGAATCACTGTTTCCCGTTACCTGGAGACAGAGATGTTTTCCTTCTGCTATGGCAACAAGAACATGTGAAGTACAGTACCCCAATAACTTGGAGTTCTGCCACAAAATAGATGAAGAACTACAGCCTGAATCGTAAAATAATTTTGACTGCCTCCCCACAGCTCTGACCCACACAGCAAACAGACCGTGGTGGTAAGATGCATTGAGGCTGTGTGTACTACACGCTAGACGGTGTTGAGAGTGGTTGCTGCATTGGGAACAGCTAGTTGTCAGCAGCAGTGAAGGAGTACACCTCTACTTTGAAAATGCTTGCGTTCTGTTGTTCAGACTTCCTGTTGAACCCTGTATTTAACTTCTTGGGTGTCTCGTCTCTGACATGAATCAGCTCTGATTTTCTTTGTTTTCGGTCATTGTACGAGTCCTCATTAAGCACTTTCTTCCCTTTAAGATAACTTGTTTGGTTTTTGACCATGTTTTCAAGTTGCAGGTGTATTTTGCATTGATTTGTAGCTGTTACTTCTATTGTTGGATGTGTGTGGTAGATTTGGCACCGCTGACCTATCTGTAAAGACACTTTGTTTCTAAGCTAGATGTTGAAGGGGCTGGGTTGCAGAGGGATGGTATGTAGAGTCAATTCCCCGTTGTCTTTGGTTGTGGGTGTCTGGGAATTCCTCAGGTGACCGACACAAGGGTACACTGGGTACAACAGCCCTTGTAGTGCCAACACGAGTTGACACCAGTGCGCAGAGCCTGGCCTGGCAGGACTTGATAGCTGAGCCTGCTTGCCAGCTGTGCAGCCCTCAGCACTACGGCTCTCCTTTTCAGCAGGTCGTGTGGCCACTTGGAGCCTGCTGCTCTTCACCTGCCCAAACAAGCTGACATTGCAGGGTGGGGAATTAGGTGTCTATGGCAGGGGTATTGCTGGGTCAGGATGTAAGATGTGGAATGTGTGGCTGGGAGAGGGGTTGCTCTCGGGAAGGGAAAAAGGTGAGGATACAGAGCTGAGCAAAGTCAAAAGAGGGTTTGTTAGGCAAATTGCAGCACTTGCCAAGCAAGTGTGAACACAACATACTGTTTGAGACAGAGCAATTCCCAAACTGTACTGAAGCTTTAGTAGGACACAAAGCTGTGAGTAGTTATTTTGTCTGACCAGAGCTGGCTCTGTACAATTTACAAACTTGCGTGCTCTACTAGGTGAGGATGTGCTGGAGCCGTCTCCCTGTGACACTGCTTGACTTAGGGAGGACACATTGCTTCAGCAATGCACCTGGTCTGGTGACTGTCAAATCCAGCCGGGGCTTCAAGCCTTCTCTCTGCCTTAAACACATGCTGAGCAACACTTGCTGCCTAGCCCAGGGCATGTGCTGTTGACAGCCAAGACGCCCAGCAGCTTTGTGATGAATAGCCATCCTTGACTGCTGGCTAAAATGAGAGCATACGTAAATGCTTATCAACTGACATGTGTAGGCAGATGCATTTTAAATCATGTAACCTATTGTCTGGGCTGTAACTCCACCACGTGAACCCACAAAACCAAATGGGTTGAGTGCGTTAACAATGTCACCTTATTAAAAGGAGCACATTGAGCATTGTTATTAGGAGGCCAGCTGGTTGGTTACTCTGCTGTAAGTTCTTCAGGTTAACAGAGGCTTCTCATTTTACAGTTTTGCTCACATTCATTAAGAAGGAGTTGTTTTTCTGTTCCTCATACATGTTTCCATGGCATGTGCTTTATTGTGGTGGAGGTGATTAAGAGATAAAATCTATGCATTTTTCTAGATAAATGCATGTGTACATGTGTAAAGATTTATAATCTGTTATAAATAAGCAAAATATGGTATCACACTTTAAAAACGTGGTTGCAAGAGATAAATGACATCGGTTAAAAACACACATGGCATCTGCTGTGTTTAGAAATATACTGCATTCATTGGGTTAAACAGCGTGGTGTTTAACTTATATATGTATATGCTGTGATGGTGAAAATATTGCTGGGGTGCAGGTTGAAGAGAAAGTTCAGAACTTCCTCAGGTCTTTTCTGTAGATCAGATACTGCTTACAAGGCAGTCTTTTACATAAAATACAGAAAATATTTTTTTTTCTTAAATAGTTGGCTCTGTGCTATAATTTGAGGGAAAAACCAGTGACAACTGTGAAAAGCTCAACCTGTAAACAAGTGACCTGCATTGCTTTCCTAGGAGTCTAGGGGAGTGACAGAGCAATGTCTTCTCTCATTAACTCTGTGGTTGCTTATGTGCAGTAGTGAAGTGTTTTGGAACCAGAACATGTGCCTCTGTGTTGTCCAGCAGCTGCTTGGAGCCAGGGTGTCTGTCTGGTGAACATCATTGCGTCTGACTCAATGGCTGGTGGCTCTGAGCAGCCTCACAGAGGATGGGAGCAGCTGGCTGAAGCTAAACAGTCATGTTCTGTGTCTGCTAGTGGGTTTTACCTGTCTGAAAGCTGTCCCTAGATGTTTTCAGTCATTTTGCTGTGTGTGTTCCTCAAAAATTGCTTGGTTAGATCAAGCACATTGAATTACAATCCTTTCTGCTGCCTTTTGCAGTTGGTCTCAAACCTTGACATGTCAGGAGAAGACCTTCTCTCCGAGTCCAGCTGCAACTCATGCTTTTCTGTGCCCTTTCTGTTGTTTCTGTCCTTAACTTCAGTTTTTTCTTTTGTCCTCTGCCACCTTTACTTTGGACTTTCTCCACGCAGATTTGCAGTAACAAATACAAGAAGGTAGTTGGAGCATCGTTTCTTCAGTGCAGTGCTCTTCCACGATCCCTTGATATGTCAAAATTCATCCTACTTAGTACATATGCTTAGGTGGACAGCTGGTTATTTAGTTCCTGCCTTTGGCAGGGAAGAGAAGGCTTTATGCTCCAGGATGTAAATAACATGTTTGAATTCAAATTTTGTTGTGTTAAAATCTTTCTGATACAGCTCTCATCAAACATTTGTATTTAGTATCACTTAGCTGGGCTAAATACAGCTTCCCAGATCCTTTTTACATTAACAAATTTACATGGCCTCTTCTTTGGCCTTCCTCCAAATATGTACAGTTTAGGAGATTGTTTAAACCTAAAAGTATCCCAAAATAGAGCTACTTTCTTGTTATTTAGCACATAAATTTGCTTCTGCTTCTTCATGTTGACAGCAACACTGGCGTTGCCATTTCTCTACTTTTGAACACTTTGCTGTGCCAACATTAATTGCTATCGACATTGCACAAAACATGCTTGAGGAATCATGTATGTTAGAGTACATAAAGCTTAATGGATTACTTTTCCATTGCTAATTTTAAAAATAAACCCACCAGCTTCCTGTTTTTCTTGTCCTGAAGTCCTGTCTGTCTGAGCTCTTGTGATTTCTAAAATAGTCGGTCAGAAAAAGGAATTCAGTAAAGAGCTGAAAAGTGACTTCTACTTAACCTTTGATTCTATAAACAATTGGTTGAGTCCTAAATAGATGAAAACAGTCTATTTTTAGGGCCTAATTTAGAGAATTTATATTTCCGCATTTGCTTTGTCATAGCTGGTAGTAGTTGCTAAATTGTGAAAGCTTGGAGGATTGCTGAGTGTTCTGCCGTAATGCATTAAGAAGCTCCATGCACTGTACATTTATAATAAGATAGTCTAGCTGATAGTGCAGACACTGAAATATTTCAAGTCTAGACTACTGTCTTAAAAAATAAAACTATTGGCTTTTCTTCGTGGAAGAAGTTGGAAAACAACTGATAAGGACAGTTGAAGTACAGCAGACTTCAAAAAGTCGCAAATTCTGTAAGCCGGGTCAAGTCGAGAGGTTTCAGCCGCTGCTTGCCTGCCCTGTTTTGATGAAAAGGCAACTGGTATTTGAAATGGCTCATCAGTTTCCCGAGGTTTGAGTGGTTTCTGAGGGAGGTCACAGGTAGACCCTTATTAGGTAGGGAAGAGGAGTTTCTGCATCACTATGCTTAGCAAGAAGAAACAAAACGGAGAAATAGAAAAGCAAAGTTCCGTGGCTTCAGAAACTGCTAACATTAGGACTTTGCCAATGACAAAGGTAATGGCTGAAAAGTTTAATATAACAAGTGTTCTTTTATATAGCTCTTTTGTACCTTTGGATAATAAAACTAGCTTGCTGAAGATTTTAGAGTGGAACTCCATATTGTAATAAGTGGAGGAAATTATGATATAGCTGATACTTTTATGACCTCTTTAATATCCCAATACTCCTTAAAAATCACTGTGTTTATAAAGTCATTCTCTTACCGCTGCTTGTGAGGTTGAACATTTTGGTGGTGTTTACTGTCATCATGTGTTGATAGCCATGGAAAAAAACAAAAGGAGAAATATTATCTCAAACTAGACTTATGTAATTACTTTCAGTTTCTCTCTCTAATATAATGTCAACTTTCTTTTTCAGAGCCATGGTGTCATGGAAAGGAATATACTTTATACTTGCACTATTCTTGGGAAGTTTTTTTGGAAGTATATTCATGCTCGGTCCTTTTCTACCTTTGATGTTTATCTCGCCGGCCTGGTATCGCTGTATCACTGATTGCATTGTGGCCACCTGGCTCACACTCCCAGTGGTAAGTTCCAGTTTGAGCCAAGTTCTGAGCAACTGTTCGTAATCCCATGATTTAGTTTGCTGACTAATGCTTTTGGTTTTACTTTATTGTTTTAAAATTACTAATACTTTTGTCAAAAGAGGCCTTAACACACTTAGTGTCTTTGGAGACTTAGATTTTTAGGTATGCCTGTCTATAGCCCCCCCTTCTTCTACAGTTTAATTTATACATAAACTAATGCCATATCTTCATTGTACTCTTGCAAAGGCCTTTTGTGACATCTCCATCCAGTGTCAGTTAAGTGCTGATCAGAGAAGAGTAGGTGAAGCACTAGTAAGCAGAAGGATTTTTTTAAATTACAAACTTCCTAAATTAATTCTCTCATAAACTCTTCCTTTTGACTGTGCTCCAACTACCTAATTAGGAAAATTATTCTCTGTCTGGTACATTGTTGCTGACCTTCACTGTTCTCTTACTTAATCCTCTTAAAGTTTAGTCCTTGTAGTTGAATTAGAGATAAATGATTTCAGGTGAAAAAGAACTTCCCCTAGAAATGAAGTCTTCCTCACTTAGAATGCATCAACTTTATAGCTATAGGAGTCTGGAAATAATAACAAAGTTCTTCCCTGAATAGTTCCTGAGGACAGGCAGTATGAATGGGATCTGTCTCTCCATCCATTCTCTAAAAACCAAGAGACACTGTTCCTCGAGGCCTTTAAAGATCTGTTTTACTTTTTCTGAAGTAAAATGCTATATTGATGTGCAGAAATACGTATCTTGTGGTATAAAGGATGATTTATCTTTATTACATATCAAATAGTTTCTGCTTTCTCTATTTCTGTCTTGTTTGTTTTAAAGGGGTATGAGCTGCTTCATATTCTAAAACTTTTGTCATTTTCATCTTTACTAAATGTGATGAAATTAGGAGGGAAGTAGTAATTACCCATAAAGGGAATAGTCGGATTACTATTTCTTGTCGTGATGAAATTTAACTGAGTACTGATAGTGGCACAAAATCAACCCTTTCCCTGTCTCCCAAATTATCTAACATGGCTAACTCTCCAAAAACAAATAGTGGTCTTTTATTTGATTAGCGCCTGGGCTTTATAATTCTGGATTATTACAACTATTTTGTGATAACTTCTGCAGTCTGGAAGTTTGACTTCAGCCCACACTGGACCTCAACCAAAATAATTTGACTATTTTTGTGAAAAGGATTTTGTCTTCAAAGAATCTTGGGGATTTAGGCTCAGGAAAGGAGTCTCAAAAAGATTTTGCACTCAAAGCTTTTGAGGCTCAGACATCTGTGTTAGTTTTCTATATTTAGACTTACTCCAGTCTTAGTCAGGAGGAGCAGGTACTTAAGTTTATGTCTCCAAACAGTAAATGAATGTTGGACCTGTTGGACTGCCACAGGGAAGTTCTGACGCTGACCTCTGTGGTGTAAGAAACTTTCATCTTCCTCACTCCTCTGCCACATGCTATTTCCTTTCTAGCAGAGTCAGCAGGGTGGGACAGTGAGGTGGACCTTAACTGAATTCAGTTTAGTTTGGCTTATGCTACCATTAGGGTTTGTAGAACAGACATCTGTTCATTATTATGTTTAACTAGAGGTTACATACATAATAAGATTCTTATTAAACTGTCAAAAATTGGCCGCTTCTCCCTTTTCTGAAAAGATATGTTTACCATTTTGAACTATATGACTACTTCTGCTTTTGCAATGCGCTGTAGTTACTCTTGATGGCAACACCTTTGCCAGAATTCTAGTGAGCTGAGTTATTAATAGTATTAGTATCTGGCACACATAATGCTTTTCATTCTGAGATCTGAAGCCGTTTGTGATTGTGAGAATGTCATTCCAGTTTTACAGGTGACTTAAACTGAGAAAATTGTGTTCTTTGAGATTCTGTGGCAGAAATATGAACAGAACGGAAAGTTGTTTTACTTCCTAGAGCTCTGTTTAAATCCCCAGACTTTGCTCTTTTTCTGTATTTTCCTGGAGGAAGAATGGGGAAGAGAAGGTAATTTGAAGGTCTTCCAATTTTTTTTTTTTTCATGTTAAGGCCAAATGTTAAGTTTATTCCTGTAGATGTTGAGTTGTGTTTTGGAGGTTTCCTTTTCTGTGCTAACTGGGTTGGATAGTGTCCTGCCAGTGGCTTTGATCTTAGGGCCTCAAGTCATACCTCTAGTTAATATCAGTTGTCTGCCTCAGTTTCTTGGGATTTTGTACCTTTCCACTGTGTTTCCACTAGGCGTTAAAAGGTTGCAAGGCACTAGCATTCAGTCACCCATAATTTTTTTAATTATTTGCCTGGTCCTGGTCGTTTGGGGTCTCCAACCATCCCATGTCCATACACTTCTCTACATGATCTGAGAAAGGTCATGGGTCAGAAACCATTTTCAGTAGGCAATTTGGATGTGTTGAGAACGTGGCCAGAGTATGTTGCTGGGCATAGTAGTCTAGTTACACATTTATGGTCCAACTGTCCAGGTATGAAACCAGGCCCTCTTAAGCTTACTGTGTAGCTCCTCCCTGCCTTTTCCATCATAAAGCACTGACCTATGATTTGTAACTTAACCCTTCAGAACCACATAGAGCAGGTAAAGCAAGAAACACGCTTTATATGTGAACTTTCAGCATCACTGGCTGCTTAGGCAAAATGGAGAAATCTGTTTTCCTGGCCTCTTGTTTGTGTCCTTCCAAGTTAGAAACTTATTCTATGCTTTGGGACAGCACTTCGTAGATGACTGTGTACCAGCATTTGGTGGTTGATGCTTTTTTCTAGTTGTGGGGTGCAGGCCCAGGCTTCAGGGTAGCACTGTAGACCTGTACAGACCTAGGTCTGCATCACTGTACTGTGTTCAGGTTTGTTTGGGATTTCTTGCTCTCAGCTGCTTTTTCTGCCGTTAGGTTGTAGTCATCTTTTGCAGGTGGAAGTACAGTACAAACGTGTTGATCATTGGGACCCAAGCAGAAAGCAAAGCAGCTTCTGATGCCTCCCAGCAACAGATTATTTGTGCAGCCAGTCCCTCCTTAGATTACCTACCAAGTTCTAATCCATACGGATACCCTTACTTTTATTCCCAAATGATAGTATTCTGGGAAAAACAGGGGAAGGTAAGTTTAATCTGTGATGCTGACTGTGAAGGTGCTGTTTAAGAGGCGCAATTTCATTGTCGTTTCCTCTTCCATTAAATAGCTGACCGTTACTGGGGAAAAGCTGACTGCTTTATTAGAAAGCAAAGTTTGTTTACCACTGATAATGTGAGTGAATAAGTGAAATTATATAATTAAAACTAATTTTTATTGCTAATGGGCTGATGTTTTTCTTCTGGGAGTAAAGCCGTAATATTGAGATATTATTTCTAGGCCTTGCTGGAGATGGTGTTTGGTGCCAAGGTGGTTGTCACTGGTGACGGATTTGTTCCTGGAGAAAGGAGTGTCATTATCATGAACCATCGCACACGAATGGACTGGATGTTTCTGTGGAACTGCCTGCTGCGATACAGCTACCTCAGACTTGAAAAAATCTGTCTCAAATCTAGTCTCAAAAGCATTCCAGGATTTGGTAGGTCACTAAACCTTTTAATTTGGAAGGAAAATGTGTTTAAATTTTGCCCAGCACTGTTCATACCCTGTTAAATGACTTAGGTTTAAATTCTATTTCAGTATTTTAAAAAAAACTGGTGTAAGATATGTGGTGTGTTGAGCAAATAAACCTTAAATCTGGAGGTTGCCAGGACTATGTGCTTAAGCGTTTCTTATTAAAGATGCTACTTGTGCTACTGTTGCTTATAGGAAAAAATATTTCTGCTTTACGTGCTGAAAGCATTTTTCAAAATTATGAAAAATGTTTTTACAAGTCTTTCCAAAGTCTTTTTCAACACTTTGGTTTTGGTGCTGTTTCATCCCACATTGCAAATGCTGTCATCAGGCTTCTTTCTTCATTATTGAATTTACACTATTGAGAAGACTAAAAAAAAAAAAAGAAAAAGCCCTGTAGGCAATAGCAAAGTTGATGGTTCATTTTAATAACTGTAGTTTTAAATTAAACTAGGCTACTCAAAATATGCTGTACAGGATATGAAATAATCAGTATCTATAGGGATGGAGGCTGGAAACAGGTCTGAGTTTGCAGAAAAATCATTTCACATAGGCCAAAAATTGTCACACAAATGGTTTTGGAATAAATAGGCAGACTTATCTGAAATAAAAGCCTCTCTGCATTTTATTTATCACTTAGATTTATTTGCTGTTTTATACAAAACCAGCTTGGGCACGATATGCATCAACTTTATGATGTCAAAAGAGTAACCTTATTTATGGTTCCATTTTGTCAGGCCATTTATCTGAGCAGATAATTTGGCAGGATTCCATACGGAGGAACTCTCATACTGTTGCACTGTTATTGCATTCACTTGCTGGGCCTTTAGTCCTCTTAAGTAAGAGCTGCAAGTGGGTAACGTACGTTTTTCCCTAACAGGCAACATAAAGGTCAATTGTACTTGACAAAAGACATCTCTCTTAACGTTACAGGAAATGAGGAAATACATATTTAGATAAACGTTCTATCTCCATAATACAGCAGAGATGTTTTGAAATCTCAGAATCAGCTATGTACGCAACTTTTTAAAGCAATGATGGAAGATGAAATCGGGACTATAGTCTGGAAGATTCACAGATTTAGCTCTTCAAAAGTAGCATGTGTTTTGTTTGTAACAAAACATTCGTATGTATGTTTATTAATGCCTTCAGTAACAATTGGAAGGCCAGCTCCAGAAGCTTGGATGCTATGTTATGCTTGGCAAAATTTGGTTCCTGAAAGGACGTTAGGAGTTGTTTAGAGGTTGATTTCGCGCCCCCCGCCCCCAATTCTCAGTTCTGTGCATAAACTGAGCACATCTAATAGATTTGGTGAGTAGACTCAGGCAGATGGAGCTGTGGCATGTCAATTTTAGCAGACCACTATGCTGTCTTTGTTCATAGTCTGACATAGTAGCTTAAGCCACTAATAAAATTCTGGGTTTAATCTCTGTTTTGTGGGCTGTGGCATGGGCAGACATTTACTCCTGTTGTTTGCGTTACAGGATGACAATTTTGGGCAGTAGATTGGGTACCTGGATTTGTAGTGTTATAAATCACTAGTTATGTGTCAGATTCCTAAGCACCCTCCACAGTATATGGGCTTTGAGTACTTTGAAATGTGAATTTTAGCTTACTTTTTAGTATACTGTTAAAGTTGTGTTGTTAGCCACAGGAGAGGAATCCAGCTAAACTATGTCCTTCACTCAAATGATAATTTAATAGTTTTAAATCACAAACGTTCAGCTTTTATTCTACCATAATATACCTAAGTAAAGGCCTTAGATATATGTGTCTCCATGATTAGTCAGCCTGTGTTTTGGGGGGCAGATTCTTGCAAGAATGAAGTATTCTGTATAGCCACATAATTAGGGAAGAGATGGAAAGTGAGACTCTTGGATGAAATTAAGATTGACAGAAAAGATTTCATCATGAATCCATATGAAGTTTGGTGGTGCAGTGATATAGCAGAAAGTGGTGTCCGAAGTGGACAACACTGAATCTCATCAGTAAGAGTAGAATTTCTCCTACTTATCTCTAATGGCCATGCTGTGTATTTTGATACACTTTTAACAGGCATTTTTCGAATTTTGTTTCTGTTAAATTGTGTCCAGTGGTTTCACATAGCAGTTTTGTTTGTTTCATGAGCTTGTAAAGGCAAGAAAGTAACTCAGAAATCAACTGGAGAGTTTCAGTGCACTATATCAGGCATAGTTGATACTTTAGATGTTGATTATTTAAGGTATAGTATTTGTAGTAGTTAAAACAGCTACTTCCATCGCATCTTTCAGTTTCATCTTTTGATATATTTATGTGAATTAGTTGTACAAAGTCAAAAGTATAGGATTATGGAAGTATTGATACATTGTCTAACTTCTAATAAATCTTTACCTAATGGTAATTTTGCTTTGAGTTTGAGAAATATTTGAATGAATATACTGTATTGCTTTCGATGCAATTTTTTCTGATCTTTCAAAGGATTTTTTTTACAAGCATTTAATTTAAAATTATGCATAAGGTAAGTTTTATTACGCAACCCTTGAATTTCCATGTTGCTGAAAATGTTGTCAGTATTAAGCATTGCACCTTTGTTGTTATAAGTACTGTCCCAGCTGGGGTGTAAAAATAGGCCTATGAGAGATTATACTAATCCAAGTGGTGTATACGGTAGATGAAGGGCAAAGCTTGGAATGCAAATAGATCCAGAGTCCTTGTCGCCCCCTTTGTAGGTTAAAAGTGTAAGGGTATCAGATTTAATGAGTGTATTAGAACTTATTTTCTAGTTAATTATAATTTAAATCAGATGAGTCAGTATTTTAAGAAGCATTGAATTCTTAAGTTATTCTTTGCATTCCAATGTATGAAAAAACTTTAAATTGATTAAAGGTGAGCCTTAAAAAAAATGAAGCCCAAAGAAAAACAGATGGTCCTTTCTTCCTGGAACTGTTAGCTTTGGCTTGATAAATTATGTGCAGTAAAGTTTTCAAAAAGAGGTATTACGTTTCAGTAATCTCAATTTCAGAATCATTCTTGCAGCATTTTGGTACAACTTGCCAAAGCTGGCGTCTCGAGGGAGCACTACTCTGCTCTTAGCTGTTGCTGCAGTTTCTCATCTGACATCATCAGAAAGTACTGACACATTCTGCAGCATCAGTTTTCAAGGAGAATTTCTAGTGGTATTGACACTTTCCTGCATGTCCTGACAAGATAGGACTTCTCTACAGTATTTGTAATAGATACGTACGATTTATATTCTCACCTATTCTCAATTACTAAGGAATAGCATCAGAAGTGATACAGATGGTGATGCAGTTGTGTTCAGCATATGCTGTGGAATACATACTAGTTGAGTCGATACCAAGGAACATACGCAGTAGTGTCAGATGACCAGATTACCACTAGACGTTAGTTACATCCTTTTAATTTTTTATCTTAATGGTTTAATTTGTAAAAGTCTTGTTGTGATGTGAGCCAGTAAGACTTCACTGGAAATAGAGATGTATTTTAGTGATGGACAATTCATGTGTTCATCATTTTAAATAGGATTTTAATTATTGTGGGCTCGTAGTAGTATTTGGATTGTAGTGGTTAAAAGTACCTCAACATCTACGTGAAAAATAAATTAAAATTTGAGTTTAATTTGAGGGCTTTAGATAAATTGATGGAAAGTGTGAGAAGGTAAGCAAAGGAGTTAGTATCAGTGCATGGCTGCTGTGTGAGATAATATTCACTGTGGTTTTGCTTAATGCAGATGGAAAAGCTAATTAACACCATGGTTCAGTGAACAAACGTAAAGTATGCAGGTGCTGCAGGCACCATTGCTGGACGCATCTTGAAGACTTACCATGTTTAAGAAGGGTCACTGAGACTGCTAAAGCAGGGAATTATAGCTGGAGTGGATTGGGGCAGGAAAAGGGTAGGAAAGGGCAAGGTGATAAAGGAAAAATGAGAATGAGCAAAGCAGACAAACCTGGAGTAGTTTGGAGCAGACATAACTGGGTAACTCTCTCCAGACCTTCATCTCTGTGTTCAGGTTATTTTGTGGCTAACATTGCTCTTGAAGAGAGTGCAAGATGGAGGGGCTTTTTTGTTGTTTTTCACTTGTCCGGGCACTTGTATGTTGTAGGTCTCAAAGGCTGAAGCTAGGTTTGGACCTTGTGTTAAATGCTGGGCTGGGGAAGGATTTGTGCTCTATTTCAGCACTGGGCTTAACCCCACCGATCTTACTGCCCGTCGGTTGATCCATTATAGCTGTCCATGCGTGTGAGTGTTGCCTGAAGCAAATTCAAAGTAATTTGAGTCATCTTAGTTTTCAATGAAGCAGGTCAAAACAACTCATTTTATCCTGCCTTTGCCACGGGCTAAGAGCATGCACACTGACAGCTATGATGGATCAGCTACCATGCAGTGAAATACTGGTGTGGCTAAGCCTCGAAAATTGTAGCTCTTAACTCTATTGGAGTATAGTTAAAGCAGCACACACTGCGGGGAATCTGTATGCACTTATGTTGGCATAGAAGTGTTTGTGCTGCCACAGCTACTTCTGTAGGTAGGGATATAAATACGTTGGCATAAAGCATCGTTGTTCAGGTTATGGCTGGATTTGCGTTCAGATTCTTATCAGTAGAACAGACTGGTTTAAAAAATTAGAAATGTAACCTACAGAACTTTCTAGAATGGTTCATGTCTCAAGTATCTTTGTTATGTTAAGATAGGCTGAAATGAGAGTTTTAAGGAGCTGTGACGTTTTGTTTTCTGGCAATTCAATTATGAGCTACCAGACTTAATTACCTCAGAGTTGTCATCCTACATGATTTTTAAAGTAGAAGTTGAAAAGTATGCTCTCTAATGGAATGCACAGTTGTTATTCTAATGGTTGTTCACGGTGAAGACAGATAGGCAAGACTCTTCTTGAAGTTTTAAGTGTGAGGGATTGTACTTCGAAGCAAAAATGCAGCTTAATTTGCCTGTAATTCTACATGCATTTTTTTTGTGGGGAAGAAAGCATTTAGGTGCCTGTTTCCCAGCTGGCTCTTGTCTTTGTTCGGTAATCCAGGAAAGATGTAATAGGAATATTTTTGGATGAATACCACAGGAATTCTCCCAACACTTATCAGGGAAAAAAAATAGTAGCCTATATTCCATTTAAAATTCACGTGTCCTTGCTGTACAATAAGGATTCCAGCTTGTCTCTGTCCCTTTGCCTCCTCAAAACACACATCAAAAGAGTCTGGGAGTGCAGGGCAATAAACTCATGCCTTTATGGGACCACAGTTGCGGAGATGCAGCCGCAGACATTAACTAGTCCTCTTCTGCTGCCTTGTTAGGCAGCTGGTCCCCAGCCCTTTTTCTGCTCTTTACTTTCACAGTCCTCCCGTAAGAAAATGGGGCATCTGAAGAGGATGCAGGCCTACCAAAAAGATGCTGGGTTGTAAAATCTCTCACCATTTCTAACTGGCAGTAACGATAGCACGTCCATAGGAGAGACGAGGGCTGTACCCTGCCATTTGCAGATGCATTCCTTTAGGTCCTTTCACTGCAATCTATCAGCCAGAGGTTGTTCCTTTACTGTTCTTTGGAGATTCTGGAACAATGTGGGGCTTTTCTCCAGAGTACTGGGCAAGACTCATCTTCTTTGATACTTACATTTCCATGCAATGTTTCACTGTATCAATGTATTTTTAAAATGCCTTAGAAAAAGCAGCTTTTCAGCCATCCTAGAGGTTTAAATCTTTGCTTTAGTTTTGTGTAACATTATGTTATTCTGATTTTACACAGTACATCAAATCAAATTTGAAGTGTCATTTTAAGGTGTATATTGTAACTGAATAGGTTTAATGGTCCTTAACAGCATTTTAGCACAAAGATTTTGTGTACGTAGCACTAATACAGTGGTAATAATCTGATTGTCCATATTCTATAAAAATGGCATAATTTAGGAAATAGAATGAATACGTAAGTGTGAAGATAGATGTTTAAGAGACTGAATATTGAAAGAATACTTTCCAAAAGCATGGTATACCGCTGTCTGGATATATCCTGCTTCTACTGTCATAATTTTTTCCTTCATGCTTTCATTTTTTTTGTCTGTGCATATTGGCTGAGAGAGAGACAGTTCTTCAGTGGTACATCCTTTCCAGAAGGTTTCACAGTTAAATTTTCACAGCTAAGACATAGGCTACTGTATCCAGCTAGCTTTTTGACAACACTGTTATTGCCCTGACAAGTAAATCTCATCCTGTAAACATTGTTTGAAGAAGCTTCTAATTGCATTGTAAATAAACTATAAGATAAAGCAGAGATTTCTACTGGCACATACTGTATTCTCCCACAAGGGAATGAAGCAGAGCAAAGGAAATATAGCAAATGTTAATATTTGAATGGGACTTCAATAAATATAAAATTTAGAATATTTTGGTACTGAAAGAAATGCATGAGAACTATAGGGATATCTGAGGTAAAACTGGTCAGAGCAAGATCAGAATATTTTTCTTTTTTTTCAGTTACCTTAAAATTCTGTGTCGACTTAAATTGTTTTAGTAAGAAAAAAGGTTTAGGGTTCACATACCTTGGAGGAGATGATATTGTGTCCAAGTAAAAAGTAGACTATGTGGTATATACACATATGAAATAAATAGTCGGAACATAAACTGAACATGACGATAAAAATAATTTAAAAACATATGTAGAGTAGTGTTCAGAGCCTGATAGGGCAAGGCAATGGCAAACTCATGCTGGTGTTTAAATAGGCACCTTGCAAATAGATTGAATCAACTGAGTAAACAGACTGAACCAGATGTTTCATTATAAAATTAGGATTGCTACTGCGAATCTGTATTTGTGAATTTTATCTCTTAGCTAGTTTTTAATTTGCTCAAAGAAGTCACCAAATCCAGTGGTAGTTGTTCAATTTATTATACTTCTATTAACTACATTGTTAGAAATAAGCATAGTTTAAAAAAAAAGCAGAGATGATGCTTTACAAGATTATTTCAAGCAGCACTTATTTCTTTCCTAGTTTGTACATTTGAACCATTACATGAAATTTAAAGAAATCTTTTAATTTTCTTTGGGTTATTAGACATAAAACTATCTAGAAAATAAAGCAATAAAATGGCTGATTCTGATTGAATTTGCGGAAACCAGTGTATATACTTGGTAACTTTAAGCCCTGGCTTCTTGTGTGATTTCTCTGTGGTAACATCTTTTCCATACCTACAGATCTTTGAAAGAAGGAACATTCAGAATTGTGTAGTTGTTGCCTTGTGGATTATTTTACACAGCAAAGCACTTGGAATAACAAACTGTTAATGGATCCAGTTATTTGTATCCAGTGGGATCATGCGCTTCCGAGTGATTTCCCGTAGTAAGCCTAGGTGTCTGCTTCCCTGTTGTTTCAAAAGCCCTGATCAGGGCCAAACCCCTGTTAAATACAGACGAACTGAGCAATACTTTTATTTTTAAGCAAGATAATGCTGTGAAAAAACAGTAAATAATGTAGTGGAAGAAAAGAGGGAGGATGAATGAATATAGGAATGGAATCCTGTAGTTAGGCCTTCTACTTTCCTACTTGTTTCTATAGTTTCGAATCATTTATTGATATTTTTTTTGTGGAGGGTGGGTGGTGGTGGTGGGGCAGTATTATTAGCTGTTCTTTTACATTGCTGTAGGAAACACATAGATACCATTTTCTTTGTGTGTATGTTTGCTTGCAATATCAGCCACAATACTCCTCTTAGAGACATGACATTTTGGAGGATACCTAATTTCTAATATGCTTATGGAAATGTGCATAAAATTGTGATACAAAGCTAAAGAAAGACTTTTTTTTTTTTGCACAACTCGCCTCTTTCTCTTTTGTTGATTGCCACCTCCATTCCTAGTATCTACTTACTCCCAAATTACCTTTGCAGTGAAAACACACTTTCAGCTTCAAGTGTTATTGTCTTTTAAAGGATTTTGGGGTAGGGAAAATAGAAGTGCAGGGTCTTAGAATTTAAAAACCCTTATACTTGCAGCTAGCGTTTTTAATACAATGCTGCAAATTCTCAACATGCATAAGCTATAATTTTCTTTATCCCCAAGGCAGTAAGGAAATTCTTGTGTGCAGGACGTTTCTCTAGTTCAATAGCAGACTTTCCTTTTTGTGTTAAATGTAATCTTTTTTCCTGTATAGAATTATGTCCTGATAGAATGCATAACATTAGCGTGTATGTGTTACTTGAGATTTGAAGCTGCCTTTTTAATTTTTTTCAGTTCTGAAAAGTTGATTAATAGGTCAACGTGGCTAGCAACTCTACCTAGTAGGTTTCTGCACTGCTGTTTTGCGCTTTTGAAGAAGAGCTGTGCAGTGAGATGCTTTTTGTGTACTTTTCCAAGCAATGGTAGTTATCCAAAATATTGGCTCCTACAAGATGACTATTTTATAAAGGAAATGGAGTTGTACTGTTGTTCTTTAGCTTCACTGTGTCTCTGCCATGTTTTTGTAATCAATGATTTTTCAGGAATCTGCAAATCAAAAAGCAACCATTTTTCCCCAGTCAAGTAAATGCTGCCTTTGCTAGGAAAATTCCTGTTGCCCAGGAGCTTTTCGACAACCAGAAAAGCTGTGTAAAAAGAGAAAAATATAATTACTTTTGTTGAACGCTGTGTTGACCTGAAGTTGACAATAATTAACTGAACAGTGTGTCTCTCTGCAGGCTGCACATGAGAAGGTACCTCCTTCTGCTGCTGTTTCGGAAATCTTGCTGATTAGCAAAACCTTTCATTGTGCCCAGTGCTGTACTGAATTCCTTCAGTTTCTCTGTGCATTCCCATTTGGATCCCACGCTGTGCCTCGCACTTGTTACGTGTTGTTTTTCCAGTAGCACAACGTAGACACACTGTGGAATGGAAATCAAAGCAAAAGCTGCATTTGCTTTGTTTGGAGGCATGTGTCTGCAACCCCGTGCTGGGTTTCCTCTCCTGCTTGACTCTGGTGGGATGGTGAGGCATGTAAACAGGAGGCATTCTCCCCCATCGGAGTGTGGACTAGGGTTTTGGCTGAAAGCAGTAATTCACGGTTTTCTTGCCTTTCACTGGAGGCCTGAAAGCTTGAGCAAATGTGGAATATTATTCCACTTTTGTATGTGGTGAAATAGTTTGGCGCAGTGCGCTGTTCTGGGGTAATCAGGGAGGAAAACCTGGGACCTTTACTATTAGTCATCTGACTGTTAGATAATATGTTCTTCTTTGAGCAGTGAGGACTCTCTTATATAATTGGACATACACTTAAAGATAGAAAAATTCTTCTACAATGCTGGATGTTATCTATTGGAAAGGTTAGAAAATCAAATCTGTTGTTTATTTTAAAAACTGGATGCCTACCAACTCCATTCCCTCTCTTCCAGCTCCCTGACCCTCTACTGTCGTTACATTACTGCCTCTATTTAATTTTTCATAGCCCATATATGACACCACCACTTAGGACAGGAATGGGAAACTACTGCACTATATCCTCTGCTTTAAGGTGGTTGAGTCAGGTACAACCCAAGTCACCCAAGCAGCAGCTTTCTTAGTAGCTAAAGGTGTTTGTAATTTGATGTTCACAGTGCTGTTAAAGAATGGTTGCTAGAAAGAGTTTATATGCAAATTCACATATAATTAAAAGTCTTGTGCTGCATGAAGAAAGGTAGGGGAGAGGGTGGGATCTGGCAGTGAGTTTTTTCCGTGCTCCCTCTGCTATGGCCCAAAATCACTCTTCCTACGGAACTGCTGGCCTGGGAAAGTAACAACAGGCTTCCCAAGCAAGCGTGTCTTTGGCTTCTTGTTTCCCTTCTTTCCACTTATGGACTCTGCTGCAATGAGAAGACAGGGATTGAATAATGTAGGCCTGATGTGTGACAACACACGAGACAGCGGTTTAGAACAGTACAGGTTTGGCATAAACTAATTTAGAGGTAGTGTCTAGGGTACATAAAAAATACAGAGGTCTGGGCTGAGAGGTAAGAACGATTGGAAAACACCAAAACCACAACACCACTTTCCTAATCGCTGTGTGTTTTTACTCTGTCCCATGGAGCATCTGCATCCTCAGAGCTGTAAATGGTATGGTACAAAGCATCTGTTTCTGCTTGGAGGGCTTTTTAACTTTGCTGTGCCCGTTTTTATGAATCTGATTTCAAATGAGGTATCATAGAATATCTCAAGTTGGAAGGGACTCATAAGGATCATCAAGGCCAACTCCCTGCTCCTCACAGGTCTACCTAAAACTAAACCATATGACTTAAGAGTGTCATCCAGACACTCCTTGAACTCTGATAGGCATGGTGCCACGACTGACCACCCTGTCAGTGAAAAACCTTTTCCTAATTTCCAATCTGAACTTCCCGTGATGCAGCTTCATACTATTTCCATGTATCTTGTAGAGGAACCAAACGCTTTGGCACCATTTGGTATTTGGCACCATTTGGTATAAAAAGATGTCCTCTTTATATAACAATGACAAGGAAGAAAATGAAGCTCTGACTAGTTCAATATAAAATACTGATTTTGCACCATTGTAGTGAAATGTATTATAGCAGCAGGAGATGATTAAATGCCAGAAGAAAGCATAATTAAATTACGTCAGCTATTTTTCAGTTACTTTAAAATTGACTTTTATTTTTTCCTGCAAATGATTTGTTTAAACGTGGGTAGCCTCTATTAATAAAGCTATACTGATACTTCTTGACACTACAGATGTGGGAATGGGGTAAGTGCATAGATGCACATAAAATGTTGTGGTCAAAGTTTAGTTTTGCTTACAGTGGGTTTTTAACAAGTACAGCGTGCAAATTTGAAAAGATTTGCTGAGACTGCATTCTGGGCACTTCTTAATTCACATAACCACTTCCAGAATTCAGTTATCTGGATATCATACATTATCTGAATATCTGAGACTCATTAGGTCCAGACTGCAGAAGGAATGTTAGTTGTATGTGGCCCATCTGTTTAGTTGACTTAAAAATAAAATTGTCTACCCCATGATACAGGTTACAAATCTTTAACAATACAATTAATGTCCCTAACCCATACAGAAGAGGTTATGCAGCTTGTTAATGCATTATCCAGGCTTGACTGACTTACGAAGTTGATTTAAAAAGTGGTGGCTTTATTAAGTGATTTTCTAGCATAGGCTTCCTGTAAGATATTGCCACAAACAGAATAGAAAGTAGTTCCTGTAAAGAGAAGCTGAAATAAAGTGCAAGTATAACATGCTGTAAGTCACCAGCAAGGGAAAAACAGACTTTAAGAACTCTGGTGAGCAAAGAGGAGAATGGAAAGCTGTGATGTTTTCTCTTTGATGTGGAGTATCTCTCTGCAGGTTTTCTGATGAGATACAAGCTAGCCAAGTGCAGTGGTAAGGCAATGTCGTGCTCCTCTGTTTAAAAAGGGAGCATCATGGGCATGTGGAGCAGCTGGAGCTGTGATTTGTCGTCCTGCTGTCTGAACTAGTGGACATTATCTGATACACCGTATACTAAATTGTGCCAAAAAAAGCAGAGAGCGTTCACTGAAGATAATGGCCTGTGACCCTGGAGCTGCAGGCTCAGCAGCAGTTTCATTTACTTAAGTGTGTTACACTCTCAGACCGTAAGTCTTCACAGTTGTCTTGTGTGTGTTTAATACAAAAAAAATGGATATACATCAAGTTTTGCTGTGATCAAGTGTAAAGAACAACTTTGTATTTTCTTCTATTAGCAATGCAAATTATAAGAAGGTGTATGTCATAAAGCCCTTGAAGCAATAGATATTTTCTGCACAATGCATGTGGTTAACATGCAAAACTAAGGGCAGCTATCGCTATGTAATGCAGCTTTCTTCTGCAGTGCATTGCTGAGATGTGTGTCTGTAGGAGCAGTGCCTTCCCTTGAGCAAATCAGTGTTGCAGTGATTAAGGTTATTATAGCGAGGACCGTGGTTTTAAATAATTGACCTCATAGAATCATCAAATCGTTTGGGTTTGGAAAAGATCTTTAAGGTCATCAAGTCCAACTGTTAATGCATCACTGTTAGGTCACCACTAAACCATGTCAATAAGCACCACATCTACATGTCTTTTAAATACCTCCAGGGAAAGTGACTCCACCACTTGCCTGGGCAGCCTGTTCCAATGCTTTACAACCCTTCTGGGGAAGAAATTTTTCATAATGTCTAATCTAAACCTGCCCTGGTACAACTTCAGGCTGTTTCCTCTTGTGCTGTCGCTTGTTACTTGGGAGAAGAAACCAACCTCCACCTCACTACAACCTTCTTTCATGACAGCATTGACCCTATTCTTGCTCTCTGGAAAGCTTTTCTAACTCTGGTGACTTGAGTTTTGCAAAACTGTAGCAATTCCAAATTTATTTAGATATATTTGTTTAGCTTTATTTTGCTTCCCGTCCAAACCTCTATTTACTAGGTAACTAAGGGCTCTTAATCAGGTGAGGACAGGTGGGCAGCAAATAAAATGTTATGTCATAACAGAATTTATAAAATGTTTTGGAATAACACTGTGGAAGTATCAGAGTGAAATGTTACTAAAGGTGTATTTTTTAAATTTTAGGCTGGGCGATGCAGGTTGCTGCCTTCATTTTCATTCAGAGGAAGTGGGAAGATGACAAGAGTCACTTTGAAAAAATGCTGGATTATTTCTGTGACATTCGTGAGCCTCTACAACTCCTCATCTTTCCGGAAGGAACTGATCTCACAGGTAGGCTCCATTTGTCATCCTCTCATGGAATGTTCAACGTGGACATAATTTGTTTTTTATGGAAATAGTTGAACTATTAAAAAACTGGGAACAGTACTGGGTTCTCTTGAACAGTAGAAATGGTAGTTAATGGCCGTATATGCTGATTCATTTGAGAGGTGGAAATGTAGTTCCACTGCCAGACTTCCTGAAATAACTGTTACATTTCAAAGCATCTGATGAGTGAAATGGCTTTGTATTGGTCAGTACTGTATATACATTGCATTAGCAAAAGTAGTTTTCAAGATCTGGAATAAATCACTTGCATGTTCCCATTTTTCCATATTACTGGAGCAAACAGCGCAAAATCGTTTCAGACCTGTGAAAGTGATTGAAGAGGAGAACTCGTGATTCTATTAGATTTCTTGCCTTATGTTTTAAGAGGAGAAAATGGAGATACTCGTTCCTTAGGCCATGTAAGCAATCTGTATCTGCCTCTATAAGAAAAATATCTCCTTAAAACAAATGTTGGCATTATCATAAGAATAAATTTAATGAGTTAGATCCTGTAGCATTAATTCTTAATAAAATATCTACCTTAATAATAAGTATCTTAGCTTATCAGTAGCAAGCTGATAATCAGTGTTGAAGATGACTCAATTCCCAATAAAAGAAAACAATGTATAAATGTTCTGTGGTTCTACATGCCTGCAGCATGATTTGATAAGCATCATCTTTAAGCAGAAAATCAGTTACGATTAAACTTCTACCTTTTAGCTTGTTTAAAAGATTACTACACTTCCCATTGCAGGTATTCTCAAATCATACTTTATTGCAATGTCAGACACAGTATAAAAATACTTAATATACATTGCTATTTTTTTGTCTGTATTTCCGATAACCTTAAAAAAGGATATGTATAGTATTCAGATGGTTTCACACTGTAGGGAATTGTCATCACTTGATCAGCCTTCCTAAGGAGGATAAGTATATTGTACATTCTTGAGTTGCTTCACATGATATCTCTTGTGGATTTAGCTACTGTGTATCTAAAATTAGGAAGCAGGATAGAAATTGTATCACTTTTTTTTTTTTTTCCTTTGAATTCATGAACAACTGTCCCCTCCTAGCTCTGAATTATGAGGTGAAATCTTTATCTTATTCGTGGAGTCAGGAGACTCTTCCTTGGGTCTCTCACACTTTCTTTCTGAACAAGAAATTCTGAACAATTCCTTCTCAAGTTGATTGAGAGATTCGGATTGTTGATAATTTATTGTATAAATTAAATATGCCTTCTAGTCCCTCCCACTATTCCTCAGAGACACCAGATTTTAATGAATTGAGGAAATTCCAAACTGCAGTTTCAAAAGAGAAGCATTAGCTGGGGACTGAGACATCCTCAGTGTGTTAACACTTGTGCTGCAGAGTCCCCAAGGCAGCGGTGAGGATGCTCCCACCTGAATGCAGAGTTGCATAAGGAAGCACAGGGTTTTCTCTCTGCTGTTGTAACTAATATAAACAACTTAGACTAAATTTAAGTATGTGCTGTTGATACCATCCACTGAGAAATTCATGCAGACAAGACTCTTAATAGTAAAAATATCTCTAATTGGATTTCTGAACACAGATTTTCTTTTTTTTAAAGATGTTTCTGCTGCTCTGGTTTTCCTTCCTCGTACACGTGTAACACGTACGCTTTAACTTGGCAGTGTCCAATGGATATCCGCGCTCACTGCACTGCTCTTCTGAAGCCACTGCGGGTGGGTGGTGATCATTTCCCCCTGGTTTGTTGAGCAGCCCAGGGAGGAAGCAGTGTGGTGAGAAGGAAGGGGTGATAGGCAGGAAAGACGACAGGGCACTGCTTTCTTGGGTAGCCACGCTGGGTTCTGGCATATTAGATTGTCCAGGCATGAGTAATGAATGCCACCTTGATACCATATTTGTGCAAAATAAGCTGTATAGAGACAGACAAAATACTGGGGCTTTTTCTGTGGAAGTAAGTAGCTCTCCCTATGTAATTGTCTTCACAGGAAACGTTACCTCATATATTTTAAAATATTATAGGAGACAGGGCAAAATCCTTTTACGAGCTAATCCTGAACAAGCAATAAGTTATGAGAATGATAGAACATAATAATGTATTTTGTGTAACATTTTGAAAAATTGTTTTCAGAAAACTGTTATGTTATTGACATAATAGGATATAGGTGAGGATATGGAGGACCTATTAGAATTTTATGTTCCATCTTCTAGAATGAGAAATAAACTGCAATTTTGTTCTGAATGATAGCTCAGTATCCTAGGGAACGTTTTGCAAAAATAGAGGCAATGGCTCTTGTTTTTTTGACCAAATTCCAAAACTGCTAATTACTTCTGAAAACAAAATTCTTCTGGTGCTTAAAATGAAAAATAACATTCTACGTGTACTTTACTGAAAAGCAGAATTGCTGTGCAGCTCTGTGTTACTGTCATTTTTTTATCCTCTCAGTTGCCGCATGACAGTGATAGATTTACTCCTCTATGAGAAGTTCTATAATGTTTTCGTTCAAGAATGAAAGATTTCAAAGAAATGTGAAGTATGCCTGTATTCACGCATGGGTGAATGCCTGACTTCACGTTGGTGAAGGACTTTGCAGTGGAAGATGCTACGTAAATGAATTTTAGAAATAGTAATGTCATGAACCCTGAACAATGTATTTGCAAACTGGATGTATAGGGTCTGAGGTAATAATTATATACTTATTTCTGATAGGTGGGTCATCTTTTCACTCTGGAGTACTTCAAGGTTAAAGCTAAGTGCATCAAAGGTATTCTATTGTAATTGCTTAAGCAGCAGCTCTCTGCTGATGATAGATGTATAGCCAGCCTTTCTGAAGCCCCGAAGAAAACAAAGCAACCATAACTCTAGTGCTTCTGGAAAGCTGGAACACAACCCACCATTTTGCTTGTTCTTTTGTTTTTCTTGGTGTTCCTTGTAAGACTGTTTCTGGTAATTCTTGAGAAAGCAAAAACAAAAAAAAATGTTGCTCTATTGCTCCGTGCCTATTAAAGCCTCATTTCCTATGGATTTGTGTCTGCATCCCTTCTCTTCATCACTCCAACTTCTCCTTTTCCCTTGTGTTTCCTTCCATCTGCCATTTCCTCTACAAGTCTCTTGCTGCTGTCTTGGCAAGAGGCATTGTGTGCTGTGGCTCATCCCCACCAATAGTGGTGTTAACTGATGGACTGCTGAATGCTGTGCTGAAAGCCCTGACAGACTAAATACCTGGGGACCCTGCCCTGGCTTTTCCCATTAAAGTCTCTACTCTTGGAGTCTGCCCTTTATGCAGCCATTGGTTCTTTGAAAACTCCTGTGGGGCTTAATTATCTTTGAATCTCTTGACTCTGTCAGACTTAGTTTGCTGGTGGCAATAGCTTCAAAAGTTAAGGGGAACAGGTGGACAGAGTGTGATTGCACAGACCTTTTTTCCTTGACGAACAGCTAAGAAACAAGGAGGAAAGCTTGCTAGAGCCCAGGTTTTGGCAGGAATGTTGTGATGTGGCTCACGTACAATATTCTGTCTAGAAGGTAACAATGAGCTGCAGTTGGATTTTTCTCTTTTCTAGTTCATGTGATGTGCTTTGGGAATGCAAAAAAAATAGTGTTCAAAACCACTGGTAGAGGCTGATTTAACGTAATAGTTTGAAAGTAGCACAAATAAGAACAACTGCTTAACTTTTTCTTAAAATATTAACTGTGAGGCAGTATAGCTTTTATGCTTTCTATGCAAAACCATAATAGATAAAAGAGGATTTTTTTTTTTAAGAGAGTTTTTGGAGTACTCATTTATTCTTTTACTGTCTGGCACCAATATAATTTGAGAGTACTTGAAGTCATAGAAGTACATGCATGTTTTTATGACAAGTCAGATTAAAGGAACAGTAGTATTTAATATGCAAATTTCAGTGCGCTAGTACTAGCAAAAAAAAAAGTAATTGAGATGTGATCAGAAATAGTTGTATTAAAGTTGTCAGAATCAGCTTTCTAGTAGGATGATGAGGGAAGTTTGTAGTTCTTTTCTGTGGCATCCAGGAAAACACATCAGCCTGGACAACGCTGAATCTGTAAAAGCATGTGAGCTTGTTTGTTTGAGAGGAGCTAATACTGCACATGTGTCATGGGGAGCACAAACTTAGCTTTTCGTTGGGTACAGGTCTTGGAGGTTTAGTTCCAAATACTCTTCAGACTCACACGAATGCAGCTTGTTACTGCATTATGGCTTTCATCAAAGTCAAATTCTAGAGATTTTTCTTTTAATTCAAAACTAGCTCACAAATTTGAAATATAGTTCGACTTGAAAAAAAATGGGATTTCTTCACTTTATCCTCTGGTTTTAAGGAGCAAAAGCAATTGAACTTCTTAAAAATCTGCAACTTAAACATCAAGAAAATGCGTTAGCATAATTTCTTCCTCCAGTTACTTCAAATGAAATTCTGAAGTGTGGTACTTCTAGAAAAGTGCTGACTTTCTGAGCTTTCCCAGTAATTTAAACATGTGATAAATGGGATTTGCCCGCATAATTTTCAGATAAATGGGGAAAAAATGTAATCAAATGATGTACCAAAGGCATCACAGGAGCCAAAAAAATGTAAGAGGTTATGGCCAGAACTCTTAAATTCTTGTTCTTTTGTGTAGTTTGACAATTGCTCTGCAGTAGTGTCTGAAGACTCAAATAAATTTGACTTCTTGTGTTTGTTACCTCCCCGAAGAACATACCCTCTGAGAGGCAGCATGTATTAGCTGACAGGAGGCAGGGTAGGAGAGGCAAGTCAGTGTGAGACCAGAGGAGACTGAGCATGAAGCAGTTCTGGATCAGGAAAGGTCCCACATCACCCCCTATTAAGAAACATCTGCTTTCCATACAAATAGATTATTCTACTTAACTCTTTTTTATCATAGGAGCAAACAGAACCAAGGAGTTAAAATGCAAAATACACCTAGTAGGAATGATGCGCAAAAACTCTGGGGGTGGATTTACTTTGGCTTAAATACAGTTTAATACTTGTTTCTAGAAAGCTATGCTTACATGTATTTTTCAGAGCGTAAGAAAGAGAGGGGAATTACACTTAGCCAAATGATGTGAGCGACTTTTGGGATTGAGGAGACCCGAACTGATTTCATTTCTATTCCCTGCTTCAATAGCTGCTTTATGCTTACATCGGATAAGATGGCAGTCAGTACATTTGTTCATAATAGCAGGGTAAGAAACTATTTTCTTCTAATGCTGAGAGTAGCAGGAGGAGGAGGAAGGGCATTATTCTTGCTTTTTTGGTAGTGTGAAGGCATATCCTACCCTTGCTTTCAGGATAGCATCCAAACCCTTTGACCTTCCTGGCTTGCTGTAATAAATATTCTTTAATGCACAAAGACCTGTGGCTTGATAGTCGTTAGGAAAGGAAGAGGGATATGATTTTTCCAGATGACTGTGATCATTGTATTAGCTGGGAGCGTTATTCAAGTTCTGAAATCCCATTACACTAGGGTCATGCAGAAGGGGAAAGGAACAGTCTCTGTTATATAAAACTTGCAGCACAGAGGCAAGACAGGGATACAAATGTCAGGAAATAGTGGAATAGTGTTGGCCCGTAGTACCAGTGTCCAGCTGTTCACACGTTTTTAGAAAGGCATCGTAGTAAACGGAGATTTGGAAGATGTTTTGCAGATGTTTACAGTGTGTTCTTTCCAAGTGCAGGGAAGTGCACTAAGAGGAGACTAGATTACTTCAAGGCAATGGGCAGTGGAGATCCCAAACTGGTTTTGCAGCATCAATTAGGTCTTGCTCAGAAAATCAAACTGCTCATTTACTCTTTGTTTTTCCTGCAGTGCAAGTAGCAGTGTTTTGCAAATGTCAAGGAATTTGTTTTCATGATCCCTCTGAAATAAAGTGCTAGGAGAGGTTCTTCTGAGTGCTCATTAACTGTGTGGTTTGAGATGCTTAAGACTTAGATTTAATTTTTCTTCTAGACTGCTTAACTTTATGTAGACTTATATGGCACTTGTGCCTCAAAGCTTTGATTGACTTGATTTGCAGATTGCAAATGTTCCAAAATGGAAGCCCAAACTTGGATATGCGGAAAATGAAGACGGTACTTTTTCTGACCTTTGGAAGAAACAATACATTAGCTCAAAAACTTTGTGATAAATTAATTTGAAACATTTTACTTGAATGACCACAGAATCTGGAAGAGAACTTGTATACTTTTTATAGAAACGCTCTTGGTGATCAGTGTATTTTCTTCAAAAATAAAGAGTTTAAGTTGTTGAGCTCATAGTGCAATACAATTATGTCTAAGAGGTAGAATCTGGCTTTTCAGAGGCGCATTTAATAATTACCAGATTACTCTTGCATTTTCTGCCATGACTCGTGACTCTGCAAGTTTTGCCATCACAAAGGTAGGCGTCCTACAGGCAAGTTCCCTTCACTGATTCAGAATAGTCCATTTTCAGTATTGAATGGAGTAGTAGTTGAGCAGACAAAAATAGATACTCTGATCATGTGGGTAAAGACATAATGCATATGTCCAAGGAAAGATAAATTTAAGTTACATAGCCAAGTGTAATTTTAGTATTTCACACATTCTGCACTTTTAGCCACGCTTTTTGAAGATGTAATATTTTCAATATTTGTATGTTTTGGCAGATTGGCAAGAATTAAATCTTTGGATTCTCTTTGCTGAATCACTTGCTTGGCTACCGTGCAACCGTTTCCCTTCCCTCCAAATCACATGGTCAGATCTGTGCACTAACCCTTAAGGGTTGCATGTGTGAACAGCAGCACTCATATGCATCGAAACAGGGAAAAAAAGCTCAGTGTACTGATATGTGGAAGCATTTATTAATAGGTAGATAGTCCTTTAGGAGAGACACCCACATTTTTTGATAAACAAAGAGTTCCTGTGATTTAGGAAGAAAAGAAAGGTGCAGGGAAGTTGCATTACTGCGAAAAAGACATCTCACACTACTGTTGGTTTGTCCATTTGTGGTGGTGTTCCTTTACAGGAAAAATTATGATGGTTATATGGAAAGGACTTACCTGTAAGTATCAATGCTGCTTAATAATTTAACAGAAATATGCTTTTCGTTATTTTATCTCTCATCTCTGTTAAGGTTAACTGTGGACACTTAAAATAGCTGTTTCTGCTTGAAAAAGATGATATATTGCTTAGGTAATTATTTGGTTTCATAGATCTGTTGCTGGGATTTTGTCTTTTAAAACATCTGTAAAACTATATAAAAATGAGCCATTGAATAAGTTAGTTGGTTTTTTTCCATGTTGCCAAGGGAACATTGCATGTGTCCATTGCCTTTTGGCCCCAGGGGAGGCACAGCAGTACCCACAGCGAAGGAGTCAGAGCAGCCAGCAAAGTCCATTCAGCTGCTAACTGAGGCTGCTTGGAAGAGCCTCCGGCACATCACTGGGGAACAAGATGCTTCCCCACCTGTCTTGAAGTTTTTGCTTTAGTGTCCGTGTCTTCTTTGCTTAGTGGGCTGTGTTAGCAGCTGGCCCTGAAAAACCTTTGTTCAGTTTTCTCATGACAGATTTTTTTCTTTTTGCCTGATGTTCAAAACGTCTCTGTCACGGGGTTTAGCCACACTGCTTTCCAGAGGCCTTGCATGTGCTCTGCATGCAGTAGGAAGCATGTGTGGGGACACTGAGGCAGGTGGTCAGGACATTAAAGTGGGATATGCGTGCTCAGTGCAGGTTGATGAATAAAATGTGGCAAGTTCAGAATGAAGATGTAAAATACCATTTAAATGTATTAGATTACCTGTTTTTTTCCATTTAATGTGGTTAAACACTGACTTCAAGGTATTTCTGTAGTTAACATCAAACTCATGTTTCTATACATTGTGGCTTTTGAGTTTAAAAAATTACCCAAGTAACCCATTTTACTGTAAAATGGCTGTTGAAGTGTACAGAGAACTATTAACAGATTTTAATTTATAGATTTCAGATTGCATTTGATAAACATAAGGGCTTTCTGAAATGAAATGAGAGGGTAAAAAGGCTTTTCTTGCAATCCACATTGCTCTTCCTCAAACCATACTGTAGCCAACTGAAAGCGCACTTGCAGTCTGCCTCCACCTGAAAAGCTGTTGCACATTTGTACTGTGTGAAACTGCTGTTGTACTGTTTCTGTCATATCATAATTTTATTTAATTTTGGTCTACATGCACACTAATAGAAAATGGTGCTTTTTATCCTCTCCTTCAGCCAATACCAAAGCCCGCAGTAACGAATATGCTGAAAAGAACGGACTTCAAAAATACGAGTATGTCTTACATCCGCGAACTACTGGATTCACTTTTGTGGTTGAGCGTCTAAGGGAAGGTAATCCTCCTCTATGTTTAGATGTCCTTTCTTCCTTTAAGATAACAAATCTCACCCAAGCTGTAGACTCTGATGTTCACAAAACTGCTTGAAGTAATTTCAGAAAAACTATGTACCCTGGTCACAAAAAAAGCTCTTGTTTGCAACCCTTCTTAAAATGATTGTAACGTGGAGAGATTTGAGGGAGTTGATAACAGATACTAATATTACTTTTGTTTTTTTTTAATGTTGTAGCTTGTTTAGCAGTCACCTCAGAAAAAGTGACAAAGATCCTAAGGAAGTTCAGCCTTATTGTCTGTACCAGTCCTTAACCCCAACTGGGTGGTTGACAGTGAACACACAGACATGTGTAACACTGCTCTCACTGAAAAGCTTCTGTTTTTAAGTCTGAGAGCCCAGAAAACAAGTTGCAATGTTAAATGGACCAGGGGAATGCACAGCAGCATGTAGATTCAGCAAGTCAGCTGCTCAGTGCTGCCAGCTTTTTCAGGTGATGGTGACTTGGAGAAGCTGCGTGAAATAGGAGAGGTGCTTCTTGGTGGGTAAGAGAACGTGTGATACTTGCTTTTTACCTAGAAATAGTCTTCCATCCCTGTAGTAACCTGGGTGTAGAGATTGAGTCCCTATTATCAGGACAACAGAGTATAAAGAGGTGATGGCTCGATAGATCGAGATGTCTGTGGATTGTTCTGGGGATGTGCATTTTAATGAGATTTGAGGCCGTAGAGGTGTAACCATTATACGAGAGTGGTGTGGCAGTGATTCAGCTGCAGATGAGTGAACAGTCACAGGATGTATGAGTGTATGGTTGAAGAAAATGACATGTACAGTAGATATGAAGTGACTTATTTATGGGCTAGTTCAGGGAAAAGTGATTCTAGATCTTTAACACGTGCTAGTTGTTGTGACTGCCAAAGGAAGAAGTTTGAAATTATTAAAAAGAATAAAGGCCTGCTCGTGGTTTTTTTCCCCTAGGAGCAGAGCTGGCTTGCATTTTACCTGATTCCTACTAAGCAGATACCCTATATAAACATTGATACTTTGTCCAGCTGGACAGTCCTACCTGGACTGTTTATCTATTTGACTCTATTTTTATTGGACATTCAGTGGTGGACATCTTAGATTTTTCATCTATTGTGAACATTTTATTACTCAATTTGCTGTAGTAAAAAAATGTTTGCAAAATATGCAATTTCAAATGTTTGTTTTATTTGAAATTTTTCAGCCCTGGTACATAGTATTTCTAGCCTGGAATAAATTTTCAGTTAAAGGAATGTTATCCCCTTAAAATATTATCAACATTAAAAAAAAAAAAAAAAAGTCTGTATTTGCTGCAGAGAAGAGCTTTGTGGTTATACAGTCATTTTCTAATTCTATTAAAATGCTTTTGTCCTCTTGCTGTATGAAACATCTATGCAAATCAGGCTATTAGGTTATAAAAAGGAAAATATTTGAGGCTGATTAACTGATTTTATGCAGCAGAAAGCAGGGGAAAAGCCAAAAACATTCCGAAATGATTTTTTTTTTTTTGGTCCAGTCTTTCAAATGCTTTTAAGTCCTGCTTTTAATTACAGCAGGCAAATATTGTGTAAAATATTAATGTCCCTTTAGCATTGAATTTACTAGGCATTGGGTACCTTGATAGGCATTCTAAGCTCTCTATATAATGACCGTATGCTATTATGCAGTGTGAGAAGGTAGTTCAACTAGGACTTTAAAATACTTCGTTATTACTTACTAATTTAAGAATTGGCTTTCAATTGTTTGCAAATGTGCCAAATATAGACCACTTGAGTTGAAACGTTTTATTTTTATGGACAACCTAACTGTAGTTGCTTGGCTTTAAAACACATCAGTGTATTATATACCTGCATGCATGCATATATATATATATATAAAGTATATTTTTTTTTTTATCTGTACAATTTAGAAGTCCAGGTAGATTTTCAGACAGAGGTGGCACAGTTGGGATTTTGCAGCTCTGGTTTGACTTATTTTTTTTTTATAGTATTAGAATGCCTTTTTTACACTTGTAATTTCTGATAGGAGCAGTAATAAACAAAACCAGGATTGTTAAGAATATGGTGTTAACATGAGTCCCTGTTTCTGTCCTAGTGCTACAACAGTAGCAATAATCACAAAAGTAGACTTGTTTCTTTTTTTCCTGCTCATAACTGCAAGCACAAAGCAGTGTGACTTTAACATGCAGGAGGGAGTGGTGGAGATTTAACATCATGTTTACATCTTTGAAAGTATTTCTGTGCATAGATGACAACCTTATTGCCCTGTAGCTCTCCTGTGAATTCATTTTGGCTCATGGCTGTTTTCCATTCCTGGGGCTCAAGTGTCTTTACTTCAGGCCTGAGTACATTATTTTGCTCCAAAAATAGCTTGATGAAGAGAGAAGGAAAATGTCATTAGAAGTTTAACTGCTTTTTGAATGTTGAAAATACTAATTTAGTTTGGCAAGAACCCTGATTAATATGCATCACGAGCTGTAGCATGAAAGAATTACCTGTTATTACATAAAAATAACTATTAGTGACCCTTCTGAATAGGAAATGAAGAATCAGTAAAAATAGCCCTCGGTAAAATGTTGCTTGTATCTCTGCAGGAGAATTTCTTCCTAGAGGAAGCACTACCTGCACCCTGACAGCATAATCTAAGCAGTTACCAGTCCTTTGTTTTCCATAGGTGGCAAAAATTTCTAAACTATGTGAATGGATTTTTGCCAGTGATGACCAACACTCAAATTCCTCTGGGTGCCTTCTCGCTCTTATATGGTCATTATTTCAACTATTCGATCTCTTTTGCCCATAGATGCTGCTATGATGGTTTCTAAGCAGAGATTATGGGAGCTAAGAGGGGAAAAAAATCTATAAAACCTCCACCAAAAGCAATAAAGAATTTTAGGCAATACATTTCTTGGCTTTTTAGTCTTTTACCTTTTTCTTTTTCCGTTTTCTAGCTCTTCATGAGAGATAGTTCTTACCCTTGAACTGACTGTTCTAAACAGAGACCTGGGGAAAAGCTGATGGGTTTTTCCTTTCATTATGCTCAGATGCCATCAGAGTGAAAATATTTTTTTACTTGTAAATGATGACATTACTGTTTTCTCATTCATATAAACTTTAGAATCACCCAAGAGTAAACAGAGACTGTGAACATACTTCAGATATACAACTAATAATATAGTCAGGAGAATAAGGACTGCAGTTCTTGTGGGTTTTGAAGCAAGAGGAAAAAAAGTTTGATTCTGCATTGATTTTTGGAGAAGTGTGTTCCTTTGGCTCAATAATAATTTCAAGTAGGATGGTTTAATATCATGTCATTGTTTGTGCATGGTACGAGAAAATACGTTGTAGACGTGAGAACACAAAGAGGGAAAGATCGCGTGATAGCTGGCTAAAGTCAGCTTGCTACCCAATATGCACTCTAAAGTGTTACCTGAAGATGTAGAAGTGCGTAAGAGAGGGGCAAAAACTTCAGTAATGACTAATGAAGATGGAAAAGTATTAAATATACTTAGGCTAAATATAGATTAAGAATATATATGTGCATTTTTCACCCCTGCAAGAAGGTCATCCTTCTTGGGAATGAATATTGAAGTTCTAGTCAATTGTGACAGTCACTGCAAGAGATAAAGCAAGTTTATGAGATTCTTCATTAATCTTTACTGATGCATGTTACTCAAAATAGCACTGGCCTTTTTTCCTAGCATGCTTTGAAGTTGGCTTCTGCAGACACTTTGGCCTTAGTCTTTCAAAATACTTAAAGTGCAAGAGTTCAATTAATTATACATTTTCTCTTGCTGAAGCACATTTGATCACTTTGATCATTTATCGCAGCAACTAGAGGGATTACCCTGTGGAAGACCAAACCTTTGTTCACCAAAGTGACCACTGCAGTCCCAAATACTATCACATCTGGTTAGTGGAAAACAAAGACAAATAAAATAGTTTATTTGCTTCTTCCTTATTCTGTTCACTTGATCAAATGTATCATTTGTCTTGCCTCAGCTGTTAGGAGTCCTGGTTTCAATCAATACCTGGTGAAAAGTTTCTAGAGCTTTATGCTGTACTGTTTTGGAGAACAAAGGTGAGCATTTTTGGGAAGACATAGAGTCAGAATATGTGAATGAGCAACAGAAAATGAACTCTGGACGTCAAAATGAAAATTGATCATGACTTTTTTTGGTGACTTATCATTATATACCTCTCTTTAACCATCTTCTAAAATCATATTTAATCCTTTTTTAAAGCCTGACACTTTGAATTGTTGTTATGTGTGGAGTAATTTTTGGCAGAACTTGGGGTAAGGCGAATCATCTTTTACAAAATATGGGACTTCAAAAATGACAGAAATGTGCAGGAATTTAAATAAGACTTCTATATAAGCATGCCTTTAACAATGTTAATTAAAACCAAATATAACTTATATAATGGTCTTGAAGATCTGGCTTGTTAGATCCTTCTATGAAAGGTCAGGAGGTTACTCACAAATGAAGTAGAGGTTTTCAGACCTGGCTGTATTTTATAGTTTTATCTGAAGTGCCAAATGACATTGAAAGTTCAGATGACTTGGATGTTGCATTTCAAAGAGATGGGAAATAATACCAGTTGATTTGTTTCAAAGTTGTCTGGAGGTATTGAATTACATACATTATCTTGGCATAGTAGCTGTAATTGTAGCCAAATAGTCTGTCAAGAGAAAATAGTTGTTTGCAAATGTTTTCTTACAATTGCTTTATGACTTTTAAGTAATTTCTCCGGACTAAGTAGACAGTAAGTGTTAAGACAGAGCTAAGCTTTTAAAGCACCATTAGAAGATTTTTCATACTTTTGCAGACAATCATTTCTGCCAACATTAAATTTTAACTGACCTCTTTTTGACACTTTTTCTATATCCATCAACAGTCTTTAATATCTGGATGCATTGGACTGGATATTCCTATTATGGGTTTATGTTTTACTGGTTTTACAGTGTGGTGAAGAGTCGGAATTATTTGCCTTATCCTAGTATTTCAGCTTCCAATTTATTTCTGATTCATAATTACCCAACTGAAAAAAAATTGCAGACAGCTGCAGCATCCTAAAATAAAAAAAGATACAAATTTTACATGCTTGCCTTCATTGCGTATCCTTACTGATGGAAAGAAACTGTGATTCTGATCCTCTTTCCATGATTGGCTCAAAATTGATAGTTTTGCCCCCAAAATAAATGTTTATACACATACAATCAGAAACCAGTCTGTATCTTCTATCATTTATACCTGAGTTTTACAGTTGTGCAGCATTTCAGTAATTGCAGGTATCCCAGTCTGTTTTATTACGGCGGCTGGAAAATTGTATTTAGGTGTTCAATCCAAGATATCTATATATAGCTATGTAAATATTTTAATCCTGTGACAATTATAGACTATTTTGTAGATTCTGTAGGCTTTTCTGGGAGCTACACTAGCCGTGTATGGATATTTATATACTCTTAATGCCATTTATTCGGGTTCTGGCACAATGTGCTTGTATGGCACTTTTGAGCTAATAATCTAGGGAGACGGTTTGCAATTTGCACATTAATATATATCTAAGACAGCAAATAGGAGATGATGATCAGCAGTTTTTGAAAGCTGACACATACGGTTTAGTTCACCTTCGCTGGGGTGTGAAGTAGCCAAATGGTTACGCAGCAGGTCCTTGTAAGAGGCATCTGGATGTCCTTGCTATGCACAGAGAATATAGTAAGCTCGTGTATAAAGGCCTAAATAGCTTATGGACCGACTTTAGAGGATGGTTCTGCCTTGAGCCCTGCAACCGTCACGTGAGCCAAGGTGCTCAAATGCGACATATTTGTGTAAACGTTGCTTAAAGTTGAAACTCTCAACTTAGTAATTCATTAACAACACCCTCCAGCTTGGAGTAGCCAGAGTATATTAGCTCCTAGCACTTTTTTTCTTATGCTGACTTTGAAAGAGAGAGAGGCAGGCAGCTGCTTTTATGAGTGGATGAAACATCAGTGAGGAATGCTACCATGATACAGCCAGAGGCTTGTCCTCTGGGGTGGATGATGCTTCTGCTCTCTGCACGGTTATGTCCGAAGCACCTACAGCTTAAAAGACAAATGCCATTCCTTTTTCAAATGTAAATCAAAGTAATACCAATTTCTAAGTGTGTTTATATTTGGTGTTTTTTTAAGTGAAAATGGATACAAATGTAAAATTCAGGTCTGTAAAAGTTGACTGAAATACTCAGGCTGTGGTGGGCGGGGTGTATGAATGAATGGATGTACAGATTAAATAAACTGCTTTCTGTTTTCATACCGAAAGTTTCTTTCCTCTCCATATAAATACTGGGTGAGGTGTGCAGGTCTTGATCACAGAAGTGTCTGCTGAATTACCTTCAGAGGATTTATGTGCTCAGACCGAACCATGTAAGCAGGACTTAAGGAGTTTTGGGGTTTGTGTAACAGAGGTACAGATGTAGAAAGGCCCCACATCAAATGACAGTAATGACTGTTGTTTGAACGAAAGCTAGCCTCCCTCTTTGTGACTGAACAGATTTCTGACTCCCAGGATGATATGCTGGGCCAAAATTTCTGTGGGTTTTGGCAAGACCAGAACTCTCACGCTGACCGGCACTGCCGTCTCTCAGAGCAGCTCTCGCCTGTTTGTGCTGGTTGATCAGTGCATGTGTAAACCAAAACCAGTCTGATTTGGAAATAGGAAAATATAAGTGGCCACATGAGCATTAACTTTAGGTCGTCAGTCAACTAATTTCACCCATATGTCTGTCAGATTTGCAGAGATTAAGCAGCAACTCTAAGCCATCATTCCTCAATGCAAGGAAATTCTTTCTTCACAATTTTTTTTTCCTCTGTGCATGTGTGCCTCCCGAAGTCATGTTACCAAGTAGACTGATGCTCAGAAATTACAGGCTATTGTGAAAGAGCTTTGAGCAATTTTTTAGCTGGAAATGCAGTATTAGAGCTTCACTGATTGCTGTTATAATTGAACTTGTGCTTTTATGAAAATTGAATCCTGTGCATTAAATAGCATAGCCTTTGATACAGGAATATCGGTATGTAAATTGAAGCTTGCATGCCTTTAATGCCTTTTGTGTGTTGGTAGAAAATTCATAACAAATTAGTTAATTTAAAAAAAGAAAGATGTTCAAAACCACAGCTTTATTGCTAGGCATGTCTGTGAAACTCAGCAATGCACAAAATCGGGTGCAGGCTGTTGTGCGTTATTCTGAACACTGACAGTTGTCTCTGTAATCTGGAACACGAGAAAGGGCAGCTTTTCCCAGAATCACGTTAACTGTTGATGCTTAGCATGTCTTGCAGACACCTACATGTGTTGGCTTTGATGTACTTCTCGGACTGAGCACCAGCTTTCTGTTAGCCATTTTCTGGCCTTTGGTCCATGTCGAAGTTTCTGTGACTATCTCTTCTTTCACACCTTGTAGGAGCCATATTCTACACTACTTGTCCCACCTCTGTGGCAAACAGTCCGTTGTTTCAGTCCTCCTGCAAAGGATTTGTTTCTTCCAAAACACACTTTTCTCTCAGGCCCCATCCTTTCCTCTTTCCATCCTCCACTGCTTTTGAGAAGGGAGCGCAGCCTTTCACTGGAGGGTTTATGGTGGATCCATGTAAGAATCATTACGTCGAGTTTGCAGGTTGACATGCTGTTCGTGTCACCCGCACAGCTGCAGTACTCACTGGAAATATTTCAGGTTTTACGTTTTTGACCCTATCAAGATCCATCTACTGAAATAATCTCCTTACGCTCTCTTACGTGTGAGTTATGGCTTGTGACAAGCAGATACACCATACAGTGGATCATTTTCCATTTACCTCCTTGCAGGTTGTTAATAGTCGCTGTGGTAACCATATTAAAAAGTTATTTGCCAGCAGTTACCCCACAGTGGTATTAGAGGTTTCCACTGTTTTCAGAATACACAGTATCTGTGGTAACGATGTGGTAATGTTTGGCAAATGTGGACTTTTTTAATTGCTTCAGCTGGAGGCCTGGAACAATGTTAGCTCATCAGATTGCATACGTAGAAATGAAGCTTGGCCACAGATGAGTTTCAGGAGAAATGATTGCTCAGTAAAAACTAGATTTTCCTCAGAATTGAAAAGATGTTCCTGCTTTTATTTTTTTTTAATGTAGTATTTATCTCCTCTTCAATATATGTTTAAAAAAGGGTTTTCTGGTTTTTTCTGCCCTTTGGCTAGGCAGTGACTGAGACTGTGTGTAACAAGGTGGATCTGCTGGTCTAGACTTGGTCAGCATCTCTGTGAGTGTGCGTTCTGAAAGGTCATTCATCTGATTGGAATATTTATTGGATTTGTTTTTTCCTATAGTATCAGTCACAGCAGCACAACAAGTTTAGCACAGGGTCTTGCAGGTGGTCCCCTGAGCCTACACGAAACATCAAACAGTCCATTTTGTGGGCTTGTTCGCTACACCCTTGTGACAGGCTTGATTCTAATAAAATACACTGAATACTGTCAGAATTGTCAAGGGGATTTGGATTTTTGTGACAGAGTACTGAGCTTTGTGGGTATTTTTAAAGGCTTACGGCTGCAGGACAGACAATAGGTGAGGCTCAGGTGAAGTTCAAGTTTATGAATTACTGCTCGTTCTTGTCAACCAATGATCCATGATTTTGCAAGTGATGTTGGTTGGATTGGTAGCCTATGTAATTATCGCTGGAATTGAAATTAAGTCTTATAAACAGAGGAATAGTATGGATATCTATTTATTTCACGTGGCCTTACCAGATGCCCTCAGAGCATACCTATTTCCCAGCTCAATTTATTAGCAAGGGAGATAATTGCTTCAAGCAGTCTTGAGTAGAGACGAGCCTAAGCATACTTTTCCCAGGACAGAATACTGCTTCAGTTTCACTTAGATGATGTTTCCTGATGTGTTTTATTAGAAAAATAGCAGCATCTACAGGCTGAACAGACAAATCCCAAATTGGAGTCCATTGTAGAGGAGATTCTTAATCATATTTGATGGATTCTCCACTCTTCTGCTTTTTGCAGATGCTGGCTGTTTTCATTTCCAGCTGCATTAAAGTTGCTGCAAATGTATTTTGTGTATTCCTGATGTCACTTTTTTATATAATTGCTGGCAGGGGAGAAAGTCCATGGAGTATCGTTTCAGTTACTGGAAATGTTGGAATCCTCAGGCTGTTCAGATATACCTCCCAAATCTGTAAGATAGTAATAAAACTTTCGATCTCCTCTACTTGCAAAATTTGCTGTTCATATATCATGAAACCTCAAGTAGTTTGTTTCTTTCATTCCTTTCTGATGTTGCAACCTCAGCATTTCTTCCCTTTGCCCTCCTCCCAGTCCCCTGCCGTTGTTTTCAGGGTGTGCAAAAATCAGCCCAGCCTCATACTTCTCCAAGCTGATGCAGATCCCTGAGTTTGGCAATCATTTGCAAGGCTCCGCTCCAGAGATGTTGAGAGCAGTACCACATTCATGAGTCCTGGATGTTGCTATGGTACTGATACTGAAAAACGAAAAACATACGAGGGCAGAGGAGCTTGGGAAAAATTGTCACAGAGTATAAATGCTTTTTAAAATAGATTTTTATCAAAATATAAACTTCAGCATAAATTCAACTCTTCACCTCATTCATCACCTTATATGTAATCTGAAATATTGCTGTCTTTGGGACTTATTTTGTCAACCTTTTCTTGAACTGCAGGATTCTGGAGGGCAGGAAATAAGATCTTGGCTCTCAATGTTCTCACTAAACATTGGTAGCTATAGAAGGGGTTTTACTTTACTGCCTGTGTGCAATGCCAGTTATTTCAGGTGCTGTACAATGTGAATTAACTGTTACAATGCAGTATGTTACAGACAGAAGGTTTGTATATATTTTCACATAAATTCATTTTTCTGTGGAATGGCTACCAGTTACGAATTGAACTGTTTTTATTAGCCATTCAATGTGACAGTGTTTCTCCCTAATCCAATTTCGTACTGTTAAAAGCTAATAATATCTTAAAGTAGTAATCTCTGAATTGCATATCATCTATATTTAGACTTATGCAAAACTGTGATTTTGTTTGTGTGGTGGTCATTGTTGACCTTAAAGTATCACAATAAAAGTAAGTGCTCTTGGTGATCATAAAACAGTTCCAGAAGTGGGGACCTGAGCAACCTTCTGGCTGGGTTGTTCCGATCACTAGTCCTTCACTGCGCTGCTCTGAAAGATGCCAGCCTGTCCTGATGGTTCTGGCATTGCACAGTCAGTAAGGACATCTATTAGGAGAAAAGCTTAACATAAACAATAAAAGCAAAGAAGAGAGACATTTTCAAAAACGCTTTAGAGACTTTAGAATTTGAGAGCAATGGCACATTTGCATTGCCTGGATGTTGCTATGAGTACTGATGTTGAAAAGCCAAACACACAGAGGGCAGACCTTAGGGATGTAAGTCCCATTTAAAATCCTAGAAGAATTAGTGTTCTTTCAATCTGCTTGGATACTTTTGAAAAATCATCCCTCAAAGGATTCTTTGCCTAAGTGCTTTCCAGGTTCATCCTGTCAGCAGCACCACTGTGATTTAACCAGTCCTACTTCTGCCTTCACTTACCCAAAAAAGCATTCCTTCCAAAAAAAGCTCCCTGACTTCCTCTGTCAGCCCTTTGCTTTGCTACCCTTGTAGCATGGATCATTGAATAAAATGAAACATATGTGCAGCAGCTACGTGGCTCCTTTTTTCCTTCCCATCCTTCACATACTATCTGCTAGTGTGGTGTCTTTTTGAGGCAGGTATTTTGTTTTTGTACGTCTGAAACAACCATCTCACTGGTATATTAGCATTGTTAATGCAGGTAGCAGTTAATTTGCAGCTGTCTCAAATAGTGCGCTCTGCATGTCCACAGCATTGCAAATATTTAATAAACCTGTTAATAAAACATTCCAAACCATACAAAGAGGCTGTGGAGATTCATCAGGATTTATGCTACCTGTGGTGCGCACAAATTCAGTTGACATTACACACTGAGATACGCACATAAGCATGCACTCAGTGTTAAAATACATACATAATTTCTGATTTATAATAGCAATGTTGTACATTAGGAGAGAACATTTTCAAAGGCTTATTCTCCTCCTTGAAGGGATAAATTCTTTTGAATTTCAGTCTTGTGCCTTTCTGTATTCTGGCAGCATATTCTTTTTCATGTCTTGTTTGGATAGCAGTGGACAGCACAGAATTCATTAAAACCAAACAGCAAAATGCTGATAGAATATAATGAGCCTATGACTCAAATGTTTTTTTTTTTCCCTTTAAGGTATGGTATATTGTGTACATACAGAGCTGTGTATATGTAGAGGAGTTTTTGTGGCTGATTTCTGTCTTCCTTGGCAAACTGTCTAGGATGAAGGTTGTATTCTAAACCCTCATTAATACAGGTAGAGAAAACAAATCTTACCTAGCCTTTGAATTTATGCAGTAAGGATATATCCCCCATGATTTTTTACAAGCAAAATGATTTTACTCTGCCATTCCATCTGAGCTGACTGAAAGCAAGGACAGACGAAGGCTCCTTTACACCCAAACTGAAGAGATTGTGGTAACGAAGCCAACGCGGGTTTCAGCTAGTCAAGGCTGTGAGCAAAGTGAGCTAACTCAGTCTGCAAAATATTTTGGGGCATCTCCAAGCCAGTGTAGCGGTGTTGCTCAGAATGTGTAGTGTTGGCTTCTTGCTAGAGCTCCATTGCCTCCTTTTAGCTGGTCAAGAGGAAACACTCAACTGAGTAGGTACACATTACTTCAAAAACATTCCAGGATCTACCATTGGGATTCCCTGTCTTGATCTACAAGTCAAACAGCCTCATAAGGTGCTGTATCTTTTCACATGATAAAAGTGTTGAACAACCAGATTGCATAACTAAATGCTGAGAGATAGGAATTTCAGAAAGTGAGACTGGATGCAGCCCTCCCGTGGTGTATGGTTTTGAGCAAGAGAACAGATGTGGTGTTTTGCCAGTCAGGTATTTCCTTTGTTTAGAATGACAAACTTTTAACAATGTATTTCATGTTCTTTCATTTCAAATGAAAGAAAGAAAAAATGTGTCAGAACAGAGAGCTTGTACCGGCAGGGCTTTGAGGTTGGGACACTATGCAAGAAGCTGTGAAGGAATAAGACAAGATCCATAATCTTCAGTGTTGTCTAGACGACCTGGAGAGGGGTGAACCTGAGGAAATGAACCGAGTGTCTTCCTAGAAAAAAAAGTTGGCATTTGGGGGTACTTGCTTATAACTCCAGAAATGTTGCCTTCATTTAAAAAAATTCCATAGTAACTCTTCTACAGCTCTTTTTCTCAACATTGTTTTCCCAAAATATTTTTCTATTCAGAAACACGTCCCTAAAATATTTTGATATTTTAGTAGAAGAGCTGTAGCAAATCCGAAAGGATGGAATTAGTGGAGGTAGCTGAGAGAAATGAGACAGGTTGCAAGTGTATGCTCTGACAGCAGATTCTCAAATCTAAATCTTATAAATACAATAATGTGGTTTATGTCCGTGAGTAATCCAGAGTACACTTTAGGAAACAGCGGTATATCGAATGGAATATTTGAACATGGTTACATAATAAGCATCCTCTAGCTCTTGAATTTTGTTCTCAAAAAAAAAAAAAGACAAAACCAAAACCACGGAAGTTTTTCTAATTTTCAAGTGATATGTTTCTCTGCTGATTTTCATTACTAACGTGTATTTCTGCTTTATGGGTCAGAAATGTCATGTTGCTTTTTCCTCCCTGGAATTTGCTATGTATATCTGGTGTGGAGAAAAATCAAGAGTTATCTTGAAAAGGAGCGTCAGCATAGTTTTAATACCAGAAGTATGACAGAAGTATACTTCACAAAGATCTTCCACTGAAAAAAAATAGACTAAGAAACCAATTATAAACAAATAAAAACATGAGCAATGTGCTGGTTAGACTTTTGTCACAAAATAACAAAGACTATTGAGAACTGCATGTAAAATATATTTTGTCTGCTACTTAGCACACACTGTAGCTAAAATGGAAAATTCTGTAGAGCTGAATGATAGCACTAAGTGAATTGGCATTTGCTATTAGTTTTCCAGTGGTTTGGTGGTATTAATAATGCAGCAGAAGGACAGGATATCCTTCAACTAAGTCAGTATGAGAAAAAGGTTTTCATTAGCATCACAATGAACTCTGAGAACTAGGTATTCTTACTCACTGGAAAAAAGGTTTAGGGAAGCAAATTCAATGTTTGAAAATGATGGATTTTGGAGAGTATCTCAACATGACTATTATCAGAAACTCTTTTTAGTATAGCGTAGGGATAAAGTATCTTTCTCAGGCTGTTATTATAATTCATGAGATGTTATTTTCAGCAGTGTTTATTGTACAAAAGAATGTTCAGAACCAGATAAATACACTAGGGAGCCTGGTTAAATAGGAATAAACCAAAGGAGTTACTTAAAGTTACAAGAGAAGCAAAATGCTGACATAAATGAGATAAGTTGTTCTTTCTGTTGTTTTTCCATAATAGTCTCCTTTGGTCAAAACCAAAGAGCAGTAACTAATATAGTTGTATATTTGTGGGCAAATAAAGATGAAGATCACAAACGTTCTGATTTATCAACCAAGGTAAAATGAGATTGAAGCAATCCAGTGTGGAGGAGCTGAAGCATATTGGCAGAACCTTGGAGCTGAGACAGAATAATTGGAAGCCATCAGATGCAAGTTGATGACGATGAATGGATAGACGAGGAGGCAGTATGCCTTTTTATAGTTGTCACCACAGACCACAGGGCACTTGGGTTTGTCAGAATGGTCAAATTAGTCCCCCGTTCAAAACAGTGTGCAATTCTGCTAAGATGGAGATGATCATGTGGCAGCCTACAGCAGCTTTGGAATTTGCTGCATTTGCCAGCATATCCCATCCTGAATTACGTGCTTAGGTTTTAGCCTGATGCCCAGCTACATCTTTATCAGCCAGTAATATCCTTTAGGTGAATTACTGTGCATACTATTACACAATAGCTCAAGATCATCCAAATTCTTAGTCTTTTCCAGATGTTTGGTTAGAACAGGATTTCTACCCAGGATTAGAAATCCTGGTTATCAGGATTTTTTGAAAGGTATCTTCATAGCTCCCTGCAGTAAACAATCCAAATACACTTGTATATAATTCTTCTTCATTAAATTGTTGCAATTCTGTCCTCTGCATGTCCTGATGCCTTTGCCTCCAGTAGACCTGAAAGAGTATCATAAGCGGCCTCAGCAGTTCTGCAGAAGACAGTTAATAATTTCAATGTTCCTTCTCTCTTATGCCACTACATCCTTGTTTCTGTCTTCATCTGAGAGGGCAGAAACTGTCGAATCTGAAGTTCAAGAAAATTAGGAAACTCGAGCCTTCCTGACTTGTCTTTTGGACATTTCTTCTTTCTACTCTCTGTGCACTCCCCTCCATATGCTTGCTCCGGCACTATGGTGCGAGTAATTACTAGCACTATAGTGTTTCTGTGTATTAACTCTCAGCTTGTTCTCCTCTTGAAAGATGGCATTAATTTGGATAGGTCCTTCTCTCAAGCGTGAAAAACACGATGCTTTGCTAACTTCCCTCAACAAAGACACTCCACAGATGCTTCTCAGGGGGACCCTTCTGCAGCCTCTGTGAAACTTCTGCTCTGTTTACCTCCACCCAAAGAGTTGTGCTGATGCCTGGCAGTTGCCTAGTACAATAATGTTTGAATCCAGTGTATGATGGATTTCTTGCCACGTGGTGGACACTTGTGATAGTAACATTTCCAACCCAATATAATTGAGATATATTTTGTTCCATTTTTTGTTCAGTATGAACAATGTAGCCCATATATGATGTTTTGAGTGAAACCCAACTAGCAGGAATACGAGTTGGTTGAGTTCAGTAGTTTCCCTTTGTTTACCAGCAGAGCCTGGTGGAGGTTATATAGTAGAGGCAGCTTTGGGTTGCTGCTGTCCGTTTTATAAACAGTTGTGAATACTAAGGTCCCCCCTGCCAAACTTGCCTTCTGGATGACAGCTGGCCAGCTGGTCGCTCTCAAAGGAATTTGCTTCAAGTGGGTTATGTGCTTGAATGATCATATCTATCAGATTTGAAAGCAGATCCACGTTGAATAAAGCTCCCAGAGGATGTGTGAGTACAACTCAGTGAGGGACAGGAGGTCTGCACCAGAAATTTGAATGGTGTGCTAGGCAGAGTGCGGAGACCTGGGGAAAGGGGTCCAGCTGTAACTTTTCTGTGGATTTTTGTCTGGGCTTGAAAATAAATGACTGTAACACCAAGTCTGGAAAGGAAGAATGATTAAGCCTCTACTAGCAAACAAACAGCAGGTAGTCATCTTGTTAACCAAAGATGAAATTTAGTTCCAAGTATCTAGTCCAAGAGTAGCAGATGTGAGTGCAACTTAATGTCAGACCTGCAAACTGCTCTAAGTGTCTTAACAGGGAGGGAAATGGCAAAATGTTTTTTATCAAACCTATGCCCCAGCTATTGCAGTACCTCAGTATTGTTCAGCCTTAGTGTACTGTGAGAATAGAAACATCTTACAGTTGTGGGGGTTTTTTGGTTGTTTGTTTGTTTTTAAATAACAGTTTTGTCTTCATCACATGGTGAATTTGTAGGAATTTCAGTGGCCTTTGGTGCAGGGTTAGGTTAAGATAACTTTTAAGTGTCTGTTTTGGCCTTCACATCTCTGGCAGAATCCTTCACTTGTTGAAGCTGGTGGAAAATTTTTTTACTGACTGTACTAGAAAAGTGGTTGAATATGTTGTTGAACGAGACAAAAAAAATTGTATAATATTTATATACCAGAATGTTTAAAATCCCAGTGTTTCAAATAGATACTAATCTGTTTATTCTAAATCTCAGTGAGGCTTCCTCTGTGTAACTGTCTTGTATGTCAGAGTGTTGGGATAGGTAGTACGACTTTGAGGAACAGGTAGTACGAAGGAGGTGAGAGAAAGTCAGCATTTAGTTGTCTGTTTGAATGCTTGTTTAACTTGGTTAGACTGGATGCCTATGAGGTGTCCCTTCAGTAACTGAAATGTGCATCCTCTTGAAGTGTACAACATCAGAAAAAAGTATCAAAGCACAGAGGAGGTGAAGATGAGTGGGAAATTGCTACTCATCTGTTGAATGGAAACTCGATGTTAAATAAGATCTTCTTATGTTTCACCGTTTGAAACACAGTAAGAGTTCCAGGAACTAATTACCTAGCAATGTGTGATGACATGGAAATATATTAAATATACATAGATAGCTAATGATGAATATGTGATGCATGCGAAAGAAGAGTCTAGTTAATTTTTATGTAAATAAAGCAACATTGAAAGTGACAATATAATAAGCAACCACACTGTTTTGCATTTGAATAGTACAAAGCAGAAAAATCACACTTGAAATAGAGCCTTTCATCTTAAATTGTCTTTTCCTGGATAGGTATTTTAATGTATGCTTTATTCACAGCAAAAACGTGGTCTTCATAGGTATCATCTTGTCTAGAAACAATCAGACAAGTTAGCCTTTTACAAACTAATTTAACTCTTTGAGTGTCGTGTTTATGTTATTGCTTTTAATGATTAAAGGTACTAGTGTTGAATCAGTGTGATGAGCAGGTATAGTTAATGCCAGGGTGGGGATGCTCTAGTGCAGGCTGAGCCACCCTACACTGCTTCCTCACGGGAACAGCTCCAGCATGAATTCAGCCAAGAGGTGGCCTGTTATCTGGAAGACAGGAAACGCACTTGTGGTGTCAAAGAGTGTAGAAGAAACACTGAGGAGGATTGAGGAGAATTAAAAAGTTCAAAAAGAAGGTGCATTTATCTTTAACCTTCTGCTGCAGATTACTTGATAGATGGCAATGCTTATCCTGACTCTCTAAGCATGGTTTATTTATGCTGCTTGTATTACTTCATTTCAGACTTGTCCATGGATATATAAAAAGTTCAGATGTAGGTTGTGTATAGAGCTTTTAAAACTCTCTTGGAGCTGTTAGTATTTGAGGGAGGAGGGTATTAAAGCGATTATTAAATGTATATTAATATGCACTGGTAAACAAACTTCAAAAACTGTTAAAGAACAGATGACTTTGGTATGTTTCAGTGGTAAGCATATGGCTATTGGATTTTGAAATACAAATCCTGAAGCGTTTAGATCAGTGTCTGTCAAATAGTTTGTCATAATAGAGGCTTCAGCTTGGGGGTCCAAATTCAGTCCTATTCCTTCTTTCTAATCTACTGTTGAATTTGATTGCTTGAGCCACCACTTAGGTTCCTGTAGGACAGGATTCCTTAATCTGCACTAAATGTACCGTGAGAGGCATGCAGGGCACAATCTTTTACCTCTGTGTTCTACAGTGTGGTGTGTGACAAAGGTCTGAGTATGGTTGGAATGGCTGAGGGAAGTGTTTATAGAATCATAGAATCACAGAATCATTTTGGTTGGAAGAGGCCTTTAAGATCACCAAGTCCAACCATTAACTCAGCACTGCGGAGTCACCGCTAAATCATGTCCTTAAGCACCGAATCTGTATGTCTTTTAGATACCCCCAGAGATGGGGACTCCACCACTTGTCTGAGCAGCCTGTTCCAGTGCTTGACAGCTCTCTCTGTAAAGAAATTTTTCCTGATTTCCAGCCTAAACCTCTCCTGGCACAACTTCAGGCCATTTCATCTTGTCCTGTCACTTGTTACTTGGGCAAAGAGACTGACCTTCACCTCCCTACAACCTTCTTTCAGGTAGTTGTAGAGAATGATAAGGTCTCCCCCCTCAGCCCCCTTTTGTCTGTGCTAAACAACCCCAGTTCCCTCAGCTGCTCCTCACAGAACTTGTGCTCTAGACCCTTCACCAGCTTCGTTGCCCTTCTCTGGACATGTTCCAGCATCTCAATGCCTTTCTTGTCGTGAGGGGCCCAAAACTGGACACAGTATTCAAGGTGTGGCCTCACCAGTGCTGAGTACAGGGGAATGATAACTGTTCTGGTCCTGCTGGCCACACTATTGCTGATACAAGTCAGGGTGCCGTTGGCCTTCTTGGGCACCTGGGCACACTGCTGGCTCATACCCAGCTGGCTGTTCACCTACTTCCCCAGGTCCTTTTCCACTGGGCAGCTTTCCAACCACTCCTCCCCTAGCCTGTAGAGTTGCAGGGGATTGTTGTGACCCAAGTGCAGGACCCAGCACTTGGCCTCGTTGAACCTCAGACCATTGGCCTCAGCCCATCGATCCAGTGTGTCCAGATCCCTCTGTAGAGCCTCCAGACCTTCAAGCAGATCAACACTCCTGCCTGGCTTGGTGTTGTCTGCAAGCTTACTGAGAATGCACTTGATCCCCTCATCCAGATCATGGGTAAAGATGTTAAAAAGAACAGACGCCCATACTGAGCCCTGGGGAACACCACTGGTGACCCGTCACCGGCTGGATTTAACTCCATTCACCACCACTCTTTGGACCCAACCATCCAGCCAGTTTTTTATCCAGCGAAGCATACACCCATTCAAGCCATGAGCAGCCAGTTTCTGCAGGAGAATGCTGTGGAAAACAGTGTCAAAGGCTTTACTAAAGTCTAGGTAAACAATGTCCACATTTCTTCCTTCATCAACTAAGTGGATCACCTTGTCATAGAAGGGATAGGGTTAGGGATAATTTTAAAAAATTAGAAGCATCAACTGAGTTCTTTCTATAATGCCCAGAAGAAGAATATACTCTTATTGCAAAGAGTTTACATGTGATAAGTTTGTAGTGGAGGCTTTATCACTTGAGCTGCAAGTCAAAATGACAAAATCCTGATTTTTTTCCTTAGCTTGTTTCCAAATCTGCAACTTTCACATGGGCTTCACGTCTGAAATGAATGAGTAAATTTATTTGGAAAAAGTCTGAGAAACAGAATCAGAGAAATCATAGTGAATTAGCTTTATAGTTGGTTAACAAGCACTGCTTTTATAAATGGAAAGCTCTAAGACTTTATCATTGACATTAGAGAATTTGGGTCTTCCTTCACAGATCAGGTTTGGGTTTTGCATTTAAAAGCTGATGCAAAACTGAGTATTTAGAGTCCTAATTTGTTTTTTAAGGGTGAGACCAGGTTTCATTCATTTCAGCATCCAATATCATTAAATCTTAAAGGTCTGTTTTATTTTAATTCTTGGGGGACTTCAAATTTTATTTGGATGAAACCAACAATGAAAGCAAAATTAAAGAGAGAAAGAAAAAAAACCACCTGTAATGCTTGGAAAAGTTGACACTCCAGTCAACATCATAAAGCTGTTTGTGGAATATTAATTTGACTTCCCGATGTGTGTATATATGAGATTATCTGGTCTTTAGCTAAGTGATTGCATGCCATTCTCCCCATACAGATGTCCTCTGCCTCACTGAGCATTCACTGAAGGAGCAACTTCTAAATATTTTGTTTTCTCCTTATCTTCAGTGTGTGGCCCCAGGGGTTGTGTGCTCCACTATTCAAGATCTTCTCTGGAAACAGAATTTCCGTGTCAGCATCTCTGCTGCCTACTGCTCTAGTACTAGAGTGCTGCCTGATCTTGAGGGAATTTATTTTCACTATGTCTGTATTTATCTCGTGCATCTGGGAAATCGAAGTGTAGCAAGATGAAGGTCACGTCTGCTATGGGCTCACTTTTCCGTCGTAGTGCTTTCCGTGCAGCTTGCAGCTGGGGATGCTCAGCAGTGCTGTAAAACTGACCCTAGAAACTTCCAGTAAGCCAAACAAGAAGATGAGAAATTAAAGTCTGTTTATGAAATACTCAGAAATAGCATGTAGTTCTCTGGGGTTTTATTTAGCGTGATGATTGGTTTGAGACTCAACTGTCTAAAGTTGAACTTGTCCTGTTTCCTCCCCCCTCACTCTGTTTTGTTTGTTGCAGACTTTGTTGGTCCTGCAACAAGTGAAGCAAAGCTCCTGCACTCTGTTGTTGCACAGCCCTGATTCACTGCAAGTTCAGGTCCTGGGCCAAAGTAATTTATCATCACAGGATTAAAGATAGTATCCATTATACAGCAGAGGCAACCTTAGATTTGGCTTTTTACTACGTCTGAGTATTGAACTTTTCAGCCTAATGTTCTTTGCTAATGATGTATTTTATGTTATTCTAAATATTTTTAAACATTAAATCAACAGCTGATCACGCAACAGATACTGCCGGTATGCCTCTGCAGGCTGGGTTTCTGCTTTGGTTGCCAGATTCCCTTCTAGAGCTGTTAAATAGTTGTCTCCTTTGCATTTGAATCAGATGGCTTCCTTCCCCACACTGCATGGGTGGTCACACACAGGAGCAGTGAGGGGATGTAGCATAGTCTTTTACTCACAGAGAATGGCTAGAAGATGGGAATACTCAATAAGGATAGATTCTTCTTAAATTTCAGCTGTAAACTCTATAAAATGTTTGCTGAGCGTGTGCAAAATAAAGATTCTTCAAAGGCTCGTAGTTGTTGGCCAAATTTGGGATGTTTTCTTGGAAGTTGGCAGAAGGCATATTACTGACACAAATACCATCTCCTGCCAAACTTCAAGTCCCAAGTCCAAGGCTTGGGGATGTTAGTCCTTTCCAAAGAAGAAACCATCTGAAATTTTTTTGTGACTTTTTAAGTAATAAAATTGTTTTTTCCATAGCCTCAGTCTTTGATATAGATGAATTGCCTTAGCCGAGATTGTGGTGCCCCACTTTCCCTTCCTAAAATTGAATCTGAGGCTGAAAGAGCCTGGAAATTTAAACCACTTCAGTCCTAGTGGTTTAAACTTGACATACACAGCAATTACAGTCGGGTCTTGTAATGAAAGAGCTGGGAAATTGTAATGTGGAGGTACTTTTACTTTTAGAGTAAAAGAAATTGGCCATTGTCATCTGAGTTGTTTCATACTAGCATGAAATTGGTGTTCAGGAACTTTATTTTTAGACCAAATAACCCAATCTGGACTGGACAACTTGTCCTGCTTTGATTTTTGCTCCATCAGGAGAATGGGTGATATGTTGGCATTGCACTGTGCAAACTCAATCCAACCATCTAAGGCTACTTTGTTAGGCTATCGTCTTGCAATATGGAACGTCTTTTTGTGAAAAGAATGTGAAGAATTTTGTTACTAATAACGTCTTACCCTTTATGGGTGAAGTTATTTTACTCCCTTCCAAGATGAATGCAGCTCTCACTGACTTCAGTGAGGATCTGCTGCTTTTCTGCCTGCCTGCTCTTGCAAGGCTGCATTCTTAGGTGGGGTGAATTAGTTTAGCTCCACTGAAATACGTGCAGGTTTGCTGCTGTACATCCAGTCAACTATTTTTACTTCTTTTAACTAGAATGTTTAGGTTTGCACTTGGAAGTTCAGGTTTTTAAATCCTGGCTGAACTTTAGTAAAAATAAACCAGGAAGCGGTTCTTAAGTAGCTTTGCTTCTCAACAAGTTGCACAACGCGGGTGGAGGGGACGGGGGGTTTATTAGTCCACCCCAAAGCTTTGTAACCAACCACGTAGTTTTATGTGCATATAAACCAGCAACTGTCACCAGGGAAAAATACAGGAAAAGGATTGTTTTTCAACAGGAGGATTTTTCTTATATGATTCACCATCTGGTCTGCAAATCCTTGTGTCATAGCAGTGGTTGTGAGGGGAAGGAGCAAGCCTGCAATGCCAAAGCCAGAGAATGAGGGAGGTGGATGAAGCTATTTTATTTTGATGGCAGTGGACGATGCCAGCTCAAGTGCAGCAGCTTAACCTAAAGCAGCAGAGCAATTGGACCAGCTGGCAACAGAAAATAATTGATCCTTGCAGATAGAAATAGGCGCATGACTCAGATACATCTGAAAAGACCACAGGGCATTGAACTCCTTGACTTCTGTGGAAGGTGGGCACCTGATGAGTCCAGGTCTCCACAAACCTTCTCCTTGCACTCATGCATTCACTGGGCTGCAAAATAAATTGGTAAATCCGTCACGTTGGCCATTTTCTGGGATACTGTTCTTGCTTCCTCCGGTTGACCAACATCTCCGGAAATGTGATATTTGCTGTCTCCTCCTGTATATTGGCAGAGATTGCAGAGAATTCAATGGTTTATTTGTATTGGTCAAGGAAAAAACATGAATTCACTAGAAGTCAGCCTGAATATTCAGTGTCGGACACTGCTATCTTTAAATTGCTTGCAAGTTGTTGATATAATTCATTTTATAAATATTTAACAAGGAACAGTTAAACATTTTTCTTCTGTAAAGTTTGGGTTTGGGAGTTTTGGGGGGCTTTTTTTAAAGCTTAACAAAAACAGTACGCTTGGTATAAAATAAATTCAGTAAAATACTGGTAGTCTCCATTTCCAGATTAGTCTCTCTTTGAAAATGAATGTGTTAGTAATACTAAAAGAGAAAAGATATTTACCGGCATTTATAGAGCTTCATCACTTGTTTTTGTTTTACATATGCTCTCTCATAGACAAATATTAGCGATATTGTATGATTTAATTTCTGTTTTGCCTTTTAAACAACAGGAGTCAGAACAAAAGAAACTAAATGTTCCACTAAATGTGGCTATTATGCCATATTTAAAACTACTTAACTTGAAATGAATAAGCCAGTAGTGGCTTGTGTGTTGTAATAAAATCATGATAAAGAAATGGTTTTGATAAAATAATGGCATGGTTTATCGCCAGCTGTATTTCAGGCGAGGCAGGTTCATTCTCATAGAATTGCCTTCTCAGCCCAGACAAACAAACAAAAGGCCTTAGACAGAAACAAACCAACTTTTTGTACTTTAATGAGACAGTGCGGTAGCCTTACCAGCAGCTGCAGTTTTAGTGATGTTAATGCAAGAGGTTGCCTCATGGCAATGTAGCACATGGACACCTCAGAAAGAGCTCTAACGGCTGAACCTCTGGGTGCAGCCAACTTCAGAGAAGCGATGGAAGCCCACCTATCTGCTGGCATGGTCTGAGCAGCAAGGGCCCTTTTCCTCGACCACCCCAAGAATTTAACTAAGCAAAAGTATTTTCAGAAGATTGGTTTGTAGATTTGAAGAGTAATTATTTGTATCTGTAATACAAAATCTTTCACCTGTAGTGACTGTTGTTCTGGAAATTCAAGAAATCAGTTAATTTCATGCTGTTTTCTATAGCTTCTCTGAGAACCACTGATGAGTTGGAGCTCCTGAGGAAATATGTAGTCAGTTGTAATAAGTGAACATAAAAACAAATGTGGTTTTTGAAAGACAACAAAAGGCAGGCTAACTCATCCTTGTAAAACTTTCTTCTCCTCTGAAGTTGAAAAAAAAAAAAAGGCCACTTTTTTGTTTTTCTTTCTTGGCTGAAGCTTGAAATTCAAAGCCTCAGCCAGGGAAAGGTTTCCTTGTCTTTAAAGGTCCCTTAATCCATCAAAGGTTTTGATAGTTTTTTACGTGAAGGTTTGTTTGGGAACCTGCCTTTTTGCTAGTTTCAGTTCTGTTTAACCTCCCATCCTCTTTTCTCTCTCTTGTTTTCCTGAAAAGGGAGCATAGAAGTGTTTGGTTGAGGTAAAGTTTCTGTTTGATGGTTTCTGGAATTAGGTCTTGCTTCCCTCACTTTCCCACTCCACCCAGCTTTTTCTTCATGACTCAGGCTAATTTGTAGGTAGTAGAAGTTTGGGGATCTACAGATTTTCCCTTTGCCACTACTGAGTGATTTAGAACTGTAACGGAGTATATCTGTGAGGCTTTCTGCAAACTGGGGTTGGATCTCCACCTCTTAGTAACTCATGTAAAATCTAGCTCATTTGGGGGGGCTTGTTCTGGGTTTTTTCTATGGCAGTAGTTATTCCCCCATTCCACTGTAATTTTAACTGCTGAACCAAAGAGCTTACAGTCAAAATAAAGAGACATGGGGCATCAGGCAGAATGCTGCAAAGGGATCAGATAACAGCAAGTGTCCCGTGCTCCCTTTGAAGACTTCAGGAAACAGAGCACTGTCTGCTGAAGTTGTGGTTGAGAGTTTATAAAGAAACCTGAGCAAAGGGTGGGATTTCAGAAGGCATTGCGGAGTAGCGGCAAGGGTTTCTGAAGGAAAATGACTGGTATCCAGATGTCTCCAGCAGCTGCTTCAGGGAGAGGTGCAAGAAACTGTGGAATAACTAGCCCAACTAGGAATCACCCAAAGAAGTAAAAATGCTGAGACTGCTGCCTAGATCATTACTGGTTTGCTACACTGAGAGACATAGATTTGTACACGTTACGAATCTGTGTCTAGCAAAATTTGCTGTTATGAGCTGTGGCAGTGAGATCATGAGCAGTCAGACTGGAGGGAAGCATTCTGCAGCCCTGTAGGTTCATATACCAAGTATGTGGGGAAGTGGCTCAGCTTAGTAATGGAGATTTTCAGTAAAATAGCTGCAAAATGTCTGTCAGAGTTTTGCAGCGAAACTATTCACGAGATCCTGATCCTTTAACTGTGGGAGCCTTGTGAAATGTTGGTTCTCCCATCTCTAATTACAAGCCTGTAGCAAAAAATGACATATCTGCTTTTTTTATGTGTCTGGAGTTTTCACCTTATTCTTTCGTTACCTTAAATGGGACTTTGGTATTCATGTATTGTCTGTTTTTATTCAGTCTTAATTCCTTTGAGTTTAGTTTTTTTGGAGGGTTCCCATTATTGATGCATTGAAGAATATCATGGACAGAGGTTACCAAAAAAGGGTGTGACTTGGGAGTGGGGTAAATTTAGCACATCCACATTTTTATTAAATTTATGACTCATAAAATGCTCAATATTTCACAGAATAGCCAACTGACCCTCATTTCGCTTGTGCTGATGGATGTCCTGAAGTTTTGCCAAATAGTTTTGGAATTATATCCTCTAGAAAATGTTATTGCACATTAAAAACTTGAATGTGACCTTTTCTCCTTTCTCTTCTCTCTGGCCTCTATCTCTGGATACATCCCATATTGAAATTCTTTTTCTCCTGTGTCCATTTGGCAGAAGGATTCGACCTCCTGCACACTCTGTTGCGTTTTAGTAGATGTAAAAATTGACATTTTTGCATGCAGCACCATCTTCAGTGACATCTGTCTTTCTATATTATTTTTGTTTCTGCATCTGGACAATCTCATATACTTAGATATGACTATTTGTAACAAGCTTCAGCTCCTTGACCAAAACCTGTTTTATTGTGAAGGGTGGGTTTTTTTAAATCTTGTTAGGAAATGTTCCTTCTTGTTTTGTTTTGGTTTTTTCCCATACAGCTGTTGAGAGTGTAAACTGCGCGTTTGCAAGGACTCATGTGTCTGCAGCATATGAATCTGTCGGCTTTTTAGTAGTTTGTCCTGTTTATGGGCTGGAGAACATTTCAGTTGGAGAAGACCAGCTGAGGGAAGAGCAAAACGCCTACTGGGATTTTGATCACACTAAATTCTGTTAATAAAATTCAGGGTCTGTATATCAACATAGAATAGTTTGGAAATGTTATATAAACACTTTTTAGTGAAGACTTAAGGTCTGTGAGATGCAACTTAAAAAGTATTTTTTTTTTAAATCTTTCCGTGTCAGAACCATAGAAAAGCTAAGGTTTTCCCCGCATCACTGGCAGATTTTTTAAAAACAAAGATTTAGGAGTCTCTTTTGGTAAATGTTAGAGGTAATACTTTTAATCATGAGCTAAGCCAAATTTATCAAAATAACCTTTAGTGCTGGTTTTAAAAATTATAGCACTAAAGATAGGTGGGGTTACAGCAAATTCTGTAGGTCAGTGTATGCAGATGTAATCTCCAAAATGGTTTTATATGTACACACTCACGTCACCTGTGTCCTATTACAGCAACTGCATGTGCAAACAAAGTGACATTTGATCCGTATTCCTCATTCAATAATCGTGTGTCTGAGAAAATCAAATAACACATGTGAGGAGACAATAGCATGTTATATAATGCTCTGCTGTATAACGTGGTGCTTCTCTTGTTCACTTACTGTCTCAGCAATCACATCTGGCCACTTCATGACTTCCTCTGCTTGCGCAGAATATGGTTTGTGGGTTGCAGGAACTAAGGAGAAGTGAAAGATATTGCTGGCACAGGGAAAATTAATAAGCATACACAGAGGGGTTGTAAACTGTTCAAGGCACTGGTGACTGTGCATATGAATAAACAGGTATGAGAGGTTAAAGAAGGTTCTTTAAATTTTAGATTCTAATATAGCAATTTCATTTGTGGTCAAGGGACTGCACAAATACACAGTCCAAGCTATGCACATCTGATTTCAGGACTGTTAGGACATTAGGTTTCTGAAAATAAAAATAAAACAATTTATATGAAACCCAAACAGCATTCTTTATGTAATTCATCTTCTGCAGGAGCTTCTTTTCTGTTTGAAACACAGTATAATTTTATTAGTTACCCTGTCCACTACACAAAATGCTTGATTTTTTTAATTGTATTTTTCCTCCAACCGTATTTTGCATATTTAATAGAATGTTGTCAGTAGTCACTTTCTCTCCAATTTGAATATTTTTTTACAGTAACTCTACAGGAATAAAAAGCTTCAGCTTGCTTTCTTAAGACATATAGATAAACAGATACAGCTACATATATGTGTGTGTATATATATATATGTAGTTTTCCAGATGAGGAGTTGATATTTCTAATAGTAAATTGTAAAAACTCAAGTTGCATTCTTTTTTAGGTTAATTTAGTAGGTTTTGGTATATAGAAAAATTATTTCCAGAATGTCAGAGTAGGTTATATTTGTCATTGCTTTTCTCTCTAAACCCAAATCAGGCATCTTCTTCTGTAGTTGGCTGGGTTGGGGTCTTTTTCACACAGGACATTCCGTGCTATGATGTGGTTAAGGAATGCAGACTTTGACCTAACCAAATACAACTCAATCATCTTCCTTTCCGAATGGCTGCATTGTGGGACTTTTTTTTTATTTTTCAGATAGCCCCTTTCCTTTCTATTTTGTAGTGGAATATAAAAATGACTTTTGTGAAACCTTGGTTGATTTCCTTTCTAAATGTGTATGAGGTTAATATTTAATTGCAATTCTGTGCATGAAATGAGAAGTGAACGTATCATTTAGTTGTGTGATCAGGTTTCCACTTCAGAAATGGATAAGTACAAACTCAAGTTCTGTTTTAATAAGGCATCCTTAAACTGTTGGATTACCTTAGTTAAGCAACAGGAAAAAAAAAAGGTGGGTCTACTGCACTTAGAAGCTGATTTTCTGAAACAGGCAGTGAAACACCACGGAAACTGTTTAAATATCTGAACCAAGATTTTCTGCAACCAGCCTGGGTAATTTTAAAGATAAATCATGTCCTCTGTCCTAGTAAGAACCTCCCTGGAACCCACCGGATTGTTTTGAGATTCATCCATAAAATTGAAAGTGGTTATAATAACCTTCCGCAGGTCCCAACCAGGACCAAAATGTTAGATCTGTAACTGCCAAACCTACTGCGTACGTGATAAACGCGCAAAAAGATATGAATCCTTCCTAAAAGAAAATTGGTTTAGTACAGAATTTTGCTTGTTTTGCACATGGTGGGAGGGTGCCCAAAATGCAGCACTGAAACATCTTTGAGCTTTAACGCTTTGGAGATTAGGGTGGTGGGTGGGAGAGGAGAGATTGAGGTAATTCGTGTGCAGTGTTGCCAGTAATATGCCTGCCATGCAGCTGACTACCGTAAGCAGTTCTTGGCAGATTACGTTTACATGGGTGAGTCACATCATTTATAATAAAGAATCCTACATGTGATTTAGGATGGAAATTCTACATGCATTTCATAAAGGCAGAAAAGATAATTGGACAGGCTTAAGCATGCATGTTTTTTTAAACGTTGTGTATGGAGAAAATAGTCCTCCTGTCTCCTAAAAAAAGAAAATTCCAAATACTGAGCACATAAACTACAACCTTGTTTTGAGAAAAATGCATTAACTGTCATTCATAAATACTTTTTTGTAGCTGTTACAGAAGTCATAGAAGACAGTTCCTGCATATCTAGCTCAGGGTTGTCATTTTCATGCCCCTTTGGTTGTGAATCTCTTTTTCTTTGGCTGAACCAGATTCTGTGCAGGGACATTTGTTCAGTTTTATTACTCAATAGGTACATGCCTCACATGGTTTCCTATGAACAATCCTAGGTGGGATTCAGAGTTACTGTTTCTGTCTCTGCAGTTAATTCTTTGGTCAAGCACTTTGCCGTTTGTGAAGCAGAATGAAGTCAGGGAAGCAAGACTGAAGGGCTAGACAAAGCAGGGGGGTTGACTTCAGGGCAATATTTGATGCACTGTGGGGTTTGGGTTTTTTTTGAAAAATGTGTTTACTCTTTTGACCAGTGTTTTCTGTTACAGAAGTAATTATGTTGTACCAAGCCTTAGCACTGTTTGATCTGTCAGTTTACAAATTTATGTAGTAAGCATTGAGTAGAATCTCAATATTTTGAAAGCCTGAAATGTGCTGTTTACTAAAGACAATATCAGCTTAATATGACATAGAAGAAGCTTTAGCCATCATACTCTCTAATAAGGAAGAGACACATTTTGTCAATTCCCCATCAGTCAGTATCATCATGAAAGAGCTAGGTGACTGACGGGCACGAAACACCTTGTAGAAATTGCTGTACCAATACACAAGCCCTTTGGTTTGGAAAAAACAAAGAACACCACCCCCAACCCCAAAATTATAAATCGAAGCAGTTCTGGCTTTTTCCTGGTAGTTGAGAGGAATGAAAAACTTAAGGAACTATTCCACTAGTTTGTTGGTTTTTTTTTTTCTTTTTTTAAAGATGAGCTGCGCAAAATTCAAATATGCAAGAATTTAGGGTCATGCACATCTGGAAGTGGTGATGTAGCCCGGTCTTCATTCTGTTGTTCTCTTGAGGCACTGAACTCTTTCTTGAGTATCTCCTGTTGATGACAGGAAGCATTTTGTGTGTGTGAAAGTTTCAGAGCTGAGCACTGACTGATGGCAGGGGGTGACATTTATTATGGTTTTCTTCTTCCCCAGAAGTTTTTAATTTCAAGAATCTGGTGAAGCTGTTGCTGCTCTAGGTAAATGAATGATAAGGATACTGGGGGAGGGATTTAAAAAGTTCTAAACCCCACAGGTTTTATCACAACTTGGGTACAACATTGCTCTTTTCTTCCTACCTAGTTTGGAGAGATCTGTGGTAAAGCATGTGAGGCAGATACCTATTCTGTAATCAAAATGCTCACGAGTTTTGTCAGTGGTCTGAATGGCAGTGACTTGTCTAGCTGATGGGCAGAGGGCATTTGTCTTCAAGAATGGAGTAAGTGCCTACACCTCCAGAGGGAAGCAGGAGGGCGTGCCGCTCACTTCAGCTGGAGTTTGTAGCTTGGAGGTCCTCTTGGGTCCTTTACCATTTCAGAAAAGGAACAGCTGTGGTTCCATGCCTTTGTTTTTTCCATCTGTTGCTAGCCAGGAATTTGTGAACATCCTTCTCGGATGTGGATCTTGCTGAGGTTATTCATGTCTTTGTCACCTCCCAGACAGAAATACTGCAATCCATACTTGGAGCAAATAAATGTTCATAAGCCTCCAGAGCATTTAGCTGGTGTGTAGAAAGCAATGGCATAGTTGCTGAGTGGGTTTCATCAACGTGGGCTTGATTTTTTCAGAGAGCTTTGAGCCCTTTAACTGTGTCATGAATTTGCTGAAAGCTGCAGGTGTGGTGTATCTCTGAAAATCAGGTATTGGGAACACACTGAGCTCATGTCTATTACTCTCCTCTGGCTACCTAACTTGTTCCAGATGCTGTTCTAGGCAATAGCAACTAATAGAGGAAAATGCTACGCTAGGCAACAGTAGAATAATGAAGAAAAAATGTTCCAACCCTTGGCCCAGAATTCATGTGAATTACGGAGGGGCGCTGCGTTCTGTGTAATCTTGGGTTTGCATCTTAACACAACCGGTGAGGCACAGGTTGGGTCTTCTGCCACGAGAAGACAAGCCTACACCCACATCTTGGTTGGGTGGGGAAAACAGAGTGCTTCTCCTCTTTGGTGGATGAAGGAAGAGGTTTCTAGTAAGGAAACATACTGTGCGTGTAACAACCAGTCCAGCCTGACAAGCTCTCCTTGTATCTCCCACAGGCTGGCAGTGGGAAAACCCATCAGTAGTCAGGGGTTCAGGTTCCCCAGCAGCCCTGGGACCAGCACCTCTTTGGCAGGGTTAGCTTCTGCTGGCTCCACGCGCGGAAGGGGCTCACTGCAGGGTTGGGGAGAGCAAAGGGAGCATCCAGTGCGGGGCAGGAGACAGCAAGATCACTCCTTTCACATGTGGGTTGTTACTGGATTGGTTTAGCTGTATCACCTCAGAATAAAACTGGCTTAAACCCTCCCTTTGGAGAGAAACGTGTTTGCTATCACACTGAACAGGCTATATTTCTGTTTTGGTAGCATACTGAACAGTCACATTCATAGCTAGCTCTCTGTCCAGGACAGTTGTCTCAACAGCTAAAGTAGTGCAAGCACTGGATCAGAAGGCTCCTTGTTGAAGGTATTCCCAGGGGCCAGAGAGCAGTCCTGAGCTCAGATGTGTGTTTATTTGCCCGTGAGAACATGATGGTACGAGAGCATCTGAAATACATGTCTGCCAGCTGTTCCTCCTGCAAATATAGATATTGTATCCAGAGTTGCATCTTGCCTGGAAAACTGATGTCTATAAAAGGCTTACAAGCAGTCTGCTAAAAGCAGTAAACGTTAGTAGCCCCATCTTGCAGACAAACAAGGGGTTTTCCATAGAAGTGGTTTCCTGTGAAGTTTTCAGATTATGAAGAGCAAAGAGCTGTTGATGGGCTTTTTTCTTGTTATAAACCAAGAACTACATATGTTATAATGAACAAAACAGAGAGAATATCTAAAAAAATTCCCTCATTGCTGTTCTTTACCTCTAGATTACAGACGCAGGAGAAGAGCTGAGTGGGACGATCGGTCAATTTATTTTCTGTATTTCTCCAGTCCTGCTCCAATCTGATCAATTATAACAGCAGCAGCAGACTGTGTGTCAGGACTTCTTATGAAGTGAGAAATTAGGATTGTCGAAGACTATTTCACAGCTGTGTGAACCCAGGAATGAAGTGAGAATTAGACTTAAATAATATGTATAGTGGTATGAACTGGCTTTGGGTTTGTGGTTTTTTTTATTTATTATTTTTTACATTGTAACAAGGGTTAGAAAGAGAAACAGCACTAAACAGAGTCATAGGATTTCACAAAAACTCTGAGGGTACATCTCCAGCAAGATGGTTGTCTTGTTCTCTAGGTAGACATATGGTATTTAAAGCAAAACTCATATTGATTCATTCCTTTAATAAGAAATTATGAGGAATATTTATACATGTCTCGTCACTATGTATAGTGAGGACAGAAAATTAAATGCAGCTCTCAGTGGCATTTAGGGACATGGAATTTATGATGTGCTGCAGTTCCTTGTTTACTGTGTTCGTTGTGTATTGTGTTTCACAATATATGGTGGTCTCACATTTCCATCACTGTACTTTAATGTCTGACCTGCCTCTGGTGCCCAAACATTACACTGTGGGTTAGCCACAGGCTACATCGGATTTATGATTTCCGACTTCACCTCTGTAATGCAGAATGTTTGGTGTCTTAATAGATAAACAAGTATATCTTGCAGTAAAAATTTTATATGGGAATTCCTGGAGCAACCAGTATAAAATCTGCGGCATTGTATACAATTAATAATAAAACTTTGGCTTTGCATTTATGTTGAATTGTGAAAGGAAGACTGAAATCCCTTTTCTTAACATAAAATATTTAAAATCAGGCATTTATTATGCCTAGATTTGATAAGGCTACTTACCAGCCTAGACATGTTTGCACACAGCGGTATCTTCTCATTTAAATTCAATCACAGTCACAAAACAAGCCTGGCTTAGACTAGCTGAAGATATAAACTTCATTTTCATCTCATTAGGCCACCTGGAAGCAACAATCAGTGAGTAGTCCTGACGTCAATGGTCTCTCTACTTCATTAAAATGTTAATTTCATGGCTTTAATTCCCTTTGTAAAACGTGCTGCTGCAGGACACTATATGCAGATTTATTCTGAAGCAGACAAATCTGCATGCCATATTCCTTTTTTAGTGCCTTAGGTTCCTTTGGATTTTTATTTTTAGCCATTCCTATTTTTATAAACTGCTGTGAAAAGATGATCACCATAACAACCAAAAAGTAAATATTTTCTTAAAACAGCCCTTTGAGAATGTATACTTAAGAATCAGGAATTCAGGGCATCATGCATTTAGTGGCATTTTACTCTGCTGTTCCCTTTTTCAGTATTCAAAAATGAGATGGGTACTGTTACTGGCTAACATTTGCAGACAGTAGATCATGAAGGGAAAGCATCATGTGTTGTAAATCAGAAGCACCTGAATAGATCAGCTGTAGCATCAACATTTTTAGTTGAGGTCCTGCTGATGTCAGGACAAAATGATGAAATTTTCATCAATTTTTAGAATCCTTCCTTGATAATATGTATTTCCTCGGCCTTTAGTCATCTTCATCACACTTTAGGGGATACAGTTCTGGTTTTACAGCATTACTTCAAAATTGTGTGTCATAGATCAAGTTCAACCATTGGTAGTAGAAGTATGTATTCAGTACAGGAAAATAAGAGAAGGTAATTGTTCATCTAGTCTTTTCCCCTTTTACTGTATAAAACCTTTTTTAAGGGCTTGGGTACTATTGTGTATTTTTCAAAATGCTACATAAACTCCAATTGTTTTAGTATGCCTATGCAATCTATGGGTAAATGTAATGTATACTCTTGTGGCAGATGGTAAAACCAAAGTCTGGACTTCTCAGAACGCGTGGCTGATTGAGCTGCCTGACTCAGGAGTATGTGCTCAGCCGGGTGGCTCTCATGACACGCTTGGGTCTGGGTTGGTGACAAGACTCAGCAATACGTCTTCCCACTTTACCCTGGCAGATACTGACCGCCAAATCTCAATCCAACAAATAAAGGAGAGATTTTTCCTTGACACATCTGAAGGTTTCCCTCCAGGAATCCCAGCAGGATTTTCCTCGAGCTAGCCCCAGGAGGATGCTCCTGGTAACTAGGAACAGGTAGTTAGTTTGGCCTCATGCCTGCCCTGGGACTGCCAAGAGAGCAGTGTAGATGCTGCTGTGTCTGTCTACTACCATGTTGATCTCTGCTAGTTCACTTGAAGGTGTGTAGCTCAGGGAGTGAAATAGAAATATGTCCTGTAATTTTAACTGACAAGTAGCCAGAATAGCTTTGAAGATGTGAATACAGTGAAGTTAGATAGCCTGCAAGACCTCCATCAGTTTCCTGTTTCAGATCAGGTACCAATGAGTCTAAAACCACTTTGGTACCTATTTTGTCACTCTTACTGTCAAGGGAGAAGTTTTTTTGAAAGTCAGTGAAGACAAATGGCCGGTAGCCAATTCATTTCCATCTTGGGGCTCTTGCCTACAACATTATTTCATCACAGGCAGCACCATAACTCAATGTACTAGTCAATTTAAAATGCCAAAGTGTGCCAGGGTTTTACTCTGTGGATAGAATTATTCATTCACGTCTGGTGAGAGTGGAGTGATACTATGACGACTTCTCAGATCAGAGATTGATCTAGAAAGATATTCCATTCTGTAAGCTCTCGGGGACAGCTGTTATTGCAGCAGCATATTCAGTCTTCTAACACTGTGGTTTTGATTTGACATACAATATATCTTATGAACTAGTCAAAGAATTTGTCACTTTGGTGTGCAGTCTACTTAAACCTGAGTTACTACAGGTGTTTGAATAGAAGTTGCCAGTTTGATTAATTAATTTTGTTCTATGACATTTGAAAAGACTGTTTCTACGATAAAGCAACATAGTTGAAGTTGCTGTCGTCACTTAATGAACTTATGACTGTAGGTAGACATGGCTTTGGGAGAATAAAAATAAGAGATCTTTTTTTTTTGCATTTCTTTTGCCTCCGACACTAATTATGTGTGGTTCCAGAGATATTCTTTCTATAATTGGTTATTGTTGGGTTTGTTTTCTTCTTTTTAATGCTCTCCAAATTAGGGCAGATGGAGGAGTTGGTGGGAGTTGGTTTGTGTCACCATTGTTTAGGCAGAAAATATACTGAGGTGAGTGGTAGACTTTGGGCTTCAGCATTCGTCATGCTTTCCATGTTTCAAAAAGTGTAACAAAGCTGCTGAAGTTCTCCTGTGCTTGTGTTTGCCCACAGAGAGAAAGGTTTTTACCAGAACTGCCTCTTAGAGCTAAACTGTCTTTGAACTCAGCGAAGCTACTCTGGATTTTTCATTGCCCCATCATTTATTTGTGAAAGACCAATTGGCAGTTCATCATTCTGCAGCTCTTGAAAAGTCTAACTTCAGCTGTTCCTCAGATGAGAGATTATGCTTTTCGGATAAACTTGAACTCTCTCACTGCCTTTGTTGACCTGCCATATGAACCAGTGGTGACTTCTTTGTTGCCATTTGTAAGGATGGCCTATTTCCTTGCCATTGGTATGTAATGTGGGAGACATCCAGTTGCTCCTGGCTGATGAAGACGTTGTGCTGTACCATGGCAAAGCCTTCCTGCAAGCAGTTCAGAATTTTCCATCAGCCCCAGGCCAGGTCTGTTTCCTGACTCTCATTCCTCCAGAGCAGAGGTGCTGGTGTGTTTACTGGTGGTCAGGAGGTCCTTTTCCTCTAGCGGAAGCTCTCCACAGTTATTTGTGTCCATAGGCCAAATAGGAGTGAGAATAGCAGTCTTCGCCTAAAGGCTGTGGAGATGGTATCTAGATTGTTCATGGCCATTGAGGCAAAATGTTGAGACTAGCAAGGCTGGATGTTGACTGTAGTGAACTGTGTTACATAGGCAAGCACTTGAGGGAAAATGTCAAGGTAGTGCTGAGGAACATGGAGTTTTCTGGGATGTGCTACTGATGTGCGTGTTCCCAATCTGTTTGCTGTTCCTGTACGCCTTGGGATCTCCCAGTGGAGGAAGCTGTGGAGCAAGAACTACAGGATGCCTTTTGTGCTTTCAGTGGTAAGCCTGGGGGGAGCAATGCTCAGAGACATTGTTCAGGCGATCTTGAGGGAAAGTGTTTCTAAACTCAAATGTGTTACATATAGCAAAGTGTATTCAAGGAAAACGTAACTCAAAAGGATTTTCTGCTCTGAGAAATAGTTTCTCCTCTTAATTAAGCATTGTCCTCTCAGTACACTGTGTGAAATTTAGGGGGCTTCATTTTTCCTGAGTTAAAATATTTAAGGAAAACAATTGTGTGCTGACAACAATGGATTTTTTAACTTACAGGCCATTTGTTTCTGTAATTCCTGTGAAATAAATTGAACTGCTTACGTTGATTTTATTCATTGTGGTTTAGTTATGTACATACTCATATTTCTGTCAAAAAGCCATTTTAAAAACATTAGAAGTGACTGCTCTCCCAGCTTTCTAGCGTGCAGAGCCAATGGAGTTAAATGTTGTGCTGGAGTTCAGAGATGGAAGTTTATTGCAGATATTTTCAGGAAACTGATTTTAGACTTCTGTTCAAAGAGGCCTGTACAACAAGGATTTACAAGATTTTCTCATCTGTGACTTCAGCTGCCAGCATGGGATTGCCTTCTGATCTGTACATAAAAAAAAAAAAGCAGACCACTGCAGCCCATGTCTTTTAATGCAAAGGTACAATGCATAGAATATGAGCCTAAACCTGATCTTATTTGCCTTGAGCAGAGCAACACATTTGGCTCTGTTGGGCCATGGTGTACTGAGATCAGATCTGAAGATGAACCATCATCTGTCCTTGACGTAGGAATTCAGTCTTTACTTCTCAGGCTGGCAGACTGACAGCATCATATGTGTGGGATTACAAGATGGATGTCCAGAATTCAGCTTCCATCCAGACACAGGAGTGACTGTTCCAGCGCTCTCGGAAATCTTTGCTCATTTGCATTCAAAGGATTGACTTTAGAATAATTTTTCTAAGCATCCCTGTGAACAGCAGTAGTTGAAACAAAACCATTAGCAAATCATTTTATTTCTAGAGACAGATGTTTTTGCTGCTTTATATTTAAAATTACTGCAGTCCCTCATTCATCTGCAAGGCCATGATGCTATGTTTTCACAGATCCTGTGGTACGTAACATCCCTTTTTCTTTTCCATGGCACTGTCACAACAAGTTCTGTTGGTACAGCTATTCTCACATGACCAAGTGAGCTGGAGCTTAAGGGTACTGATGGGTGGTTCCAGCAGCCACCGTTGGAGGAAGCTCATCTGCTCCTGGACCCAGGACCTCCCCATGTCTGTTTTCTGCAGGGCACCATGGGTGGAGGAGCAGTTCCTTTCCACGCTTCATTTTTCCTAGCACTTTACCAGGGAAGAGAAGAAATGCTGTTTGCGTTGACTCCATAGAAGTGTGATGCAGGATAAACAGTGCACATCCTTCCCCTTGGCTTGAGTGAATGAGGAGGATAGCAGTAGCCTGTTTGACTGGGGGGACCACCCCACCAGTGCCGTCAGGAAGCAATCAGGAGGATATTTGGTTTTACAGTAAGAATGGCTTGAGCAGCTTTTTGTTTGTTATTTAGGGGAAAAAATAGGAAACACTGAGTTATGTGTCATGGGTACCTGTAAGGCCATACCTTCTTAAAGAAGAGCATCGGGATCAAGAGCAATCCGTTGTATCCACAGGCTGCAGGTAGGAAGAGCTGGAGGGGGGTTGCACTGGTTGCTTTCCCTGTCTGCTCTCCTTCCGTAGCAGCTGGGAGGGTGCATATGTTACATGAGGTTTCTCTGCATGAGAGGGATACAAAGGCCGTCAGACCTTTCAACTTTATGGCTCTTTTCCAGCCGAGGAGCTCCACCAAGTAGCTGCAGTAGGGTTTGGGCCTGATCCCATGTCATTAGGGAGGAAAGGAACTGTATAATCATTATCCTTTTTAGAAATTTTAACCACAGCCTGTGGAGGGATGGCAGTGCTTTATCTCACAAATATGTCACTGTCTTTCATCAGCTGATTATAATCATCTTGGAAGTTCCAGTGTGTCTGTTTTTTCCCTCTTCTCTTTTACTATTGTGTTTTGTTTAACTTTCCCTAATGAGCCCAGTGAAAAGCAATTGTTCTAAATAAATCATGTGCGCTACAAAGCAGTATATCACAATTAGGCTTCCATTATACTTTAATTAGGCATTCCCTTATTAAATTGATGTCTTTGGCTTCTTCCAGGTCTCAGACTAATCCTGAAACAAATTCTTCTTTGTGGATAAATATTAGTCAGTTGTAATTAAAGAGTATTCACTGGAGCTGCGGCTTTTCATTAAATCCCTTTCTGATTAAGATGGCTCCCCCAAGTACTGGGCTGATTAAATTTAATAAGATTTGTCCACTTGTGTGTATCATGGTCTGGTGGAAACTGTTTTAGCACCAGGGGATTGGGAACAATAAGTTGGTATCTTGGTGCAGGCCGTCATGGCTCTAAATGCCTGTTATGTGCAGTGCTGTATGCTCTTGTATCAAGGGGCTCTGTGGTTTGTGTGGTCCGTCAGTAGAAAAAAAACCATGGAAATTAAATTAGTAGTGTTAGAGTTGAATATCAAAGGATTAAGTTACATCTAGAGGGTTACGGTAAAGAACAGAAGATTAAAGTATGTTAGAGGCTCTGTTTTGTTGACTAGTGCTCGACTAGGGCTTTGCTGCTTAATTGAAACCCGAGTGCTTTTCTGCCCCAAACTGATTTCACTCAGGGAGACATAGAGAAGAGCTCGTTTTTGTGCAAATATGCCTCGGCTGCAAGTCCAGATAATAAAACAGATGTTCCTGACAGAAGTTCTTCTAATGGCAGAGTATGAAATGTTTTCAGAGCAAAATCCTTGTGCTGGGTTTAAAACAAGGTGGAGCAAAAGCATGATGTGGCTTTAGTGTATATATATATCCATCATAGAGAAGTTATAAGCCTCGCAATGTTCTGTGTGCTGAAATTACTCCTCCTTGTCAGGCTGCTGGTGCTGTTCTGCATTCCTCTTGCTCTGTACACAGAAATGAAAACAAACCGCTGTGACCAAGAATGGCAATAGCACAAATCAGCGAGGCACCGAACACGAGAGATCGGCTCAGGACATCTGTGGAAACACTCCATCCAAATATTTGAGGTGGCTGCTAGCAGGTGTTTTTTCAACATCTAGTTCATACTCTATTTTTAGTGCAGGGTACATTTTCATCTAGTGTTTTGGTTTGGTATGGGCCATATTTGTAATACCGAATCCCTCAGAAGTTTGAATGCATTTTCAGTTTCTTCTTGTGTATCTCAAATATAATGGTACCGGATATATCATTAGCCCATCTTTTGTATTGTGAGGAATCCAAGTTGACCCCTAATTCCAGATTGCTCTTCCTGGGGCTGCTGAAGGCTGTGTAAATCATGAGTGATGCCTGGGACAGTTTGAAGAGGGCAAGGTTATAAAACAGCGTCAGGTCACTGAGCAGCTAAAGAGTACTCTCTAGCGGTTGACTTTGGGTAGTGATAAGAACAGATAGCAAAGTGCACTGAATTAACATAAGGTTACTCGTCTGTAGCCATTTTAAAAAAGGAAGACAAATAGAATAAGGTGAGGAAAGGAAGCTGAGATTTATACCCGAATTATAGGGAAAAAAATAGATGTAATGCACTGGAAGCCAAGAATAAAATATCTTTTCTCTAATAGTCGGCATTTATTTACTTATTGGTACTGTTGCAGTACAGCGCTGGGTGGTGTTACACTAGTCATAGCACCATCCTTCCATTGGCATGAAACAAGGGCTGACAGAAAGTGAGAAGCCCACGGTGTTTCTGAGGAGATAGAATGCACTTTGATCACCAAGTGAGAACTACCACAACTGCTTCCTTCTGAGTATCTGTGGTGAATTATTTTTCTCTACTCCTCACAATGTCTTTCACTGGTTTTGTAGTGACTTTATGAAAGACGAGAGTCAAAATGAGCTTCATGGTTAGTCTGCAGGTTGGCTGGGGTCTAATGTTCATCTGACTAAGACAATGTGAAAATGATTAAAAACTATGAGAAAGTCATGAGAAAATTCCTACCCTACATCCTGGCAAATCCTAAATCGATTAAAAACAAACAAACAAAAACCAACCAACCAAACAAACAAAAAAAACCAAACAAAAAAGATAGATGTATTTGAAAAAGAGTATAAGGGATGGTTGTGGAAGAACGGAGGGAAATCAAAAACATCTGATAGAATGGCATCCTGGCTTGTATCAGGAATAGTGTGACCAGTAAGAGTAGGGAAGTGATCATCCCCCTGTACTGGGCACTGGTGAGGCCACACTTTGAATGCTGTGTCCGGTTTTGGGCCCCTCACTACAAGAAAGAGCTTGTCCAGAGGAGCGGCTGAGGGAACTGGGGTTGTTTAGCCTGGAGACAAGGAGTCTCAGGGGAAACCTTATTGCTCTCTGTAACTACCTGAAAGAAGGTTGTAGTGAGGTGGGGTTTGTTCTTTTTCCCAAGAAACAAGCAACAGAACAAGATGAAATGGCCTCAAGTTGTGCCAGAAGAGATTCAGGTTGGATATCAGGAAAAATTTCTTTACAGAGAGGGTTGCGATGCATTGGAACAGGCTGCCCAGGACAGTGGTGGAGTCCCCATCCCTGGAGGTATTTGAAAGACAGGTAGATGTGGTGCTGAGGGACATGGTTTAGGGACTCTGGAGTGCAGGGTGAGCGGTTGGACTTGATGATCTTAAAGGTTTCTTCCAACCAAAATGATTCTGCGATTCTGTTCTGTGATGAACAGGGAGGTTGGGAAGGGTAACCCCTTTAATGCTTGTATTTTAGTTGGGATCCTGAAAGCTAACATATGCTTTTGTGCTACAAAATGTCAGTTCATACATACTGTTACTCCTTACGTCTTTTAAAAATGCAGCACTTTTCCAGAAATCCCAGGTTTGAAGCCAGCCGCGTTGTTTACCTAGCTGTAACATCCTGCAATGTTGAGCATCATTGGTATGGCAGTTGTGTATGTAAACTGTTCCGGAGTGTTCTGATTTAGTTAACTCAGTGAGGCCGGTCAGAAGTGACACTGGAAATTGCAGATGCAACAGCTGAATTCTTGCAGAACTGGATTGCCTCGAATAGGGATGTGTTTTCTGCTGTAGAGATTGATGTTAATTCCATCTGCATCGGAGAGAGATTGTTCACCCAGGCAGAGAGCAAAGACATGTACAGGGGCAGATTACTTCTTTCTCAGATTCCCAGTGATTTCAAATGCCCAACAAGTAACAGAGGAATTAGGTGGATAGGCTGTTTTATTAAAGATAAGAATAAGCTCTGTGTCTGTGTGTGTATGATTTAAGGGTATTTGATGTCTTATTTTTGCTTAATTGTCATGATACTTCGCTTTCCAGAAATACTTGGATGACTAGTTCAGCTTTCTTTTTAAAAATAAAAAGAAATCATCAGTTTCCTAATTTACGTACATTTGCCTGCCTAGCAAGACATCTTATCATGACAAGGTAGAGTACATGTGATGCTTTTTAAAAGGATTTCACTGCAGTATAGTAAATTATCTTCATTTCAAGCAGAATTGTGATTCTTGTCTCAGTTTGTTGGCTGTTTGCCAGGAAATTCATGTTAGAGCTTAGTGGAGTTGCAGAGTTGCATACCAATGCATCAGCGTCTGTTATATGAAATAACATCTTTCTGTATGAAAAAGTAGTGTTGCACTGTAAGCCTAGAAACATGTTTTCTCCTTTCTAGCATGTAACATACCTATGAAAACCAAATCTCATATATGTATGTGAAGCAGACTTGTAGTGTGGGAGGTTGGGAGAGAGCAGATATGCAGGCGGGGAGAATAAACGTGGCATTTTTATTATCTGGACTTGATAAATGTAGTTTGGGAATGATAGAGTAAAAAGTGGTGAATCGGTCATCCCTAGTGACTGAAAATAACTTGTTATTCTAACCCTTTTATCCCTTCGCTCCCTCCTCTCCACATATTTTTGTATTTTATTTATAGCTCGACCAGCTTTTGCTTTGCAATTGGTAAAATAACCCTTCAGAGCCAGAGAGAGAAGACCGAAGGGCAGCAGCCCCCAGGCTGGTGGATGGAGCCACTGGGTCAGCGTGTTCCCCATCTTGATGACCAGGTCCCCCTCTCCCCTGCATACCCTTCCCTTGTCTGCTCAGAGATTCCTCTTTTCAAATGAGCAAATTCGGTTCCTGAAGTCATGAGTTGGTTTGTGTTGACAGTGGTACCCAGGAGCTGTGTGCGGTGTTCCAGACGAGCTGGCTGTGGCTTTGATAGCAGCTGGGGCGGAGAGCCCACAGCCAGGGAGGTGTCAAGATAGAGTTGTATCTGTGAAGCCTTTTAATGGAGGTCGTAAAGCGTGTGAAATATGTGGAATCTGGCATCGCAACCCGTTTTTGTATTTCAGCTGAGAAGTATGGCTGTGCAGACAAGGTATGCAGTAATTATTAGTTAAATCTTCTGTATTTCACTTAGCTTGGCATGTGCCGAAGCTTTTTCTTTACAGTTTAATCCATGAACTAAGAATCAGTTTAGCACTTGGTGTATCTTAACTTGCAGACCAGGATAATATACTTTTTGACCCACTCTAAGGTTTCTCACAGTCCTGACTTCTTGTACCGTAACTGAACTACGCCATGTCTTCTTTCTTCTATTAGCTCTGGTGTGGTTTGGAGAGGAGGAAGAGCACTGGCAGGTGTGTCTGCTGAAGAAAAGAGCATCCCTCACATTCAGATAGGAAAGAGGGGAGATCTAGTTCTGCTGCTATAGTAACGTTGGTTTATAGTCCTGCAAAGAATTGTTCAATCTGTATGAGGCATTTAACTCAACTAGATTTTATTGGCATTGTAAGTTCAGTGTAGTTATACTGATTAAAAAAAATTGGGGTAAATTGTTGTTGGCCAAACTGCAGTCCTCCTTATTTTTTGACTTATGTAGAGGGTGAGGGGAGAGACATGTTAAAGCAACAAGCACAAAGCTGGCTAGCAGCCACGAGCCTGAGGTGGGAGAATCTCAGGCTCTGTCACAGGTGAGAGTGGAAAAACTCTCCCATAGCTTGTTTGTATGCCCTGACTCAACTGGGGATCAACAGCATTTCACGGGCAGTGTGCCAGGCTGTATTCTCCTTGCATGGCAGAAATTTCCCAGAAACCGGGGAGTGGTACCTGCCAGCTCCCCCTTACCATTTCAGCAGTGTCTCATCTCAGTGGGAGGTGGCTGCCCAGTTCAACCATGGAATCTCAATGGGCTTTGCATTGGAAAATGGTGGGGTTTGTATCTCAGCCCAGTTGCGTGACACTTCGAATCCTACCCAAGTGTTGTCCTGGCACACTCACCATAGCTCGTTGGCTCCACTGCCTTCAAGCATATGGCAAAAGAGTTTGTAATGCTTAACAAACAGGGCTGAATAGTAGCTCTCAGAACAACGCTGTAGCTACAAGAAAGGACATAGTCTTTGGAGACATAAAACCAAAAAGCAAGTAGAAAGATTAGCACCAGATGTCTGTGTGGACTTAATGAGGACATTTTGGAAAACTCTACCTGGTCCTAGCATGCACACACTTTGAAAAAAGTAATATAAGAAGAGATTCAGAGAGCTGCAATAGGGATTTGAGCTTTTAAAAACATGCTTCACATTGAGATTTTAGAAGCTCAGTAGATTTAGTTTGTTCAGGAGCAACTTAAGAGGTTGGCAGATCAGCCTGACACCTATATAAGCACAGACAGCTCTTTAATTTAGCTGAGTTCTATGGTCTGGAAGTAAAAAGTATAGAAATTATGTTCACACACACACTGTGTGTGTCCCGTTCCCCACCTAATCCCCCCACGCCCACTCCCTCACCCCCTCCAGATTAATTAGAGGAATTGCCTGTCTCTTGTTAAAAGCTTTGGGATGTTCATCTTAAAACATCCTATGGCAAAACGAAAGCATTCTACATAAGCTTCTGTGGCCTGTGTTATTCAGGAGATCATATTAGATGATAAGAACATTCCTGTATGGTCTTAAAATAATTAAATAAGGTATTTACAGAGGTTTCAAAGTCAAAGTGAATTCTGCCCCCCCACCCCTGCCAACAACAACTTCAGTTAGTGGTATTGTTTTACACATTAATGAGATGTGGCATCAGGACGCAAATGATGTAAATTTAAATGTATTTAACAAAGAATTAAGCGTATGTAGTGATTGCTGATAGCTGTGAGGATCTCTTGATCTTTGTACCAGCTGGGCAGGAGGTACCTGGTGGGGGTTTCCAGCAGTCCTCTACTCCTGTGTGCAGCACCCAGAACACTTTTTCTTCCTGCTGGGGAGCAGAAAGCAGCCAAGGCTGACCCTTCCCCTGGCTCCTACCCTCAAGGTGCGGTTTCCTTAACTCTGTCATGACTGCAGGTGGGAGATCTCCTTTGTGTCAGCAGGGTAAAAGGTCTTCCTCTCTCCTTGTAAGACACCACCAGTGGAAAGTTAGCTAGAGAGAGAATTGCTATGCAGGATCGCTCTTCTCTGTTAATCAAGGCCAGCATTATCATTCTGTCTTTTTTTGTTTGCTTATTTGATTGCTACACTTACCCAAAAAAGATTTCCAATAACTACTGAGTTGAAAGTGATTTAGATTAACCCAGGCTGACACCGCTGCTTTAAAGAGGGCTGCCTGAAGTTTTAAGTCTTCACAAGGATGATACTTCCCAGGAGGTGCTGTAAATCCTTGAAGCTGCTCCCTCCTGGTACTGTGTTCTCAAAGAAAAATTACTAGCACCTCAGGAGCCAAGACAGTAATATTTCCCAGTAATCAGTTTTAGATGGCTTTTGTTTTAATGTCCCAAAATGTATCTTTGTTTCAAAGCTAACATACAATACTTGGATACTGTGAAATGTAACTGGGTTTATTCTACTTGTTTCCATCTCTGCTTTGATTATGTTGCTGATCCATTTATTTACAGAAATGCCAAAGCCTCCTTCTGTTGGGTTTCCTGAGGAAACGTGTATAAGGTTGAGGATATTAAGGGATAGGGGGGAGCTACAGCCAGTGTTTTATGGAGGCCTGGAAATCTGTGAAGCATCTGGAACTGTGTGATGAAGGGACAGGTATGACGCTTTGCAGGAGGATGCAGTTACAGCTACACTGTGGTCGGAGGTGGAATGGACAAGGACCTCACATATTGGTCCCACTTTGCACAGAACAGCTTATTTTAAGGTGATAATGAGTATTTTGTTGAGAGCAGCACAGTGCACCTCTTCCCATTTTGGCTCAACAGCTCATTGGCATGCTGTTCTGTGATGTACTGCAGTTAAGAATAGCATCTTCTCTGCTGGATCAATGCAGAGGAAGAGACTGTATAACCGTTATATGATTTAAAGTAATGTCAATGATAACTAAAGTAGGACAAATTATGGCTGCTGAGATCCTTGCTAGGGGTGGAAATGGGTAATAGCCACCACTATTAATGCCAAGGAGACTTAGCTGCCTGTTCACCTTCCAGGCTGCTGAGAGTCTGAACAGTTCATTGCATGGATTTGCCTGGGGCTCATCCTCATTTTTGGATTACTAGTGATCATTTTGGCTTTAAAAGCTTCTTTTATGAATCATAGTTTTGGCCCTCAAGTCGCTGCTTTTATAGATCCTTTTGTTTTGCTGTGCTGTCTCTGCTCAGCATTGCTTGGTCCCAGGTATGAGCAAGAAAGCGTCCTTGTCATTGACATAAATCATAACTGAGGAACAAGCAGTGCTTGAGCTCCCGAACAATGCTTATGGCAGAGGGAATGGGTCAATCCAACCAGCCCACTTACTTGGGACTGTGCTGCCGGACTGAGCATCACTTCTGGCAGTTTTCACCAATTGCAGCTGCCTTGCAGTATTCTCTTTGTGAGTGTGTTTAAAAGAAGCTGAAAATAGTTTAACCCTGCCTTTTATATTCAGGCTGGGGATTTTTCTCCTAGAATTAAAATACTGTGCTGAATGGTATTATTGAACACGCACAATTAAAAGCAATTTTCGGTTTACTTGTGACATCATTATCTTGAACCTAGTAAGAGGCTCTTGGTTGTAAGGCTTTATAGTAGATGGTGAGATAAAAGATTTGTCTGCACACATGAAAAGGAGCATGGAGGCACAAGGGCAGGCAGGGAAAACCCCGAAACTCAGATGCGGAAACAGAACCCCTACCCTGGCTCCTTCGAGGGCTGTCACAGGGGAGCCATTGGCCTATGGGCCGGGGGTGACGTCAGTCACAGTGAGTCAATGGGAGATGCTCCTGTCCATCACCTTCCAGCCTGAGGGGCGGTACTGCTTGCAGGGCTCTGGGACTCATTACAGGATGCCCAAGAGGAACATTTGGGAAATGTCCAAGACTTGTTACGGGATATTTAGGGGAGGAACCAAAAGTGGGGAAAGGGATGGTCACGCAAAGCGTATGTCAAGTGTGTGATCACTAGTGACTATCAAGCAGGACTAGTGGGCAAGTAGGGTAAGAGGCTTGGGAGCCAGGAATCCAAGTGGCCATAAGTCTTGGACAGATACCAGAGAGGTCACATGGTCACAGTTTGGCTACTGGAGGTACTGCAAGGTCCACGCTGGTGACTGAGTAGATTGTGGGGTCTGGGGTCAGCTGAGACCAGTTTGTATGTTTGTCTGTCTCTGCATGAGGCAGCTGGAGAAAAGACGATCTGAAGACCAGCGACTGGGTGGCCCTGAGTATCTAGGCCAGTTACTGGAGGGATCGACAGTGTCTGTACATCCTTGCAAAGGGTCTGTACCAGCCACTGGAGAGGGGCTGTGGCCACAGGGGCTCGTGTGTCCAGGTGCCAGCACCTGGGAAGACCAAGAACCCAGGGCCAGTGTCTATGGCAATTGCTGGAGGGATCCATAGCCTGTATATGTGTGTATCATTCCAACTGACAGACCTTTATCCTAATCAACCGGAGAGGGCAACACAGTGAGGCCATTTTGTTTGCTGGAGGGCTGTCGTTTCTGTCCTTGTTGATCCATGGCTGGCTGTGCATTGTGCACATGTGTTTGTCTGTGGGAATACGTGCTCAGACTTGCTTCTAACTGGGGCAGGGAGCTGCGGCAACCTCACCTACACTGGGCTACCAGACGCTGCAACTTCTAAAGAAGGAAAATGTCCTAATTTTTCCTTGGAAATGTTTCTTAAAGAAGGTGTCTTTTTCTGATGCTGTTATTTTAGTCACGAGCCTGGTTAGTTCTTCCTCTGCCACCTCTGAGTGCAATGCCCAAAGCAACCAGCTGTGCATCGTGATCGCTTGAAGTAATGTCGTGTATCAACAGAGCCTGAAATATAAATAACTGATTGGAGCACAGACAGTTTAAAAAGAAAAAGAATAGTGCTTTTGAAGCATTTTGTCATCCCAATATGGAGACCACCACATGGATTAATCATCATCTGCATGATGTGCCGTTTATAGCCACATAACAATAATTACAAATAAACTTCATAGTCACTCCTGAGCGCTGTAGTAAGCTTTTCTTTTCTGAGGTGCTTTTGTAAAGCACAGGAGAGAATATTGTTCATGGGTATGAAGGACATATATAGTTCAACTACTGCACAAAGAAAGTCATGAGACTGTAAAGGTACTGAAACTGGTGTCTCTGTCCTGAAGAGCTAGGCTACCTGCCTGGCATTTTAGCCTTAATGGCAGTTTCTTAGCTTAATTAGATTTCAAATGCAAACCAGTGTTTCATTTCCTCTGTCCTTTATTCCTTCCCCAATGGGATGTGAGTACAGGCAGGATAAAGATCCCTCAAATGTCACTAAAAGCATTGCAGAAGGTGGTCTGTCCACTGACAGCTTCTCTGAACTATGAACAAATGTGTTTGCTTACTCCACTTTTGAGCTGCTAGAGAAGTAGAATGATGTGGCTTCCCTTAGAACTATCTCTTCTTAAAACATGCAGAAGCAATCTTTTAAAGCAGGTTTTTAAATTCAGGTGGAAAAAAGATCTTTTAAGTCAGTGACTGTGCTGTGTCTTCACTTCGGATCACTTTTGCTGGTTGACTGGCACCTTGCTGTTGATCTGAAATGTGCTGTTAGATGTCTCCAGATTGCAGATAGAACGCACTTAACTTCAGAGGGAAACAGAGATGGTAAAGATGCTCTAGTCAAGGATGCAGATTCAAAACTGTCTGATTAAATCTAGGCCAAGAGAATTTTGCCCCTGCTCATGAATGGTCTGCCTTCATCTGCTGTGGAAACTTTTCTTCTTTATAGCAGATTTGCTTGTAGCATGTTTGGCAGTGATGTGTTGACCCTGTTCATATTAAAAGATGCCATTGATAAATCAGCAGAGGATATGCAGAACCTTTTTGATCAAGTATGCAGTGTGGATCCCACAGCTTTACTGCATGTAACGCTAGCAGAGCATGATTCTTTCAGCAGCTGTAGAAAACTGATTGAAGCTGGTCCTTTCCACATGCTTGCCTTGCCGGGGAATGAAAGCTTCAGGCTGCCATTCGTGCAGAGTTTTTAAATATGTATGACTCAAACAAGGGGCCTGTTGAGAAAGGCTCTAATCCTCTTGCATATGAAACATGGTATTCTGGTCTTTTCTCTTTCTGATGTTTCTGTGCTTTCAGATATGCTAAATCTACCTTTGAAGTTTCATTTCTTCATGTGTAAAATACACTTTAATAGGTGAACCTTGCAGCTGGGAATTAGGAGATGCTGGTTCAAGTTGGACACACTGAGCAAGTCACGTAGTCATCCTTTGCCTTGGTTTCCCTGTTCGTAGTGCAGAAAGAGTAATGTTCACCCTCCCGTACGCAGCTCTTTGAACTTCGTTCTGAGTGACTAATTTAGAAGCCGTAATGTAGTGTAGACCTTCTGCAGTCTGTCATGAAGCCCTGCTGGAAGGTATCTGTCTGGGGATGCTACAAATCCACAGGTAAGGAGTAGAGGCTTACCTCTACTAATCAGTTTCTGATTGGGAATTCACGGGCAGAAGTTTATCTACAACCTGAAGGAATCAGACCAGCTGTGTGGTTACAGGGAGTCCTGCCCAGTCCTGCCAGTTCAGTACTTACACAGGGTCAGAAAATCTATGTCTGAAGCAAATCCGATGAATTCTTGCCTGTGGGCTGTATGACAGTGATTCTTATGTGTAAAGCCTTGATTTTTCAAGAACATTTGCATGTAATGGCAGACTGACCGTGTAGCTGCAAAGACACAAATGGCTACAAGATGGGTGAGGAACTCATGTAACCAAAAACTTTTCATAGAAGGCTTCTTTTCATACAAGGATCTCAGGAAGGCTGAACTTTTCTGGCCTTCCTCTTCAGGTAAAGTATAGGTTTTACATGCCAGTAGGACCAGGGGAGCTATGGAGACAGATTGTAAGAGGTGGTTATTTCTTAGAGGCATATGTAGCAGCCTTGCCCTGGCTGGGCCAGAAACTAGGGGATGCCTGTCCTGTAGGATGACTGTAATTCCTTCTGATGGCAGAAATATTTGGAGTAGGGGGGGAAGAATTGTGAACTGTTCTCAAAATGGAAATGCTTCGTGCTAAGGTGCAGCAGGCTGGTCATTGTTTCCCTTTGTAAGGCTGCGGTTTCTAAGACACAGTCAATTCTGGCACCTCTTGGAAGGAGAGCTGGAAGATTTTACCTGTGCAGAATACAGTGATGTGATCCTGTAGTTACACAAAAGCTGGAGTATTGAGTTTTGCTCTGACAAACCTCCTAGGAGCTACCTATAGTCTTTAAAAGCCAAAGTAAAAAAACTGTCCAAGAGAGATCATTATAAGACAGCACAGTTATAAAATACTGGGAAAGGCTGAACAGCTTTTTCCCTCTCTTCTGATATTTGGAGTTGAACTTTAGGTACATAATTTTTAACACGGCCTTTTAAAGTAACTTTCTATTCTGTCCCTGTTATTTTTAGAGCTGTAAAGGAAAGCCAAAATGCCAGGGAAGGGGAGGAAATGATGAAAACGGGAAGTGGGGCTAACAAGTAGATTTTGATTATCTTTGCAAGAAGTGACATCATCTATGAGAACAAACATCTTCAGTCGCTGCAACTGGAGACAGCTTTTAGTCTCCAATTCCATTTTGCCCTGAGCCAGCCAGCCAAATAAAAACAGCAGGATAAATCACTGCTGGCAGAACTTAACAGTTATGCAACATCCAGTGCACCATGCACCTATTTTTAGATCAGTTTTACACTAGCAGAATTTACTTTATGAAATCTAAAAAGAATGTCAGAGGCCAGGGGATAAAGAGGGTATTTAGAAAGTGCAAAATGTAAAAATGCTTAGTGCGGAGCTGGACTAACAAACCCCGCTTTGGCAATACTGATGCCCTTTCAAGAGCACTGGTTTTCTTCATCAGTATTTGCTTGAATTCCTAATCTGCAATTGCTTTTTAACGGGTTAACTGTACTCCCTTTACCCAAATAGCTATCTATAGGTGGTTTACTTACAGCTGCGATTCTCCACTGTTTATGCTGTACTTTGTCTTCACCAGATCTGGAATGCAGTAAGCAGCAGCTTACTTATGTTCTGGGTGGTCGGATTTAAAGAAATTGTGTTAACTGGAGTGCTCTGCAAAGCTGGCTGAGCTAGAGAGATACTTCTCATCCTTTGTGAGATAGTCTAGATTTAATGAGCTCCTGATATTTCCTGGTATATGTTTCATGTATGTTTTCTCAGTCTTCAGCGGATTAGGATTGTATATGCTGCTAGCGCCAGATCAAACAATTTTTTCAGTGTTGACAGGAACAGACACTAAGCTTTAATTCATAAATTAAGAACAATTTCAGCTTGCAACACAAGTATGAATATCTGAAGATTAGTTGTACATACTGTACTCTTTATCCAAGACCAGATGCGTGTCTTCATTCCTTTATCTTCTTACTCACTGTTGTAATTCTACATTGGTTTGGACTGCGTATAGTTGTGTTAACTGTTGCTCAGATTCAGAACAGGTAATGATTGATAAAAGTTTGACCTTTCAGTCGTTACAGATTCTAGCAGACAAAACATAGTTTGCATAGCTAACATATCTTTGGGATTTCTGTCACGATATGGACAGTTTTCAATCATAACTTGAAGCAAATTAATGTTCTGACCATTGCATGTACTGATCCTTTTTCCCCCCAAACCTTTCTTCTAGGTGACAATCTCGATGCTATCCATGACATAACTGTGGCGTACCCCCAAAACATTCCTCAGACAGAGAAGCACCTTTTGAATGGAAACTTCCCAAAGGAGATTCACTTCCACATCCGGAGATATCCCATAGAGACAGTGCCCACTTCTAAGGAGGAGCTGCAGCTTTGGTGCCAGAAGCGCTGGGAAGAGAAAGAGGAGAGACTCCGACACTTCTATGAAGGTGGAAAATGCTTCAGTGCAACAGGGCAAAGCATTATTCCACCGTGTAAATCTGAGCTCAGGGTCCTTGTGGTTAAGTGCATGTCGTTCCTGTACTGGACGGTGTTCCCGCTGGGTATGCTTGCACTGCTGTACCTGTACAGCTTTGCACGATGGTATTTTGCAGCTATGATCATCTTTTTTGTAGTGCAGCAAAAGGTATTCGGTGGGCTGGAACTGATTGAACTCGCTTGTCATCGGTATTTTAAAAAACAACAGAAATTTCACAACACAAAAATAAAAAACAATTAATTCTGGGGTAGAGAAAGATGTAAAAATGGGTAGGTTTCAGATGTCCTGCGAATTTTACGCACAGGGAAGAATTTTTGCATGAGAATTGTCTTTTACTATTGCCATTGTTAGACATTTGCACTTGATTCTGTGAAGAGAAAGAAAAATGTGAGTTATTGCTATGCGCGGAAATGGTAGTTTTTATCTCTGAATGTAATTTCAACATTGCTCTTGCAAGCAGCTAGCAACTGCATTCTGCTGTAATTAAGAAACAAATTGCTGGATTACTGAACAATCGTAAGGATGTTAATAAATGTGACATGCACTGAACTTTCATGTAGAAACCCAAATTGTCCAGCTAAGAGAGACAGAGGTAAGATTTCTGTATGATCACATTATAGAGTAAGCACCAGGTTTGGAAAGCTGGTAAGTTTAAAGGGGTTTTGATGGTAGGTGGAAGTTGGAGGAGAAGTTGTTCTGTTTCTTTCTTCAATTTCAAATATTCAAACATATCTTAAAATAACAATATTTTTGCATAAGCTTTTCCAAACGTTACTGAACCTATCACTATTCAACCATTCTGGCTTGATCACTCAGGAAGGATTTTTAAGCCTTGCAGTCTTCTGTTGTAGTACAGAAAACAGTGCTGGCTCTGCCTCCATTGAAGTCTTTGACTGATTATTTAATAGACCAATGCAGCTAAGTTTTGATTTCTCACTGTTTCATACTGTTTCAGTCTCCCTGATAGCTGTGGGAGACTTGTTCCTGCTGTAGTATACAGAGCTGCAGGGTAGGGGAGCTGGTTTTTTTGTTGGTTTATTGGTGTTTTTTTCTTGTAGAGGTAAAAATAAGTGTCTATCTCTGAGTAGCTGGCAAATGTTTTTCAAAAAGGTCTCCCTGTAGACATTATGTGATTGAAAACATTTTATTTATTTTTCAGACTAGGCAAGGTATCTTTTTTTTTTCTGAAGCATTTATTTTGGTTTTCACATTGCTTCCATAGGCATTTCCAGTGTCCATACGGCTAAGCAGGAAGACTGCTTGTTCCCAGCGTGTCAGACAAACCTGTTGAAATGCATGGGATGCAATGGTTGTCTCCTTAGAGGTACAAGAGATGAGTTTCAGACTTAGCACAGCACAGGGAAATGTGAGCTACATCTTCCCTTTGCGTATTCCCTTTGATTGCCTGATGACATCACTGCTTTTCCTACCTCCTTTGCGATTTTTTTGAGGGTTCTTTTGGGGCTCCCACTATAACACTTTCCCTTATTTTCACAACCTTCAGAAAATCTGAAGGCTTAAACTCAGACAAGGCACTTTCAAGTGTCTTCCTTGTCATACGTAATAAAAGTCACATTCGTGCTCGCATAAATAGGACATAAACATTGCCAGCACTTAGGAGACACTTCAGGTTAGATTTGTTTTTCAACCTCAAAAATGTTAGACCACTTGGTCAACTGTATTGCTGCAAAACCCTCCTGACTTACTAAATATTTGTCCTTTATTACATGAAGGCTTGTTCGAGGTAAACCCAGCTAATCTGAACGTTGAGTGGCATTGCCATGAAATGTAAAAGTACAGACTGCGAAATGTATCTTGTACTGTGATGGCTATGTCAAGCATCGGGTCAGCATGGTAGGCACATCTGTTTTCTTCTAAATTACAACACTAAACGTTGTCTAATGTGTTTGTATCAAAGGACATTTTTCAACCAAATCACCAGCCTCTATTCAACTGTCCCTCGCAAGGTGACAAGTATTTTTTAATCTGTGCTTATAATAACTAATGGTTTATTACACTGAAAGTACTTGAAGCCATCTGTTTCACTCTAGTTTTTTAATCCCTTTTTTCTTAAAAATAAATAAAAATAGGTTTATATTTAGGGTTATGTTTCTTAATCGTTTTTTCATATTTATATTTGAGTACCCAACGACTGACAACTGGTGTTTCGTTGTCATGAGTGGAATGAGGTCCTTCCTGCACCATGAGGTCTTTTTAAAATGTAATTCTGTGCTATCAAAGGCATGGTTGCAGCTTAAATCTACATCACCTGGTTTCTCTTCACCTAATATTCTGCTTTGGTGCAGTTCCCTGCACATCAAGGTCACTCGCTGCAAGGTAAAACCTAAAGACCTCATTTGTGGTTAATGCAGAGGAGAGCTAAAAGGCTGCTTCTAGACTGTCCTGAGCCATGGCTGTGCTTTCATACCAGCAGTAACCATCACTAGCCTACTCCAATAGCCTTAACGTAGTCTTCAGGAATGACGTGGGAGGACAGGTTATATATGTTGGTGATGTAAATATCAGCTACGCTTTTCTCAGTTGTTCAAAGAACTTTGTGGTGTCATCAAATGTATCATCAGAAACATCAGTGTGAGTCTTGGTCATGGAGCAGTGAAAGATTGACGTTTGTGTGTGGTTAGAGTTGGGCTCTGAAAATCCATTGTTGATCCTTACAAGGAGTTTTCTCCCAGCTGGAGCCAAAACGTGACCTACTATAATGAGGTAAACATCCTGCAGACTTGTAATTCATCCTCCTTTCTCGTGTATTCACATTGAAGAGAAAGAATAATCTTCTTGTCAGCTGCTAATGTCACATTTGCAGTGCCTGGCTCCGTGATGCAGGGCGGCACGTGGTAAGTGAAGAACCCTCCACTCACAGGGAAGGGTTTTGGCTTTGTGACTGATGTAAATTGTCAGATTATGCACATCATTTTCCAGCTCAATTAGAAATGCAAAACGGGGGAAATTGAATAAAAAGAAAAAACTTTGTGGATATAGAAGCTTCTTGTTTAAAAATTGGTTAAGGAACGGGGGGAAGATGTTTCTGTGAATGCTTTTTTTTCCTCTTCGGTCAAAATGTCGCTTTTTACTCAAAAGGTGCTTATATACAGGTTTTTTTTGAGACTTCTGTTCTTACCCTGTGTCCCTATTCAAAGTACACTAAGATAGCACCTGGGGACACGAGTTAGTGGTGACTTGGCAGTTCTAGGTTTACGGTTGGACTTGATGTTAAAGGTCTTTCCCAACCTAAATGATTCTGTGCCGGGTAAATCACTTTGAAATGTTGCCAGTGCTGTTACACTAAAGGTGCTAGTGTTCCCGGAATCACACAGACCCCTCTTTCATGGGGCGCGTATTGGCACCGAGGCTCATCTCACTCATTAGAGTGTTTGTCATGGCTCACCTTCTCTCCTAGTCCCGGCAGCCACACTGCTCAGCAGTGACTGCTCTGTCTACAGGACCTGCAGGTCTTGCTAGGTCTTTCTTACGTTACTTGAGATCAGTGACGTGCTTTAAGGATACTGCTCTCATTTGCTCAATCAGATGTTTCCTCATCAGCATCAGGGGTTTCTTTCTCTCTGCTCAGAACAGAAGGTTGAAATCCTGCCATCTGTGTTTGTCATCGAGCTCATGTGGGTAGCAGGACGTCAGACCAAGACATTTTTCTCTTGGCTTCAAAGCTGCAAGGCTCGAAGCTGCTCTGTAAGGTGTTGTCTTGATTGTACAAAACATAGTTCCTAGTTTTGTGCATTGCATCAATCTGTGTTGTTTAAAAAAGATCCGTGTTTTTATAACTTGATTTTATATGTACATTGTGTGAAAGGAAACACCAGGATACTACAAACCTACAGAAAGCCTTAGTTTTCAGAATTCAGTGATTATATTGGAACGTTTTAACCGTGTACCAGTTACTCTACAGCAACAATAAAGACCTGAAGCATCGCACGTATTTAATTTTGCCGTTTTTCTTTTTACTGCGTGACATATTCCTTATACACCCGTAAGGAACAAACTTTGTCTTCAGTCATGTGGCTGTCTGTCTTGGGCAGCCTGGTGCTCAACCGAGTGGTTTGCGGCTGTTGGGGTGGTATGTCTCCCTCCTCTCCATGGGATGTTGGGAAGGGGCAGCAGTTGTACCCTCCCTTCTAGCTGCTTCATGTAAAGGAATGCAGAAACTTTTTCATGTGCAGGAGGTACAGCCCAAGCTTAGCCTTGCTTTGCTGCTTTATCAGTATTGCTTAAGAATAAGCTGTGGCTCGAAAGAGCATGTTAGGTAATGGTATGTAGGGAAGTCCCTCCGCTTCAGCTACGTCCTGCTACCACCCATGTAATTACTCACACAAGAAACTATCTGGCACAGTTTATGTTCTTAGAGGACCTGTCTTTAATGTAACTTCAGATCACAGGCTGTTCGCATTCTCTCTCCATTGTCCAAATGCTAATCTGGTGCAGAAGGGCGAGGACTGTGCTTCTCAGGAGCTGTTGTGCTCCTCGCTACCTAACAGGGAGTAGGCTTGCTGTGACTCCACACCCCACGGCAGCCCTAGCAAAACACCCACATCTCCAGCAAGTAGCACACGTCAGAAAGGCCACAAGAAACGAAGATCCTGGTAGCAGTTTCTGCAGCTGCAGGTGGTATTTGTAATGTCTACATATGCTCAGAGCGTTCAAATCAGTCCCCAAAAGTCCGTATGAGCCATGCTCCATATTGAGCGGCTTGTCTCTCTGAAAAGATGGTTGTCACTTTCTCTTTGTTTCCTCACAACTCAAATATGCAATGAAAAAATTAAATTCTCAATCTTACCTGCCATTACAGAAAATAATAGTGATGGAGGCCAAAGCTTTCACCCTCCAGCTGCCCCAAACGCCTCCTTTGCAGTTCAATACAACAGGTAAAAGTTGTCTTATTTCCTGAGGACTTTGAATGAGTCTGGAAGCTATCTCAACCGCAAATTATTCCCGGGGGTGGCAACCACGGTGTGTGCTTATAACATGCTTGAGTGACTCTCATCCTAGAGAGGCTTTGTGCTGAGACACACAAGAGGCAGAGAGCGCTCGCCTCTGTCCTTGCTGCACCTTTCAGAAGTCCCAGCATCTTCAGCAGGAGTGCAGATAGGCCCTGAATTTTAAAGCAGATGTCTTTGTTTTATTCCAGTCTGGCCTCTGTATGGTCTGTCATCCCTTTTTCTGCAGTTCTTCACATGGGTTTAATGCTTTCTCCGGTGGTGGGATATGCAGGAGCTTGTGTTTTTTTCAGATTTTCAGGCATTGCTTCTCTCAGAAGAAGGAAGGGTGGTTGCTCCTTCTGAGATACTTCAGAAATACCTGGGGTGCATGAGAGAGGTGAGTGCACAGGAGCTTGCGAGAGTGTGGTCAGCACCCTCTTCCCTAAATTTTTCTCTCCACCTTGCTTGTCAGAGGGAGGTGGCAAGAGCCCCTTCACCCTCATCTGCAGGGAGCAGAGGAGCACCTTCAGCCTTACCAAAGGGAAGGACTAAAGGGGCTCAGGCCTTAGCCTTACTTCTTGCATCTTGCCTTGTTGTTGCAGGACAACACCCAGCAGAGGAAATAAGCTGCTGCAGGGTGCAAGAGCTCGAGAAGATGCTGCAGGAGGAGCGGGAGTCAATGCTGGGCACCACTTTCTGCAGAGCTGTAGCCTGGCACTAACATCACCACCTGGTTTTGCCCTCTACCCCCCTGCAGTATTTCTTTGCCTGCCTTCAAGGCTTGTCCTGCTGCTTGAGCTGCTGGGGGTCCAGTGAGTGAGATGAATGGACGTTAATTAACGCCGAGCCCAAAGGGAAGGGAAATATTATGGGTAAAGGGATAGAGGTGCTGGGGAAGGTATTGGCGGCTGCCAGTGCTAGGTGCAGCTGGTTGGGACCATGTCATCTTGCTGAAAGGAAAGGTCTACATCAAGAGACTTGCTTCCTTAGACATCTTTAGAGAAAGTGGAAACAGAACACCCTCCATGGGGTGATTCACAGTGGGACCCACGGAGTGGGTGCGCAGTTCATGTGGGAAGGGCAGGGCGCTGCCAGCTCTGCCCGGTCTGCCTGGGGAGCGATGGCTCTACCCAGCCGAAGGCTGTGGCCTCTCTAAGGGCTGCTGCCACAGCGGCTGACGCAGGTGCCCTTGTGTAACAGGTACAAGGCCCTGCAAGCGGAACCCATCAATAACAAGGACAATGATTCACCTAGCTCAGAAGTGTTGCCAAGGTTAAGCCAGCCCAAGCCCCGCATCAAAACCACTTCCACAAAGGAAAAGCAACAGGTCCTTGTCATAGGTGACTCCTTCCTCAAGGGAACGGGGCACTGACACGCAGACCTGACCCACTGCTTAGGGAAGTCTGCTGCCTCCCTGGGGTCCGGGTTAAGGATGTGCTGAGAAAGCTCCCTGCCCTGGTACAGCCCTCAGGCTATTATCCATTGCTGACTTTTCAGGTAGGCGGTGATGATCTCACAGCTCAAGAGAGACTTCAGGGCCTCAGAACAACTGGTCAAGGGATCAGTAGTGTTCTCTATCCCTCCAGCTGCAGGCATTAATGGGGGAAGAAATAGGAAGGTCCACCAGATCAATACCAGGCTCTGAGCCTGGTGCCACCAGCAGGACTTCGGGTTTTTTGATCATGGGTGGGTTTACAGGAGCTCAGGCCTGCTGGTGACAGACAGGGTACACATCTCCAAGGAGGAAAAGGATCTTTGTGCAGGAGTGCTCAGGGCTCACTAGAAGAGCTTTAAACCAGATTTGAAGGAGGAAAGGGATAAAACCAGACTCACTGGAGATAAGCCTGAGAGCAGCACATCAATGTTTGTGGGACAGCGTGCTAGCAAGGTCCTTCGGTTTGCCATACCAGTGGAGGGAACACCAAGTGACAGCACAGGAATACTGATGAGCTGGGAGTCACAGTAGCGTCTGGGAACAGTCAGGTAGGAATTAGGCCTCTCCCCCCAAAAAGGTGATGGAATCAAACTAAAGTGCTTCTTCTCCAGTGCACATAGCATGGGCAACAAACAGGCAACTCCCTGCCCAGGGCTATTCAAAGGGCTCTCTGAAGCTCAGCTCTGAACTCATTTCACTTGAGAAGTGCCCTTTTTACAGCTACTTAAGTGAAGGTCCCCACTTCCCAGGGGCTTTCCTCGGTGCTTCATCATGGGCATAAAACATCAGAGCCGGTGGATTGGCCTCAGGGACATGGTGGGGAAACCTTTCCTCTGCTGCGAGGGCAGGAGGCATTCCCCTCCCTGCATTCAAGGTCCAGTTGGATCAGACTGCCTTGCACAGTCCTGGCCATGGGGAGGTCAGGAGCTGAAGTGGAGTTGCTGCTAACAGGCCTTAACACCAATCCCTGCAGGAGCAGAACTAGCCATTTAAAGGAAACGCTCAAAATAACCTCTTTCAGCAGCAAACAAAACTTTTCTGATTCCTTTCTTGCTCCATGCCTTCATTCTCCTCCCAGGAGCAAGTAAAAAGAAGTTTTTGGGTCAGCCTCCACGCTTCAGTTACTTAAAGCAGGAGAACATGATCCTGGAGCTGCTGTCCTTCATGGATCAAGCTGTGCTGGCCAGGCTCACAAGGCAGGAGTTGAGTACTGCTTGACACCACAGTCTGCCCCTGGAGAGACCCACAAGGAGAGGGGTGAGATCTGGTTCCCCATCCACCACTGGTCTGCGTGGGCATGTGCCAGCTGGTTCATCTTGCTGGGCTACTGCATGAACAACGTGAGATCCTCATGGCCAACACAAGGACAGTGGAACACGGAGCATCATCCTGCAAGACCCCAATGCTTCATTCACCAGCTGGGAAACCAGAGAGGAGCGCTTGGGAAAAGTTCTGCTGTGCCCAGATCTGATGACTGACGGCCCTCAGGTGTCCTTCGTGGTCTTCCCAAAGATGCTGTGGGTAATGTGGGCTGGGGGTAAAGTCAGTGCACAGGCACCGCTTACTGCAAGCCAGGGATGTGCCCAGCACCAGGCACTGACACTCACATATGGGTTTGAGGCTATACATCAGCCTGGGACAGGTATTCCTGGTCCCTGAGGCCTCGGCTGGGAGCAAGTCCAACCGCCATGGGCAGGACAGTGTAGGACACTGCTGAGCTGCAGCTGCTGGGATAACAGGCAGTAAATGTCGCATTGCCGGCAGCAGTGAGGGCTGAGTCTTTCATTCCAGATACAGGAACTCAGCTGCGTGCCCGTTCTTGTCCCTGGGCATGTGCCCAGCACATGCACCCCCCAGTGCATTCATCCTAATAATGCGGTGGGGTTTTGTCTGACACGGGTGGGAGCAGGGATGGTGTTCACCTGCAATCTCTGCTCTCCTCTTTATGTCCCTGCTCCTGCACCATGTTCGGGGACACCTGAGCAGTGCCAGAGCTTGGGGTGCCTCAGCCTACACATCACATTCCCAGCCTGGCTGTAAATTAAGATGCTGAAGCTCTAGGAGTGGTCTGGCTGCACAGAGCTCAGCGTGGGCGACTCTGCCTCCCTCTTGACAGGTAGATGAGCTTGCTCCAAGTCCCCCGCTGCCATGGCCAGACTGCTCTCCTGTACTGCAGCATAAAAGCCCACTGTGGGGTGCTGGCAAGGCTATTCTGCTGCAGGAGGGCTGGTGGAGCTTCCCTTTCCTCCCCAGCCACTGGTAAAGAGCAGTGATGGAGGCAGGAGTCCAGCTGGAAGCATACGACCTCTGCTGCCTGCTCCACTCCCATCCTGGGATGAGCTGCCAGGAGCAGGGTACCTGGCTCAGGCCTCTGTGGTCCATCACTTGGGCTTTTGTAGCTGTGCGAGGGCAGACCTGACCTTGTGGTCACTCAGTGGTCAAGTGTCCACTGGGTGTCTGACGTCTCCAGCCCTACTGCAGATGCTGCGCTCCTCTAGAGATTTTGCTTTTCTACCCTCACTGAGGAAAGAGGGGGTGTGTCTTTTCCAGGAGCGCCTGAGAGCAAAGGCAAGGAGACGTTTTATGCTTGTTTACAGCAAGGTGTTGAGGTCTGCCTCCACCCAACAACTGAAGGTTAAAGGCAGGCGCTCAGCTTTCCACTGCTAATGACAGAAAGTGCTATGTAAGTGCGAGAGAGCCTAATTAGGGATTAACGAGAAAGGAGCCTGTGGTTTTATTATCTGTTGGACATGAGTACCGTGGATGAGCAAGAGTTGCATTAGCTGCTTCCTGCTGAGTCCTTCCAGCAGGAAAGTCCTTAGCAGACTTTCTGCATCATTTAAAGCCAGGAGGTAGAGGAGGGTGCAAGAGACAAGGAGTGGTGGGTTTTGGTGTCCTCTGCTGCTGGCTGGGACAGACCCCAAACCTGTAGCCCCGTGTGGACTACAGACTTTGGGGCAAAGACCTTAGACTCTACCATTGGGTCTGCCACTGACCAGCAGCGTGTGTCACCTCTTGCTTCTGAGGTGGTTCAGCAGGACTGAGGACATCCCCTGGGGAAGCACTGCTGCTGAGGACACACGCCACACTGTGTCACAGACCCTTATTGCTGGTGAGCAGAAGCTCCAGCCCCAGGAGAGTCTGTTTGGTCACAGTTGTCCCTTTTCCTCAGCCTGTGCCTGGTGGCAGGCCACAGCACATCAGCAGAGTGTCAGTCTGGAAGCAAATAGCACAGGTATTGGCTTCTGTGAACGCCAGAGCAGAGCCCCCTGCTTTGGGACCAGCCCTCTGCTCCACTCCAGCCTGAATCTGATAGCAAGGGATGCTGGATGCGATCGGATTGTTGACTGTTAGATAAAGCCAGGAATAAAACCAGGGAGGTTAAATACTTAGTCTTGAATTAGCTTCATCATTCCCAGGTGTTGCATAAAAGCTATTAAAGTTATTACAGGACATGCTGGATGCTTGCACAGCAGGAACTACAAATATAGGTAGAATGATCCTTGTCATAAATATCACTCAAGCCATCTCAACAGCCCTCTTTGCCATCACGATGCTGCCCGCAGCCAGCCTGGCTCAGCGATGCCAAGCTGTTGGCAAGCAGCAGGTACATTTGATGGAAATGGCTACTTCTCTTTCTAAATAATATGAGGCTTGCATTGCTTTATGATTAGCAGATCCCTGAACATTTCTCAAGGCGAGAAAACCCCCGACGTGGGGCAGACCTGATCTCTCTGGGTCCTCTCGGTGGAGCTGTTGCTGCAAGTGCCACTAGGAACCAGAGACCAGGGGTTAAAAATCGCTGTGCAGGAAGCCCACTTACACATGCATGTGTCAAGTCTATTAATAACGTGCTTCATACTGTACTTTGAATGCTTTACTTAACAATCCCTCTGCATTTTGCCACTCAGCCATTGCAGTCACATCTAGGTCCTAAAGTTATTGGACACTCGTTTTGTAAGATCATGGCCCAACTCTACCCATCTCTTGCCATGTGATAGCAAGATGCCTTTGTAACCAAGCACGTGGACTTCCTAAGCCTTCTGTGTTGACACAGCATGCAGTTAGGTGCTTTTGTTGCTCTACTAACCAAACCAGGCACCTTTTCCAGTGACAGACCATTGCACCCCTAGGTATAAAGTCCTTTGGTTATCCCTGGTCTGCCAAAAGCTCTGACAGACCCAGTTTGGAAATGAACCCAGCTTTGAGCTAGGTCTCTCCAAATCCTAATCCTCCCATCCCGTCCTGCTCTGCCACGTCTTCCTCAGCAGAGACGATGATTAGAAAGGAGGACCTTACCCTCCTGCACTGGCAGCAGTAGGCAGAGCAAAGAAGTCGCACTGAACCTGGAGTGCTTCCAGGGCCACTGAAGCTCACTGCGTCACTTCTTCAGTCGATACAGCAGGAAGTCATCGAAAATAGAAGACAGTGGAAATAAATAAATAGCAAGGCATACATTCACACCCTTGGCAGAAGCGTTTCGTTTCCCAGTCCCCCGTGCGCCCACAGGAGGACAGCCGCTGCTTATTAGACAGGTTATGTAATTGAAGCGGTCTATATTTATCAGGAGTGTGTGGCGTACACACCTCGAGGGTCAGATGCCTGGCAGTTTGGAGAACATCAGCTCCCCTAATGAATCAGCAGGGAGAAGGACCTAAAAATACGACTCGGCTGTAGAAGGGCATCATCAAGTTGCTCAGGGAGCCAAGGTCAGGGAGCCCTGATGTGCCTTTCCAGCTCTGGCTGGGGTTGTGATGCTATGCTCAGATGCTCATTGCCTCTGAAAAGGCAGGATCCACGCTGCGCTAAGCCTCCTTTCACACTTCTGCTGTGGTGCTGGATGTTGAACCAGTGCCTAAAGGAGGAGAAAGACCCCTGATCCATGCCATAACCACCATATTGTAAAGACAACCTCCTTTTTGGGCTGTTCTCCCTCTGAGCCAGGCAATTCAGAAATTGAGCTTGTCCAGCTCCTGCAGGCAGGGTGCTGGGCTCACCTGCCTGCTCTGGATTTCAGCTTTGTGACTTAGGGCATCCTGTATGGAAGGAGCATAAAGGTTGGGGATGGCCCGGGCTGCAGTTTTCTCACTTCCCATGTGAGGTCATCAGCCATGCAGAAGGCAAGCGATGACCATCTAAGCCTGCACAGGTCTTATCAGTGCACCAGGCAGTTTCCATCCCCCTTTCTGGATGGGTGGGGCTGGAGAGAACCACCCCATTGCTCCACACAGGATGGGGGAATCCACCTCCAGTGTGTGGGATGGCATCCAAGTGGCACTCAGGTGAAGTGATCTCAGCAGCTACTGACTTGGCATGCAACAGTTCTTCCATCACCTCATCCTCTTTTAGCCTGCCTGTGCCTTCTGCAGCCCAGTGCCACGCTGGTCTGCACTGGGAGAGCCCTCAGATGACGTTTCTGCTACATGGGGAGAAACCTGAACATGAGTGGGATGTATCCTTCTTTCTAGGGTGTCGTACCACTAAAACCGTTTGATTTCATTCAGGGGTCAGGCCAGTCCCTGGCTGCTACCAAATGCGGAGGCTGGTCTGCACCACCTGCGCTGAGCTCTGCTATGGGTGCTGGTGAGACATGTGCTTCATGCCTCCTCCTCAGCCTGGGTTTGCCTTGATCCTTTGTGGATGTCTGTCTGTCAGCATGCTCAGCTGCTCAAACATCTGCAGTCAGCTGGGGCTTGCTCACTCCAGGCAGAAGATAGCTTGCAGGAGCTGCCTGAGGACAGATATGTTAGGGGGGTGTTGCTGAGGAGATTCGCCTGATTCACCTGCTTCTGGGTCGCCTTGGAACTGAAAGCCAATACGTATCCTGCTCTCCCTTTTGCTCAGAGATCCCACTGTGTCCTTCTGACAAGGAAACAGGAGGAGACTTTGTCACTCTCCTGCAAACTGCAAGACCTGAAGAGGGCTCCTGCCAGGCATTGCCCACCCACAGGTGAAAGCAGCCCACCCCAAAACTGAGGGAAGACTTGTCTCCATCATGCTTGGCGACCAGTCTTCAGGAGCAGCAGAGCTGCCCCACGCTCTCCCAGCTGCTGTTGGAGCAGAGAAGATCCAGCACACCAGCAGTGGCCCATGGTCACCCCACGTCAGGCTGGTGAGCAGCCAGCTGGAGGGGTGTTTCTGCTGGTTTACCTGAATAAAGATGGTTAATGAGAGCTGTTTTTAGGAAACTGGAACAGGTGGAAGGAAAAACCAGATAGCCTCTGTTTTCTTTGTTTCTACTGTTACAAGTAATTCGTTTGCGTGCAGTGCCTGAGAGCACAGCTCAGTACCCTGGTTTACCCAGAGCAGTATAGGCAAAGCGTGTCCTTACCCCATAGGCCTTATGGTATGTTTGTGCAGCGTCCATACATGTCACTTACCTTTTTAAGACCGTAAATACCACGCCCCGGACCGAATTCTGCCTTCCTGTAGACCTGGTGGAGGACCTGCCTGCCAGAGGCAGAGAGCAGAGCCTGGCCACACAGCCCGTCATGCAAGGCTGGCGATCACCCTGATGGCTGAGCATCCCTGTCACATCCCTAGGAACACCTTTGGTCCTTGACTTCACAGGCTCAGCAGCCTGCCCCACAAAGAGCACCATGCTAAAGGGGGCCCGGATGGGCACGTGCAGCTCTAAGGCCTGTCCTCCACTTGAAATAAAGTAAAACTGTAGAGGGGTAAATTGCACAGAGGCACTGAGTCAGTCCCCCGTCACAGCCAGGGTCGATGTCCCTCTCAGTGGGGTTCGCAGAGTGCTGGTACCGATTCCAGTATCGTAATCCCAGGGGCTCGCTCTGACCCACCCGGAGCAACCACGCTTTGTTATGGTCTGGAAAAGTTTGATCAGAAAGAGCTTTCTCGTTGCTATTTTTGTGTATTTCTGAAGAATAGCTCTCCCATGAATGTCAGAGTGGAGATTACCTACAGGAGCAGTAGAGGTTCCCAACTGCTACAGCTAGCGTTAATTAAGACCTGAAAGGAGGATCCTGCTGAGCTGTGGAGCAGCGGCGTCTTGGGGGCAGTGCAGGCGGAAGGCAGAGAGAAGAGAGGGTCTGACAGTTCAGGGGCTGTCCCAGGACAGAGGAATGCAGCCAGGCACCAGCACCGGCACCGGCACCGGCACCTTCTTGGTACTCCACAAGGAGCTCTGTAGGTGCTGGGCACAAACTAGGATCCTGCTTACCACCTGAACCACTTCTGGTGCCATTCTGGAGATGCTGTCAGCCCTGGCGGGGAAGACAGACCCCTGGATAAGGACTGGGAGTTCAACAGCAGCGGTCACGTCCATGCTCTGAGCCTGGGGCGCTGGGTAAGGTGTTTGTCAGTTTGCAGTGTCGGTCTCACCTTCGCGCTAAACCTTAGAGGTTCTAACATAAACCACAGTAGATGTTCCTCCCCTCACACTCTTATTTCTGTCTGTGGGGTCTCTGTGGTCACTGCAAAGTCCATTCTTGCCACTGGTGGCACTGGAGCAGTTCTTCTGGGCTATCACTGGCCAAGCACCTGGGAGCCAGCTCCCCTCTGCTCCCAGCAATATCACCAGCTAAGGCTCGGAGACCCAGCCCTCGCCACCACGTGGAAGCACTGGTCAGCCCTGGCCTGTCTGGGGTGAGGCTGTGTCCCACGAGGACTGAAGAACAGGACTGATTCAAACAGAGCTGCGGAGCTGGGCTGCCCCTGCATATTGAGCAAGGTAATTCATTTGTAAGAGTTGGTCCTGGCAGAGATTTCCGCACACATTTTTCTGCTCCCCTCAGTTGTCCCTGCAGATAACTCAGCTGCCGCAGCAGCTCCTCCTTCCCTGGCCTCATGTCCCCTGGACTGCCTGGCGAGGCACATCCCTCTCCTGCAACAGCTGCTGAAATTGCTTTTTATTTTTAAACCCCGGACACAAAAGCCCTACCTTTACCATTCGCCTGCAGCCCCAGCAGCTCCTCGTATCCTCGTTAAGCAGCCACTGATCATCGAGTGAACCTGACAGGCGCAAAAGACAGGGGCAGACGCAGCCAGCCGGGGGGTCCGCAGCTGGTCCTGCCTCCCTGCGGCTGCAAAACATGGGGGGGCCTTTCCCTACCAGGTGGAGAGAAGGGCTGAGGGAGCCCAGAGGAACGGTGAGCTTGTGCCTTTTGGGGGCTGGTGGCTGCAGGGACTGAGCTCACCCCAGCCTTGCCAGATTTTCTACTGACAAACAACGATAATAGTTCTTCCAAGGGGGTTAATGGGATGGGAAAATGGCAAACTGGATTATGGGCCATGCAAGTTTATTTTCCTCTTTGGAGCCACTATTTAAACAATTATTTATTTATTTTTAATCTCTGTGGCCCATGCTCTGAGGGATGATGTCTTCAGAGCAAGAGGACCACCGGCCCTTGGTCAGCTGGGTGCAAGGAAATGTCCTCAGGCTATCAATTTGGTGGCAGCCTGACCCCCAGAGCAGGCTGCTTCTAAAGAAGTTTCGGTGAGAGAGATGGATCGTGCAGGGACATTGGTGCAGCACCCTGTCCAGCGCAAAGCCCACTCCGATTGCTCTGTGAGTGCCCAGGTGTTCAGAAATGTTTGGACTTGATGTGTTGAGCTTGTGTTTTGGCGGAGACTAGCTCCCAGCTGATTTCTCCAGCCACCACACTTGCTAGAGTCTTGCAGTGGAAGGGATACGTGGCATTTTGGAAGAGAGTGTGCAAAGCCCAGTACTTGCAAAGAGGGGATTGCATTGGGAAACGGCAATCCCAGTGATGGGAGGGTGCTTGCAGGCAGGAATCACACCTGTGCTGTGGTGATGGGAGAAAACACAGTCACTGGTGCTTGTTTTGGGGCCAGGAACCTGCTTTCTGGAATATACTAGAGCTGGGCCTGCAGCAGAGTTCCAGCTTGACAAGGATGCTCAGGAGTCCCTGCTGGATGCACTTCACCCCGAGACAGGCACCAGCTGATACATAAATTAACTTTTTTCCCCCTCAGCTTTCAGAAAAGGCTCCGTAATTGCATAAAGTTTTAGTAGAGCTCCTGTCTCGACTAAATTTCTTCAGGCATCACTAATGAAATTGAATTTACTGGCATGACAAGTGTCTTTCTTGTCTCGCCCACAGCTGTTACGACTGCTGCTTGGGCTCCAGCGCCGCCTCTTCTGTCCTTGGGCTCCAACCATGACAGGCTCAGTCTTGTGCAGGGACCTGCTGCAGGACCCCTGGGCTGCCTCTGCTGGTGTGAGAACTGAGGGGCAGGCCAGGGATCAGCCCATCCTGGGTTTCATTTCTGCAGATAGCTCAGGTGGCCACAGAGCGGTCCCCTGTCATCCTCCTGTCCAGGCCTGGTGGACAGAAGCAATAATAGATGTTGGATGCTGCAGGAAGAAGCAGAATTTAAATTAATTCCCCTTCCTTCTCAGTAATAAAAATATTTCTCCCCTAAGAGTCCCTTGGTTAATTGATCCAGCAATTGACAAATCAAGGATGGGAATGAATAAAATTCAATAGAAACAGATGAAAACAGCATTATGTACCATCTGATGCAGTCAGCGATGTCATGCAACGAAATGGCTGCAGAAAAACAGGGTCTTGAGCTGGAGAAGCCTTCATTAAGATGTGGCAAGGGTATTATTAAGTAAAAGAACATTGATTTTGTTTGAAAGATTTGACCATCCAGATTAAATATAATTTCAGTAACGTAATCTCAGTAGTTGCTTTAAACGTCAGCCTCACTTCGCTACATCTGCTTGCTGGGGTTGCTGCTCTGAAATGAAAATGAAAACTTCATTCTCCGTCATCCATTGTTCTCCGTTAGCAGCTTGATAAGCTGCACTCATCCAGGGAAAAATTAGCATATGGGTTTCCCATAGGGAATAAGGTGTGCCAGAAAGGCCCGTGTATATAAAACATATGTGACGGTAACAAAACAAGTAATTTACAAAGAGAGAAGCAGCCAACACACAGGGTATTTCAAAGCCAGAAATCGCTTTGAACTCTGGGCTTTTATAGGAGACTTGGAAATCGGGCCAAATTCTCTGCTGCTGTTAACACGTGTAGCTCTGCTGGCTTCAGCTCAATGTCCTTGGAAGCTGAAGCCCCTAACCCAAGTCCAGTCTGACAAATTCTGCTAAAGAGCTTTTTTTTTCCTAGGTCCCAGATGTCCAGATCCAGTGACAGCAATGCCTGCACAGGGCTGCCATGGGTGTGTGGTTGTTTGGCTGGAGAGAGGTGGCACACAGTGATGCCCCCCATAGCTCATCAGAACGTGCTTCAAGATTGGGGAAAAGCACCACCAAACGTGTAACCTTACTGCATTGTCGATGCAAGGGTCCTCACCCAGGTGGCTGTTCCCATAGCAAAATGGTACATGACACCGCTGGTCCCAACTGGGAGCATGGGCACAGTCCCAAAGAGGCATGAAACTCATGTCACCCAAACTTCAGAGGAGTTGGGGATATTGTCCCCTGGGGAACTGTGTGGGAAGGAGGAGAAGAGGTGAATCTCTGCTGGAGCCGTAGAGCCAAAACCCAAAAATACATAGTGTGAGAGCTCTGTGCTGCCTACAGGGCAGAACTGCAGCCAGAAATTCAGCACAGCAAGTGCAAGAGGTGCTCTTATTGTCTGACAGACAAACCTTGACCAAATCCTTGCCTGTGTCCACCTGATCCCCAGGCACCTACTCTGCTCCCAGAGGAATTTTCCAGCCCTGCTCTCTCCCGCCCCTGGGATGAGAGCCGCAGCCTGCAGACAGCTATGAAAACAGGGGGTGCCACCAGACAGGAGGGACCGTGGGCTCAAAAGTAGCTGGGAACACATCAGCAGGACCAAGGTAAGATTGGAGAGTTTCAACACAATTATTCCTGCACCTCCCGAGTCCAGCAGGCACGGAGAAGGCAGCAGTGCCGAGAGCAGGTGGCTGAGCACATCGGTGGCATAGCTCTGCTACAGGAGCACAACAAAAGGCGTCAAAGCCATTTCCTTGTGAACCAGAAGTGTCCAGACACAGCTGAAGGCACCGAGCCACTTGACTGTAATGGAGTCAATTTTCTCCTTCAAAGTGCAGCATATGAACATTTTATAGCCAAGCGCCAGCAGAGCTGTTTTTTCCCGTGCCAGCTGTTGAAAACCGTTTCTGTGGCTCCCTCGCCAAGCCTTTGTCGGCTATCCTGCAGCTACCGTTTCCTTGCCTGCTCGAGCACTTGGGAGCTGAAAGGCAAAGAAACAGAAAGCCACTCTGCTCTGACTTTGGGGCCAGGAGGGAGTCCTGTACAGGTGAGGTCTGGCCAGGAGATGGAGAGAAGGAGCAGCGTGCACAGCCCTGTGTGGCAAGGCTCAGCCTGTGTTCCTCCAACGTGAGGTCTGCTCCATGCATCACTTGCAGGGGTGTGCTGCAGCAAGAAGGAGCTGGCTGGCTGTGTAGTGAGCAAAAAAGCAGGGGAGTGCTTTGCCCCAGGATGCTGAGGACATCAAAAGCCTCATAGGGATCACAGAATAATTTTGGTTGGAAGAGGCCTTTAAGATCATCAAGTCCAACCATTAACTCAGCACTGCTGAGTTACCACTAAATCATGTCCCTCAGCACTGCATCTGTATGTATTAAATACCTCCACCACCTCCCTGGGCAGCCTGTTCCAGTGCTTCACAACTCTCTCTGTAAAGAAATTCTTCTTGATTTCCAGCCTAAGCTTCCCCTGGCACAACTTGAGGCCGTTTCCTCCTGTCCTGTCACTTGTTACATGGGAGAAGAGATTGACACCTTCCTCGCTACAACCTCCTTTCAGGTATTTGTAGAGAGCGATAAGGTCTCCCCTCAGCCTCCTCTTCTCCAGGCTAAACAACCCCAGTTCCCTCAGCTGCTCCTCACAGGACTTGTTCTCCAGACCCTTCACCAGTTTTGTTGCCCTTCTCTGGACACACTCCAGCACCTCCATGTCATTCTTGGAGTGAGGGGCCCAAAACTGAACTGAGTATTTGAGGGGCAGCCTGAGCAGTGCCAAGTACAGGGGGACAATCCCTTCCCTCCTCCTGCTGGCCACACTATTGCTGATACAAGCCAGGATGCTGGTGGCCTTCTTGGCCACCTGGGCACACTGCTGGCTCATCTTCAGCTGCTGTCGACCAACACCCCCAGGTCCTTTGCCACTGGGCAGCTTTCCAGCCACTCCTCCCCAAGCCTGTAGAGTTGCAGGGGGTTGTTGTAACCCAAGTGCAGGACCCAGCACTTGGCCTCGTTGAACCTCAGACCATTGGCCTCGGCCCATCGATCCAGTGTGTCCAGATCCCCCTGTAGAGCCTCCAGACCTTCAAGAAGATCAACACTCCTGCCTGGCTTGGTGTTGTCTGCGAACTTACTGAGGGTGCACTCGATCCCCTCATCCAGATCATGATAAAGATGTTAAAGAGAACAGACGCCCATACTGAGCCCTGGGGAACACCACTGGTGACCAGTCACCGGCTGGATTTAACTCCATTCACCACCACAGCTCCATGGAGTAAGTGCTCCTGCATCAAATATAGGGCTTGACATTCAGGGCATGGATGAGGCACAAACACCTGCCTCCCCTCACAGTTGGTCCCAGGGAATGTCCAATGGAAATACAAACACAACCTTCCTCCAGGAAAAATGAAGAAGAAGAAGATAGAAAGAAAACATATTTGTGTTGGTTGGGCGAGTCTGGTAGCTTAAAAAAAGCCGCAGAGCACAAAGAGGAAAATATACACAGAAAGCAAAATATAGGAGCTTTTGTGTGATGCCAGCAATTTTCCTTTCCTCCGCTGAGAAAGGAGCTGCATGAATGTGCGCTGTTACCATTTGCTCTTTCAAACAGCTGAGTCAAATACCAGCTAAATTACAAAGAGCCGTACGGAGACAGGAAGGACACGTAATGACAATATTTTGTCATTCCTCCCTCAGACTAGATGGATGTGGAAAGCGAGAAGAAAAAAACATTGCATTAGGGTTTTGATAGCGGTTGTTAAATGAAATGTAAAGGTTATTTTTAAACCCCAAACCCTGGGTGCTCCAAGCATGAACAGCCTAGCAAATTATCCAGATTTTTCCATTTTCTTAATATTGTTCCTATGGATGTGTTTACCACGTAGGCAGGCATTGCAACCTTAAATTAAAAAAAGGGAAAGGCAGAAGAACAAGCATTTTGCTGGCTACACAGGCAAAATACAGACCCCCAGAGCAACAGCTGGAATGGATAGTTCATCGCCAGCACACCTTGCTCTGGGATAAGAGCAGCAGTGAGCAGCACCAGGATTTGGAGTATCCCATGGACAGGTTCAGCTCTCAGCGCTTCAGGTCTTCAACCCTGAATACAACCCTGCAGCAGATACCGAGTATTCAGAGAAGGAAATGTGACTGGTGGTGTCCAAACTCAGCCCAAAAGCCGCTGTAATGGTTCTTGTTTACTTTGACAAGACAACACCCCGTGCAGGCAGCAGGCCTGGAGGCAGCTGGAGCAGGCAGGCGGGAGGCTGGCAGGATTTCTGGAGAAATCCTGGCAGACTTCACACCAGAGTTCATAGGAAGCTCCTATATGTCCAGTTTCTGGTCACTGGTTTTGCAGAGTTTAGGTGGGACTCAGCAGTGCCTAGACCTTGCCCTGTCTCACTGAGGAGCTGTGGTTTTCATCCAGGAAAAGGGAAGAAAAGGGCTTCTCGGTGCTCAAGCCAGAAAAGTCAGCCTTAAGATCAATCCACCGAGCCTAGTGGAGTAACCCTGCAGACAGAGGAACCATCAGACTGTCCTAGCCCAACCGCCGCAGCCACAGGGCTGACCTCTCGCTTGCATCCCAGCATGCAGGTATTCAACACCAGCTGCCTCTTCTTCTGCCACACGGGGCTGCAACCTTATTTTATATCAGCTCCTCAAGAGTGACTTGTTCTAGACCCTCCTGTCCAGCTGTGTCTTCTTCTAGGACTTCTCCCTCTCCCCCGTTATTTTTTATCTGGCAGGGCTGGTCCAATAACTGAGCAACTCATTTGTTGCTTGAGATCATCTGCCATTTCATCTGCATCATGGTCACAAACCAGTTGTGATCTCTTCAGTGTGTTTAGGGCTTGAACTAAACTTCCTGGCAAGATTTTATTCGCTAAAACCTTTCCGTAATTTGCAATACTTTCTTTTGCAAATAAACAGTAGTTCATGTGGCAGAAGGTGAGCGTGGAGGAGAGTAGTAAAGGTGTTTGTTGGACACAGCGGTCGTTTTCCATAGGGAGCAGAGATTGTGTTCACTAGCATCCCTGTCTGAGTGCTGCAATATGGTCGTTGGTTTCGGGTTTTGCTGACCTCGAGCTTAGTACCAAGGCCTGGTTACAACATAACCTCTTTCCAGTTAAAGGCTTTTCTTCTCATTTCTGAAGAGTTCAGCACTGCAGGATCAGGGCAGGGATGCCAAGCTAAGTCTACGTAGAGAAGCTCCAGCTTGCTCATCCTTCCTGGGTTAATGTGGCATTATGTGGCATTCCAGTTGTGATATTGTCACCTTATTATTTTTGGTGATACTCACCATGAGCATCATACATAGCAGCAGTCATACTACTGCTGTGAGAGCTTGTGGAGCAGTGTGTGTTGCCAGTGACACACAAGCAGCTCCCTCTCTTCACAGCCTAAATATTTACTGTCCCTTGCAAGCTTCCCCTGGGTGCTGCCATTCGTCAGGAGCAGTGAGGGAAGGAGGATGCTGCCATCTTACACAGAATGGGTTGCCCATCTGTATGCTGTCCATGGCTGTGGTCACAGATATCAGATATGGGATCCTTTGAGGAACACCAGGGGAAAATGGTGAACCACAAGGAGGTTCAGAGGAAAAGGTTGAAGGCTTCCCAGCAGCTCTTCTTGCTTTGATTGAGTGAGAAACTGTGATAGCACCCCCATGTCCACAGTGCTCTGTTGCTCTTGCTCCATCTCACGTTCTTCTGTCCCGGCATGTGCGCACCAATGACTTGCTGCACTCATTTGAGCTGTGCACTGAATGATGATGAAGTGACATTGTCATGGCAACACGTGTGGATTTCCTGGCTGCCTAGCAACCTGATGCAGGCTGATGTAAGATGTGTGCTTGTTTCCTCCACTGGCTGCGCTCCTTTGATGTGTCTGTGAGATTTTGGGTTGGTTTAGTTGAGTTTTTTCATCTGTTGGATGTGCTGTGACATCAGAATGATGAGAATGTTGGTTTGGTGTGCACAGAGGGGAAGAGACACAGACTACCTCCTCTGAGAGCCCTCATCCCAGGCACTGTCTTTCTTAGGGGCACTAATATACCCAGTTCACTTCTAGAGGCTTGATAGTACTTAATCTTGTATTTATTGTAACTTCTTTGTGTAATATAGACTCGATGAGACAGGAAGATGCCTTTAAGTGATTTTGTCTCAAGCTATCCCTCTTGATTTTTGCGTTGGTCTTACCAAAGGCACAATATTTTTGTGCATGGGGCAGCTGTAAACAAGTCTGGTTTTCCTCACAGCATCACAGCTCAGTGCTATAGGGAAACCTGCAGGACTGATTTTTGTGCAGACCAGGTAGCCGCAGAGCTGACTGACCCATTAGCTGTTTCATGGGTCATCTCCACTATGGCAAGACTAAATCCTTGTCTACAGTCCCATTGAATCTCTGTACACAGTGTGAAACAGTAAAAGTCTGTAACATCCTTCTTGCTTAAAGGAGTGTTTCTTTATATTGAAGCAGAAGAAGGTCTTTACAGTGATGGTTGTGACTTCAGTCTCTGCTGATGGCCGGGTGGTCAGGATCTCAGAGCACATGTCTGCTAAACACGTCTCAGTTCTCTGGCAGCGAGGACCCAGGTAAGATGCTAGAGGCAGCTCATAAGAAGCTTTCATTGCATCAGTCTTCTCCTTAGTTTCTTGCTTTGGAAAATATGGCCTTCAGTCTCAGGAAGAAAATTAGCACTTTAATAGCTAGTGACCTTAATGGAAGACATTCATTCAATTAGGGTCAAATGCTCGGCCTTTTGGAAAGCTCTATTCAGCTGGCTGTGCTGCAGGGTGCGTGGAGACAGCTCTTGTAAGCCACAGAGGGTGAAGCATTCATCTCAGCACACGTGCTGGGAGAAGGGTGGCCGAGGGACCTACTCCAGTCAGTGTATGCGCAAATGAGGCAGAACAGATCTCATACAGGAAAAGCAAAGTTCTTCAGGTTCCTTCATTATCTTGGGCTAGTAAAGGTGAGAAAGACAATCCCAGGCTGTCATGGGGAGCTTTGTCTCTGGCCTCTTTCCTAAGGTCACGATGGGCCTTCAATCATTTGGACACCGGTGGCGTACATCAGCTGGAATATCATTTGGCAATTAAGATCAACAATTCAAAGCAGGAGATGCTGAGTTAAAGCTGGGGAGTTAACATCATTCAGCAAGTCCTTCCAAATCTACTGCACTATCCATTTCCCCCTGCGTGATGCCTTGCTTGTCCCATGTAGGTCAATGGAAGATGGTGAAACACTTCTGGTGATGGTATGTATGGCCCGAGGACAGAAGCAACAGCCTATGAGACAGCCTGGTGGAGGGAAGGGACAGCAAGCCCTTAATGGACCAGAATCTGCATTATCAGAGTAGCACAGAGGGATAGGGCAACCCCGGGGGTGACCAGAACCACCTCAGTCAGTCGGTTGACTTTGTTCAGTGAGGGATGGAGCCGGAGGTAAGGGCCTCCTGCATGTAGACTTTTGCCTGTAATGTTTTGTGCTATATAAGATGAGAAGATTGGGCACTTGGTCAATTATGCATCCATCCATTTTATCATTCATGAGCAGACATTACCTGAAGTGGTTCGCGAGAGGTGGAGGGACTATGTGTCTGTGGAGTATAAAGGGGAAAGAATCCCCCGGCTCAGCCAGGAAGTTCATGCTTGTCCCAATAACTCCAAAATCTAAGAAGTGCTGATCATAATAAACAAATAAGAAAAACAAAATAAATTATAAATAAAAAACATTGCTGTCAGGTTTCATCAATATGGCATTGCCAACTCTGCGATGAAGCGTTTTAAAAGCGCCAGAAGAGATTTGTATCCCAGATTTCCCATCATCAGGTCCAAGAGATGCAGATAAAGAAATCATAAGGAGATTGATCGGAAGGCTTTTATCATCCCAAAGACAAACTGAATGGCTGTATAACTCACTTCTCAAACACACGGGGTGTTATTTAGAGACAGCAGTCTCCCAACAGCTTTTCCATGTGATCGATGGTAGCAAAAAGGTATCTGTCACTGTTTGGCTTCAGGCTTTTCACACAAACCCATGTTTTATACTGTTTGCTCAAAGAAAATAATTACTTCAAAAAAGCCTTTATTTATTTGCCAATAAATTGCACGGAACCTGGAAAACGAACACATCAAACTGGTGGTGCTTTTTCCCAAGCCACTCGGCTGCAAGTTCCCAAGATCTGATGCCAGCAGGGCAATCAGGCCCAGTGGTCAAATGGTTAAGCCTTGCCCTGAAGCAGACCCTTCTGGCATATCCCTTTTTGATATTTTTCAGGGAGTGCCATCACACAGAAATCTCCTCCTGTGAAGTCTGTGTTCATGGATTATGGAGAAAAAACTAAAAGAGCCTTTCTAGATGACTGCTTGTCAGGTGCTGTGGACGTGCCAACGTAAACAGAATTATTGTTGTCGCCTAAGACGTGCCTAGGAGAGGCTGTGGCAGGCAATTAAAAAGCCTCTGCAATGTCATACAGGTGGCCATCTGGATAGCACAGCTCTTCCTCCTCTCATCCCATGCCCACCACTTCTCCTCTCAATAGCTCATGAGTGGAGAGACTCTCCCTTTCTCTCTATTTTTTTTCTTTAAATTTGTTCTTTCTCCTTTTGGACGCTAACAAATTGCATTTATTGTTTCCTTTCCATCCTGTTCTGTCCTGTTTGGTCAAATCATTTCTCTGAGGGAATATATCTGCAGTGGTAGCTCCACTCTACTCACGTATCTGCCCCAGGCCCAAGGCTGTATGGCTCAAGGGTAGGGGTAGTTGGACTGCTCAGCACTTTCTTCCTGATGAAATATTTTTGGCTGGAAACTTCCTTCTCAACAAACATAATTTTTTGCCAAAGAGCTGGCATGTCTGTGAAAAATGTAGCTTTTCCATCAAAAACCTCAAATGACTGGAAGCAATGTGGTAGAGAACAGGTTTGTAACCAACCCCTTGGGAAGTTCTCCCAATATGTATGAACCTGCCTGAATGGCACCTCTCGCGAAACCTGTGTGCCTCTGGCAGCGGCTTGTCTCTCCCTCCTCCTGCTGAGCAGTGGGAGCAAGGAAGGATGCAGCCCTGGCCACCAGCTTGGTCAGCTCCTTGACACGAGGCCACCAGATGGGTTTGGCTCCTGGCTTGGTTCTCCTTGGCTTCTCCTCTGCCTCTCACCATGGCCCCACTGCAACCACAGTGTTTGGTGCCCATTTACAGTAAGAGCCGGAGTGAAGGTGGGTTTTACTAGTCCCAGAGTCATCTCCAGGAAGAGCTTATCCTCTCTCTTAATGGTGCTAAGGTAGCACAGGCGTTGCATCAACGAGGACTGAAAACCTAAGGTGGTTTTCAAACCGGCTTGACCCCAGCCACCAGTATTAGATTCTTCTTGCAGGCTGCAAGTACAAAAACTCTGCATGACGCTTGGATTTTAGTATTTTTATTTTAATTTTTAATATTTTGCAAGCACAAATGACTCTTTAGCTGGGCAAACGCCACCTCGCCCTCATGTTTCTTAACAGGCACAAAACCCCCTGGGTGTCCGCCCCAGCGAGAGGGTGAGCTGCGTGCGTTCCGCACATCCCACCGCTCACAGCTGTGCCACCCCATATAAAAACCTCTGAGCACTCGGGAGGGCAAGGAGGTAAGAAAGCTTGACTTGTTTACAACTGCTCTTCTGCTGGCTGTTGCGTTTGGATGGATGATTTATTCTTTTCTGCCTAATTGCTTTGTTTCCCAGCCCATTCACAGAAAATCCGGGAGCAGCACCAGTCTGCCTCCCCACTGGGAGTGGAAATAACAGTGCTGGCAGATGACATTTGCAGTTATTTTTTAGGGAAGGTAATTACTGCTTTTATTTTTTTGCTTATGTAAGACGGGGAAAAGTCTCTCTGTTTACAGATTGATCTGTTTGCCTTAGTTTTTCACCCCATTTGATTGATTTCCTGGAAATCCAACACAACTAGCTTTGTGGAGGAGAGACCTCTTCCACGCTTTTGGCGTCACGCTCATCCAAGTAAAGAGGGAAATGCAACCCCAGGGAAAGGGCAGGGAGCAACCTCCACCGTGGGGGCTGAGGCTGTTCTTACCTCTGCACTGCCCACACCATTAGCCCTCACTGTCTGCGCTGGGTGACTACAGCTCCTTAGGCTCTGCTTCTTCCCTCTTCCCTCCTGTGGGCGACAACACATCCTAGAGACGGCACTGCAGAAGCTGTTTGACTCCTTTACACAGAGGTTGAGCTGAGGGACAGGATATATGTGGATATCTGTGCCAGCTCCCAGCTATCTTGTGGTTTGGGTTTGAGGAAGACATTCATTTTCTTCAATGTTGAATTTTTTTCTCATAAACATAACACGGGGATTTTCTGGCATTTGGCAGGGAAGCATTTGCTATTGCTGTTGCTACTGTTATCGATACTGATATTGCCACTATTACTTACTACTTGTTGAGTAAGAGGATGAGCTAGATGATGATGACCCTGGCACAATAGGTGTTGGGTGTCTGTGCAGCCCAAGGACGGGCCCTGCCCCGGTGCTCACAGCCTGTGGGAGTGCCATGGAGCACAGCCAAATTGCCCTGGCAGGTGCCGCCAGGGTCAGAGGGGAGCTGCCAGAAATGAGCACCGGCAGGAGCTGTGGCCTCCTGGCCAAGGTACGTGATACAGAAATGTAAGTCATGAATGAGCCACCCTGGGTAAAAAAGACTGGCCTGATGGATTCCTCTGCAGGTAACATATGTCTGGATCTTCCCAGCCCTGCCACCCTGTCCTGGGAGACCCTGAGCTGTAAAATCCATCTCTGCCCCCAGCCCCTAGTGGGAGGGTGAGCAAGAAGACTACCCTGTTTGGCTCAGTCCGAGGTCTGGTTGCAGAGCTGGGTCCAAGTCTCAGGACCTGTTTCTATCAGTCCTAGAGGAGGAGGACAAGGCAGCTTTTGGTTACTGATGTCAATGCAAGGCAGGACGACTTCTTGGCACCCAAACACGTGTCTTCCCTCTTCCTCTAAAGCAGACACGGGTGTGCAGCCACTAGACTCTGTATTTGTATTTTTTCTGAACAATTCCATGTTTCACCAGAAGGCTGAAGTTTTCAGCACCACAAGTGAAACACAAGCAGGTGTAACCACAGGACGGAAGCCTTGCTCAGAAATGCACCCCGTGTGTTTCCTCTGCTGCTTTCCCCGCGGCACATCGGTGTGAGCTGGGGTTGGCACATGCTGCGGCGCAGCACGGACTGCACGCCCCCTCCAGCCCCTCTGAGCTGGCTGCTGTGGAGGAGCAAACTGAGGACAAGCATCTGTGAAACCACTGAAGCAAAGCAGGTCCACAGGAGCTGCAGCCTCCAGGAAAACACAGCTGGGGCTGGGGAAACAGGAGACAATCGAAACAGCTAAAGGCACTTGGCAGCTTTTTCACTCCAAGCAAAAATTTTCTGTAAAATTCATAGTGAAAGAGAAAGAAATGTCACAGAAACAGGGCTGCAAGAAAATCATCTGGTCTGCTGGTGAGCAATGAGTCTGTCAGGGGAAATGATTGCCTGTGCCTGTGCCTTTCTGGACAGATATTGCTGAACTGGTACCTAAAGACACCCCTGTTCCATCCATCTTTCCTCTCAGGTCATTTTGTGAAGACCGGTGGTTGTTCTCATCGTGATTGCTGGCAGCTGCCCCCTGGGTACCCCCATCTCCTCTCAAGACAGGGGCTCACTCTGAGGTGGCTTTGTGGCAGCTGTGAGGGATGGACCATGCTAGAGGAGAGAAGACAAAGGGAAATGAGGAAATGAAAGCCAGAAAAACAAGGCAGAGGACAACTGGTAGCAATTTGCCTCCCAAGTTGCTCATTCCAAGCATGCTTGAACACTGCCTTTGCATAACATGTAGGGCTATATTTGTCCGTGAGAGAAAGAGAGAGAGGAAATTTTTTTCCATTGAGGTCATTCTTGCTCACTTTTTCCTCTAAGAAAATCAATGTCCTCTCCAGTCCTTCCCATTCCCTCACCCTCCACGCTGCAAACTCATAGCCCTGCCTCTGATGAGCAGTGACACACTGGATTCCTCTCACTAATGATGGTCAGAGTGTTTGGACTGCTAAACTTCACACCTTGCAATTTCTCTTGGCTTTTTTTCCCAGCAAACCTCTTCTTCCCCTTCCCTGTTTCAAATGCCCTCCTTCCTCTACCCTGCCTCCCCTTCAAATGGGAATAGGGATTGGAAAGTCGTTTCCTGGGGCTGGTTCCCAAGGGCTTCAGACCACATGCAAAGGAGAAGCTGTGGTGGGAGTGATGGGCTATGGTGCCTGCGGAGGCAGTGAAGCACCCCAAGGCAGGAGCTGCTCTGTGCTGGGTCACTGCCCACAGGGGTTGGGGTGGCTTGGAGTTGTTTTCAGAAGGTGCATTTCCCAAGGGTGCTTGTTAGCTTGTCTGAAGGGCACCAGAAAGCCAGAGCAGGTTCTTGTTTGCCTCACACCAGAGTGGAAGGAAGGCATTGAAAGAGCACCAGCTCTAAAGAAGAAAATCAAAATTTAGGTATTTTGAGTTGATTCTGGTTCCTGAGACTGGGACGCCCTCTCCTCCCTTGCCCAAGGAGATGTTCAGATCGAGGAATGCAAGTTTTTCTCTGACAAATCAATGTCCTTGAAACATCATTTTAGCATAGCCGGGGGATCTTTTCCTGTGAGAGGCAAAAAAGATCACAAAATTGTGATAAAACTTGAGTTCTTTTTTGACTTCAAATTAACCAGACACATGGAGGATTTCAATATTAACCAAGGAGAACTCTATGGTAATATGGACATTTCTCATTCCCCAGGTACTAAACCTTCAAAGATGCATCTGAGCAATTCAAAAAGAGGCGCTGTGTCTTTTCCTATTACTGTTACCTCGGGTCATGGCTGTTGGGAATGAAGATCATCATAAGAGAAAAGGTAAAGCCTCCATGAGGAAAAACAAAACAAAACAAAACCTTAAAGCTGTGCTTGAACTGTTTGCTTCCTGTGTTTAGAAGGGGGCAGCATGAAGGAGGTGGGAGAACGGTGTCCCCATGATCTTCTGGGCCAGAAAGCAGAGGCCAGCTTGCTTGCAGAGATGATCCATCAGCTGGTTTTCCCAGGTTTGCTGAGTGGAGTCAAACAAGCAGCCAAAACCCTGCATCGTTATCCAATCATCCACACAGCTTCATGCAGCCATGCATCAGGAATCTTAGTGCATGACGTTCATGGTGTTTCAGAAATGCTGTTCCAGTCCTGGCTGGAGGCCAGAAAAGCACAACTTGAGTAATCATAGAATCATAGAAAGGTTTGGCTTGGAAGGGACAGTTAAAGATCATCTAGTTTCAGCGCCCCACCCATGGGCAGGGACACCTTCCACTAGACCAGGTTGCTCAAAGCTCCATCCAACCTGGTCTTGAACACTTCCAGGTTTGGGGCATCCACAATTTCTCTCGGCAGCCAGTGGGAGCCAGGCTTTGAGCTCCTCCTGATGCGATGCCATAAAGAGTGTGTTCAGTGTGTGGTAACTAATGCCTGTTGATTAACCCGCTGGGAAACCCTGGGGAGCTTCACACTGCGCTTCTCTTGAGATGTCTTCCCTAAAATTGTATTCTCAGTTTTCACATGTTAAAAGTCTCTCGTGTTTATTATCTATTTCCCTTAACCTCTCTGCTATAGCACTTCGTTTTCAGGGAAGATCAATAAAGAAGTTAAGCTAACTGACTCTCAGAGCATTTGTAATACCAGCTCTTCCACTGCCTTGTTCTTCAGGGAGTTTTCATTACGCTGTTCAAAAACACTCCAGCATGGTTCAGGGCAAAGGTCGTTAGAGCCTCTTTATGAGTGAAAGCTGCTTAAAATATTATTTACTGATGAGATTGCATTAGCAATAAAATCATTAGAGGGGAAGGAGAAGGAGCTTTTGCAATGGCTGGGTGCGAAGTTCAGCTCCCTTTGTTGGAAAAGGGGTAACGCATAGCTGTAGGATATTGTAGGTATGAAGCCACACAACACACCTCACAGCAGCCGGGTGAGGTTGGGAGCACCCCTACTGAGAACCGCATCCATCCTTTTTGCTTCCGTACTTGCAGGCCGGGAGAGAATTTAAGCAGAAAAGCTCAGGTGATGAGGGAGAGCCAGGCAGTGTGGGTGAGCTGCTCCTGAGAGCCACAAAGAGTGTCTCCACAAAGCAGCACCATGGGCTCTTTGCCCAGCACCCACCTGGCCCTCAAAGACTTCAGCCTCTCACTGCCATGCTTTGCTCTTTTATCATGGTAATTTCACATGTTGGATGCCTGTGAGCTAGAAAAATCTCTGAGACCCCCAAAGCCCTTTAAAACAGGGCATTTAACCACCCGTTTCTTACGGCAGCTGCTCACTCTGCACTCTGTGTCTCTCATCCTTTGAGAAGAATTGAGCAAAGTATGGGAAGAGGAGCCCCCAGAGAGCTGCAGGCATCCAAAATTTATCCCTGAATTAGAATATGAAAATTTCTGAATTCCCCATCTAGAGAAACTCTGTTTGAAATCTTTACAGCATCATCCAGCTTACTCTGCTTTGATTCTGACTCTATTTTCTAATGCAGTTAAAAATGCAATTTAAGGAAGCACTGCAAAGTTACAAGAGGAAACAGTCATTTCTGAAATTTTTTTTTTTTTTTTTTTTTTAGGGGTGGGGGTGGTGTCCCCTAAATGAAGTTTATGATCCAATTCTTCGGTATTGGCAGGATGCTTATGGTAATGCTCCTACCAAAATTTCTGCTGAGATCCCCTCCTCCCCTGTCATCTAGTCCCTCTGGGTTTTTTTCTTAAAAAAAAAAACACAAACAAACAACTGAACAATAACTGTGAAGCCAAACATTCTATACCAGCACCTAGTCGAAGCTCCATCCCTGCAGGATATTGTTCTTACAAGCAAGCTTGTATCAAGCGTTCTGGTGTGTTTGCTCTTAGGCTGATGGGACTGCAGATGATAGGACAAGCAGGGGAGATCTCTTCAGGGTGGAAGGAACAGTCACTGCAGGAGGCTCAGAGTGCGGGACCGGTAGAGCTCTGCAGTGATCTTTGCTCAACACCATCGTAATCCAAGGAAACTACACAGTCAAGGGCTGTGGGCTCTTGTGCAAAATATCTTTGGGGTTGCTCCAGTAACAGACAAGAAACCTCCTGGGAAAGAGAAACCCTGGGGAGCTTTCTTGGGCTGGCTTCCCTGCCCGCAGCATCGCTAAACTGGGAGTGGGATACCCACCAGACTGGAGCAGCCACCCTACTCCTGCAGCAAAGCATCCCTGGGTCCCGTGTGTGGGGCAGAGGCAGAAGGCTGTCGGCCATGTGGGCAAGGCGAGGGACAGAGTCTCCCAAGCTACAGCTGAAGCTGATGAAGGGAAATGGCTGTAGCCTCGCCTGGAGGTGCAGCAAGCTCCTGGGTCCTGTGACAGTTGCTCTGCTGTGATGGAGCAGGACAGGACAGCTCAGGTCACAACCATCGCCTGGCCTTGCTTTACCTCTGATGCCATTGGTTAACCACACCCTGGCAGGTAGTTATGAACAAAGAGCAGAGAAAGCCATTTGCTCAGCCTCTTTTGAAGCAGAATGGACAACTCTGGCACACGGCAGCTCCTCATAATTGCTTGGGATCAGAGCCACTGGCAGGCAGAGGCTGGGCTTAGCCCGGCAAGCGCTGGAGGCAGCTGCTGCCCAGGACTAGCAAAGGGCTCTGCTTTCACCCATGGGCTTGTGTGCACGCACACACACGTGCACGTGTGCCCGGCTGCCTCCTCAGGTCCCCTCCTCGTGTACTCGGCCATAAATGGGTGCCGGCATGATTGTGTGAGACCTGGGGAAAGGCAGATTAGAGAGCTAGCTGCAGGCAAATGCAATTACGGAAAAGTAGTTCAATAAATAGAATTACGCTCCTCTACCCCAACAAAGGATTACACCCAGGATTTGGGCAAATTTAGAATAAGCGGAAATCAGGCGCTGGACATGGAGATTACCAAGGATCTGGAGCCAGGCCAGTGCATGCTGCTGAAGGAAAAATCCCAGCATCCTTGCCCGCACTGACCAGTGTCTGCACGGATGCTGCACTGGGCCGGGCTGACCCCTTTTCCAGTGCAGAAAGCCAAGGCCAGCGTTCAGGTGGGTCCCTTCTCCCTTGTTGTCTGGCAGCACAGCAGCAACAAAGATCAGACCTGCTCTGCTCCCTGGCTGCTCAGCAACCAGGTGACTTTTCTTCATTTAGCTGCGAAGCGTAAAGTATAGCTTATTCTGCCAGCATAACTTTACCAAGCACGAGCGATCAGAAACATGTAGGGCTATTCATTTTCCCACAGCTATTTCCTAGCAAACAGTAGTTGTTTCCACCTTAATAGTTCCTTTCATTGGTCTGCCAAAAAAAAAAAAAAAACAGGCTCTAAATGCTCTTGCAGATGATCTCACATTAGTACATGCTCCATTTCCCATGTAATGGCACTCTTGCCACTGGACATCACAGCATTTTTACTGCATCTCGATTACCTCCTGGCGTGGTACGTAGACATCAATAAAGGATGCAGAGGCTGGGCCCACCGTTCCATCTCTCAGGCGTTCAGACTCATCCTTGGCTCAAGCTGACACACTGGAGTTAATTTCTGGTGAACGGAGGCACACCTTGCCTCTGGCTGAGAGGTCCCCACCGCCAAATATCCTCACAAACAGCAACTCCTCCGGTGTTTCAGGGGCTGAGCCATGCCCTGCTGCTAGCAGAAGGGTTGTGTAAACACATGACGGTCAGGTGTCATCTCTGCACGTGTCTCAGCTGAAACTTTAAACAATTCTTTACTCATATTTGTGCCTGGCCAGTATTAAGGGATGTCAGACCTGGTAACCTTATAACACTGGGTATTTGTCTTCAGGCAGGAACACCAAGCCCCCTTGCCAAACCAGATCAGCCATCAAGCTAAAAAGCCTGAACATCAAGTCCACATAAACAGCACCAAATGTTGTTTGGCTGATGCCAAGAAGCCGCTGGACATGAGCGATTGCTGATCAGCATTTCATGTTGTCCAGCCGTTAACATCAGGGCATCAGCATTCCCAGCTGGGGTGTAGGACCGAGATCCTGTTATTCCTCCTCACTGGCTTTCACAGCTGCTGCCACCACCCGCACCACGCTGATGGAAGAGCGCAGATTGCTATTTAAGCAGCGCTAAACCTAGCTGCCAAGAAATGGCTACAAATTAGGGCTGTTCCCATATTGCCAATTAGGCCCACTTAAATGGGAAAAGAGTTGGAAAAGAGGTTTTCAGGAAGGCGCTAACTTGGATGTTGAAATTCCAGAGGCACCTGCAGTGGTGCAGGTCACCAGGTTGGTCTGATTCCTCTTTTCCTCCTGCTTCTGCTCCCCCTTGCCATCATGCAGGTCCAGATCCAGACCTCTTGGTAGGAAAGGCGAGCTGAACCCAGGGTTTGCTTGCTTCAGCCTTGCTCTGCGCTCAGAGGGCCTGGGGCAGCCTGAGCTCCCTGCCTGCTGCTGCAGGACACAGGCACGCACAGCATCCTCCCAGCTTTGCTCATAGCAGAGGTCAGAGCAGCTTGCTCCCCCACAGACTGTGGAAGAGGGGTGACAGCCAAAACAGCAGGGGCCCGGGCTGTGGACGAGCTGGAGGTGGGAAACCAGCCCAAACTCTGCCTACCAAACAGTGATGCTCTAAAACATGGCAATCCTGCCTTTCCCCGGGCTTTAGATGAGAGCAAACGAAGAGGCTTAAGGATGCAGCAAGGCTGCCATCCCATGCCTTTGGAATCATGCACCGAGGAATCAGTCCCACCTTCTCCCCTTCAAAACCCACTTAAAGGTCAAGAGATTTTTTTTTTAGTATGATTTTCATCTGGCCTCAGAGCTTGTTCAGCGTAGCTGTGTCACAGGCTCAAGTTTTCTGCAAAAGCTGAGCACCTCACAGCATTCCCTGACCTGGGTCTCCAGGCCAAGGCCACAGAAAGTGCTGGATCAGGCCAGCTGAAAGGGCCATTAACCCCATCTCCTGCCTCCAACAACAGAAACCTTGGGAAGGGTATAATGACAGGGACCAGATTCCTCATGGGGCAGAGGGGATGTCCTTGAGCATCGTACCCCTCAATTGATTCCTCTCCTGTGAAGTTTGATTTGTTTTCAAAGCACTGCAAGGGTTTGGCAGCCCCACTGTTCCCCAGAGATGAGCCCTACCATTTCCAGGCTGTGTAAAGCAATACCTCCTTCTGCCTGTTTGAACACACCAACAAATGATTTACGTGCCACTCCTGGTTCTTGTACTACGGAGACAATGAAAACCCCTCCTTAGGCACCTGCTCCCTACCGTTACTGTAGGCATCTCTTTTCCAGGTTAAGATCTCCTAGTCTATTTAATGATTCCTCAACCAGAAGCTGCTCAGAAAACTTTGATTCCCTTTGGTGCTTTCCTCTGTACTTTTCTTCTGTGGGCGAGGAAGGTGGGTGCAGCACCCTCAGAGCAGCCCCAGCACTACCAACATCAGCCTGTCTGTAGAGGAAAAGAACCCATTTTGCAAGAGGAGTGTAACACCTCCAGTCTCACGAGTCTCACCTACAGGATGCTGCACGGACCTTGTCTCTCGGTCGCAAGTACTGGGCTTGCTGGTTTGGGGAGCAGGGAGCGCTGGTCCCGAAACCAGTCTGCGGTTCAATTGCGCCATCTGCAGCTCACGGCTGGAACTGCGGGAGCATCTTCTGCCCCACCGGCAAGATGCGATTTGGAGACGGGCAAACCACCCCTCCTTTAAATCCTCTTCTCAGGTGAAGGTTGTGGTTAACGTTTCCAGAGGAACAGGGCTTTAAGACGAATGAGTCTGCTGTAAATGAGATATAAAGTCTTTTCCCTAATAACTAAGTAGTTAAAACACACACCTTAAATGACAAATTAAGATTAAATCAGTCTCGGGGGAGTGTCTCCACATCAGCAGCACAGGGGCCTTATAGCTGTGCCGTTTCTCAGAAGTTCTTATCCAATCTGTCCGTTTTACAGGGGAAAACAGTTTGTTCAAATACTTTGTCCCAGGAAACGTCATCTTTTCAAAGCTTTGTATGCCATCCTGATCTTTGCAGGAAGACAGTTCGGAGTTTGCCTGTTTCTCCACAGAACGGGTGCAGGCGGATCACCAAAAGTAGTTGGTAAACATGTGTTTGAATTCATAAAATGCTGCCGTTGAACAGCGTGGTAAGAGGACGCCGTGATGACTTCTCCAACCCTACGTGCTGCCAAACCGCTGCTTCTGCTGAACCGCCCCAGGATGGATCCCGCTGTAACCCGAGTAGCTGTCATCTTCTCCAGTTCAGATCCACGCATTAGAGGAGAACATCGTGCTCCATCCGACTGAACTCCTGTATTATACATGACATGGCACAGCCCTGGATTAATGAAGTCCTCATCTAATCAGAGCACACATCGTCAAAAGAGAGAAAGAGAAACAATCTGTTCCTGACCTAAAAATTTCTACTGCTGACTTTGTGCCACCAGTTACACTTGAGCCTCAGGCCTTTCTAAAGGCTCTACCATTGCTCAGTCAAAAGTAAAGGGGAGTTTCAGAAACCCTGCCCCGTTTTTTATCTTGCTTGCTCTGCTGTTGACTTACTGTGTGACTAGAGATGGAAATAAATCTTCCATGCCTCAGTTTTCCCACCTGAGCCAGGGTCAGCTAATGCATAAAGTGCCCTGAACGCCACAAAGAGCAGTCTAAAAGCCCAGTGCCAGTCTTTTTTTGTTAATGCTACATCAGAAGTGCATTATATTGGAATATCTGAAGGCTCTTGCTTAGTGTCTCACACAAACCCACCGTCTCAGTACCAGCAGTCTGTCCATTAAAGAAATGACTTTTTTGCAATGAGTGACTCGTGAATCTCACTAACATAGTCAGTGGGAACATGTGCCAGTCCTCCACCGGTCCAGCAGCACAGAGGGCACATCCCAGGGCCACTGTGTGATGGCTCGACATGGATACCCCACAGTTTCCCAAACCTTTCAGCAGCTTTACAAGCAGCTTCTGGCTGTTGCCTTCCTCATGTTGGCACTTCCAGCTTGGCAAACCAAAGCTGTTTGCTCAGCCTGTTGCCTCTTGGATGTGACAAGTGCCCAACAGCAGCACGATACTTTCCCAGCCTCAGGGAGGAGGTGAGTAATAATAAGCCCTGGAAATGAAATTGCACTAGGGTAAAACCCCAGAAATTATTTTTACAAATGTGATTTAAGGGAAAGAAGATTCCTCTATCCCATACTCTGAATTTGGCTTTAAAAACAGTCTACTGGCTGTGAGGAAGTGCCTGCAGTGTCGTGCCTTCACGTCTCAGCCGCAGAGATGAGTGATTGCAGATGTCTGCCTTTTCTAGGACTTATTCACATTAAATAGGACAGCTGGACCTGTCACCTGCTTAAAGAGCTGAGCCAAAAATGTTGTTTCCCAGCATTTGTTAGCATAAAGTTGTCAGATAAGATGTCTGTTAATGCCTGGAGGGAGATGGAGTTTGTAAGTCCACCACAGGGTTAGCCCTGCCAGCGCTGGGAGCAGAGGCAGAGCCTGCAGGAAACCCACTTTCCCATGGATAAGGCGACCCAGGTCAGCCGGCAGGAGTACGCTGAGGTCTTGTAGCTCCCTCCTGCTTGTCTGGTGTGAAGTGCAACACAGAACTTACCAAGTCCCCATGATTTTGTTTCAGGGCAGTGAGACACAGAAACCTCCCTGGAGCATCTCTGCAGCCCCCTTCGGTGCAGGCGCTTGCTGGAGGGGTCGATGCTTGCAGCAGGCAACCTCCGGCAATGGCACAGCAAGTGCTGCCTTTGCTGCTTTGTACGCAGGCCAATCGTAGCCCATACATGCCCAACTTCATACTCCTTAGTCCTCTTTCTTTGTTCCAGCCACACCGTGGGGTGCCCTCCTGTCCCATCAAAGTTTAGGGAAAGTTTCTGGTGCCTCCTTTCGGGAAGGAAAAACTATGTCAGCCACTTCCCAGGCCAGAACCAACACCTGAATGGGCAGTTCGAAATGCTGACTGTTGCAAAGACCATCCCCTGTGCTGTCTTTAACCAGAAGCTATAAAGCTTCATATGAAATTTTGTCTCTAGGACCTTTCCTGGAGGCTCACAGTGCTGTATGAGCAGATCTGACTTAACTTTAAAGCTCCTTCCTTCAGCGCTTGCAGGGACCCAAGTATCCGTGTTGTATCTGTGCGGAGAGGAAGTTGCAATGCAAGGTCTGATGTAAAGCCTGACCACTGCTGTTGGCTTGGGCTGGTGTCACTAAGGCTCAGTGTTTCTGACAGACCAGGATCTCAGCATCATTTTCTCAGGTCACTCACTCTATGTCTGATGGGCACAGCTCAGAGGAGAACATCAAAGGCCACCATGGCACACTGCTATCCCTGTGGCTTCCTGACACCTTCAGCCTGGTGTGGAAGGCTTTAGCCAAGGAATCTCAGTGGAAACCAGTGACATCTGAGGCCTTCTGGTCAGGTGTCCTCATTCATTGATTTCTGAGGAGCACAGCAGTGCAACACTGTGCTGGCCACTATTCATTACTTTTTGCCCTAGAAGCTTGAATCATGAAAAAAAATCCCCTGGTTTCTTTCGCTATAATAATGAAAAGGGAAGCTTTTAAGATGGTGTCTAAGAGAAACAGAAGGGATCAGAAAAAGAAAAATCTGGCACTCACAGCCTCTGTTTTCTCCTAAGCAGTCTTCTTGCCTTTCAGTAAAACCAAGACAGCCTGACAACATTTATTTCTTTCCACATCTCTTGTCACCTCTGAGCTCCAGAGGATGTGGGATGCTAATTTGGGGGGAAAAAACCACAACCAAGACACATTAGCGGTTCTATAGGTTAATGACTGTGTTTAGGTCTTGCGGGTCATACACACCACCAGTAAACAAAGCACCTTCCTGCTCCTTGAATGCAGGTGTAACTTGTGCCCCTCAGAGATAAAGGGAAAGGGATTTAGGCTATGAAATCCAAGGCTGATGGAGAAGTCTCACCCCACAGCTGTGTCTCTCACCTTGTCTCGGCATTTTTCCCTGCGCTGTGCTGAGCTGGGAACAAACATTACAGCCCAGTTCCTCTGCACCAAGAAATGAAACAAACAGGCAGAGGTGAGGGAAGTGGATATAACACAGAGAGCAGCAAGGAGAAGGCTGTGCTAGCCCCACTGTCCTGGGCTTGCTGGCAGGGATAGTTCTCCTCCTCCTGGCTTTCTCCAGGAAGCCCTTGGTTCTGCTTGGACTTCAGTAGCTGCAGAAGCTGCATCTGCTTCAGTACAGATGTGGTTTTAGCACCTGTGGAAGGAACCATCGCACAGCCCTGGAGATGGTAACAAATATGCCTCCGTGCCTATAGAAAGCCCAGAGGGCACTGATGGAGGAGGTGGTGGTGAGGTATAGGGTCAAGCTTTCTGTGCCCCATTGCTCTCAGCTCCTCCAAAGCCGTTTTTACCAGGGCTTGCCTGCATCCTCACCCCATGAGAATGCTGCTAAATAAGGGAAGCAGTTTGGGACGCTTCCTTGAGAGTCCCTAATTGCAGCTCTAACACCCACCAGGATATGCTCAGCCTCTGCCAGGCACCAGGAGGGATCTTGCATTGCAAAAGGATGGAGGTGGCAGAAGTCTTCACTGCAGTGCCTCAATACTGCTCCTGCCTCATCTTGCTGTCTCTCTGGCTATTCTCATTTTCTCGAGATTTCCCATTTTATCATCCAGAGACTGTTGATCTCAGGAAAGGCCTGACCTAACCTTTCTCTGTGAGGCAGCTCACAGGATGGGCAAGAGCCATTCCTCCCACTTTTCATCACAACTTTCCCACAGATTTTGTATTGTGGGAGAGCTCCACTCCGCTAGGCTGCCCATTCCCTGACTTCAGGCTAGAAGATTATTTGTGATCTGCTTGGCTGACTCTCAAAGCCTATGTTATATCACCTAGCCAATACATATTCTATTGAATATCAAGTACCCCTCTTGCAGGCAATAATATTCCCTATCTCTCTCCACAGTAGGCACTTCAGCTCAAACTCAGGGAATGCTTCAGGAGATGCATTCATCAACGGGTTGAACAATCCAGCCTATGGAGATGCTATATTTATCCCTCTTTCTTGAATGCTTTGATTTTAAATACGTAGTACTGTTTGCACAATAATCTTTCATCTTGCACAGCCAGCCTTGACACAGAGGTGTTTCTGTGGCAGCTTTGCATTTGATGCTGGATGGTGTTGAATCTAATGTATGGCTTATAAATATTTCCTAGGCTGCCAAGCTGTACATTACACCAGCCTCCTGTTTAATCAGCACCAGCCTCATGTGGACCAGTTTGCCTTTCAGGGAAAGGACATGGCTTGGCTCCCTCAAACCTTTAGGATCCCAGAAACAACACAATATTTCCTTGAGGGGTTTGTTTCTTCCCATGGTGGTTTAGGCAAGGAGGGAGATGGAAGGAGCTTGGATTTAAGTCTTTCAGTACTTCACCCTCAGGGTGTGAATGGGCTTCCTGGGGGCTCCGAGAGGAGCAGGTTTCCGCATGCCAAGAGCTGCCTGCATTCAGTGAGAGACAGGAGCTCGGGCCAAGGAGCCTCTAGATGTCACTGCCATGCAGCAGAAATGGACCCCAGTGCCACGGCAAGCTGGGGACACCTGGCCCAATCACAGCTGGCAGCACAGCTGGCAGCAGGCACCCAGGGTGGCACTGGCCAGCTTGGCAAAAGAGAATTGGGAAACCCTCTCTGAAAAGGCAGTCTTTCTGGGCATTCCACTCCCCAAGGCTGAAAGGAGCAGCTATCTCAGGGTGGGGCCAGGTGCCAGGAGCGTAGCCAGGAACTGCAGGATAAGGTATTTCAGGTAAGGAATTGCCAGGTAAATGTTTCAGCTCCAGCCCTGCAGCGAAGAGATCCTAAAGACAAGTGCTAAGGCTAAGCATCATAGTGACAAACACAGCTGATACCCGCCCCCTCCACCTCCTCTGAGAAATGGTCCCAACATTCGCCTGTGCTCCTGCTGAGCTACCAAAACTCTTCATGGGCCTTCCACCTGCTGCCCTGAGCTCAGTGTACTGGGAGAAGGACAAGTAGCTCTCTTGAGAAAGAAGGTACCTTCATCTCACTGAAGGCAGCAGCAAGAGCTGAGTGTTCCCAGGCTTGCAGGCATCCCTCCAGGGAACACACGGGAAAAACAGTCCCTTTACTGTTGCACCCTTGCCTGAGAGATGCCTGTGACTCTGCAGACCATGGTCAGAGCATTTGCTATGGCATGGCATGGTTGCTCCCTGCTTCAACAACTGCATTGCATTAAGAATAAAAAAATTAAGATCACTAGTGCATGCCATGAAGTGCATGGGCTAGTGGGCTGCTCACAGCCAGGGATGACCCCAGTCTTCCCCTTTCAGCCAGTATAGCATGAGGTTATAGAATACTGGACACTTCCAGTGTCCCATACCTCAATGGCAGGATGGGTTCACTGAGGCATGGGCACCGAAACCACAGCCTCTGAGGCTTCTGGGAAAACCTTAATCCAGGCTGCATGCTCTGGGATCTTCAGCAGGATCAAGCTCTGTAGGCAAGACATGTGAGAGCTTCCTCCTCCATCCATTCCGAGATGACTTGGGAACAGCCTCTACCAGACAGACGCCAGACATGGGGCCTCCAGGGCCCAGCAGGAGAGCATTTAACAGCAGGACTTCAAGATCTACATCCAGAGATTATGCTTGCAAGGTCAGCTGTCACCTCTTCTACGCCAAAGTCCTTCTAATGCTTATGGTTTTCTCAGATCCTACCTAATTTCATCAGCTCTTTATCCCATCTTCAATTCTAGGGAGTTCAGCATCACTAATCTCGTCTGCTTCAGCATCTGCTTATGCACGTTGCCTGCTTCTTACCCTCTTGAGGGTCTTAGCATCATGAAGATTTAAAAATAAAGTGTTTATCTGAGGTCTTTCTCTTCAATTTCTAATAGCAGATCCTCTTGGGGCTTTTCAGACTTGTGTCCCTAAGGACTAGAAACTGATTTCATAAAAAAAATTAGAGACGATATTATCATAATTGGATGAATCTCAGAGCTTTCACAAATGCCAGAAACATCAAGGGGACTGTGTGAGCATTTCACAGCTGGCAAACACAGATGAAGGTGCACAGAAGACTTTAATAGGGGCACCATCCCCATAAAGTTGGCCTTCACAGCTTAACCACACAAAGATGAGATGTAGAAGTTTTCCCTCTTGATCTGACACTCCCCCGATCTGAGCTGCCTTTGTTTGGAATGTGGCCCCCTGTGTTTGTGAAATGTATTAAGGTTCTTGTTGCCTTTGGAAATAATAGTTACTGCTGTATTATGGCCATATCATTGTTTTCTTTCCTATTGACCCAATTTTTTTCCAGGCTACCAAACACCCTTGAGTTTGCTCGTGGGATGGTTAATCAACAAGTCTGTCACAATGATGGATTCCTCCCGAATTGAGCTTAATTAGCTTGGTTGGAGGTATAAATCAAGTGGAATACCAATTCTTCCAGCACTACAGACAGGCAGCCACACTCAGCTTGACAGCAGTGACTTATTGCTTTCTGCCCTAGGGCAGGATAACCACTCAGGCACCAGCCGCAAACCCGAAGGGGCTGTAGGTTCGTCCTGGAGACCACTGGTGTGCATGGACTGCACACACCCAAGAGTGATGGGTTGGTGTGATGGAGATGGAGGTGGGCTCTGGCTGGTAGTGTCTGCAGTGGTAAATGGCTGCAGGGGCTCTATGCATGGGCATACACACACCCCCTGAGTGAGAAGAGCCGGTGTCCCCAGTGTCTGCCCACGGGCAGACAACTTACGTATCGGTGGTATTTCTCACCTGAGGTATCTGGTGTCTGCCACTAGGTTTTTAATGAAGAAGAACATTTTAGTCTGTGGCCAGTCTAAGTTATTAGAGACAAGGATCTTTGTCTCACGACAAGCAGAACTGCCTTCCACAGAAATGCAATTATACATCGTAACAAAAGGAAAAGTAATACATTGTCTGCAAATTGAGATTTTTAAGACTGATCTTGATGCACTGATCTTAACAGGTTGGTATTTTTATAGATGAGGCTTTCTCACAACAAGAAATGTATTTAAACCTGCATTTAAACCTTGAACTGAATTTCACAATTTTACAGTGGGAACTTCTGCGGAGCTACAAAGAGCCTGTTTCCAACAGGTCTGAGCCAGCTTGAGCATCCCTGAACTGTGTGGTAGACATCATACAGAAGTAGTTCCAGACTTCTACTTACCCTTTTTTAATTCCCAGGCTAAACTAAATGAGCATACTTCTCTGAAATGGATCTACTAACACACCTTTTTAGTAAAGCATATGTATTTTTCCATGGCCACCTTTTTTATTTACTTTTCCTCTTTGCCAATATTTTCCAAGGGCTTAATAATTAATGATTTCCAGTGGGATATGAAGACGGAATTGGTTTGTTTAGAAATAACTGAAAAATATTACAATAGCCTAGTTTTACTGATTTCCGTTTCCCCTCGTTTTCAGTAAAAGGGTGGGTTCAGTGGCCCCACTCGCATAAGACTTCCCTACAGGAGTAATGCTCTCCAAGCTGCAGAACGAGATACTGCTGCAGGCCGACCTCATGATGTTAAAGACACGGGTCCCGTCTTTACCTTGTGACGTAGTTGTTGCTCCAGTGTGTAACGTCTCATTGCCAAATGAGTAAATCGGTTGCTAGCGTGCGGGCGCCTCAATGGAAACTTGTGCGGAAGGTCTGGGTGAGGCACCGTGTGAATTATATCGCCATGGCAACCCCGAATTGCTTTCATCTATCGACATTTGCATCCTTCTTTTTTGGCATTTTCACAAATAGAGTCTTCAGAGATATTTTTTTCAGTAGTCAAGCAGAATAGACGACGAGATTTGCTTTCATCACCATGACAAAAAAGTAGGAAAGCGGAATTTCTGTGTGGGCTACGGAAAGGTTGCAGTTATTTAGCACATTTAAGTTAAACTTTTGAATCTCAAGAAGCCCTATGTTTTTAAAGACTTCAGGACAGGGAAAGAGAATGTAGTTCAGATAAACTCGTCTCTTCCCAGACAGTCCTGATATAGATGCTGGAAAACAGAAAAAAAGATCTGAACAATGTGTTTTACATCTCTAACATGCCTCTTCATTGCCATAGCAAATTAAATGGAATCCCTGCAGCTGACCAACTCAAACATGCACTAGACTTCTTTTCTTTTTATTAATAAAAAGTAAACAAACAAACAACACCCCCTCCCCCCGCCCAAAACTTCTGTTGTTCTTTATGAATTATGACTAATTTCTTCAACCTTTTTCTGGCATTTAGAAATTGCACACAAGTAAATTAAGAAATAATTAAATAAAACCATGTCTTAATTGGTTTTGTTACCTGTGTGTCATGGTTTAACCCCAGCCAGCAACTGAGTACCACACGGTCACTCGCTCACTCCCCCTCTGGTGGGATGGGGGAGAGACTCAGAAGGGTAAAAGTGAGAAAACTTGTGAACTGAGATAAAAACACTTTAATAGGTAAAGAAAAAGCCTCACATGCAAGCAAAGCAAAACAAGGGATTCATTCGCCACTCCCCATCGGCCAGCAGGCATTCGGCCATCTCCAGGAAAGCCGGGCTGCATCACGGGTAACGGTGACTTGGGAAGACAAGCGCCACCACTCCAAATGTCCCCTCTTCCTTCTTCTCCCCCCAGCTTTATATGCTGAGCGTGACGTCATACGGTATCGGTTGTCCCTTTGGTCAGTTGGGGTCAGCTGTCCCAGCTATGTCCCCTCCCAACTTCTTGTGCACCCCCAGCCTGCTCGCTGGTGGGGTGGGGTGAGGAGCAGAAAAGGCCTCGACTCTGTGCATGCCCTGCTGAGCAATAACAAAAACATCTCTGTGTTATCAACACTGTTTCCAGCATAAATCCAAAACACAGCCCCACACCAGCTACTATGAAGAAAATTAACTCTACTCCAGCCAAAACCAGTACGCTACGTGATAGACACTCCTTCCCCACAAAAGGCCCTGATTCTATTCTTGTTTGCAATGGAGTTAATGGAGCTATTCCTGACTTCTGTGCATTAACCAGGAGAACCAGCCATACTATTTACAGGAAGATGAAAGGAGATGACATTCAGCATTTCCAGCTTGCACAGACCATTAAGTACTACCAGCTTGCCCATGGATCTCTCTCATTATCTCCTCTTCTCTCTCCAAAGCAACTCCAGTTTGCCTGAAGAGGACTCTTTAGCCTGACATCTGAGTACCATCTGCATAAGCAACTGTCCATGGGAAACCTGGCTTCGCTCATTCACAGTGGTTTTTCAAGAACCACATGGATGGCTCTTGTATGGGATGGTCTTGGGCTGTGTTCTACTGAGGTGCAGAAAAGCCACCTAAAACAGAGGTAAAGAGACTCACTCAAACCACAGACAGCTGGAGGTCATTCTTTAGAAATCACTAATGAGAATATTTTCTTCAAGAGAATTTTTTAAACAGATGCCAAGCATGTTTTCCCACATCGCTCACAGTTTGTTGAAGAGTTTCAGTCCTCTGAGGGGCCCCTGCTATGACTGTCCAGTCTCTGGCTGCAACTTGCTGCTAAATTGCTCAGGTGAACTGCTTACAAATGTCCTACAGGCAGAATTTTCATTCAAAACTGATAAGTGAAAATTATGATTAATTATATATTTGCAGAAGTTATGATCAGTTTATGAATGATTCATGGAAGGAAAAAAAGAAGACTAAATAGACTATGAATATCATTTTGCAAGCAATAATTTATGCAACTTCATCCCCCAAAGTGAGGTCCTTCTAGTGTCATATTTATCTAATGATAGTCTGCAGAGCAAGGGAAGGGTGCTGTGTTGTGAATAATCTGTTTCTACACAGCAACACATCAAAATATAGCTTTGCTGTGACAAAGGGAAGGTGCATTCTGCAAAGGTCCCTGAATGCAAAGGACAGACTTTCAAATAACTGAGCAAACAGAGCTCAGAAGGGTGAAGGCATCACGGTGCTGAGGGGTGAAGCCCAGCTCCGGCTGCAGATGGATACACTGGATGCAATTAGCAGCCAAGACATAGACGCAGCTGGACACAGATGCTGTCCTGGAGCCCAGGGTGAAAGACATGGAGTTGTCCCTGCTTTGAGCCTGAATCTACTGTGCTTTCTCCCTGGGAGAGCGTAATTTACACCCTGATTATATATTTCCCCTTTCAACTTCTCACTAAAGCTGGCATCCAATGTCAACTGCCTTCAGAAAGAGGATCTTAGATACCAGAGATGCTGTTCATGTATTATCTATTGCAATTCCTGTCTGTAGGAAGGCTCATCTAAGTGACCTAATATTCCCACCCTCTACTTGGCTTTACATTTGCTGGAGCTATTTAAGATATGTGGGAGTAATTGCATCCCTCGGAAGATGACAAAAAAGACAAGTTCTGCTAGTTTATCCACTGAAAATGTATTACCTTGGGTGAGAACGGGGGACAAGTGGCTGAAGGAGCCATTGGTGGTCTGTACAACTGATAAGGCCATCAGCAAATACTCAGAAAAAATAGCCCAAAGACCGATTCCCTTTGTAGCCCCTCTCCAGTCCCAGTCATCCTGCAGCTCTCACCCTTCTCTTTCTCTCAAAACCCACCATAACCTCGTGGTGAGCTTTTGGTAAGGCCCCCACTCACATTCTCTGTGGCTGCTGTAAGGGCACCCACCCCTTTCTTCTCAGTATATGTAGTACTAAGGAGATTTCTTACCAGCCACATTGAGCTCTGATGTCTCTTTACATGTACATGACAAGAGTCAGCCACTGGAAAAAGGAGAAGAAAAGGTGTGTTTAGACAGTGATGTTACACCAAGTCTTCAGACGTGTCTCAGTACCTTCAGGCGGTGACCCAATGACTATGGTCCTTTTGTCCTGCATGGGCTAGTTGAGGGGGTTTGGAACTGCCTTTTCCCCTTATTACAACTCAGACCCAGAAACGCCTTCCATATGTTGCTTTCCATGATAAATTATTGCAGCAGCTGCAGCAGGAGCAGTTGCTGGGAAAGGCTGGCACCTGCGTGAAGGTGGCACCTGTGCCTGAGGAAGGGACAGCAGGCTCTGGGAACATGGTTATCCTACAGACTACCCCATAAAATGGGTTCAGGGCCTCTGCTTGGGAACTCTGCTCAGCTTTTGGTGAAGAACAGATTTAATAAACTATGAGGGACTGAACTAACCACGGAGTGTAAACAGGCTCTGGAAGATTGTAAAATGGTTTTTTTTTAAATCTTCTTAAACACTGTGCTGTCAAATAACAGTCCCCAGACTGATAAAATGCAGCACTCAGGCATATCACTATGGAGCACAGCAGGATTTTTGCTTCAGACTAGCTGATAAAAAGCTTGATGTATCTCCATTCAGCTAGCTATCCTTCAGGCTGTACTTTTAAGACAAACAGCAGCAGCAAGCATTTGTCTGCTATTTCTTTCTTGAAACCAAGATGTTTTGCAATTCAGAATTAACAGATGGGGCAGTAAGAAATTAGGGCATGGGGTTTTTTTGTTTGGTTTTTTTTTCCCCTCACTTCCTCAAAGTCACTTTGAGCAATGTTTCCAGCAATGACAAGCTGGCATCAGTAAGGGCAGACTCTCTGCTTTGGCTGCGCCTGGCCACCACTGAGCTGTGCTCACCCTAGTGAGGCTGCGTGACTATGGCCAGGGAACCCTAGGGAAATACCTCCCACCCATTATGCACGTACAGCCAGGCAAAACCCTCACTGCTGTTGGTGTCAGAGGCAAAATGTCTAGCAACATACATCAGACATCGTCTTTAAATCACCCTCCTGCTAACACACTTGATGGTCCCACTTTGGACCTGAAGAGAAGGAAGGGGCATTCTTACCTCCATTGCTGTCATCAAAAGTTGTGATCCACCTTCTGCTAAGTTCTGAAATGCATCTAGGGGTAGAACAAAGAGAATCTTATTTCATGAGAGAAAGCAAGAATGCAACGCAGACATAAGGCTGTGGCAGCTGAGGAGCAGAGCTGCAGTCCCTGTGCTGGGATGCTCTGCCTGGTGTCAACCCGCACTCTCTTGCCTAGCCACATCTCATTTCTGTGCTGGGTATTCCCTCTGCCTTGGCCCTTGGATCACAGCCTGGGAAAGCATCCCAACTGCAGAGCCAGAATTTGGCAGACGTGTAGGGACAGGGAGTGCCTGATGTGACTGCTTTCATCTCCTCTCCTAATTTGTTTCAATTGTACCTCCCGCTTGAAGACTGACAGGAGGATGGTGAACTAATGAAACACATCTTCCCACAGGGAAACTTTCTGTTGGTCCTTTTCTGTCCTCCTTGGCAGTGAGTGATCACAGTGTGCCCTAAAGAAAGTGAATCTCTTGAAGTCATTAGCATGCCTTGCAAGCTTTTTCCAGGGAATATAAATGCAGATGCTGCTGTTATTCAGCTAGAGTTTGAAATTAACATTGCTGAAAGTTTTCTGACAGAACGCTTTGCCTTCAGAAAATTTAAATCCATTTAAATATTGATATTCTATGTGCACATTTATATTGCAGTTTGTCTAGAAGAAATGTTCGAACCCAAGTGTTTGGATAAAGTTAAAACACAGTATTCTGAAGGTTTTTTTTATTTATTTTGAAAATACTTTTTCCCTAGAAGTGTGCTGTTACGAACAGTAATAAAAATTTGAAACAAATTAAAGTCTGTCTGTCCTTGAATGATGCATTTCTACAGGAGCCTCTTTCCCACCCTGAGTGGAAAAAGCATTGTAAGATCACGAATGTTTTGAAACCTGCCCAGCTTTAGGCAAAAGTGCAAGGCTGCTAGGAGGGTGTAGGAACAGGGCACAAGGGCACATTGCTCATCTGCCCCTTGGGAGGCAACCAGAGCTGCCTATCTGATGCAGAGCAGAGAGAAAGCAGAGAGGAAAGCTAACACAATGGAGCACATCCAGGCTATACTGCTCTGAAGAAAGGCATAGAACAAGGAAATCCTCATGTTGCACCCAACCTCTTGACAAGTTTGCATTTGCAGGGCTGGGCTTGTGCCCAGCAGTCTTTCTAGGAATAACTGGCAGCGCTGAATTTACCTCCTCTGGGCAGAGGTAAGTGCCCCTTTACTGCTTCATTAACTCCAGTTAAACAGAGTTTGCAAAGAAGCTGCTGCTTTTGGTTTGGGTCTCCTCTCTGGCTATCTTGAAAGGATGAATAATGATTTAATGGGACAGATTTTATCTTCCATGCCTGATGCACTCACATCATCATAAAGGTGGATTGACTTTTATCCCATTTGGTACCTCTATCCCCTCCTGTAACAATTTTATTCACAATGACTTGAAAAGTTTGAGAAATGTATTCCACATTAAACCCTCTGTGAAGTGATAACTGAAGGAGTTGAGGGCATTTTAAGATACTCCTTACAGACAGCAATGAAACTTTTAGAGATTCCTTTCCACATGGAGGTAAAGGAGTTGTCTTTATATTGGCACTTAAAATGTAATAGAATATTCTTTAAGATTAAAAAAAAAAGAGTCATGATACTAATTTAGGCATAGGAATTTTCATCTACAGCAAGTGACACGTATAATCACCAAAAAAAAAATGGCTGTTAACAAGTTATCTGGTTTTTAACAAAAGCATTAAAATCAGGACAAATTCTGACTTTCTGAGCTGCTTCTGCTGTACTCCCTTGAAATGGGATTTTAGGCAGTATCATCCAGGCGGATCCACTGACCACTATTGACCCCTAAAACATCAGTGGTAAAAACACGAGTGAAAATGAACACTCATTTGCATGTGTTGTTGAAACACAGCTCATTCCAAAGATGAACTACATTGCTGTAGCAATGTTCTAGCACATGGGTCGCAATTGCTGGGTTTGTTTAACTACAAATATTTCCAAAATGCTTATTATTAGAGTAGTAAAAATTATGCTTTTGTAAATCAGAAATCCATTTACTTTCAGGCAAAGGCTTATTTACAGACACTCCCTCCTTGCAACTGCCAGACAATATCTGGATGCAACACAGGGCATGGGTTTGTTTATCTATTGAGAAGGATCTCAGACCTTCTCCTTACCAAAAAACCTGAGAGAACTTTACTGAAGTTGGTGGGAAAAACATCTCCGCCATTAAAAAAAAAAACAACCAACGAAAGAAACCCACCCCCCAAAAAACCCAGACCTCCCTCGTTGTGATTCAGATTTCTCTGATTTCTAACCAAAAGAGAAAGCCTTTCACTTGAGATGTGTTGCCTCGTTCCTCTTCACTGGACATGAAAGCATGCAGTCTCCCCTCAGTGGTACTGGCAATGCTCCACACCACCCTGGAGGAAGCTCAAGCTTGTGTGGAAGGGCAGCAGCACAAGAACATATCTCGTTTTTAGAAAATGAGTCTTAGTGCATAGGGGCTCTAAGGACAAGCCTGAGGAGGCCAGGATAAATCTATGCAGCAAAAAAAGGACTGTCAGCTGAAGAAGCTCTGGACATACATTACCATCGCTCCTCAGCACAGAAAAACACAGGGCAGCGCAGTGCCACTGCAGCCCATGAGCACTGATGAGCTCTGATGCAAAACTGGGGGCTGACCTTCCTTCTGGCCCCTTTCAGGAGGGCATTACTGCATTTCCAGCTGCTGCTTTCTCTGAGCACTAAACCACTCTCTCTCAGCCAGTTGCTCCTGTGGGCAGGAGACAAATCTGGCTTCTGGCAAACAGGCTGCTCAGAAGGACAATTCCTGGACTTTGGGCAGGTTTCTTATTTCCAAGTTAGGCTCTTAGACATGCATTATCATGTCCCTTGCCTCCTGCTGCTGCTCTCTGTCTGGTTTTGCAAGTTCCCCTGCTGCCACATCCCCTGCCCGTCCCCAGGCCCTGGTACTGAGACTCACAGGTCATGGTTTCAAGGCGCAGCATGCAGCACACGAAGTCAGAGAAGCCAATTCTCCTGGCAGCATCACCATACCGCAAGGCCATCAGGTGCAGGAGCTGTTTGTTAGTGGCCAGACCTGCAGAGGGAAGAGGAATGACAGCACTGGTGACACACTGCTGGATGGTGGACCGACTCTGATGGTCTGCAAAGAAGCTGGGATTCTCCCTCAGGCCCCCACCCTGTCATGCCAGGTCTCATCATCCCTGGACAGCGGCTTGCCTTTCCTCAGGTGGGTGCCTAAGAGTCAGGGTAGGGTGATGGAGAATCAAAGTCCTTCTAGCCAGTCTGTTACTCGAATCGTGGCTTAGGCCAGCAAGCAGGAAACACTGAGCTAACTAATCTACCGTTATCTTGCTTTGCCTTTAAAGCTTTTATTTGCTATAAGAAAGGGTGATTTTCTTTGGCTTATAACTGTTAAAGTTTGGGTGTAGCATTTACAATACCTCTAGTGCTTTCTGCTAAACGGGCAGATACCGCACGCTCATGCTATTATGCAGTACAGCAAGCCTGGGATTCTTAATTTTTACATTTTCTCTTCTATTAGAAAATGGTGAAGGGTGCATTTCTTTTTTATTAGCTGATTATTCAGTATTTGTGTCACAGTCTGTTTAGATGGAAATTGGTATTCAATTGAGTGTACAAAAATTGCCTTTTAGAATTATTCTTTTATTAGTTAAATAAAACTACCTTAAATGCACTGGCTGTATAAAAGGAATGATTTAAATATATTTTGCACTAAAAGCTGATTTGCTAAACAAAAGAGAAATTTTCTGCAGAGAGCTGGACTGATAGTTCTGGCTTACTGCATTCTCTGAGATTTCAGAAAAGTCTCATTTGTTTACTCCTAGTTTTCAGTGGCTCAGCTGGAAGAGAAGTAAATTTTCTGCTTTTTCAACCAGGTCTAAACTTTTTCGTTTTAAACGAATTCACCATGGAGCTAAACAAGTTGAACAAGCAGAAAAGAAGGAAACGATTTCTCCACACCTGTGTAGGGGGAGATAAAGCCAATGGAGGTGGGTTAGTACATCAACAAATGGGTTACATGAGCCTACTTGGAGAAGGTTTCCAGCAGGAAGCAGGCACACAATGTTTAATATTTAAATCATGGAAATACATTTGGGCGTAAGGTACATTTCAAATTAAGATAAACCTGATTTCAGATTTTTTTGTTGTTGTTGGAGGAAAACTTAGTAATTAAAAAAATTCTAACTAATGAAATTTTTTCTTTGATTCTGATTTTAAATCACTGTCAAGAAACACTGTAGTAGTGAGCAATGAATTCTGTCTCATTTTTAACCTTTTGAAGGCAGTGGGAACTCGATTAAGGTCTCTGTAGAGAGCATGACTCCAGGAAGCACTGCAGTGCTGCTTACGAGACGCTCTAATCATGTCTTACATTAGTAAAACACCGTCAGTTTGGCATGGTCAGTCTGGGTTATACTTGCTCTGAAATCTGCTCACTTGGCAATGTCTCTCAGTTAACCTCATCAACAAGACTGAAGTGTCAGTCCGCTGTTCCCAAGACGTTTCAGTTATGTGCAGTTGTTTATTTGTTAAGGTTACTCCCCACACCTTTTGTTTGCTAGATTTCTCACTTTGATTTTTGTCAAGCATAAAAATCTAGACTTTATTTTTCCCTATTTTTAAAATTATTTTGATGCATTTAGTATTGCCAGTGAAGAGTCTGTAAATACACCAGGCCAATGCTCCTGCATTTCAGGGCAGCACTGCTGGTAATGCAGTGAATCGGCTTTGGTCCAGAGGAAAATTTGACCCATCGTTATTATGCTTCAAGTCACTAGGATAACAGTGAAAATTAAGCACACACTTCAGTGTTCTGCTGGAGAAAGCACTGAATACTTCAGGGAGCAGCTGGCTAGGAGCTATATTTAGATACATGAGTGTCGTTCCCAGAGGCAGCACCAATCTCCCAAATGCTTTCTGGGGCTGTCCACTTCTTTCTGCTTAAAAGTCAGGACAGGGATCATCCTAATGCAAAGCCATATTCAAATGCAGCTGCTTGGCTCAGGAGGCAGCAAGGATGAGCTTATAATTTTCTGGTTTACCCCCAATCAGAACTGTTTATAGCTTAACATGTAATGAATTTGCTATTTAACAGTGACTTTTTATCCCTTCAAATAGCTGCATTGTTTTGGCTGCCACGACTTCTCAATGTATGGTTTTCCTCCCAGTTTTACACTTTAGCACCTTTCTGACAGAATGGACCTGGCAGCTTCTCCTTTGACATTTGGCACATTAGTGCTGCACTCCCCAGGCAGATGCTAATGCTTTGTCCATCTCTCGGCACCAAAAAAAATCACACATACATCCCCTGAACTGATGGATTCCATGGATAGCAATTCTGCAACGGGTTCCTCCTGGGGACAGCACCCTTCCAAGCTACAGGCAGCCAAATGAGAACTTCTCTACTGCACGATTATAAGAGGATTGCTGAATCAGAGCTGTATTTCATGCACAAAGTCTCCAGAGAGATGACCCAGCTAACAGGCTTCACTCATATGACCGGGTCCTATACCCTCACTGCAAGTTTCAGCATTTGTGTAGCCAACAGAGGTCAGTGCAAACTAAATAAATGTTTGTCACACTGTGGCTTTCCCTTATAGACTTAGTCACTGCCCTAGAGAGAAATTCCAGAATTGGGTCAAGCGGAAGCATTGACTGTTCCTTGCTCCTTTCCTCTGCTGGATGTTGTGTCCATGACCTAGAGAGACTACAGGTAAGCTGGTCTGCAGGCTCTGGCCACTGCTGTGCTTCTCTGTATCTCTCTGCTGCCTCCCCAGCTGCAGTGCAAAGCACCGAGCTTTCTGTCTCAGTGCCCTGAAACAATGCAGATCTCTGAGGAAAGCTGTGATCTAACTGGCACCTCTGTGCAATCCAAACCATTTTCTCCATGGAGCTCTTTTTTCTTTCCTCTTTCTTTTTCATCCTTTCCTTCAATGCCACAGGACAAGAATGGGAGCTGCTCAGCACCTATGGACATACCTGCTGTCTGTATTGCGGTCTTCAGCTGAGACACATCGAGAAATCCAGAATTATTTCTGTCTGCCTTGCTGAAGATATCCTAAAAAACAGTGCAAAGGCAGATTTCAAGTCCATACCAGCATTCCCAAAAATTACTACTACACCTAGTTATGTAGGATGCTTTCCCTCATTAATAAATAGGCTGCAATGGATAAGTATAACAGGTAAGATGAAGTGACCCTGACAAGGAAGAACCAGTTCCAGAAGGCTCAGACAGTATATTACTGCGTAAGAAATCCCAAAGTTTTGGGAGGGTGGAAGCCTTTTTGCTCACTATCCCTGGGTTATGGGTGCAGACAGCAATGGGAATACTCACACCTCCACTGACAAAAAGACTACAACACCTGAAATAAGCCGGAGTCCTGAGTCCCGAAATGGTGTGGGGTCATCTTTTCCAGCACACTGGTGAAACACCACAAGCCACACTTGAGGTGCTGTCAGTGGGAAGTGCACCATTGCTAGATGGAGAACAGGCACCCTATGTCCTAGGTGGCCTCAAATCTTCTCAAGTAGAGCTCACACAACCCTAAGGCTTCAGGAAACCTTCCCATCCTGCACAAAGATGGAGGGAGAAGGACCTGACACAGAGAAACTGTCATGCATGCTCTGGCTCTGAATTTAGGTGGGACTCTAAATATCAGGCTACCATCCTCACTCCTTCCAGACCTAATGCTTATCCTGGAGCAGAGACATTTCTCCCAGATAAACTTCACCAAATCCTACAACTATCCATTATAAACTGCAGCAGTGAGGAAATGACATTTTTTGGATTACTCTGTTCAAGAACTCGTTTCAGCTTAAAAAACTTTTTAAAAAAATTGCTAGTGGTGGCACACAAACAGAGATTTCCATCAAATTCTGAGCCTAACTGGCTTTCCTACCTTTTCCCACTTTTCCCTTCAATATTCCCTGTGCTAGCAAAGCCTCGGCTGCTCATTTGGAGTACTTCACACACCCCACAGCTCCCTGAGCTCTGACTTTTGTGTGAGAGGATGGAAATCTGACCCACTAAGCAAGCAATCTTTGCAAGGTTTTCCCCCCAGCACTTTGATATCACAGATCACCTGTGCCCTGCTGATGAAAAGCCCAGGAGTACAGTATCAGCAGAGAAGAGAGAGCAGCCCCCATGTACCTTGTATTTCATGAGTCTTCGCCAGAGTCTCCCAAATTCCTGCAGTGTCAGCTGTCCGTTTGAGTTGAGCTGTGCATTTAGTTAAGAATTGGCTGTCTTTGCTCCCAAAGATGCTGCCTTCACATAAAGAAAGACATAAGATGCAGTTTCTTCTGTCTGTTACTTTGTGTTGAGAAAGCCAAGAGCTTTTCTGCTTCTAAAGTATGGTTAGGTTTAAAATCACCTTCTGTGGCACACTGTACAGCTGCTCATACCTGTGCTGACAAACAACAAAAGGTTTCTATTTATATGGTGACTTTAACCATGAGGGAACCTGCAGTGTTTGCCTCAGCTGACATTTATTTAGCCACTGAGCACAGAGGTCCCTGTGGAGGAACATGACCCCATGCTCCAGGCCACGTGTGCACATTGCCTTGCCTCTGTGAATGAGACAGCACAGCGTTAGCTCTGGCCTGATCCTTCTGGAGGAATCGGCACTGAAGGAGCCAAGAGTGTGAGGAGCCAATCCTGATGCCTGCTTTCAGAAGACTTCAGCAGCCTTTGAGCCATGCATATACCAGACGTGAGAAAACGCTTCCCTACCATGAGCTGCAGGAGGCCGTGGATGTCAGCACACATCCCCCAGGGATGCTTGAAGGACAATGTCAGTGGACCTATTCTCTTCCATACACCATCTAGTATCCAGGGCAGACATGCAGCACCTCACCTAATGCAGCTGGGATGAAAACTCCCTCAGAGCAAAACTCATCACCAGTTAAATATAAGCAGACAAGTGCCACTGCATAAAACCTGAGTGAAAAATGCTGATCCTGTCTTTGCAGGCCAGGATAGATCACACTGTACCTGGGTTGTATGCAGCCCAGAGAATGAGAAATCGATCTTGAACTAAAGCAGAGCAGTGGCTTTGCCAGTTCTTTGCACATAGCATGCTTTCATGGTGTCCACTTAGCCCAGGAGGGGCTTTGGAAAGGGGGAAATGTTTATTTCACTGGCTAGATGCAGAAAAGTGGAAAGAGAGTGGGACTTCTGGTCATTTTTATTCATTCCCTGGCAGTCTGTAAAGGTATGAAAATGTCTCAAAGTTATTTCAAGGCATGGAAGAAGAGATGGTGCACCAGCAAGGGGGAGAAAACACACAGGGGAGAATTTATGTTTTCATCAAGGAGCCCTCTTGTTCTACAACAGCCAGCAATGTATTTCCAGCGTTGGCTTGTTAACAGTAAAAAGGCTGCATGATCCATCTAATCAGGAAGTTACACTGGACAGGATGAATAGCCTGCCAGGCAAGTGCCAGTGATTTAGTGGTAACAGTGCTTCTCCCCCTAACACCAGCTTTGCTGGCAGTGCTTCTCGAGCTGCCATCAAAAGCCAGTGTGGTTGCGGCCATGATGGAAGAGCTGAGCCTCATCTGAACTCCATGTTGCCTCCTCACCTCCAGCTCTGCCTGGGACCTGCACCCAAGGTGAAGCTTAGCCAAGCCCTAGGCCCTGCAGAGGGGAAAATGAAAGCAAAGAGCTGGTAGCGGAAGTCTGATCCTCATCTTTCAGCAGACACACCAGAGCCAGGGCATGCTTGGCAAAGTCCTGATACACTCTGGGATAGTTATTTATTGAGGACTGTGGCTAATATTTACTTGCAGGTTCTCACACTGGGATGCTCAGCTCAGCCATAACTCAAGGCAAGGAGGGGCAGCACTGGGGAAGTTTACTGCTTCTGCTGAAAGGATACATCCATCAGGGCTAAAATGGCTCTGCATGAATCAAAGCTGAATATTCCTCCCAGGCTGGTCATTTCATCTGCAAGGATTGACAAAACAGAAGGAATTAGCAAGAGCAAGGAGGGTGGCAGAGACCTGACCTGCCTCAGGTTCCCAAACAGCAGCAAGGCCTATGTGCCAGGCTAAGGTCCACTGAGGGAGTCTGATATGTCTTGGACATCTCTACTGCTCCCTTCCCCAAGGACAGGCACCCTGATGGAAAGTCTTCCCCCTTGAAATAAGGATAAGGGAAATGACAGTGACAAGAAAGGGCTTTTATGCTGAATTAGCGAGTCCTAAGAGCACTTCGAGCCTTGTGCATGACTGAGTTGGTTCGAGCCCTCCAGCTGTTCCCCTGTCTCATGTGGGCAGGTTAGGAACGCCGGGAAATGCTGAAAGCCAGCTTGAGGCCTCTGCAGAGGAGTGTTGCAGGCCAGGGCTGAACTGGAAGAAACTGGGTGACAGTGAGGGGAATGGGAGGCACAGCTCCCTGGGGTACTCACTGGTACAGCCCAGCCAGGGACTGAGTTCCTGCTGCGATTGGTGAGGCATGGAGTAGCAAGTGGTGCTCATGAGGGCTGCAGGGACATCCAGAAGGGCAGCATGGGGTGGGGTAGCGGAGGTCTGCAAAGCAGAGGCTATCCCTCAGCAGAATCGGAAGGGGTAGAGGAGGGTGATATTTGGCTGTCAAGCAGATGCACAGCTTTGCTGAAGGCCATGCTTTAAAGAGTCTGTTAGCAGCTGGTCTGGGTTGCACTGCCTTCTTCATGTGAATATTACTTTGATTTTCTTTATAAAAAACCCCAAAACTAAACTGTTGTGCATGTAAAGGAACCCTGGTGGAGGTACTTCTCATTCTTCAAGATCCAACAGTGCAGTAAGCCACACTGAGGAATTTTTGAGGACCATCAGTACACCACTAAATCCTCTGTCTAATTTACACTAGACTAAGGATAGGGAAGCACAAAGTCATTAGCTGGGTTGTAAAAGCTTTACCTTGCAGGATCACTTCATTAAGGAGTTGTTGCAGCTGCGAGGCATCAATAGCTGAGCCCTAATGCAGAATAAAATGCAAAGAGAGGTCTGTGAGCATAGAGTTTTCTCCTGTGTCACTTTTGCCTGAAACTTCTTTACTTATGGGTTGTGGCAGCAAAGCAGGACCTCTGCTTCTATCAGAGGAACAGCAGCACTCCTTCGGGAGCATAACGAAGCCCTCCACTCTGCTGGGCCAATCTTTGTCCTTCCCTACAAGAGTCTGCGGGGGAGTTACAGGCACTCCCATTACCATGGGGTAATTTCAGCAATGATGGGAACACTTGCTGACATCATCAGCCCCTGGCTGGGGAGCTGCTGGTGGGCAGGCACAGTGGCCACGCTGGATGAGCCGAGTGGGAGCACAGGCACTGCTGCTGCCTCCCTCTGAGCCGCCCATCAGTGAACATGACTGACTCCCTCCTAAGACACCCCCAGGGCACTCAGTGTGGCAGCCCATGTTCATTTTCACCTTCATGCATTGATATAACTATTAACTGTAAGAGGTCTACTGTGCGAAGACTTTTGGCTGTGAATTTTTTTCCTCTTGACTAAGTCAATGAGTTCTTTATAACATTTTATTAAACTATTAAAAGCATCTCCTGTGAACACACAGAGTTTGGCTCTGAAAGAGCAGGAATCAATTACTCAAACGCTGACTGATGTCTGGTTTCCAAATGCTGCAAAGTCAAATGAAAAATGATGCTGATGAGAGGGGGGAATACCCAAGGCTTTCTAATTGCTTTCAGTAAGTAAACAAACCAAAGCCTCCATCTCCCCACCCCCCCAAAAAAAACCCAACCAGCAAAAAACCCCCACACATGCAAGTTGATCACCAGCACAAACATGAATCCCCAGTCTTTCCCTGATATATGGGGCTAGCCAATCTATCCCAGCTGAATGTCCCATTTTTCTGGGGTTTTTGGCAGGTCAATCAATACTGTTTTGAGGGTACCCACTTGAGGATAGAGCTACATTTCCAAATAATATTTTTCTATGTACTTTGTAGATTGGTTTTGCTTTCTGCAAGTCCATGTGCCATTTTTATTTTTGTTTCAGCAAGATGTTTTAGATAGTATACCTGCTTAGTGTGTCTTAGGAAGATGGCTTTATAGGAGCTGTCCTTGTTCTGTCTTGGAACATCCTGGATCAAAGACAAAGTACACACATAAATAATTCAGTTACAATACAACTGGAGGCAGAAGTCTGCAGATACAAACAGCACTTTAGAGAGGATAGGGAATGTACAGTACAGACTGCAGTTTTAACACCTCAAAACACCTCAAAAGTAAAGTGGACTAGGAGCGAGGAACAGCTGCTGCAATGAAGGAAGAAGCATAGTTTGGATGTTATCACTTAGTACAAGGAGCAGCTCAAGGCCAGAGGAAGACAACAGAATGCATCCAGGATGGAGTTCAGCAAGTCAATACAGGAGTATAGAGATACAAAGCCTAATCCTCATTGATGGCCTTTGGTTGAAACCACTGGTTTAGAGCATGTGATCCAAGAAAATAGAGCAGGAGTTGCCTTGCTTTTTCTCTTGTATCTTCTCAATGCCAAGGCAGGGTTGACTGTACCTGAGCAAGTGCAATTCAATGGTTAAGTGATTATTTTCAACCCTACATTGAGGAGGTGCACCAGACACTAAGAGGAACTATCCTTAACATCATAAATTTTCCCAAAAAAAATCTAAGTCTAAGCACCAGTGTCTTCAGCTCTGTGTGAGAAAATTCACACCACTGAAGCCCAAATACCTGAACAAGAGCAGAAAGTGTGGGTACCATAATTCGTCAAAGTCAAAACAGTGGTTAAAACAACAGCCAGTAAACTGACAGCTTGTCACTGCAAAGACATAATAAGCCGCCCTTTACATGACCCCTCTAATGGGCCTTAGTTGCAGGCTGGAAAATGAATCACAAGGACTCTGTTCTCGATTCTTCTGAAGCAGCTTTAACACCTTTGGCTTCAAAGACCCACACTGAGTTTGCACAGCTATAAACAACAGCCTCTCAACAACAGGATTTTGCAAGCAAGTGGTGAGTAGCATGGACTGGACCAGCTCTGGCAATCTGCACAGTTCACAACAAGGAAGTCCAGCAACAGATGGTAGCTGGGCTAGGCAGGCTGAAATGTGGGTTGAACTAGAGACGCAACCAGATTTGAAGTGTAATTTCCCCTATGTCTGTGAAGATACCCTGATGAAAATCAGAAGAAATCTGCTTTGGGTCTCACCTCTACGGACTCCTGCGCTTTATAGGGTGCGAGTACTTAAATGAAGCCTTTCCCATGGGGAAGGCATGTATAACCCTGCTCTCAGGTGTGAGGTCTTCTTAAAAAGGGTCAAAAACAAGCTGTGACTTTTTCATCCATGTTTCCCCCTCTCTTCTCCTTAGAGAAGTTTCCCTCTTTCTTCTCCTTAGACACATACCCATTGTACAAACATTGCAAGAATTTATTACCTTTTAAATCCTTTCCCCTGCTACATTTGGTTGGTCGAAGTGTTAAAGGTGGCAACGTGAAAAGGACAGAGGGACAGACTGATAGAGGGACTGTATAAGATTTGTTTTCTTCAAAAATCAGGCTCTGAAAGAGACATATGTGAAGAGCAAGGGCTTTGCTGTCATTCCTGTCTCTCCAGAGTGGTACCACAGGCTGGCCACCTGCTCTCCCAGGGTACCAGAGTTGAATTCTGGGACAGGTACTGGGTGGTGAAAGGAGAGAAGAGCAGAGTAATCTGTTACGTAGGGAAAGAAGAAAAGGAGGCACTAGAGGTGGCTACCAAATGGTCGGGTTCCTGGGAACCATTCACCACCACCAGTATCTACATCAGTTCTCACAGAGTCTTACCATCGGCAGCACAGGGCTGGGCAGGGAGTTTGAGATCCTAGAAAAGAGTTACAAGAGTCAAACTGGGAGAGAACAGGCCTTCTCAGTGCCATGATTTGCAGATGTGGCAGAAGACAGGCACCAGCAGGAGCACTAACCCAGCCCACAGCACCACAAGATGCTCAGCACCCACATTGCCCAGTCTGTCCCAGTTCAGTCAAGCCTGGTTCATCAGTCCCAGCTTTCTCTGTGCAAGCAGACATAAGCAAGTCGGAGTCTCTGGCTGCTCTGGGGCCACTGCCTTCCCTGAGCAAGCCCTGTCGGCACCAGCAGCAAAGAAATGGTAACTTGTCTCACTCTGAGCATGCTGGGACTAATCTCACCACATGGAAGACAGGGCTGCCCTGAGTTGAGTCACATAAAATTTTCAGCTGCTTCCTCTTTGCCTAGTTTAATAGTCAGGAATAAAAATAGCATCTGGGCTATTAAAAGGCAACATCTTTTAAATGTCTTCAGACAACCTGAAGTTGAGCTGGGGTCACCATTCCTTCTGAGACTCTAACTAAGAGTAGCAATGTTCAATGTTCAATACTCAAGTGTTGCTTTTGGTAGAGAAATTAGGCAAGTCAGGTGCTATTTTTATAGCATTTGTGCTATTATATAGGTGAGTGCTGCAGAGACCCATGGGAAGGGGGATCCTCATGCTTAGTCTGGCTCAACAAGGTCTGTGAGGGTCAGAGGTTCTTCTGGAAAGTGCTGCTTCCCAAGGCTGACCCTGTGAATGGCTCATCATGCTGAAGACAGTCCAGACCAGAGCACAGACTCCTCGTGTTTGTTTTCTATAACTAAGGAGTTGCCTTAGTTGACTGGGCTATTTTTGCCAGGGGCCAAAGCCTAGAAAGCAATCTCATTATTAAGATATGAGGCTATGAGATGGTAAGAGCTGCAATCACCTCTACTATAAAGCTTGCTAAAGGAAAGCCACTGCACATCTGATGCTTGAAAGTCATTTGGTAAAGCTGAATGCTGGGCCTTGCTCTGTACGTAGAGCATGCCCAGATATTTATGTGAAAAAGTGATAATAGCTGCCTTTGCATGAACTAAGAAACCATTTTTTCCACTAAACTTATCATCAAGGTCCCTCTCATACCCACAGGAAGCCCTACCAGCCTGTCTATGAGAGCAAGGCCTTTCACTGCTCTTTGCTTCTCCAGGTCCCTCTCTGAGAGGATGGGACCTGATCCCTCTGGCATGCAGCCGACATAACAGCTATTAGGAACAAACAAGCTCTCAGTCCTCCTTTCAGTAAAGAGAGATTTCCCCACAATCTGGACGGGGTGGGGGATTGGGTGTGGGGCACAGCTCACAATTATTGCTTGCTTGTGTGGCTCTTTGTACCAAAGCTGACACCCTTGGTGGCTGCAGATGAGCTATTGCCCTGTTCCGTAGCAGCCAATACAGATCAGACTATACGTCTGATCCCCCTCAACGAGTGCTTAACACTTCTCTGTGTCTTCTCAACACACTTCTAGAGTACATTGAAAGCAAATTGCCACATTCGTTATCTTGACATTAAATTGTTGAATCCTGGCGCACTGTAAGTCTGGGGCCAGTAAGGAGTGCTTATGATCTTACTCATTGTAGTTTTGATTCTTCATGAAAATTCGTAAGAGAAATTCAAACTCTTGGTCCTCTGTTGTAGCAGGAATGACAGCATAGGTTCCTGGGCTCAAGAAAAAGTAGTTGGTCACATCTCGAGTCAGGGAAAAGTCTTGTTTCAGAACTTTGGTGTTTTCCTGAAAGAAAAATATAGCTGGCAATCCTCTCTCCAAGTCAGGAACCAAAGTAAACCAACAAGTGCACCCATAGCAGCCTTACATTCCCACAGCTCTAACACCGCATCTAACATGCCTTAACCTCCCCAGTGGCATGAAAAGCCCATCCACGTGACAAATTTTGTTCAAGGACATATCAAAAATGCACAAGGGTGGAAGAACTGAAAGAAACAGAAGGGAAAATGAATGTGAATGGATTTGAAGAGAACTTCTATTAACATTAAGCAAGCTGGAGTTCATGAAGAAATTAAGGATGAATACCATTAGTAAAACTTCCCTGAGATCTAGCATGACTCAGAGTGGTCAGAGAGCTCACTAAGCATCTCAGCCAGATGGCGATGCTTCAAGAATCACAACCCAAACCTTCCACCAAGTGTCACAAGAAAACAGAATGTTCTGATCTTTCTTCTGTTTTTCCACTATTATTGCTGAGATGATATAAATAGAATGCAACAGCTATTACTATGATGACACGTAAAGACAGCATAATAAAAAACTCTTACTAAACATATTCCCCAAAATACATCAGCGTGTATAAATTCCATTTAGAATGGTTATACAGCATGGCAGAGTTATTTATGAGCCATGCCTTTGGGAGAAAATAACATAAAACTGCTATTTTGGGAGAGAACAACACCAAAAAAAGATGACTACTGTTACAGACGGCTGGAAGGTATGTAGACTGCCAAGTATTATGGGTCAGATCTTGAGCAGATCGAAATGGGCAGCACTGCAAAGAAATAAATGGTGTAATCCTTTTTTTACTTTTGCGTCTCATTCCACGTTCCTTCTGGTAAAAAGCAAAAGCCGATTAATATCTCAATGGAGTCAAAACCGGTGTGAGATAAGAATCAGCCTCTATATGTTGCTCAGCTCTATCACACAACATTAAACTTCCTTCACAGCCACGTATCAGCTTTCCATGTTTATATTTAATCAAAGGCTTCCTAGAGGTATCAGATATGTTCATTCTGGTTTGCATTCTTGCCTGCACTGCATTCCCTTCTCATCCCGTCAAGGGATAACGTCCTTTTTACTTCACAGCAACAGTTTGATGCATCTCAAAAGGTACTGAACAATGAATGATGCTGCTAATGAATAATGGCAGTGAAAGTGGTTCAGAGAAGAAGAGTGAAGCCACATGAATCTTAGCAATTGCTCTCTTCTTGCACAAACATCCCCCCCCACCCCACCCCATAAACTCTTAAGCAAAGGTGCCACCTCTGACTGTCCTCAGGAACAGCACTGTATGCCTACTCTGGTTTTAGCTCCTGGACTTGGCTTTTGCTGCTACCAGGGCAGGACACTGGGCCGGCTGTGGGGAGCTGGTAGACCAGCTTCCATGTTAAAATATTTAGGCTGTGTCCATGGGGGGAATATTTCTGTGTAATCTGCTGTGTGGATTTGCACCAATATCATTACATTACTAAAAGCTATGTCATGAAAGAGCAACTGTTCCCTTTCCCTCATTGACCAGGTGCCCCACAGTGATCTTGGTGCCTCTAGTAATGGTCTGTGCTGGCCTTGCCCTTCAGCTCCTGTGTAGGAGGAGATCACCTAGGATCAGAAGCCCAATCTGAACCTGAGGCTGACGGCCCACAGAAGCTGAATCTTCCAGACGACATACTAATCAAATTTCATCTGTCCTTGGGAACATACCAAGACAGAAAAACTAAATTAACACATCTGAGCATCAAATGGAGGGGAAGAAAGAAATTTTAAATATAAAGCAAGAACAGAGCAAATCTGTACCCTGGTCTACTTCCTGACTAATCAACGTCTTAGCAAGGGACCCAAGACCTGTGCCATCACCTTCCAGTGAAGGTAATTTCTGTTAAAATGGGTAACTAATCAAGATGGACACGCATCATACAAGAGCATGCAGCGAACCTTCATGTCTGGAGACTGTCGGGGAACAGCCAGTGAGGATGCTGGAAGGACAAGTTCCCATTTACCAGGAGGAGCAGCTGTTTCTGAATGGCATGGCTGGTCCCACGGACTTCTACAGGCCTGATACCTGCACCAGGCAGAGGATTTCCTTGCATAGGGATAGTGAGTTCCACTTGCTGAAGGAGTGTTCCTTTTATTACAGCTTTTATTTCTCAGACACTGGTTTTTATGAGCCACAAAGCCATGCTCTTCCTTTATGAGGAGCTGTTAGACTTATGGCATCAATTATTCAAAGTCTGGAACTAGGGAAAGCCTCTCCAGTGATCAGGAGAATGTGAAGTTAGGGTCATAGGAACCTCTGCTTCCTTTTATTCTTCATGTTAAGAACAACCATCTTTCACCCTCCTCAGCCAACAACAAATACACTTTGGAAAAGGCTGTTTTCCATCCACACTAGCAATTGTGCTTTCAGTAAGCCTGGTAGTGCTCTGACAATAACTGCCCTTAAAATGACACCTTCCTGGATTGTCACCAAGAAGAAAAAACAGGGAAATTGTAGCAGAGGTCCCAGGTATCTGAGAGGATTACCCCTGCACTGGTCTCGAGCAAAGCCTTCCATGTGTTATATATTTTGCATGGCATTCTGTGATAGAAAAGGGGGGTTGAATAAGCCATGCCATTTTGGGGAAAAAGAGGCCATTCGCTTTGCTACTAGTCCTGGAGTACTGCTCCAGTGCTGTGGTTAGTGCTGGCTCTTGTGCCTTGTGCCAGTCCAGCAAGGCATGTCACCAGTAGCATTGGGCATAGAGGATATTGTCCTGGCATGTTTTGTAACCTGGGGATACCCTGAGTTTCCCAGGCCCATTTGAGGATGCTACAGAACTAAAAGTTCAACCTTTCCTCTCTTAAGATGTGAATAAAGGAAACTAAGCCTGCCTAACTCTACTTTTCCTGTGATGTTCCAAGATAGAAGGCATCCGGAAACTCACTCTAAATACTGACTGCTCTCTTTTTACAGCCCGAAAGGTAATTCAGTCTTTCACTTCAATGTACAGGTATAATAAGCCACAGAAAACAACAGTTCTTACATGATACCTGACTGTGCTTACCATGGTGATCAAAAAGCCAATCTTCAGGTGTTTTGCATCCTGCATATCCTCAGCATGTTTTTGCATGAGTGAAATAACTACATTATAGGTTTTTTGGTCATAATCTGGCACTTTGAAAAAATACTGAGGGTTCGTAGAAACGGCACCTGCTGAGAAAGTGTTTAATACATTAATAGTAGACACACAGATGTTCCAGTAGCAGCCTATTGTGTCAGATCTTGCTTACATGGACCCAGAGGAATAGGTAGTTACTGCTCCAAGATCCTGTCAATACAACAGAGCACTGTAGTCTCTACATTACCAGTAGGAGTTGAGGCATCTGGAGTTAAACTAATTGTGTATTAATCATTCTAGAAATCTCTGGCAAAGTCATAAAAGCCAAGCAGATTTCTCAACCTCTCTACATCTGCTTCACCTACACGGCACACTTTCCCCAAGGCATAAAAGCAGTGTTTCTTAATCAGCCGCCTGACACAGTGGCTGAGCTGAAAAGGACTGAGGCTTGGAGGCCATAGACATGCAAAAGAAAAAGACAAAATGATCCAAAGCTATCCTCCCCTTCCTTCCCATTAGTGTTTGTGGTGGAGAAGACAGCATTGAGCACCAGAGGGAAAAGGCTTCTTCTTGGCCAAGGTTTTGGTTAACAGGAATAATCCCTAACAAGAAAGCAGTAAAATGCCCAAACTGGTGAAAAAGGACTGACATGGCAGGATCTGCTTAAACCAGTCTAGACTTTAAGCCATGTAGCTGTGTTAGGTGGCCTTGAAAGCTGCCATTTAACCTGAACTGTATTTGGACAGGAACTTCACTAGAGGGCTGGTGGAAAACACAGCTCCAAGGAAAATGGCTCTGCCCACAAGCTGTCAGTTCAGCCCTTGCACCTCCTTGCTCAGTCCCAGTGTCCATGGTGTGCAGCAGCACAGGCATGGCTTTGTTATCAGCCCTTGAGACATGATGATCAAGTCTGTGAGGAGGAGAGTGTAACCTGTAAGCCAAAACCTGTTTTGCTGTTAAGTCTGGGATCAGCATTGCAGAAAAAAGAAGCGCTTTCATTGGCCATATGGGACCATCTTAGATTAAAAACACAGAACCCAAATATTAGTGCAACTGTAAAAAATAAGATAAAAATTATTAAAAAATACTATTAATAATTGTAGCTGGCAATGCCAGAAGAGTCCTTGCACAGGCAGCAAAACCAATGGTCTTATCTGCCCAAAGACCTTTCTACTTTCAAAAATAGAGCTTTGTAGCACAATTCTTCCATTTCATATCCATTTAATTTCAAAGTATTTCTCGGTCTGTAAAATCAGCTACATATTTGCCAGACCAGACTTTCTGATGACATCCCCAGTAACATCTACTGCAACTGGCTGAAAGAAGATAGATGAGCACTTTTTGATTTAAAGAGTTCAAGGTTTCTAAGACACAAGTCTCCTGTTTTAACTCAGCAGACAGCTCTGCTGCTTTGCTTCTGCCTCCTCGGTTATAGGTTCTGTAATGCGAAAGGGCAGGCATTAACAACTAGCAATCAATATTTCTGTGATTTGGTGCTCAGAGTGGAAGCTCCAGTGGAGAGGAGGAGAGGACTGGTTGACTGCAGTGAGCGTTCATTACCTGGGGAATACTTGTTCCTGCCTGTGGCAAGGCCTGGGCTCCACAGGTTGGTGTGCGTCTCCATTGACCACGTGCAGTGCTGATCTCCGAAGTCTAGAAACGTTGGGGTGCTGTTACATATGTACAGCCAGGTAAAATGCTCACAGAAGTTTTTACAGGACATCCTGCAGAGAAGAAGAAAATGTCACCTTTTATTTTGAGACACCGGTCAGGTGCTCTTGTTCACCCTTCCTGTCTTTAAATGGGGATTACAGAGAGCACTTCAGGCTGTAGCTGAGCTGGCTGATATCTTGTAGAAGAGGTCAGCTCTTTGGGCAGCATTTGTGCTGTCCTAACTGCAACTAAAGCCCCAGTGGGGTTACAGGACATATTCAGTAGTACCTAGGTGGAGTCCTGCTATTTCCAGCACATCTCTGACACCGCACCTTGCTTCATCCTTCCACAGTGTCCTGTCCTCCCTCATGCTTTGCTCAAGCCTGCAGTGTCTATCTCAAACCAGCCTGCTGTTCTTCTGCTTTCCTCAGAGCCTCATGGGGCAAGTGTACCCTTTCAGAATAATAATAGCTTTTCTAGAGGATGGCTCACACATGGCTAAACTGGATCTGAGAGTAATCAGAGGCAGTGAAAAACCACAAGCACCTGCAGAGCAGTCAAGTGTACAAGCTCCATGACCTGCTTGGCCACCTGTCCCCTCTGAGCATCAGCCAGTCCAAGGTTCAAGCTAGGCACTTTATGGGGAAGGGAGTATGACAAAACGACTAGGTGTCCGGGAGCTGGATTTTTACTTCTCTCACTTTTCTTTTTTTTTTCACCACCTTTTTACTTAATCTTGGCCAGCTCCATATCCCCAGGTCTTGTTTCCTCTGAAACTATAGGATCAGGAAAACCTCCAGTTTGCTGGTTGTGCACAGCTAAGACAGTGTGCCTTGAGCTATCACTAACAGCAGAGAACTGCCTAAATGACTCTTTTTTTCCCATCATGAATGCTAACACTAAAACTGGTAGACAGAAGAATCGATAGGGAAATACCAGAATTCTCCATCATCCTTACGTCTGAGGAGGTCTTCTCTGCATTCAGGCTCAACATGGTCCCACTGAGGAGAGCTGCAAATAGGAACAAATCAACACGCAGATGTGAGGCACAATTTTCCATCTCTTTGGCCAGCCCATTCCTCTATCTGGCCCATCAAGTCATGAGGGATCAGGAGGGTTGAGTAAACCGCACATTGGGAACAGGACTGTGCTCGGTACCTTCATAGCCAAGACCAGCAAAAGGAGCTCTGTGCCTTTGCTGTGCCTGTCTGAGTTGCTCACCCTGGGATGGGGAACTGCCTCTGCCTCTGTCCTCGAAGACCTGGTCACCTGTCTCCATGCTGGAGAGGTTAGTGAGGTACCAAGGCATAGCACTCTGAAGTGCTGATATTACATTGACATGTTGAGAGCACATTAGCCAGTCAAATGTGTTGTTTCCAAGCAGCATGTTTATAATTAAGTGATAATTGTGACTTTCTGCAGAGTTTAACATAAATAAACAGAGCATGAATCAATAATTTATTGATTTATGCAGCTTACCTGTGAATGTGCTCTACTGACATTTCAATTACAATTAGGATTATAGTTCACTCTTCCAAAAAACAGGAGGATGCTGTCTGAGCAGATCGCTATTATCCCAGTCTTAAACATGTCTGCACCACCCACCAGCCCACCCAGATGCAACATGCTAGCCTGACTTTTCTCAGCAGAAAAGTTGTGAATGTTCCTAGCAACAAGGGAAGGTGGGATGCTATTAAATCATATAAGAGTGACACATGATCTCTCTAGTCAAGAAAACACTGATGCAGTTCCTCTGTGAAAACTAACATCTATTTATTTACAAAACACTGCTGCAGCCTTCCTCTGTATCATTCCTTTCCTCAGGAAAGAGAGGTTAGCTGCCTGCAAGATACAAAAGATCAGTTCAAGCCATCCACGGCACTTTGTCTTTGCAATAGCCAAGGACCGTTTGTGTCTCTCTGTGTTCAATACTGCATGAAAATACTGCCCTGCTCTCATGGACTTTCCGAATGATCCTCTTCCCAGATTCAGACTCTTGGGAGGAGGAGAAGCAGCAGGAAGGTGGATGCACAGTTGCTGCAGAAGAATTCAGTAGAAGCAACCAGCCAGCATCTAGAGGTATAGCCAGAGCTTACTACAGGTATTAACAGCGCTTTCATCCATGACTAAGTATCTGGAACTATCCACTGGGAAAAATGTACACATAGACAAAAAGGGACACCTAAGCTAGGCCCAGTAAGGACCGCATACACAGCCAATGCTGCATTAGTTTTCCCTGGATTGGATTTCTGTGGGCAGTTGCTTGGCAGATGGAAATAATTAATTGATTCAGAAATGTCTGCTTCATTGCAATGGGTACAAGGCAGAGGCCCTTTACAATAAGCCTGTAAAAGAGTGCTTCTCCTTATGAGATTAAGCTTTAAGACCATACTCATCACTCCAGGGCCCCTTCCACTCCCCATGGCCCCATGGATTCCAGATCCTGATGATATGTTTCCAGCCATTCTTGTAGCGTAGCTGTAAAGAGGAAAGAAAAGTAAAACAGCCACAGCTTTTCACAGTTGTGAAGTGATGGTAATAAACCAGATCTTCTTCTATACCTTGGAGACCTGGTTTAACTCTGACGTCATTTGACTGCAGCTAAAAATCAGAGCATTTTGCTTCATTGTAAAGGAATGATGTGTGGGAGAAAACTGCTCCCATTTTGCTTTCCCAAGGACAGTGAATAGCTGACACAGCAGAAAGCAGCAGCATTTCCAGCACACCACATGACTTCAACAGCCTTGGGAAAGTCCAGTGCCTAATTCTGCACATTTGATGCTTTGAGTCAGTAAGGGCAGAGACTCTCAGGAACGAGGTCACCAGACTGCTTGGAGTGAACGTTGACAGCACGAAGACACGATGATAAACAGAATCTGTGGCTCTATATCTACAGCACCGTAGTTTCCAACAGCTGGAGTTTCCGGTGCTTTTCTCCTCTTGCTGTCATTGCTTTAAGCCAGAAGCAATTCACTTTTGCCAGTGAAGCCACAACGGTGGAAGTGGAAAGGAGAAGAAAACCTTTTGTTTCTGGCTCTCCTTACGCACACAGGCAGTGTTGGAAACAAATGCCATGGCAGTCTTTTCCCATGCCAAGGCCCAGCCTCCGTCCAGCCTCAAAACATTCCCCCACAGGACACCACCCTGATGCTTTGGCACTCCTGCAGGGTGGGACAAAGACCATTTCTCCTCTCCGCATACATCATAAGCAGCAGGAAGCTGAAACAGCCTGCTCCCTCTCCAACAGGATTTGGGATCCTTCCAGCCCTGTCTTGGAGAGAGCCAGCTGGGGCCTTCTCTGGAGCCTGGCAACCCCCATCCTTCCATTTTGTAGACTCTTGGCTACAAGCAAGTGTCCCCCAAGAAGCAGCATGCTGACTGTTATGATGGCACCAAACATATCATGGCATGAGGGGCCATAAATCAAAGCTAACAATTAAAGAAAAGGTGAGAAGAAAGAAAACACATAAGGGAGAACACCATTCCCTTTCCAAAATACTTTGGGTTCTGACATTAAAATGTGTTGTAGCTATCTTGCTTGATAGCATAGCCATTGTTTGGTTTTCTTCTTGACCTTGCTCACTGTTAACTCTCTGTGTGTGCACTACAGCTTACAGGGGTGAGCTATGTTCTGACTTCTGGTTGTAAAAAAATTCCTCATTTCATTTTATCTGTATGATAAATTGGTCCCGTTTTCAGATCAGCAACATTAATATCTAGCCAAGAGAAGTTCTGCATAAGCAGAACAGCTTTAAAAGATGGAGAAATGCTGTTTGCGAACCAATCAGTTTCTTACTTTTCACACAGTGATTTTTGGCAGCTTGTGATTGATCTGAACAAATGTAGATTTGCATCATACAACAAATCCCACAATTTCAGCCAGTGCTTCTATTCCCATTTGAAACAAAAAAGCAAATTTTTAAAGAGTCAGCATAGAATGAAAATCCCCAGAAATGCTGTAGTTGCTGTTGAAGTGTCCCCCCCAAAAAAGTGAGTTTAAGTTGCATTTTTCCATTTGAAAAAAATATAGTATTCAGATATCCTCCCTCTTCCTATTGTGCCAGAATCCTTCTATCTGGAATTTGAACTATGTACTTTCAACAATCCCTTCTAAGTGCGAAGCTAATTAAAATTACTCTGAATGAAACAGTAGCATGACTGCTCTCTAGTAGATCACCAGAACAAGGCCACCAGAGAAGAACAAGTCCTTGATCTTACCTTCACAGCTCCTGTGACAGTGTAGGCATGACCCTGTACAATCCCATTCCTCAGCTCTATGTTCCTTCTCAGCTGTAGAAGGGAGAAAGCACAGCTTTTAGCTCTCTATCATGCTGCAAAGGTATGGCCATCAGCCCCCAGAACTGTCATTTGTCATGGCAGAAAAAGAGCCTTGGTTTTGACTACAACAATATCTCAGATACACTAGCTCCAGAGGAATGCGACTGTTGTTCCTACCACAGCCATAAGCAGGCCAGTAAATTTAACAAAACTACAGGTCTCCACATATTTGCATGTTATTCAATGGTCTAGAGCTGCTGCAACGGCAGAATGACCTGGAGTTGGTCACTGGCAGAACTTCCTGCCACCCACAGCTCAGTGTCAGCCATCTAGCTGAGGGGCTAGTCCTTGGCTGGTTTGCAACAGCTGAGCTTTGACTCCTGATGAACTAGGCACTACAGAAGCAATATTACACACATTTTCAGCCTTCCCTTGCATGCTGTAAGGGAAGCCTTGGCAACCTTTTAGCAAGATACTTGCTGAGCATCACAAAGTCTTTTGCAACTTCCCAGCATTAGTAGTGGTAGCCTGCAAATCACAATGCGATAATAGCACCCTCTCGCAGAAGAGGGGTACACTTTGGCCTTGCTAGAATCAACCACAAAGCTATGAGGCCAAAATCAGCCTTGCTGCAAGAGGATACTACTCTATCGCAGTGGAATTAGCCGGGAGAGAAGCCACAGAGGTTTCTCTGATAGACCAATCCGTCTACATCCACCCAAAAGTCTTTACATCCCTGTCCTGGTTTTAGGTGAGGTAGAGTTAATTTTTCTTTTTAGTAGCTAGAATAGTGCTGTGTTTTGGATTCATCATGAGAATTGGTATGATTGAGTGACTGTGTGGTGTTTGGCTGCCAGCTGGGTTCAAATGTCAACAAATCCTTACTGCATAACCTCATCTACTTTCTGCTGCCAAGACCTCTTCAGGCATCCATAAACAGTAACTATTGCATGGAGTGATTATGGACTTTCTTTTTCACTCCAAAGAACAACCTTTGTGCAAACACAGAAAATCCAGAAAGGCATGCTACTGGTCCTGTGACTCACCTGGCCTGAGGTGCTACACCCCATCAGACACTGAGATTTGTCAGCTGCTTTCAGTATCTCCTCCAGATCGGAAACGGGATCCTTCAATGAAAACTGCACTTGGACTCCACCTGTGAGGTCTACTAGAGCATCAGACAGGTAGCCTCCATGCAAGTTCTGGTAGGACCCCCGCAATCTTTCAAAAAAAAAAAAAAAAAATTAAATTAGTCCTTACACTGTGTTTTAACAGACAATGAACAGTGATGGCTTCCAAAAGGGACATGCTCATCGAGGTGCTGAGCATGGGCAGAGCCTGGGGTGTGTCGACTTTTGGGCCAGGAAATGAAAGGACACACGTTTGAAACACATGGCCAAACAGAACACATGCCATGTGGAATGAATGAGAAGAGGCAGCTGACTAGAGTCACTTACAGACAGTGGAGAACAATAAGGTGAATCTCACACCAATGCAGGCTTTTTAGAGAGATGAGCTCCATCTCATCTTAAAGCATCCAGTTTCTTCTGAACAGGAAGGGAGTCAAGGGTGACTAGTTCAAATGGAAGTTTCAGATCAAATGGAGTTGAACTGTTAGTTTCGACATCATATTTTGTCATGACTCTTCACAAAAATGGCCAGCATCTCTTTTGCAAATCAGAAACAGGAAGAAGAGAGAATTGAAGGTATTGTCCCAAGCTCCCAAGACAAGACAGGGACAAGTTTTCAGCAATGTTCCAATGCACTCTGCCAGAGTGCAATAACAGGATAATAACTTAATATTGTCAGACACAGTCCTTGTTGTTTTTATCGTGTGCTTTTTATTGAGACAGCAAATAAGCTGGAACATGCAGTACTTAGAGCAGGTAGAGCATGCTGTTAAACCCCACCATACACACTGTATTTAATGAATGTAATCAAATGAAGTCTGCGGCTAATTGTATTTTGAAGGGTTGTCCTTGTCCTACACTGATGAAAAGAATTTGTCATGGGCACTGGGGAAAAACTTCTCAATCGGGAATCTCATAAACAGCATTGCTTGCAAGTTTAATTTAATAGAGGTTTGGTTTGCTTTGTAATTAAAATCGTATGCAGCAAATTGATACTGAATCCTAAGTCAAATTTTCTGAGATATCTCAAGGCAAAACGCATCCTATTCCTGTATCGCTCAGATGGTGCTTTAACATTTGCTTATTCTTGGCCAAATCTGCCTAAACAATTGGCTCTCTTCTGCAGCTCCTCTTTCCTACATTGCGAATGTTACAGCAGCTTGATGTGGGACAAGTGTACCAAGTTCCAGCCCTTCATATTGCCTCTAGCACAGGAATTTCTCTTCAGCATCTTTAATAATGGGCAATGTTACAGATGCTAAGGGACCTCACTTCGATCCCTCCAATCCTCAGATTTTTTTTTTTTTAAATTGTTATCTCTTTATTAATCATTTTTAACCCTGCAGTACTCTGGGGACCTCAGCCAAGAGTCTCTGTGTGAAGGGAGAGCTGACCAGAGACTTCAGTCACGCTTCCTCTAATTGCCTGCTCCAAATATCTGCATGATCTCCGATTAGTGACTGTAAACAGAGGTAATCCCTGCTTAGAGTCTGCAGTTTTAAACACAGGAAAATATGGAAAGGAAAACAGAGGCAGAGGAGTTTAGTTAAAGTAAGGAGGAGATGCCCAGCACCTTTTGTGTCACCAGCCACTTCTCGGGCATTAACAGCCCAGGGTTGGGCTGGGTACATTTAGGTCTTCAGCCTAAGAGCAACACCTCCAGGTTATGCTGGCCCTGTGTTTCAATGCAGCCACAGTTCCTTGCATAAGCACAGCACAACAAACACAGCTGTTAGACTGAACTCCTCCCTGTGTGCTTTGCATGAACCAGAGGGTGAAACCACCCACAGAAAGCATTCAGCACTGAGTGGAAGAATAGACCAGGTATATTTACTTGGCATATGCTTTTTCCAGTAAGGATGGCCAGAATTCATTCGATGTTCGAGGGTGTACAGACAGGTATCTTCCATTTAGGAATGGCAGCCGGTCGTCTATCACTACATCCACCCAAACTCCATATTGCCAGAACTAGAATTTAAAAAAATTAATTAAAAAAAAAAGGAGAGAAAAGAATGAGCCTCTTTTAAGAAATATTCATGCCAAGCAACAGCCTCCTGAAATAACAGAGGAATTAATCTAAAGCCTGGATATGTGCAAGTTCTCTTCTGAACTGCTTCAGGCTAATGGTCCACATTGTTAAACAAGCTACCAAGTGGTTGGATTTCCCAGTGGAAGGGGAAGTCATTTGGGAATATAAATAGTCCTGCAATCAGTGGGAGAAGAGATTCAACATGGGAAATATGCTAATATTCTTGGGTGATAGCAAGCATTCAAGATGATAAAGAACAATCACTCAGATGGTTCTGTGAGCCTCACTCCTCAGCTGCACTTCAATTTTCCCCTGCAGCACAGCTCTTGGCCAGAGAGCCTCTGTCAAGATCCAGTCTCTAGATTTTATTTCCTCTCCGTTTAAATTAAGACTCTGACATGCTGTCATGGACAGAGACAGTGTAGTGACTAAAGACTGTTTTGAGGTGTTATCCATCTCCTTGATAGATGAGGAGGAAGCAGGCAGTCTCTCCAGCATGTGGACAGAGCAGGTGTTTCTCCAGCTGATCCAGCTGATGAAACCTTTCACAGGAGAAGATAGGAAAGAGATCTGTGGGGATGAACTAAAGGAGCCATTTCCAGAGTCATTAGCAGATTAATGTAGCTTAGCATGATTCGCAATCATAAGAGGCCAAGCTCTTATTTGCAGTAATGCTAAGGACTCCAGTGGAAGTTTGCCAGCAATAGATTTAGTCTAGCATGATTTTGTTTCGACAGCTTTGGTCAATGAAAAACCCCAAAATGAGCTGTTCTGCTAGAAAAGCACAAGACCAGATCTGCCCAGCAGCAAAGCGGCTTACAGACTGCTAAGCCGAAAGCAGGTTTGAGCCTACTTATGTTCTGCCTCACCTCAGCCTCTCACTTCCTGCATTAGTGGTGGCAGGAGGTGGCAGGGTTGGACTTTCTGAAATTTGAGATCCCTGAGTGGTTTGAAGCTTCTACTTGAATTTGGCAGGATGAGGTTTGAGGAAAAGCCTGGCACTGGCTGTCCTTTGCCTGAAAGAGAGACAGGCAAAAGGACAGTCCAAAAGGAATTGTTCTTTTGGTCACCTAACGCACCCTCCTGTCACCAGTAAACACCTGGCAGCAAGTCTGTATGGAGAAAAGATGTGACATCCAGCCACACCTCCCCATGGTACTTCATGCTCAAACATAGCAGGTAATCAAGAAGAACAATATGGAACTGACCGTATGGATTAATGCAGTCCAAATCCACTGAGTGACATTTTTCCAAAACCTAAGTTCCTTGGCCATCTTTGGCATGGAGCTCAAGCCTGGAGGCCTACTGAATGCAGCACTGTATTTTTCTTTGGCTGGATAAAGATTGCTGCTTTGTCCTGACTGCTGCAGGTTTTCATGTCTCATTTGCGCTCACAAGGACAGAAAAAGCTGCAACAAGAATGAGAAACCCCATGGAAAGTCCTAGGATGGTCTGGGAGTACAAGAGTGGTACAGCAGAAGCCATTCTCCCCCCATGCCTTCAAAGATAGCCAATGCCTTCACTTTTTGGCTTGAGAGTCTGATTTCATGAAATTTCTCTGTATCCTCAGAATTTAAAGTACGGCAGCTGGGAACACGACAGTAAACGAAACAAAGAATCCCTGTTTAGGCAGGTTGCAAAGAGGGAAGTTCTTTGCTTCCGCTCTTCTGGTGAGCCTTTTAAATTAGGATTTTATTTTCCTGGGCTTAGAAGAGGAGGAAAAATCAAATGGACAGTTTCTCATTATCACAACCCATGGCACACCCTGCCTCAGAGGCATCAGAGTTTCTGTGGCAGAGAAAGTGATGCCCATACAAACACAGGACTAACTTAATTCCTGGTGAAATAACATCATTGTATTTACTCCGTAGATAAAAACATCACCCATCTTAACTACAACCGATGAAGTGCTTAACACCCTTAACTCTTGCAGCTGAACAGTCAGTGTTGTGTTGGAAGACTGGAGCAGCCCTTTGTATTCCTGAGAGGCAACATGCTCCAGATCCAAAGCGGTGAAAAAAAGTTATAAGCCAGAATTTTTATATTAGCATATAATATGCCTTGTTTGTGATTCTTCATTGCACTGAGGACTGGTGGCTTAGCCTGTGGATGGCAGTAAAATATCTTTGATGAAATAATTGACAGGCATTGCCGAGAAACATTTCCATTCAGAGTAGCTTTCTCAGGGGTTTATCGCTCAAGGAAAGCCAGAAACAGTTGCATTGATTTGCAGATGAGATGACAGGGAAAACATTTTCAAATACTGAAAGATATTTATACCGCTTAAGATTTGAAGATTCCTCCTAACTAATCTTTTCAAATCTCTCATGAAAGACAATCTAGCTTGCATCCTTTTAATGTGTTTTAAGCAGACTGATGTCCCTTCAGCTGGTTTATCTCATACAGTGCACCTCTGCATGATGGAAACAGGCCAAGAGAGAAACATCTGATGTTCTGAGAAGCAAAGGAACAGAAGAAAATTTAGACTGCCCACAAGATAATCCTTCTGGCTCCACGGGGTCAAAGATGTCTCACTGCCAGAGCTCTTTGCTTGGTACTGAACTGCATATAACAGAACTGATTTGTGAAAAAGGGGGATGATGAATGGTCAAGTATACACTGATTCTCCCTGCATGCAGTTCAGCTTCTGGAGCTTAATGGTACTGCAAATGCTTCTAATTCCGCAAGACAGTTGGTCAACTGGTGGAACATTGTCAGCAGGCTGCATCAAACAAAGACCTCTTAGATACTGAGTATAATGGAGAAGCAGCATTGGAATATTCCAGACAAGCAAGCAGAGCCTGCCAGTTACTAACCCAGTCACCCTCCTGGGAGATTCAGAGAATTGCAAGAGTTGGTAGAAAGTGAGATTTACTAAAAAGCCTTGCTCCTCTCCTCCAAAGCAAATCTCTTTTCAAAATATCAAAAGCCTGTTTCTCTGATCTGTCTCCAAGGATCTGTAGTTTCAAGCCATTTCCCCAGCTAAAAGGAAAAGGTCAAGTATATGGGGAATCAGAAAACGAATCCAAATAAACGAAGAACACAGGTGTGCTGACAGCCATAGCAAACTGTCCAAATCAAAACAGACGCCAGAATGCCATCTAAAACATATATGTACACAAATCTATCTGGACAGCTGGTATCTGTACCTCTGGAGTCATAAGTTTTAGAAAAGGGCTTCAAATCCCCTGAAGTGTGATAGCACCACACAAGGAATCATTAGAAAATTTGGCATTATCTGCAAAATTCTGAACTGGTAGTCAACACTGAAGAACCAAAGCATTCAAGGATATTGAGATCTGGGACTGCAGTTTGGAACTCTGTATAATCCAGCCAGCCAAGCATGAGCAGTACAAGTAGAGCAGAAAATACGTACCCGGAAATGAAAAATTCCAGCATAATTATCTTGGAATCCTTGGTCCTTTGGTAAAACATTTTCCAAAAAATGCTTCTGCAGTGTCAGGGAGCCCAGGGCAGCCAGCATCCAGCAGTCACCTCAAGGGAGGGAAGAATCCAGTGCATTCACTCAGTTAGTCACTGTTGTGGACCATAGCTAATTCTTTAGGAGAAGTGACTTCAACATCTAAGACATCTAAGAAGCAACTTGTTGAAAGAAAACAACATTATTCTGTTCCTCCCCCAAAATGCTGAACCACTACCGAGTATTAACCAAGAATTAACCAGCGATGTCACTTGGGAACCCTGAGCCACCCAGCCATCCTTTTCTACTCTCGTGCTCCTCTTTTCTGGTCATGTTGAGACTTGCAGTCTAGAACATTGTTTAGGAAATCTTCAAACCTCTCAGTGGGGTTAGAAATGGGAAGACATTTCTTTCTATATAGATGGCTATATATTTCTTTCTATATAGATGGGCTGCAAGTCAAGCGCTCCCATATGGGAGCAGAGCTGTTCCCAAAGACAAATATGGTTATGTATGGGTCAAGAGAAAAAGAATTAACTGATTCAGTTAACTGTGCAGCCACAGGTCTGGGTAAATATCATAGATGGACAGAAATATCCACAGGAAAGAAAACCCTGAGAGTCAGATGAAGATATTAAGACGAAAAGAAAATTTAGTCCTAGACATGTTGGAGCTGTGCCTACTTACCCCAGAACCGTGGCTGATCCTTATACTTGAAGCATCTGCCTGATCTCGTTGGACCTCCCTTTCTATGCTTGTCCTTACATAGAGGGCAGGTGCCATATATAAGTAACAGGGATTAGAGCTGTTGCATTAGGGAATTCTGTTAAACATGTGCAATAAATTGTGTGTGGACTTGTGTGAGTCTGGATTAACCTGCTCTAAATGTTTACTGCAGCTACCATGGTCCCCACCTTTCCACCCACCAAGCACTCAGAACGTAGCAAAGCAACCACAGGTTATTGCTTTGTGCCAATCTTTTTCAAAACAGGAATGTGACCGTACCTATTTCTCCTTGCATGATATCAAATCTGCTAACTCCATCCACAATCAAATAAGGATTTCTCTGAAGTTCCTGGAGGAAAGAAAATGCAAAGAGCAGTGTGAGTACCAAGCCTTTGCCAGCAGTGTGTTCCTGCCCCTTGAAGACCCTTGCTTGCCTACCCTTTCCACAGCTGAAAACTATTTCTCTTGAGCCCTGATGTTTTGTTGCCTGCCACCAACAAAACCAGAGGAGGTACTCAGGCATCTCGTCTTTAGTCTGCTCAGCTATTCCGAGGAATGAGGACTTATCACTGAGTTTTCATTTGGTTTTCTCTAATGCTACCAACACGTTTCAGAGAGGGCTCTGAAATCATGCAGTTTCCTGGGGGACAGTAGGGCAGAGGCACAGAGGTTTCCAAGCAAAGTGGATCAGGGTCTGTACTTTGGCTCAGCACTGGGGCTGGGAATGTTTTACTCTCTGAGCCTTCTGTGTTTCCTTGCAGGACTAATACAGATCAGCCCGAGCTGTTTTTCATCACTCTGGTGAGGAAGCTATAAAGAAAGAAGCTAAAGAGAGCTTAATCTCTGGCTTCAAAATCCCATAGGCCTGACTGACTTATTTGTAATTCAGGGAGAAATTTCCTTGCATTCCTTGAGAGTTTTGCTTGGGCAGTGAAGGTGAAAACACTTCAGAGCTTGGCCTTGCATACAGAAATATGAATCGTTCTCCCACCTGTGTCTGCCACTGGTCTGGGATATCTGAGTGCTCAGGTGGGAATGGACCAAGCATCCCCTCTGACTAACCCTTGGCACCCCCAACTCAGTAAGGCTCTGATTTGAAAGAGTAATCAACCTTAAACAGGAAAGTCAGCACACACCTAAGAAAATGAAGAGATAAAAGGAAGAAAAAACATCTGAGTAAGAAAAATAAAACAGCAGCTCTTCCTTAAGCAGACCCTGGCATTTCTTCTCCCCAATTGATTTGACATGCTGCACAAAAATGAGACCAGCGCACAACATGACTCGTGACTCACACGGTTGCTTGAGCTCAGCATTGGCAAACCCTGTCAGTTTTCTGAAATGGCTTCACGGTGATCAAACCCCTCTAAGAAGTTTCCCTGTCAGGAGAAGATGCACCACGATGTCTTTGCTCCAGGCTGGCGGACAGATCATGCTCACGCAGCACTGCTGACACCAGGGAAAGCAGCCTGGGCAAACATCTTCCTTGAGTGAAGCTTTCATGCAGTCATCCACACCTACCCCAGAACGTCAGGGATTTGCAATAATAGACTTATCCATAGCATGGGAGCCGGCCTAAGAAGTGGTGGTCACCAGAAGCAGCGGTGGGTAATCACTCAGGTAAGCAGCAGCACTCAGGCCTTCTTTCTTCCCCTCTACATCTGTCCCGGCTTTATCTTCTCCCTGCCTCCATTTGCCTGACAGTAGTTTGCCTCCCTCACCTGGGTGAATTCCAATTCTCCCACAAGCAGGAAAGAGTAACTTGCACAAGGTTCTGCACTTGGCCTGTGCATATGTGTGTGTCTGACTTGCCAGTAATCACCCCCGAAAACCAACAGCATAAAGGAATGGGTATTTTTGTTCCCTCATCATTTCTGAGGCTGTTGAAGTCTTAGTTGCCCCAGACAGGGTGGCTGGACTCTGATGGATGAGCTACAATGCATAGCTGCTGTGAGGGCAACCACCATATAGAAACCTGAGCCTGAAGTTAATGGGAAAGCAGCTGCATCTCTTACGGGATTCCCAAGGAAAGGGCTGATGCTCTGCTCTGTGCCAGGATGATAAAGCTCTTAAGTGAACTGTGGATCCTGCTAGCCTGTTACAGAGACCAGCTAAAAAGTCAGCCCATTAGATGCCTCAGCAGATACTCTATTGCCCACCAAGATGTTCGACTCCCCAGTAAGCAAACGGGGATGAGTTGAGTCATTAAGCAGGTTCCTTGCTAAGAGAAACCAGTAATTTTGTTTGAAAACAGAAAAAACATGATCTGAAGTCAGCCCCTGCCAACATGCCTTGACTGGGCATACGGTTGATTTTGTGGCTATCAGAAAGAACAAAAGCTGAAGCCAAACACTCACTCTGTAATCCCCACCCACAACACACTAAGTTCTGCTTCCAGTGGGGTCCCCACAGACATAGGGGGCAATAACTGAAAAGCAGCATAGAGAGTGTGACTAGCCACAGAAAAGGGGCTGCTCAGCAGCTGGCCCTCTGCAGAAGCCATGTGGCAAATGCAAGGTGAAGTCCCACTGGGCTGCCACGAGCGTCACCGGCTGATGTGGCAGCAGTCCTCCTTCCTGTGTGCACTGCGGTCAGAAATGGTGGGGCAGGTTTTAACAAGATGTTTGTGCTTCTGAGTGCAGCTGTCTCCCTGCAGGCTTGAGGAAACGAGGCAGCATAGGCACACCTCAAAAGGATGCACTGCACGGAGCACAGGCTTTTTGCAGAGTGTTGTGTGTGAGCCAAGGAAGGGCAGCGGACAAGTAGAGCTGAAGCAAAGGCAGGAGGGGCCAGTGGCAGGGAACCAGACCAGACACTCAGAAGAGCTCTGGAAGAGTGCAATCCCTGAAGCCAGTGGTGGAATGGCTATTCCCTTGAAGGATGCTGTGTGGAGCCTGAACTAAGCACAGAGGGTTTCTGAAGGAGCTTAGAGAGGACATAATTGTGATGGGTGAGTGCTTTGGAAATTTGGGCCTTCTCAACCAGAAGGAAAGGGAGGAAAAAAGTCTCCAATTAGTTCCTCTTCCTTCAAAGGCAAGAATTCAGCAGTCGTAAACCACCAGAAACTATTGTCTATTATTGCAAAACACAGCTGAGCACATAGTTACTGCCACACCATGTGCAAGCCTCTCTCACGATACGCTTGTGCCCAAATTGCATGACAAACAGGGAAACCACAGATTTAACTATTAGTCTGTCCAGAAGCAGAGCCCTGTTTCACTGGGAAATTACAATGAGGCATTGTGGCATTTTCCCTGAGACTTTTCAGTTTTAGCTGGAGGGGGAAAAGAAGAAGGAGCTTAAGAAGACACGTGGTCTCTTCTCAGAGTATCTATGAGTCCAGCAGTGAAGGCAACCATAGGGGTTGCTCTGCCTGAACTCATCCCTCCAGGACAAAGCTATCATCACTCGCTTTCCCTGGCCCACTGAAGACTTCATTACATATTCAAAATAAAAGAGATGTTCAAGTTCAAGCCAGTTCATCCTCTAGAGAATGGTCTTTCCACAGAAGTACTGTTTATCCAAAGGGCAAGATGGAGAACTAATTTGAGAGGTGGAAGCACAGCACCCTGTACATGCACTTGTCTCTAAATTTCTTTTTATCTCTGCTTGTATTTTTAAGGAAGAACAAGTCCCCAGAAGAAGCTGCACACCTAGGCCACGTGCAGACATACAAAGGACACAGTCAGACATTTTTGTGGAGAATTTGAAGCCTGAGGTGGGATTTCATAGGCTGTGTAAGCCAGTCTGACTGCAGGCTGCTGCTCAGTATGGTGGTCTAGCCATGGCCACTTTCCCCACAGATTTCCCCACTGGCCCAGCATGACCCTGAGTGCAGGCACAAGGCCACTGAGGGCTAAGAGGCAGGAAATGTCTCTTTGCGGTGCTGCCTCCTGATCAGTTTACCTTAACCCTACAGTAATATCCCAGTCCGCTTCTGTTTCTGCCATAGCACCACATCTTTCCCCTTCTGTTGCACTTGTGTAGCTCCCTCCTGCTCCAGCTCCACCTTCTTGACACGTCCCGCCATCGTGAGCCACAGTGTTCCCTGTTCAACACACACCAATTAAGAAAAATAAAAAAAGGCTGCTACTGATCAAAAGACAAATTCTGTTCTCAGCTGGACAAATCTTAATTCAGCATCACTGCTGTGCCAGCAATAGTGCTGGTCTGGATTGAGAAGCAAATTGCACTTCCCTGGGCTGAGGGCACTGCCTAGCAGTGTGCTGAGGAGGGGTTAGGCACACCACTGTCATATATCTCGTAATCACCAGAAAACTCCACAGAGCAGCTAATGCAGAAATAAGCCAGTTGGAGTAACTGGGGAGGGCAGAGCAAAGGGTAAGCTGCGCTGGGTCATACTGAAGCTGTGTCTGTTGTAATGACTCGTCTCCAACAGCTTGGAGTGGGAGACAATAACTGAGCAAGCCAAAACTTGCATATGTCCTCCCACTGTCCATCGCCTAGGGGCTAAAGGTCTTCCCAGGCTGGAGGCTCTATCCACAGATTTGTTTATTAGACCTTGAGGGAATCAGGAGTCTGTTTCCTTGAATCTGCCTAAATTTTTTTTTAAACTCATATTCTACTTTCCTTTAACATTCTTTTAGATGGGAAAGAACAGGCTAATCTCAAGGGGTTTGCTTGCACCACCAGAACTCAATTCCCTGCTTTACATCAGAATTACTCAACTCCTGATTGCCTGGTTTTAATACAAATGCCTCTGTTGCATAAAAATCCTGCTCTGCTCCAGCTCTCTCTTGCAATGGAGGAATGAGGTCTTCAGGCTTCACACAGGTGGGGTGCCTGCAAACATGACAGCAAAGTCCTATTGGAAGATGGATTGGTGTTCAACAACAGTAGAAACAGAAACCAGTTCAAGATTTTACCTGCAACCTGTTTGCTTTGCTTGGCTCGGTGCTAAAAAACAATGACAGCTGCGAACAAAGGAGGGAAATAATAAGGTGAACAAGGGAGGCAGCCCTTTCCACCCAGAGCCTTTGAGAGGCAGTTTCCTTAGAAGTCTGGAAACCTTCCATTTGGACCATACAGTACAAGCTGAAGTTTTCAAAGTGGCACGGTGCTACCAACTATTCTCCTGTGGCCACCATAGCCATGTCATTCTGCTAGCTGACTCCCCAGCCTGAGACCATCATAGGAGTGCTGCTTTCCCCTTAAGCCGGGATGCGTGCAATCCCCTCCAACAACCAGCCCTTTCCAAAAGCAACAGAGACTGGAGATACTATGCAAATAAACCCTCCTCATATAAAGCCTGTGCAGAAAGACAGATGTAATAAATGGTGACGCACTGCAGCTTCTTCAGCCCAAAGATATGAACTCTGAAGTCGAGGTCAGATGCAATCAGCTGAGTAGGCAAGGGCTGAGACAATGGCAGCCTGGAAACGCTGCTCCTGTTCAATTACACTGATTGCACATGCACACTCAAAAGTAAGGTGAATCGATTTTGATTTTCATCAAGGAGAAAAACTGAACAGGATCCAAGGGCCTTGTGGCCCCTGGGAAATACTGAAGCTGTGAACTCTACCACGAACAGATGGCAAGTAGCTTTGGTTCATGCCAGAACATGGCCCCAAGGTGACAGACCTGCAGGTAGTGCAGGACAGCACTATCCCTCATCGCCACACATTTCCTGTAACTTGCTTTATTAAAGCAGCTCATGTGACAATCCATATTTCTTTTTCCTCTTTTATTTATTTTTGGTAGGTTTTTCTTCATTTCTCCCTTGTGTTATTAGAGCTGAGTTTTCAGGTTAACTTCAAACTGTGTCAGATTTCTTGCCTGAACAAAATCTGTCTTTTTCTCCCCTCCAGCTACAGACAGGCCAAGGATGATGCAGTAGGAACTCCAGCTCAGCTTATCTGTCTGGAAAGATAGTAACTTTAAGATGTGGTTTTTTTAAAGGATCCCTTTTGGTTTAGTTATTTCTTGAATTCAAAATTCCTTAATGTTGATGTTAAATCCTGAAAATTTCTGGGAATTAAATAAAATGCCAATAAACAAATAATCACCTAAAGCAGTGCAGAATCATGACAGGTACTCAGTCACTGAAAGAAGGTTACATTTGCTTTTGGAAGGGATGAAGGAAGGGAGGGAAAAAATGTGAGCAAGTCCTTTTGCAAAGTTATTGAATCAAATGACAAATCACTTTTCCCAGCAAACAAACATTGGCTCGAATTGTATCATTTTCCCCAATGCTTCTTAGATGCTCGGTGCAGTAGCACGGTTCTCTGAGTCTCTGCTAAGGGAACAAGGTGTATCCCTTGCTCAAGTTCACACTAAAGCAGCCTCTTGCTGTGGCTTCTATCCAAGGACTTCATTTAGACCCCACTCTTCCCTTCGCCAGACACCATGAGACAAATACCCAAGGAGTCCATGCCCTGGTGCTACAGACTGTGATGATGCAGAGGAAAACCATGTTGGCTATTTCAGACAGTCCCCTCACCGTGTGCCCTCCTACAAGCCACATCAGAGGCACAACGGGATTTCTCTCATGCTGATCCTCAAACATCTGTTGGCCACCTAACAGGCCGCACACGTCACAGCATACGTTAAAGAGGTAATCTCCCCTCACACATCACAGAGTGTTAGAACGTCACATACCATGTTTGAAAATATAACCCATGTTATACAACTAATGTTAGCAGGACTAAAGCATTCACATTCAGCACCACCACAATACTGATTGTCTGAATCATATTAATACAGTTTCCTTTTGCATCTGTATAGTATTATGCATCATGATCAGAAGCAAGTGAAATCTTTAGCCTAAACATTAATTGATTAAAAACGTGTATTCAGCAACAGCATATCGTTTCACGACTTCCTCTGTTCCACTCAATTGCTTGCGTGAAGGAAAAGGAGCAAATGATGAAAAACATTTTTCTGAAGATTTTTAAATGAGCATCTCAGTTTTTAAAATCTGACATAACTCTTCAAGGAAAATTTCCCTTTGCCTGATCTTTAGAAAAGCCCAGCTACAGAAAACACTTGTTCAGTCTAAAATAGAACTCCTCTTCCATTTCTCAAAACTGTCCACGCACCAAAAGATCAGTTAATTGCAGAGCTCCTGCTGTCTCTGGTACCTCCAGCTCCATCTCTAGTAATGTTTGAAGCACCACATGCAGAATCTCTGTTACAAATTGCACACGTTTCAACAGACGTAGACTGAGGGCCTGGGGAGCAGTCCCCATCTAATGGGAAATGGCAACTACTGCAGAGTTAGGAAAAGGGACTTCTCCAATGTTGTCTTGGTGCTCCTGATCCACCTCCCTCTTCAGGGAATCCCATATTAAACCAGCTCATTTTACAAGTCAAAGTAAGTTGTTTCTGACTTTGTCACCACTGACTATTGCTGTCTGATAATCAAGCTGTTATCTCTCTACTTTGTACATTACCCCCAGATCTGAAGACTCCAAACTCTGAATGTAATTGGCAGTTCTCTTGACAACATACAAAGTAAAATAGAAGCAGCATGTTGCTCAATGGGATCTGGAACACTGACAGCAGTTATAATTGCTATCTACCACTTAAATAACCAGATACTATATGACTCAGAAAATGGAGGCTAAGAGACTATTAGGACCATGTTGGCAGTTTTGGCACAAGTAGATTTCCAGCAAAATTTTTTTAATGTCACAGGGAACTAACAGTGGAGGCTGAGAAAAATATAGACATTGGTTAAATTGGCCATGCTCTGTCAGCATGCTCACTCTCTGGGAGATGTATTCACGGAGGAAACAGTCTCCCTTGGGGAAATTATAGGTATCTCTTTGCCAAGTAGTTTAGTTAGCTTAAACACCTGGGCACTGAGCCTTACAGTATCCTTACAGTTAGCATTGCAATGACCTAAGAATAAAGAGTTCATGAACATTTCTGCATGGGTGAAAGGTGCCCAAGTGAAAAACTTCAGGAATGGGGCACTTTGAATCCTAACACTCTTCCTCCCTGGGGACCAGCTCCCAGGGGCAACTGGATACAGCACTGGCTTTTCAGGACATTTGAAATGCAAAGACAATTTTATTTACTTCCTGACCCTTGGCTCAAAACATCTGCAGCTGAATGAAAAGCAACCACTGCTATTTAGCAACTTCTTCTGCTCCTGCTTCATGCTGCCAGGAGACAGAGGCTACACTTTGATGTGACCACGATGCACCACAGTGACATTTGAGAACTTCTGGTTGCCCTCCCCAGGCAGTTGATGCCATTGCCCTTTATCTTGCATCTTGTCTAGCAGGAGGAAGGAAGGCTGGTTGGGAAACAGCTACAGGTGGAAATTTTGGTCAAATCGAGAAAAAAAAAAAAATTAAAATGGAGCCTTCTTCAGCACTGACATCCTGGATTTCTGCTCCAGATGAGCCAGTTGAGTCAGCATTCTCAAAATCTGTCCCTTGAGTATATCACAGGAGAGCAGCTGGTGATGCTGCCTTAACCGCTATAATAGAAAAGGCTTTTCAATATTTGCGTTATGAACCCTCAGCCATGAGTGTATGGTTTAATTTTTCAGAGGAGAGCTCTGGCAAAGCCAATGACTTTTCATCCTGCTCCTTCCTGAACAAGCATTGTAAAATTGTTGGAAACTATTCATTTCAGTCAATATTTGGTGGGGTGATGCTGGAAACAGTCTAGTGATTGTTGAAAAAAATCTTCCAAAGGGAAGTCCTAGGAAGGAGAGGACCTCTGCAAATTTTTGAAACCAGTTCCAGAACTTTCACTCATCAGCTTAATCTTCATGGGTTCAGCAAAATGGAAGGGGATTCTTCAACATCTGCCTTCACCTGCAAACTTCAAGCACTAGCAGCAGCAGGTTATACTTTTGGCAAGGTATGTCAGTCCCGCTGAACATTAAATAACTCTCAGGATATTCAAGGAGGATAGATAATATCCCACACTGCGGTGCCTCAAAATTAGTAGTATTTGGGTTTCTAAGTCAGTTTGCACGCTTCTCTGCTGCTCCCAAATGGCAAAACCGCCACCACTGTGGTTAGTTCTTAACAGAACCATATCATAACATTTTATTCCAGTTTATTAATCTTTAAAATGCCCTTGAGAGTCCTTTTTAATATCCATGTTTGTCTTTTGTGAGTCTAATGCTTAGCTATTGTAGCTTTGTCTTTCTCAGTCTGAAAACAATGGCAACTAACTCTTTGTATTTTTTAGTTACTCTTCTCTATAACCCCTATTTCAAGAGAGATTATCCCCATTTGCTAAAAACCTGTAAGCGGGGTGTTGGTGTAAAAAGTACAGCACCAGCTGCATTCTCACTGGACCTGGATTTGAAGAAAGGCAGCCTGAGGAGAAGCCTGGATGTTCAGCCAGCAGTAGGAGCTGCATCTGCAGAGGAGAGCGATACCTTTGCATCAGCTCCACAGAGGACACAGACATCTGCACCCAGCACCTCCACACCTACCAAGCCATATGAAAAAGCCATCAACCCAGACTGGAAGTGCCTGTACCTTTGCATACACAATTTCTCTGACACTTTCAGGCCCTGCTGCAGCAATGGGTAACGAGACATTCAAGCCTTAGGCTCCATCCCTATCACCACAACACTGCAACCACAACCCTGTTGGTGTTCACGCTGCATCTTCTGCTCCATCTGATACTTCACCACATCACATTCCTTTTCCACCAGGGCTGGTGCTTACCACCTTTCCATTTGGGCATTCATATTCAGTAGCTATGCAGGCTCCCTGGGTTAGCCTGCTGTCCCTTCTGTGAGCTGTGGCTTTCAATGTCCATACTGACAGCAGCTGCTGCTGTTGCTATGCCAAGGCCACTGTGCTGCCAAGCTCCAGCACACCCTCATTGCCCTATTTGCATCCGCTGTCCAAATAAATCTGTTCTAGTTGTCTCGTCCTGTCTGTGCAGTCTCACAGTTACTGTCTACACCCTGGGGGTTGCCTGGAGGGAGATGACCTGGTTTGCTCCAGCCCATGGAAGCCGAAGGCCCCAGGCACTAATTGTGCACTCAGCAAAACCCAGCAAAAGGGCAGCGCGTGGCTAATCCAGTAGCTGCATCAGCAGCAAATGGTACACAGCAGTGCTATACAGCACAGTCTGACCATGGAAAGATTCCCTGAATTAGGTTCTAGGATAAAAGAGCTGAGTATGTGATTCCATCGTGCAATTTAAACATCCATATGCCAGATGATGACAACTGCCTACTAAACTGCAACTGGGAATCAGCAGACAAACAAACTTCATCTCATGCCTTGTCCCAATTACTTTAAAATAGGTATTGCTGAGTCAGAGGCTTGGATTGCAGAAATCAGAGATCTTTAACAGAATTTGACAACTTTTCAGGTTTGCACAAAGTCCTCTGGAAGCAGATCAAAGTAGGAACACTAGTTCTAGTCAGGTTCAAAAGTGGAAACAAGCTTCCTACAAAAACGTACCCAATGAAATCGTTAATTATACAGAGGTTATCTTCTCTTCACACATCCCACAGCAAGGATCTGTCCTTGCAGTGTTGCACTTCCTGTGTTCCCCAGGGGTCTACTTCCCTGCTTAGCACAGATCTCCTTCCCCAAGGTGAAGGCCTTTAGCCTCCAGCCATCAGCGCTCCCATTCAGCAGCAGGGCTACGGAACACCCCAGCTGGTGTAACTCACAGTTGGTCTCTTCCATTGTATTCGCTGCAGCTTATCCTCTGGGAGCAAGTTGGGACCAATGGAGCTGATGTGAGCAGGGAAGGTGGCATCCTCAAAAAGCAGTCCTTGGCTCAGACACAAGGCTCGCAGGTGTTTGAAGTCCTGGTTATTAAATTTCTTCAGGTTCTGGAGACTTCCTGTTGCCCCTGTGGTTTGCCAGCCCTGCTCCGACGTCAGAGCAGAGCCAGGGGCAAGCATTGTGTCTCTTTCCTGTGAAGGAGAGAAATGGACTGCCATTAGTTGCCTGAACTGAAGTGGTGCCTTAGGAGTGTGTGGGAAAGCAAACACCTTCCACGCCCACCCCAAGAGGACTGTGGTGCAGCAGCTTGCAAAGCTGAGGGCAGTCACAGTGACAAAATCCTTATTAGCTGGAAATGCCTGGAGAAAGAGTAGTCATCAAATCCCAACTGGTTTATCTTAAACCAGTGCTGTCACTGCTACAAATTCAATTTTGAGTCTTCCCTGAGGACAGAGAGTAAAGCTGTTAGCGAGCTGCTGTGTTAGCATTGAGGTACATCAGCAACATAAGTGAGTGTAGGGGATGGATCGGGGCTGCAGAAACAGAGGAAGAGAGAGGTGGTGTGAGCAGGTACCCAAGACTCTTCTGGGCCTGGGTCACATCTGTGCCCAGCGCATTTTTCAAGTTATTTATTTCATTTCCACAAGTGAGCCCTTGATAGTCACTCCCTGTGAAATCTAAAGAAGGCAGAGACTTGCATTTCCTTGGGATTTGCTCCAAAGACCCCAGACAGATTAGGGGGTGGTTTCCCACCAACTTATACAGACACTCCACCAGAGTCCCTAAAGTTACAGTGCTGAGATGGAACCAAGCTGCAACATCCAAACTTAGATCTCCCCTGCACTACTTGCTTACATGAGTGTGCAACAAGTTCTGGGGTTTTTGGACTCAGTAGTTCATTTGGAGGCCAGTGTTTGGACAGATCTGAATTGCAGATTCATGTTTAATCTGGGCAGTCACTGCATGGCATCTGTAGCTATTCCAGTTTGAAGCCTGTTCGAACCCCTCTTTGTTAATGTGTCTAAAGGAAAGGGGCAATTCTCTTAGGAAAAGCAAACATTTCACACAGCGAGTGAAACCCTAGAACGGACAGACCTGCTAATACATCTGCTGGCACAAGCTAGGTAAGGATGCAGGAAATAAAATCTCCCGTTGTGCACTCTGTCCCCTTTCCAGTCATCAAAGAGCACAGCAGGACTCTTGCCATCAAAGATCTTTTGTTCAAAGGGAGGCACTGCATCATCCATGAAGACATTGGACTGTGGGGTGAGAGGGCTTTGGGGACATGAGCGGGAGAAAGACATGGGAAGGTGGAAAACTTGCATGTTTGGACAGGCAGTGTCACCAGAGCTTTAAAAGAGCAGTTTGTTCTGTCTTGTTAGAGTAGTGGCTTTCAGGTGCACTCCCCAGAGCCATGTAGGTGTACAGAGAGACACATGTGTATGCACCACCTCCTGGAGATCTCCCTTCAGCTGAAAAGCTTTGTTGTGTATTTCAGAGTTCAGAGAAGGAGCAGGAAGGTTGTGCAGCCTACCTTGCCTCCTGGTTCCTCCAGCACCTTTTGTCATGCCACGTTACACGCTGCTGGATCAAAATATAACTCAAGGTCCCTGCCAGTTTTCACCTTTCATTCACACTCACCTTCACAAAACCAAATTTTTAACTGTCTTGAGGTGTAATTCCCTTCCTTATGAAAAGAAAAACCCCTGGTGAAGCCCAGACTTTTAAGGGCAAGAAGGATCACTGTGATCACCTCCTCTGGCTTCTTGCACAACAGATGCTACTGCACTCGATCCAGCGATTCCTGCCCCTAGCTCCCAGCTTCCACTTGTTGTACCTTCTCATAAATTAGCACTGGAAAATCTACCACAAGCCCTGGGCAAGCCACTCCCGCAGTTAATTAACTTTGCTGTGCTAATTTCTAGCCTGAAGTCACTTAGTTTCACTGTCAAGCCATCGGATGACATAGCTTTTTTTTAATTTTTTTTTTTTTTTCATTTTTAGAAGATGAAAGGGGCTCTTTCCTACCAAACAAACTTATCTGTAGATCTAATATGTTCATGGTGTGGTACAAAGAGTACAGATTACTCCAGCAGGAGCAAAGCCTCAGATTTGTATTGTGAATTATTCACACATGTGAAAAAACAGACCAGCGACACTGAAGATGTGATACAACTGCCCCACCCGCCCACACTTTTTACTTAGTGTCATGACCTTTCTCCATGCTTCAAGTCACTTGGCCTTCTGGCACCATAACAACAACGTAGAAAAATAAGGAGTTTTGCATCTCATTGTTTTAATTAAAAGCCCCACAAAAAAATCAGATGGAATTCAGAAATCACCCTCAGCCAACAAGAAGAGAGAACATTCCCCTTGGGCTTGCATTTTTTAATACAATGGAAATAAATCTCATGTAATGTACCATAACACGACAAGGGAATGGTTTCTTCTTAACAAATACTCATTTGAAACTGTGCCCAGGCCCCATGTATGCTAAGATCTATTTCTTGCAGCAGTGTTCCAGCAAAACTGATTACTAATTCCAAAACTCAAATTAAAACTAACAGAGCTTGAAGGCTGGGTCTGACACACGTTCCCTCTCTTCTGACAGAGAACAAGAGTTTTTAGCATGTGAGTGTGTGTGTTTAATTATGTTGTTTAACATATCCGGAATAAATTAGCAACCAGACTGAAGAATATAATACACTTAACTACCTCTATCTTGCAGGAATAACTTCATCAGCATTGTGTCTCGGGGCACACATGCACAGACACATGAGCTCTACATCCATCCGTGCCAATGCGCAGGCAGCCCATGGGGTCATATGCACCTGGATAGCACTCTCCTGTCTGCACCAGTATGCTCTGCTGGCCACCTCCTTCAGAGCAGCTTCCTGAGCCCTGGCCACAGATTGGTTCTCATGGGTACATCACTACCAGCAAAGATCACAACAGCTTTTAAGGTAGAATATTGCCTGCCTGGTTGGGGATTTCAAATACTCACAAAAGCTGGTTCAGACACATTGTGAAACACTGGAGAAAAACGATAGACTGACTCTCAACTAAGAAAGGAAATTATTATTCAGAAGGGGTTAAACATACATTTACTTAGTCCTGGGATCTCCTCCAACACAGTCGCTTATCTGAAATGGAGAAAGATATCACGCCCAACTTTGCACTTACTGCTCTTTTTTGGTCCCTGTTTCTTCTCAGTAGAGAAAGATCCTTCTTGTTGTCTGTCTCAGAGGGAGGGTCAAATGACAAAGGGTGAGGGAGAGAAGGGAAACAGTGGAAAAGCTACAGAAAGAAGGACAAGAAGAGATCAGGTGTGAGAAGGAAAGCGGAGTCTCTGAAGATATCAGAGCAAAAAGGTTGGTGACCCCTGCCGAAACAAAACCTGGGAACCCCAAGCACATTCTGCATTGAAGAGTTTAAAAGCCAGCAACAAAGGCTGTGTCTCGTCTCCCTCCAGCACTCATTCATATAAGATGTCAAGCAACTATTATAATTAGGTACTCTATGGTGGCAAATGCTACTGACAGCTAATTACACTTTGCATAAAGATTTATGTCAGAGAACACACATAATTTCCTTCAATGGATTCTGATATTTCTCACTGAGTAGAAAGTGGAAATAGGCAATTAGAAATGTGTCTACTTCATAGCTGAGCTACCCACCTTCTCCTCTCCACCAATTTTCTCAAAACATTTCCATTACTTGTTGGCTCAGCTGGGTTTCTGTACTTTAGGAAGAGCAGCTGAATTTTCTCAAACATTACAAAGAAAACCAGAAAAGCCAAAAAGCCAGCAGCCCTTCTTCTCCTGTTTCCTCTCAAACGTTCCAAACTACCAATGAACATTTCATCTCACCCATAATAGACAATATATGCTACAGGAATGCAAGCACTTTTCCCCTCTAAGACCCAGTCATTCATGTATTTGGAGCACTGCAAAAACTTCAGGGAGTCAGTTCCAAAACTGTCTTATATAAAGCGTGAGTTTATTAGCTCTCATTGCATTCAGAGAAAAAACAAATGAGTGCTGCTTTGCAGCAGCTTGCCCACAGTGACAGCAACAGCAGCAAGGCAGGGACCTGAACTTGGGCATCCCAAATCCCAGATGGACAATGGCTCCTTGTACATGCAATGTGTGAAAGCCTTGAGTACTTCAGAAAAACCAAAGCCAGGCACTTTGGCAACCCTCCAGGAGATTACTTTCCCAGTGGCATCTTGCATGGCCTTCTGTTCCAAACATTCTATGAAGTACTCCCTTCTGGCTATTTATTAAGTCAATTTTCTCCTCATTTTGCATACATAGCATAGGACAGTTCCAGATACCTTTTTTCTACCTCATTTAACAACAGCCCACAGTAACTACAAAGTTCTCCTCGTCTTAGGATCTCCACTCCCACTTGATCCAATTACTTCTGACAACTTACCGTTTTACTGTGAGGCTCTTTCTAGGATGGCAAATTCATCTTTTCTTTCCCTCCAGCTAACATTAGTGACAGGGACTCTAATTTATTCTGTTTCTCCAAGACAAATCCTTCTCAATGTGTCTGTGGTTCTTTTCCGGCATTATTACTTGTATTTCACCTGTTTAATCTCACGCTAAGTAAAATGGCAAAATCATGCTTTACCTGCAATGCCTCCGATGTAACTCTCCAGCCAACACCAACAGACTGACCGACAGCCTGGCACTATCCCGGCTCTCCTTTACAGGGCAGATTTCACCACGCCTTAAGTAAACATAACCGAGTTGAAGTCAAGTTCAAGGCCAAAAGCAAGCAATGTGACTCGGGCGTATCAGTTTCATACAGATGCCACACTGTGGAGACATATGTATATACTTCTGTTAGCCATCCACACCAAACTGTCTATTGAACAATGTTGGTTGATAGAGTCCTGTGGCTAACTGTGGCTTCAGTCACAGTGATTCTTACAAGAAAACAGTATTTGTTGTCACCTCCCACACTTCCACATTATCCGTTTTCCTCCTCACACCACCACAAAATGCAGCAACCTTCCTGGATCCAGGCACGGCCTGGCAGGACTCACCATGAGACAAGTTATCAGAGCTGTGCGTCATTCTTTCTGCAGCAGTCAAAGCAGAGGATACTTCTAGGCCAAAGCCTGTTAGCATTTACACCAGGCTCTTTCTCAAATTTCACATCAGTTCACTCCCTTGGGTAGTTCATTTCCTCCATGACTGCCTGAGCACGTAAGAGTTCACACACAAGTCAAGTGTTTGGGAGACCTTGGAGACTGGTATCCATTATCCAAAAGCCCGAAGTCAAAGAATTAAAGAGTATCTAGCAAAAATATAGGAAGGGGGAGGTTCTCTCATTTTTGGGAGGCCATATTGAGATATCCTCAACAGACCCAAAATTCATGGGAATGGGTGCAGCACATTCTTAGGCACCCATCCTGGCAGCAATTCTGACTGCACTTCTCTAGCCTGTAAATATGGTTTTGAATAAAAGGCCCTTGGTGTCGTGGTGGACAGCAAGCTGAACAATAAAGCAATAACACAAACTAACAGCATCTCAGGGAGCAGGATCTGCAGCATAGACAGTGGGTCAAGGCAGCAGATCCTTCCCCTTTGTGCAGCACTTTTGAGTCCATATTTGCTGTACTATGTCCAGTTTTGGGCTGCCCAGAGTAGAGGGTCATTGAAGGTGCAGCAAGTCCAGCAGAAACCCACCAGGATGGTCAGTGGGCTAGAGTACATGGCGTGAGAGAAGAGGCTAAGAGAGCTTGTCTGCTCAGCCCAGAGAAAGAGATGCCATTGCAGTTTCCCACTACCCAAAAGGCAGTTACGGACTCTTCTTGAAGATGCACAGCAGACAGACAGAAGCAGCAAGGAAAATTACACATAGTTGGAGAGAAAAAAGATTCTTCAGGGTCATTTGGCCAAGGAACAGATGCCCAGAGAGACTGGAACATCTTAACCCTTGCTGACATTCAGCTGGACAAGGCCGTAAGCAGCATCACCTAACTTGAAGTCAACCCTGCTTTGAGTTGGAAGTGGGACTCAAAGACCTCATGAGGTCCCTTCTCAGAGAACTTCACAGTTTCTGGAGCTGCAGCTCATGCATCAGCATCCAGACCAGCTTCAGGCCAGCTGGCCACATGCACGTGGGATACAGCAGTGCCAGCACAGTAGCCCGCAGTTGTTGCAAAGGTCACCTGAAGACCCGCGTGATTACTGCACTTCAAGCACTGAGCTAAGGCCCCACTGCTGTCAAAACCCATGACAGCAAATGGAAAACCAGTTCAGGTTACGGCTGCATGTACACAGCAGTTAGGTACTTAGCCCAAGAAATTACTCTCTCTTTTTCAAGCTACCACAGCATATTAATCCAAAGAAAAGTTCCTCTGCAGTGAATGTTGCTGCATTTTAACTTGGGCATTAACACAAAAACTTACCAATGCATAGTTCTTTCCTTACCCAAATCAACAGAGTCACCCAGGCTCAGAAATTTCTTCAGAACAAGACTCTCTGCTTGGACTGCAGTCTCTTTGTGGTGGGATGCTAGCACCCACAGCAGCTGGTCCCTAGGAGCTAGGGTAGATGGTGACATAGAAGTGCTCATGAAAAAGACAGTTCAGCTTCTTCATCGATGTTTAGTTTAGTTCTGTGGGTCTAAAAGCTGTGTACTGCATCCTGCCTACTCACATTCTAGGGCTTTCATTTCCTCGTGAGATCTCAACATTTAGCAAACTCTAACAGGAAATGCATCCGTGTAAATTGGAGCAAAACTTGCCCCAGAGAGCAGAACAGGTGCGGTTTTCCTTTAAGAGCTGTTTTCCTCAACTGCTACATAAATAAAAGCTGATTGCACCAGAAGCAGGGAGCAAAGATTTCCTTCATTGCAGGAAAGGAGCTCTGGGGTGATAAATGCCAGTGCTGCTAGCTCATCTGACAGCACGCATGCTGTTAATCGCCTCCTCTCTGGGGAAGTGGCAGGTATATTCCCCTCCAGGTACGGTGATTCATTGTCTGGAACTGATACCTCTGCTTAAATGGTGGATTAACATGATTTAAGAAATATTCATTGCAAAGTTGATTAGAAAGCACCATCACCAACCTGGCAGGAGATTTCAGTTATTGCAGCATGACACCGTTTTGAGATTGTCAGCTTTTCTGCAGAAGGCTGTATTGATGTGTCCATTTCCACAGTGGCTCCAGAGAAAGAAACCCAGAAGGCCGAGGGATTTATGCATGGTAATGAGCATTTACATTATTTGCTCCTCTAAGTGTTTGTGGAATCCTGCAAGAAAAAGAAGAGGCATTAGAGTGAAAAGCACAGGCCTGTGAGATGGTGGCAGACACAACATTACCCTGACATGAGGCTTGCTTTTACAGAGCAGGGACATTAAGCCACCTCAGGGTAGCCGTGCAGCTTAATCCACTCATGAGCATAAGATGCTGAGGGATCACTAGAAACTCAAAACTGCTTCTACGCTGTCAGCTACCATCGCAGGGCTGTTAAAGGCACAAATAAAGGATGGCCCCTATCCTTAGGAGCAACAGCGGCGGTGCAGTTCCTTCCTCTGGTCCAGAGGGCAGAGGCACCAAAGGATGAATACCAAAAAGTGCTGTTGAACCGGTGTTTTCTATGAAGTTAATGTGGTTTGCGAGGTCTTAGCTGGCACCACAGAATTTCACATATTTTGGAATTTAATGAGCCTGTACGCCTCTCTGACATGGAATAAAAACACACAAAAAATGCACAAAACTGGGGCTTCTTTTAAAAGTGATTTTAAACTAAATATATATCCATATACCTTCTCCCCGCTTTGCCCAGCTTTCCTGAGGGCAGCCTGCTGTTCTGCCTAGCCAGCAGCCTCTCTGAAGCAGCAAGTTTTGTATTGTCTTTTGGGGCTGGGTGGAGGGCAGAATAGCATGATTTTTCCCAAATACTAGTGGAAGCCTTGGCATTAAGAAAGACAACTCCTCCCAGTCCACCCACAGAGCTTATGTGCTGGAGTATTAAGACTGCTATCCTTTGCAACATTTCAGACATATGTCTTCATTTCTTACTTCCACTTGTGACGATCACACTATTTTGAGCAGAAATACTCCTAATTTACACCACAGTAAATAAAAGAAACAGGCTGGGAATTTTTCCAGGGTAGTGAACACAACTACATTTTGTGTAAAGGAGGAATCTTCCTTCAATCACCTTCATATTTGTTGCAGTGATTGGGTGTCCCACTGCTTCTGCATTATGGGACTAATGGAAGAACTCTGTCAATCCATTTCATTTCCTCATTCACAATTTTGTATATAGCTCAAATGTTGCCATTTATTTGTTTCTCTTAGACAAGATGCAGGGAGGCTATGAATAATATTATTCACAGACAATCTCCTTTGCTCTGTGTTTATGCACTCACATTTCTGGCAGGACCTGCTCTTCTAAGGCACAAACTTTTAAGACTGTATAAACTATTAGACAAATAGCAAAGTCCTACTTCAACACCTGCTTTTATCCAGTTCTCACCCACAAGCTGCCCCTCCGTGCAAATTCACCATGAGATGCGGCAGTTTGCCATATCCACATACGAATCATTTTGCTCATAAATGAAGTACAACTGCTTCTGGAGTGACATGTGGCAGCTGCTTAACAGTACATAATGAATCCACACAGCTAGATCCTACTGCTATTTGACGGGGGGGGTTGGGGGGGGTGGGGGGGGTGGAGGGGGGGGGTTGGTGTGAAAAATGTATCTCTCCGGAGTCCTATTTTCAGAAGAAACTTCTGACTTCAGAACTACAGTGAGAATTCTTCAAGAATAAAAATAAAAAAAAAAAAAAACAGGCAGCCTGCTACTGACACCCATATTAGCACTAGAATTTCCCAGTGGAATATTTTTCCTTCAGAAAAATGCCAATCTGTCAAACATGAAAGCCACTAGCAATGAACTTTCATCATGAGAAAGACACAATACATTTCAATAATGCCACTTGGCTCCATTTTGATTCCGGAATAGTCTCATTTTTTGCTTGTGAAAAACCCATCACTTCAGGATCCTCTCTGTATAATTCAAAAGGTTTAACATTGCAAAGAAAAGAAGATTCCAAGTATAATTGCAATAGCTCACTGCATTTAATCTGACATTATTTTTCAGAACATGGTTTCCCAGGAAATTTTGGACTTTGTTTTTCATTTGAATGAGGAACAGAACATGAAAGGACTTTGCCTGTACTGAACCTCTGAAAAACTGAAAGCCCAGTTTGGCCGCACAGCAGCTAGTGCTGAAACTCTCCATGAGAATGAGCCCATCCCACCACAGAATCGTTTAGGTTGGAAAACTCCTTTGAAGCATTTTTTTAAACAGAGCTGTCATGACATCATCCTTGCAAGTGACATGGGTGCCCTTTCATCTGGTCATAGCACTGCCGCTGTTTTGCTTTACCCAACTTCTCTAGTAACTGCTCAGTAAGGTAGGTAAGTGTGTTAAGTAAGTGAAGGAGCACTTTTGCCCTTCTCACAATGGTGTCCCTCATCTACCTCTTCACAAACAGATATTGGGTTCTGTGAAACAGAAGGGACACTCCATTAGAGCCAGACCTTTGTGGAGGGTGCATCAAAATGAAGTTCTTGTTTTCATCAGCATATTAGCCCTTGTTTGGCATTTTGGCTCCCAGCCCTTGTTAAAGCCCTTTAGGCACGAGATAATTTATTTCATGCTTTTTGTTTTGTTTTGGTTTTGTCGTGGTGTGAACAGATTGCAACAGTCTCACGTTTGATTGTTTTTCGGAAACATTCATGCCATCCGCTAATGAAGAATCCTTGGCCTGCAGATCATTTGCAGACAGTTTACAAGAAATATTTGCAGTTCACAGTCCACGCCTCAGTCTTTGCTGACTAGTAACATATATTGCACAGCACAGCTTCTTCTTCCTTGACATCTTGTCATCTGTAAGGTGCCAACAAGGATGTGCAGCCAGTGTTCCAGTCAGGTAGGCACGCAACTTGCCGCCCGTCTTTCCTCCTTGCTTTCTTAAGACATCCAACATCTGCTACAATTTGAGACAAGCCAAATAGCTGATGCAATATTCCATGTTCTTCAGCATATACTCAAAACCTACTCAAAGCTGGTGTTACTATCCAAACTGTAAGGGGGAGAAGAGGGATCCAAAGTTAATTATGGCAAACCCTAATACTGTCACAGTGGAATTAAGTCCATGAGGAGGCTGAAAGTCACAGACAAAACATCCTAGCCTTGTCCTGTAAGAAGCCGTTGTGGAGCTTCTCCACCAGAGAGTGTGTTGTGCGCTGACAGTGTTGGTCACTGTGTAAATATATTTATTAGTTCTGTGAAACACAAATAATGAGAGAGAAGGAAAAACTGAAATAATTTCTCAGACTAACATTCCCATAAACAAGTTCCTGGAAAAGATTAAAAAAAAAACTAACCAGCAAACATGTTTTTGATGATTCTGGCTTCATCTTCTCTTGATCCAACAGAATTGACCTAATTTGAAGCAATAATACCAAAATAGATGTACCTGCAAGGTACTTAGCAGTTTAAAAAGCAAGACTGCCTTGAAAGAGAATGGAGAGCATGCCAAGACACAGAAACTTGCTGGTAATGTCTGAAAAAAGCTTATTCATCTCAGTTACCATATTAGGTAAGACAAGCACAGGTCTTTCTGTCTCTGGGACAGGGCATCAGGTACTTCTCCTCGCTGTCCCAGTGAGCACGGACATGAGGCTTCCAGGGTCATGCTGCATTTCCCTGGAATACACAGGCTGCCTAACACAGGTGTTTGAAGCATTGGGATAAATTCTGAATATGCCCCACTGCAACCAGATGTTACCATCCATTGTTCTCAATAACTGATACTTCACAGTTCCTCTCACATACACTGAGCCCATACTCACTCCCATCCCAGAGCATCTCCTGCTCAACAGAAAATGAACCTCAGCATGAGGTGGAGTGTGGCTTCTCTCATTGCCCTGCACTCAGCTGCTGTTAGAGCTTTCTGTGAAAAAAGCAATCCACGCTCTGTACCCCCTTTCACTAGAGACCCATTTGGTCTCTCTCTAAGAATGATTTTGGCCAAGAGAAGAGTCATCTCACAGCTTTTGTAACAGCATCAGCACTTGCCAACATCACAGGGTTGGGCAGTTAAAAAAAACCAAACCAAAAAACTAAAACATTACCAGCCTGAGTACAGTCATGATTTCTTATCCTGTTGACTTAGTATCCAGGTGCAGCTGAGCTTGCTCATCCGACTGACAGCAAGTAAAAAACAAAATACCACCTAGAAAGAAGGAAGCTCAGCTTATTCTGGAGGCTATACCAGTGCAACACTGTCAGTGGTGTTGCTTCAGCTCAAACCAAAAGGAGAATATGACCCCTTATTTGAAAGGCATAGGATGGGTTGCAAAGTCATGGAGAAAATCTCCAGACAACTGTCTCCAGTAACTGAGACACTTTTGCTGCTGAAGTCTGCAGTTAAGGGAGGAGTTAAAAAGCAACAAGATTTTGTACAGAAAGAGTTTAGTGATTTACCTGGGTGAACTTTTAATACCAGTACAGACTCAAAAGTATGGCTCTGGTAGGTGCTCTAGTGCCTAGGACCCATGAAAGACTCAAGCCCATCTGAGCTGGAAAAGAAACAAACACCATGTGGTGAAGGTCTAGAGAGCAAGTGGAGAATTTAAGGCACAGAGCCCAGCGGTGCTCTCCCTCAGGCAGTCATCCTGAGCAGCAACAGCATCAGGGCTTAGCCTGGCTTCTGACATACAAATGGCTCAATGCCTGATGGAGAAAACTGTCCTCCCCAAATTCTGCTTCCCAAGAAATGCAAGGGGCCATCTGTGACCTGCATGAAATATATCATCATGTCCCACTGCAGCACCCTTGAAAAGAAAGAGTTTACATGTTTGCTCTCATTTTCCAGCCTGTTCCCACATGCCTGTGGTGCATCCAGCATGCTGGCTGGCACGCTGTTTCCCACACTGGTCCTTTACTATAACCTCTTTCCCCACATTGTGCTGGCAACAGGCTCCCATTACATGCATGAGCAGCTTCAGAGCAGCTCCAGCCCTGAGCTTATTTGTCAGGATGAAAGTCTCCTCTCAGAGCTGCATGACATGCTTTGGTAACACAGGTCTGCTCTCTTGTCCCTGTTCTATCAGCATGCAGAACAATGAGGATTGGTACTATATCTGAGGTAATAATTAAATACCTTAAATAGATAGAAAAGGCACTTAGCTAGGGCTCAGCGCACATAGGGAGAGCAAGATACCAGTACGGAGAACAGCATATGGTCCCTAGTGAACATTTCTGACACTTGTCATTGACATTTCAACTAATGTTCATCCCTGGTTACCTATATTCTACAATACATTAAGGAATCACATCGTAGATCACATTTAACTTTTCCAGCCAAACTGCACTATATTTCTAAAAAGCTGCTTCTTTTTTGAGGAGGAAGGAATGGACTAAACCCTAGAAAACTTTTGTGGTCAAGCACAGGAGGCTATGGGTAACAGTCACAAAAAAGGACAGAAACAGGGCCAAAGAAGGGCAAAGTCTCAGGTAGTTCACAGCAGATCACTTCTGTGAAAATTATTCCATCCAGTAAAAAAGTGTAAGATGCAAGGCAATGCCTGAAAGGGAAGAGGGACACTGTAGGAGTGGACAAGGGTCAGCAAGACTGGCCCCAGGGCAGACTTGGAAATGATTGCTCCCAGGTGAGCAAAACTGGTACAATACCATGCTGGGAATCACCCAGGAGAGCCTGAAAGCAGACTGGAAAACAACATGACAGTGCCTCAATTCCTGGTACATTTTTAGTTTTAACATTTTCTGGAACAGAACCCATTAATTTTAAATTTGGTGAGCTTATTAGAAAAACCCAGCTCAAATCACTAATCGCACTATACTAGCACTAATTTAAGAGAGGTTTTAAGATGAAGCAAGAGCTGGATGAGCAGCTGTCATATCCCCCACAGCCCACCTGATGAGAAAGGTTTCATCCTTCTCCCAGTCACCTGATTTCCTCCAGCTACTTGATGTGTGTGAGCCATGCAGATGCAGAAAGGGAGTGAGTATGGAGCAGAGCTCAGGGAAGGAGCTCTTCCGACTCACTAACGGAAAAGGCAACACCATCCTAGCAGCTTGCAAGAACAAATCAGGGACCTTGACTCTGCCACAGCGAACCATGAAAAGTTTGTTCTCTGGAGCAAGAAATGAGACACTTTGAACTTAAAAACAGTCAATGCTGGGACCTCTCTGTCCTGTCACATTTTGTTCACTAATGTGGGATAAGATTATGAGGCAATACTGAATCAAGCCCCTTGCTTACTGCATCCAAGAGAAAACTCTGAATAAGCATGTGCGTGATGTGCTGAAATGAAGACTAAGCTATTTCTCTCCTGCAGTCTGAATTTCAATTACGGTGCTTGTTGCAGCGTACTGAGACCAGGTCTTGGTAGCCATTAGCTGGAGAATCAAACTATAATGTGTTTGATCTAATATATGTCCTACTGAGTGACAGAGAATGGTATTGAGGAAGAAATACTGCAGGCTGTGATGGATCAGATTCCTGCAACAAGAATTACCTTCCTCTTCTCCACTCTTTTTATATCCTCCTGCCAAAGCACCGGGGATGATCCTATTAACTATGGGCTACCGACAGCATTGCAACATCTTGCGAGGAAGTCACAAAGATGGGTTTCATACTAAATAACTGGACTGTCAGAGAGGGACAGGGAGAGAGAAGAGGACGCTGCATTGCTGGGGGACAAAAACTGAAAATTATACAGTATAGATACCCCATCCTGCAGCTTCTCTGGGGCCGCAGGCTGCTATTTATTAGGTGTACACAGTGTCTTATACAACAAGACTTTGATCCCTGACTGGAGCTTCTAGAAACTCTGTAGTTCAAACAGTAATAGCAAACAACTATGCCATGTCAGAACGATGAATGATTAAAAACGTTTTATTGTGTTTTAACAATTTGTTATATAAAAAACACAGGGAAGTTTCAAATCAGTTAATCCTTGTTTTTTTATCAGCCAAACTGACTTAATAAATCTCTGGGCATTTTGTTAACAAGCACAGTTATGTGCTGTGGAAAAGCCAAGTGATTATTGTAAAGATTATGTTGTATGCCTTTGTTTTATTTGCTGTGTTACCAGGCCTGCAACACAGATCACAGAGCTTACAGGGCTGATAGAGTCACTTTTTAAACTCTGTTCCTTTCAAGTACAAGTACGCAACCTTTGCCCTTTTTGCCACTACCCCCAGCAGTGGGTTAGAGGCAGGTTAGACCCTGTTACATTATACAACATGGAGCAGTAAGTGAAGAGCAGAGTTCACCATCTCCTCATCACTACTCACGGTAGACAACACTAAAAATTGGTGGCTGGGACTGCCAGGGCTGAGCCGTTTGTCACCTTGGCACTGTGAGGAGTTTGAGCTGTGTGCTTTGTATCCCTTTGCATTTGTCAGAACTCCAGAGAGCAAATGTTACTGGCTAAACATTCATCAGCAATCTAAAGCGAAATCAGAAAGCATTTAGCTGGAAAATGAATTCCCATTTATAATTCAAGAGTCCATCTCAGAAACACACCTGAGATTCTTGTTTCTCTAACCATGGATTAGCTCAAGGCCTGGATGAAACCATGCACAACTGCCTGCTGGCTTCAGGATCTAACCCAAAGGCCACTGACTTTGACAGAACAATTCAACAACTTCAGTGTACCTCGGACCACATTTTTTGGGACAAGACAGCAGCACCCTATGTCTCCCTGGGGTCAATGAACAAACCACGGACACCGAGGCTTCATCCCTACTGTTAAATACAACAGGAGCCACCAATGGCCTGAGTCTGGCCCTGAGGCCAAGAGGCATGTGTCCGTACCACAAACTTACTTTCTCCCCAGAAGAGGCAGTCTGATCCAGCCAGGCAGGGAATTGGCATCTGCAAACTGCCATCTGGTAAATAATAGTGCTTCTTTGCTAGCCAGAAAAAAACCAACCTTTTGGGGTTAGTTTCAGACCTGAAGAAAAGCCCCTAGGCCTGAATGTTTCCCCTTTTCCTTTCACCTGTGTCTATACCGATAGGTCTAACACAAGGTGCTACTTCTCCCTGCCAGCCTGGCCTTGCTTTTCGTTTCCACTATTCCTCTTCAGCACTTCCTTCATGTCTGCCCTTACACCTGCATCTGTGCAAAGCCATTTGTTAAAGCCTGAGTCAGATGTGCTTGAAAAGTAAATATTTGCAAAGGCCAGGTCCACTGACTCTACCTGCTGACTGTTACCTGGAGTTGTGTTCCTCATGGACAGCAAATTGCGTGTCACTGAAGCACAGGAAAGTTCACTTGTGTTGCTGTCATCATCTGCAGTAGCTATTAGAGTCTGAACTGTGGTGCCCAAAATAAAATTATAGGTCGGGCAACATCCAGAAAGCCTCATTAGCACCAAACCTAACACCAGGCTTCAGCCTGAGCTCAGATTTGACTCACACATGGATCTGTTTACTCTTGATAGAATAAACCACTCACAAATGCCTCCAACCAACCCTGCGGCCTAGAGAGCAGAGCAGGGCCAGGCCACAGGGTGTCCTGCCCCAAAGTCACACCAGCACATAAAACTCCACCCTTGCACATAACCATGCATCTCCCATTGAATTTTCTATCGCTTCCTCCAGTGACCAAGAGGTCACATTGCCAGATGACAGCTGGGTGGTGGCAGTCTGAGAGTGCCTTTCTTAATGGCAACAGCAGGGTAGGTCAGCAAGGCTTTGGACATCCTCCTCTGAAAGACAGGTCGATGGGCTGGCATTCAACGGAAGCGGCTTATAATACCCCTGTTGTTTTTCTGAGAAACTATCTTTCCTCCTTTGCAAAGGTTTTGGGTTTTTTCCCACGTTCCTGCTACTTTCACGTTATGTTTCCACAAAAGTGCTTCTAAATAATTTTACTGGTAAGAATTCAAAAATAGTATTCTGAGCAAACCTTTCAGTCACAGAAAATAGTCAAAGAAAATAGACTGAGCACTATGTAGACTGAGTCACTGAAAACAGGCTGAGTTTCTGTCATTTGGGTGAAAGCACACAGAATTTCCACATCAGCAGACTAGTGCAGTGTCCAGTCTGTATTTAACAAGATGCAGAAAGCTTTGCTAGAGCAGTCCTTATTAGAGAAGACATTCACAGCAAAACAAGTAATCCCCTTTCACCTAGTTCTTTTTCTGGTAAAAGGGAAGAAATAATATGTGACGTTTGCTGATAACTTTGCTTAGGGTGCTTCTGGAAGATAGTCAGATATGGCAAGGCCATGCTCAGATCAAAAAGCTATCCCTGTTGAAAGAAGCTGAAGAAAAGTCCAATGCTATCATTTGTCAATAAGCACCCCACAGCTACTTCTTCCTGTCTCTGGATCTTACTCTTAAGGCATAGGCAAACTACTAAGGATTTTAATAACATTATTTTTAGTAGTACAAAACATTTAAAGGTCACACTCAGACAGAAAATAGAAACACATCAAGTACCTTAATGCATTTGGACCAGCTAATCAACACATGAGCACAGCCAGGATTTTGAATCTCAGATACTTTACTTCGAGCTGCTCATGGACTGAAAAATTCATAAATCAGAAATTAATAATGGCCATATTCAGCAAATAATTTCAGACAATGAACACATCTGAGAAGCCCTCAATTTGTTCACAGGAAGATCAGAAATGATAAGAGGAGCTGACTTTGGTTGTCCTTCTCTGGGCAATTATTTACTCCTAGGAAACCCCTGTTGTTCGGCTCCCAAGACACTGACCCTGAGGAACTGGGTAAGCCTGGGTCCAGCTCAGGGTATGTTCTTGGCAGTAACAGCAGATGCCTTACAGAAATCCTCAGGAAAAAGTTTGAAGAAGCTATGATATTTATTAAAAAAAAAAAAAAAAACAAACAACAAACCAAAACCTCTATCACTCCATCTCCTGCATTGACTTAATCCATCAGGAAAAGAAACATCTGCTCCTGCAGTGGCTGGCTGATCTCTCCGCTGAACCGCACACATGGCAATAACAAAGCATTGTGAGGTTTTAAAATTAAATTTGCTATGAGATTGAAATCGGGCAGATCTGCAGCAGTGGCTGTAAAGCCGTATACGCCCAATTAACAGCCACCAGTCACAGCAGTCACAGCACAGGCACCGCAAGGTGACTCCGACCCCTCAGGCCTGTTCCCTGGTGGCAGAGGAGCTCCTGTTTGGGTGTCCCCCCACTTCTCCCCTAGACCAAGCTGGGGGCTGGAGTCAGGGCAGTAGACATCCCAAGGTACCCAGGCTCAGGGGATCAGGCGGAGGATTTCACCTTTGGGATTGACAGCACAGCTCTGATGGACGCCAGCCATGTGCATGCTGAATAACACCGCTCCAGGCACTCCAGCTCATCCTCCCGCTTCCCCAGGAGCCCCATGGGCAGCCAAGAGAGGAGCTACAGCTCTCAGCCCCCTCTGACCTGGGGGAGATCACTCTCTTCCCCTGCATAGCCTGTGTAGCGTGTGCCTGTGGCAAGGTGCTGGTGGCAGAGGGCTCCTCTGTGAGGAGAGGCCGGGGCTGCCCCGCACCTGCCAGGGCCAGTTCCGGCCGGTCCCGCCACAGGGCCCAGCCAGGGCCGGCTTGGGCCGGTCCCGCTGCAGGGCCCGGCCAGGGCCGGTTCCGGCCGATCCTGGCGCAGGGCCTGGCCTGGGCCCTCAGCCATGGTGGTGGCACCCCGAGGAGAACACGCTTAAGGAAGGGTGAAATGCACAAAGCCAGAGCAAGGGGAAAAGCAAGAGAAACCGCTCTGCGGAAAACAATCAGAGAAGGTGCTGAAGGTGCTGGGGCAAAGATGGGCCTTCCCTTCCCCAGCCCCTCTGCTCCCCTCTCCTGCTGCTTTGCCAAATGACTCAACAGGGAGAAAGTATTCTATCAGCCAAAATCCAAATCTCATCGGCTCGTTCCCTGGCTCTCCAGAAGGGACTGCCCAGGAGGAAGGGAGGCCAGAGCACACCCACCACAGGGCGGCTGACACCTGGGAATCCTCATGGCTTCCCGCTCCGTCCGGGGCAGCATTCTGATGCCCCTGCAAACTACCACGCACCGCATCCCTTTCTAGTGACAGAAAGCGGCTCTCTGTTTACCTACTCATGTCCGTCTCACCTGCGAGAGACCACACATGAGCTAGAGCACAGGGGACTGCTCACATTTAAATCCCACATGCGCACAGAGCAAAGATGTCCATCTACACTAGTCCCCGGAAACTTGCCTCTTCGCACAAGGGACACTGCACGTGCAAGAGCATGGCAGAGCAAAAACCTGCAAGCACACAAGGACCACGGCACAGCCACTACTGCCAGATCTGAATACCTTATTCCATGTCAAAGCAGGCAGCAGATCTGCTCACTTTTCCCTTCCTGCACAGATCTAATTAAAACTCACGGCCGGCGGATCAGCCCCAGCCAGCCATACAGTTCGATGCTGGGTATAGACTTTACTGTTGGATCCTCTCTCATTAGCTGAGCTGTTTTCCAGGCTGGGTTGTTTGGTATTGTTTTCTTTCCCCTTTTTGTGGTTGTTTTGCTCAGGGCTACATGGCGCTGGCAAGAGCTCTGCCCGGCTCCTGGGCAAATCACTCAGTACAGTACATGCCACAGACAGAGAGTTTCCAGTAGAGTTCAATGTAATTGCTAGCATTTATCACCTTAATAGCCTAATGAAGGTGAGATGTAATTAGAAAGGGTGTCAACTGGAATATGGAGTTTGTTTTACAATTATCTATACAGCGAGTAACCATTGTCACAGAACAGTGCCTTTTAAAAAGCTGGTAATATGTGGCATAAATGTTCATTGCAGGATGACTTAAAGTGACCCAAAGCTGCATTCTGTAATTGCTGCCTTTCTTCCTAAGTGCTTGAAAGCACATATGGAAAGATTGAGCCCCTTTGAAGGTGGTTTTTCCTACCAATGAAGATGGTTTATATCCATGCAACTGAGCCCATATAACTGTCACCTCAACATCATTCCCACTTGTAGAGCGATCAGCAGTGATTTTGCTTGAGTGATTTTTTGTCTGTGTAAGCAAACTCAAATGAATGCAATGGTAATAAGAACTCCCAGTAGAGCCATTGCTATTGGGAAAAAAAAAAAAAAAAATTCTCCAGAAGCACACGCACAGCCTTCTTATTGAACACACCAAAAAAAGAGGAATTAAAAAAAAAAAATCTGAGAATTAAAAGCAATTTAGGAAGTTGATTTCTTTCTGGCTTACTCAAAATAAGTGTTCATACTCAGGGCAAGGTGAGTTTTAAGCAGTTGACAGGATGGCTGACCCTTAGTTAAGGCAGAACGTCTGAAGGCGTGAAGAACGCTTCTCCTGGATAATCATCTCCTGCTGCTAAATAAATACAAGGGTTTGTTCCTTGATGGATATTGTGCAGTAAAGTAATGATAGCTGATAGTGCTGTTAGCAGATAGCTTAACACTGAGTGGGAGACCGGAGATTCCATCAGAAGCTTCCTGAGCCCCAAAAACCACAGTAAAAAGTATGACTCTCCTTAAAGAGCTAATCTTGCTTCCAAATAACAGAGTGTAGTTTTAATTTGCATAATCTTTTGAGGGCTAGTTGGATTACTGGAAGAGTGATTACCTCCGAGAAATAAGCCCTTTCCTCTACAGAATGGAAGTGTGGACTTTGGTACTTGGCTAATATCATGAGTGTCCTCTAGTCCCGATAGCTTTTTCCAGAAGTTATAGCTGTAGGATTAATAACCTGTTGTTAATTAACAACCTGTCCTTCTGACATTATCTAAAATGAATTTTAATTTACTGCAGAAGACTGACAAGAGGTAATGTTGAAAATTTTAACTCAAAGAGTCAGAAACAGTGAAGATGTATCCTGCAGCTGTAACAGTTTGGGCTTCACCCAGCCTTGCTGTAAGATGAAAACAGAAAGTCTTGTGCTTGCCTATGAGATGCTCCCATTCAGTTCACCATGACAGGGTTCCCCTGGGTCTTACAAACCCATAACTAGCTCTGCACAGAGCCTCCCCACTGCAGATGCAGCAGTGGGTTAGATGAGGGCAGATTCCTAAAGCACTCACAGATGACACCAGAAGTGTTACCAGCTACTTACAAGACGACGCTCCTGTCACTAGTCCACCATTTATCATTTGCACCAACAGTAGGAAGCACTCAGGTCTTCCAGAAGCAGCATCCTAATAGCTACCAACTGAACCTCTTTCTGCATTATGTGACTAGCTATAGTGCTTTTGAAGCATGTGGTCACACTCTCAACTAGCATCAGAGTGACACACACTCCCAGCCTGGTCTTCATTTCCTAACCTAAACAACACGCATATCACTTCCAGGTGGCATTTACTGTCACTGTGACATACAAATTGAGTTTATAAAGCTCCTTAAAATTCAGGTTGAGACCCAATTCCAGCTTTCCCATACTTTCTGTAGCACTCTGAAGATACAAAGAGGACATGAAAAATGACCATTTCAGAGAGGCACCATTTTGCACTCACCTTGCAAGGTTTTAGGTGCCTTCACAAAGAAGAGGTAGCAGCTCAGGCACTCTCATTTCGTCAAGTGAACGTAGTTCTTTGATACCCTCAGAAGAAAGTCTTCCTGCTTACAGTCACATTGCAGTAGACAATTAGACTTTTCATTTGGGGATCGTGTACTTATTTTCTGTGTGGACATCTCATGCATGAGAATCAGCATAGATTGCTCCAACAGGTGGGAGCCTGCAGAAGTGAGAGCCTGCTATAATGTGGAGGCCATATGATGACAGTGATGGCTCAGAGAAAGTGATGCTGCTAAATGCAGCAATTAAACAGTAATGATATAATTAATGCAAAGATTATGCATGGCTCAAATCCAAGCTATTGGAGTGCAAGAGGTATTCATCAGGCCTAGATGAAAATGATTCATTTTGAGGTTATATCAAATTTGCTTTTATGACTTGATCATGGATAATGGTTACAGGGAATTCAGGGAACAGTGACAGACTAAGTTCATCAGCAGAAGTAGCTGCTGGGAATGGCAATGAAACACAAAAGGACCCTAAACTTGATTGGACAAATTGAGCAATGAAGGTGAGGAGAACTGAACTAGTCTTGCTGTAGCAAGACCTTTCAGATCCATGCCCCGAATCAAGAGCAGATATCATGCCCCACATAGCCAGATGCAAAGACTGGCTTCAACTGTGAGTACATTCAAATGGCCATTTGGTATGTCCCCTTCCAAACACACAGCAAGAAACAGGACCAGAAAAGTCAGCCGGTTCATTTCACTTCCTGTAAAGCAACCTTTGGTGAGGAGCTGGTTTAAAGACCAGCATTAACTTTGCATAACACACATCCCACATTTCCAGTCCAGTATATTCACAAATTCCTAATCTGAGAAATGAAGGAAATGAATTGAAAGTGACATTATGAAATTTTAAGAAATTTATATAATATTGCTTAAACTTCAGAAATCAGGTAATCCCAGATAGCTCGTTAAAAAGGGTGCAAGTTAAAAGTAGTCTGTTGTGTTTGCTCCATGCCTGCCTCAGCTCTGAGCTCATTCTGCAGTTTGGCTTCCAAATTTTGAAAATCCACCTTGCCATATTTCAAGGTAACGCCCATCAGAGCCATTAGAAGGACATGTTAAAAATATGGCTGACAAGGTATCATAAATTGCAAAGAAAAGATTTTTTTGGTGATGTTCAAAGCCAGTTGTGGCAGCCCACAGATGCAGACAGTCACATCAATCAGATGGAAGTGCCCAGAAACTGTTTCCCACATTTAGACCAAAAGACTATTTCTGTCATGGCCATTTGATTGTGCAGCAACAGCAGAACTGCAGAACGTTTAGAGTTGTGTGGCTGTGCTTCAGGTTGAGAGCGTTGCCTGTTTGTTGGTCCTACAGAAACACTTTGAATTTTCGAATCTGGACTGAAAATTTGACCAGCCCAAGCCTTTCCCATAAATCCAGCTTGAAATATTACTACATTAAGTAGTAGTTTACTGGAACTGTATTATTTATGCTTCCATACTGGGTACCATAATGCAGCAATAAATAAAACCAAAATGTTTGTTGTGTATTACCATACATTTTACTGATTGGTCTTTCTATGGGCAAGGACAGAGGTCTCAAGGAAAACTGAAGGACTCTGAGCAATCTCTAGACTGAAAATACACAGTGCATACCAGAAAGCAGTCTAGCTGCTAGAACAGTTTTCCTGTTTTTTGTACCACAGCCCACGTGCAATCACTTTTACCCAATCCCTCTGTGCTGAACCCAGAATCCTCTCTCTGTTTTCTTACCAAGTCACTGGGGTGAAGACACTAAGGGAGTTTTGAGAGTCAAAATTAGCAGCTATATCCTCCAGTAGCTTAAAAATAATTCTGGTTTATGTGGCTCTAGCTGAACATAGAAAGCCCCGAGGTCCACTAAAGTGGACCTAGTATATTGTGTTCATGCAAGCACACAATATATTGGCCATTTGGTTTTATGAACATACCTTGTTTGGTGTCTATGGAGGAGTAATTGTTTTCCATTTAGACTGAGGAGTCTACTGCTTAATAATAAATACACCCCTGACATTGTTAAATGATAGCCTGCTTCTAATAAACCCCATGCTGATCCATGTGTTGGTTAGAGTGGGTAATTCATCTTCCCAGGCTGTTAAAACTTGAGCTGGGATTATAGAGACAACATGAATCAGACACGATCAGCATGTCCCCTGCTGGTTTGCTCATTTTCTCCCCATAACAAAATAACGGCTAGTTTTCTCTTTGTGCTGCAGATCTTGTTATTAGTTGATTTCATTATTAATTGCTCCTAAGGCTTGGGAGGCCTTGGCAAGGCACGTACATAGGGCATCCCCATGGCCTACAGCAAAAGCCCACTACACTTTCACGCTTGCACTTCTCCCAGGCTACTTGGTATCAAGCTCAAAACCCTTTGTGCTGCTGAGTAAAGAGCCTGCAGCCACACTCTGACTCCACGAGAATGAAGGGAGCGCTCCAATTTTTGCCTTGATTTGCTACCAGAAAGAAAGAAAGAAGGAAACCAAGGGGGGTGGGGCAGGAGGAGATCTGTATTATCCTCAAATCTAATTATGGCCTCAATATCTCCTGAGGATGGCTTTATGAAGTGGCTCATGAAAGTCCTCCTTGTCATCATGCCCACTAATACCCTTTGATCTCACGCGCTGATGAGGGCTTGTTTGAGTCATTTTAAATTAGCTGATAATATGCGACAAGTAGGCTGCAGGATGCACCAGACAGCCAAGTGCCGGAGAAAGAGCAGCCTCCAAGGAACAACCTGCAACTGCCTTAATGGATCTGGCTTCTTGCTCCATCGGGGTCTCACCAAAGGTAAATGGGCTCCCACTGGCTCTGCTGAGGTTGGCATCGGTCCGCCCGGGAGCAGGCACACCATACCAGGAAGGTAAAGCAGAGGCAGGGCACGCACAGCTCACCACCAGTGACCCTCCACAAGCTATCACTGTAAGCCTGGGTAGATGGGGCTCCCCAGGTCCCAGCACAACCCTGCACGCCTGAGCACACAGGGCACGATTCAGAAACCAGAGCTTTTAACTCCCCATTACCTCACATTAAAACAGCTCAGGACTGACCTTTTAGATCACAGACGGGACAGCGCATAGTCCCTTCACAGCCATCCACAGCTGCTACTATTATTATTTGCCACAAAAAGCTGAAGTCAGGTTAAGGCCATGTTCTTTTTCCTCCCCCAGTCCAGCTACTTCTTACAAAATCCAGTTCAGGCACCATGAATTTCTACTTTCCCTTCTTGACAACTACCACTAATTGTTCTGATACATGAATACGGGACTTTTCAGTTCCACGGCTGCATACAGGCAACAGCTCTAGTCAGGAGCTGCACTGCAAATACACCTATATCTCCAGCACCAAAGGAGTGTCCCAAGCCCTGACACCTCTTAGATATCCTAAATATAAGATGTTAGCACACAGCAGAAACAACTACTACAAAGACTGAGATGAGGAAGAGGGAGGGAGGGAGGGAAAGGTGGTGGTTTTGTTGCGGGTTTTTCTTCATGCTTTTCCCTTTAAAGCATACTCCCTGTTTCGCTCTTTTCTGTAGGTTGGCTGCCAGAGTACCTAAACAGACAGGCACCGGCTGAGGACCAAACTGGAAGGACCGAACTGGCCAAGGAAGGGGAGAAGAAAAACATAAGACACTGAATCTATCCAGAGAAAAAAAGCAAGCTGCATGCATGACCCTCCAGAGCCACCACTTACCAATTAGCCCAGGGAAAACCTCACAGACCAGCTTGCTGCCTCCTGAAGGCAGGGGGAGCAGCCTGGCATCTTATTTGCAAGGCAAGCCTCTCAAAGCAGAGGGAGCCACCTCACTTGCCCCAGTAATATGCTCTGGGTTACACCAGCAGGCCTCAGGAGTCTTGGTAATATGATTGGGAAATACGATACACCTGTCCTGAATTGGAGTAGATAGGTTTATCTCATTGCAGAGCCAGCTCATGGATGGGTAGAGATCAGATCAGCTGTAAAAAATTCCTTTTATTGTGCAACTTGTTATTCACGGTAGGGTGAAAATGGCTTCAAAGGTGATCCTCTGCACTCCGAGGGATATCTTTTTATATCTAATGTAGTTTATACAGACCAAATTGGTTTTTGCTTCAAACATCTCTCTGCAGAAGAAAATCAATTTCAAGATGCAATAGCTGTGATCTTTCAAGCTAAGGATCCATTGCAAACATACCAAGCATTTGGCAATGCAAAGCTGCAGAGAAAGGCCAAATAATGCACATTATCAACATATGTGCCGCATCCAAATCAAGGTTTCCCTTCCAAGGCACTGAAAAATCCATTGCCACTCTAACAACAGTTTCACTAACAGAAGGGAAAATGCATTGTGACCAGATAAGGAAATTTCTTTTAACCCCTACAGCATTCCGGGCAGCCATTTCAAGCCACTGAATCAGTTACCAGTCAAAATAAAAAGCCCTGAAAGTGCAGGGTGCTGACCTGAGATCCACCTAGGCTCTCTGCACCCTTGGGAGGAGGTGTTTCATGCTCAGATGACTTGTAATGTCCTTAGTTACACCCTAGCCTCACCTGACCTGCTGCAGCAGCACCCTCACACCTCCACAATTTATTGTGCATCTTGTGAACCCCTCCCTCCACTCTTGTGTCAGTCAAACTACCTGCCAGTGCTTCCCACCACTGCCAAACCTCCAGGAAAACTCCTTTTCACCTTGACTTGTGCACAACCCTCTCCAGATCAATGCCCTAAGGATTAGTAAGGAGGGGAAAGCAGCCTCAGGATAAGGATTAGGACTCTCTTCCAACACTGCATGCTCTTTCGCTTCTTGTGAGATGATCATTGCTGTGTGTGTCCTTGTTGTCAGTGGCCCTGGGCAGCTAAACTCCAGTAAAACTTGTAATAGCTACCTAAATTGTGTTGGCTTAGCCCAAGAGGGTCAGAGCTAATTCCAGCAACACCCTTGGATCAGGTTGTGGTGCAGTGTGGACATTGGGTCTGACTCTGCATTTAGAGATAACAATCATCTCTGCTAGAGAAAAAAGGATGGATGTCCATGGGGATGACCCAGGAATTGTCAGCAGCATCAGAATTCATGAAAACTGCTCAAAGTGCTTCTAACACTGATTTACGTAAAAACATTTCAAATGCAAGAACAGCATTACCGTACCAGGATGCTGACCTCCATTAAAATAGGCTCAGGCAACTTCTCCAAAGCAGAGAGGAGGTGGCATGGCATTGTATCTGCTGCAGAGACACACAGAGATCATTATGTGTCTCCGTGGTCAAAGTTTAATGCTCTTTTAAGACCTGATACACGCATGGCTGCTCTGAAGGACCACAGAAGCACTGCAGAGTGGCATGCTCTTTTCCATTGGAAAACAGGATTAGGGGGACTTTGTTCTGGTGCAGTGTTACAAACCTGACCCCATGGTGAAGCTTTGAATTACTGAGGCTGAATTTGCAGCTCTCTCGGGCAAAGCACAGCCACTCCAGCTCACAGCCAGGAGGTCACACTGCCAGTTTGCAGAGGGTCCTGCTGCAGCATTAAGGGGCCTCATGTGCTGAGCGTCCTGGCAAAGCACTCCCTGCTGCAGCAGAGACAGCTGATACCCTACAGGGAAAACAACCCTCTCCCTCACAATGGGTAAACCTAAGAAATTTTAAACCTAGGAAGATTTTTATAAACTTGACCTTTAGATGTGAGTTTGCTTCCTCCCATGACTCTCAGCTTGAGAAGTGGGAATAGGCTAGTCGGGACACTTCTGTCTGCAATCACCTCACAGTCCAAGGTAAGAAAGCTTGGGTCACAGAGAGTGTAGGAAAAAAATTATGTTTACAATCAGTAAATTTGTTCAAACTTAAGACCTCCTTTTTCCACCCTTCTCTTAAAAATAACCCTAAACACATTTCTACTGACCTGCAGACTCCAAATCCTTTCAGTCTGGGAACAGTCCTGATTTTGCAATATCTTTATTACATGTATCAGGTTATATACAAGCTTTCAATGCTCCTTTCCCTTTTTTTGCTCCTTGGTTGGTTGGTTTTACCATCAAATTTAACTCTGTACAGTACCAATGTCTTTTCTGGACACTTCTTTCACATAAATCACAGGGAAATGAGAGTTATTACTCATTGTGATAGACAGTCAACAAGACAGACAAGTGCATATGCAAAACCAAACCTTGAAACTCAGTCATGTTTTCTTTTGCATGTCACACACACAACAAGCTTGGAATCCCTTAGTGGCCAAATAATACCAGAGAAAGCAAAACAGCCCGCTCTACCACAAAAGCAGCATTCTTACCTGTAAATTCATATGTTGCTTTTTGTCAGCTCTAAGCTAAAATGCAGCTCAATTCGAAACTTAATTAGACTCAGTTGGAGAGGTAGTAGCTTGTAACAGGTTTTTATTCTTACAGGGTTCTGAAGGCACATCCAGTGAATAACAGAACAGTGGAAATACAGAAAACATCCATAAATCTGGAATAATTCCACTGGATTTCAGCCCTTAAGTATCAATGTAAGCTGGACACCCATACCGGACTTCCTTAAACTCTTCAGTCATGTAAAGCAGACACATAACACTAAAACCAGAGCTGGACTGATCATTCGAAATTAATTTAGCCAGAACATTAATGAGCTACAGTTTCCTCCTGTTGTTTCTGTGTAATCTGCTTGATTTTGGCTTCCTTTACCACTCTACAAACAACTCCAGCCCATAGCTTTAAAGATCTGAAATTGGAGCAGTGCAGATCCTATTGCACAGTCGTGATCCGAGTCCAAGCCATGAACAATACCAGCCTGTTACACTATGGACTCTGGTTTGCTTAGGGCAGTGTGGTGGGTTGACCCTGGCTGGCAGCTAAGCCCCTACCTGGTCAGTCACTCACTCTCCACCAAATGGGATGGAAGAAAAGAATCAGAAGGGCAAAAGTCAGAAAAACTTGTGGGTCAAGATAAAGACAGTTTAATAAGTGAAGGAAAGGGAAAAAAAAAACCCAAGTGATGCAAAAGCAGTCACCATCTGCAGACTGTTGCCTTGCCAGTCTCTAAGCAACACCCACTGTGGAAAACAACCCCCAGTTTTAATGCTGAGTGCAACCTTATATGGTATCAGCTATATCTTTGGTCAGTTTGGGTCTGCTGTCCTGGCTGTGTTCCCTCCCAACCTCTTGCCCAACCCTAGCCTACTTGCTGGGGCAGCAGTGAGAGATGGAGAAGGCCTTAACACTGTGCAAGCACAGCAATAACTAAAATATCGTTCTGTCTTATCAACACTGTTTTGGTCACCAGTCTAAAACACAGCACCATACAGGCAGCTATGAGGAAAATTAACTCCATCTGAACCCGACCCTATACAGGCAGATAATAATGGCCCATGGAGCTAACTCCTGAGACTGCCAGTCCATTGCCAGTCCAGTACTGCTGGTATTGCATGCAACAAAAACTAATACTTGGCTTTCTCCCTGTTCAAAACATCCAGTCTTTACTAATAGTTTGGGAAACTGAGGCAGGGAAAGGAAGAAAGCTATCCCAAGTCTCTCCTAGAAGCAGAAGAAGGGATTAGCATTTGGGGCTGGTGCTTGTCTTGAACCACAGTTCTCCACTCTTCATCCACCAGCCCCACTTTCCTATTGCTTCGCTGGATAATCAAAGATCTTTGAATTCAGTTTCCACCTCTTTACTACATTGGCACGTTGCAAGCTGAGGTTCCAAGCATTGACAGTTTGTGTTGTTATCTCATAGTACGGCGCTGGTACAGAGTGAGGGTGAGCACAAAATACCTGGAAATCACATAAGCAGCAAGGCGGGGACTGCAAAACCTCCCCAGCCCAACTAAAACCAGATAGACTTGTTCTCACTGGAACACTGATCTCCTTCAGGAGAGAAAGGGAAGTCTAAGTTGCTTTTTGGAGTGGGTTTTTTTTGCATAGCCTAGGCTGGCTCTTTAAAAGGCAGTAGTAGTTCTAGCCCTGAGTTTCCTGCTCTGCATCTAATTTTCCCAAGGCACGAGAAGTGACTTACCTGGAGATCATAAAGGCTGTCACGAAGCTCAACAGCCAGGATTAGAACTATATTTTCCACTTTATCTTCTGTTCTTTCAAGTCAGTGCAAAATGTTACCAAAAAGCATTACTACCAAATGACATTAGGGCTTAAGAGGTACAGGCATAGGAGCCCATCGAGACACACCTATCAATGTCAATATATCTGTTCTCAGCATGATAATAAATGTCTAGGCAAATAACAAAGCAAAAAGGGTTCTTCTGTCTCCAGTGTATTTTAATAAGTGAAATAAACCTAAAGGTATGAGTGGGATATCAGCAGCAGATAACCTCTCCCCTGACACGGTGCAAGGTCTCTTTGCAGGGATGCTAAGCAGAAGGTTTGCTAAATGCCATGCTGGGGCTAACTCTGGACTGTCTGTCCATTGCCTGCTTATATAAAGTTTCCCAGGAGTAAGGCTGATACCCTCAGGCTTCTTTGAAAACTCTGCTGGTCCGTAGGGCTAATCTCGTTTCCTGGACCATGAAATAAGCTGTAGTCTTGCAGACGATGGTTGCAAGACACAATCACCAGTTTGTTGAGTGGCTGTTGCTTCCCAGGTCTGTTAGGGACTTGGCAGCTTTTGGGCCTGCAGGAGACCTAGCTGAACAGTGCTACTCCCACAGGCAGCAAGGGAGCTGTTTCTGCAAATGCAAAGAAGAGCATTATCTGTTTAGAGAGCTTTGGCTGTCAGCAGAGTGGATATTTTTGGCTTCAGTGGAAAATAACAAAGCTAGATAGGTCCGAGGTCCTGCTCAGAGTGTACCTGCCAGGTGCTGGACTTCAAAACCAATGCCAAGTTGTTCGTCTCTTCGAATTTTCAGAATCGAAGTGCCAGCAGCTGGGCAGTCCCAGGGTGTAGCACAGTACAAGTGTGAACACATCAAGCTTCAAGTTCTTGGGAGCTGCTTTCCCTTGTAAGCACTAGATGGGGAATTGCTACCTCTTGGCTGTCATCACCGGTGTGAAAAGTAGGTGTGATATTTCCTGGTTCAAGTAAATGGAAGGAGCCCAAGGCCACTACCTTTCTTTGTGAAATGGGACCATTCCATTTTAAGTGCTTCCTTCTGCTTTCTGCAAAGTGGTGACATGGAAACAATGTCATCTCCCACCATGAAATGACAGCTTGCTCCAGCCCTTTCAGAATAGAAGCCCTTGAAGTTTGCACCAAGGGGGCTTGATGAGGTTAGTAATCACTGCAGCACATGGAAAGCATTTATACTCTGTGACCTTTTGTACGTGGAGTTATACTGGTTCTGCCTCTAAAGCCAAGGGAGATTCACACATAGGGCTTTCTCCCAGCACTAAGGGAGGAGAAACTGAGGCAGTAAAATCCTGAAAGCCAGCAGTTTATTCACGAAGAGATGCTGAGAGCACTTGAAGGCTCAAAGATTACAGTATTTTACCTATAATTTGCAACACAGGAAACAAAGGATAGGATTTTCCTTAAACCCTAGCTTTTTCAGAGACACAAACTATGTGTTTTTTTCAGGTTACACTGACAGTCCTGCAGAAGTTCTCTTTGCGAGTTGGTACTACACAAGAGCTGTGTGCACAGCTCTTGGTGATTCACTGCCTGTTACCTGTTGCTGTAGTGGGAGCTGCTCTGAAAGACAGGCTGGAAAGGGCCTTCCAGTCTTCTATTCCTAAGATCCCTTCTGAGGTCATCTTCTCCTTTGGCAGTCACCTCACTCCCACGTAGTGATCGATAGCACCTGACATGACCTCCGGTTAATGAGTTATCGCTCCAATAGCTGAATTCATCACTTCTGCCAAGTCTGCCTATGCTAAATGACTTTGGGAGAGAGGTGCTTTGTGACCCAGGGTTCCCTGCTCACAGGTGTGACTGGGGGAATCCCAAACCCTTTCTTCAGTACTTCACATCTTCGGCTATAAGACACCTGGGAAGCAAAACCAGGCAATATCCCTTTCTCAGAGCCGTCTCTAGTTTTAATTACCTCCTCCATTTCTTCAATAGCAGCACTTCATGGGAGTCCCCTCTTCTGTAGCTGGGAAACTGGGAAACAGAAATTATGACACAATTACCTTCAATTACCAAAAATATTACTTTTATGGAAAAAAGTGAAAATATGTCTTATTCCAGATCTGAAGCAGTAAGAGACATATAGTGAGATTACAGGGGAGTTTTCAGTGACCAAGGCTCACCCATGGCCTTCAGAGAGGAGAAATAATGATGTTACTGCCTTTCCTCCCAGCTTCACAGCAGTTTGTATTCTTTAATCTCACACACTGAAACCTCTGTTTGCTAGGACTTTGGAGATTCAACAACCCCCATGTGCAGTCAGCACAGAGCAGAATTCTCCCATTACTTGCTGGTCTGATCCTGCTCACAGCCATAAGTGACTGCCCTGCCTCTGAATACGCAACATGTCCGTGGATCAGATACCAATTCAAACGTGCAACACGGCTCCACCCATGCTGTCTGCAGAAGACAAACTCATCCACAGCAATAAAAAGTGCAAAGATAATTCAGTGTTTTCCACTTGATCCCAGGCAACGTTTCTTAGCATCCCTTGGCACATCCCTCCTTGTGCACCTGCCTCACCCCCCAAAAGCTATTGAGATGCTTGTTTAGCTGAGTCCAAGTCTCCTTTGGGTCTCCAAGGCTCTTCTATCTCTGTTTCCAGAGAGATTAATCAGTACTGTGCACACTGAACTTCTGTAGGGCCCACCGCAGGAGACCCCATATCCCTCTACAACATTTCAAGTTTGGTTTTTTTGCCGTCCCTTCTCTTTGAATGTATGACCGCCAACGCCAATTCCAGCTGCATGTCTTGCAGACAACATCCGTTGTTCAACTTGGAGCACCATGTCCTTATTTTCATTTGAGTGATTCTTCTCCTGTCCCATAGCACACAATGACCCGTAACGGTTTTGCATTTGAGCTCCATCTGGTGCATCTTGGCTGCAAGTAGCAACGTCTCGGTGCCCATCCCTGCTGTGTAAGTCCTCTAGCAGGTCAAGACATCACCATGTCCCAGCGCTGACTCATGGCTGTGCTCTCACAAGGGTTGATGACAAGCTCTTTGGTACTTTCATTCGTGTCCCCAATTGTCTCAGTGTCCAAACAGAAGCGTGAAGCTATGTGTTCAATGTGTGAACCAACTTTACCCCATCGCTGAGGAGACACACGAGAGAAGAAACAGGGGTGAACAAGCTTCCTCCTCATTATGCTTTTACTATACTGTTCCAGCACCAAGAGGACAACCGTCACTAAGCCTTTGTGGTCTGATGCTGGGAAGTACAGGGTCCCCAAACCCACACCGAGCAGAGCACATGCTGAGCACTTCTCCCATCAGAAACACACTCAATTAAGCTCAGCCTCTGCCTGACTTCAGGGAGGTAATACATTACTAACAGCCTTTTCCCCAGGTCACTGGTTCAAATGCCAGCTCAATGATTAACTGCAGAGAAATGCTAGCATCTGCTGGCTGACTGGCAGCCCGTGTGAACTAAATTGCCAGTTCTGGTTTGACTTCTGCAGCTAAGTATCCAGATCACCACCCACACTAATAGACATCCCTATCAACACACTCATTTAAGAGGCAAAGGGCTGAACAGGCCAGAGTCTGCACTCCCAGATAGACTGTGCTTCCCAGATGAAGTCAGAGCCCGCGGGTGATTTGATGTGCAGTAATACTATGCTGAAGGAAAGGGAATTTTGAAGAAAAAGGGGATCAATGAAAGGGCTCACCTGCTTGTTGTCACCTTCTTTGCAAGGTGACAGCAGCACCTGGGAACCGGGGAAGAGGGTGTACACAGACAAGCACAGCTGCTGCTGGCGGACATGGTGGTTGTATGTGTACGTCCATTCCTGTGAAGAGGAAGAAAAAGAAAGGAGGTGAGAGATCAGGGTTGATTCTTGGTACTCTTCTACCTGGAAAGCAAACACTTGGGCTTCGTTCCTGTCCCCTCTGAAACTAAACACAAACCTCACTGACCTCAAGAGGCACCAGGACAGGTCATGAGGATGTTTCAAGCCTTCTCAAAACTCCAGCTGTCATAGGAGGACTGCACATACCAAAGAAAATGTCTATAAAGCTGCTGGAAATAGCTCACAAGGCAAAGGATTTCGTAGCCAGAATTGGGCTGTGGTTGGGGAACAAGTGGATGGAAAAACAGCAAGAGAGGCAGAAATGTGCAATCCTCTTTTTCTGAGGAAGAGCAGCAGAAATACTTTGCAGCTGGCTGTGGGAAAGAGGAAGAAATATATAGCAAATGTTTGCAACTCCCAGGATTCTGTTTCCAAATGCTACAAAAATCAGGGGTAAAGCTCTGCTTTTTATCAAAGAAGTGGGACCAAACTCCAAACGTTTGCTATACTGGTTTGCTGTGACCACTGCTATTCCTGCTCCTCTGGGCTGTCTTGCAGGTTTTTTTTCTCCTGCTACTTTTCATGTTCACCTGCTCTTTGGGGGAGCAGAGACTCTTCTTCCTGTGTAAAGCTGACCATACAACAGGGGTTCTCTGGGATCATCCTCTTTGTCATTCATGGATGTTTTTCTTGGGAGAAAAAGGAAAGTAGCTGATAGTTTGACCAGGATTTCAAAATGTGCTAGACAAAGCATCCTGCACGTACAGATACACTGGTTAGCCCAGGAGTATGTCACAGAAGTTTACTCCAACTTTTATTCCAGTTGAACGTTTTCTGTCGTTCACCTGTGCTCGTATCACCCAAAAGCACCTCCTGAGGATGTGAGCCTGCCCGGGCAAGGGATGTCTCCCTGCTATTTGTCTGTGTACACGAGCAGACAAGAGCTGCTTTGGCTTACAGGAAACCACAAACCATGCCTTTACATAACCCCAGAGAGCAACTTCGGGAACAAGTTTTTTGCTTGTAACTTTGTGCGAGCATTAACGTCAAAATCAGAAAGAGCAGGGAGGGGAAGGGGTTTCTGAGGGCCTCTAGCCAGGGTGCAAAGCAGGAACAGCGCCTGCTATGTAAATGGCTCTGAGATAGCAGTCAGGTGAGCAGGTTGCTGAGCTGCGGCAGGGCAGGTGAGCAGGACTGGAGGACAAACAGCAGGCTGGTTTCACCAGCAGAGCACAATAACCACGCTGGAGAGAGCAAGGCTAGGGAGCAAGAGGGTTTCCACAGTAGGTCCCAAGGGCCAAGGCAAATGCTCTGACAGGGTCCAGGCTATGAGAACTGGGAAAGCTGCTGTGAAAGAAAAGGTGCAGAGAGAAAGCATAACAGTCGTGAGCTCAGATGAGAGGAGTCAGAGCTCCAGGAAGAGTGAAGTGAGCAGGGGTGTTGGTAGTAGAGGGGAAGGCAGTGCTCGAACATATGGCAGTTAGGCTGGGTCTGGAGAAATGAAGGGTAAAAGGCACTCCTGGGAGAGTGCAACCCTTTCTGAGTGCTGGAGGAGAAAGTGAAGAATGGCTGCCCCGACCTCGGAGACTGGATGCCTGTAGCTCCTGCTGACTGAATGGTGGAGGCTTTGGGTTGCATTAGCATGAGTTATTACAGCAGGGAAACACTTCCACCCCTTTGATATTTGTCACTGTCAGCAGCTCTAACTCCTCTCCTCAACTTCAAAACAGATGGCTATAGGCATTTAATTCCTGGGAATATAAATCCCCCTTCACTCAGGTTCTTAGCCACCTGGAAGGGAAAACACACTTTTGCACAGCAGATCCAGATCCACAAGGACTCCACACTGTGATCCTCACACCCTGCGCTTCTTAGCCTACTACTCCCCATCAGCTAACGGAAATCAAACCTGGTTTTCTGAACAGCCTGCCCACCGGCTTCTCAGCAAGAGCAGCCCAGGATTTCAGCACATAACAAGCATTCATTTTCAAAGCCACAGTCTGCACCTAAAGAGCCTTCTGGCAACTAATTCTTCTTTGTTAGATAGAGTTTACCTGATCCTAGAGCGAACACGGTCCAGACATCCCAACCACGCGCACTGTCAGCTGCTGTGTAAACCACCAGCCTGGGAAATCAGGTGCCAAATTAGCCCTGCATCTGTGAAGAACCAAACCCTACGGGGCAAGCTCCAACACCTGTTCTTGGCGCCTGCACTGCTTCAAGCTGCTTTGAAAACCTGCTTTACATTTTTAACCAATTGTTCGTCATTTTAGCTCAGGACAGGGCTGGAGCTGCACTGACGAGGCTCCTCAGCAGCAGCAAGTTAATCTTGTAACTTGGGTTTATGTTGAATCCCCCAGCTAACTCAGGCCATAGGACTTGGGGGTTTTTTGCTTTGACCTCCTAACCTGCTTGCTTCACTGAGTCACCTCATGGAGGACTGCTCCTCCCAAAGGTTCTCAGTGCTTTTTTTCCAGGCCAGGCTCTGTTCAAGCCTTCTCAATATTCACATCCTCTCAAGGCAGGACCATCCTCTCACTCAACAAAGTGCCACGGGATAGACAGGGTAGCCACCTCTCCTAAGCTGTTGTTCATCATAAGAAGTGAGGCCTTCAAAGCTAGAAAGATGCATCAGTTCGACAGCTGACATCGGATCTTCCCCTCTTGCCCCCAGGCTGTCCTGCCACTGTCTGTATCTAAACTGACAGATTTTTCACTCGGCTCTACTATTTTGGCAGCATGGCTCTTGATGGAAGCCAGTCCTGTTGAAAATGTTTTATCCAATTCTAATCATGTTGTCTCTTTTCAGCCCTAGATGAAAGCCAAAGAAAATTATGCAGAAAATGAAGAAATTCTGGGATAGGGGAGAAGTCACTTGAATATCACAGAATCCATTAAAAATTGTGAGTTAAAATGCAGGCAAATGGCCATGCAAATTTTTATCTTATCCTATCACTTCCCTTATTTGTATAGGTTGGGATGAAAATTCCTGGTTTTCTTCTCTCTCTAGAAACCACTTTAGCTGCTAAACCGTGGCACACTGAGCACTCACATGGACCGCACAGCAGGAATAGCAGCAGAGCTTCCCACCACAGAGGTTGTGGTGGATGGGGCAGCCCAGGGTAGTGCTAAGAAGAGATGTCTTCAAGGAGCTAACGTGGCTTCAGGGCTGCAGACTGGCCTGAAGAGATGCCAACAGCATTTAGAGCTGATGCCCTCACCAAGAAAAAACAGACATATGAGGTGAAACTGAGATCAAGGTTTCCTGCCTTTTCAAAGACAAAGATGAAGCGGTGATGGATCAAAGAGGGTGGAATCGGAGAGCAGAGCTACCAGCTGCACACCACAACCAACAATCCCCTTCCTCTGAACCCTTGGCCAACACTAACCCCGATCTGAGGTTGTGACCATTTTTCAAGGTTTTAGCATCATTTGAGCAGGCACCTGTCATTGTTACTCAGCATCACTGTGAATTGAGGAAATTATTTTAAAATGTGACCTTTGGCTTGATGTAGCCTGGCTAGCAGAAGGAGAAAGGAGCCCCTCAGCCTAGCAAGGAGCAGCCTCATGGGAGCCTAGCATTACATGACAGAGCTGTACAATGCTCTACTACTGAGCAAGAGGTCACCCATACCCTAAAGCTGGGGGAGCAGCTAAAGAAAAATGTTTCTGAAGAAGCTGGGAACAACCTCATCCCTCAATTACCTTTTTAAAATCACAGTGATGGATTTCTCAAGGCACACGACTGCATGAGTCACCTAAGGATACCAAAGTGCTGCACTCATCGAAAGGCCCTGGCATGCAACTAGCACTTATACGGATCTCAGGAGCGAGGAAAGCAAAGTACAAAAGGTGCCCATGGCAGCCTGGGTGCAGAGGTGACACTGCTGCCAGCCAGCCCCTCTGCTCTTCTGGCTCTTCCCACAGCTCCTGTCAGCCTACAGCTAGGGCAGCAATGTGTCCATGGGGGAGAAGAATGAAGTCTTTTGAAGTGAGGAAGGTCAGAAAAGAATTTTTATGGTTGAGTTGTCTCAGAAGGGACACTGTCAGGTTAGTTTGGATAGATGCTAAATGTTCTCCAAAGAAAGTGCAGATCTAGTCAGCCCACAGAGGTCCTTGAGCCAACTAGGGTAAGCTTCAATGCCACATCAGGCAGATTATCACACTGCATTTCCTTCACAGCAGGAGTCAATGACATGCCACCCAAACGCAAAGGCAGCCAGTCAGCTCCAAGGCCCGGATACCCTGGGGTGCAGGCCAGGGTAACACATGCTGCAACCTTCCCACTGTTTCCTCACGTGGCTAGGAGTTGACTAACATTACACTCATCTTGTGGCTACTTCTTCCATGTGTGTGAGCATCCAAGCTGAAGTGTCTTCTGCTTTTTTATCTGACGTATGTCAGGTGTCATAGAACTGCTAATGATTAATGGTTTATTAAATGAATCCCAGAGTCAGATGTCTATTTCAAAGATCAACTGACTCTTAGTTTGAAAAGAAAATGAATCATTCACTCTCATCTTCATCAGATAGACCAGGGCAAAATTATGATCCATTACTTTCCCGTGGATCCATTTCTTCTGTGAAAAGCTAAATCAGTCAGTTCATTTTTAGCAAAAGAGACACAAGAAGACATAGAGTACGAAGACTCTGGTAGGCAGGAGAGCAGGCAGAGCCCGCTGTGCCCTGGGGATGGGCAGCACTGCATGAAGATATCTGCCAGCCACTGTCTCAAGAGCAGGTCCCTCTGAGAGTCACCTCAGGGCACAGAGCCTGCCTTGACTGCTACAGACCTTTTGGAGAAGAAAGGGCCAAGCAGATCCCACAGACGAGAAGGCAGAGCTCTCCTACACAAAGATGAGGGATCTCCTTGTGCCTCAGTGCCCCTTCTAGTAACTCAGGTCTAACACCAGACACCACCAGGAAGGGTTTATAAGATCTGGCTAGGGGCGTAAATCTGATTTCACCGCAGTCAGAGTACTCTTCTCAGTTTATCCAAACTATGGATGTGGCCAGGGGGCTCACAACATCCTTCCCCTGAACTACAGATAGGAAAAACTAAAATAAAAAGCAACTGATTGCTATGTGACAGCTCCTGTTCCCCCCTCCTCAAACCATGGTGATGTAAGGCAGCTCAGATCTTCTTACACCTGGTCCCAAGACTTCATGCATGTAATGTTGATAAAGGGCTTGGGGACCCTAATAGGGAGAGAGCTACAGAAGAGCAATCAAGCAACCAAATTACTGCTACTAACACTGATAATAAAGGATCTGGATGGCCAGGGTATTTCCATACTACTTACTGAATGCCAGCAAAGCACAGCTTTGATTTAGCTAAGCCTACATTTTGAATCATGAACCTTAGATTAAACAAGATGTGACTTCACTATGTTAAAAGTGAAGATTATTGCTCTATTCTGGTACACCAAATACAAAACTAAGTAGCATTTAGGACTGCTGCATAATCTATCCTACACGGCCTGGTGACTACAACCCCCACGTCATCCACAAGTTCAGGCGGTCTTGTAAAAATTGTATAATTAAAATATAAGTTTCTATTCACAATGAAAATTAAAATACCCTACTTTCAACTGAAATATTCTCCATGGCTACAAGTAACAGAGAACTATCCTAGTAAGACAGAGAAAGATAAAAGGAAAGTGTTCTTCTCTACTCCTGCCTGCAATTGAGTGTGGCTATTCAGCAATCTGTTTGTAGTGCGTTCTTCTGTTCCCCTACAGAGTTAGTCGTGGATGAGCACAAGAAATGGAGTTGACATCCAGTGGGAAGTGTTGACCTATTGCAAACTGCTGCAGAATCAGAATGGGAAAAGGAAAAGTTTGTGGCATGAAAAATTCCAAAAATTTACTCCACAGAAATGTCAAAACAAAATGTCTTTGATGGGAACGAAACAGTCCAACTTGCTGGCATGACATTTCTCATTTTAAAATATCACATCAAATCCGTATTTCAGAAAGACCACTGCCATTTCAATTTGAAACGCTAGCTTGCAGCAGCATTTTCTATTCTGATTTTCCCACATTTTTTTTAAAACATCCAATTCATGGAAAGTGGCAATTGTCACTAAAACTCCTTTTTTCCTTCAGCAGAGATGACCCTCCAAAACATGATGATCTGCTCTCATCAGCTCACTTCTCCTGTTGTTTGTGTAAAAAGTCCAGGTAGCAGTGGAAGAAAGAAAAAGAATTCTAAAACCTGGAAACCAGTTAAGCCATAAGAACTGTAACAATGTGGTACTTGCAGTTATATTCACTACATCTTCTGAACTGACTAAAATTCAAGTAGTCCTTTTTGATTTTAGCAGACTGTGAAGCCCGTATTCTTTTCCTGACTAAATGCAGGCATGTAACTGCATGCAAAAGAAATGCATATAACGACATGCTTCATTTGCACAGACAAACCAGGGACATCTTCAGCAGTATCTCCAGGCTGGGCTTTTTATACGCATAGCTAACTGGTTTGAATGTGTAACCAGGAGGTTAAGGGTATACAGTCAAGCGGAAGCAAGCACACCACTGCCTACTGAATTACTTCATGGCATCCTGAAGAAGCGAGTGATTGCTATCCTCTCTGTTTTATAGATGGGAACAGTGAGGGAACTTCCTGACATGCACAAAACCATAAAGGGAACCTGAAGCAACGGTCAGTTTTGAAGCTGTGTCTTCAGGGTCTTGCTCCAGTGACTCTGCTGCGAGGCGCATGTGCCTGCTCTTGGCTCTGACGTCGCATAGAATATGTTTTTGAGAACACCAATTCATACGGTTTTTTCTCATCTCAGTGAGACTGAAAAAACCAAGGTCATCCTCATTAAATTCTCACTAATGGGCAATCTAATACTGAGAAAAATGCCGACGACGAAGTTCTAAATACCATTGCAATTCAGTGCATTTTGAAGGAAATAAAGCTGAAAGATGAGAGGATATTATAGTTCTCTTTGTCTCTGATCTCTGCAGATGAATAACGCGTGGTGCTCCTGAGCAGCACAAAGTGCTCAGGGCAGGCCAGCACAGAAATAAGTGGTCCGCCCTGTACTGCGGCTCCCGCACCAGTCTCTGATGCTGCCCAGGGCCTCCACCAAGGTAAGGAGGACTTGCCAGGGTTTAACTACATGCTGCCTTAGGAAAGGGGCTGGCGGAACGGGTAATCCTCCAAGAGAGCTTTAACAAACTTAGGAAATCACTTTGAACCTGCCCCAGAGCCTTTTCTCCAGCCAGCATCACGGGGATAGACAACACATCTTACCTGTGCTGTTGCTGTCGTGCCTTTGCTGCTGTTGCAAGGATTTAAGCTCAGGACGGGGAACTCTTGGGCTTCAGACTTGTGCGACTCCAGGCAGCTCTGCCTTTGCCTGATAATCCCAGTCTGATAGAGTGATTCCTCGGGAATCCTGTGGGAACAGTGTGAAAACAACACCCCTAGTCCCCCGGGCACAAAGAGCACTCAAAGGGAGGCTCAGTGGGGTGAGGAGGGTGCAGTCGCACCACTTCACCTTCAGAAAATGAGAGTGACAAGGTCTATTACGGTAGTGAACCACTGAGAGCAGTACATGGACAGGGACACTGCAGAAGCAGCACGCAGAGATGGATGGCTGGCCTTTCTCAGAGGAAAAAATTAATAACACTGCACAAGGCAAACAGAGGAGCAAGGAATAGACTGTGAGCAGGCTGAAGGTCAGCCTTCATCTTAGAGGAGTGGGGAACGTTATAACAAACTGCCACAGAGCCCCAGCATTGCCTGTGAATGCTGCTGTGCAATGCTACACATGGCAAGAAAGCAAGGAAACAGCTATAAATCATTTTTGCACTGTGATTCTGCACTCAGCCATCACACCAGCAGGTCCCCAGAGGTATCTCCAAAACTTTTGCACCCTTTCTGAGGATGGCTCCTGAGAGTAACCCGGGGAATGGATGCAATGGTTTCTGGAGTAACTTGGGTGACTAAAAGGGATCCATGCAAAAGCAACTGTGGAAGTGCATATTAAGCAAAGCATTTGGCCAGGAGCAAGGCAGAGCCACCTGAATACAAGTCATAAATTCCTAGAGCAGATGGTTTCACAACAGAGAAGTTTCGAGTATCACAGAACAATGCGAAAAGACTGGAAGTTTGGTGATTGTTTTGTAAGCAAGTGTCATTAAGGACTGAAACAACCCACCAGAGCCTACGGTGGATTTTCTACCTTGGGATACTTTTGTGAGGAAAACTGCCTATTTCCCTACACCACCTGTCCCATGGGATGGGCAGGAGGATACCTGAGGAAGGCCCAAGAGCTAAGAGAAATAAGTAGTGCTTTGCCCCTCACCAGCCCTGCAGCAAAGAGCCATGGAGTCTATAAGACTGCTCAGAGAAAGCAGGTTCACAAATGAACCATGTCACACTGAGCAAGCTGTGTTTAAAGCCAGCACAAAATTTGCTGTGCCCTTCTCTGAAGCTCAAGGGAAGGGGTGCCTGCGTCGCTGGGGCACAGGGAGGTGTGGGGATGGGAGGTGCAGAGGAAAGCTCTGTGGGGCAGGAGGGATGGGGCATCCCACTGGCCTGCTAGAGAGAGGTAGAAATTGCATATCCATACCTAAGTTCAGGATAAACGTTTTCCAGGTACCACTTGAAGCTGCGGCACTTCAACCTCTTCCGTAGCTCCACTCTGCTCTGGACACTGTGGAAAGAAAATACCATAGTGATACAATGGAAATCGTGAAGGTGAGATCCAACGCATCAGAAAGGAAGGCTGAGCGAAACCCAACGGATATGCACAGACAGTAAACACAAGAGCATGAGCAGCTCGATTTTCTGCTCTCTACTGCATGGGCTTAGGCGGTCGTTTTGATCTCTGTCTCTTTGGAGGTCTCACTTGGTAAAATGGCAGGATGACATATTGCCATTTTAAAAGGAGCCTGGAGTTTGGTGGATGAAAAGGTTCATGGAAAAGCACAGTTATTTAAAAATTATTAGTAAAATACGTATGCTATCTCCTGCATGCAATAAGCATTAATTTAATGAATTATAATTAACACGTTGTTATAAGTTACTCTTAGTTTACAGGACTACAAAAAGCCTTGATTTCCAAGAGCACGCCTTTACGTCTTTCTTTCATTAACCAGGGCAGAATTTCTGCTGAGGGATCATCCGTATAGTGACATTTTCCAAACTCCAGCTCCTCCCCGGGCCAGCCTCTACCAGTGGAGCTGTTGTGAGCTGGCATTTACAGAGCAGTAGGAAGCCTCCCTTCGCATAGGCTATCTTCTCCACACCCTCGTATATTTAACAGGACAGAACTGTTACTTCATTCGGTGCTGATGGATGGGAAGAGGATATGAATTCAGTGGAAACAGGTTAGTCACCAGGAGTTCGATTTATTTATCCTGGAGATTGAAGAGTAGCCACAAGGAATTTGGGGTTGGATTTGGAATGTCCTGTGGTCCAAACAAATCCTTCTAAGGAAAGGAAGAGCATATGAAAATGAGAGATTAACACAAATACTGACCGTCCTCCTGACAGGAGGGCGTTTCTGACTGTTCACAGAACGATGGCAAACTCTCTGCATAAAAAGCACTTGCTCTTTCCAGTAAAGCCTTAGCAGGTCCAAACCCTGATTATTTTCCTGCCCCTTCAGCTGCCAGCAAGACCTCTGGACTCTCCCCACTAAACTCCGCTCTGGGACCAGAAGTACTTGTCTCTAATGCCAAAGGCAGGATAGGCAGAGGGGTTCTCCCCCCACCTCGGTTCGGTTCACTCACTGGGATAAACCAGCCCCGCATATAAACTAGCTGTTTATACGTGTCATCGCTGTGCTCGTAGCATCTGCCTACCCTTAGCATTTAATTGAGCGTTACTACAGAAACAACGCAGGCGAGTTTCCGCAGCAGGGCGACGTCACCGTGAACACCCACTGCAGCAGGCAGGGCACAGGCAGCAGAGAAAGACACTCACTTCCCATAAGGCCTCCCCTGGGCTGTGGGACGAGCCGCATAGTAGTACCGCTTGAATTCGTCCATCCACACCTCTGCGGTGCGCTTGGTGTTTCTGAAGGAGACAATGAAAGACAGGTGAAACCAAGGAAGTCTCCAAGGTGAAGTTTCCTAAAACGCACTGTCTAACTCATGCCACTCTCCTCCCATCCTCAACTTGGTCTTTGGCTTCACCCAAACCGCCTTTAATCCAGCCCACCCCTTGCTACTAGAGAAGGTACTCCTCCTTGCCATTGCTCCAGGAACCAAACACAATGTGCCAAAGCTTGGGTGAAGAATTCACCATTTCACACTCAGTCGGATGCATTGTATCTGCCAGACTCAGAACCGAAGCTTCTCTTAAGCATCATCTCCCAGGCAGGTGTGCTTGGGGTTTTATTTAGTGGTTGGGATGGAGCTCTGAAAAGTGGTGCAAGATTTGTCAAAGATTGAAGGCAAATACTTTCTTTGCTTCAATCCTGTATGGACTCTTCTGCTTTGCACATCTGGATTTCACTGAGGCAAATCTCAGCATTCAAAGCTTAAAAGAAACCACCTTGGCCACAGTGCTGTAGCATAAATGTCAGTCTTCCACATCAGTCAGGTGTCTGCAGAACGTTTATGAACCTCAGGAAATCTTCTGTTGACTTCGGATGGCCCTAACTCTCCTTGAAAATGACTTTGCTGCTCCGTGCCTATCCCTGCCTGGGTCAGGGGCATCCTCCAAGCTCCTGCTCCAACGCAGGCCAGTGCCTCCAAGCTATTGCTACCACAACACTAAGCTGCAGGTGCCACGGAGCAGGCTCTGGATCCAGCCACGTCCCATGCAGACAGAAAAGGAGATAGTCCACACATGCAGCTAGCACAATGCTGGTGTCTGAGCTGTCTCTCGCACTGAAGTAGAGGCTGTGTGGAAAAAAAAAATCAATATCTGGCAGAAAGGTGGAGATATTTTTTACTAACATCTCTGTTTAAACAGAGCTACCACATAGTATCAGGTTGCCAGAAGCTGCTTCTCCTCTCAGTCTGTATAATATAACATTAAGTTTAAGGCCGATAGATACCATAAGGTTAATAAAATCCCAGTTCCTAATGCCTACAAATATGTTTCTCCAGACCACTTTTCATGCTGATTCATGGTGCTTCTTCCTCTCTAAGGCCACTGCAATAGTCTAAGTGCTCTGGTCAAGAGATGCCTAAGTCAGTGTCTACATCTGTACCTAACCTTCCTCAAAGTGCAGGGTTTTTTTGTCTGGCTTCCTGACGTCATTTGGGTTTATAAGAAACGTGGGGATAAATGTCAAGGCTCACACTTAGGCATTGATTCAGACCTTCCCGAAGTCCCTGGATGCCTGTGCCTGAGGTGCAGCCAGAAGAGCCATCCCCATTTGAGCTCCCTTTGCTCCTCCTGCAGGTGATGCGATGCAGACACTACCTTTTCACATAGGTTTGCAGCGACTCCGACAGTGGCTTTGCCACATCCCCACCTCTTCTCTAGGAGACTTATTTAGCTACTAAAAGCAAGAGCCCTCCTCACGACGCTCAAATCTGTGCCCTTCTTGATTGCCAGCAACGCACTGTGCCCCTCACCGCTGTCTTTTTGAAGAAACGTGACAAGGTCTCCTTCCTGCCCCACACACTGTGTGGCTCCAAATCCCCTATTAGATATAACTGAGAGGTGTAATTTGCACTCCCCCAGTTCGTCATCTCATGCAAAGCTTGGGAAAGCTGCAGCGAGCCCGGGTCAGTGGTAACGCTGCTGCCAGCAGCTGGGTCTTCACAAATACTGCCGGTTCTTTACAGCACTGGTAAAGCCACGGTAAAAGGAATGCCTGGTGTGTAAACACACACAAATGCAGTTTAGCTGGGAAACAACCTTGTATTAAGTATAAGTGACCCCAGTGTTTTTCTCTGTCATTTACTTAATGGACAATCTTCAGCCTCGTGGTCTAAAAGAGGAAGAAATCCTTTCTGACTTCACTAGTTGCTCCCATCATCTCTCCGATGCTGATTCCCACTTCTGGACTGCTGTTTCCAGGATCTTGGCCCATTCCAGCCAGACATTTCAGTACTTTACTCAGTCTCTGTTCCTGCAAGTGAGGACAGATCCCCTTCAGCTGGGATGCCCTGGCAGGTCCCTCGGTGCCCCCACCAGCGAGGTGCAGCCCATCACTGCCCCTGCTCAAGAGGCAGCACCAGCCCCAGGCAAAGCTGCCTGTTCCAGCGTGCTGCTCAGCTCCTCTCCCTGAGAGGCATCGGGAACTGAATTTTCTGGTTCAGCTGAGCCACGCTCAGCACTCAGCTAAGGTCGCTGGGTACTGACAGACATTGCTGGCAGCCTGATTTTCAGGTCATTATAAATGTGTTCTGACAACCTTAGGGTCTAAACCATTTGCTGTTACAGTAGCTAGTGCTCAGGGAGATGCTGGGGCCACCCCTCCATTTCCATGCTGATGAAAGGTACCATACAGGCGTCCTATTTCTGTCATATTCTCAACACTGTAGAAATCCTAAGGGAGAGTCGTACTGACTTGCATTTTCTTCAGCTCAGGAGATTTTTGCCCAGGGATATTTCAAAGTTTTCCAAACAAACTTTCCTCCCTGTCTTCTCTGCTCCCCCCTCCCCACAAGGCAGCACCTTATTCCACTTCACAAAAACTAAGCAAGCACAAAACACCTACTTAATGTATGTATTGGCGTTTCCCTCTGGAAACACGTATGGATGTTTTTTCCGGAAGACGTGTCCAACGCGGCTGCAGGGGATGATTTCCAGGCTCCCTCCACACATCCACACACGGAAAGAGATTTCTACAAGAAAAGCAGCTTCAGCATTTTGTCTTTCTGCCCTAGAGTGGGTGGGACCCTGGTGTTAGAGACCTCTCACTTCATCCTCTGCCACATTAAACTGGGGTAAATCAATTACCAGAGGGTCTTTCCTAGGCACAACTCCCTTAAAAGCACATTTCAAAGCTTCTTGTGATCTGTTTGAAGTCAGCGCACAGCAGGTGCTATCACAATGGCAATAGAAAGACATTAAGTAGGTCCCTTTTCATGCAATCCCACTTAGATTACAGAATCATCTTGCCAGTTTCATGCTCCCATAATTACTTCTGCGCTGCCTATTTCAGAGTCACTTCCCTCTAAAGGGCTGTCAAGTTCACCAGGAGAGGCCATGAATTCTGTTTATTAATGACTACGACCGTCATTATCTTTATGAATCTACCATTGATTCTGCAAAGTGAACAGAGAGCTGCGTATCCATCACCTGTATCAAAACGGATAGGAGCTTACCCTGCCCAGCACGTACTCCGGGCTGTGACTGCCAATGTTGCAGTCCAACACGGCACACACCTTCACACAAGCAAAGGTAGGTAGTGGAATGGATTATCCAAAAAAAATCTGGATGAGCTGTCAGTGTGGGAGATATTGCCCCAAGGTGCTCTCTGGCTGGTCCATGGGACCCTTCTGGAGGAAAATGAGCCTGTGGCACAATTGACACCAGACGTTACGGGGCACTTGACAGGGAGATGGATGAAAGTTGGTGATGGAAGCTGGTGAGGTAGGATGGGTGAGCAGAATGGCTGATCTAATGGGTCCATCTGGTCCTAACATCTGTAAAGCCATGAATCTGCAGCTATATTGTCAGAAAGTCATGCTTAGACAGAACCAGCATGGAAAAGAAATTAAATTAAAAAGAAAAGGCTTCAGCAGTTCTTTGCATCCTATTTTATCATCTATTGACAGTACAGAGCTACATGTAGCATATATTTACTCCAAACCTATAAATTCCTTTTCACTTCCCCTCAACATTAACTACAGAAGTTAGACAGACAGGAGGCCACCCATCATCTTTGCCAGCTCATGCTCCTGGCAGCCCCCTCACACATGCCAGCACAAGGATGATTTGTCCTCAGGTTGGATGTTGGCAAGACAAGTGTCTGTGGTGGAAAGGCCATTTGGGCAGTATGGACAGAAGTCGTCGTTCTCCTTCTCCACTGCCAGCCCACAAAGCTGCCATCCCTCCAAAAACAACCCACAGCTTCAATGAGCAAAGAAGAAATGGAGCCCAGACCTCTGGAGTCACTTATTTTCAGCACATGTGGCTCAGCTCTGATGTGCACATTGCTGCAGAGGTGAGAGCCGCCTTCGTGTCACTTCCATCCCCACTCCCAGCACACCTACCTGCTCCTGAGCTGATGGAGATGGGAGGCTGGCACAGCCACAAAGCCCTCTCACCTTGATGCCCAGGTCCAAAATTCAAGGCTTGAGCCTATGCCCAACAGCTGGCCCTGGCAGCAGGGGCCGGCAAAGGCTGGGATGGGAAAGCAAAGCAGGGAAGAGAAGTATTTTTTTCCGGAAATCCTCTCCCCTTCCCTTCATTGCTGTGTTTACAGATAGGAGTTGCAAGAGCAGCTGGAGCCTCACCACTTTCCCCAGCGTTGGGTATTAACAGGCCAATAAAACGTGCCCTTGTGCTATGTCCTGGTGCTATACTGAGAGCAACCTTATTCACAGCTGCAGGGAAATGAGATTACGGCAGGATGTGGTCTCTCTAAGCTGCTGTGCTCGGTTCCCCTCGCACGTGCCTGTTGCTCTCATTTGCCTGTGTGTCCCAGCACCGGCTGCACCATCAGTGCTGCTGTGTAAATCAGAAGGTTGCCCCATAAAGGGGGACAACCAGCTGAGCAACTGTGAACCACAGTGTGGTTGCTGGATTGTGCCTTCTCCTCCTCTGGTCCTTCTGCTCAGCCTGGGAAAAGAGCAGCTCCCTGAGGTGCTACAGGGGAAAGACCTGCACCATTCAGTCCTCACCTGCTCTTAATTTAAAGTCTAATGAAGAGGTGGGCTGAGGTGATCTCTGTGCACTGCAAACTGTACTGAGAACACAGAGCTGGGTAGGCAGGAGATGGTGAGGAGTCTGAGCTCTCTGCTTCAGACAGGTTGCACCCTGCAGACCCCGCTCCGGTCCCAGCAGAAGCAATTAAAGCACAGGTTTCAGCAGGTAGGGATGCCCCATGCAGTGATCCGTGGCAGCGAACAAGCAAGGTCTCCAGACGGGTAGCTGAGAACTAAGTGCCTTAGGAGGAGGTAAACTGAGGCACCAGCAAAGGCATGGCACGAGGCCAGCTCAAAGGAGCCAGGGGAGCAGAACCAACAGCCTGCTTCACCTGACCCTTGAGAGATGTCTCCAGTGCGGCTGGCCTCTCAGAGCAACCTGCAGGAGAAATGTGCGCAGTACACATTGGGCTTGACCTTAGCTTGGCAAAATACCTTTAGCACTTCTTGCTGGCCTGCAAGTCCTTCTGCCATTATTTATAATTCACCCACAGGGAATTAAGTAAATTCAAGAAGTAAAACACCTACACCATCCTCCTTCTAAGCCAAACACATTTGCTTTTGTTTTGCCTGAAGTCTCCAGCCCCCTCTAGCTGCCCAGTAAATAACATTAAAGGCAGCCATGATGCGCCCCAGGACCAGAGTCAGGACTAAGCTATCAGAAAAAGTATGGTTCACTGCAAGCACTCAAAATGAACAGGCACTCAGTCAGCTCCTGCTCTCTGTCACTGCTCACAACTGACCGGGGCCAGCAGAGTCACAGCCACCCTTTCCTGTGTATGCGGCTTTGAGCCAGGCACACTTCTGCTCTCAGAGCGATGGGCAAGACGGAATCTGCCCTACTGCTATACAGACCTACACTTATTTGTTGCAGTGTTAACCCTTCCTTTGTCAGGCCAATGCCCTGTGGCAGCATTACACCCTGCAGTGCAGGCAGTGCATGGTCGAGACCAGCCTCCCGGGACACAGCACCAGTAAGGGAAACCTCCTCAGAGCCACCCCACTCAGAGGAGCAGAGGCTTTGCGTCAGCCCGGTGGCAAGGCACCCACCCACAGAGAGAAAGCACGAAGAAGAGAGATCCTACTGCATAACAAGATATAAATAAATAAAATATGCTAGAGGAAAAAGGCATGTGAAGGAAACAACAGTGCCAGGCAGCGGATGGGTTACTGCAAGGCGGCAGCATCTGTTCCCTTGGATGACTGACAGCATCGCTGTATGTGTTAAGACACAAGATCCTTCCTTCCTTGCTAGCCACGCTCCCCAGAGGTGTGAGCTATTAAAGCCAGGTTCTGATCTGTCTCCCTGACATCGAGTGCCTCCCCCTTCTTTCATGGATACAGTCTATTGCTCTGATCTGCAGCATCGCTACAGCTTCAAAGAGAGAACAGCCCAGCCTGATCCAGCTCCGCTTGACATGGGGGACAAGGGACAAGCTGCTACCTCTTTCATGTGCCCTCTCAAGCCTGCATGCAGTAGATTTCTTAATGCCCACCTTGCCCTGCAATAATGGGCAGAGGTGGCTCAATTTAGGTCAGTTCTTAACCTTTTTTTTTTTTCTGTGTAGAAAAAATGATAGCGTTCAGGAGAGCCTGGCAGCACTCAGCAATACAGAAATGGATAAGCAGCCAAGTTACTTTGCCACCTGCTTGCAGCATGCCGATGGAGCTACTGTTTCAGGCACCCTGCAAATTCAGGGAGGCTCTGGTGCCTCAGTTCAGAGCTTCAAAATGCTGTCATCAGACAATGGAATAAGAAATGTCTTTGCTTTTTTTAATGAGAAACTAAGATCAGGAAGGAAGGTCGCATGTGGTGTTCTCATCTTTTGGTAACACTGAAGCTGGGAACTCTGTGGTTTGGGGTATTTACCTATAGACAATCAAAGCAGCGTGGAAGGCAGGGAGTCCCGAGTACTAACAATTGCTCACTTCCCAGCATTCGTGCTTGTGGGATCCCTTACTCACCTGAGACCATAACCTATGAATGTTAAGTGAGGGAAACCATGCAGAGCATTCAAAGCGAAGCCCAAAATGACTGAGTACCCATCTGGCATGACTCAGGAAGAGAAGCCAACACAGCAAGGCATAGGAGGAAGAAGAGCGACTCACCAAAGTTCTCCCCACCCCAGATGTCCATGGCACTGTCGTACTTCCCCAGATGGTTGAACCAGGCTTTGTCAATCACAAATAGCCCCCCAGCAATGATGGGAGTCCTGCAGAATGGGTAAGGGAAGAGGGGACACACTCTCAAACACTGCTGCAGCACCTAGATGCACAGAAGCAGCCCTACCCTTTGCATCCTCTTCCATTGTCAGGACATTTCCTATGTATCCCCTCACCAAACAAGGACACCACACCTTCAAAAAGCATCTGAGCCTTTCTTTCCGCTGCCTTGGATTTATTTTGCTGTCAATCATAAATTGCCTGGCACTTAATGACTGGCTAATGCACCCGCCAGCACGACTTCTATAAGCCCGAAGTTCACAGCCCTGATTGTAGGCTTCAGCATCAAAAATGCACTTAGCGCTCGGGGGGTTATTCACTCAGACGGGCATTTTGCCTGGAGCCAGCCTATTAAGAGCACCATTCCACTGGGGAGGGGAAGGCAGAGCCAATTCAGAAGGGCTTTTTAAAAGCCATCACTAACTGTGTGATCTTTATTTCAAAACAGGGTTATTTTTCATTTTTCGGATTAGCTAAGAAAACTGCACAGAGAAGGTCTGTGGAGGCGGGGAGGGCAGACCCAGAAGATAACTGGAGGAGACTTGCCATTTTCTGGCACAGGTCCAGTCTCCATTCAGTTGCAGACGGTGTGGATGCCTTAGCACAGGATTGGGAGGAGCTGGGGTGACTGCTGTGCCCAGGCTAGTCTACACAGTGCCCTACATGGCAAGCCTTTGGGAAGCCAGCGAGAGCTCCTGTTAACAACAGCATCCTAAGGAGAAGCAGTCCTTTGCTCCCCTGTGAGCTTTCTGAGATCCTGAGCTTCCCCTAACACTTGGTCTCCTCCATGCCACACACCCCAGCGTTTCACGGCTGGGGATGCAGACACCAGCACTAGGCTTGCTGCCAGGAGAGACTTCCAGCAGAATGAAGGAATCCCTCTATCCCACGGCAAGAGGACAGATGGCATCTCTCTTGTTCAGTTTCATTATCTCTCCTGAACATCCTGAATTTCTAAGGAGCCTTCAGGGAGCTCCAGAGGAGCAGTGCTGAACTGCAAAGGCTGGACTAGACACCACATTTTTATCAAGTGGGCTGAGGACAGTGCCTTATTTTTAAGTGATAGCTGAGCTGAAAGAAACAGGAGCCTAGGGCACCGGGCTTTTTCCCTAACCACATTGAGTCTCCTTAGTACCACCAAAACACAAACAACCATAAATATACCCCCTCTACCTTTGTAGCACATTCAAGCTTCAGTGTTGGGAGGTGAAGCTGTACTACAAAACACAAGCTAGCCAGGAGCTTGCTACAGGTAACAGAAGTTCACAGCTGTCCTGCAAGGAGTATCACACTGCTATGGTGCATGGTGACGCACATGAGGTCAGATGAGACGCCTATACTGCCTCATGTTCCTCAGGTGCCTCCTTCCCCCTGCTGACTTACTTAATGGGTTCAGTGGGATCAAGTCGTTTGGCTTTCTGCTCTGGGGAAAGCTGCTCCCATTTGAAATGCAGACTCCAGTCAAAACCTAAAATTGAAGTAGAGAAGAACCATGGTGAAATTAGGAATGGGTTTGGATCAGGAGGTAATGCAGGCTGCAGAGGCCATGTTTGATGGAGTGCTTTCCCCACTTTCAAATTACTTAAGTCATGGAGATGCAGCTCTTGGGAGAAGAGTCCAATGACTAATATATTTTACTACTGCATCTGAACCAGAAACACTGTATTGCATTACAATTGCAAAGTGAAGCACTCCAAAGGCAGTAGAAGTCAGAATAAAAGCTGCTGCTGAAACCTCACTTTGTCCCCTTGCGCACACAGACACACGCTCTGATGGATATTGTGTGCTACAAATAGCACAGGCATACTAATAAGTGCTCACAGTCGCATCCTCCATTTGTTGCCTAGATGTCCCCCATCTCCTCTTGTCGGCAGCCAGGCTTTCAGTGCTGCCAAGGGTGGCTTCAACGTGACCCTTCTTTCCTGCTTGACCGCTTTATCCACTGTAGCAAACACCATTCCTCACGCCACACTTACCTGTCTAGAATAGCCTGAAAACAGCCAGCGGGGAGCACTGAACAGCGCTAATGCGCTTTTTGCAAGACAGCAGGAGCCAGCGGCGTGGTGCAGAGCCACCAGCTCCTCGGGCCAGTGCGTGTTCACATCACAGGATGGACACCCACAGGTCATGCACGCAGCTCGCACTTACCTCCTCTGAGGTCCGAGGAAGCTGCCACATAGGCAAAAGTGTCCAAGTTGATGATGTCAATAACGGGGCTGACCACTCGGGTGGGATCCTGGAAAGCAGAAGTGAAAAGATCCATGACTTCAGATCACACCACTCAAACTGGTCAAGGGATGCTCTGACTCCTAGAGACACCAGGTGGCTGGAAATCATGGTGTCATTCAGGTTTGTCAGGGACAAGCGCTCATCACTTCCTCTTCCTCCTCAGCCATCACATCAGTTCAACCAAGGAATTAATGGCAGCAGCGCCAAGCAGCAGAGGTATTGCTGGCAGCCAGGGCCAGGCCAGTGAGGGAGGCTGGGAAGGCAGGCATCGTCTCTCCTGGGAAAGAGGACTGCGTGCTGCTGGGCTGCTGAGCCAGCATCTCTCACCAGTTTGGCTTCACCTGCAGTCTCTACCTCCGCAGGCTGTGCGTGTACTTGGCACTGAGATTGGCTGAACGCAAAGCTCCGTTTGCCTTTTGCAAATTTGCCAATGTATTCCCCTTTCACCACCCTTAAATACTTTTTACTGGATTTCAGAAGTCGGGCGACAAACAGGCAGTTGAAATGACAGAGGAAAAACACAGGCAGTCGAGCAGCTTAAATATGGGCAACTTTAAATGTACAGCCTATGGGGATACACTCAGAATTTTGCCACAAGTGTGAAAGCGTTAAAAATAAAGACCCAAATTATTTTAAATAGTTGGTGGTGATTTAATTAACATCTTGTAATGGGCAAAGAGATTATACAAACAGTTATGAACAAAAAAAAATCTACAGGAGGAAAAGACTCTGACAGCTTTGACTGGTCTCTTATCTCTCTTTTACTTTTAAAAAATCCCAAACTCCAATTATAACTCAAACTTCAGGCTTTTACCCTCGCCATATCAAATAGTTTTTCAGAGCCATGCAAAAGAAAGCATCTGAGCACACATGGGCTTGGAAAAGTCTTTGTTTCAGAAATCAGTCCTAACAAGGAATTATTCAAATGCAGCTGTAGGAAGAAGCAAAGGCCATGAGCTGAAAGCTGGACTAGAGCTTAGGTTTTCCAAACGAGCATGACAAATGCTGGGTATTCTCATAACAACATCCAGTCCCATACCGCAGGGAGAAACTCGAGTCAGGTCCAAGCACGATGAGCCTTTCAAACTCACAGTAGCTGCTGCATAGTGCCCCCAGACTGCCACAGCTCAATATACCCAAGCATCCTTCGGGTGCCTGAGGGTGGGGGAAAGTTTGTAAGCAAAGCATCTGCTGGGCAGAACATTGCAGGAAAAGGATTGTATCTAGTCACTTAAGACTTGCTCCTCAAGCATGTTGAGGAGCACTTCTAACCAGCCCAGGTATATCCCCAGTTTCAATTCCACGCCTGTACTCATTGCACAGCACAACTTCTTGCAGGAAAATCCGCTTTTCCTCTTGGCTGAGTGCAGTATTGCAGAGTGCTAGCAGCTTTCAGCAGTGCAGCCTTTTCCCTGCCTCACTTTCCCTGCCGTGTCATGGGAACATTTATTTACTCAGCTTTCATGAAGGTCTCTCTGACCTCAATAGAAAAGAACGGCATGCTCAAGTGCCCAGCACTGTTGCAATGATTTATTTTGGGTTGAGCAGCAGATCTTATTATAGTCAGCTTCACCCTTCTGGTTTTTTTTGATACCCTGTCACGCCAGGGCATGTTAATATTAACAATACCCAAATCTTCAATCCTCTTTCACATGAAATTCTCAGAAACCCGAGAATGCATTTCTCTAACACACTTTGCAAACAAAATTATGGCACTAAATTAACATGAAAAAACCCTGAACATGGTCCTGAAGACATAGGAAACGTTTCAGTGTTGTTGAAGGATCTTGACGGTAGCTTGTCTCCCAGCCTCTACATCAGGACCCTCTAATGGTCAACAGAAAGGGTCACAATTGCTCCTCTGGCCCTACAGCAGCATCAGGCAAGGTGAGAGGGCCCAGCTGCCCCTCACCTGCCTCCTCCTGCTCCAGGGGAGCATCAAACTCAGGGGGCTGCTTGACCTTGGGTCACCATCCACTGGTTCATCCTAGTGCCATTTGCAAAGTCAGTTTTGGGGCAAGCTCACCGAGTCACACTGTAAAAACACCTTGGGCTGAATAATTACATTTTTAGAAAAGTTATTCAGTTGAAATGCACCACTAATGGCTTTAGAGATATTTGTTGTGCAGGTAAAATCAAGAGCCCATGCTCATGAGCTCACAGTCACGTGCTCACCAACATGCTGACGCAAAACATCTGCTGTCACTGCCACTCCGCTGGACACGCACCCTCCTGGGCACAGGTCCGAGACCCTCGCCTCTCAAACCCCCGCCCCATACCATCACTTGCTCTTAGACGTTCTAGTCCTGCTTGTTTCCAAACCCGCATGCTGGGCACGCACTGCCCACACCCAAAGTGACCATGGGCAGGGGTGCCGTCGGCTGCCGGGAAGTTTTTGCGTGATGCGGCACTCAAGGGGCACCTTCACATGTTTCCATGCGGCTGCATGGTGGCCCACACCGGCCACGGCATTTCCCACCCCAGAAAGCTGCAGGAATTGCTGCTCAGCCCAAGGCAATGAGAGAGAAGCAAGACACGGGATGGCTGGTGGTGGCAGGAGCCACTCACTGCTCCTTTGCTTGAAACCAAAATCAGATTAGCCCAGAGCAGAGTGTTCCTAGGAGTAACATGGTACGAAAATGCTCTTTCCAGGTGGCTCAAGCTCACCGCAGCCGTCGCACAGGGAAGCCATCTCTTTAGCACAGCCTGAAGGTGGCAGCAGTAACATTTCATACACTTCATTGATCAATATTTTAACCCTGATGGAAAGGATGGGCACGGTGGGAAGGAGGAACCCGAGGACTCGCTGCGTTATCCTGCAGTTTTTCCGAGCAGTTAAAAAGCCAGCAAGTCAGACCCCGCTTACTTTGCAAGTCCCTCACCACTCTCCACACTGCGAGACACCGGGCAGGGTAAGGGCAGCACGAGCAGCACTGCAAGCGTACAGACTGCCGTACTCCCAGCCAGAGAAGGATTTAACTCAGAAGAGCAAATAAAAAAAGGTGTTCATGGAGGTGCATTTGATGCTGTATTCAGACCACGATGCAGTGAAACTCCTACGGTGATGCTGCATGTGGCATCCACATTCACCCACCCCATGGGTGCTGAACGTGGGGCACAGTCCCGGAGCTGCCCAGGAACACAGCTCTGCCTGCCCCCTTCCTGCTGCCACCGCTGCCCTTCTCCTGCCAAAACACATCAAAAGCTCTGCCTGGGAAAGAGGCAATTCCTCTAGATATTCCTCACCAAAATACAGCAGGGCTTCAGCAGAGAATGAGGAACGCCTGCCTCAGAAAAGCTCAGAGGAACAATGAGAGAAATGTAGAGGAATGAGGAACAATGAGGAAAATGCAGAGAAGTTTAGTGGTGAACCCCACCCTGGGGCAGGCCAGCTACGAGGCTCGGGCGGGTTATCATAGCATGCGTTCTCATAATTCCACCAGAGCTGTGATCGATAATATGCAAAGGCCATTTTCATTATACTACCGCTTATCAGCAGCGACGCGG